>OY728136.1:61630000-64130000 GCA_963277665.1 Viscum album | reverse complement strand
GTTTGAAACTTATTTCTTGAATGTGGTGTATGTGTACTGAAATTTGATATATAATATAATTATTCTCTTTATTTTTATGGTATTCAATGATTCATTTGATGATTTTTAATTCTTGGTCACATGAAATGATTGATTAAAATGTGGTAATGGGCTTTGTGTTAATTTTCTTTTTCGTTGTGACTTACTTTGTATTGTGCACCTAAATATTATTATGCAGTGTACCTAATATCCATTTGGGATAAATTTTCATTTAATGTTTTAAATATATTGTGTATACATATTCTTGTTTCATGGATATGAATATTTTCTAAACCGTATTCCATTTTACAAACAGTTTTTATTTGGAATGTTGGTTTAACTGTGGAAATATTGTTGGATTTGTATCCTCTACTCTATACAGATATTGAAAAGGCATATTTATATTTTATTAAATCAATTGAAAAATAACTTTTTGTACATGAATTGGTGGGTGGGGCCCACTATATCCCCACGATGCATCGGCAAGTCTGATGAGACAAATCAGTTGGCGACAAAACCTTTGAGTTTGTTTCTAAAATCAGACGGATTTATACCCATAAACAAAAACCATTTTAATGGTATTATGGTGTCATGTTGCAAATAAAATACATCCAATTAACAAGATTTATTTTTTATTAATTATCATTTATTACTATCCATGATGTTTTCAATATGAAAAAAATCTATGGATGTAGTTTCATTCTTAGTTATTAATGGCGTGAGTTTTTCATTTATTCACCATGAAATATTTACTGTGCTAAGTTTTTTATGATATAGTTATTATTGATTCATGATTCCACTATTTTTAACCCATTTTGATCATTTTATCTCACCCCTTTCATTTTGTTACTTTCAATGGGTGATGAATTGGAGATCATTTATAGATTTTCTTTGGATTCAGTTTTTAGTTTTTATTATGTATTGTATTTTTCTAACCTTTTCCAATGTAATTTGAGTTATATATATGTATCTAGATTCTTCAAGACTAGTAAACTTATCATTCCTTTAAGATTTCATTCCTTCTAACCATGCCAATATATCGTGTAATGCACTAGCTCTGGTCTAGAGGGGTTGGTGCGTTTTAGTTGGTATCAAATGAAGTTTATTATAAAACATAGAGACAAGATTAGGAAATGTGTAGAAGGGAAAAAATACCTAATGTATTATTTGAGGATAAACATACCATAACATATTGGTATTTTGGTAAGGAATATATTATATTAATATTTCTAGAAAATACATCCCTTTTTGGATACAAACATGTAGAGGTGGTTCTGGAACTAATGTACCTAGGAGTGAAAACTCTGACCAGGTATTTCGGGCTAGATCTGAGGTATCCCTCTACATGACAATTGGCCTTGCTGTACTCTTGGTATAGACACTCCCAATAGATATGCTTAGGATAATTAAAATTTTCTATAAAATCTATTATGAAGGTTTTTAATATAAAATTTTCCTCATAGAAACCATGTTTTTGAGATTAGTTATGCATGGAATTTTAATCTATGTTAAGAGATTTTCTATTTGAGGTTCATAACCTAATCTAGTGTATTCCATTATTTAGAGATGCTGCCTAACGAAATAAGGGTAATCAATACTTATTGTCAATGTAGGGATTTCCCCACTGATCAAGTCAACAGAGTAAATGTTGGAGAGGATCAGATCATGACCATATTGGGAAAACTTACTCAGGTTGTGATGAATAACCATGCTAAACCTGTGTTAAATCATTTCATGAGGTAGAAGCCCCCATCTTTTTTTTGGGACTACTAATATAGTGGTAGCTGAGAAGTGGATCATGTACCTTGAAAAGATATTTATATCATTAAGATACAATGAAAATGAGAAGGTAGTGATGGAAATATATTTTCTCAAGGATGACTCTGATCAATGGTAGTCCTTGATCTAGAATACCATGGAGGATGAAGAAATATAAGATATGGAATGAAGTAATTTTAAGGAGATATTATTTGACAAATATTATCCTCGAGGGCAATGAACTAAAATTAAGAGGAAATTACTTGGCATAAAGAAAAGGGAAGAAGACAGTGTCGTAGAGTATGAGGCTTCCATCATAAGGCTATCTAGGTATACCATAGATTATGTACGTGACTCTGTAGACAAAGTTGATCATTTCTTTGAAGGTCTTAAGCTAATTATTCTAAGGGAATTGTCTTCTCAAACATTTTCATCATATGATGAAAATGCATCAAGTTCCATCAAAATAGAGAAGGTATTATATAGATTGAATTTTTTCAAGGGAAACCAAGATAAGAAGCGGTAATCTGATAACCACGGAAAAGGTGAAGTTTCAAAAGAGAACAAGGGAAAGAAAGAAATTTCCATTATGCAAGAACTGTGGAAATAATAATCTCGAGAAATTTTTGAAAGGCACGGGAGTCTACAATTAGTGTAGAGAAAAGCATCATCGATCAAATGAATGCATGTGAATAATTTTTTTTATGATTTTCAATGCTATAATTGTAGAGTGATGGGACACTATGAAAATGAGTTTCCTAAGAACCAAGGAGACTTTCTTTAGAAAAGGCCACAATATCAAGGGAAAAGTTATATGATTACAATTGTGGTGTTTGAAATCCCTAATGATGTGGTGGTAGGTACTTTAATTTTTTCCTCAAAATTAGCCGACACTTTATTTGATTCTGTATCATCGCATTCATTTATAGTTTACCAGTATGTTAAAAAAGTAGACATGTCTAATTTGATTTAATAAAGTAGTTGTTAGTTAAAAATCTTAGGGGATGTATCATTGCAACACAGTCATGTAAACTAATCCCCCTCATGACACATAAAAATGCATTAGTTGTTAACCTTATCATCATACTATTTACTGAATTCAATATAATTCTCGGTATTAATTGGCTATCAAATTATGATGCAAAGATTTATTGAAAGAAGAAGGAAGTTTAATTTTTTGAAAATGGTGTTGAATCCCTAATTTTTATAAAAGAAACCTCGCAAACAAATTTTTATCTAGATCCACCCCCAGTAGATTTATTGAATTCTATACTTAGAGAGGAAGAGAATCCAATGTTTCTGGGCGAGGAAAGAAATTCTCAAATTGAAAATGTATATATAGTGCAATAAAACATTGAAATATTTCTAGAGGATTTACCTGGACAACCTCTAGAGCAAGAAGTTGAGTTCTTTATTGATTTAATTCTTGGTGCAAGACATATATCAAAAACACCGTATAGAATTTCCACTATAGAATTAGTGGAGCTAAATAAACAACTAGAGGATTTAAGTGACAATGGATTTATTCAAACTAGTGTTTCTGCATGGGGAGACCATGTTCTCTTTGTCAATAAGAAATATGCATTCATGATGCAATGAATTGATTATAGGGAAATCAATGACATTAAAATAAAGAATAAATATCCTCTTCCACAAACTGATTATTTACATGATCACCTTCATGGAGCAAAATACTTTTCAATGATTGAACTTTGATCTGGATATCATTAAATGCTTGTGAAGAAGGAGGATATTCTTATAACAACATTTCAAACTAGGTATGGGCATTACAAGTTTAAAGTGATTCCTTTTGGACTAACTAATACACCCTCTATTTTCATGGATTTAATAAATAGAGTTTTCAAAGAATATCTTCATAACTTTTTGTAGTATTAATTAATGATATACTGGTATACTAAAAAATCTATGAAGGCCTTGAGAGTCACCTGTAGACTATTCTGAAGAATCTTAGAAGAAATGAATTACCTGGCATGTTTAGAAAGTTCAAATATTGGCTTCAATCAGTTTATTTTCTAGGCCATATTGTCTCAAAGAATGGAATCCTAGTTTATCATGTGAAGAAAAAGGCAATCCCAGAATGGCCCAAGTGAACAAACATAACTGAGGTACACAGTTTTATAGTCTTAGTAGGTTACTTTGGGTGTTTTGTTTTGAATTTCAATCGACTGGCTAACCTTATAACCAAGCTCACACATAAAGGAGTTAAGTTTGTGTTGACAAAAGAATGTACAGAATTCAATAAATAATTGAAAAAATGATTGGTCAATGCTTCAATTTTGACTCTTGCATCCTCAAGTGATGGATTTGTAATATACAGTGATGCATCAAAGAATGGGGTAGTTTGAATCCTTATGAAAAATGATAAACTTGTTATGTATGCATAAAGGTAATTTCAGACTCCTGAGAAAAATTATTAAACTAATGATATTGAGTTAGCAGCTGTAATATTTTCTCTAAAAATATAAAGACATTATCTTTACGGTAAAAAATGTGAGATATACACATATCACAAGAGTTTGGAATAAATTTTCACACAAAAAGAACTCAACACGAGTAAAAGAAGATGGCCTGAGTTACTCAAATATTACAATTGTCTAATACCTACCCCCATGAATGAAAATAAGGTGGAAGATGAATTAAGTAGGAAATTTCAAGGACTACTGACTCAAACTAGGTATGGGAATTATGAGTTTACAAAGATTCCTTTTGGACTAACTAATGAACACTCCGTTTTCATGGATTTAATGAATAGAGTTTTCCATGAATATCTTGATAACAATGTTGTAGAATTTTTATATGATATACTAGATACTAAAAAATCTATGAAGATAATGAGAATCACCTACAGACTATTCTGAATACTTTTATAAGAAATGAATTATATGGGAAGTTTATTAATTGAGAATTTTGGACTCAATCATTTTATTTTCTAGAAAATATTTTCTCTAAGTATTGAATCCTAGTTGATCCTATGAAGACAATGGAAATCCAAGAATGACCCAAGAGAACGAACATAATTGAGGTACATAGTTTTATTGTCTTAGCAGGTTTCTATCGACGTTTTGTTCAGAATTTCACCCGACTGGCTAACCTGCTATCCAAGCTCACAGATAAAGGAGTTATATTTTTGTGGAAAAAATAATGTACAGAATGCTTGGAATAATTGAAAAGAATATTTTTCAATGCTCCAATTTTGAATCTTCCATATGGAAGTGATGGATTTGTAATATACAGTGATGCATCAAAGAATAGGCTGGGTTGCATCCTTATGAAAAATGATAAAGTTATTTCTTATGAATCAAGTAAATTTAATATTCATGAGAAAAATTATCCAACTCATGATTTTGAGCTAGAATCTATAATATTTTCTCTGAGAATATAGAGACATTACCTTTACGGTGAAAAATTTGAGATATACATAGATCACAAGAGTTTGAAATACATTTTCACACAAAAAAACTCTACATGAGGAAAATGAGATGGATCTAGTTACTCAAAGATTATGATTTTTCAATACACTACCAACTACGAATGGAAAATAAGGTGGAAGATTCGTTAAGCAGGAAAGATTATGGAATACTTACTCAAATGAGGATTGAGAGATATCCTATATTCATGGATCTACTATAGATGGATATGAGAATTGTTACGGAATGGGAAACATCTTTCATCTAAAAAATAATTGCTAAATCATATTTACTAGAGAAGATAATAAGAACTCAATATAATGATTAAAATCTCCATAAGAAAATTAATGCTATTAAGGATTGGAGATTGGAAGACTTCATGTATGAAGAAGGAGTTATGAAATTTGGGAAGAGATTATGTGTTCCATCAGTACCTGATCTAGAAAGGGAACTATTAGATGATTCTCTTATCTAAAATTTATCTATACACCATTGTAGAACAAATATGTATAGATAATGGAAGAAAAATTTTTGGTTGGATAATATGAAGTGGGAGATTACTGACTATGTGTTAAGGTGGCTAGTTTGTCAATAAGCAAAGGAAGGGAGAGAAAATCCAAAAGGTGTGATACAACCTCTACCAATTACTATGTAGAAGTGGGATGAAATTACAAAGGAATTTGACACTGGACTACTATGTCACCTAGAAGTAATGATTCAATATGGGTAATTGTTGATCGTCTCCCAAAATCATCACATTTACTTCCTATAAGAGTTGATTTCCAACTTGAGTGTCTGGAAAGACTTTATATTAATGAAGTTGTAAGACTTCATGGTGCACCTCTATAGATTATGTCTGATCGAGATCCCTGGTTTACATCAAAATTATGGAAAAATATCTATAAGGCTTTGAATACCGAGCTTTATATGAGTACTACTTATCACCCCCAAACTGACAGACAGTCTAAAAGGACTATTAAAACTCTAGAAGACATGCTGAGATCATGACCTCTAGACTTTCAAGGTATATGGTCTGAATAATTTCCTTTTTTGGAATTTTACTAAAACAATAGTTTCCATTATAGTATCCAAATGGCCCAATATGAAGCATTATATGGAAAGAAATGTCGAACACCGACATGTTGGGATGAAGTTGGTGAGTGGAAACTTATAGGCCTAGAACTTATTGAAGAGACCATAGAAAATTTGAAGACAATATAAGCCCATATAAAATCATCCCAAATTAAGTATAAGAGTTATACTGACAACTGGAGAAAGTATTTGGAATTCCAGGTGGGAGATCATGTCTTTCTAAAAGTATCTCCATGGAAGGGTGTCTTATGGTTCAGTAAGAATGGGAAATAGAGCCCCAGGTACATTGAACCATTTGAAATAATATAATGAATTAGAGTTTCAACTTACCATTTAGTGATTCCTTCAAGTCTCTCCAAATTTAATGATGTGATCCATGTGTCATAGTTGAATAAATACATTCCATACCTAATGCAAGTACTCACCTATAAAGAAATGGAATTAGGACTTGATTTTTCATATTGTGAAGAGAATATGGGGATTCTTTACATAAGGGAGAAGGTATTGAGAAATTGGACTACTCATATAGTAATGTTTCTTTAGAGAAAGCTGAATTTGGAGGAAGAAACATGGTAATGTTAGGATTTTATGAAGAATAACCACCCAAAACTTTTTAGTGGGCTTTATACATAAAATTTCGCGGGCAAAATTTCCGAAGGAGGGAATAATATAACACCCCAAAAATTTTATTGTATGGTTCCCTTAAATATATTAAATTAATATCATATATTTCATAAAGACCTATTTTCTTTTGAAACAAAAATTTATTATTTAAGAGATAGTCATAAAATATCCATTAAACATAATTTTTTCACTTCTATGTTTTGAATTTCCAAAAACAGCCATCTAGAGTTGTGACCAGTAAGTCATTTAGAGTATGATAGAACCAACTTAATTTTTGTGGAATAGTAAAATAACCTTATGAACAATAATATGAATATTTATATGACCCTTATAAATAGTAAATAATGATAAAATTTTATTTTCTTAAGGTAATAATATAATGAGATGTTAATTAATTTTTCAATGTGATGTAAAACTAGTTATACCTTTAAAATTGCTATTTTTGAATAATGTTTGATTTTATTTAAAAATTAAATTAAAAATACTTATAAAATTATCTTCCAAAAGTAGATTTCATTTTTTAATTCTACATGTCAAAATATTCTCAGGGTGAATTTTTGGGATTTTTCTAAAATACTTGATTTTTTCGTGAATAGAAAAAATATAGTTTTTAGTTTTCAGTAGTTTAATTACATCATAATGATATAATAATTAATATAAAAGGTTTTTAGACTTTTTTATAGTAAAATATGACATGAGGTGTCCCAATTGGAAAAAACCAATGGAAAATACCATGGGCAATCCCATGGTTTTACAAAAACAACTAATGAGGTGTCCCTTTTAAATAATAAAAAAATTCCCCTCATTTAATATTAATACCCACTCACCCCTTAATTGTTTTTAATTTAAAACTCATTTTACTCAATTATCTAGTATTATTACATCCCTAGTAGTCCTCACAAGGTTTCCTCAAGCCCCCAAGGTCTCAACCTTCATGTTTTGGGAGTTACTCTACTAGGTAAGATAATAATTACCCTTATCTTTTCTTAAAGCATTCTTTTCATGTTTTCTAGTTTATTTTTCAATTGGATTATATAGGGATATATAATTAGATATTATCCTTTTTTTCCATATTCTGTAATAGTTATGATATACCCCCTTTAACTCATAAAACTATTTTTTAAAAATTTATGTGACGTCGTTAGGCTGCCAAATTTTTGTGAGAGATTTCTCAATTTTCTTCTATTTTGAGTTCTTTTATTTTATAATTCTTTCCTAATCTCCCCAAATTCAAATTATATTATAATTACAATACCTTACATGAAATAGAATTATATTATTCTAATCTAATATTTCATCAACATCTCTCTTTCCCCGTCCTCTTATACTAAAAATGAAGACACTCTCTGAGATATGTTCATGCCATCTTCATCTGGCCTATTCACGTCCAAAGACTATCTTTGTGTGTCTATCATGAAAGAAGTGTAGTTTGTTTGGAGAAATGTACTATGGGATAAATATATCCCCACAAAATTCAACTTTCATACTTATAGAAACCATCATAGATCCATTCCTATTAATGAAAACATCAAAATGTGTGGAGTGATCATGGCCTCCAAATGCATTTTCTATAAGCAGCACAATGAGGGATCCTCAGATCATTTGTTCTATGAAAGTGAAAGTGAGAAAAAAGCATGGAAATTTTTTGGTGATATCCCTGGATTTCCTATTCCATACATGGAAGATCAGTCCTTTCATACCTAATGGTTTCAAAACCCGGGTGCAGATGGCCCAGAGAGAGGAGTGTGCTCTTTGGTGCTTCAAGCAGGATGTTCGTGTATGTGGTGGGCACAGAACATGTACCTGCATGAATGTGTGGCCTATTTTGTTAGAAAGATCATTTTTTGAAATAATATACTACAACTTAAAATGGACCGTTTCCTCAGCACTTGGATGGATAATCCCACCCTCCAGCGACATCTTTCCATTTCCCGTAATCCCCCTCCGGCACTCGCTTTGCCCTATGAAAATTGGGTTTGATAGATCCCCAGTCATCACAGTTTCAAGATCAACATCGAAGGCTCCTATATATTAGTCACCATGAGTGGAGAGTGTCTCATTCTTGATTACGATGTCTTGATTATTTAATACTTCTCCATCTGATTGGGTCAGGGCACACCTATACTTGTAGAGGTGAAGACCAAACTGGTATGTCTCCATGTGTGTCTCCAAGGGGGTGTGGCTCCAGTGGAGGTGGAAAACGATTACATGATCATCTATAATTCTCTCCAGGGCATCGATAGGGTTCCTTGGTCTATTGAGTATATCATCAAGAAGTTTTAGGGTATCTTTGACATAAACACCAAAGTGTCCCATACCTGGCGCGAGGGTAATAAATGCACAGACTACCTTGCCTCAATTGTTTGTTCAGGATCGATGGATCTTCTCTTTAACACCCCTCAAATTATGAAACCAATGGGGATCAATATTCTTATAGGTGATTCCCCCCGACCTCCATCCTTTTATACCCCCATAGACTCTTTTCCTTGGCTACTAGTGTAGCTACTTGTGTGTTCCAATTCTTTTCAATAAAAATTTCATATATAGGATGAAAGTTCTTCCAAAACAATAAAATTGAACCTATTAAACTCATAAAAAGGGACATGAATAAACCTAATAAGGTTATAATAAATCAATTAAATGTATAGTAGGTCTATGGAATTATTAACTAATGAAGCTAAATATTATTATTTAGGTCATTAAAACAAACGAAGAGCACACTCGAGCATAATGTAAGGGGTTTCTTGTCCCACATTCAATTATGTAATATTTCCATTGTTCAGCACTCATTTATTTCATGTGGTGTATTCTTACCTCCATTGGATATATAATATCATTTTTATATTTATTTTCATGGTATTCAATGATTCATTTGACAATTATTAATTCTTGGTCACACAAAATGATTGATTACAATGTGGTAATGGGCTTTGTGTGAATTTTCCATTTCGTTGTGACTTACATTGTATTGTGAACACAATGATTATTATGTGCTGTACCTATTTCCTCAATGAGATAATTTCTCATTTAAATTTGTAAATATATTGTGTATCCATATTCAGGTTTCATGTATATTACAATTGTCTAAACTGTATATCATTTTACATATGGTGATTATTTGAAATGTTGTTTTAATTCTGTAAATATTGATGAATCTGTATCCTCTACTCTTTATAGATATTAAAAAAGAGTATTTCACTAGTATTAAATCAATTTATAAAGAATGATTTGGACTTATAGTGGTGGTTGGTTCCCTTTATAGCCCCTATATGCATCGACATGTCTCATGAGAAAAATCAGTTGGCAAAAACCCCTTTTAGTTTATTTCCAAAATCAGACAGGTTTCTACCCATAGACATAAACTGTTTTAACAATATTATGGTATCATGTGACACATACATGATGTCCAATTAATAATAATTCCTTTTATTAATTATCATTTATTACTATCCATGAGTTTTTCACTATGATAAAATCTATGGATGTAGTTTTATTCTCAGTTATTAATTGCATGAGTTTTTCATTTATTCACCATGAAATATTGACTATTCCAAGTTGTTTATGATTCTATTATTATTGGTTCATGATTAATCTATTTTTAACCCTTACTGAGCATTTGAACTCACCCCTTTCATTTTTTTACATTCAGTAGGTGATGAAGAGGGGATCATTTATTGAGTTTCAGTGGATGAATTTTTTAGTTTTTGTTATGTATTGTATTTTTGTAACCTTTTAAAATGTAATTTGAGTTACATATATGTATCTAGTTACTTTATTTCTACTAAAATTATCATTCCTTCAGGAATTTATTCCATCTAACATGCTAATATAACAAGTAATGGACCGGCTCTGGTCTAGAGGGGTCAGAGCAATACAATAATTTTATTAAAATATCTTTCATATTTGTAATTTAATTAATAAATATTATAAGATTTATTTCAGTATATATTTTTTAAAATATCCCTTATTAGTTAATTAAATTGATTTATTAAATGTAAATTTTAAAAAATTCTAAATCCATGTACATAAAGACACATAACAATGATAAAATATATCATTTATTATAAAAAAGAACACACACATATATCATCAAATATTCTATATAAAAAGCACCTAAATATAAATAAATAGGTTTTTTGGTGTGATATGGAATGGTGGAAATTTTACATGGCGACTCAACTAACATGTAGATTTTTGTGATTTCCATGAGCATGACCTTATACCAAAAACAATATCATGAATGTTTTACTTGTTAATGTTTATCTTGGGCTGATCTGGGAATATCCTCATGATGCTACCTCCTCTCCATGCTCATAAAATTCAGCCTCATATAGAAGTATTTTAAAACTAGATTCCATTAAATATATTATCTTCATATATTTCATATTGTGATTACATGTATTTATACTATCCAATTCAATAAAAATGATGGAATGACAACATTATTATCAAATTATACACATTAAACATTCTTATATGAACTAATCGTGTTAATAGTTAGTGAATCATGAGGTTCACTAAATCCCAATTACCTTATATGCCTGAGGAATAAATATATTTAATGTTTATATAGATTTACTCTCTCTTACCTTGAAAAATTCATCAAAATTACTCATCAAATTCACTCATTTAATTATTTAAGGAGTGTAATATATTAATATATTTTAAATCCATCAAGAATTATTATTTGTGTTATGATCATCAATAACGACCGAGAATTGAAATATTTCAATGTTGATTTGTTTTTCAGTTTCATGTAGTTTTATTCTTTTTCTAATCATGTTTTAATTTGTTATGATGTACTATATTTCATTATAAATGGTAAATTTATTCATAAATAAATTAATGTTCATCTTAGTCTTATGTCACATATAAGAGATGTTTTCCCAAACATACTACTGTAATTTAGAATCTTATGGTTAATGTGTTATAAGAAGAATACATACAATATAATTTTTTTCACAATCAAGAACACCCCTATGAATAATATATAAGGTCAATACCATCATCAATAAAAAACTATCCAATTTGAAATGCTATGAAGAATTAATTCTTTTTAATTATTACTCTTATGAGGAAGATAATAAATATAATGTAACACATATTTTAAAAAATTGAAGGAAAATTAAACATTAATACAAAATGTGAATGCTCTTTAATGGGTAACTTGCTTCCCTAGTTTGAGACTATTGAAAATTTCTTGAATTAGGGATTCACTATTGGAACATAAATCCCACAACCTTGTATTCATGAGGTATCCATGTGGAATTGAATGTCTTTTTTAGTACTGAGGGGAGACTATACCTCCATATGATCTTTAAAAAACAATAAAAACCAAATATCATCTATAAAATTAAAAAAAATTAAAAAAAGAGAAATAATTCACTATATAATCCCATATAAAATGTTAATAAGAAAAAATACATCCATATAGACTAATAGGCTTAAATTTCAAAGAAAATCTAGCCTCCCACCCAGACAATCACATATAATGAATAAATAAATGAATTAAAAGACATTGCATATCAACATAAATTCATAATTACAATTTCATTGAATCATTGAATATCATTATATTTTTCCTTCTCAATCAATCGACTCTAGGACGCTACCCATCATAAACAAAAAATAGAGAAATCTATTAGGGTACCTAATTTCTATACATGCCAGATTAATGTCCGTAAATATAAATATGTAACAACCAATAACATCCAATAAATAAAAATTTAATTAACTATATACATGTGATATGTTAAGAATAAAATAAATAATTAAATGGACAGGATTTATAAATAAATATTCATTTTTGATACTTGGTTTCTCATATAAATCCTATGATCAAACTGATCCTACATTTTTTTTCAGAGGTGTTTTGATCATGCCATAGAACTTTGTGAAATAATAATGTCCCAATAGAGATATAACATTGTGAATAATATATTGATTCATTGAGCATATCAGTGGAATCCTATTATAACATGACCAATAAAAAATTCTTAGGGGCATTACATAGTGGAATAATATTGTTTTATCCACCATAGATGATCCCCAAGAATCTTGGGAAATCCATCTCATATGAGTATTTAAAACGACAAGTGATTCCTTAGAATTACTAAAAATATTGTATCAAAAACCATGTAATAACCTAGAACCGGTGCTTCTAGATTAAATGCTAAAAGAATGTGTATTTTTATAAAAGTTATGGGAAAAAAGAGTACATCTTACATTCTAATAACTTTTCTTGTCTAAGTTCTAGAAAATTAGATAACACCCTACAATTTATCAATGTTGAAAAAAAATAATAAAATAACTATTTCTCTTTTTATTTACTAACTCCTTAAGTAAATTTAACCATCTTAGAATTTCTAAAACACCTTTGAATAATATTTTAAAAATAGGATAATCATTAAATTCATTTTTAAGGGATTTTAAAAAATAGAAAACCATTATATAAAAAAGATTCTTTTGAAAACTATTTTAAAATACTTTATGTCAAATATAAATATTTGATATAATTTTTTTAAAAAAATAACTTAGAAATATTATTTAAAAAATAGTTATTTGAAAAAAATTTGATTTCTCATTGAAATAATTTTGAAAAATATTATTTATTTATAAATTATTTTGATACTTAGTAGATCCTATGAAAAACCATATGACCACCTGTAATATCCCTGGTGGGACAATGTCCCATAAGGCCATGGGTTCACTCCTCATTCCTTATTCTCCCAATTAATACCACAATTCCTGATCAATATTTTAAGAAAAAATTTTATGATATTCTTTTCTCAATCTCTACCCATTATAACATTTATAAACGTACAAAAAAAATTTCATACAAGAATATAAATTTATATCATTAAACATTGATAAAACAAATTTTCATAAATTTTACAATAGAAATCCATATATTTAAAAAATAATATCGTGGATAAATACATTAAATATTAATTATAAAAAAATATTAAATGTATTCACAATTAAAAATTATCATTTAAAGACATTGTTAAATAAAAATTTCATTTAAATACTTGCATACAAATCATGTATGCATAAATAAAAGACTCATTAAAACTAAACTAGTTTGTGAAAGAAATTTAAAGATGTTATAAATAATGCCCATATCCTATTATGACATCCATAAATGAACAAGAAATTATCAAACCCAAAATGATAGCCTTTTTTGTTTAAAATTTATTGTAAATAATAATTATAAAATGATATCTTAAAATAATAAATTTTATTTCATAGAGATATTAAAATGTAATTTATAATTTAAATTTAAACAATAGAAAGTAATTATTTATATTTATTTATTCCATAGTTCAAAAAATTTAAATTATTGATATAATATCAAGACTATAATGATTTACTTGAAATCATGAAAAAAGATTCACTCATAAAGGGATTTTTTTTAAATACTCAATCATTGTGAAATTAAATTTTCACATAAATTCAAGAATAAATATTCAAAAACCCTTTATGAATTAAAATCTAAAAGAATAATATTGTAAATTAAATAATTTCCTTACTATAAATGAGAAAAAAACTCATATATATATTCATGTGTAAATTTTTGAAAATATAATGTCATTAAAGATTTTAATTTCTTTAAAATATTATCATATACATATATTCACATGAATTTTTTTATATCCCTTACATTATTAAAATTAAAACATAATTATAATATATTAATTTTCTAATAATTTTATGAAATTCAATACTATAAATGCTGAAAATAAAAAACCATTAAAAAGAAATGTTCTGAAATAAAAATAGAATAATTTTTGACATAGTTAAATTCCATTAAAATTATATAAAATTGAAATATTTTTTAAATAAATGAATAATACCTTACCTAAAAATACTAGTAAATGAGAAAAACAGATTGATGATATATGGTTTTCTATAAAGGTGTGAGGGGAGAGAGTTAAGCCTTATCAATGCATAATAAGTGAGTTTCTTACACTTATATAGTATATTTCTAGGTATATAAAAAAAATAAATGGTTTTCATGTGATATAGAGCATATATATAATTTAATTCCACACTACATCAATTAAATCGATTAAATCTGCAATCAAGATATTGAACCAGAATTTTGGTGTTTTAAGATACTGAATCAAGAGAGATCCAAAAAATCTAGTGATAAAAATGAATACACACACACACACAAATATGTCGAAACATTTATTTAAATATAAAATAAGTAGTCGCAACTCGTTAATGAATTAACTATTTATTATCTTTTAAATATACTGATTGATGTATAATAGATGAAGAATGAAAAAAAATAATTCAACAGATAAATTAGAATGAAGAAACAAAAATGAGATTATTAATGAGCTGATTACAACAAAAAAATGGTCTAATAAAAATTAAATCAATTCATAAAAAATATTGATTATCATCACTAAATTAATCTAGAAGGTTAGGAAGAAGAAAAATCAACAATAACAATGACAACAATAACTAAAGATATGGAGCACCGAGATTCGATCCAACATGAATTGAATAATACAAAACAATAGATTCGAATAATTAAAACACATACCACCAACAAATGTAAATTTTATTAAAAATATCTACTTAGCCGATAGTCAATTTTACACAAACTGTATTCAAAACCCTGTTAGAGGCCCAAATCTAGTTTGTGACACTCATTGATTTTTGATCCTGAATTGATCTGAAGCCCTCAAATCATCTGAGATCAGTTCCTCCTCACTCAAAAATTATCTTGCTTATGATAGCCTTCAGAACTGATAAACCCTTTAACCAACTCGATTTATGATCTAAATTATTTTTGGTTCACCAAACTCTACCTCCAGAGATTGAATCTATCAAGTCCACTTGGTTTCCTTATGGCCAAAAACGAACTCCAATTTTTTTGTTATTATTTTTCTTATCTATTTGTTTCATTCATTTTATACATTTATGAATTAAGCATATTTTGTTAAGACTTTAATAATTTAAAATTTTTATAAACATAATTTTATAATTTTCATAATTTTATTGTATTTATCTTTTTTAATATATTTTATATGAATAAAAAAAATAATTTATAATATTTTGTTTAGATTTATTTTCTTTGTTATAATTAATTAATATAAATTTATGTATTTATATGATATAAATCATTTTTTAGTTGTAAATTAAAATTCCCATAATTTATTTATTTTCATTAAAAAAAAAATATTATATTATTCAATTATATATTAAAGAATACATAACATTATTAATAAATTTTATTTCAAAAATGATTTATTATATTAAAATTTATTTATATTTTTTAAAATATCATTTATTTCAATATAATTATTTATAATAATTCAAAAATAATTTAAAAATAAACATTTTATTTCGTTATAGAAAGCATATTTAAAAAAATAAAAAATATATTTATATTAGAATATACATTTGAAATATAAAACAATATTTTTTTATAATTTGAAATATTAATTTAAAATTAAGTATTATTTTTTGAAATTAATAGTTTATTTAAAAATATTATA
Source organism: Viscum album (assembly GCA_963277665.1). NCBI lineage: Eukaryota > Viridiplantae > Streptophyta > Magnoliopsida > Santalales > Viscaceae > Viscum > Viscum album. The sequence goes on along the minus strand of OY728136.1, from coordinate 64,113,565 downwards.
TGATATTTATGTATGACGTTTTTTATATAATCATAATTAATATAATGTAATATTATTTAAAATTATTATTATTTAATTTCAAATATTACACTTAATAAATTTTAATTTTGATTAAACAAATCACTTAGTTTCAATTATTATTTTCACATATCAGATTTTTCAAATTATAAAATATTCCCTTTAATAAGTACTTAGTAACATTTTTAAATTTTCAAGAGGTTACACAACATGATTAATTCCTTTGAGTCACATAAAATCATCTATGTTGCATCCCCCTATATTCTACATGTCCTAAAGAACCCACTATTTATGAATATGAGGATCAATAACTAATCCCTTGCATCAAGGTAATCCAGGTATGTGTGAGTATGAATCACTAGGGATGATTCCCAGAAATTTGGGGAAATCATGAATCTGGAATCATTGCTAATTCCAAACAATCCCATGCAATCAAGTATCAGGAGTCACATTTATTTCTAGGTATCCTGTGAAATCTAGTATGTATGTGTGAATGTAACATCCCAATACCACTCTAACAGGTAAAACATAAACATGTATTTGATTTTACTTTTCTTTGAGTGGGAAATGGTTGAGTTTTAACTAAGAGGATACCTATAATGGTGAAGTCTGAGATTTGTTGGACTCTCACATTTAACCATGCTTTTCTATAGACTGTAAGGGAATTATAAATCATGTAATAGTAGTACTCATTCTTTGATGATTCTGCATAAAAATGGTGAACTATTTCATTCCATTAGGGCTACATGTCGTGATTTTTCATTACATTCCATGATGGAATTAATGATTAGTTTTTAACCTGGAGTGTTGGTTTTTCAGGAAAAATGGTACATGTTTCCACAATTACAGAACATAAGTATTATAGGTCATGTATCGGTATTAAATGTTGTGTAATAACCCAAATGCATTTTAACAAATAGGAAGTGTGGCTGGTTAATTCTTTTTGGATCCTCTCCATTTACTTCTCCATTGAACAAAAGATTTCCGAAGAGATCTTGAATATGTCCATCCCTTCTAGATCCATTCCATTAGAATTTGATCATCATTTCTATTACAAGGTGATCCCAAGGTAGGTGTTTTCACTCATTCTTCAAGTTTATATCTTTCTCCTATCTTGTGTTTTTAATGTATCATCTTGGAACTGATGGATCTATGCTCTGTAGTGTTAGATCTTGCTTCTAGGTTGAGTTTCTAGGTCTTCTACACCTTTGTTCTTATTGATTGGTGCTGCTATGAGTAATGAGTTTCCAGAAGAGGTAGGTGGTTCCATCCTAATTAACTAAACTGAATTACCTATTATTTCCTTATTTGTTTCAATTGTTGATTTATATTCATTTGCTCAAATTTTATTTCAATTTAATTTATAAAAACCTGATTCCAGTGAATCGAGAAATTTAAAATGGTTTGGGCCTAAAAATTTGGAAACCCCCCAAATTACATTAAATTGGGGTGAGTTTATGGATGTTGGATGATCTAAATTGTTGAATTTAAAATTTTGATTTTATGGAAATTATTTCAATAAAATTGTTGAATTTAATTGTGGAATATGAATTGTGAAAATGATGGAATTAGTTTTGAATGGATTTCAGACTTGAAAAAACAGATTAAAATGATTTCTTAAAAACCTATTGGTTTTATCTTGTAAAAGGTAATGTTTTTTTTATTAAAATCAAATTTGATTTTAAATCTATGAATTGGAATTTGGAAGTGGAAGAATGGGATTTACCTCTATTTTAAATAGTCTTAAAAGAAGTTTCTAATCATGCAAGATCACATGAAATTTTTAGGTAGTTCGTGAGTTGTTTGGATACACTCCACCCCATTCCAACATTCTAAAAAATAGCTAATACAGATCACATCCCTGATGGGAGGGTGATGAGTAACCTATGGCTAGTGTTAGGGGGATGTGAGTATACTCATTTTTTTGAGATCACCTAGAGAGAGCAAAATCCTATAGCAGGTTAATACTATCGTACCTTTTGTAAGATGACTGTGTTGCTCGATTATTTATTTATATATGTGATATAAATATATTCCAATTTTGAAAAACTAATTTACATAAATTTTTTGGATTTACACAAACTATTTATATAACTATTTTATTTAATCCATTTTTAAGAAATATTTCATCTCTTCTAATGTAAATCCAGTTCTTTAAAAGTATATTCCATCATTTTAAAGCTGTATAGTATGCTTTGTTTAAATATTCCCTTGAATTACCAAACCTGTTTATTTTGAAAATTGAAATATTTTCATCGAATAATATATATTTGGAATCTATTATGGAATCATTGGGGGTATCCAACATGTCTTGGGATCACACCATATTTTTTCGCTTCAGGTATTTATAGAAATTCTTCATCCAGGTTTAGGAAAAGGAAAGGGAACTCTTGGGGGTGGATATAGATGTTGAGCTTAGGAATTTTGGAGTTATGTCCTTAGGTAACATGGGGTTGTTTTCCCTATTTTTTGTACCAGGGTTGTAGTAATTTTTTCTTTCTATTCCTTGTTATATTCTGGTACTTTACTCCCATTGGTTTTTATTTTTCATTCATAATGACATTTTTGTATTCCCTTTGCAATGTCTTGTGGAAGAATCATTTCCAATTGCACATGTTATGATTCTAGGTGCTAGTCTCTGACCCGTGGGGATCTGTAAATCCCTTTTGGCTATGTCAGAGTAGCCTCAGTTATCGGGTTACCCTAGTACCCGTGCTAGATAATGAAAAAGTGTTATCAGAGGGAGGTTGTTGAGATATTTTTTGTGATGTCAGTATTCATTTTTGAAATCGTATTAGGACATAAGAGTTATTTATGATTGAGTGCTTGACTAGCCCTCATTGTAATGAACCTTTATTCACTCTGGGTGGTTAGGGAAGGATTTATTATGGATTTTCTCTAGTCTTTTCACTTTTCTGATTTGGATAGAGTGGAGTCCAAATCTTGTTGTTCCATCTGTTGGGAATAAATTTTCTTTTTTTTCTATGTTTGAATGTTAATATAATGTATTAAGTTTGTCTAATGATGTTGTGTAGAATGATACCTTCGATAAGACATGTGAATTGAATACAAGTATAGTCTATGGTTGAACCTCAGTAGGAAAATTCTGTTGTAGAACCAAAGCTAGTTTAGGAGATTATGCACATTGCCCAAGATCTAGGACATGAACCACCTATATTTTCCACTAATTCTTTAATTGTGGATTCCCAGGGGTATGTTATTCATAATAATTCTCAGTATTTCATTTTATGGAAGCCACTAGTTTTCAAAGGAACCACTAATCCTCAACATGTTGAGGAATAGTAGATTAAGATAGAATGTCTATTTGATTTTATAGAAACACCTAACGCAATCAAGGTAAAGTGTTACACCTTCATAATGGAAGGACCAAGAAGGAGATGGTGGGACATGATGGTGACAACAAAAAAACATGAAGGATTGGAGTGGAAAGAGTTCATGGTTCTTTTCACCAATTAGTTCTAGACAGAGTCAACGGTGTTGGATAAGGCAGTGGGGTTTTTCAAACACGAGAAGGATAGAAAAACCATCACCATGTATTCAAATTTCATTATTGATCAGGTGTAGTTTACTTCTAAGATAATATCTAATAAAATGTTGATGGCCTGATTCGTCGAGTTGGGACTTCGATCAAATATCTATTCTCATATTTTCTTACTGAAGCTTCCCACTTATGCTGCTATGATGGATAAGGTGATGATAGTTGAGATGTACCTAGATAGAAAGTTAGGATTATCAAGAGTTTCTTTTCCTTATAGTGGAATTGTTAGATCCTTCAATGTAAAATGAAACCATGATGATTCTCATTATAGTTTTCAATGGAAGAGTCATTCCATACCTTCTATAGTTCCAAAAAGAAGTCCTTTGAATTTATTTTAGTGTGGAAATATATGAAATTAAAATAGGGTTTGCACTGAGTCAATCCAGAACTGTAGGTCATACAGATGGTGATGGAAATTATAGATATCCTGCCATCATTTCTCTACTCTATGTAGTTTAATATGATCATCAGCTCCTCTTAAACCTATAGGGAAATCATATGCCTCATGTATGAAAGGTTTCTAGACACATGCATCTGAAACGAAGCTTCTTCACACAGTGGCAGAGTCTCCATAGGAAGTAGAGAAGGGTCCAATGACTGTGAGAAGTACCATTATTATAACATCATCATTAGGGACTGCTCTAGTTGATAATGGTTCATATCATTCATTTATTTCAACCCGTATTGTTAATCTACTTAATCTTCCTATGGATAAACTATCTTGTGCAATGGATATTACTACACCCCTTGGTACTAAGAGAGATACGGGTCTTCATAGATATACATATGTCTTCTCTCTTTTAGATGTCGATATTTCATAGAGTTTTTTTGTTCTTATTATAAAATATTTTGATGTCGTATTCAGTATGGATTGACTCATTTCAAATAATCCTGAATTTTTTGTTATGCTTGACGGGTCTACATTACTACACCCAGTTGTGTGTCTATTGTCTTTTATGGAGATTGGGACCTGAGGTGAAGTAACGATGGACCATCTTATCCAGAGTTGGGGAAATTGATACCTATGTTTTCTTTCAATATGTTTTGGGATTTAGTGAGTGGGAATCTTCCCCCAGTCATTGTTGAGTTTCCTAACACGATTCAATATAATTTCTCTGGTTTTTCACTGATGAGGGAGGTTGAGTTCTATGTTAACTTAATGCTTGGTACTCAACCAGTTTCAATTCCCTCCTACAACATGGAACCAACAGAACTAAAAGATCTAAATTCCCAGTTGTATGATATTATCAAGAAAGTATTTTTATTCCTGATTTTATCACCATTGGGAAGCACTTGTTCTCTTCTATAAGAAGGATGATAGAACTCATTTCCTATGTGTTTATTATCAAAATATCAATATATCCACGATAAATAACAAGTATCCATTTCCATAGATTATTGATATGTTTGATTAGATGAAAGGTGAGAATTGTTTTAAAAATATTAACCTTCAATATAGTTACCATTAATTGAGGATAAATTTATCTGACATTTAGAAAACCCCATTTAGGAGTAGGTAAGACAATATGAGTACCTTGTTATTCCCTATGGTCTGAAAAATTCTCCTGCAGTTGTCATGTATTTGATGAACAAGATCTTCCATGAGTATCTAGATTCTTCTATAGTGGTCTCTGTTGAAAGAATACTTGTTTAATCTAAATCGGAGAAGGAGAATGTGCATCATCTGGGAAGAGTTTTAAGTTTTTTGAGAAGTCTATAACTATATTCCAAGATCTTGAAATGTGATTTCTAGATTCTGGAAGAGAAATTCATAACACATGTGGTTTCTAGACATGGTATATCAGTTGATTGTAAAAAGGTGAAGGATGTTGTCACTTGGGAGAAAATAGGAAATTTATTCACGATTCATTGATTCTTGGGCCTAGCTAGATATTACCATAGGTTCGTGAATGAATTATCGAAGTTGGATTTCTTAATGATTTATCTAAATATTAATGGGGTGATGTTTTCTTGGATTGATAAATTTCAGACTTCTTTCATTGAGTTGAAATATATTTTGAATAATACTTTGATATTGGCTCTTCCGGAAGCCGGGTAAGGCAATGCTATCCTTTGTGATGCACGAGGTTCATGTTTGGGTTATGTACCTATTCAAGGTAATCATGTATTTTCCTATGGATCTCATCAGATTAAGACAAATGCAAATAACTATCCTACCCATGAACTTGAACTTGGAGCTGTGATGCAGACACTTAAAATTAGTTAGCACTACCTTTATAGGTAAAGGTTTACTGTGTATTCAAACCATAAAATCCTGAGTTATATTTTATCTAAAAAATATTTGAACATCTCCTAGGGGAATTGGGTGGAGTACCTGTAGTATTTCAACATTGACATCACCTATACCATAGAGGAATGGAATTTCATTGGAGATACGTTGACTAGGAAACTTCCAACCCATGAAGTGAAGGAATATTTATACGAGTAGAACCTGATAGATCTTTCTTGACAGTTTCATATTTGATTTTAGGAGAAAGGGACTGAAGTTCATCTATCCAACATTCAGTTATCATTAAATATTCTAGAGATGATTCTTCATGATCAAAAGATTGATGATGAATTAATTAGCATTAGAGACACTCTTTATGGAGGGGAGACACTTTCCCAGTGGTTGTTCTCCAATGAGGATGTATTTTGCTCTCAGATTCACATCATTATGAAATTAGCAGTAATGAAGGATGTAATGGGGAATTTTCATAATTCATAGGAGGAAGTGCACCCAAGAACCACTGATATTTTATGATATGCGTAGTAGTTTTGGTGGCCAGGGATGAAGAAATCCATTGATGAGTTTGATTCCTATTTCTATACGTGCTTACTTGTGAAAGTCGAAAACCAGAAACATTTAGGTTTTTTTCACACACTTCCATTACCTATTTGTAAGTGGGATGAAATCTATATGGATTTTTTGTTTGGGTTTCCACAAACCTATAGAAAGAATAATGCGATATGGGTTGTGATCAAAAGGATGACCACGTCATCACACTTTCTACCAATCCCTGATACAGCCAAGTTTGAGGAGTTGAGAAGTCTCTACATCAAATAGATTATTAATTTTCACGGAGTTCCATATGATATAGTCTCTAATAGGGATCCTCTTTTTTTACATCCTTATTTTGGAGAGACCATTAGGAGGCACTGTGATCTCAGGTTCATTTGAGCGTAGCCTACCATCCACAGTCAGATGGTCGAAGAGTGAGAGATACTGAAATTATTGAGGATATGCTTTGGGCCTGTGTTATCGACTTCAGTGGGGTTAGAGAAGATGGCTTGGGGCTAGTTGAGTTCTCTTATAATAGCAATTACTATTCCATGATTGAGATGGCACAATTTTTGGCCTTGTATGGCCAACCTTGTAAATCTTCATTGTGCTAGTCAGAGGTTGGTGAAAGTCCATTGGTTGGACCAAGCTTGGTGTAAGAGATGAGAGAAAAGATTCAACTAATTATTCAAAGAATGTTGATATCATAGAGAAAATATAAGTCTTATGTTGATCTATGCTATAGACCATTGAAGTTTATTGTTAGTGGTCATGTGTTCCTGAAAGTTTCACCCAGGTTGGGTCATCGACATCTTCAGAGGTAAGGGAATCATGCTCCTCATTTTCTGGGATATTTCATGGTAGTTTAGTAGGTGTAAAATTTTTATTACCATTTATCACTTACACCTCAACTATCATCGATATATAACAAATTCATGTATCATAGTTGAAAATGTATCTATCAGATATTTCTCACATTTTGAGCTAGAGTGATCTTCAGATTGAATCTGATTTATCTTTGAACGAGCTGCTGATCAGGGTAGTTGATTCTGAGACCAAGGTACTTCGTGGGAGGAATATACCTTTTGTTGGTGTGATATAGCCGCATGGTACTAATAATTACTAGATGTGGTAACTTGAGGCACATATGAGAGAGTAGTGGCCTCGTACATTTGGAATGAAATCTTCTATATAAGCTTTTTGGGGTGAGAAAGTTCTTATGGTGGGGAGGTAATAACAGCCCTTTACCACTATAACTAGTAAACTTTAAACCTCATCTTGGTTTTTCCTTTTTGTTTTTTTGGAAGCTTATGAGTTTGAATTTGGAGGATATCTATAATGGTGAAGTCAAAGGTTTTTTTGACTCTCTCCTTTAACCAAGATTTTCGGCAGAATGCCCAGTAATTACACGTCATGTAAGAGTAGTACGTGCTGTGTAATGATTCTGAATGAAAGTCATGAACTATTTCACACCATGATATGTAGACATTGAGAGTTATCTATACATGATGTGATGGAATTACTAATAGGTTTTTAACCCATAACATCAATTTTTAATGAAAAATGGTATGTATTTTGACAATTACAAAACATAATTATTACACATAATTTATTGGTATTATACATCATGTAATACCCTAAGTGCATTTTAAAAACAATTTCTCTAGGGTGGGTTAATTATTTTTGTATCCTACCGAGTTCCTTCTCTCTCGACCAAAGGATTTCCCAGGTGATCTTCAATATTTCCAACCCATCCAGATCTATTCCTTTGGTGTTCAATCATTATTTATGTTGATGTTTTATCTTTATTTTAGGTTTTTTCTCTCATTATTTATGTTTATCTCTTTCTACTCTCTTGGGGTTTCAATGGATCATATTGGAATTGTTGGATTTATGACCCGTGATGTTGGATCTTTCTTTAAGTTCGAGTTTCGAGGTCTTCTACACCTTCATTATCAATGACGAGTGAGGTTGGGTTTTTTGAGTTTCAGGAAGAGGTAGTTTGTTCCATCATAATTATTAAAATTTATTTATATAGTATTGCTTGATTTATTTCAATTTTTAATTTTAATTCAATTTCTCAAAATTTCTTTCAATTAACTTGATTAAAACCTGATTCTAGTGAATTAAGAGATTTGAAATGTTTTTGGCACGAAGATTTGGATAACCCCCAAATCCATTTAATTGGGGTGTGTTTATAGAAGTTGCCTAATTTAAATTTTTTAAAATTAAATGAGGATTTGATGGAAATGATTTCAATTTAAAATTTTAATTTAATTATGGAAAACTAACTGTGAAAAGTATGCAATTAGTTTTTATTGGATTTTAAACATGTGAAAATGGATGAAAATGATTTGATAAAAACACAATGGTTTTATATTGTGAAAAGGGAATGTTTTTTTATTAAAACCCATTTCAGATTTAAATAAAAAAATTGGCATTTTAAAATGGAGGAATGGTATTTAATTTTATTTTAAGCAGTCATAAAATAAATTGCCTATCATGTAAGAGGACATTAAAGCCTTAGTTAGTTGGTGAGTTATTTGGATACACTCTATGCTATTACAACATTCTATAACATACCTATAGTAGGTCACATCCTCGGTGGGTGGGTGATGAGTCACCTCTAGATAGTGTCATTGGTATGTGAGTATACTCATTTTTTCTAAGATAACTTAAAGAGTGTGGAATCCTATTGCTAGTTAACATTATCGTACATATTTACAGATGACCATGTTTTTCACTTGTTTATTTTTACATTAGATATGGATGTATTCTATTATTTAAAAATTTCATTACATGATTTTTTTTATTTATATAAACTATTTATGTAACTATTTTATTTAATGCAATATTTTATAAATATTCAATCTCTTGTAAAGTAAATCATGTGACTTAAATGTATTTTCCATCAGTTTTAAACTGTATTTCTTGTTTTCTTTTAATATTCTCTTGAATTCCCCAACCAATTTATTTTGAAAATTGAAATTTCTTTATTACATAATCTATATTTGGAATTAGTTACGGAGTCTTCGATGGTATCCTACTTGGATTAGGTGCAAACACTACTTTTTTCCTTTGGGTTTTGTTGAAATTATTCTTCTAGGTCAAAGAAAAAGAAAAGGATCTTTTGGGGGTAGATCTCTCTGTTGAGCTTGGGACATGGTGAGTCACGACCTTAGTGATATTGGGGTTTTTTTTGTATTTTTTATACTTGGGTTATAGTACATTAAGGTTTTTATGCATTTTTATATTCTGGTACATTACACCCAGTGGAGTTTCTTTTATATGCATATTAACATTCTTGTCCTAATTCCTTGAGGTATTTTGGAAACATTATTCCCACTTTCACACTGTATGATGTAAGGTTCTAGTCGCCAAACTATGGGGATCATAAATTCCATTTGGTCTATGTCAGGGACAACTTAATTATTGGGTTACCCAGGTACCCGGGCCAATTCATGGTAATGAATATAATGCCCAATCAATTATTCACTAGCGTCTATAGAAATCCAATATATGTGAGTATCAATAACTTCATCGAAATCCCCCAAAATTCAAGTAAATCTAGTATCAACCACTATGACTGATTCTTTTTCATCCTATGATATCATGTATCATTCTCCCAACCGATTCCTAGGATGTAATCCTTGGGTATTCATTATTTCATATATAATAATTGATTAAATTACAAAGGTGACACACCTAATGATTACTGCATAATTCACATGGGAAGCCTCTTTAGGTTCACTACCTCATGTGGAATCCAACAGGATCCAATATATCACATAATAAGATGGAATCCTCACTATGGTTCCTCAATATCAATATCATTCCATGTTTTGAGCTTAAAACTCAGGGGGAATAATGTCCTTTAAAATAATTTTTTTATAGTAAGTACTCACTACCCTCATTGGGAATGACATAATTAAATTTATCTCAAAATATAGTGAAATACTCATCTCAATAACCAATTCATATAATGTTGGTCCTTACACAGAAACTATCTATCAATATCCACATGGTTTACCTAACCTAGTAAACACATCTTAATGGGGGTGGAACTCTCACCCCATATTCATGTTAAATTACCTATAGTCTATATGGATTATCAATACTCACTATGTCTACTCACATATAATTCCATCACGATTCATTAAAAAAATATTCAAAGTGTTTACAAGGGGATCTTTCATGAGGTCTATCACACCTCTTTTAGTTTATTTAATCGTACACTGATCATTGTCTAGGTCTTATAGGGAATTTCGTAATAATAAAGACATTTTCCATAAACAGTTAATTTAATCTATATATTGTACATGTATTTAATACAACCCTTGACACATTAATTTTTATACATTCATATAATAATTTAATAAATAATAAAATCGTTTAGTCACCCTTTATGGTGAGAATATACACACTACATGACATAAATAAAAAATATTACTATAGTTGTTTATGTGAGGGACTAACTATCTCATTTAAATCCATTTCAACATTAAAATAATCACTTGAACACTTTACCAAGGCTCACTCAAGTACAGGAAGACAATACCATTCAATGTAAGTAAAAAACCAAAATCATAACATCAAATTATTAAGTAAATCTATAATAATTAACTATTAAAAAGTAATTTATGAATTTAAAATAATTTTATCACTTTAATTTTATTGTAATAATTACTAAAACCTCATTGTAATCCCCCCAACACACCTAAATCATGACTAACCACCCAATTAAGGTCCACAACGCAACTCACTACCATCCAAGGGAAAATCCCTAATACGAAACACTGATAAATATTCCAAATTAAATTAATTTTCATAAAAAATCCATGTAACATTTTCTAGAAATGTATGTCGAATGAAACAATATGAGGAAATTTGATTTTATCCTCTTTGGATTTCTATTACAAAATATAATAAAAATTCCCATAAATAATATCTATATCAATAAATATCTTATGTTATCAGAACAAAAACATTAAACAAAATAGAGGAAATGATAAGTGAAAATGAATGAAAACACAGAAGAAGGATGATACATAAAGCCTACCCTTGATCAACAATAGAACTACATAAAAAAGCTTTCACTCTAAATGGATATCAAATGAGAGGAAAGAACATGGGTATAATAATCATAGTGTCTATCTCAAAATGCCAAAACCCTAAAAAATAATGTACTCGTACCCAAAAAACACCATAATAAACCCACTCAAAAAAAACTCGAAAATTGTTCATAGTGTGAAAATGATGTTCATTCCATGAATGTTTGGATAGGTTACCTCTCTCTCATCAAGTACTCCCATCACACTCTAAATGGACACCATGACATCCATTCAAGGTTTGAACCACCTTTTATGAAGTCAAATGAAAAAAAAATCAATTTTCTAGCATCCCAACCGCACAAACCATCTCTAAAAACCTTTAGAATAGATGTGACACCTACATGGCCTTAATACACATCCAAAAACAATATTTTTATTTTTTATAAATTATGGAATCCTACTATTTTATTACATGACTAAACAGGACACTATAATAATAATTACTTTAATGACATTGAAAGATCATTTTAGCCTTATTTCATGGAAAATAGGTTAATATGAAACGAATTAAATAAGGAAACATAAACATGAGTATTATTTAATATTATTCTAATTAGTAATTTTTAATCTTTTATATTCCATCTCACATTTTTTAATTTATGATGTACATACATCAATATAAATGAGTGAGTATTAATCCCAGTGATGGATAACAATGGAAACAAAACATGAAAAATAATCATGGATAAAAGAAGAATTATAACATGTAGGAATAATCATATGTTCTTTAAAAATATAATTTAAATATGTATAAAAAAAATTATACATTTATTTCATATCACCAAGTAATCATAAAATATCATTACCATTGTTATTCACAAAGTTACTATACAACATGTCATTAATAGAGATTAATTCCTTACCTAATGAATTAGGGAACTTTCAGGGTGAACCATTTATATTTCACAATTCACGTGAGGTGAATTTTTTATAATGAATCATTTAATAAAAAATAATAGGAGAATAAATAATGGGTTATATTTTAAATAATTTATTACATAACTTCTTAAATACACTAAAATTACATAAATTTTATTACCCATGAAGTGGAAATGTGGGTTTCATACATATAAATACTAAAAAAATAAATTATATATAAAACTAGGTGAATGAGGATGGATATGGAAAGGTATTTGGTATTCACAATATAAGAATATTATATATAAGAGTGAGAAGTTTATAAAATAAATTCAGCATTGGGATGGTATAAAACTTGGATTAAGGAAGGGGCATAATTGGAGGCAAAGAAGGTCTCCAACTACTAAAACAATTTTTTTACCATAAAAAACAAAAAAGGGTTTTAATTTAATTCAATTAAACTCTAGGATAAAAAACCACAAATGAGGTTCTTTAATGGAAAATAAGAAGTAGATAATTCCATTAACTTGAAGTATTTCTTCATAGAACATATGTATGTAACATTAAGAAATTATAGAAATCATGAAAGGATAATTAGGGAGGTTAAATGATGATAAAACCAAGGATAATGGTTAAGGAGTAGAGAAGAATTATGGGAATAGTGTGTATTTATAGTAAAAGAGGATGAATTTTTTTAGTAATTTCTAAATATAGGATAGGCATTTCATGGTTGTGGAAAATGAAAACCCATCACATACCCAAGGTTGTTTATCATGGTTTTGGGAATATAATTAATGTTCTGTAATATCTTAATCCATCAGAACCAAATTCTATTTTTCATTATTAATTTGGACATTGAAAATTAAATTTTCCACATAATGTTGTGTTTAAGAACATAATTTTAATTTTAGACTCTGAAAGTCATTTATATGTTAAGAAATTGATATGAAAACACTAAAATACATAATAATAAATAAAATAATGTTTTTAATGGATTATATATAATTATTTATTACATAATAATTATTTATATATATATGGTTTGTAAAAAATTTCAAAAATGGGAAGGTATATTTTAACTATTCAGAAAAAAATAATATATTTTATAAAATTCCCAAAATTTCACCATAACCCAATTTAGACATGTTTATTCCAAATATAAAGTATATATTATCAAAATATATTCCTAAATTTTATAATTTTATCTATTAAATTAAAAAACCTTTTTAATTGAAACATAATATTTTCTATGACAATGTAAGTTTTTTTGACACTTATGAAAATATATTAGAACTTTTTAAAATTATATTATATTTATTGTTGAAATAAATACTATTTAATCATACCTAATTATGAAAATAAATAATTTTTCTCAATTATAAAATTTCATTTTTTTTGGAAATTTAATTAAGTTTTATTTATATTAAAAAAACTATTTATCAGATTCATTTTACATTCATGTTTATTTTATTAAATATAATTTCACATAAAATGGATTTTAAGAAACAAGAATTTCATTTATTTAATTTAAATTACACTTTATGATACTATGGTCTAGAAACATGACCCCTTATTACATAATCTTATACCCTAATGGTAAAGTGTGTGATGGAGGCTAATTTGGGGGTGGACCAGCTAAAATTTACCTTGTGATGATCTATATTAATCTAAAATTATAACATAGTAGATTCAACTCAAACATTACTTTTTTAATCACTATATGAATGTGATAAAGGTTAATCACCAGTGACATAACCACCATACCATATTTTTACAAATGGGATTAAAAATGCATGACTCCACTAGTGGAGGTCTTCATTTCTACTTTCAACACCAACAATATGTTATCATTACACTTTTTAAAAACCAATTCAGTAGTAATATACTTAAAAGTGATTAGAGAACTCAACGGTCATATTTTAAAATGTTCATATTGACTAACTGTTGAATTTTCCGATGACCATATTCCAATTGTCACATTTATGATTTCTTCATAAATATATATGCAATAAAACTTCAATATTTATTACTTTAATCACATTTTTTTATAATTCCATCCATATTGTCTAATATATTTCTAATTTTTATTTTTATTTTAACAATTTTCATAGAAGTTATAATTATATGGGTAGAGGTCTGTCCAATAGAGCACACCAATGCATGGATACATTTCTTGGATTTTATATATTTGAATTAGTCTTAGGCATAATAATTTTTATTATTACATGACATGTATACATATATATATATTAATCTTTGCATACACTATTAAAAATGAAATATAATATAATAATAATTACGAAACAATAGATCCTTTTATTAATCATAGAAGGAATTTTCAATCAGTTACATTATTCCTTGATTATAAAATTTCATCATTGAAATTGTCTTCATACTTCAAAAAAATGGTGTAGTTTTATTTCATTACTTATTTAGGTTCCCATGTAGCAACATCAAATGTGTGATTTATATATAGGAATTTCATAAGTTCTATTCTCTTGTTCTTCAACACCTATTCTCATTATTCAGTGATATTGAATGGTTACTCTTCCTATAAAAACTCATATACCAAATAAATACCACTAATCTCAAGGTAAATGATTTGGTTTAGATATATACTTTCTCAGTAGGGAAATATAGAATACATACTACACATTTGATTGATTTTAAGGTAGTTATAATTGATAAGAAACCACTAAATCATTATCTAGAATCTAAAATAATCTAATGCACTATGGGATTATTTTTTCCTTCCTTTACAAACCCCAATAAAAATTTCCATGGGGATATCTTTATAAATACATGTTACCCAACAAGAAATTATAATTATATTGTTTTCATTCTTATAAATAGATTTTCTTTCATCTCGGTGTGTCCTTGATGCATTTATGAATAGATAGTATCAGTTTTGATGTCTTCTTAACAATGTATGGTCAAAATAGTTTCCATTGACCAACATCATCCCAAGAATTTGGAGTTTTAAATATCTTTCTATAGGGAGACCCAAAATTTTCAACATTAATGTTTAGTTAAAAAATATATTTTTATGATTATTCAACATGTTGAATATGTTAATCTAAACTCCATTGAAAATCATGTATGCTTACCCCTAACATTCCTTATAACACTTGAATATTCATCCCAGACTACACATTAGTTTGAGGTTGAAAAGATATGATCATGTTTATTTCGAAATTCATAAATTTTTAATGGATCCTCTAGAACATAGAATTACCTAGGGTTTTATACTCCTCCTAGGTCTAGGATAAATCATGTATTCGAGGTCCTCCCAGGTCTGGGATACTTAATGTATTCCAGGTCCTCCCAGGTCTGGGATACTTCATGTATTCCAGGTCCTCCCAGTTCAGGTCAGACAAGGCAGGCTACTCTAGATTATATGAGGTACTCTAAACCAATGAAATTATAAACAAAATTTATCCATATTATAATTGAAAATATGAATTAATTATATCACATTATAAGTAATTAAATGTTTTAAAAATTATTAATTATGTGATGGTATTTTTGTAAGACATAAATATTTAATTATAACTTTATGGAAAATTCATTAATTTTAAACTAAATTTAATTTCATGAATTTTATTCATAAATTATTGTTTTTATGTCTCATGATTATAAGATAATTTTATTATCCCTTAATAATTTTTTCAAAGTGTTAGAAAAACAGTTTTAATTTTAAAAGTTTCATTTTCCAAGTAAATAATGATTTTATTTAAAAATTAAAAATATCATATATTTTTTTTTGCATAAAATGGTGTTAATTTTTTAATTCAACACATCTAAAAATGGTATGATTAATTTTTTGTTTTTTTTCTAAAATACATGAATTTTTGGTGAATAGTGAAATACGTTAATTTACAAAATAAGTAAATAAATGAATTTTTGTGTCATTATTGGGTAATTTATTATGTAAGTAATTTTTTTTCTAATTCACATAAAAATTAATGTATTTATTCTAAGTAATCTTCACTATTTCTTCTTTTGGGAAAAATAATAAAATTTTGATTAAAATAGTGAGAAAACACCCCCTTATTCCACTATGAATATCACCCTCACCACCTCTTCTCATAAAACATACCAAGTATTTATCCTTGTGTATATTCTTATAACATATACTCCCAATACCCTAATAAAAATCCATGAGCTCTTGGTCCTAACAAAATATCACAATTATTCCCCTAAGGGGGCTCTAAAGAAGAAGGAATCAAGAGGTAAAACCATCGTCTGCTTTCTTCTAATTTTATTTCAAATTACTTTATTTTCTTTTTTATACTCACCTAATCTCATAAAAATTGTTTGATAAATCTATTAACTTAAATATACTGTATTTTTTTCACACAAATGTAATAATTCATCATCATCTCTCTTTCCACCTCATTTTATTTTAAAATTGAAACACTGTCAGAGATGTGTTAATTTATCTCAATCAAGGATGACATGTTTTCAATTTATATTACCATCCTAAAGGGTAGTCATGAAAAAAATTTATAGTTGAAAAAAATAAATAATATATTTATTATATTTTATTTAATATTCTGGAATTATTATACACACATTATGTAAAATAATAAAACAAAACAAGTTCATTGTGAGAAAAACTGCTAAAAATAATATAAGTGTTTATCAATAATGATTTATCTAATGAAAAATCCTATAATTTTAAAAAAAATTATATTTTAATATTATATAAATCCATTAATAATATATAAGTTCAATTATGGTAAAATATCCTCATTATACTTAATTTTTCCTACTCATATATATGTAAACTGATAATGAAAGACAAAGAAATCAATCCTCTTAAACGATGAAATTGAATTTCAAAACCCTCAAAAAAGGGCATAAATGAACTAAATAAATTTATAATAAATAAAATAAATGTATAAATGATTCTTTAATTTTTAATTAATTAATAAAATTCTATTAATTAGATCATTAAGATTGAGTGAAGAATCGTTTCAGACATAAGGCCAAGGATTCTACCAGAAACACCATTATTCCTTTGATATATTAATTCTATATTTTTACCCAAATTAAATTTTATTTTATTTTTATGTAAATATTTTAAATTATGTTTATATGTTTCAAACTCATGCATCAAGATCCATTCATTCTTATTTTTGGGGATATACATTACTTTTAAAAGGTTACCTACTCAATTCTTCCAGATAAGCAAACCCTATTTAAGGGAACTTCCATAATTCATACCCATTTTCAAGTGTTTTCCATAATATATTTTAGGCCACATTTATTTTTCTAAAATAACTCCTTTTATCATGAAAAACTATCTTGGATTAATTATGTTTTTATATAAACTCTTCTCCTTCTTCCATTTTAAAGAATCTTGAAAATTTCCCTTTAAATATTACAAAAATGTTTTATTTCGACTATTTTATAATAACTCTTTTCACATCAGTTGGATAAGAATTGTCATGATATAATACTATATTTATTTATAAATGTACATGTATGATTTAATTCCATTATTTCATGCACCCTTTTGTGATACACTCATTTATTATTATTTTTTTTCAGGATTATGATACCCAATTATTTCCACAGAAAACCATTATGTTTATGTTTGATTACTTATGTCTAATTATTTTTGTAGAAATCATATTCATTAACATGTTATGATTGGTGAACCCAGATTGTGATCCAATTAATTTAGTAATGTTCAGTCTCATGAGAGTTTATGTGCAACGATCTTGGTGGTTGGCCTTGTTTCGTGCTCAATGTGCAATAATCATGGTGGTTTTCTCAGACTTGTGATAATATTTGTGGAATAATGATTGACTTGTCCATATCTATGTGTGATGATATGGAATCATGATAAATTCTTGTTTTGTGTTTCTTCAACATTAATATGATTCCAGGATTTCAAGATCCCATGTTTGATATGTTAAGATTCTTTATGTTCTATGCCTTTTTATACCATTATCTTGTTCCTTCTAACCCATGTGATAAGCTCTATTATTATGTATACTAAATTACTGAGATTTTTAGCTGATACATTTATTTTAGTCATAACTAGGTTTTATTATGTATATTTAAGGGATTAAAGGATGCTAGGTTCTCATAATGGATGTGAAAATCAAGAAATGTTATACTTAGTCCCATGTTTGCAATTTTATGTACATAGTCTTTCAAGACACTTGAATTTATGATCATTGTCTAGTAATTTTATGTTTAATTATGCTTAAAATAATGTAATGATATATGTAAAAATATAGGGTCACTATAGTTGGTATCAAAGGAAAAATTAAGTTATTCTTGGAGACTAGGAATAGAGAACTTTAGTAAGAACCCTTGGGATAGGACTAAGTATGAGAAAACATTACTAAATTTTCGTAAGTATATAGTTAGTGGTTTATTAAGAAAATAAGTCCTCGCCTAGGTACTAAATGTGGAAGTGGGTTTTGAATATTTTAACCTAGGATTGAAAACTTAGAGTTGATGTTCCAAGCCTAACTCGAGGTAACCTGGTACTCGATAACTTGCCTTACTACGCACCTAGTTTGACACTCCTGGGGGATATGATTTGTTAAATCCATAAGAACATTAATAACCATTATTAATGGAAAAAATAAAATTCCCATAATAATATATGTTAGGAAATTGAACTTTTATAACCTATATTGAAGCATAAGGAGTCCCAAGTTAGGATATATGTTTCCTTTACAAGTTTATCCCTTTATGTTTGAAAGTTTCCTTTAATTATGACTAGAATTAAATCCCCCTAATTGAACATTATTTTTCTTAGATAATGGAGGTCAATATAAGAACATGTTCTAATAATTAATTTAATAGGGAATTAGAGTATTTTCCTAATGAAATTCTGAAAATGATGGGAATGGTTTCTTAAAACATTATGACAATAATCACTCAACTCTATCATGTTATGAATAATAACATGAATCCTGTGAAATGCCCACACTTTCGAAGGAAATAACAAGTTTCCATTGAATTCCTCATGAGGAAAATACCTCTCATGTTTAGTGTATCTTCTGATCCCATCCTCACAGAATAAAGTATTAACTCTATTGAGAATATATTCTTTTCCCCCTAGTGCTTAAGAGAAGGGAATGTTGTGCTAGAGGTCTATCATTTTGATTGGGAAGCATATTAGTGCTAAAAACTATTAAAAAATATGTAGTTCAAGGAGGATATTGATGGCTTGTACTGGGAGGAATTATAGAAAATGTTTTTCAATAAATATTTTCCTGGAACCCTATATATCAAAATGGAAAGAGGGTTCCATAAACTTAAGAAGATTGAAAATGAGTCAATCGGGGTGTATGAAAAAAAATTGAAAGGCTTTCAAGATTCAACTCTATCATTTTCATGGAAACCAAAATAAAGGTGGATCTATTCTTTATCAGATTGAAGCTGAGTCTATGAATAGTTTTGGTGACTTGAGACTTTGGTAGTTATGAAGAGATTTTCCATTGATCCATCAAGGTTGAAATGAAAATTAGAGACTCCCTGTAGTTTCATGGGTATGGTGAAATATAGTATTAAATATAGACTAATATGTGTGGAAAAACAAAAAATACCATGATGGTAGGAAGAATGATCATCCCACATGTCAAAATTTTGGGAATAAGTATCTGGAAAAATGTTTAATGTGAACCAATAAACACTTAAAATGTGGATGAATGAAGAATCTGGCTATGAACTACTGAAGGGATTTGAATAATTCCACTAATATGGAAGAATAAAGAAGGTTCATGTCAACACTCAACCTGTAGGGTAATGTTTCAACTGTAAGGAATATTGGGATATTTCAAACCAATTATCAAAGCCTAGATTTGTCAGATTCAATCAACAATAACCTCCTAGGTAACAAATAAGGTAATATGCCATCACTACTAATGAGGTGGACCCGAACAATTTTGTGGTGAAAGGTATGCCAGTTATTCATTCTATATTAGTAAACATTCTATTAGATTTTGGTTCTATGAATTATTTCATTCCTTTCAAGTTTAGTAGAAATATTGAAGAACCATCTAAAAATATAGATCTTTATTTATTTATCAGAATAAAAAATGGGGTAATTATTGCATAAAAATTATATTACTCCTTCTCGATTAATGTTTATGGACTGAGCCTCCTGAAAAATATTATCATTCTCACTTTATTAGAGTTTGATGATATATTAAGCATCTATTTGATATCATTATACAAAAATAACATCCATTTTCAGGAAAGGGAGATCACTCTTCATATATCGAAGCATCATTAAATTCATTACAAGTGTATAGAGAAAGATGAATCTCTTTCTGAATCATCATCTCATATCTGGATATTACTACCTTATTTGCTATAATATCTTGTTCAAATGGTGGATACAAAGGATATAATCATTATTTAAGATATGAATATAGTGAGGTATTACACTGATATATTCCCCTAAGATTTTCCTCGCTATCCTCATGACCGATAGGTTGAGTTCTCTATTGAAATTTTTTCTAGATCTCTGCCTATATCAAAAAATCCTTATAGAATAGCCACCATTGAGCTAGAAGGGATGAAGAAGCAGTTACATGAGAATATGAAAAATGGTTTTACGTGCCCGAGTGCTTTACCATAGGGGGCACTAGTCCTTTTCATTAAGAAGAAGGATGGATCAATGTTACTTTTCATTTATTATAATGAGCTTAATAAAATCCTGATAATGAATAAGTATCCCCAACCATAGATAGATAACTTACTTGAGCAGCTAGGTGGGGCTAGTTATTTCTCAAAGGTGTAACATTGGTCAGGATATCACCAATTAAAGGTGAGTAAGGAAGATATTCCCAAGTATCTCTTTTGAATGGGGTATTGAAACTATGAGTTCATAGTGATTCCCTTTGGAGTCACTAATTTTGTATAAATTTTCATCGATTTAAGTAATTGATTATTTAGAGATTACCTTGAAAAATTTATGGTAGTCTTTATCGATGATATTCTAATATAATCTAGGATAAATAATAAACATGAAGATAATTTTAATACTATGTTGAAGAAATTGTGTAGGGATAAAATTTATGAATAGGATAGTAAATGTGAGTTATGTATGGGGAAGTATAATTCATGGGGCATGTTATCACCCACAAAGCGATATCTGTGGACCCTTCTAAGATAACAGTAATTGAAGAGTGGCCGAGACCAACATATGTAATAGAGATCCATAGTTTCCTTTGTCTATCTAGGTATTAATAGCAATTTATGAAGAATTTATCACAATTTTCAAACCTAATAACGAAGCTAACCTGTAAGTGAGTGAAGTTTTTTGGACTCCAAAATGTGAGGAATGGTTTAAGGAGATCAAAAAGTTCCTTCTCATTGCTCTAGTACTAACACTCCCAAAAATTGGAGAACTCCTTGTTGTGTAAAATGAATCTTAAAATAATTTATTAGGATATGTGATGATGAAAAATGATAAAGTTATATCTTATTCCTCAATGTAGTTGAAAATTACGGAGCAAAAATATCCCACGAATGATCAGGTGTTGGAAGTTGTGATCCTTTCATTGAAAATCTGGAAGCTTTATCTCTATGGGGATAAGAGTGAGATATTTACCAATAACAAGAGTATTAAATATATATTCTCATAGAAGGATATTAATAAGTGCCAATGATGATGGTTGGATCTTATCATGTATTATGAATGCTCAATCCACAAACATCCTGGTAGGGAAAATAAGGTGGGATATTCTCTAAGTATAAAGGATACTACATCTTTGTCAATGATTTGAATTGAGAAGTATCTAATATTCTTAATCCTTCAAAGTATGGGCATGGTGGAATCATTAAGGTAGGAACACTATAAATCCTTTATCTGATGATTTCTCAACCGTACCTTGTGGAGAAAGTAAAGGATTCTCAAAGAAACAATGTGGAAATTCTGAAAAGGTGGAAGATATAATGAATATGAAACAATATAAAATAAATATTGATTATAATAGAGTCATATGATTTGGGTCATGACTATGTGTACCATCCAATATAGAGATAATGAATGTTCTTATTAATGACAAACTTATCTCAACCTTCATTATTCACCTAGGGAGCACAAGGATGTATCAAGATCTCTAAGAGAACTTTTGGTGGTACAATATGAAAAAGGAGGTCATTAAATATACATTAATGTTCTTAGAATTTTACCAAGTGAAGTGTGAAAGAAAATATTCTTAAGGTATGATGAAAACATTACCCATACTAACATGGAAATGGGAAATAAAAACATGTAAATTGTCACTGGTCTTCCAAAGACATCCGAAGGAAAAAAATTCTATATGGATTATTGTGGATCATCTTACAAATACTTATCCCTTTGTTAATTTTTGAGAGGAATTTTCATTGGATAAACTTGCATAGATATACATCAAAGAAGTCGTAAGGCTTCATGAGTACAACTATCAATTGTTTTGGATCGAGAAACTAGATTAACCTTGATGTTTTGGAAAGGTACCCAATATTCTCTTAGCACTGAGCTAAACTTTAGTACGGCCCACCATCCTCCAAATGATGTCCAATTAGAGAGAACTATTCAGACATTGGAAGACAAGTTGAGAGCATGTTATATGGAAATAAAAGGGGGATGAAACCAATAACTATCTTTTGAGGAGTTATCTTATAAAAAAATTTCCACAAAAGCATTTTAATGGATTCTTATGAAGCCCTTTATAGAAAAAGGTGTATAACAACGACATGCTTGGATGAAGTTGGTTAGTATAAACTACTAGGACCAAAAATTGTAAAATAAATGGAAGAGAAGGTGAAAACCAATTAGAAACAAATAAAGGAATCCAAAAGTATATGAATTATTTATGAATAAAATCATTGATGAGACATTGAGTTCAATATTGGATACATGGTATTTCTCAGAATATCTCTATGGAAGAAGGTCATGAGATTAGGGAAGAATGGAAAGCCAAGTCCCAAGTACATTATCCCCTTCAACATTCTTGATCACATATAAGCTATGGCCTATTGACTAGAAATTACACCAACTATATCTAAAGTACAAGATATATTCCACATAACCCTCTTAAGGAAGTACATACCAGATCCTTCACATGTATTATCTTCAGAGATGGTACAGTTGGAGAATGATCATTTATATGAGGAGAAACTAGTGAAGATATTGTTTTATAGAGATAAAGTTATAAGGAACAAGACTACTCACCTTGTCAAAGTATTGTGATGGAACCCTAAGTACGAAGAAGCAACATATGAAGTCGAAGAAGCAATGAAGGAGAATTTCCCACACTTGTTTTCAGCTCATAATGTCAAATTAAATTTTGAGGGAGAAATTTCTTAAGCTAGGAAGAATATAATGACCCAATGTTTTGTCAATAGAATTACCTTCTTATAATTATTTCATATAGTATAATCCCATAAAATCACATTAAGAACAAATTAAAAATATTATAAATGATTAATTATTTACGTAATAGTTATATCTTGAAGTTATGGAGCATATACCAATGGGATTGTAACTTGACCTTCCGAATAGTAATGTAACCCATATAAATAGTAAACCAGCAAATGTAATAGTGATATCACTAATGAAATTATAAATAAAATTTATCCATATTATTAATGATAGTATTATATAATTATATCATAGTATAAGTAAGTAAATATATTAAAAATTATTAATTAAGTGTTGGTATTTTTGTAATTCATAAATATTTAATTATAATTTATTAAAAAATTTAGTAATTTAAAAAAAATTATATTCATAAATTTTATTCAAAAATTATTAGTTTGATGTCTTATGATTATAAGAAAATTTTATGATACCTTAATAAATATTTCATTGTGTTTGAAAAGTTGTTTTAATTTTAAAATTTGTATTTTTCATGTAAATAATGAGTTTAAATAAAATTTAAATATTTCATATTTCGAAAATTATTTTCATAAAATGGAGTTAATTTTTAATTCTAGATGTTGAATTTTTTTTTGGATGAATTTATTATATTTTTCTAAAATACGTGATTCTTTGGGGAATAGTGTAATACAATAATTTTTAATTATATGTAAATAAATGAATATTAGTGTCATGATTGAGTCATGGATGTTGTACATGACCATTTTTTCTTAATTAAATTTCAAAAATTTCTGTATTTATTCTCTAAAATCTAAAAAAATTATTTTTTGGAGAAAAATAATAAAATATTGAATAAAAAAATTGAGAAAACAACCCCTCCTCCACTATAATACCACCCCTGACCACCTCTTCTCCTCACACCTCTCAAGACCAGAACCTTGTCCATATTCTACTAAAATATCATACCAAGCCCCACCCCCACTTCTTGGATATTTTTTCCACAACAAAATACCAAAACCTTTCCACTATGGAAGCTCTCAACAATAAAGAATCAAGAGGTAACACCCCCTTCTTTTTTCTTTCAATATCTTATAAAGTTCCATTATTTTAATTTCTAATATCACCCCCACTCATGCAAATTGTTTTATAAATATATTACCTTACATATACTGAAAATTTTCATGATAATTTATCAATTCATCATTATCTCTATTTCCTCCTCCTTTTATACTAGAAATGTAACACCAATTGAGATGAGTTAATTTATCACATTCAAGAGCAAAGAGTTTTCAATTTCTATTACCTTATTGATGGTTGTACATTAAAAAATATTGTGTTCAAACCAGTTTGTAATATATTTATTATATCTTATTTAATAACATATAATCATTAAACATACATAATGTAAAATAATTAATCAAAACAATGTTCATTGTGAGAAAAACTGCCCAAAATAATCCAAGGATTTATCATTAACAATTAATCTAATGAAAGATTATAAATTCTAAACAAATGTTATTTTAATATTCTATAAGTCTATAAATTAAATTAAATTTCATTTTGGGAAAACTATCCTCATTCTACATAATTTTCCCTACTCATATACAAGTAAACTAATAAAGAAAACCAAGGAAATGAATGCTCCCAAATGATTAAATTAAACTTCACAACCCACCTAAAGGGACATAAATGAACTTAATAAAATCGAAAAAAATATAATAAATTTATAAATTGTTACAAAATTATTAATTAATGAATCTAATGTTATTATTCATAACATTAATATCGACTGTTGAATCATTTTAGAAATAAGGTAAAGGATTTTACCTGAACATCCTTTATTCCTTTGGGTTATACATTCCCTTTTTTTCCCAAATTAAATTCTATTTTATTTTTATGTAAATATTATAAATTTTTTATTCATCTTCCAGCAATAATTTATCAATATTATTTCATCATTTTCTGAGGATATTAATGTTTTTAAAAGGTTTTATACTCAATTGTTCATGATAAGCAAGCCCGATTTAAGGGACTTTCTAGAATTAATACCCAATTTCATGTGTGCTACATAATCTATTTCAAGAAATCTTTATTTTTATAAAATCACTCATTTTATCATGAAATAAAATATTTTTTAAATTATGGTTTTATACAAAAATTAATTCTGTTTTCCATTTTAAAGAATCTTGAATGTTTTCCCTTAAACTATACTAAAATGTTTTATTTCTAAAGGTTTTTAATAAATCTTTTTACTTTAGTTGGACAAAAAATATCATGATGTATGACTATATTTATTTATGAATATAGATGAATGATTTAATCCCTTTATTTCATAGACACTTTTATGATACACCCATCTATTTTTCTTTATACATGGTTATGATACCCAATTCATCTATGGGAAAAAATTATGTTTATGTTTGATTACTTATGTATGATTTTTTTGTGGAAGTCATAATCATATATATATTATAATGGGTGAAACCAAATAAAACTCCAATGAATTTGGTAAATTTTTGTCTCATGAGATGTTATGTGCAACGGTCTTAGTGGTTATCCTTGACTCGTGATCCATGTTAAATGGTCTTGGTGGTTATCTTTAACTCGTGCTCCTCTATGTGAAATGGTCTCGCTTGTCGTTGATTGAAGTTATATGCGTCCCAAATTAATTACCCGTTCTTAGAACTTTAGTATATCTTATGTTCGGGGTCGGTCCACAGGGAACCATGGCGTGCATGAATTCAATTGAGTTAATACTTAACTAGGCAAAGTATGTAGAATTTAGAATCGATTGGGTTGATTTTGGGTTTTGATTGCAACTAAATCGATTTACTTTGAAGAAATGGATACAGTTTGAGAGAAAACAACAGGTAAATTTAAAGATCTTTTAAAATCAGAAGAAAAGACGTGTTAGGGCTATGGTGAATAATGAGTTCTTATAAATATTGTTTAAATGGTTGTGTTGTTCATAATAATTCAATCATTTTGGATTTCATTTTGTTTCAAGATTTCCTTGGTCCTGTTCTTCATCTTTAGAATTAGAGCAGTTGACTCCTTGGTCTGGTAGTCAGTGTTCTTAATTCTTTATTAAGTTCAGTCCATTATTTGAATCGGTGAAATTCCTTCCAATGATCATGGATGCTTTCACCGTTACTTTTCCTTTGTATCGCTGATAATTCTTCCTTTGGTCTGGGTTAGAATTCTCAGTTATATTTAATAGTAGATTAAGAAGAGTAAAATTAATTTCAACGATTAAACACAACTATATAAAACAACATACAAATTATGATCCCTTCATCTACAGCCCGAAAACGAGGGGTTTAGTTACACATAGAAAGTGGAGGAGTAACGACACACGTGATACCTGACGGATTCATCGAGTAAGCATTGAGGTAGGGTGTCGGAAGGTGTTGTAGTGGAAATACGGCACCACGCTGGCTCAGGAAATGGTAGCAACAAAGATTCTTCTCTCCTCTAAAGGTTTCGAACTCCAAAATCCATAGGCCAAGGCCTTTTTTTATAGAAAAATAAATTACACGACATGTATAGAAATTACACACCATGTACTTTTCGTCAACGCCATTTGGTGCCAGTTTCTCCACTGGCAGGTGGCCTAGCACGCCGTCTTTGACTTTTGAACATGGAGCCGCCTACAATTTGAGTGTACACGGCATGTAGCGCTACCAAACACGCAGTGTAGTATCGAAAGTTTGGCCACCAGCCCATTCTATAATAGCAGACATGGCGTGTAAAAGATCAAACACGTCGTGTCTTCACCAACAGCCACATGGGCATGTGGACTTTTATTCAGCACTACTGCTTCGAGAAAGTAGTACACGGCATGTAGCGCCGCCACACACGGCATGTATCTTCTGCATGGTGACCTGGGCATGTACTCCCTCCTTTGGTCCATGTCCCTTCCTGGATGTACAGGGCGTGTATAAAAGTACACGCCGTGTAGTTTCAAAATTTTCACATGCATCCCTTGATTAGTGTATTTATCCAGAAAGCTCATAAAAGTAAACAGAATCACCAAAATCAAAGAATATGTTCCTAAAACAACATATATTTGTTGAAAACATGTTTTTATCTTCAATTATATATATGGAAATGTATACACAAATTGGGTGCATCAAATTCTCCCACACTTAGTCTTTTTCTTGTCCTCAAGAAAAATCTCAACATCTAATTAAGAGAGAATATACTTTAAAAACAAGGCATTTATGTAATCAAACATATAACTGATAATTTTTTTGAAGAAAAATTATAAAAGGCACAAAAAAATTCAATTCATAAGATATTAAATTCATGCCTCATATATAATGTAATTAACTACTCTCATCCTCTTTCAACACATTTTTCAACCTTTCATAAATAAGCATGCAACTTGATGATTTACCTTACCAGTTAAAATCACACTCCACACTAAAGATATTTTTAATCAAAGTTATGCTCAATCCAAGGTATATACACTCTATCCATAGGTTTGTAAGATATATTGTTCTCTATGTCAGAAAAATTGAATTACAAAAATCATGAGGACTTTATCAATAAGGTTCAGATGTTTCTGTGGCTAAGGGTTGGTAGGTTCAGATGTGAAAATAAGTTCTGAGGCTTGAAAATGGATGGCTAATTCTTTTAAACAACATTTCATGATATTCAAAGTAAATCTCACTGAAAACACATCCTTCAAAATCTCAGTAAAATGCTTTTGTAATCATCACCATCTTCCTTAGGCAAGTAGGGTTCATGGGAAAATAAGCATAAGGTTCCCTTGTTGCTTATTTGTTGTTTTTTTTAAAACAAAAAAACACAAGGTCATCCCTTATGAATACAATGAGTAGATGTTTGGAACCCATTCTACCCCAAATAATCAATAGGCACTCCCCCACACATTATTTCATGGTTATAAACAAAAATATGCCATGTATTTCCAACTCCCACTTTAAAGCATAAATGAATAATCATGCAAAGTTTAAAAAGGAATAGGGTAGGAAGAGAAATAGGCTGGTAATGTGGCTTCCTATAAAGGCTATTCATGGCTTCTATGGGCTTAACGAAGATTAAATGTAGGGTAGGTCTCAAGAAAAAGGGGTTGAAACAATCTAATTCCTCAATCATGTTAAAGTAATTCAAAAATTTCTTCATGTTTCAAAATGAAAAACATGAAAATTCTGGTAGTGATGCATATCCTAAGAATCTCTCAAGAAAGAGGGTTTTAGAAAAGAAATATGAAAAAGGGTTTAGAATACCTCTCAGGAGTGGAAAAATAATAATGGGACAATCAGGTCCTGACATGCATATAAATTATTAGCCTAATTAATGTAATTTAATCAAGGATGAAGGGTTGCAATTGAAACTATATCAGCAATCATTTTAAAATACTTAAAAACTAAAATAAGCATGTAACCTTTCCAAAAGTTCCTACTGATAACTCTAGCATTTATAAGACTTATTAACCGAAATTTCATTACATTTTCAATTATAGAGTCTAATAATGACGTCTCCTAGGTTAGTTTAAGGGCAAAGACTAAGGTGAAAGATAAAGATGCTCCCCCACACTGAAGATGGCACATGGGCCACCAATTTCAATACTAAGGTAAAGGGTGGGAAACAGGGAGAAATGAGGGACAATATGAGGGAAAGCAGTGGAAGAAGTAAATCCAAAAAGAAAGAAAATAGAAATGGAAAAATACTCCCCTCGTGAAAAGTGATGCCCAAGGCGCTCCATGCTCGTACCTGTGACTATCGAGAAAAAGGAAAACTACAAACATGCATAACATCACAGCACAAAAAATGACAGAAGAGATATATAAGATAAAGAAAAATGTCACTATCATGGGGTCGCCTCAGGGAAGGCATCATCCTATACAGAATCGGATGGTAGAGATGGCACAAGTGGCGTGGAAGGGGGAGGCTCTAACTCGGAATTGGGAAGGGTAGCTAAAGAAGTAGGAGCCGTAGGTGCTAGACTTGGGATCAGAAGCTCAGCAGTAGGCCTTGGCCTAGCAGAAGTTACTGTAGAAGAGCTCACCATAGTCATCAGAACAGAATCTGTGGCCGGCACAAGAGACGGCGGTGGAGCAGCAGTAGAAGGGCCAGGAATGGAGGCAGAGGCTGGTCGCTGAGGCAGTGGAACACCATGATGCTGAGCTATATGAACCAAAAGATGATCCATCTGGTCCTAGAGGCCATCCAGACAAATAAAATGGCATGCAATGGTGTCCTGGAGGCTGATGATATGGGCTATCTTCTACTCCATCGTGGCTAGATGGAGGGAAAGGGACAGATCGACCGAGGGTGTGGGGGTAGGTGGGATGGGGGATGGGATAGAAGAAGGATGGTCTAATGAAGCAGGGTCAGTAGGAGGTGGGTGAGGTGGAGAAGCTGGAGGGGGTGGGGAAGGAGGAGTGGGGTCAGCAGCTGGGGCAGGGTCAGCAGGTGGGGAAGGGGGGTCAGCAGGTGGCGGGGCTCGAGCCTGAGCAAGGATGTAGGCACCCCCTGCTTCCGGAAAAATCCCATGCGAATGAGCATGAGGGAGTCCATTCGCTGGGGTGAACCTATCATGTCATGAGGTAATGAGGGCACGAATACCCCCAAGTGGTTGGCAAGACGGGTGGTGTAAAACCCGCCGTTCAGGTTTCCCTGACAGCCGGTAAACATGGAGTAAAAATAGGAGGCAGTAAGAACGGGGAGGTTCGGGTAGGCATGCCGGATGACACAGGTAAGAAGATCGATGTCACGGACGGTCAATACCGCTATGTCCTCATGGCGGGGAAAAAGGATGGTGCTGAAGCACCGGTGGGTGAAGCGAAGGACATGGATGTCTATAAGAGTGCTCTTCTGGGAAGTGGGGGAGTACCGGTGGTCAGGCCCAGCGATCTCTTGCCACATGGAAATAAGGTCAGATCGCTTGGGCCGGGTCAAATTAGAAACGGGGGGTGGTGTGAGAGGATGGGGGTAGAATCCGCACCCTCGGCCAAACTCCGTCATCGTCAGAGAAAAACGTCGGCCGCCTAGCCGGAATCAAACTACTAGCACCGTATCTCCAGGTGTCTCTCGGTAGTCCGCTCCATCGAACTCAAAGGAGGCTGCAAACTCCAAAAAAAATCTCAGAACACAAGAGTTCTGACCTAGAAAATCTCGAGGAGTGCGGTGTTCTTGAGAAGTACCTCCAACTCCTCCAAAATACCGATCCACTGCGGAATGCTTCTGTAAAGGTACCGGCCGCTCAATGGTATCAGCTGATGAGAGAAGCGTCAGATCCTGTCATATGCGAGGTCAGTGACCGGGAATACCGTGCAGTGATAGGGAGCACCTATAGGTCCCAGCCTAGTTGCCGGTGCAGCTGCAACATCTGGCTCTGGAAGTGGATCCGTCGAAGAAGAAGGTCTCTCAGTGGAAGGTTTGCTTGAAGAGGGACCAGCTTCTGAGGATGAGGGTACATGGAAAGTGGCAGCTGGTGCCGCAGCAGTAGGCCCCGCCTAATCTGACGGAGTGAGTGGCGGCAGAATGGCCAACATAGGGAGCTCAAAGACCGGAGCGTCGGGGTCTGGCTGCGTAGGTGGTCGGAGTAGGATCCGATGATAAATGGACTCCTCGCCCTCGGTGGTGTAGGATGGCCTCTTCCCGCGGGAAGGATCACGATCTTCTATATCCTGAAATAGAAAGAAAAAGATAAAAAACAAAAAAAAAAGAAAAAGGAAAGAAAAAAATAAAATGTGAGAAAACTGGAAAAGAAAAGTACACTGCGTGTACTCCAGAGTACACGGCGTGTAGTCAAAAATGGTGAGTATCCCGTGTTCTCTGGAAGGACACGCTGAGGGTGAAAACAGACCAAGGGAAAGTACACGGGGTGTACCAAACATACACGTTGTGTTCACTCAAAGTGTTGGTGGTCGTGTGGAACAAATGACACGACTATGTTTTTATCAGTTCATAGAAAAACAATACACACCGTGTAGGTACAGGACACGGCGTGGACTGCACACGAAGAACATGGCCGTGTAGAGGGTGAGACATGGTCTGGTCAAACATCACACATACACAACGTGTACCGGACACACACGCCGTGTAAAAGAAAATTGGGTGAGTGGACGTGCATAGGGGAAACACGGGCTGGTGACAGTTATAACCGACACTGCATGTACCAAACATACATGCTGTGTTCGGGAACATTGGGTGACAGGCTGTGCTATGTGCCACACATAGAGGGCCAACACAAACAACAGACATGGCTTGTACCAAACACACACGCCGTGTAAATTAAAATGGTTTGTGAGGCCGTGTGCAAAGGTGTACTTGGGCATGATGAAAAGGACACGATGTGTACCGAACATACACACCGTGTATATTCAAATTTTGAAAAATTCTATGTGAGGCCGTGTTCAGAAGTACACAGTGTGTGTTCTTCATTTCATGGCCGTATACTGCCGGAAGCCGAACGGTCAGCCGATCCGAAAAAAACCCTAAAAGAGTTTAAAAATTTGAAATAGAGGGTGTAGAACGGTGTACCTGGATCGAGGATCTCAATGTGAGAGGAATCAGAACTTGAAATGCCCAAATCGACGGATCTGGAAGGGGGGGGGTTTGGGTTGCGTTTAGGAGAAGAAACGAGAAGAGGGGAGGAAATTGGGACGGCCGTGCAACACGGCCTCAAGCCAGGTGGACCGCGGATTATATAGATGAGGTACACGAAGTGTATGTTTGGTACACGGCGTGTACCCCATTTTTTTAATTAATATAAATAAATATAACTATTATAGTAAACTATATAATAATTATTAATAATTAAAATAAAATAAATATATCTACATATTCTATTATAAAAACATATACATGTCGTATACCGGGAAATACATGCCGTGTATTTTAAAATGATAAAAAGAGTAGTACAACCTTTGGTCCGGTGCTTGGGGCGGGATTCGAACCGGCGATCGGCCGATTCAAACGAACGCCCTCACCCACTGGAGCAAAGGTTGTTCTACTGTTCATATTTATTTTATATATATATTTATTCTATATGGCCTGTACACACAGAAAGAAAAGCACAGTGTGTGGTTTTTATTTAGAAAAGGATGGGGGTGAAGCAGGGAGATTAGCGCGATTCGAAACCGGGTCTTGTGAACCTGGTGCCGAGACTTTTCCAATCCACCAACTTCACCCGCATGTTATTTCTTATTTTTAAAATGTTTTAAAAATATATTTGAAAAATCATGGTGCACACGGCATATATCGGAGTACACGTCATGTGGTTTTATTTAAAGAACAAATGATGGAAATTGGATGGTTGTCTGGATTCGAACCCGGGTCTTTTGAAACCGGATTGCGATTCTAGCCAACCGGTCCATCCCCATCATGGTTTTTATTAAACAGACACACACATATATATATAGATTGAAAATACCACACACGTCGTGTAATTAAAAGGAGGAACCCCGTGCCGAAGGTAGGTCATGAGGATTCGAACCGAGGACGGCTCGAATAAACTCCAGTGACTTTTCCATCGGCACCGGCATCATCTCGGGTTATTTATTTTTTATTCTATAGATTTATACTATTAAGATTACAAATTAAAAATATAAGTATACGTTGTTTAAATAAGTGGGACACGTCGTGTAACCTCTGGGTTGCCTCCTAGGAAGCGCCTTTGTTTTAGGTCATTGGCTCTACCTACTTACCTTGCTTACCTGAGGAGTATGGTGGACAACGTTCCCACCATGTTGTCTGCAGGATGGTAAGATTTCAACTTCTTCCCGTTTACCTTGAATGGTTGACCATCTTCTCCAGAAATTTCTACTGCTCCATGATGGAATACACGGACAATGTGGAATGGTCCCGACCAGCGTGACTTTAAATTCTCTGAAAATAAGCGAAGACGATAATTAAAGGGAAGTACCTGATCACCGGGTTGGAAAGATTTTCGTGATATCATCTGGTCATGAATGGCTCTTGTCTTCTCCTTATACAACTTGGCATTCTCGTATGCCTCTAATCGGATCTCATCTAGTTCCGACAGTTGGAACTTTCGTTTCTCGTCAGCTGCCTTTAGATCAAAATTTAGGGCTTTGACGTGCTAGTAGGCTTTGTGTTCCAATTATACTGGAAAATGGCAGGGCTTTCCATAGATGAGGTGGAACGGGGACATTCTCAGTTGTGTTTTGAAAGTAGTCCGATAGGCCCACAAGGCATCATATATCTTCTTGGACCAGTCCTTCCGGGATGTGTTCACTATTTTCTCCAGGATCTTCTTGAGCTCACGGTTGGAGAGCTCTACCTGTCCACTGGACTGGGGATGATATGGTGTTCTCATTTGATGCTTTACTCCATACTTCGACAATATTCCTCTCATCAGTGTGTTGTCGAAGTGGGTCCCTCTATCGCTGATCAGTACTCATGGAACTCCAAACCTGCTAAAAATATTTTTCTTTATGAAATTTATGACTGCCTTGGCTGTTTCGTGAGCTGTAGCAGTAGCTTCCACCCACTTGGAGATGTAGTCGACGCAGACCAGGATGTAAGTGTTCTCAAAAGATGGGGGAAAAGGACCCATGAAATCTATGCCCCAAAAGTCAAAAATCTAGACCTCCAGGATGGGGTGCTGAGGCATCTCAGCTCTACGTCCCACATTACCTATCCTATGGAACCCATCGCAACAGGAAACAAAGGCCCGAGAATCTCTATGCATGGTGGGCCAGAAAAATCCAGACTGCATGATCATAGCTATGGTATGGTCCGACCCATGATGCCCTCCTACTAGTGAGGCATGAAATAACTCTAGGACACCTTGAACTTCATTGCCTGGGATGCAACAGCGGATCACCCCATCTGCACAGGATCAGAATAGCAGGGGATCCTCCCAGAAGTACCTTTCCACATCAGAAAAAAATCTTTTCATTTGCTGGAAGGAGAGGTCGAGGTGAACAAGACCTGTAACTAGAAAATTAGCAATATCAGCATACCATGGTCGAGGTGTTTCACTGATCGAAAAGAGGTTCTCATCATGAAAATCCTCCCTGATCTCTTGATCGTCTTCCTTCTCCAAGTGAGGCAGCTCGAGGCGGGAGAGATGGTCAGCAATGAAGTTCTCACTCCCTTTCATATCCTAGATCTCAAGATTGAATTCTTGCAGGAGGAGTACCCAGCGGATCAATCGGGGCTTCGTGTATTTTTTTGTTGAGTAGCTACATTAGTGCTTCATGGTCAGTATAAACAATAGCTTTAGACAACACTAAGTAAGAACGAAACCTGTCAAATGAAAAAACCACAGCAATCACCTCCTTTTCTATGGTGGTATAGTTAATCTGTGCCTCGTTGAGCTTCCTTATGGCATAATAGATAGCTTGGAAAATCCGGTCAAGTCACTGGCCCAAGACTGCTCCCACTGCGTAGTCGTTCGAATCGCACATCACCTCAAATTGTTCCTCCTAGTTGGGAGAAATCATAATTGGAGAATCCACAAGGCGCTACTTTATATGCTCAAAAGATCTGACACATTGGTCATCGAACTCAAATGTGGCATCCTTGGTTAGAATATTGGTGAGGGGTTGGGCTATTTTAGAGAAGTCACTGACAAACCGCCTATAAAATCCTGCATTCCCCAAGAAGCTGCGGATGGCACAGACGGAAGTCGGTATTGGTAGTCGTGAAATGACTTCAATCTTCACCGAGTCCACCTCTATACCCTTCGATTAAATTATGTGGCCAAGGAATATGCCACATTGCACAATGAAATGAAACTTTTCCCAGTTCAAGACTAGGTTAGGGTGCTCACATCATTCCAAAACTAGTTCTAGGTGGCAGGGGCATTACACATGCCAAAAGACATCCTTCGATAATCAAATGTGCCATAGGGGCAAATGAATGTACTCTTTTCCTGATCCTCTGGAGCAATGGAGATTTGGTTGTAACCCGAAAAACCATCGAGGAAGCAATAGAAGTTGTGCCCTACTAGCCTCTCTAGAATTTGATCCATGAATGGAAAGGGAAAGTGATCCTTTCTTGTGGCATCGTTTAACTTTCGGTAATCCACACAGACTCGCGAGCCCGTGATAGTGTGTGTAGGGATGATCTTGTTCTTTTCATTTCAAATCACAGTGATACCCCCCTTTTTGGGCACCACATGGAGAGGACTCACACACGGACTATCCAAGATGGGATAGATGATGCCTGCATCCAATAATTTGATAACCTCCTTCTTTAAAACTTCCTTCATGGGAGGATTCAAGCACCATTGTGGTTGCCGAGATTGCTTGGTACCCTCTTCAAGTAGCACCTTGTGAGTGTAAATGGTAGGGCTGATGCCCTTCAGATTAGCGAATGTCCACCAAATAGCATGCTTACGCTGTTTGAGAACCTACAGAAGTGCATCTTCCTGCTAATGTGATAGTTCTGCATTATGTATAACATGAAAAGTTTGATTGGTTCCTAAATACCCATACTTGAGAGAAGATGGAAGAGAATTCAGTTCAAGTCCAGGCGCCTTTAAAATCGAAGGCACAAGTGACTGCACCTTGTCCCGTTCCAAACTATCAGGAACAACTGCACGTTGCCTATAGTGGCCGCCCTGGCCTTCTATGAATTGCAAGTCTTCTAGCGCTTCTTCTAATAGAATATATGGATCAGTTAAATTATTTGAAATAAAAGAACATACCAGATCATCCCCTTTGTCACTAAAATGACTAACCATGGTGGACACTGCATAACAGTCCTCATTCTCTGACAAGTAAGCATGTTTGATGGCTTTGAGGACGTTATAGGAAACTCTTTCATCACCTAACCGAAAAATAATCTCCCATTGGTGCACATAGATTAGTACCTTCCCAGTTGCCAAGAAAGGTCTTCCAAGTATAAAAGGTGCTTCTGGTCATCCCCCATGTCGAGGATGATGAAATCAGCAGGAAGGATCAGCCTACCCACCTTGACTGGTACGTCCTCTAGTAGTCCCTTTGGGTGCTTGATGGATTGATCAGCAAGTTGAAGGGCTATGCGGGTAGGCTTGAGCTCGTGGAGTCCCAGCTTTTTGAAAACTCCGAGGGGGATGAGGTTCACACTGGCCCCAAAGTCATAGAGGGCCTTCCCAAAATCACAGGATCCAAAAGTACAAGGAATGGTGAAACTACCTAGATCATGGAGTTTGGGAGGAATGGAATGTTGAACCACCACAGGGCACTCCTTCGTTAGTGCAATAATGCCCAAATCCTTCATCTTCCTCTTATTCGAGAGGATTTCCTTCATGAATTTGGCGTATGTTGGTATTTTTGTCAGGGCCTCCACAAATGGTATGTTGATATGTAGCTTCTTGAAAACATCCATGAATTTCATGAACTGGTGGTCCAGTTTCCTCTGCTTCAATCTTTCCGGAAAAGGTAAGGCAGGATTGAATGGTTGGATTACTTCCTTTTCTTTATTTTGTAAAGCATCCTTCTGCGGGATTTTGGATGAGGAGGGGTCGGTATTGGTACCTTTTTCATAAACAGTGGGTGTGGATGCACCTTCTTATGCTGATTGGTTATGGTGGAGCTCTTTTCCACTCGGAAGCATGATAGCATTGGCCTCCTCCCTTGGGTTCTTTTCGGTGTTCCCCGGTAGTGTACCGAGCTGCCTCACTGAGAGTAGATTTGCTATCTGTCCAATCTGATTCTCCAAGCCTCGAATCGAAGCTTCCTGATTCTGGAACCGAGCCTCAGCAGTAGATATAAATTTAGTCATAAGACCCTCTAACATTGAGGTGTTCTCCTGCTGAGGTGGTTGTTGAGCCAGTAGAGGAGGTGGTTTCCGTGGCTGATGTGGATGAGGGTTTTGATACCCATGTTGCTGATAAGGACCCTACTGGGGTTGTTTCGGCCTTTGGTATTGGTTCTGGTATGGAGGCTAGTTGTAGCTGGGTGGTCGCTGGGGCGGAGGATTCTACTGTTGTTGGCCCCAGCCTGTGTTATGTTGATCTCGCCATGCCAGGTTCTGGTACTTCTAGTATTGGTTGGGCCCTTGATTTTGGGAAACATAACTCACCTCGCTCGTCGAGGTGCCTCCAGCCGAACCCGTGCATTCTCCAATGATGTGGTTATCACCACAGTCGCCACATGCTGTATGGTTTTCCACATGAACTTGAGATGCTCCTTTGAGGTTCAATGCGTCGATTTTCATGGACACAACGTCCAACTGAGCAGCTAACATAGCGGTAGTGTCAATGTTGTACATACATTGATTTTGAGTCCCTCGCTTAGAGTGACACTGGAAGATATTGGCTGACATTTCTTCCAGTAGTTCGAATAGTTCTTTGGAGGATTTTTGCATCACCGTACCTCCAGTAGCAGCGTCCACCATGGACTTGGTATTCATGGTAAGTCCTCCGTAGAAGGTCTGGACTTGCATCCAGAGTGGGAGTCAGTGATGGGGGAATTTTCGTAACATCTCCTTGAAGCGTTCCCATGACTCGTACAATGACTTGGGGTCGTGCTGCTGAATGTTATGAATCTCATTTCGGAGTGTCACCATCTTGGATGGTGGGAAGTACTTAGACATGAACGCCGGGGATAGCTCCTCCTAGGTGAGGATAGATCATTGTGGCAGCCCCTTGATCCAGTCCTTCGGCTTATCCTGTAGAGAAAAGGGGAATAGGCGAATAAGGATGGCGTTCTTGGACAAGCCATGGTACCAAAAGTTGTCGCAGATCTCCAGAATGTTGGATAGATGGTCATTCAGGTCCTCACTGGCCAGGCCTCCAAATTGTACTATGTTCTGGATCAGCTGCATGACAGCAGGCTTGATCTCGAAGTGCTGGGCCTGGACTGGAGGACGAACGATGCCCATATCAGCTCCGTGAATCGATGGAAGTCTGTACTCCATAAGGGTACGTCTTGGAGGTTGTTGTTGATGGGGTGGAGCTTGCATAAACTGCTCCTGAGGGGAAAAGTATGGTCGTGGTAAGAGTTGTTGTGGCGGCCGTTGGTAATCCCTTGGGAGGTATTCCATGAAGACTCCAAGAGGTTGCTCTGGTAGACCAGCAGCGAGAGGCTGCTGATCCTGGTACAGATGCTCAGTCGCAGCATCAATAGCTGGTGCTCCCTCTTCCTTGTTCGCCATGGGTTGTGGTTGATGGTTGTGAGTTTCTATCAGTGTATGCCGACGATGAAGTAAGGTCCGTTCGATTTCCGGGTCAAGAAGAACTAATTCTGAAGACTCGGAACTTCTGGATCATGTAAAACATTTAAACATACACTTTAAGCTCTACACAACACAAAAACAAAAACTAAGCGTAAAAGGGAAAAATAAAAAAGAAAATTTGAAATGGGAGTAAAAAAGAGATTTTCTCTAATTTTTGATTTTTATTTTCACTTAAATCAATTATTAACACAATTTAAATCATAGCACTAAAACAAAACGATAGTCCCCATAAACGGCTCCAAGATTTGGTCTTGCTTGTCGTTGATTGAATTTATATGTGTCCAAAATTAATTACCTATTCTTAGAACTTTAGTATAGCTTATGTTCGGGGTCGATCCAAAGGGAACCGTGGCATGCATGAATTCAATTGAGTTAATACTTAACTAGGTGAAGTATGCAGAATTTAGAATCGATTGGGTTGATTTTGGGTTTTGATTGAAACTAAATCGATTTACTTTGAAGAAATGGATACAGTTTGAATGAAAACAACGGGTAAATTTAAAGATCTTTTAAAATGGGAAGAAAATACGCGTCAGGGATGTGGTGAATAAGGAGTTCTTATGCAGATTTTTTAAATGGTTGTGTTGTTCATAATAATTCAATCATTCTGGATTTCGTTTTGTTACAAGATTTCCTTGGTCTGGTTCCTCTTGTTTGGAATTAGAGCAGTTGACTCCTTTGTCTGGTAGTCAGTGTTATTAATTCTTTATTAAGTTCAGTACATTATTTCAATCGGTGAAATTCCTTCCAATGATCATGGATGCTTTCACCATTACTTTTACTTTGTATCACTGAGAATTATTCCCTTGGACCGGGTCAGAATTCTCAGTTATATGTAATAGTAGATTAAGAAGAGTAAGATGAATTACAACAATAAAACACAACTATATAAAACAACATAAAAATTACGATCCCTTCATCCATATCCCCTACATGAGGGATTTAGTTACACATAGAAAGTGGAGGAGTAACAACACACGTGATACCTGATGGATTCATCATGTAAGCGTTGAGGTAGGGTGTCGGAAGGTGGAGTAGTGGAAATACGGCACCTCGGTGGCTTGGGAAATGGTAGAAACAGATCTTCTTCTATACTCCAATGGTTTTGAACTCCAACATCCATAGGCCAAGGCCTCTTTTTATAGAAAATTAAAGTACACGGTGTGTATAGAAAGTACACACTGTGTACTTTACGTCAACGCGTTTTGGTGCCGGTTTCTCCGCTGGCAGGTGGCCAAACACACCATCTTTGACTTTTGAACACGGCACCGCCTACAAGTTGAGTATACACGGAATGTATCGCCCCTATACATGACGTGTAGTATCAAAATTTTGGCTGCCAGCCCCTTCTAGAATAGAAGACACTACGTGTAAAATTTCAATCACGCCGTGTCTTCATCAACAGCTACATGGGCATGTGGACTTTTCTTCGGCACTACCACTTCTAGAAAGTAGTACATGGCGTGTAGCGTCTCCACACATGGCGTGTATCTTCTGGTTGGTGACATGGGTGTGTACTCCCTTCTTCGGGCCGTGTCCCCGCCTGGATGTACACGACGTGTATAAAAGTACACGCCGTGTAGTTTCAATATTTTCACATGCATCCCTTGATTCATGTATTTAGCCAGAAAGATCTTAAAAGTAAACAGAATCACCAAAATCAAATAATATGTTCATAAAACAACATATTTTTGTTGAAAACATGTTTTTATCTTCAATTATATATATGGAAATGTATACAAAAATTGGGTACATCATGCAACAAACCTTGACTCGTGCTTCTGTATGTGAGAAGTGAGTTAAATTGTGATAAATATATTTTTTATGGTTCTTCCACATTACTATAATTCCATGATTATAAGACCATGTACTATATGTTAATATTCACTATGATTCATTCATTTTTATATCATTAGGTTACACCTTCTATCCCATATTCTAAACTTTATTTTATTGTTTATTCCCTTACAGGCCTTTTTTAGCTCATCAATTTGTTCATGTTATCCACAAGTTATACTATAAATATGCAAGGGATAAAATGATGTTAGGAGATAATAAAAGATGTTAAAATAATGAAATATTTTATTTAGTCCCATGTTTTTAATTTTATGAACGTAGTCTTCCAAGACACTAGAATTTTGAATCATTATC
Source organism: Viscum album (assembly GCA_963277665.1). NCBI lineage: Eukaryota > Viridiplantae > Streptophyta > Magnoliopsida > Santalales > Viscaceae > Viscum > Viscum album. The sequence goes on along the minus strand of OY728136.1, from coordinate 64,072,577 downwards.
TTAATTTGATGATTATTTATGCTTAAAATCTTATAATGATATGTTTAAAAGGCTAGGGTATCTATAGAATACATATCCTTGTATAAAATTTATTTAATAATTCATAGTCAATATTTAATTTTGGAATCAACCCATTATTTACAACATTTTGTCTTATTCTACAACAAAGGATCATCTCCCTGGTCATTCTTAATGTTCTCTAGAAAATATGGCTAATAAATAATTTGGGATGGGATATATGATATCCCATCCATTATGATTCCAATTTCCTTCATTTATATATCCATGATCAATTTATCTCTTTAAATATGAATTGTTTTAACTACACTATGATTTTTTACACTTAATGTATATGTAATGGTCTTTTCTCTTACATTGTGATAACGAATCGAACAATCATAGTCTTTAAAAATATTTAACCAGATCCTTTGTCTCATATTTAATTTGCTTTATGTGAATATATACTATAATATTTTTTTGTCTATGCATATATTATATTTTCCCCATAAATAGAGTGTATCAATATATTCAAAGAAAAAATGAAAATACCTAACTCCATTTGATGAGCAGGATAAATCTGTTCATGAGGATTTAACTATCATAATGCATAGGTGGTTAACATTTTATTTTACAACAAATAAAATCCAAGAACACTAGCATATGAATTACTATAGATAACAAATCCTTCCTAGGAAGAGGGTATAATTATCGTAGGTTCACTAAAAAACCTCTTCATTAATTCATTAAAATTTATTAACACTCAACTATCTAGATAAAAATAACACTATATCAAGTCAACATTGATTTTGGATTAGAAATCCATGAAAATGTTTTCCATAAAGCATATTTAATGTCCTTTTAGAATAAAGAATCAATTAATTTTGGTTTCTATTGTAGGATGATGCCACTTCCCGTTATCTTTCGTGTACTAAGGATCAACATATATTCCATCAAGAGATAAAATGTTCCATAAGAGAAACATTTTTAACCAGAATACGCATATAATGCATTAACAAAAAATCTTCCCATTCCCCTAAATTTGTAATATGAAACTTATAATATCTTAATTCTCCTTGTGTATTTTAAAATATATTCGAATATAATTAATAAATACCACCATATAATTATAATGATATCCATTAAAGACTCAATTTATCAAATCCATAAAAATGGAATGATAATTATTGATCCTTGAAAGAGTAAAAAAAATAATAATGAAAATATGTTGTTTAGAAGAAAGTATTTGGTATATCTTTATTATTCACCCTAAATAGATGATACCCAAATCATTAGTCAATTATTGAGAAGAATTGGGAACCATGATGTAAGTCAAACAAAACGTAAATACAAGGGAAAATATATATTTCCTGTACTATGGTCTTGATGATTTCTCTATAATTAATGCATAATTGTATTTCTCTATCCTTTATTATTTATATTTTTAATTGGTTATCCCCCTGTAGACACACATGGTTGAATAAAACCCTTCTCCAAAATATCATGATGTTCAATATTTAATTCATCTAATTATATATATTTCAATCTATATGGTTTCATTGATATTAGCTACTATACATGTTAGTTTTCAATTTAGTTCTCTACCTATTTTTGGGGGGAGGTCTAAGTAACTCTTCAATAAATAATCAATGTAAACCTGAACTAATGGTATATCTCTAATCATTAAAAATTCACTTTTTTATCCTTCTCCACCATTCATTTCCATGAAGAAGTAAATAGGAGGTGGTAATTATAAGGACCCAACCTTAAAACATTACTTAATATTGAGTTTGATCATAAATTAACATTGAGTATCTTTTCATGTTTATATTTTAAGAGAATTAGTCCATAACTATTACATTACATCTCAAATATTACAAAGTAGACAATTCTACTTGGTATTAATATTTCTTTCAAAAAGTAAAAAACTCTTAAAAGAAAAAGATAATTATTTTATTAATATACATCTTCTTGAATTCTTCATTTCTCTTACCCTTCCTTATAACATGTGAAAAACATTTAAAAAAACACGGGATATGCCTAAAAATCTCAGTAAGGGTTATAAAATAAAAAATGAAAACACTATTCCATCAATACATAAAAATCGAAAGCTATTTAACATACCTCATTAAACTATAAAATTTATGAATAACAAATATAAATGAAAAATCTTAAAGGTAACTGGTGGCATCCATATCATACTTACATCATAGCTTTCACAACTACAAAGGGAGTTATGTTTAGAATACCCATTAGAGTATATTCCCAACTATCTCATAGAAGAAACATTAAAATTTACCTTCTTTACATTAGCCAATGAATTTGAGATCTATTTTGGTCTCACCCATGTAGGTTTATCATGGAACCACCCATATACGTAAACAATTTCCAAGACCCATAACATAATCGTAACACATGAACAAGCATAAAAGAATGATAACATTTCCACATTGCAATCACAATATAACATTTCAACAAATTTACATAATTAATAAATTCTCAAAACCATTTTCAATACCAATATACCTAAAAAGAGTATATGGTATTTTTTTTCTTTTAAAAACATTACATTTTGTAAAGGAATATAAATATCAAACAATTCCCATTGTTGTGGAAAGGTCATTTTCATTGAATACATTAAAAGAAACATCCTTTTTTTGGTTTATTAAAATGATTTGTAGAGAAAATATTCCATTTGAATGAAATTAAAAGTCAAAGGGGTTTATAACCTGTATCAAAGAAATTTGTGTATATATCAATGTATGCCTCAATGAAAGGGGTTTGAGATGAAGTCCCATACCTCGATTCTAACTTGTCTTGTATGTTACTTGTTCATCTTGAATAATAAACATAAGTTAATTTCTACAAAATTCAAAATGTTTTCATGTTTATTATTCATTTTAAATCACTTATTACCTTTCTGTTAACATTACATAATTATATAAGTTCATATCGGTTGTTTTGCCAATATTTAGTACTTGAGTTAAAAAATGAACATGTTATAATTAAAAATTTACCATCTGGTTAGAAGTAAATTATATCTTGAATTGTATTCATGATTTAAATAAAAAATATATTTAGTATATATGTATTTATAATAGTCCATAACATTTAGATATAAGAAATGAAAATCATCGTTGATGGAGACAGTAAGCCATACGTACACATGAACGCTACATTCAATTATTTTTCATATTTAAAAAAATGAAAACAAAATGATACATAGTTATATTATATTTAACTTATAATAACATATTTTATATATGTTACATAATTTCATTAACATGATCCTTTATAAGTTTCTTGTATGGCATGAACGAGTCATATCACTTTGAGGGGGCGGTAGTCTGCACTTCCACAAATGAAATTAGCGTATTTTTACTACCATAAAAGAATAAAGGTATGTTACAAATGAGAATTAAAAAATTATATGGATAAAATATATATCATATATATCATATATAATTAATGTTCCTTCATAATGGCCACCATGAAAGGCCGTATGAGATAATTGAACAATCATCATTTTGTGAGGCATTAGTTCGCAATCCACAAAAAAAATATGTTTAATACCCATGAGATGGATGTGTGCGTAAGTGTAGTTTTAATCATTATCATAAAAAAACTAGTTTATTTAGGATTATATTTTTTTATGTAAACAAAGAATATAAAGATCAATTGTAGCTGAGAAGGAAATATAATAGAATGGAACTTGAGAGAAGATATTACCTCAAATCGGTTAACTTATTTTGATTTGAGCCAAAGAGCTCTATTAAATTGATTTCTACCAAGGGGAATGATTCTAGGAAGAATAAGGGGATGTTTAGATCTTCTTGGATCTGAGTTTTTTTTGAGCCAAGTGACTTGAGAGGTGTGTGTAATGGGTTAGAGATGGCGGCCTTTTATAAGAGGGAGGAGAGCTCTTTAAGAATGTTTGAAAGTATTATTTTATTATAAATTTTTCAGTTTAGAAAGGTAAAAAACTAATTATATTAGATTATAAGATGAATATAATTCGAAATAAAATATTACAATAAGAATTGGATAGGTTTGGTATATTTTTTAATCCTTATCTTTTTTATTTAACCCTTTTTTACTCTTACAATTTTAACAAGTATTTAACACTTTGAGAATAAAAATAGTTACCATAAATAGATAGATATTAAATTAAAGAGTCAATAATACAATTTAAGACTTATTATTACTATTTGGCCTAATTTTAGATTTTTTTGTAATTTTATAACATTTAAAAAAATATTTTCTATTCTAAATTTGCAATTATGTCAATATTGACACTATTCATATCATGAATTTTTTAAAAATCCATAACTTGATAACATAAAAAACATCATGAATACAAAGATAACATGTACCTATCATCCATAAAATTCGTGTATGACATCAAAATAACCAAATTACATTTATTTTAACATTCATAATATCATTTATTTGAATCTTTTATTAATGAAGCAAACACAACATCCTCATTTTTTCATAATTAAATTTATTTATTTAATGTATAAAAGTTATAAATTAAGAATCACGATTTATAAAATATTTTTATCTTTATAGTGACTATTTATAGTCTAATATATCAATTATAAAACCCTCTATAATCTTTTTAGTAAAGGATATATGTTTATGTTATATTTTCCTTACTTTCAATTAAAAGTAATTAAATGTAATTTTCACACACATGTGGCTCCATGGGGTGCTGAAATTCACCCAAGGATATCCATGGATGGAAATATCTCATAAAATTGGGTTAGGACATGTTTAAGAGTTATTTAATATTATTAAAATATTAATTTTTACCCTTATTTAAAAGATTAACCCTTTAACTATTGTAAATAAAATATTAACTAAAGTTACTATTCAAGATGTCAAAAAATAAAAGTTACCTATTTAACCAATTTGGACCTCCTAATTAAATATATGGAATCCATTTTTTTTAAATTAAAAAAACCTAATTTTCATAAATTAATTTAAAATTAATCCATATTTTCAAAACTAAAATGTTTGTTTTGAAGAAATAAAACTTCAAAAAGATTGACATGTGATTATATAAAATTTCAAAGTAAAATTTCTTAAAATGAGAATAATTAGATTAAATGATAAAAATATAATCCAATTAAACTTTAAATACAATTAGAAAAATAGTCTAACTATATAAATATATTATATTAAAAGGCATTAATGAATTAAAATACAATATTTTTCACTATTCATTAAAAAAATGAACTTTATCAGTAAAATACCAAAAAATTACCCAAAGTAAATTTTGATGTCCCAATTCTTAATAATAAGTTTTTTTCTCAAATGGAACATATAAAAGTAAAAAAACAATATTTAAAAATGGTTCTCCATCAAAAGGCGGTGGAACTACTTTTTAAAAATATTAGAGTTTTTATGATTAAAATTTGATTCATTCTCATATTAAGCCTATAAAATTTATTGGATAAATGTAAATACATTTAAAAAACATGTATAATAATATTTTAATTAGTTCTATTCATTTACATCAATACAACAACTAGGCATTAACTACTATTTAAAATAATATTATATTGTTATTTTTCAACATGACTGAACTTAGTGTGCAACATGAGATTTCAATGAAACCCATTGTTACGTGTTGCGTGCACCATCTGAAATAGCATGCCTTTTAAATAAAAATTAATATTTAATTAAAAATATAAATAAATATGAAAATATTATATTATTTATTTACTAGGGATGTTACATCATTCCTATTTTTTGGAAATTACATCCTCACATTTTTATTCACATATCAAATAAGTGGGGGTATTTATCCCTTATATCATTTTCAGATTCCCATGTTTCCTCTTTAACCATATGAGTTTTCCACAAAACCCTTACCTGATGTATTACCTTATTCTGCAACACTTACTCTCTCTGGTCAAGAATCTGGACTAGATGTTCCTTATAAGAATGATTCTCCTCTCACTGAACTAACTCTGGACTCCAAACATGATATGGATCCGACATATACTTTATCATCATTGAAACCTGAAGAAAATTGTCTACCAATGATAAAATTAAAGGTAAATCCACTCTATAGGCAACTGATCCAAATTTATCTAGGATTTCATGGGGTCCAATGAACCTCGAACTCAACTTCCCCTTCTTACTAAAACACATTACACTTTTCCATGGAGAAACTTTGAGAAAGAAATGATCCCCTACCACAAAAGAAAGAAACATCTTTCAGTTATCTACATAACTTTTCTTCTTACTCTGAGCTCTACTCATGTCATTCTTTATCAACTAAACTTTCTCTTCCATCGTTTCAACCAATTCTAGTCCCATCAGTTTCCTTTCACCTACTTCATCCCAAAAATATGGAGTTCGACACCGCTTCCCATATAATGCCTCAAATGGAGCCATCTGTATTCTAGAATCGGTGCTTTTATTTTAATAAAACTCCACCAAATAAGGATATTGGTCCCAAATTCCCTAGCAATCCATTGAGAAATCATGTAGCATATCTTCCAATATCTGAATTGTCTACTCTGACTGCCCATCTGATTGTGGATGAAAAGTTTTACTAAAATTTAATTCAGTACCCAATGAATTATAAAGTCCTTTCCATAAGTTAGAAGTAATCCTGGGATCACGATCATATACAATGTAGAGGGGAACTCCCTATTACCTGAATATATATTTAATATTCAATCGGGAAAGTTTTTCTATAGATAGAGCATCTATAATAAGAAGGAAATGAGAAGTTTTAGTCAATCGGTCAACAAAAATCCTAATTGCATTGTTACCTAGAGATTTTTTTGGAAATCCCACAACAAATTTCATGGATATATTTTCCCATTTCCACTCTGGAATCGATAAAGGCTAAATAATCTATTTCGTAAACTGCCACTTTGCTTTAAACTGTTGACAAGTCAAAAATCTCAGGGTAATGTCATCAATATATATTTTCATTCCATCCCACCAGTAATACTCATGAAGATCTCTATACATCTCAGTACTACCCGGATGAGCAGAAAATGGAGAACTATGAGCTTCACATAATAACTCTTTCATCAATTGTGAATCACCAGAAACACATAATCTCTTTCCAAACCACATAACATAGTCTCAATCAGTGTTAAACTTATGCAACTTACCCTTCTGATGAAAATATACATTTTCCTACAACTCACTATCATCTTTTTGCACTTTATTTATTCTATCTACTTGGGACTATTGTACTAAAACAAGAAACAAAATAGAGGAATTTCCGGCACCAACAATTTCTATGCCAAAGATCATCAAATCATTAATCAAATGATCTTCTTCCAAATGTAACATGGTTAATGTAGCATTAATTTTTTTGACACAAACTATCAGCCACATTATTTGATTTTCCAGGATGGTAAAGTATTGTGCAATAATAATCCTTGATTAATTCTAACCAACTCCTAGGTCTCATGTTTAATTCATTCTGAGTGAATATATACTTTAAATTTTCTGTCCAGTATATATTTCATATTTTACTCCATACAGATTATGCCTCTATATTTTTAATGAAAAAACAACAGTAGCTTATTCAAAATCATGTGTAGTGTAATAAATGGGGTTTCAACTGACGTGAAGAATATGAAACTACATGTTCATTTTGCATCAGGACATATCCATGTCCATTAAATGAAGCATCACTATAGTTATCAAATTCACCATTTCGGGAAGGCAATGCCTAAACTGGAGCATTCACCAATCATCTTTTGAATTCATGAAAATAATCATCACATTCTTTTTTCCAAATGAACTTAACACCCTTTTGTGTTAACTTAGTCTGTGGGATAGATAATAGTGAAAACTTTTCAACAAAACATTGGTAGTATCCTAAAAAAATAAAAGAACTATTGATATTAGTTATATTTGTGGGTCTTGGCCATTATTTAACCACTTTTATTTTAGAAAGATCAATATTTATTCAATTTTTTGAAACAACATGACCAAGGAATGAAATTTTTTTGAACCAAAAATCACACATGATGAATTTGCCATACAGTTTATTTTATTTTATTGTTTGTACGACAACCCTCAAATGACTTTAATTCTATTATTTAATTATAGAAAAAACAAAAATATCATCAATAAACACAACAAAAAAATTATCAAAGAACTCTTTAAAAATTCTATTCATAAGATCCATGAATATAATAGGTGAATTGGTTTACCCAAAAGGCATAAATACAAATTCATAATGGCCACATCTAGTATGATATGTTGTCTTCATAATGTATTCTTCATTTACATTCAACTAATAGTAACTTGAACTCATGTCTATCTTCAAAAAATACTGAAACTCTACAGCTGATCAAGAAAATCATCGATATAAGGAAATGGATACTTATTATTAATAGTTATGTTATTCATGACTCTATAATCAATGAAAAGTCTCATTGAACTATCTTTATTTTTATCAAAGAAGACAGAAGCACCCCATGGTGATCTTCTAGGTCGAATGAAAACATTATCTAATAAATCCTAAAATTCATTCTTTAACTCTAAATGTTCAATTTTCACAATTTGATAAGGGGTTTTGAAATTGGCTTAACATTAGGAAGTAATTTAGCTGTAAATTCAACATCTCGATCAGGTATTATACCGAGAATCTCATCTGGAGAAAAATAAAGATGCTAATTTACCAGTGTCACATCATTAATCTGAATATTTCTATTATTTTCAACAATATTTGAAAGGTAGAATTCATTTAAATATTTTACTAGTTTCTCATATTTCCGACATGTTATCAAAATTAAGGTTTAATTCTTGTACAAAAACTGAAATTATTTCTAAAAAAATAACCTATTTAGGTCTAAAGTCAATCTATGCATGATGAATAGAAAGACAATTCATACTCAAAATAACATCAAACTCTACTAGAGTAAAAGCAATGTGGTTTTTACATAGATTCTTTCCATACACAAGGATATGGAGGTTCTTATAATGTCTTTTTGTCTCAGCATTTCATAACCGGGTTTTTACCTTAAGTTCAATATTCATTTCTTGATATGTAATTACTAATTTATTATAAAATTTCATTGAAATGAAAGAATTTGTAGACCCTGAATCAAACAACACATTGGTATAATCTGAATAAACAAAAAGTGCACCTGATATTACTTCATTTGATGGCCAAACATCTATTGAAGTAGTTGCAAAGGATTTCACCACCCCTTTCTGCTTATAATATGGCTTCTTTCCTTCAGTTGAGTTTTCGTTGAACACTCATTTGAATAATAACCCATTTCATTACACTTAATTTTTTTTACTAATTATAAATCATTTTTGTCTAACCATTACCATGATCTTTTTCAGTGCAATTACGATCCTTATTTCCCTTCTTACCACATCAAAAATGCTTTAGTTCTTATTTAGAATGGAATTCATGATGCACCATTCTGATTTCCATCATATACTCCAACATATTTATATATCACCCATTCATCATTTCCTCAAATTGTTAGACCAAACTAAACACTAAAACAATATATGATATTAGTCACATAATAAATATTTTACCACATTATGATTTCATCCTCTGAATCATCCGTATCTGATTGATTCATAAACTAGGGAAATGGTATTTAATAATGATTCCATTAAATTTAATATGAATCCAAAAAGTCTAAAAAATAACATATAAAATACCAATATAATGTATTCCACATTTGGGGGGATGAAATAATGAAATAATCTAAAATATTTGGCATTAATGGGGTTATACATATAAAACTGGAGTGATAAAAAATACTAAGAGTAATGTTTTTTATGAAATTCTTTTATCGGGTCCATAAGAACTAAAAAGGGAGCCTAAAAAGTGAGTTTTGTCAGGTTGGTGTTATGTAATTAATGGGGGAGAGTTTTATGGGAATATGGGTAAAATATAAAGAATTATATAGAGAATGATAATGTTAGAATAGTGTGTAACAATTAATTGTAAAACAATAACTAGTTTCCCTCTTGAATACAGTATCCACCTCTACTAGTTGTTTCTCAGCATATGGGGTTTCAAATAGCATATGAAGTAAAAATGGTATGTTCTTCCCCAAATGGGTATTTGATACCTTCTATTTATTTTTTCTAATACCGGGGACCTTGAAATACCTTTTCAAAATAACACAAACACTCAATACCTTAAAAATACAATTCATACCATCATTATAAATTAAACAGAACATAATTTTGTGCTCAAAATAATTCATGAAATATATGTTTCATTAAAAAAAATCAATATAGTAGAATATTGAGTAAAAATGTATTTTTATTTCATATGAATTGATTATATAATCATTCCCATTTTATGAATAATATTATCAAATAAATAGAGGAATATAACATTGGAAATGGTTTTATTTATGTGTTTTATAAGTATACATTATTATGATATTCTTAAGTAACACATATATTATTTATAAAATAGTTATTACGCTATGCATGAAGTAGTAATGGCATATTGTATAGTGGTGATGAGACTAGATTATTTTTTTCTTTGAAATAGATTAACTAGAATAATCAATTATGAATGTTAGTTAATAAAAATAGTTATAAATGGAATAAAATAATGAACACAAGGTTGATTTTTATAGTAGTTTAGTTAAAGGTGGTTATAGACTACACTTATTCCTCTTTACTAAGTAATAAATACCTTCTACGCTAATATTATTTTCAAATGGGAAATATAAACTGATTAAAAAAATAATTTTATATAAAGTAGAAAGATAACCAAAAAAATAAAAACTTTTGTATGGGGAGTCACAACCTAGCTTCAAAACAGACATTAAAATATGAGTGTCAAAACCTAAAAACATATGAATGTAGAACTTGGTCTCACAACTTGATGAAATAATGAATGGATTTTTTTTATACAAAATAATAAAAAACAATGTGATAGAATGTGGTAGATGAGAAGTGATAGTACAGAATCAAAAAACCAGAACTAAATAGACTAATGGGGAATAAAACAAAGATACTGGTTATCTAGAATTGGACTTTCTATTCCTGTAAAGGAATTTGTGTTCAAATAATATGTAATTCATCACATAATAAATTTACCAAATGATGAAATAGAGATTTCACAGGACATTAAAGACTGTATAACACTTTCACTATCAACAAGCATGTTCTTGAGAAAACAATGTGTCAAAGAATTTATCGATAATATTAGATGAATTTTTAATCACAAAAACTCCCTATAAATAGAAAACTAGAATGTGTAACTACAAAATTTCATGCGTAAAAAACACAATAATAATTATAATAATAATATATTAGAATATTATGGAGAGAGACAATTTAATGTTGCAATTATTACATAGGGGAGGGAAAAAATGTTTTAAAAAATAATTATCAAGATATTTATTAAAAAATGAATATGCTAAAATCAATAACACAAAAAATATATAAAGTTAAATTTTAAATAAACCATTAAAACTAAGTCAAATAATTCTTCGAGTACCACAAGTAAATTTACTATCAATAATAAATTCAAAATACAATATTTATAAAGGAATAAAATATACATACTTAAATTTAATAATTTTAATACAATAAAAAACATTGAAATTATTTAAAATTATTAATAAATAATAGTTAAAATCATGAATTTATACTTTAATAAATATTTTCATCATATGCAATATTTTTTAATCAATAGTCAAAATAATATTTAAAACAATAATACAACATGTTTAAATCACTTAAAAATATTCCCAGCCACTAAAAATAATTAATAAATACTTTTATAATATGGAAAATAATAATAAAATTATTATAAATATGAATTATTTTAAAAAATAAAATCTTCCAATAAAATATCATGGAAATATATATTTTGGAATGGAAGTAAGGAAAAAAATATATAAATGGAGATCGTATGAATTTATAATTGGTGGTGGAAAAAATATTTACCTAGAAGTTGAAATTGGTTCCCACTAATACCATTGAATAACCTTATAGATTTCAATAAATAAAATGTGATTTATAATTCTAAAAAAACCATTATGATGAGATAATATTCTATTATTGGCAAATGGTGGTGTCACATTCATAATTGAAGATATGATATACCATCAGTTAAATAATGTGTTGATACCCCTAGAGATGATATGATTTATCATGAAAAAGTTTTATTGTTCAACTACAGATATTGAGAATATCTACAATTAATAATAGAGGAAGTGGTTGTTCCCAAATTTACCCTTCAGGTAGAAGTGGTCATTGGAGTTCAAGTAGAGATTGAATCCATATAGACAGAAGAAGAAACCTAAAGGCACTATTATTTGATGGAGTATTGTCAATGAAGTTTCCAACTATGTTATTGTTTATAATTGTGAAACTGAAATACTATTATTAATAAGATAATGGTTTTATATTTATTTATTAAAAACCTAATTATTTTACTGGAAGTAATTAATGTATACGGGTTAATCCAAATTTTTGGTTAGCACTTGAATGGATTTAATTATCTATCTTTGGATTTTCTATTCCCTAGTTCAAGATTTATCCCATCAATGAGATAACACTCCAATATAATTATCCACTTTAATCAACAAAAAATTTCAGGCCTAATAACCAATTTACATAAGAGATCACATTCATGATCACTCCATGGAATTGGATTGTACTAACAGTAAAAATATGTAGTCGTTAAGGTGGGAGAAGATGAATAAAAAATATATCAAACAGAGAAAGTAGAAAAAATAATACTAATTTATGAATTTAATAAAACCAAAATAACATATAATACACACCCATGATACTCCACATAATGAAACCACAAATGTTTTATCCTTCCATTGATGTTAATCTCTCAATGGACTTTGGAAGTCGACTTATAGAAGAGGTATCAAAGAAGGAAAACAATGAAATAACAAAAACTCTACTATTGTGTGAGGAATTTCACAATTATTTATGTTAATAAATTCACACCATGATTGTATGGTAAAAAATTTATGAAAAAGTAAAGTATAATATAATAATAAAAACAAATTTTATTGAGAAACTAATATGATTGAGAAAACATACATTGAAAAAATGAAGGCACAATTACAAAATGAATGCATAAAATTAATAATGAAAGAAAAAATTTGATTCCCAAATACACTCCCCACAAGATGAAAAATTATACAATATTGGAGGATTAGGTAAATCTTAATAAATAAATTACCTCCCATTTAATTAATATACGAATAGGTGGGACAGAAATCAAAGGAAATTGGACTTTTAAACATTGACCACAAAATAGGACTCGATTAATCACCCTTTTGGATGTAGAAATTTTAATTTTGTTATTGTAAAATATGTAGCATCCATAGAAATAAAATTTATTCTTAATTTTTTTCTATAATAAATTTTAATATTTCTTTCCCATTGGATCATTCATTCGAATTTTATTCACAAAAATGGTAGGTTGTATTTACAGGTCCTCAAATCTAGTCCAAAAATTAAATGTTATATTAGGATCTCTTGATCTCCCTGAAAATTTCAGAATTACCTATGGACCCGGTTTAATGAAATGATATAAATAATTCTCTTCATCTATAGATAAAATTTTGGCTTTATTGGGATTGATTTCTAGGCTCTACTTTTACATGATCAGCCTAAGGCTAATTATTCTTAGTGAATACATTTCTACCATCATTGCCAGAATTTACAAAATTTGTTGTGATTCATCCATAGTTCTTTAATGAATAAAAGTTTCAAAAAAATGGATAAATAATTTCCAAAAATATTAAATTAAAACAATCAAATTAATAAATTCTAAAAGTAGATGAATAATTGGGCCCAAATTGATGAACTAAAGACATGAATTGTACAATGATGTAAAATGAATTCTGTTTTATCAAATACACTTAAATTGGTTTTTATAGAAATTTTATTACATGAATAATAAAATATAATTAATGAATATTATATAATTTCTTGGGCTAATAAAACCCCAGAATTGAGGATTTCTAGTCCCGAGAAAAATTTATCTCAAAAATATGAAATTGAATTCCTTGTTTTCAAAAACATTTTAACATATAATAGTCAAAAAAAGTCATCTTTTAAAAAATCATAAAACATATCAAAACAATTTCACACAAATTATCTTAAAAAGAATATCCCAATCACAATATAATTATTTTATTCAAATCCAACATCACATTTCATCCAATTTCAATTAATCATATTGATGTGTTTTGTATCTCAAAAGACTTAGGGAAAATATTCTTATTCAAGTGGAAAAATGGATGTGCAGGTTGGGAATCATATTAAACCTTAAGTTTACCATCCATTTTTATATTTTTTTCATTTTTTTATTCTTTTTTGTTTTTTTCCTTTTTAACAATATAATATATGAAAAGAATAACTTTGTGGAAGAAAAATTTGGAGTCATGATCCCCAAGTGCCATATGAAACAAATTTTTTCAATTACATAATCTAAAATAGATATATTAAACCAAACATTGGGAAATAAAATTATGGAGTCATGATCCCTAAGTGTCAAACTCCATGGATTTTGTAAACCCATTTCTATATATAGTCCTTTATATTTTTTTATACTCAAATTGAACTAAAAGTGACCCCAAACCCTAGGCTATGATAAACAAGTCCCATGAACTCAAATTTACACCCACGACCCAATAGATGTTCATTGTGGAATTTTTATTAAGAGGATGAAAATTTAAACATTGAAAAATCACATCATACACCTTCACATTCCAAAAAATACTGTCATAAATTTAAAAATTCATTAAAATCATAATAAAAACATTCAGATTCACATCACAATCATTTTTCATCTTTATCAATTTAGATTAATTCTTGAATGGATAAAGAAATGATTTTTTCCTTGAATTGAATTTTTATCATAAAATCCCAATATATTTTTCATAAAATCACATATTTTTACTCCCCCAACATAGATTGATACTATAATCATTTTTGAAATAGAATAGAAGTGAGATAACAAAATTTGGAAAAAAGAGGGGGATAAGTGATTGGAAATGAAATCATGAAGAAATCTCACGTAGTTTGATATTGATGAATGATTAAAAATAAATTGAACACTTTTTCCTCATGGAACATTAGAATCCTTGGGGTTATAGATGGTTGGATTTGAACTTTGGAAGGAATGTATTTTATTTGAAAATACTGAATAAATTAATCTATTAATCCCAGGTACAAAAAAAGTATATCACATTGTAAACCCAAAGATAGATCCCTTGAAAAAAAATAAAACATTGAAAACAAATGAAATAAATTCATAATCTGGAACGACTCTTGAAAATCACTTAATTTAAAGTAATTATCTTAACATAGACCCCACACCATAGTCATTAAAGAAAATCAAAATTTTTGGGACATCATTTTTGACCACTTATAAAACATTGAGATTGAGTCTCCAATGGGATTGGATGGACTGTTTAGTAATTTATTCAGGAAAATTCATATAAGTCCAGGAGTAAGGGATAATCTAAGGAATTTTGAAATGGTTCCATACAATTTATTTTCTAAACTAACATAAAACATTAAGAAGATTTTTTCACTTCATTATCTTCAAGATACGATGAAATGATGACATGATATTTTTGAATTTTCTCAACAATGGAATGATTGACAGTGGATATAGAGACCATGAATTCGATCTCAGGTTAGATTACAGTTTTTGACACAAGTTGGGACTTAGAATTGATATCAGTTTAATTATCAAAATTTATCAAAAAAAATGGTTACATATGAACAGTATATACAAACACAAAATTTGAAATATTATTGTGAGGAATATGTATGAAATTAGGGATTTATTTTTCTACAAATGTTTTTTGAAGATTTATCATTTTATTTTATTCATGAAACTCAATCCATGATATCAAATTATCTTATTTTGAATCCATTGAATTAATTTCCTCCTAATTTAAATACCCTTAAACAATTACTTGTTCCACTTTTGATATCACAATTCCTAATTCTGATTCGACAGTTAATACATGGGTTTTTTTTGTAATAATATTATTCAGTTAATGATGTTTAAGGAAAAACTTGTGTGGGAATGGGTTCTAGAATCGTTTCAATTCATTGTACTTCCACTCTCATGGATGAAACATCCAAATTCATTTTATCCACTTGTTCACAAAATTTCTTAAGAAGTTATTATTGATCAGGATGTTTAGGATACTGGACATCGTGGACATACCTAAGATTTATCTATTCAACCATTCATGATAGGGATGGAAATTTATCATTTAATCATTATTCATCCCTTTGATTGTAAATCTAACTAGGTGTGATGTATTCATTCACGGTTTGATCAGATAAATTACCAAATGTAGTTGCTTCCCAATTTTTTTTCATATTGTGTTATAGAATGGTTTTATGATGGGGTAATGTTTGAGATACTCCATTAGAGATTACTGAAATTGGGATTTTAGATTTTTTGGAGAGTCACAAATAGAAAGGGGAAGGGAGAAGTGAAATGGGGGATGAGAAAAGATAACATATGGTGAGAATAGAAGGTGAGTGTCCAAGATTCTTACTTGGGACCCTGAAAGGACACCAAAATTTAGTTTCTCTTAAATTTATCCAAATTATATGAGTGGTAGTAGATGTAAAATTAGGGGTTGAAACCACTAGGACCAAAGAAGAAACTTAGATACAATAAGATGTGATGTAGGATTGGCTATGAAGTTTCCAACAATGGTTTTGTTTGTAATTCTGAAACTAAAACACTAATTTTCATAAGATAATAGTTATAAATTTATGAATGAAACAACTAATTATTTTAAAAGAAATAGTTAATAGATATGGGTATACCATGGGTTGTTTTTAGGGAGAAAATGGATTTAATTATTTTTCATTGGATTTTCATTTCACAAGTTCAAGACGTATCTAATAAATAAGATAAATACCCAATACTGTTATGTAATTTAATACATATACAATTTCTAGTATAATACCCAACTCAATAATATGATCAAAATCATGATTAATCTAAAGAATTGGATTTTACCAACATTGAAAATGTGTTGTTGTTGAAGTCGGTGAAGACGAAGAAGAAAATATTTCAAAAAAAAGAACACTCAGACCATAAAACTAATTTAATAATTTAATAACATCAAATAACTTATATTATATACCCAATACAATCACCATAATGAATCCTCCAAAAGTTCATCCTTCCATTTATGAAAACCTCATAATGGAAGGCGGAACTCAACTTAATGAAGGGGGACTAAAGAAGAAAAACAGAAAATAACACACTCCAACGTTGTGTGAGTAAGTTCACAATTGATTGGGTAAATAAATTCACACTGATATTAAATGGTATCAAAGTAGTAATAAAAATTAAATAATAACAGAAGAATAAGAAAAAAATTTAATAGGAAACTAATATTATTTAGAAAACATACATGGAAAAACTGAAGGTGCGATTACAAAATAAAAGAGTAAAATTTCAATTGAAAGAAAAAATTGATTCCAAAATAAAATAAAAAAAAATAACATTAAATTAAAAATATTAGATCCTTAAGTATACTACCATAAATAAATTTAGTCCCATTTAATTAGTATAGTAAAAATTGGAAGATAAATCAATGGAAATTGGAATTTTTAACTTTGACCACAAAAAGAGGACCATATTCATCCACCTATTGGAAATGAGGATTTGATATTACATATGTATGAATCTATAGGGTCAATATAAAGTAAAAATATTCATCTTAATTTCCAATAATATTTGTAAAAATTTCATTCCAATTGGATCATCCATTTTGATTTTATGATCGAAATGATGGTCTGAGTTTATTGGCCCTCTAATCTGGCCAACAAATTAAATATCAAATTAGGCTCCCTAGATCACCATAGAAAATTATGAATTATATCTAGAAATATTTTGATTAAATTACACACATAATATTCAATATCTACAGTTAACATTTGTGCTTTATTGGGATTGATATTTGGGCAGCACTTTTACTTGATAGACCTGAGACTCATTATGTTTTGCCCATAAATTTCTACGTTCCTTGAAATAGTTTCCTTCTTCCATTATAGTTAATCAATTAATTCTAGAAGATAAAATGACACAAATAATGTTATAGATAATATTCCTAATTTTTAAATTCAAAATACTAAAATAACCAATTCCAAAAGAAGATGAATAATTGGGCCCAAATTGATGTACATTAGACACGAATTGAAAAATGATGTTCAATTTATAAAATTAAATAATATTGATTATTATGGAATTTAAAATAAATTAATATGAAAATATAATTAATGAATATTATCCTATATTAGTGTTTAATCAGGAAGCTATATCAAGTTTTACCATTAAAGAGCCACGATTGTGGAGTTACCATCATAGAGGAGAGGTCAATGTGTTACCTTCCTATGTTATATAATATCTATGGAGAAAAAATTTCTATTATGGTGTACTATTGTATAACATAGAAAACCATTATTATATAAAGATATATTTAAATCTATGTAGAAAGCATTGATGGTGACTATGGCTGATTAGATTTTGTTACTATTATAGATTAATGAAATTCTATTCTAGTGTGCTGGTTACATGTTCAGAGAAATCTGCTAGAGGTAGGAGAATATAAGTAGTATGTAATTTTATGCATAAGATCTAAAAATAATCTTTAAGGAATACTTATTCCTTATATAAATTAGATACAAATATTGATATAATTAACTTAATTGTAGATAATTTTGAGATCCAACTAATGAATCTAGGAGAAAGTAAATATTACATATATTAAAAATGATGTCAATAATGGTGAAATATATAAACCAAAGCTGTAAAAAAGTAGTTTTAATGATACCTAAATTCATCCATATTTTAAGATATCCAAATGGTATTTTTAACCATTATATTACATGAATTAAATGTAGATAAAATAAAACGGAGTAAGACTATTATGTTTATTGTGAGAATCATCATTTGAATAAAATATATTATGAAATATTGGAATTATTAAATTTCAGAACTATTTCAATGATTTTTGGGATATTTTTATTGCATTAATGATACAATTTAAAACTTTTATTTAGTTTAAATAAATTTATTTAAATGTATTGTCTACTAAATAGAACAATTTCCATGAGATTATGATCTATATATCTAAATTTATAATAGAATAACATAATAATACATTGAAACAATATAAATTGAAAAATAATTTTTAAATTAAAAACATGCAATATTTTTGAAAAAAATTCTAATAGTCTAGAAAATAATTTAGAGTTCAATATTTAAACAGAATTTCTATATAATTATTCTCCTTAATATGAAAAATTAAATATAAAACTCCAATCAAGATAAATCAAGATATAATAGTAAATAAACTGATTAGGTCAAAAAAATATACATAAATGTATTATTAACATTAAATAATATGAGTATATGTAATATAATATAAACAACATTTTAAAAATAAAAATAAAAATACTTGCAAGAACATGAACAAAAATATCCCTTTTTTGGTTTGATTAAAAATCTTGAAAAAATAAAACCAAGAACATTTTACTTTCTCACCTCATTTGTAAATAAACCAATAAACAAAACAAAAATAATCTGACTATGCATATAAAAATATAATACAATAAATCATTCAACATTGAAAACACATATTTAATTTTTTAAAATTTACTAAATAATAAAGGATAATTAAAAATGATTGAAATATGTTTTTTATAGTGTAAAATTCTAAACAATATCAACCTTATTAACATCATCTCTAATAATTTGAAATATAAGACATATATATAATGTTTTTGAATGATTTATATGATTTTTATAAATTGAAATTTTAGATGTGTTATCATAATAAATAAAATATTTATCATGATAAATAAAAAAATCAAGAAAATTTCTATTAATCCATAATCATTGATAATAAAAACTAAAAAAAGAGCTATACTAAGATTTTACAGTAGGTAAATAAATTGGAAATTTTTTCATAGAAAAAATGAATCATTTTCCAAGAAAATGACCCATACTTATTTTCTTTTCTTTTTCAATTCTACAGTCACCAAAATCAGAGTTAAAATATGATATTAAATCAAAATAGTTATATTTTGGATAAAAACAAGATTAAATACATCCTTTAACATATCTAAATATTCCTCTAAAATATTAATATGTGTATATTTAGAATCATCTTGAAATCATGCACATTGAAAAACAATAAACATGATATCAAATGTAGATGCAGTAAAATAAATCAAACTATCAATCATGATTATAAGAATTAATTTCCATAGATTTACCTGATTCATCAAGATCTAATTTACATCTAGTACACATAGGATTTATCATATATTTATAGTAATAATTATCAAACCTTGGAACTATATATTTTTTATACAAAGAATTATTATGAAATATCACTTTTTTAACGAACTCTTGTGTCTAAGAAAGAATTTTATTTCACCCAATACACTCAAGTCATACTCTAATGATATTAATGTGGAGAAATAATCACACATCAATTCAATCGAGGAACAGAAATTTATGTCAACAACATAAATTTACAGAAAAAAATATCATTATAAAGTATTATATTAAAATGTATACATCACTATATTTTATTTAATTATAACCCGTCAAATATATTTTTATTTATATACAATGATAATAATCACAACATCATCATATTATTTTATTTAATGCATAAATTTACTTCACTCTTGAAATATCCACCTTTATAAAATGGATCCTTAAAAATATTATTTGTGACCATTATGTACCCAAGTTTTTGAAAGTCATTTTTCAAATATATTAAAATGCTACATTTTTACGATTTCTTGATAATTATGTAAACAATGTATTGAAAAATTCATGAAAATTTATTAATCATATATACTCAAATTTTTTTTATCAAACTATAATATGATTCTAGGGATACCTTGCAATTATCCAAAATAACCTTTAGAACTCACCATAAAACTTATGAAGAGCTTTAGACAACATTAATATGATTTTATATTATGATTTTTCTTGATGTTTCTTATTTAGATAAACCATATAAATTATTTTAATATACATATGTTTTTTAGGTTCTAACCATAATAACATTACTTTTTCCTTAAAATAAACCACTCAATGTATTAAAATGAACCATGTGAGGAATAGAGAAATCCTAAAAAAATTAATTTCTAATTATAATTTTTTTAAGAAAATTAATATTACCAAGTAAGGTAAACAACATTATAAATATATGTTATCATCTATATTCCTTCTGAAATTTTTTCAAATCATACACCAACATAATGGTTAGTTAATCACTATGATTATTCAGAAACAACTATACACTATTTTATTTTCCACATTTCCCAAAACATTCAATTTATAGAATTATTAAAACAATTATCAAATAATCATAGGATATTGTAAAAAAATAAAATGAATACAAATCATCAAATAAATTCTCCAATCCATTAGATAAAAAAATTTCAAGCTCCATTACCCTTGTATAGCTCCTCTAAATCGATCTTATCACATTAACCCAAACATATTCTAAAATGACCCAAACCTTTTAAATTATATTAGCTTCCAAAACACAAGTTTGATACATATTATATAATTTCATTCACATATAATTTTTAGTGAATTTGGATAGAAAGAATTTTTTTTGGTATTTATAAGGTATAAATAGAAATTTAACAAATTAGATTCTACCGTTATATGACCATTGGTCAATATGAACATTGGAAAATATAACCTTGGATTATAATTTTACTATAATAATTAGTTTTTATAATTATTAATGACAAATTATAATTCATAAATAATGGAGAAATGACGGCCTAAACCTGTTGAGTCATATTGGTTGAACACATATTTCTTTCTTGTGTGGGAGGTATCATCCCTGGGGATTTCCCTAGAACATTCCCAATCTTAGATTTGGAAATTGAATATCAAACTAAATCTACGTCAAGATTATTTCATGTTAGTGGAGATTTATACTCAGTCAATGATAGATGAGAAACCCCATGAAAGAACCACCATCTCACACCATATGCTTAGTGCATATGTTGGTGTAATTAGGGATTTCATGTTTAGAATTTATTATAAATTTCACTGTATAAATAAACTTTTTATTCCATAAATTACTCTCAAGAATATTTTATCATAAAAAAATATTCTTATTCAGATGAATTTGATAATTTGATTTTCCTATGAAAATAGAACATAATTTCAATTTTCTAGAAAAAATATACACATTTTATAATAATTCAAGGTATTCTGAATATTATTTTTTTTAATAAAATGGTATTTTAAAAAGATATTTATTTTAATAAAAATTTATAATATAATATTATGAAATCCTACGATATTTTTTCATATGTGTCTAAAATTTTATTGTTCTATAAAATGAGATATTTTTTAATAAATAAGTAATTTTATTTTTAAAAGTTAAAATTATAATATTTAGATTACTGTTATAATAAAGTAAAATTATTTTCTAAAATAAGAATATCAAAATTAGGATAGGGTGAATTCATGATAAATTTCTAAAATACATTATATTTTCAAGAATCATAAAAAATAAGTTCTAGGTGTTCGGTATATTTTATAACATATTAATTATGTCATAACGATGTAATACTTAATTAAATATAATTCATGACCTAAAAAAAATTATTTTATTAATAATATTTATTTAAATATATTTTATTCAATTTTTATAACTATAAGATACTTTCCAATGTCTAAAAAGGAAAAACTGATTTTTAAAACATTACTCTATGGTATATTTACTTTTCCATTCCAAAATATGGATTAAAAAGTGGTGTTCCATTATAGTGGAATAAATAATCATAAAATACGACATAAAATATAAATACCATTGGTAAAAATAATGGTAAAGACAATGATTTTTATTTTTCCTCATCCATGTTTTCAAAGACATATATTTGGATGTTCGTAAAAAAATTATCAACTTCTCCTATAAATATCAACCCCTTTCTCCATTTATAATCACAAATAAATTTATAATATATTAATATAAGGGGGTTTTTCATCCCCATGATTCTCTCCAAGGTGTACTCAATCTCTCAATGTTCCATCATCATATTTTATGATCAACTCTTCTAGGTAAGGGAAATGTCCACTTCTCTTTTCCATTCAGGTATCAGATTAATGTGGTATGTATTCTCATTTTACATAATAAGTTATTTTTTCTCACTATATTTTACCATTACTATAATAAGAGTATTTTATGAAAGAGAATCCTTTTTCACCTCTCTTTTTCCCATTCTAAAACCACATTTTAAACTAGTCATGATGTCGAATTTATTTCATGATGTTTTATATTTTATATGAGAAATAATCATTTACTTTTTATTTGATTAACCCAACCCCATTCCAATTAAATAGGAATTAAAATATATTTATATATGAGTAATTTATCTAGTTATTTATATGCATGAAACCAATATTCCCTTTCCATTGGTAAAAAATGACATAATGGTCATTATTTTAAGATCCTTTGAATGAAATTATTTCTAATAAGAAATCCATTATTTTTCCCCATGGATTATTAATGAAATGATTTCTTAAAATTAATGTGGCTCAAATGAAATATATAAATATAAATTTTGTATAATGATAGTGCTCCAATGTATTGGGTAAAGAATTTAATCTCTATATATGACATGTTTTATGACACATTGATGAATAAGCTTGGTAATTTTCATTTATGAATCATTGGAGACAAACCTTGGTTATATGATTATGAATGTATCATCTAAATATAGTGGCCACATTTATAGTTTAGGATTCATTTTATTATTATTATTAAATTCCTCTTACTCGTGATTTATCATTTTCCCACATGAAAAATGGGGGTTTAAAACCCATTGGGCACAGGTATTGTAGCATACTGTAGTGTACTGTAGCAGTAGTGGGACTGTAGCAATGGTAGGCACCGTAGCAGTGGCAGGTCACTGTAGCTATAGTAGGGGTACTGTAGTAGTGGTGATAACTATGCGACACTGTAGCAGGTAGGTACTGTAGAATTACTATTCATAGAATGGGTATTGGGAAAAAAACATTGTTCCTATAGGAAATGTAATGCGCTAAATGCCTAAAGGGACTTTAGGATGTGTAAATGGTGCACCTCTCACTAGTTAGAAGAAGTACTTTTTTCTTTAATAATAATTAATGCTTAATCCCCAACCTTTAAAAAAAATTGTCGCACATATTCCAATTAATAGGTCTGAATATCACATGCTTTATGACTCTCTTTCTTATTCCCTTATAGGAATTCATGCTCACCCATTCCCTTTGATGTATGTCCCCTGGATATGAGATGTATAAAAAGTAGCCTAGAGTGAACCCATGAAGATATATTTTGTGTAGTTTTATAATAATATTTTTTGTTTTCATATATTATGTGCATCATTTCTAAGGAAATAAACTTGAAAATATCATCAATTTGTATCATGTATTGAAATGTTATGTAATAAAAAGGAAGGATGCCATGGTCGGTATAAAAGGAATGTTTGGTTATTTATGGAAATTAGGAATTGAAATAATTTGTAATAACCCTAGGGAAAATATTAAATAGAGTAAAACATCTATGTATTTTGATAGGTATAAAGTAGGTGATTTCGGCGAAAATAAATCGCTATATAGATACGAACAAGTGGATGTGGCTCTAGAATATATGTACCAAGGGAGATTTCACAATCCATCCTCAGGGCCCGTGCCGTGACAACCTCAATCTTGCCTTCCATAGGCCAGGGGTGGAGACTAGCACCAAATGCATAATCCTGATAAAAAGGGAATGCATTGCCTTTAATTTGTAAACAAAAACAATAGATTATTCAATTGGAAGTAAACAATAAGTAAAAATATATACAAAAGAAAGCGGTTAAAGGAAAGGGGTTGGAAATACAATCCCAACAGTAAAGTAAAAACAACTGAAAATCTAGTACAACTACAGAAAGGTAAAACATAAACTACCGAGTCATCCTACAGAATTCCTACCTGAAGGTTGGGTACATATGGCCTCCTCAGCACCCCAAATCCATCCATCCTCTCCATGTATGTCTCTCCATGTGGTCCACCTCCGGGTACCATCCAGCTCTACAACTCTCTACCTCAATCAGTGTTATCCGTCGTCTGCAACAAACACAACGAAGTGTGGGCATAGCTCGTGCCGGGGTGAGTATAAAAATATGCAGTAGGGACCCCGAGACCCCCGAAGTACTCCCATAATCCACTAATGATAAACCACATAAGAAATATACAATCACGATGTATCAACCAACCCAACTTTGGTATATGTCCATACATCTACCAAAGTTATCAATCACAGTTTGGCTCAAACTTTCGAGCCAAAGCACAACCCAGTCCTCACAGGAAGTAAGGTCAATTACCTCGAGGATAAATGATTGAAAGTTTAGAATCATCTCACACAGGTATACATCTTCCGTAGAGTGATAGAGATGATCAGATGTAGTCACTGATTCATATAAGTTGTCAGACCCACACAAGATACAGGACCAAATAAGCTGTCGAACCCACACATGATACATAACCAGCTATTCTGTCTGACCCACACTGGATACAGGAATAGAAGTCAGAACTGTTGGACCCATGGAGGATCCCGGTACAATAGTCATCGCTGTCGAACCCATGGAAGATTTTGGTACATTAGTCATCGTTATCGAACCCACGGTGGATTATAGTACATCTCAATCACAGCCAGCCCAAGGGTTCCCGCACATAGCACACTCGATTCCATGAGGGTCCACTCCTTGATCCAAGTGTTGATACATCAACTATCACAAAGTCTTGAGTTGATATATCTGGTAGTTCCATCTCATCAAATGGAACCCAATAAGATAGATGATGCGTCAATCGGATGCTCGGTCTGAGGGTTATTCTCATTTCCGTTCCAGGGGCCCAGCTTCTATTTTATGTTTGATCCAACCAGTATTTTTTCCCAATTTGTCCAAAAATCACTTATATTATCCAAAAATAACTGCCTCGTTGTGAGGGACCCAGTTCCACAGACGGCGCGTCGATCGGACGCGTGGTCTAGAAGTTATTTGTATTTAAGAGAAGACGGGCCTGGCCCGTCAAGCCCTGTGGGCTGGCGGGTCCGACCCAGCTTGGGGTCGGCCCGACCCGGTGGGGTGAGACCCACCTGCGGACCCAGCCTATGTTGCGGGCCGGTCCGGTTCACCCAGCGGTGCCACCTCCTCCTCTGCTCGGTTGGCCATAGCCAGCGGGTTCGGCCCAGCGCACGCGGGCTGCGCTACGGGCTGTGGTTCTTCACACGCGGCAGCTACGGGTGTCGTGGTTCATCAGCCCGACCGGCCTGCAGGTGGCTTGTTCGCCCAACCGAGCATCCAGTAGATGTAGGTCGCGTCCTCCACCACACAGCGCCAACAGGTGCTGCCCGGTCGGCCGGCAGATTGGCCGGCCGATCGTCTTGCGGTCCGGATTCATGGCAGCTGGCTTAGCCGGCCGCCTCTGCACCTCCACCGCGGCGCGACGGCGCTGCGGTCCTGCTGCTCAGCACGACAGCCCCGCGGCCCAAACTGGTCGTAGCCTTCGGCTCCCCCGCGTGGTGCCATGATGCCCCACTTCTTCATCCTCTGCGGCCCACCCGGCTGCAATTCCTCTTTCATCCGACCCAGTTCTTCTCCAGCGCGGTGCGACGACACTGCACCCTTTCGGCTCTGCCTCCGACATCAAACAAACAATATTCAACAGATGGACGGCGGGCCATGTTTTTTCGGCCCGCGCCCTCCATGTTAGGTGATAAAATTTTTTCAACCGACAATCCAAAAATAAACGTTGAATTACATGGGAATAATTCATACGTAAAAAAAATAATCCAATTC
Organism: Viscum album; assembly: GCA_963277665.1. Lineage (NCBI taxonomy): Eukaryota > Viridiplantae > Streptophyta > Magnoliopsida > Santalales > Viscaceae > Viscum > Viscum album. The sequence goes on along the minus strand of OY728136.1, from coordinate 64,045,700 downwards.
TCCCTACATCATATTTTTTATTGTACAATGACAATTCACGGAAGACGGTCATCACAGAAGATGGACGTCATTCTGTCAACATCAGAGGAGGTAGAGCCCAGTGAATATGAGTTATGATGATGCCCTTGATGTACTTTTTGGGCGGTGGTGCATCCCATCCTTGATCCGGTTGATGAAGGTTGAAGATGAAGCTTCATGATATTTGGAGATGAGGAGCTTTCTTATTTGGAATAGATCATTCTTCCAAGAGTTCTCCCAAGCTCCCAAGCTCCACCAAAGAATAATAACCAAGCCAAAATAACATAATATCCTCCTTATTATTTTAATGTTTCCTTGCATTTCAAAAGAATTCAAAATAAATCGTATCACACAAATTAATTTATTAAGGCATTAATTAATCCTTGTGTTGGAACCATTAAGAGGGAATGTGGAAGGGCTACATCATAAATTGGGAGTTCAAGAGTTAAAGGGGGGGGGGGGGGTTCAAGGGGATCTGAGGGGTTTGGTGTTTGTGTGGGCCCCACCTTATAATATCCTCCCTATGGAGGTTATGTGCGATTGGCCCCAAAACCAACATCTCTTTGGAGGTTTTAACTTCTATTCAAATTAAAATGTAGTACACCATTTTTATATAATTTAAAAATGAAACCCCAAGAAATTAACTCCCATTCACAATACAACACAACTACGGTAAAAGTATCCTTAAGAGAATACTGGCGCTGCGAGTTCATCAGTGTCCTCATATTTCAATTTCGAGCACCATTTCAGAAGATATAAAATCCCGTATGCACGTTTACTGAATGTACCCAAAAACTTCTGGAATTGATTTCGGGCACATTGGGCCTTGGAATCAGGTGCCGTCAGAAACTATGGAGTCATAAAATTCCCATGTATTTAGGGAAAAACATTTCCATAGAATTTCTGGCTCTTCAAATACTCCCCACCTCAGGGTTTCATGTCCCCATAAACTACAACACACACTAGAGAAAACATGGGGGTACTGAGCATGAATATGAGCCTCCCGCTCCCAAGTGCTCTCCTGGATGTTCCCGTCCTGCCAGCGAACGTGCACCAGAGGAAGAAACCGTCCACGTAGGACCCACTCCTACTGATCCTCAATCTCCAGTGGAACCTCTGTGAATGTTGATCCGTCATTGATTTCTAGCTCCCCATGGTCGATGATGTGAGACAGGGCATGCAAGTATCTCCTCAGCTGAGATATGTGGAAGACGTCGTGCACCCATTGCAACTATTGTGGGAGGGCCAGGCGGTAAGACACCTTTCCTACTCTGCTGATGAACTAGAATGGTATAATGAATCACATAGACAACTTTCCACCTCGGCCAAATATTTGCAGACCTCGTCGAGGTGAGACTCGTAGGAAGACGTGGTCGCCATCCTAAAACTACAATGGTCTCCGTCTCCTATCAACATAGGACTTCGGTCTACTCTGTGAAATCATCATCTGCTCCTGGATGATCTTCACCTTCTCCGTCATATCCTAAACCATCTTTGTTCCAACAAGTGCTGACTCCCCTGGTTCAGTCCAGTACAGAGGCGATCTGCATGGTCGGCCGTAAAGTGCCTCGTAAGGTTCCATATGGATGGGAAAGTGGTAGCTATTGTTATAAGAAAACTCTAATAAGGGAAAGTGATCCTCCCAGCTGCGACCAAAGTCGAGGATGCATGCACGAAGCATGTCCTCGAGATTCTGAATGGTCCTCTTAGTCTGGCTATCTGTCTGAAGATGGAAGGTAGTTCTAAAGCTAAGCTGCATCCAAAAGGCCTCCTGCAACCCCTTCCATAGCCAAGATTTGAAATGAGCATCTCGATCGGAAATTATTGTCTATGGAACACCAGGAAGCCGTATGATATCTTGTACGTAGAGGCATCCTAAGATCTCTACTGAGCCTAGCTCTATGATCGGTAGGAAGTGGGCTGACTTGGTGAGTCGGTCAAAAATAACCCAGATAAAGTCGTGAACTCTAGACGTACGTGGTCTTCCTGTCACAAAATCCATGGATATTCTATCCCACTTCCTCTCTGGAACCTCTAAGGGCTGAACCAAGCTTGCTGAAACTTGGTGCTCTGCCTTCACTTGCTGAAAAATGAGGAATCATGAGACAAAATATGTTACAACCTTCTTCATACCTGGCCACCAGTGTTGTTTTCTAAGGTCCTGATACATCTTTGCCACTCTAGGATGTACCGCTAGAGGGGAAGTGTGGAACTCCCTCAATCCCTCCTTTTTTAGTGTAACTAGTACCATGGTACATCCTCTGAAAAGGATGATGTGCTCTCCACCTACAGAAAACCCATCAGGTGCCTTCCCTGAGGATATTTGAGCTCGTTGCGTCTCACAGTCAATGTACCCACACTGTGCCTCTCTGATTCGCTGAAGAAGTGGTGGAGTGACTGTGGGAGACTGCAGAAAGGCTTCTCCATCTCTATCCACAAAGGATATTTGCAGTGTAACTAGCTTCTCTATTGCCTCTCCTAGCAACAAAATTCTTGTTCTCCAATTGAGACCATCTTCTACAACGTTCCCCTTCCCAGGATCATAGACTATCTCGAATTCATAATCTTGGAGGAACTCGAGCCATTGTCACCATCTCATGTCTAGTTCCCTTTGTGAGAAGATGTACCTGAGACTCTGATGGTCATATTAGACTGTAAAACACTCACCCATTATATAGTGCTGCCACATCTTCAAGGCAAAGATCACCGCTTATAACTCCAGGTCATGGGTAGTGTAGTTCTACTCATGTTTTCTCAACTACCATGAACCATATGCGATCACTGCTCACTCCAGCATCAGGACACTTTCGATTCCAGTCCCTGAAGCATCGCAGTAAACTACATACCATACACCCTCCTCTGGTAGCCTCAAGATGGGCGCACTGGTCAACCTCTGCCTCAGTTCCTAAAATATCTACTTCCATCTATCTAAAAACACGAAGGGTTGCCCCTTCATCTTAAATGTTGAAAATGGGGCTGTAAATCTAAAGAGGTCTGGCACAAATCTCCGTTAGTACTCAGCCAGTCCCAATAAACTCCGTACCTCTGTACACTCCTAGGTGCCTCCCAAGCAAGTACTGCCTCGATCTTCACTGGATCCACATCTACTCTAGCCTACAGGATGACATGTCCCATGAAATGAACCTCTAGAATCCAGAAATGGCACTTCAAGAGCTTACCATAATGATGGTGCTCTTGAATTGTGTCTAGTACTACCCGCAAATGGTAGGCATGATCCTCCTCAATAGTCGAGTAGATAAGTATGTCATCGATGAAAACTACAACAAAGAGATTGAGGTAAGGCTGAAAGATCATGATCATGAGACTCATAAACACTACTAGAGTGTTGGTTATGATGATGAGCATAACCAAGAACTCGTAGTGGCCATATCGACACCTGAAGGTCGTCTTCGGCACATCCTCGTCTCAAACTCTGAGCTGGTGATAGCTTGACCTGAGGTCTATATTTGAGAACCATCATGCTCCCTTGAGCTGATAAAAAAGATCTTCAATCCTCGGGAGTGGGAACTTGTTCGTCACGGTCACCTGATTCAGGCGATGGTAGTCAACACATAGTCGCAAGCTCCCATATTTCTTCTTGGCGAACAAAATCGGAGATGCCTAGGGTAAACCAATAGGTCGGATAAATCCCTTCCCCTTCAAGTCCTCCAGTTGTACCTGCGGATCGCAAAGCTCGGTGTTAGCCTTCCGATATGCTGGAGTAATATCAGTGTCATCCTGGGGTACATGTCAATATAAAAGTCTACCTCTCCGTGAGGAGGTAGTACTAGAACATCGTTAGGGAAAACATCCCCGTACTGATCCACCAAAATAGGAAAACTCGGACTCCACACATCAACCGCTCCGAGGATGATACTAGCCAACTGATATGTGATCGGCTACCCCCTCCTCTGAGAAAGACCATCCTACACTAAAAAGGATCCTTTATCACCAGTAAAGTTAATGTTGATCCAATCCATACAGATACACTGCACTTTTCACCTAATACAGTCAATATGAGCATAAACTGTTGATAACCAATCCATATCCAAGATGACATCGGAAGGCCTCGAGGTTGCTATAAGAAGATACCAGCCAAAGCTCTCGCATCCTAGAGTAAGCTCACACTACCGACACCAGTGCGTAATCATCAAGTCTGCACCCGTAGAAGTCTCTAGCCGTAAGGATTGAGCCAACGGCTCCATCGGAATCTCTGAGCTCCGAATGAGGGAAGTTTAAATAAAATAATGACTCACACCTGTGTCTATAAGTACTACAACAAGGGTGGAGTAGACACAGATAGTACATCGATTCATCTCTGGTGCACCGTGGTCGTAAGCCTCGACTGCCTAAAGCTGAGCCTGCCTCAGTCTTCCAGCTCCCATTAGTTAGGGTGGACCTCTTTGTGTTGGTGGTGGTAGAGCCTCGAAACGTCGTCCACCACCAACTGCTCAGCCAACTCCTCTTCCACGTCCACCTACTCCCAGTGGACCTCCACGGTTGAACCTCTTCCTCCACCTGGGAGGTCCCTCTACTGTCTGCTACTCATCTGCATGGCGGGTTAGGCAGTCATGATCCATGTGGCCCTGGTCACCGCATGCATAGAACTGCCTCATCCTCGTATAGTTGTCTCTATCTTGTGTGCCCCGCACAAACAAAACTATATCCTAGGGTCACCCACCTAATGGCCTGGTCCACTTGGACCTCTATGACATATGTCTACTGCCGGCTGTAGAAGACTCCGCTACGTGGCGCCCTGTGGTGGGTCTCACTGCTGGTGACTGCTCAGCGAGAAAACTCTCCACTAAAAGGGTTCGCTCCAGCACCCCCCGCCTACATTGGGATGCTGAGGGGAATCATCGAATCCTTGATCTCATTCCTCAGGCCATGCTCGATAGTCCAGGCCCAGAATAATGGGTCCCGTACCATATCCGTGGAGTAGTGCGAGAGGTCAGTGATCCTCACTAAGTACTGAGCTACTGTCATGCTGCCCTGCTGCAGATGAAGTAACCCTAGAATCTGCACCGCATGAAGGGTGGCTGGAATAAACTCTGTACGTAAGAGACTCTCGAAGTCTGTCCAGAGTAATTATTCCTCATCATGCACCTAGAGCATCAAGATCCACCATCTTCCTGCTTTTTCATGTAGGATTCACACTGCAAGGATCACCATGAGGTCGGCTGGTGTCCCTACCAATATGAAAACTCTCACGACAACCTCCATCCCATCCTCAACTGCCCATGGATGCCTCTCTCCCTGGAACATGGGCGGACTCTAGCACTGGAAATGATGTAATGCACTTAGGAAGTGTTAAATCTTTGCTACTGGAGCTAGTGGTATTGGTGGACCAGCAGATAGTGGTACCGCTGGTACCTCCACTGTGATGGGGACCTGAACCGAGGCCACATCGCTCGGCGGGCGACCAACTCGTACGTGATTCGGAACCCTAGCTGGCTTCCATCGAGGGGCCGTACTGATAAGAAACATGTGTGGCATGGTTAAAACAATATACTTGATGAGTTGACACAATGTAATCAAGAATAAAACTTTTTCAATAGAAACACATACGCAATTAGTGTTTTTGTGCACTGAGTCGGAAATCGGAATTCAGAGTCCTAGTGTATGGATACATCGGCCGCTGCTCCCGCACCGGTTTCCCTAAACTGATAACCACACCCAAAACACTTAACACTATTGCCATTAAAAGAATCACAGTCTACGTTCAATGGCATAACTGACTCCTCTGATACCAATTTTTCATGACCCATCCTCAGGTCCCGTGCCGTGACTACCCCAAACCCGCCTTCCATAGGCCAGGGGCTGTAAAATTGCACCAAAGGCTTAATCCCGATAAAAAGGGAAGGCATTGAAATTAATAACTAAACAAAAACAATAGAGTATGAAATTGGAAGTAAACACTAAGTAAAACTGTATACAAAAGAAAGTGCTGAAAGGAAAGTGACAGGAAATAGAAGCCCAATAGTAAAGTACAAACAACTGAAAATCTATTACAACTACTGAAAGGTAAAACAACAACTATTAAGTCATCCTCCACAATTCCCACCTGAAGGGTGGGTACATATGGCCTCCTTAGCACCCCAAGTCCTTACATCCACTCTGTGTATGTCTCACCAAGTGGTCCACCTCCGGGTACCGTCTAACTCTACGACTCTCTACCTAGATAAGTGTTGTCCGTCGTCTGCAACCAATACAACGAAGTGCGGGCATAGCCCATGCAGGGGTGAGTATAACAATACTCAGTAGGGACCTGAGACCCCTGATAGTCTCCCAAAATCCATGAAGGATAAACCACTGAAGAAAGATACAATCACTAAGTATCAACTAACCCTACACAGGTATAGGCCCATACATATACCTAGGTTATCGATCACAGTTCTCCTACAACTCTCGAGCCCAAGCACAACCCAGTCCACACAGGACGTAAGGTCAATCACCTCAAAGATAAATGACTCAAAGTCAAAGACTCGGCTCACACAGGTATACATATTTCATAGAGTGATAGAGATGATTAGATGTATTCACTAATTCATCTAAGTTGTTGGACACACACAAGATACAGGACCAGCTAAGCTGTCAGACCCACAAAGGATTCATGACCAGATATTTTTTCGGACGCACATAGGATAAAGGAACAAAAGTCAGAACTGTCAAACACACGGGGGATCCCAGTACAATAGTCATCGCTGTCTAACCCTCAGAGGATTTCGATACAGTAGTCATCACTGTCGAACCCATGGAGGATTCCGGTACGTCCCAGTCACAGCCAGTCCTAGGGTTCCCGCACTAAGCATGCTCAATTCTAGGAGGGTCTACTCTTCGAGCCATGTGTCGATACATAAATTATCAAAAATTCCTGATTTGATGTATCCCGTAGTTCCGTCTCATCAAAAGGAACACAACATGAAAGACAATGCATCAATCGGAGGCCCAACCTGAGAGTTGTTGGAATTTCTATTCCAGGGGCCTGGTTGGATTTTACGTTCGATCCAACCCAGTCCTCTTCAATATTTGTCCAAAACTCACTTAGAGTATCCCAAAAGGACCACCCCATTGTGAGTGTCCTAGTGCCACAGACGCCGCATCGACCGGACGTGCAATCAAGATGTTATTCGTATTTAAGCCATGATGGGGCTGACCCGCCAATCCCCATGGGCTGGCGGGTTGGACCGACCCGCCTCGGCAGGTCCGACCCGGCAGGGTGTCGACCTAGCCCTGTAGGGCGTGGCCCAGCGGTGGACTCGGTCCACACTGCGGGCCGGTCTCGTTCACCCGGCGGCACCAAGTGGCACCGCCTCCTCCTCTGCTCGGCTGACTGTAGCCAGCCGGTTCGGCTTGGCGCATGTGGCCCATGCTATAGTCCATAGTTCTTCCACGCAGCACCTGCGGGCACCACGATTCTTCAGCCTATCCCGCATGCGGCTGTTCGGTTAGCCCAACCAAGTGGCTCGCGGACACGGGCCACATCCTCCTCTATGCGGCGCCTGTGGGCACCGCGGTTCTCCAGCAGGCTGGCCGGTCAGCTGGCTGGCCAGTCATCTCATTGTTTGGCTCCATGGTGGTCGGTCACCTCCTCCCCTTCAGTGTGGCGTGACGACGTCGTGGTCTTATTGAGTGTTGCGACAGTGTCGTGCCCCCCACCCCAACCTAGCCGTGAACTTTGGCTCCACCGCGTAGAGAGACAGCACCGCACTTCTTCATCTGCCGTTGCCCTCCCGGCCACAGTTCCTCTTTCGTCCGCCACGGTTCTTCTCTGGCACAGTGTGATGGCACCGCGCCTATTTGGATCCACCTTCGACGTCAACCAAACGAGATTCAATGGAGGGACGTCGGTCCGTGTTTGTTCAGCGCACACCCTCCACTTTAGGTGATAACAATTTTTCAACCATCAATCCAAAAATAAACATCGAATTACACGGGTATAATTCATACGTAAAAATAATTATCCAATTCCCCTACCTCATATTTATCATTGTACGACAATGAGTGATGGAAGACAGATTTCGCAGAAGATGGAAGTCGTTCCGTCAATGTTGGAGGAGGTAGAGCTCGGTGAAGACGAGTCGCGACGACGCCCTCGATGTACTTCTTGGGAGGCGGTGCTTCCCTTCCATGCTCCGGTTGAAGAAGGTAGAAGATGAAGCTTCATGATCTTTAGAGACGAGGAGCATGCTTCGTTGGAATAGGTCGTTCTTCTAAGAGTTCTCCCAAGACCCCAAGCACTACCAGAGAAGAATTTCCAAGCCAAAATAACATAATAGCCTCCTTATTATTTTAATGTTTCCATGAATTTCAAATGAATTAAAAAGAATTGATATCACACAAATTAATTAATTAAGGAGTTAAATAATCCTTGTGTTGGCACCATTTAGAGGGAAGGTGGAAAAAATCCACCCCAAATTGGGAGTTCATGAGTTAATGGGAGGTTCAAGGGGAGTTGTGGGGTTTTATGTTTGTGTGGGACCCACCTTATAACATCCGCCAAAGGTAGGTTATGTGTGGGTGGTCCCACCACCAACCTCCCTTTGGAGGTTTTAACTTCCATTAAAAAAAATCGTGTTACTCAATTTTTTATTTAATTTAAAATTGAAACCCCAGGATATTAACTACCATTCACGATAACACACAACTATGGTAAACATCTCCTTAAGAGAATATCGGCACTGTGAGTTTATCGGTGCCCTCGGATTTAAATTCCGAGCACTAGTTCAAAAGATATAAAATCTCGCATGCACATTTACTGCATGTACTCGAACAAAACCTCTGAAATTGATTCCGGGCACACCAGGCCTTGGAATCAGGCGCCGTTAGAAACTGCGGACATGTAAAATTCCCATGTATTTAAGAAAAAAATCACAAGATTTTCAGGCCTTTGTAGGGGAACACCCAAAAAACACACATTGAGCTAGACTCAAATGAGAACTAGTTCTTGAATATGAGCCTTGATGCCCTTCTAGTTTGACACTCTTGGGGGATATGTTTGGTTAAATCATGATATGTTTAAGAAACATTATGATTGTTATATAGAAAATTTAATTTATACAAGAGGAGATTAATATCATATTTACGAATGGTGTTTTATGACATAAAACTTTTTTAGAGTTATAAGATTAATAAAATTAAAACATTTATCACAATGTTTTTCTTCTTTTAGAAAAATGGTGGGAACCAAGTTGAACTGAGTAAATGATTAGTGAAACAGATGATGTACTGATGGAATTCCAATGAAAGTTGGAATGGAAAAATTCCTAAGGATGATGAATCAACTAACTCTATTAATTAATAATAACTTAAACCAGGTTGAGATACAAGATTCACCTTGAAGGTAATAACTTTTTATTGAGGCATTTATGCATCAAAGACAGCCTTCTACTAGTATATATACTAACCCCACTATAAGAATTTTTAGCTTTAGAGGCAGGGGACTTATAGCAGCCGCCAAATGGCGGCCGCTAATACTATCAACAGGGGCTTGAAAATGGCATCCGCTGCATTTTAATATTCCAAAAAAACCCATTTCCCCTCCACGACCCTACGACCCCGTTTTCCCCTCCCCGAACTCACGACCCACCCCTCCCCGACCCCCATTGACCCCGACCTCGAAACCTGGCGACCCTGAACCCCGACAACCCTAACCCCCTGGGACCCCTCCCTGACCCCCAACGACCCCTCCCTGACCCTGCCAACCCCGACCCCCAACCTCCGGCGACCCCGACCCCCGACAAGCACTGACCCCTGGCGACTCCCAGTGACCCCAGCAACCCCCAACGACCCTAACCCCTGACGACCCCGACCCCCGGTGACCCCCCCTGCCTCTGTGCTACGCCACCGAAAACCCCTGTGACCCCCTCTACCTTGCTTCTGCGCTGAGCCCCCCACGACCCCTACACCCCCGCAACCCGGCAACCACCACCCCTGCCTCCGCACTGCATCTTTGGACAGTCCTACTGCTATCATCCCCTCCTGGTCCTACTGCATCTATGCTGCACGTCCTCCTGCCTCTTTTGGAACCTCTCGGTCCATTGTGCCCCGCCATGTAGAACCCTCCCATGCTTTGTCCAATGGTTCTTCCCCTTTCGAGTCTATCCATTGAACACCTGTCATCATGTCATTGTGCCATCATGGATCCACAATCGAGTAACACCCCGTTACCTATGGTCGAGTCCTCTGCAGGTAATGTTTTTTATCCTTCAAATATGGTTTTTAAATTTTAATGATTTGTGTTTTTTTAGAATTTAAATAAGATATTTCACTTTTGATTTCTATTAAATATAGATATGGATAAGAGTTGGATTGATATGAAAGATAGGTTTTCAGCTGAATATTTTGAGGGGATTAAGCGATTTATAGATTTCACCAACAGATTTCAAAGAGATATGATTAGTTGTCCATAAAAAAATGTTAAAATAGATATCACTTCAAATGAGATAGTGTTAGAGAAAATTTTATTTTGAAATTGTTTTTGAAAAACATTACGATATGGACACGTCATGGAGAAGATTATGTTTCATGTCATCACTCATAAAGTATTCATATGAATGATGATTCGAGAACATCTGATTCGATGAACATAATGCTCAATGATATGATGCATCAGTTTCAACCTGAAGACAGTAATGTGGTAAATGACGTTGTTGGATTGAGTAATACTCGTTCTTCTGTAAATGGAGAAGTATTGAAATTCATTGAAATTATTGACGATGAGCGTACTGAATTATATCATAGATTCACTAAATTTAGTAAACTATTGTTCATCGTTGAATTGTTACACCTAATGGTCTTGAACCAATGGTCAGACACCTCAATCAACATGTTTTTGGAATTGTTCAAGAAGGTACTTCCTGCTGGAGCGAATTTTCGGGAGTCATTATATAAAGCTCCCAAGATGACCGATGATCTTGGTTTTACATATGATACAATTGATTCATGTCACACTAATTGTTTTTTGATCAGAAATAGAATGAACAATTAAATAATTGTAATGTTTTCTATACATCCAGGTGGAAGATGAATAAGATTAATTAAGGTAGTCAGATTCTTCTTGGGAGAGTATTGAATTAAGGGAAACCTGTTGTTACTAAATAGATGTGTTATTTCCCAAAGAAACAGATACTGAAGAGATTCTTCTTGTCCAATAAAATTTCTAAATCGATGACATGAAATTCAGAGAGAAATAAAGAGATTTATAAATTAACTCACCCGATAGATTTTTTGGCATGGAAAGAGTTTGATCAAAGACACTTAGACTTTTCCCGAGATGATCGTAATATTTGACTGGATTTGGCAGCAGATGGTTTTAACTCATTTAGGTCCATGGTTGGTGTGACACATAGTACGTGTCCAGTGGTGTTGGTTCTATACAACATTCCCCCATGGGTATGTATGAATAAACCTTTTTTGTTACTGTCAATTCTAATTTTTGGACTGAGAGGACCTGGTAATAAAATCAATGTTTATATAAAACCTTTGATTGTTGAGCTGTAAGAATTTTTGGCCGATGGTGGAATGGATTTTGACTCAGCAGCTAATGAAATTTTTATACTTCAGGCCGCTTTGTTATGGACAATTAAGGATTTCCCAGCATATGCTAACTTATCAGGTTGGATTACAAAAGGAGAATTTTCTAGCCCTTGTTGTAATAAGAGTAAGAAATATATATGTATTTAGAACTGTAGAAAGTGGGAATATCTTGGTTACAAATGCTTTCTTCCTCCACTGCACAGGTTCAAAAAAGAACAGGTATCGTTTGATGGGAATAGAGAGTATGACCCATCACCACGAATACTGTCTGGGGTTGAAATTTGTGCACAACTTGATCAAGAAAACATCCGTACAATGTATGATTTTCATGATTTATTAGTTCATGCATTGCCTTCTATTCCTGCTGAAAATAGAGAGTGAAGTCATAATTGGAAGAAACTGGGTATTTTTTTAATGTCATTATTGGGAATATAATATTTTAAGACATAATTTGGATGTGATGCACATTGAAAAAAATGTATGTGATAATATACATTGCCCCATTTTAGGCATCAAGGGGAAATAAAAGGACAGTGCTAATGCTCGACGTGATTTCCATGAAATGGGATTGAGAAAAACTTTATATTTATAGCTGGGTGAAGGTAATTGGGTATACATGACTACTGCACAGTACACAATGAGTAAAAAAGAGAGGCTAACATTTTTATAAATTTTGAAGACCGTTAAGGTGCCAGATGGTTATTGCTCTAATATTTTGAAGCATGTGAATATGAAGAGCATAACATTACAGGGTTTGAAAAGTCACGAAAATCATATTATAATTCAACTTTTAATTCCTATAGTAATTAATGATTTCTTACTTTCCTAGTTTGTTGAGCCGTTGATTTGAGTTTCTAATTTTTTCAGACATCTCTGTTCTAGGAATCATTGCATAAGTGATTTGAAAAAGCTGTATGATAAGATTGTACTTGCACTATGTCACCTAGAAAAACTATTTTTGCCATCTTTTATTGATGTCATGGTTCACCTGACCGTGAATTTAACTGGTGAAGTAATTACAGGTGGTCCCATGCAATTCATGTGGATGCATCCAATAGAGAAATCCTTAAATACATTGAAACAATATGTGTGCAACAAAGCTCATCTAGAAGCCTCAATTTCCAAGGGATATTTAATGGGTGAGTGTACTAATTTCTGTGCTTCATATATTGATGAGGGTGAAACAAAGACAAGAAAACTGTCCCAGAAAGACAAGGGTATAATTGGACAGGGAATAACATTTGATATGTGGAACGATGAGTGGGTTCAAGCTCATCGATATGTGTTGTTCAACACTCCTTTAGTTATACCATTGATACATTAAGTTTCATAGTTGAGGTGTATTTTTTTCGACATTTATTTTATCGCTTACCTTATATTGTGTTGTGATTTAGGATGCATATCACTGAGTTGAAATGTGAAAGGCCCCGTGCAACTGACTATCAAATCCAAAAACATCATTTCAACACATTTCATGAGTGGTTCAAGACTCATGTACGTATAATTGATTTAATATTTTTATAGTGCAACTTACTTGTATTTTCACAATCCTTTATCCATTAAACTATATATGTGAAATTTGCAGATTCAAAGGTTAGGTGTGTAAACCCATCATGTGAGTGAAGAACTAAACCAACTAGCTGATGGTACAATTATTACAGCTCGTCGCTACAAGTCATTGAATGCTAACGGATTCCGATTTCATATTAGCGATGTTGACATGAACTGAGCCACACAAAATTGTTGTGTTGGTTGTTCTTTTGTTGGTATGTTGTGGTCAAAATGTGTAGAAGAGGTGTTTTTATGATTAAACAAGAGGAACTTGAAGTTGTCACATTTCCTGATCAAACACTTGACTAAACAACAGTAGTTGTATGAGATGAAGATATACAATGGGCCAGAGAGACAGTTGAAGGAGATATGATAGACTTGCATGATAACTGAAAATTGTAATTATATCCCCAGTTATTGTTTGTAAAAATATTAATGAGTTATATATGTATAAAAAATTGATTGATTGAACTATAATTTATTTTAATGTAGGTATGTCACTGGGTGGTCATAGTGGTTCACCTGATGTTTTCGGTATGTATGTTTTGTTTTTCTAAATTAATTGATTGTAATTTTCATTGTATATTTCCTTAAATGTTTCTAATCATTAATATATATTGTAATTGAATTATGAATTTATGTTTATCAGGATAAAGTGCGTCTTTCAGTAGATGCAGGGTTCTTGGTAGAGGGGTTTGATCCTGGAACTCTAGAGGCCAATTGGATGTGTTATTTGATGACACATTTCATCCAGTTGGAGAAGGTGCTACTGTATTGAGTCGTCAGTTTGGGCATATGATACGAGACTGACATAGATTTCCTCTAACAACTCGTGAATGGAGTTCTTTCCCCCATGATACGATGGAAAGTTTATGGAGTTAGGTTCAGGTAAATTCAATGTTTAATTTTTCATGATATTTTTATTATTATTTCCCCATCTACTAATAATTTTTTTAACAGGATAATTGGACATACTGTCCAGATGAGTGTCAGGTTGTATGTATGTCCAAATGTCGAAAATTATGGAAGGATTACAGGTCAAGGTTGAAGAGAGATCACTATAAACCATTTGTGGGTGTGCCAAAAATTCTACAGTGAGTCCCTCTGGGCATTCTTCCTACCTATTGGCAGGATTTGGTTGCGTTTTGGTCGAGTGAGGCGGCGATGGTAAGATTTATTAATTTTAATCTATAAATGACTAATTTTTCAAATGTATATTAATTAAATACATTGAATGTAGATCGAGTCTTCTCATCATTCACACAATCGGGCGACGCAGGGCAGACCTTCTTGACTTGACACTCGATATGTGTCACAACTAAGACATGATGTAAGTTTAGAATTCACTATTCATTCATATTTTAAAAATACTATAGTATAACATGGTGAACCCCTTTATTATAGTTACACCAACACGGTGAGCCTATCGACCAAATGTATATATTGGTGAGGCCTTGTAGGGAGGGTGATCCCAATGTTGTCAGTGTTATAGTAAGAAAATTATTTACTAATAAATGTATTTTCATTTTATATAAATTATTCATATTTGTTCACTGATTCATTATATTCTATAGGCTCAGTTTGACTCTCAGTTATTAGAGTTTCCAGAGGAGCAACATCGTAGAACTGTGTGTTGAGATGAAATATTTCACCATGTCATGGGGCGTGACAGTCATGTTTATTTTTTGACTTATGGTGGTGGTGTCCCACAACATGAAGTTGTTAGAGAAGATGTGATGGGTGCATGTAGAGAGTCAGGGATGCACACACAGACTAAGATATATGCTTCCATGTAGGATATGCAGTGCACTTTTGACGCACAGTTTCAGCAGTTATGTGCAAATTATAAGGAGAGGTTGTCACAGATGTCATCACGTATCGATGAAATGATGAAGAAACAACTGGCACCACTGGTAAAAAAAAACAAACCATACTCAGATTGAATTTTGTTGATAGGTTTAAGATACATAATATTGATATATATTGTAAGATCCAAATACAGCTAGTGTAAGTCATACTGATATTGGTGATCCAGATGAGAATGAACCCCATGCATGAGGTAATTCCATTTGTGATGATGAATTCTCTAGAAGTTTTTATATCCTTGATGAATATAATCCTCCAATTTTACCTAGATTAGTTTGTTTTAGTATTTTTCGATGACATCTTCGTGCACTCCAAGACTGATGATGATCATACCCAATATCTTGACATCATCTAGATTACACTTATAAAGCATCGACTATACTCCAAGCTATATATATGTCATTTTTGTGTTGATTAGGTATAGTTATTGGGTCAAATAATCTCAGAGGAAGGTCTGTTAGTGAATGGATAGAAACTTCAGGCAGTTGTTTCTTGGTAGAAGTCGAAGAACTCTTTCGATATCTATAGCCTTCTAGGGTGAGTAAATTGTGAAGTGGTCACGCAGATCACACGTCAATCGGACGTGAAATTTGCGTGGAACGACTCAATATACTTTTTTTAAGTGTTGGTCACGTTTCATAGACAAGTGTGGGGTGGTCCAAATAAAAAGAATGAAGTCAGAAAGGCCTAAAATCAGAAGAAAACAACGGATGAGTGAATTGTGAAGTGTTCGTGTAGACGACATGTCAATCGGAGGTGCCGTGTGCCTGCGGTCTTTGAGAACGCAGTTCTGGTGTCATAAACAGCCAAAATGGGCGTTTAGTGGTCAAATTCATAGCAGACGACATTGGATTGACCTAAAATCATAGGAAAAAAAATCAAATTATTATTAGTGATGTGTACGAGGAGAAAACATGTCAATCAGATGTGCGATTATCACGGTACGAATCAATATGTAGTTTTTAAGTGTTGAGCATGCTTCATAAACACGGGTGCGGGTTCCAAATGGGATGAAAGATTTTTGAATGGCCTGAAATTAAACGACAACAATGGGTGAGTTAATTGTGAAGTAATTGCATAGACGACACATCAATCGGGTGTGCGGTTTGCGCGGTACGGCTCAATATGTGTTTTTAGGTGTTGGGCGCGCTTCATAAACACGCGTGGGAGGGGGGGGAGCGGGTCCAAACGAGCCGAATGAAGTCGTAATGACATGAAATCAGAAGAAAATAATAGGTGAGTTAATTTTGATGTGTTTTAGTAGACGTCACGTCAATTAGAGGCGCCGTGTGCCCGCGGTGACCTAGACCACACTTCTGGTGTCATAAACGGCCAAAACAGGTGTTTAATTGTCAAATTCATAGAGTACGTCATCAAATTGACCTGAAATCCCAGGAAAACAATCTAATTATTATTCGTGACATGTATGAAAAGAAGAAACGTCAATTTACATGTGGTTTGCGCGGTGCGGCTTAATATGCATTTTTTCAGTGTTTGACGCACTTCAAAAACACGCGTGGGGGGGTCCAAACGGGCCAAACGAAGTAAGAATGGCCTGTAATTAGATGAAAACAAGGGGGGAGTGAATTGTTATGTGGACACCCAGAAGTCATGTCAATCGGATGTGCCATGTGCCCGTGGTGACTGAGAACGCAGTTGTGGTGTCAAAAACAGCCAAAACGGGCGTTTAACAGTCAAATTCATAGAGGACAACATTGTACTGACATTAAATCACAGGAAAACAATATAATTATAATTCTTGATGTGTGCGCATAGACAAAACATCCATCAGATGTGCGGTTTGTGTGGTACCACTCAATATGCGTTATTTAAGTGTTGGATGCGCTTCATAAATGTGTGTGGGGGGGTCCAAACTGGCTGAATGATGTCGTAATGGCCTAAAATAAAACAACAATGGGTGAGTGAATTGTGAATTAGTCACACAGACGGAACGTCAATCGGATGTGTTGTGCACCCGCGTTGACTGAGAACACAGTTCTGATGTCAGAAACGCCCAAAATGGGCATTTAATGGTCAAATTCATAGATAACGAAATTAGATTGACCTGAAATCACAGTTCAACAACATAATTATTATTCCCGATGTGTACGAGGAGACAGAACATCAATCAGACGTGAGGTTTGCATGGTACGTCTCAATATGCATTTTTAAGTGTTGGGTGTGCTTCATAAACGCGCGTGGGGGTTCTAAATAGGAAGAACGATGAAGGAATGGCCTGAAATCAGAATAAAACAACCCGTGACTGAATTTTGAAGTGGTAGTGCAGACGGAATGTCAATCGGATGTTCATTTAGCGCGGTACGACTCAATATGCGTTTTTATGTGTTGGGGGCGCTTCATAAATGCGCAGGGGGGGTCCAAATGGGCCGAATGAAGTTGGAATGACCTAAAATCAGATGAAAATAATAGGTGAGTGAGTTGTGAAGTGGTCAAGTAGACATCACGTTAATCAGAGGTGACGTGTGCCCGCAGTGAATGAGAACGTACTTCCAGTGTCACAAACGGCCAAAACTGTTGTTTAACGGAAAATTCATAGCTGAAGACATCGGATTGACATGAAATCATAGGGAAAAAATCTAATTATTATTCGAGATGTGTACAAGGAGATGACACATCAATCACATTTCCGGTTTTCTTGGTAAGGCTCAATATGCACTTTTTTAAGTGTTGGGCGCACTTCCTAAACGCGCGTGGGGGGTCCAAACGGGCTGAAAAATGTCTGAATGGCCTGAAATCATACTAAAACAATGGTTGAGTAAATTTTTAAGTGGTCACATAGACGACAAGTCATTCAGAGGTTTTGTGTGCCCGCGGTGACCAAGAACGCAGTTATGGTGTCATAAACGGACAGAAAGGGCATTTAACGGTCAAATTCAAAACAGATGACATTAGATTGACCTGAAATCACAGAGCAACAATCTTATTATTATTCGTGATGTTTATGGGTAGACAAAACATCAATCAGACGTGCAATGTGCATGGTACAGCTCAATATACATTTTTTTAGTTGTTGGAAGCACTTCATAAACACGCGTGCAGAGTCCAAACGGGCCAAACGATGTCAGAATAACATGAAATCAGACAAAAAAACGGGTGTGTGAATTGTGAGTTGCTCGAGTAGAAGACACATAAATCGGCCATGTCGTGTTCCCACGTTGACCGAGAATGTACTTCGGGTGTCGTAAACTGCCAAAACGGGCATTTAACGGTCAAATTCATAGAGGACGACATCATATTGACCTTAAATCATAGTGCAAAAATATAATTATCACTCGTGACATGTAAGAGGAGATGACACTTCAATTAGACATGTGGTTTGCATGGTACTGCTCAATATGCATTTTTAAGTGTTGGGCGCGCTTCAAAAACGCACGTGGGGGGGGGGGGGGGGGTCCAAACCGGCCGAACGATGTTCTAATGGCCTAAACTAAGATGAAAAAATGGGTGAGTTAATTTTGATGTGGTTGAGTAGACGAAATGTCAATCGGAGGTTTTGTGTGCCCGCGGTGACCAAGAACACACTTCTGGTGTCATAAACGGGCAAAATGAGCATTTAACGGTCAAATTCATAGTGGACAACATCAGATTGACCTGAAATCATAGTGAAACAATATAATTGTTATTAGTGACGTGTACGAGGAGACAACATGTCAATAAGATGTTAAATTTGTGCGGTACGACTCAATATTAGTTATTTAAGTGTTGGGCGCCATTTATAAACCCGCATGGGGGGTCCAAATGGGCCGGACGAAGTCAGAATGGCCAGAAATCAGACAACAACAATGGGTTAGTGAATTGTGAAGTGGTCGAGTAGAAAAAACATCAATAGGAGGTACCGTGTTCCCGCGGTGACTGAGAATGCACTTCTGGTGTCATAAATGGCCAAAACAGGCATTTAACGGTCAAATTCATAGAGAATGACATCAGATTTACCTAAAATCATAGGCAAAAAATCTAATTATTATTCTAGACATGTATGGGGAGACTTCACATCAATTGGACATGCGGTTCATGCGGTACGTCTCAATAAGCATTTTTTAAGTGTTGGGCGCACTTCATAAACGCACGTGGGGGGTCTAAACAGGCCGAATAATGTTGAAATGGCCTGAAATCAGATGAAAAAAATGGGTGAGTGAATTGTGAAGTGGTCAAGTAGGCGGAACATCAATCAGAGGTGCAGTGTGCCCGCTGTGACTGAGAATGCACTTTTGGTGTCATAAACGGTCAAAAAAGGCGGTTAACAATCAAATTCATAGCAAATGACATCAGATTGACCTAAAATCACAGTTCAACAATATAATTATTATTCGTGATGTGTATGTGGAGATGACACGTCAATCGGACATGAGGTTTTCGCAGTACGGCTCAATATTAATTTTTTAAGTGTTGGGCGTGCTTTAAAAACACGCGTGGGGGGGGGGGGGGGGTCCAAACAGTCCGAATGAAGTAGGAATGGCTTGAAATTAGACGACAACAACGGGTGAGTGAATTTTGAAGTCGTCGAGCAGATGACATGTCAATAGGATGTTTCGTGTGCCAGCGGTGACCGAGAACGCACTTCTAGTGTCATAAATGGCTAAAACATGCATTTAATGGTCGAATTAATAGCGGACGACATTGGATTGACCAGAAATCATAGGTCAAAAATCTAATTATTATTCATGACATGTATAAGGAGACGTCACATCAATCAGATGTGCGGTTTGCGTGGTACGACTCAATATGAGTTTGTTAAGTGTTGGGCGCACTACATAAACGCGCGTGGGGGGGGGGGGGCGTCCAAATGGTAAGAACCAAGTAGGAATGGCTTGAAATCATACTACAACAATGGGTGAGTGAATTGTGAAGTGGTTCAGCAGATGACATGTCAATCGCAGGTGTCATGTGCCTGCGGTGACCGAGAATGCAGTTATGCTGTCAAAAATGGCCAACATGAGTGTTTAACAGTCAAATTTGGAGCGGAAGACATTGGATTGAATTTAAAACACATGTAAATAATCCAATTATTATTCGTGATGTGTACGAGGAGACAACATGTCAATCAGACGTGCAGTTTCCATGGTACAACTCAATATGCATTTTTTAAGTGTTGGGCGCACTTCACAAACGCTTGTGGGGGGGGGGTCCAAAGATATAGAAAAAAGATGTAATGACTTGAAATCAGATGAAGAAAATGGGTGAGTGAATTGTGAAGTGGTCGAGTAGATGGAACGTCAATCGGAGGTGTCGTGTGCCCGTGGTGACTGATAATGCAGATATGGTATCATAAACGGCCAAAACAGGCATTTAACAGTCAAATTCATAGCGGACAACATTGGATTGACTTGAAATCCCAGGGAAACAATCTAATTATCATTAACGACTTTTACAATGAGACTACATGTCAATGGAACGTGAATTTTGTGAGGTATGACTCAATATGCGTTTTTAAGTGTTGGGCGCGATTCATAAAAGCGCGTCGGGGGGGGGGGGGGGGGGGTCCAAATGGGTCGTACAAAGTCAGAATGGTCTGAAATCAGACGACAACCACTAGTGAGTGAATGGTGATGTGGTTGAGCAGACAACACATCAATTGGATGTGTTTTGTGCCTACGGTGACCAAGAACGCAGTTTTGGTGTCATAAAAGGCCAAAACAGGCATTTAATAGTCAAATTCATAGAGGAAGACATCAGATTGACCTGAAATTATAGGTCAACAATCTATTTATTATTCGTGATGTGTACGCAAAGTCAACACAACAATTAGACATTCTGTTTGCACGGTACGGCTCAATCACGTTTTTAAGTGTTGGGCATGCTTCATAAACACGTGTGGTGGTCCAAACCAGCCGAACAAAGTCAGAATGGCCTAAAATTAGACGAAAAGAATGGTTCAGTGAATTGTGACGTGTTTGCATAGACGTCACGTCAATTGGAGGTGTCTTCTGCCCGTAGGGACCGAGAACGCAGTTCTAGTGTCATAAACGGCCAAAACAGGCGTTTAACGGTCAAATTCCTAGCGGATGACATCGGATTGACCTAAAATCATAGTGAGACAATCTAATTTTTATTCGTGACGTGTAAGAGGAGACAAAACATCAATCAGACGTTCGGTTTGCACGGTACGACTCAATATGCATATTTTAAGTGTTGGGAACGCTTCACAAACGCGTGTTGGGGGTCCAAATGGGCAGAACCAAGATAGAATAACATGAAATCAGACAACAACAATGGGTGAGTGAATTGTGAAGTGTTCGAGCAGAAGACAGATCAATTGAAGGTGTCGTGTACCAGCAGTGACCGAGAACACACTGCTGGCGTCATAAATGGCCAAAACGGGCGTTTAATGGTAAATTTATAGCAGACGACATCAGATTGACCTGAAATAATAGGGAAAGAATCTAATTGTTATTCTTGATTTGTACAGGGAGATGAAATGTCAATCATACCTGAGGTTTACACGGTTCGACTCAATATGCGTTTTTTAAGTGTTGGGCGTGCTTCATAAACATGCTTGGGGGGGGGTCCAAATGGGAAGAACAAAGTTGGAATGGCCTGAAATCAGACAGAAAGAACATGTGAGTGAACTGTGACTTGGTCGTGCAGACGGTACATCAATCAGAGGTGTCGTGTGCCCACAGTGACCGAGAAAGAAGTTCTGCTGTCACAAACAACCAAAACGGGAATTTAACGGTCTAATTTATAGCGGATGACATAATATTGACCTGAAATCATAGGGAAACAATATAATTATTATTTTTTATCTGTATGAGAAGACATCATGTCAATCGTACGTGCGGTTTGTGAGGTACAGCTCAATATGCATTTTTAAGTGTTGGCAGGCTTTATAAAGGCGCGCGTGGGGGGGGGGGGGCAAACAAGCCGAACTATATCGGAATGGCCTGAAATCATACTAAAACAATGGTGAGTGAATTGTGAATTGTTCACGCAGACAGAACATCAATCGGACGTGTGGTTTGTGTGGTATGGCTCAATGTGCGTTTTTTTAAGTGTTGGGCACGC
Source organism: Viscum album (assembly GCA_963277665.1). Taxonomy (NCBI): domain Eukaryota; kingdom Viridiplantae; phylum Streptophyta; class Magnoliopsida; order Santalales; family Viscaceae; genus Viscum; species Viscum album. The sequence continues at coordinate 64,023,704 of OY728136.1, read as the reverse complement.
TTCATAAATGTTCATGGGGGGTCCAAATGGGCCGAACGAAGTACGAATGGCCAGAAATTAGATGAAAAAACGGGTGTGTGAATTGTGTAGTGGTCGTGTAGACGTCACATCAATCAGAGGTGTCGTGGGCTGGCAATGACCGAGAACACTGTTCTGGTGTCATAAACAGCCAAAACAGGCGTTTAACGGTCAAATTCATAGCGTGCGACATCTGATTGACCTGAAATCACAGGGAAAGAATCCAATTAGCACCATTGAATTAATGATTTTAAACTATTAAAATGGTAATCATAATTATGAATATATTTTGAAAATCAAATACTTTCAATATGTTAGAGTAAGTTTGAACTGAAATACGTTAATTTTTTTCAATTATTTGTTTGTAGGTTTTATTCAGTACAAATTTTGTTACTAAATTATGTTATGTATTAATATTTGATGAAGGATTTCAATCTTGTAATATGACTGATGAGATTTATGGGGGTATATTTTATTGTGTAATCGATATTTATTTTAAAAAAAATTAAAAACCTAAAGCGACCTCCATTTGGCGGCCACTCTAGGCACAACATATATCGGCCGCCATTCAGTGGCCATTGTATGTGTTTCCATCACTGCCTATAGTAGCCACTATAGCCCATTCCAGCTTGCCTATAGCATCCGCCAAATGGCGGTCGCTGATAGCAACAGCAACGGTCCAAAAGCGACCGCCGATTGGTGGACGCTAGGTGGCCGCTATAGACCTTTAGTAACGACTTTTGGCAGCTGCTAAAGTTTATGATTGTACTAGTTCCCATTGATTACTGAACAATAAATGATATCTATAGAAAATATATTTTATGTACAACATTTTTTAGAGAAAGAGAAAGTCACCCTAGTATTTTACCACTAAAAAGGATAAACTAATCAGTGGTGGACACTTATTAAAATCATGAATCCAATAAAGGTGATTGATTCTATTGAGTTGTAAGAGTTCAGGGTAATCATTTCCAACAAATATTTTCCCCGTTCGATGTGAAATAATTGAAGAATATATTCTAGGAACTGAAGAAGAAAGAAATGAATATGTGGGAGTCTTTGAAACTAACTTTACAAGACTTTATTGATACACCACCATCTTCATTGTGGATCCTAAGCTAATGTTTGATATATTCTTCGGGGGACTAATACACCATATTTGGAGGAATATAAAAAATCAAGACTATGAAATTGAGGAGGATATAGTTTGGAGTTATATAAAGGTTGAATTTGTGTTTGGAGAGATTTATTGGTCACATAAGTCTAATGAAGAAAATATATCAATGGGTCCCATATCATATAGGATCACTCATCATGGAAGTGGGGGAAGGAAAGTGCTACTTCCAACACAAAACAAATGTTTGATAAAGCATTGAAAAACTATGTACATAGTAGTGGAAGGTGTTACAAGTGCGGAATATATGTCCATATAACTCAAATAATTCATGGTGAGGTTAAGACTCAACTTACCTACACTAATGAAAAAGGAAATATTGTGCATGCCCAATTGGAAGTTCAATACTTCATGTGTAGATAGCTTGAGAACATTTTAAATAAATTTCCAAATTAGAAGATAATATTAGGGAACCTCCATCATCCTCACAATAGGCTATGGGAGCAGGGTTTGGAATTTTCTATCGTCATGATTGAAGTGAAAGCTCCAAATGATATGGTGTATGGTATAATAATTGATCTCTTAAATCTAGTAAGAATGTTGTTTGATTCTGGTTCTACAAATTCATTTATTTCATCCATGATTTAAAATAATATATAATCAATCCCAAAACTACTCAGAGTAGACTTATCAATCAAGACTCCTGGATGAATTATCCTAGCATCTGTAGTGTATATAAACCCTAGTATTATCTTTGGTTAGTACAATCTCATTGAAAATATTGTATTCATTCACATGGTAGAATTCAAAACTATATCAGGGATGGACTACCTATCAAATAATAATTCGAATATCCACTTAATATGTAATGGAATTTCATAAGACTTAAATACACAACCTACAATAATTTTCAAAGGAGAGATATCTCATGTTATGTTTTTTCAATAATAACCTCCCACATCCTTCCTTATGGATGTTATCAATTAAGAGGGATAAGGAAATGAAATTATAATGATAGAGAATTTCCACATCACTCAGAAATACATTGACTTATTTCTTGAAGAGTTACTCGAACATCCCTGAGGGAGAGAGGTATATTTCTCTTTAATAATTATACTTAGATCCAAACAGATATCAGAGACACCACATATAATGGATCATATAGAGTATGGGGAGGTAAAGATAAAAAACAAGATATTTTGGAGAAGGTTTTTATCCAACCAAGTGTGTCTCCATTGGGACCACAATTTCTATTTTTAAGTAAGACAAATGGATCAATGAGGATATGCATTGATTATAGAGAACATAACATGATCAGAGTAATGAAAATGTACCCTCTCTCAAGGATTTATGACATATTTGATAAGCTTCTTGGGGATCAATTATTCTCCAATAATGACCTCCAATTTGGGTATAATCTATTGAGTCTTATGAAAGAAGATATTCCAAAGACTAATTTACAACAAAGATTTGGGAATTATGAGTTTTTTGTTGTTACATTGATATTAACTTATGATACTTCTATATTTTTGGATTTGATGAATAGTGTCTTGGAGGACTACCATGATAAATATGTGGTAATTTTTTTGATGATATTTTGATATATTCTAATTGTTTTGAGGAGCATGAGAATCATATAATGGATATTTCTGGAACTCTAAGGAAATAGAGATTTTTTAAAAAAATTCATAAAATTTGAATTCTAGTTACAACATGTTGCATTCTTGGGGAATGCTGAATCCAATGGAGGAATCTCAGTAGTCCCTATGAAGACAAAGGTTATAGGGGAGTGGCCTCATGATATAAAGGTAACTAATATTCATAGTTTCCTTATTTTATAATTATATTAAAAGAGGTTTTTAAAAAACATTTCATGAATTTTTAATTGGATAACAGTGTTAACTAAAAAAGGTGACAAGTTCATCTGGATAACAGAGTGTGAATAATGTTTCTAGGAACTGAAAAGCTGATCAGTTACTACACTTATGTTAACACTATCCTTTATTAGAGAAATATTTTTTATTTTTAGGAATTAATATATAATGGGTCTTTAGTGGGTCCTCATAAAAAATGACAATGTGACTGGTTATCCATCTTGATTGTTAATGCCTCATGAGAAGAATTATCCTACGCCTGACCTGGAGGTAGATTTGATTAATATTTCTCAAAAAATATTGTGGTAATATCATTATGGGGATAAATATGATATATACACATGTCACAATAGTTACAAGTATTATTTCATGCAAAAGAAATTGAACATGAGACAAAAAAGATGTTTTGAAATTATTAAAGACTGTTATTTTTTTAATTCATTATCACCCTTGAAGAGAAATAAAGTAATTTATGTATTAAGTAGGAAAGATCTCCTTTTATTGGAATGTATTAGTATTGAAGGAGAAAATTTGATCAAGGACCTATTAAAACAAGACATGAGAATCATATGTTAAGGGACATCATCAAACCTATCCCAAATTATTTCCGAACCAACAATACTATAAGAGATCAAAAAAGATCAAATAGAAGATCTTTCTTTAAAAGGAATATTTAACCTATGAATAATGAGATGTTTCATAAGATCAATATTGATTAATAATTTGTACTGTAATTTCATAAAAGGGTATGTGTTGCATATATCATGGAGTAAAATAATAAGCTGATGGATGTAATCCATAGCTCTAAATTCTCTATAAATTTTATAAGCACTAAAATGTATATAGACCTTCATTTTTCATATTAAGGGATAATATGAAAAGGGGTATTTCTAAATACACTACATGGTTTTTGGTGTGTCAACATGTAAAGGTAGAGAAACAACATCTTAAAGCTTTATTGATACCACTACTCATACCAACATGGATGTGGGACAATATCACTATAGAATCCATTATTGGTCTCCAATGAACATACAATAGAAATAATGGGATTTCGGTTGTAGTAGATCATCCCCCCAAGACAACCAATTTTATTACATTTATTTAAGATTTATCTCTTGAATAATATATCATGATTTACATAAAGGATGTGGCGAGGTTTATGCGGTGCCACTTTATATCATTTATGATAGTGATCCATGGTTCACATCTAAATTCTTGAAAATTATTCGACATGTTTTGAATACTAAAATGAGGTTTAGTATGACCTATCACCCCAAAAATGATGAGAAATTTAAAAGGACTATTAATACACACTAGGACATGATGAGAACATGACCTATGTAATTTAAAGGTTAATGGGATCCTCACCTCCCATTAGTTGATTTATCACACAACAACATCTTTCACTAGAGTATACCAATGGAACCATATACAAAAATATATATTAAATAATTTATAACTCCTACTTTTTTGATGAAATTGGTGAGAGGAAATTACTTTTCTCAGATATTATGAAAGAGATGAATGAAATGGTTTATACAGTCCCACACCAAATAAATGATACTCAGAATTAACATAAGGGCTATGTTGAAACCCCTCAATGGGTATTAGAGTCTGATGTTATGGAAAATTATTTCATTCATATATCACCATGAAATAGATTCATGATATTTCAAAAGAAAGGGAAGCTTAGCCATAAGAACATTTTCTTATTGGGAATCATTTATTGCATAGGACCAGTGGTCTATGAGCTAGCACTTCTGACAAATATAGATCATGTTCATGATGTATTCCATTAATCTCTCTCAAGGAAGTAAAAACATTACCCCTCACATGCACTAAATCAATAAGTGGTAAAACTAGTATATAACCACTCTTATGAGGAGCATCTACTTGAGTTCATAGACCAGATATAAAAGTTTCTAAGGAACAAGATTACCTACATCATCAATGTGTTGTGGATGAGCAATAAATATAATGAAGCAACATGGTAACCCATGGAGACAATGAAATATAAGTACCCTCATCTTCTCTTAACTGATAAATTGAGTTTATTTTTTTGGGAAAAAGTTTTTATGGGGGAAATAATGTGAGAACCTATAATTTTAAATGATATTTGTTTCATGAATAAATTTTTGTTACAAATTATATAATTTCATACACATAAAAAATAAATAAAAACCATCAATTTTTTTTCTTTTTAACAATGACCATTACAATAGTTATCTAGAATACCAATTAAAATTTCAAACATTAGAACTAGAAAACAAATGTAAAATAGAACTACTAGAATGTGAAAGCAAAGAACATCCCAATATACATAAATAATCACTCCCACAACAAAAAATATAGTAATAAAATAAAATATTAGTAAACCAATCATAATCTTATGAAATTAAAACATTATGTTTATCTAAATTGTAGTGAGTTTTGAATATAAAAATGATGTGGTATTTAAATGGTATAATGGGAAGTGTTAATGTTGGTATTCTATCATTATACGACCATTGGTCAATAAGACATTGAATACTATACCATGGGATGCTAATTTGATCATTATAATAAGTGTTTGTAAGTATTGATTACAAAGGATAATTGATACAAAATTGAGAACCTATGGCCTCAACGAGTAAAGTCATGTCGTTTGAAGCCCATTTGTTGAATGATTAGAGGGAGGTGTTATCACGGGGGTTTTACCTTATCCAAAACCAATATGAGCATCAGAAAGTGAATCTTGAATGAAATATCATATCGGAGAAGTCCATGTTAATGGAGATTAACACTCAGTCGATGTTAGCCGAGGAATCCCATGAAACTACCACCATGTCACACCTTACCTTTAGGGAATATTCAAGTGAAATAGGGTGTTATACTTCATGGACTAACTATAAATTCTATTTTATAAATAAAAATTTTATTACATAAATTACTCTTATTAATAATTTTTCTTTATAAATTATATGTTTAATAGAGATGAGTGTGATAATTTGATTTTTAGACATAGATATAACATTATTAAATATTTGTAGAAAAAATATATTATTTTTATGGAAAAAAGGTATTGAAAATACTATTTTTTAATTAAATATTCTCTTAAAACAATTTATTTAATAAAAAAATTATTAAATATTATTATAAATATGTGTGAAATTATTCACAGGTATGATTAATTTGAGTATTCATTAAAAACTACTACTTTTAAATAAATTAGGATTTTGATATTTGAAATATTAAATTCTAAAATTTATTTATTTTTTCTAATAAAATAAAAATCATTTTTTAAATCAGTATGTTAATATTTGGGTAGTATAAATTTGTGAGTATTTTCAGAATAAATTATTTTTTGGGAATAATGAAAAAAACTTTTAGGGTTTTTATGTATTTTATGACATCTTATTTCTTTCATAGTAATTTAATAATTAATTAAACGTAATCCATTCCCTAAAATATTTTATTTTATTTATATTATTTATTTTAATAGATTTTATTCGATTTTTAAAAATGTTTGTTACTTTCCAAAGTCTAAAAAGGAAAATCTTATTTTTAAAAACTTTACTTTGTAGAATCTTTACCTTTGAATGAAAAAAGATGTGTTAAATAGTAGTGTTTAGTTATGGATGATATATTTAACATAAAATGTTTCCCAAATTTCTAAAACCATGAATATATATAATGGTAAAGAAAATGGTTTTTTTTCTTTTCCACAACCTAGTTTTCCAAGACCTATATTTTGTAACTACTAAACAAATTATCCATTTATCCTAAAAATACTCACAAAAATATTCATTTACTTTCACTCTAAATATATACTCCATGAATTCATTATGATTCTTCCTCCCATGGAATTCCTTAATCTTTCCTTGATCCCCCAATGTTCCATACTCAGGTTTTAGGAACAACTCTTCTAGGTAAGGGAAATCTTCACCTCTCATTTCCATTCAAGTTCATACATTATATGATATGTCTTCTAATTTTACAAAATAAGTTTTTTATCCCTATTTTGGGTTATACCATTTCTTTAATACGAGTATTTCATGAATTTTATACCCTTATCACTTCTCATTTTCTATTTTCTAAAACTTCATTTTATACCAATCATGCTGGAGAATTTAGTTATGGAATTTATATCTTCTACATGATAAATTCTCCATTACTTTTTATTTAAAAACCAAAAAATACATTATATTTACTAGAAAATCACATATATTTAAACAAAAATTAATTTTTTGGGATTTACAAGCATGAAACCCGCATTCCCTTTCTGGGGGTTAAAAATTACATAATGATCAAGCTTTTATGCTCTTTTGAATTCCATGATTTTTTTATAACAATACCATTAATTTTTTTACGTAGTTTATTAATTAAATGATTTATTAAGATATATGTGGATCACATGAAATTATTCCATATTAAGGGTGTTCTATAATAGTGATTCAATGCATTGGGTAATGAATTTAATCTATAAAGATGTGATTTTTTTATGAAACCTTACTGAATAAACATTGAAATTTCCATTTATGAATCCTTGGTGATAAAAATTTATTATATAATTTTTAATTTTTAATTTAAATGTTTTAACTATATTTCCATGTTATTATTTATTTTTTTGTTATTATTACAACCCTATTTCTCATTCCGTATCGTTATTACTCATGTTCTTGTTAACATGTCTCAATATCACATGTTATGCATCTCTTTATTTTTCCATTACAAGGACTCATGATCACCCCTTTACATAGATGTATGTCCACATAATATAAGTTGAATTCAATTTAACAAATATTTAACCCGTGAATATTTATTTATAGTTATTTTAGAATAATTATTTTTGATTTTCATAATTATGTACCTTATTACCAAGAGAATAAACTCAAAATAACATATGTTTTCTCATGTAATTAAATTTTGAGCTATAATAAGGTGGGATTCCTGATATAATCATATTTCTATCCTCCAAAATGGAACATTGTTAAAATATAACTTTCTAATATTTGAAAAAATACAAACTCATCCTCAAGGGGGTTAAAAATTATATTTTTGAACTCTACACTTTGTTATAATTATTTGTTACTTGTTAAATAATTATTGATCCAAAGATAAGAAATAAATAAAAAATATAAAAGAAAAAAATTAAACAACGCATTGTTGGATAGTATGGTGGTATTTTTTCATAGCCATATTTTATAAAAAGTAACATTTAATTAAAAAATATTCAAAAAAATGTTAAAAAAATTGCACTAATAAATATATAAACACTACATAATTATCCAAATAAAATTTGGCTGGGTATTAGGACATTTTAAATATTTTGTAAATATATCAAATGTATTAGAGTTTGTTATATATTTTAGAAAACAAATGTTAATCCTTAAATTTTCTTATCAAATAATAAAACCAAGAGTAATCAAGATGAATTTGTTGCAAATGTATATGATTGTTGAATTTAATTACTAGTTTATGATGAATGGGTTGGGTAGAAATTCTTTCCTTGATGAATGGTTTAAGGAGAGGATGATTACCATATACATTAGAATGAAATTCTGAAAATATATAAGCTATGTAGAGTACATAACCTGAGGGATGGGGTAGTTTATAAATTATTTTACTGTAATTTTGGATTCATTTAATGTTGTGAATATTTCTAGAAAAGGAAATTGGTTTTTTTGTTTTTTCATAAGTCTCTAAATATGTGATATTATATATGATAAGGGAATTTTTGAAAGACTAATGCTATATACTTTATTATACCAAATTCAAAATATATTCTCCTTAAATATAATTTCATCCATCGTTCAGAAAGGGTATAATTGATGTTAAGAATAATAAAATATGGATAAATCTTAAAGGTACCCCTCATATAAGATATTTTACCACATATTCCTAAAAAAATATGTGATCTTGGAAATGGAAAAGGCATAAAGCCACCACCTGTACAAACTATTTATATATTATGTGTAATATATTTTAGGCAGTAATTTTTTTTTAAAATTAATATCATTTCATATAAGTTTAATATGTTAACAGATCTTTTATATGATATTTTCATGTATAATTCCAGAAAATTTCCCCCATTTTTTAATTTTTATTTTGGATATTAAATAACTTATGGAAATTGTGTGATATATTATAAAAAATCTAATTGTAAAATTCATTACTCTAATTCAATAATAATATTTTAAGGGAGATGCAAAAAAAATTAGATGAATGCTACTTCTTATACATAGTTTATTTGAAGGAAAAGTGATAGACATGTTGTGAGGCGTCACCCATGACCTAAATATTTTATTAATTTATTTAGATTGTATCTCAATTTGAGATGGGTTTTAAATTTTGAACATTGTTCTTTATTTCAATGGAATGACTATGTATTGATTCATTTTTTTTCCGAATCATCATTGTAATCCTTTTTAAAAACCAGTTTATTATTCATAAGAGTAAATTTTAGATGAGTTACTAGAAAAGGATATTGAATGTAATAGTCCTTCATTAAATTCATAGGATTTTTTAGGATATGGAATAAGTGTTATACATTGTATAATTCATGGTAGAGCCTAATATTAGTAGAATTTTTTTAGTTGGTACCTATGTACTTTGAACTACTTGGAGATCATGGTTTTAATAATCAGACGGTGATAGAGAAGAATATGAGTGTTGGCGCCAAAATATGGCCCGAAAGAAAGGAGCAAAAAGGAATGCAGGCGCGCTGCCTCGCGAAGCCCCGACGCGAAGCATTCACGCGAAGCCCCGTCGTGAAGCACCCCGACCCTCGCGGCCTCGCGAAGCTCGAGAGGCGGTGATTCTGCGTGAACGCATTTGACGTTCGCAAGCCGCAGCGAAGCTCCAGAGGCGATGATGCTTCGCAAACGCATTTGATGTTCGCGAGCCGCTGCGAAGCACCAGAGGCGGTGATTCTTCGCGAACGCATTTGACGTTCGCGAGCCGCCGCGAAGCTCCAGAGGCGGTGATGCTCCGCGAACATGTTTGATGTTCGCGAGCCGCCGCGAAGCGCCGGAGGAGGCGCACGAGTTCTGCTTCGCGGTGCCCCTTCCCTATAAATACCGGACTCCCCCTGAGTCTCGAGGACGGACAATCCGACCTTTCGGCTTCTCCTCTCCTGAATCGCGAATCACTCTTTGCCCCGGGAATCATGAGCTCCGCGAGGTATTCCTACTTCGCGAGACGACTCTGCTTTGTCTCGTTTTGAGCCCCTCTTCCGAGAGGGATGCCCTTCGCGAAGCTCAAGGGCATTCGGGAAGGAAGGGGATTCCCAAGGGAACCCGGGCAGCCGCGGAGCACTTGTGCTTCTCGAAACACCCAACCCATACTAGTGATCCCTATGCTAAGGCAGGATCGCTCCACATCACGAAGCACACTGCTTTGCAGGACCGTGCTTCGCGAGGCACCCCTCCTCCGCGAGGCAGTTCTCTGTTCCACTTCACGAAGCACCTACCATTCACACCCACGCCCCATGATAAGGCCAAGGCACTCCACATCGCGAAGCACACTGCTTTGCAGGACCCTGCTTTGCGAGGCACCCCTTCTTCGCGAGGTAGTGCTCCGCGAAGACTGTTCCACTTCACGAAGCACCTTCCATTCCCACCCATGCCCCGTGCTAAGGCCAAGGCACTCCACTTCGCGAAGCACACTCCTTTGCTTAGTGATTCCTCTTCCCGTGAGACCCTCTAGGTTTGCACGATGTGATTTCAAAGTCCCACGGACAATTCCACCCGTAGCGTTGCTTCGCCTAATGATTCTTCGCATAGGCACGCTAACAGCTATTGCTCCTTCGCATAGACACACTAACGTGGACCCTTTGATGGTTCATCCCACAACCCCCCTTGACCATGGCCTTACTGGTACCTTCCCTTCCCCAAGGACCAGAGGGTACCGGTTATGTATGTCCTAAGGGTGTGGAGTGAACCCACCTCGTCCGAGCTGCAGGACGTTAAACTGCCAAGCACCGCGTCCTCAACACATGACGTTAAACTGTGATCCGAACTCGTGTCTCTCATGAAGGGTCCCCCCAGCTCGAACATTCTTTACACCGCTCGTCTCCACGAGAATGGAATCACCCATCCACAAGGGGTGATATCCTCTTATTCGGAGTGGTGTATGTTCGTAGGAGAAGGGTGACCCTAGTTCCCCAACGGATGGCTGCACCTCTGCATCTCCGTACTTCCCGACCACCAAGGTCAATGGGGGGCGTGATATGGGACGAGGCACCTCCCATCATTGGACCAAGGTCCATCTTTCTCGCGCTTTGTTGCACCATGGACCTCCATCCTGGAGTAAGTCCCAGCACCATGGGCCGCCTAACACGTAAGCCCCTCTTCGCTTCTCACGAATGCATCCTTCGTGACGTGATCGTCAGGTCCTTACAACCTCTTGTTTCTCACACCGAGCATGACTCACGTGGGCTTAGAGTGAGCACCGACCTTGACCCCCACCACTAGTGAACAACGAGTACTTTGAACCATGCCAAGTCATGGTACGTAGGAAGCCTACCTGAGGTTCAAGCCCACCCGTCATTTCACGTCGGGTCCCATTCCCGTCCAGCACGACGTTAAACTGAATTCCAGTCCAATGGCAAGCCGTTTCGACTCATCCCATTTGATATACGAGGACTTTGATCCATGTCAAGGCATGGTACGTATGAAACCTTCCCAAGGTTCAAGCCCACCACTAGTGGACTCACGGGTCTACTTTCACGTCGGGTCACACCCGCGTCCTGCATGACATTAAACTGCACACCCCCGTCCAGCATGACGTTAAAATGTATGTCTCAGTGTCCTGCATGACATTAAACTGCACACCCACCACTAGTGAACTACGAGGACTTTGATCCATGTCAAGGCATGGTACGTAGGAAACCTTCCCAAGGTTCAAGCCCACCACAAGCGGACCAAGGTCCACCTTCACGTCGGTTTGCCGACAAAGCCCCATTTGAACTATGAGGTCTTTGATCCATGTCAAGGCGTGGTATGTAGGAAGCCTCCACGAGGTTCAAGACCACCCATCATCCAATTCAAGTCGAGTTCTACCTACGTCCAGCATGACGTTAAACTGAAATTCCAGTTCGATGGTAAGCCGTTGTGACTAACCTGAACTACAAGGTCTTTGATCCATGTCAAGGCACGGTACGTAGGAAGCCTCTACGAGGCTAAAACCCACCATCCGGTCATTCAAACCTCATTCACATCGGTTCACCCCCGTCCCGCATGACGTTAAACTGTATTCCACCTGAACTACGAGGTCTTTGATCCATGTCAAGGCATGGTACGTAGGAAACCTTCTCGAGGTTCAAGCCCAAAAATCATTGGCCCAAACTGTCTCCTTGTCGGTGTGCCAAACTCCCATCTCCCATTGGACCAAGGTCCCTCGTTTATGTCGGTTCGCCGACACCCATCGCCCGTCGTTCATTCACGACAGGGTTCACTATTGTCCCGCATGACGTTAAACTGTATTCCATCAATCCTTTGAACTATGGGGACTTTGATCCATGTCAAGGAATGGTACGTAGGAAACCTTCCTGAGGTTCAAGCCCACCACTAGTGGACTCACGAGTCTACTTTCACATCGGCTCACCGATGAAACCCTCGGAACTACATGGTCTTTGATCCATGTCAAGGCATGGTATGTAGGAAGCCTCCCCAAGGTTCAAGCCCATCTCTCATCGGACCAAGGCCCACCTTCACGTCAGTTCGCTGACGATGCCCATCGGACCAAGGTCCACCCTCATGCCGGATTACCGGAACTATCCCGAACTACGTGGACTTTGATTCCCTACCACGGGGATACGTAAGAAGCCTCTCCAAGGCTCAAGCCCAACCTCGTCGTCGCCCCTGCGATGGTCCCATTTCATTCCCCCTCCACGCCTATCACCCATACCGATTCTCACCCGGATCGTCATATCTCGGTGTGACCATGTCGGTACGCTCCTCTTCACAGCCGCCTATGGGCTGGCCCCGGTATCAGCATCCCTTCAAGAGAAATCCCTCAATCTGATCTATCCTAGCTAATGCTCTGATCGGGCTGACCCGTCCTCGCTGGACGTTAAACTCGCGGAATACCCTGTGTTAAACAAGGGAAGCTGAAGAAAACCTCGGATATGTGCCTATGGCATATAATTCCCCGCGTTCGATGTGGGATGCCTCGGGATTCCATGCCCTCGAGAAGCCCTGTGACCAGGGACAACAGATAGACATGCCAGGCGCCCCAGCATCCAGACACGCTACTGATGCCTCAACGTGACTACTCCCCTGACTGAAGGTTGCTGCCCTGACCGGACCCTTTGGAATGTCCTGATAGAAGCAGTGTAATTAACCGGTGTCCATGGAAACATGGCACTGGGAAGAGTTTCACGAACTACGTAATAAATCTATGAGGGAGACCCGGACTAGGTAATGAGCTCCAAGGAGGAATCCATGGAGGGAAGAACCGACATCCCATCATCCCGTTTCGATCAAGGAGCAGACGTACCTGAACAAGGAACGAATGCCACCCGCCTTTGGAAAGCGGGAATGCGGGGCAATGAAGCCATGCGTCCTCCTCTGCAGACGGACGGATGCGCGCGCGCCCCGGAGGAAGCATCGGAAACAGAAATGGTGAACCCGACATGAAATTCTTCTCCTCAGTATGGAGATTAGTAGCATTCGAGACACCAGTAGATTGACGTGTCACCGGATCTAGATATCCGGCGCCTGGTCCCACCAAGCAAATAGCGGACCTTCTGTGAAACTCACCGGAAGTTGGGGCAGTAGAACGTGGGGCACTGCGATCTGCAGCGTGTTGGCGTGGATCCTTCTTACAGACATGGAGAATGGAAGGACGCTGGGGCACTGGCTGTCAATCCTATTCCTCTCAGTGCTGATGAGTTGATCCCTTCGTTTCTCAGGAACCAGGTTGCTGTTACAGAGACGCGATCACCGCCCGCTAGCCTATGTCGGGGCAGGGGCAACATCACCACGACCACCCCACATGGCGCCACTACTGCTACGACGGCTGCCACATCGCAGAATACGGGGCGCCCACGTCCCCTTTCCCCATCAGAGGTCATCCAGCGAAGGGTGATCAACAACCTCGTGCGCAGGTACGAGGAGGAAGGGGTCATCCCAACTAGGGATATGGCCCTCCTGGACCTAGAGGCGTCCAGGCCTCGCCGTCAACGCCGCCCTAACAGGCCGCGCAGGAGCCCCTGCTCCCCACCCCAACGTTCAACCATTTCGGGAGCTTTTCCCCGAAATTCCTTGACGACTCCTCGCCTTACGCCGAAGAGGCGGGCGCCATCCGGCTCAGCCCACTCAGGGTCCCGACCAAAGGGTTCCTGGCGAGAGCTCCCGCCCGGCCGCGTCAGCGCCACCGTCTGGCTCCGCAGGAAGAGCAGACAGGCCATGCCCCTGCACCACCTGCACTAGCTCGCCTGACCCAACGTCAGCGCCCGGCCCGGGCCGAGGACGCTCGCCTAGGCACGTCGACGTCGACAGCTACAGTGGCCCGAGCCACCACTAACGTGCATCACGAATCCCCCGCATACACAGAGCAGGGGAACTCTTTTACCCAACCAGGATCGAGACCCCAACCGCCCCACGGGCAGGCTGGGTTGACTCTCCGGGTTGCCGGCCCAAGTGGTGATCGCCGCGAGCTAACCCGTGGTGATGTCACCCCATACAGAGGTCCTCCCCATACAACTACTTCACAGAGCGTGGGCCTTCCCCGCTCCGGGGTCCGTCATGGAGGCATGCCTCATGCTACCCCCATCCCGAAGGAAGACTTTCCCCGCGGCAGTGATGCTCGGCGCGGAAACCTTTCCCGCGTCCACTCTACAGGGTATGGAGTCCATTCTCCTACCCCTGACCGCCGATCTGAAGGAGTCGTCCATCCGGTCCTTCTCCAACATGGAGTCCCTCCCTACGTCCTCTCTGCAACTGGTGAAGGTCCTCCTCGCCCCAGCAACTCGAGGAGTGAAGGTCGGCCTTGCTCCGCCCGCAGCGACCATGGAGGTCCTCCTCGTGCTCCTGTCAATTCCAACAGAGGCCCCGCCCACACGGGTGCTGTTAGTGGAGGTCCTCCCCATGTACCCTTCGACATTTGCCCTGGTTCCCCTCGCACCTCGGCCATCTCGAGTGGGGGCCCTCTCCGCCACGGCGCCAGCGCCACCTCGGGACTTCATGATAGGGATCAACCCTGTCCCGAAGAGCCACCCCGGGGTAGGAGAGCAGGTCGTCGCCGCCACAAGAAGAGTCCTAGGAAAGCCTGGGTGGAGATCAAACCTGCCCGCTTCTCCGACTCTGAGGCAGAATGCGACTTAGCCATGGAGGCTTCTCCCCGATCCTCCGTATCAAGGACTGGGGCAGGAACCAGACGAGTTAGCCTCGTTCTCCCAGAACATGAGGTCCACCGGATTCCCATCTCCGTCCGCAGGTACATCCCGGAGGAAGAGATTCTGGGAACTCCGCAGGTCTCGACTGCGCAATCACCACCATCGTCACCAGAAGCGACCTCTACCTCTACCAGAGATCATGGAGAGCAATTTTGGGGGCCAATGGCGGTAGAGAGACAACATGACCAGGCGCTGGTAGCCGCATCTCCTGTGCCGGAAGCTGTGACTATCAGTCCGTCGTACCGTGACATCGTGGCCTGGTCACCTTGCTCTTCGGAGGATGGCCCGGAGTTCGGCGGCCAGTCAGCTCGTTCGCAGTATTCTCCGCCGCGGAGCTTACTATCCTAGAGGTCCGCCTCGGTACCGCTACCGGTCCCTCAGCCACCCCCGGTTGACGAATGGGGTAACACAGGGCCAGACCCTGAGTCCGAGCCCAGGAGCTTCTGGAGTATTCTTGCAGCAGATTACTTCGCGGAGAAGTTTTGGCAAACGGAAGCGCAGAATTTTCGTGTACCGGAGTCTCTTACCCCTGAGGAAGTGGGGTGTTTTTGTCGAACCCTATGGGAGACGCACTTCTGCCTCCGTTACGAACGGGTAGTGTACCCCAGAAGTCGGGAGAACTTTGGAGAAATCGGCGAGCAGTGCCACCTGATCGATGCAGCTGCGCTTCTTGTGGCCCAACACCCTGAGTCGCCAGGCCGCCAGAGCGCCCTTCAACAGAAATGCGTTCAGAGTTTTAAAGCACTCCGCAGAATCGTCAGGGAAGCCACCCCCCATGTGCAAGTTCGTGGTTGGGGACACTATGCCGCTCTCCTCTTCGACCCTATCCGACGGCAGCCCGATTCGCTTTGCGATATCGAGGACGTGCCCTCGAGAGGCATTGCGGTCCACATGACCGACATCGTGGACAAAGAAGATGAGCTCGAACTCCTTTATCGAGACATACCCCTCGAGGGCGTGCCGCCACTGCTGGACCCATCAGGGAGAGTTACCCGTCAGCAGAGGAACCTGCTAGGCCTCCCCGTACCCACCGAGTCGTTGATACTCAGTCGAAACACCGGCTAGGGTAAGGAGCATGTCGGAACTGTCAAGAACTCCGACCCATCCGCCTCTGTGCAGAAAACAGACGAAGATCCCGAAAAGGCCGCGTTACGCCAGCAGCTTGCCGAGCAGAAGAGACTCATTGACGAACTCTTGGCTGAGCGCGCCGCAGAGCGGCGACCCGACTTTGGTAATCCCAGGCCGGGGCAGCAGGAGCAGGAACAATTTCCCCCTGATGAGATGCCTCCGGGAAACCCTGATCATGTTACTGCCACAGACAGGGCAGAAGCCGAGACGTATGGAAAGAGGGCGTGATACGTTTCACCAACCCCCCCTAAGCGATGGGGCAACCCGAAGAATCCTGTCCGGGTCCCCCCAGTCGCCCCGCAGGTCGTCTAGCCAGTTGACCCATGAGCGGCCGAAGCTGTCTACCGTGTTGAAGAACCTGGAAATGAACTTGTGTTTAGGGATCCCCATCAAGACAGGGACCCCCACCCGGATGATATTATTGAGGCACTCACAGCCCGCCTTGAAGCATTAGAAACACGGTAGGTGGCGGTCCCACCGGATGGCAAGCCTTATCCCGCGTGGGTGGATGATATGCCCGCACCTCCAGGTTTTGGGAACCCCACTTTCTCGCCCTTCAATGGGACAGGGGTCCCGCCTCAGCACTTGGCTCATTTCTCTTCCAGGTGTGGCCCCATGCTGGGGACCCTGGCTCAGCAAGAAGCCGCCAAACTCCGATGTTTCGTACAGACATTGGAAGGTCCGAAATTCGTTTGGTACAGCCAGCTCCCTATCGGATCAGTGACCGGTTGGGAGGATCTCCTCCGACAGTTCCTGTACCAGTTCATCTCCACCACGCGGAAGACCAGCATTGCGGACCTCTTCAAGTGAAAGCAGAGGCCGGATGAGCGGGTTGCCGATTTCATCGCCCAGTGGAAGGGACTTACGTATTCCCTCGACATGCCATTGACTCAGGATCAATTACTGACGATGTGTGTGGGGAACCTAAAGACAGAGCTAGTACCCTCTCTAATCACTCAGAACTACCTTGGAGGGTTCAGGTATTTCTCAGATAAGGCTCAGCGCCTCGAGGAATCCCTGCAACAGGCTAGTCAGGCACGTTTGTTGCCCCCCATGATCCCAGCCAGGAGGGCCTCCAGGGCTGATCCTGCCGCGGTGGACCAAATAGAAGCCCCGAGGCAGCTGGAGTTGCTGCCGGTGGCACCACCCCTGCAACCCCGCAGAGGTCCTCCACCTCAAGCACAGGTTCATGCCCAGTAGCGACCGCCTCAGAATCGACAGGTTCCCCCGCGCAATGCGCCGCCGCCACCTAGGCGGGACAATCTGGCGCCGCCTCCTCGGCAGGCCCCTCCGGCCCCTCGTCAGGGCCAGGCCCCCAGGGCCCCCTATCCAGAAAGAAGGCACCAGACTTATTAGTTTAACGAAAATCAGGTCCCTGGCTATTTCCGAAGTGCTCTAGAGCAAGGGATTGTGTGCCTGCCCGATTGCAGAAGGCCGGCAGAGGCAAATCTCACCAATCACCCCAACTATTGCCCTTATCATTAGATTTAGGGGCACACCCTCAAGCAATGCTATGTGTTTAAGGGCTGGCTTCAAGACCAGGTCAACAACAATATAGTCAAGTTGGGCCCGACACCGGCACAAGTAGTGGGTGTCTTTGCAGGATCAGAGATCGGCAGCGATAGCGAAAGCGAGTGGCAGCAGGTCCCCAACCGCGGATCCCAGAAATACGATGACTGGATGGCTCGAAAAACTGTCGTCCGTGCCCACTGTATCATCCGGGCACGCCTGAAGCAGTCAGAGCCTTCAAAAGAAGCATTCGGTACCTCCGCATCATCTTCACAGTCAACCTCTTCCCAAAAGGGCAAGCAGCGGCGACGCAAGAAGAAGCAACGCACACCCTCGGTGTCGTCGTCATCCCGCACTCTCGGGGATTTTATGCCCCTTGAAATGGGGATTCCTCCCAGAATCCACCCAGTGGAGGATGACTCCTCGAGCGACAGTCAAGGGTACGCTTCGGTTAAGACCGTGGAGCTGGTAAAGCCCTATATGACCCCCGATGAAGGGGAACGCTAGGCAGACCTCCCCAACGTTCCCAGCCGACATCAACGTCAGCGGAATAGCAATCGTGCTGGTCATCGAGGTACGTCAGCAGGAACTTTTGGCCAAGTCGTGCATGCTACCGAGACCAGGCAGCATGATCAGCACAGATCTCAGCACGCGCAACCCCATCTAACGCCCTCGGCTCTACCTCCACCGTCGTTTGTGCTACTGGATCGGGGAGAGCTGCCTCGTTCGTATGCCAGTCAGTCATGCCCAGCTACAGGACAGCCTCTGCTATCCAATCCATGTCTGGCGACTACCCCCAAGCTTCTACTAGCAGGCGGCAGGATGTACCCAGTACTAGCCGATCGCCAGTCCAACCGGCAGGACCCGCTGTGCCTCCAAGTACCGAGCGACCTCCTGTAAGCAGAGGTTCACGTTTGGCACGCAAATATGATGTCCTGAAGCACCTGGCCGGCTTTCCGGCGAGGCTCTCCATCCTTGAGGCCCTTCGCCTATAATCTGAAATGCGTGAGGCACTTGACGAGGCCTTAAGGATCCCCCTCCATTTTGAGACGGAAGTAGCAGCTGCAGAAGCCTTCCATACCGAGGCGATTGAAAACGCCGAGTGTCAGGTGGTTATATCGTTCTCCGGTGAAGATGAGGACCCTCCTATATAGGGGCACATTCGCCCGCTGTACATCACTGGCCACTTTAATGGCGTGGAAATCCACTGCTGTCTCATTGACACGGGTTCTGGAATCAATCTAATTCCGACCCAGACAATGTGAAAGCTGGGTTTGTCTGAAGGTGATTTGACTCCCTCTGACCTCAGGATCCAGGGGTACGACAGGACTGAGCAAACCCCAGTCGGAAAGATCCGCCTGAAGACTCAGTTCGGTGGCTTAGTTACCAGCACCGAGTTCAAGGTCGTCTCTCAGGACACCTCCTACAACGCGTTGATGGGTAGGCCATGGCTCCATCTGCATGCAGTGGTCCCTTTTTCGTATCACCAGTGCATCAAGTACTCCCTCAACGGTCGAGTAGGCGTTATCCAAGGAGATGCGTCCCCTTTCGCTTCTTGTGAGGCCCGCTATCTGGATGCGGGTTATTACAAAAGTAAGGATAAACAAATCCTAGTAAGTGAGGATGAACCCGCCCTGGTCACAAGTGATCCCTGGGCGAGCGTGGATGATGCCTACATCCTTCCGATCTACCAGTTGGAGGCCACGACCCCCAAAATGGGGCAATGTTTTGTTGTTTCGGGTACGCAAGGAAGGCATGTTCCCATGTCCAAGCGACAGCGGAAAATCACCTCGTACTCCTACACCAACTAGGCTCAGGTCATCCAGGAACCTCCTACCCCTGTACGGTACCGGGACGTCAAGATTATGACAACGGCGGTACGCCATACGTGTGTCTTCCGCCGGGCTGGAATCCACTGACTCAGGCCGACACGCCACCACTGCTTTGATATTATCAAACGTGGCCCCTTGGGCCGAAGGCCAGATGGGATAGGATCGAATTCTTTCATTGCTACAGTCTCAATGGAAAGTGGGTCTCCCGATGTGATGACCACTGCTGCCCATGCCGACACCACCTTCCCCTCAGATCTTGATAGCCCAGAAGTACCTCCAGTCGTGGGAAGCCCCCCCACGGGTGGGGAGGAAGAACTGGAGGATGCTCCCCCTACCTTTGAAGAAGGCGTCTCCACCACGGTTGATGAACTGGTATAGGTGAACCTTGGTAGCGAGGCAGATCAAAAACCCACATTGATCAGTGCAGCCATGTCCCTCGTGGAGCGGCAACAGTATGTAGACTTCCTCAAACAACACTGTGATGTGTTTGCATGGAGTTACAACGAGATGCCAGGACTAGATCCCCAGGTAGCCGTTCACCGTCTGGGCCTCCCGGAAAAACACCATGGTTTTATGCAGCCCCCCAGGAAAATGCACCCTTCTCATGGTGCTATGGTTGAGGCAGAAGTTGACAAGCTTATCAAAGCCAACTTCATTAAGGAGGTCCATTACCCCATGTGGCTTGCCAACATTGTGCCAGTCAGGAAGAAGAATGGGCAGATCAGAGTCTCCATCGACTTCCGCGATCTTAATCACCACTTCCCAAAGGATGACTTCCCACTCCCGATGATGGAGTTATTGATTGACACCACAGCTGGGTTTCAGGCTCTCTCTTTCATGGATGGATACTCTGGGTACAACCAGATCCTGATGGCCCCCGAAGACGAGGAGTCCACTGCCTTCAGGGCTCCCCAAGGTACATTCTGCTACCAGGTTATGCCATTCGGTTTGAAGAATGCAGGTGCCACTTATCATAGGGCCATGCATCGCATATTCAAAACGATCCTCGGGACATTGGTGGAATGCTACGTGGACGACCTCGTAGTCAAATCATGTCAGCGCCAAAACCATCTAAAAGACCTTGAGAAATTGTTCGGTTTCCTCCGTTCCCGTAACCTGAACATGAACCCGTTGAAGTGTGCCTTCGGGGTCACCTCCGGGAAGTTTCTGGGTTTTTTTATCAGATACCGAGGTATCGAGATCGACCCGGAGAATATCAAGTCCATCAGCCAAATGCCTCCCCCGAGCAACATTCGGGAGCTTCGAGGCCTTCAAGGCCACTTAGCCTATATACGCCGATTCATCGCGAATCTGGTTGGCAAGTGTAAGCCCTTTTCCTGGCTCATGAAGAAAGGCGCCACCTATGAATGGGATGAGGAGTGTTGGACCGCCTTTGAGGAAATCGAGCAGTATCTGCTCCAACCTCCGGTCTTGATGCCACCTGTCTCCGGAAATCCGCTGGTCCTTTATGTGACCGCCCTGGAGAAATCCCTCGGTGCGCTGCTCGCCCAGATGAATAACGAGGGTACTGAGAACAGTCTCTACTATCTCAGCCGCATGCTTCTCGATACGGAGGTAAGATTCTCCCCTATTGAAAAGAGCTTCCTTGCGCTCGTATTTGCCGTGCAGAAGTTGCTACATTACCTACAGCACCATGAGGTGCAATTGGTCTCCCGGGTAGACCCACTGAAGTACATCCTGAACCGCCCCATGCTGACTAGTCGACTCGCACAGTGGGCGGTGATTCTCCAACAGTTTGATATCAGGTTCGTACCTCAGAAGGCCATTAAGGGACAGGCGTTGGCAGACTTTTTAGCTACCCATCCAAACTCTGCGGATCAGTCCCTGGACCTGGATTTCCCTGATGAGACGATCCTCTCAGTCGATCATGTTTTCCCGTGTTGGCAAATGCATTTCGACGGCGCCTCCCGGAGCCCCACCGGTAGGAGGCTCAATGATCCCAAGCTCAACAGAGTGGGCCTGGGTATTGTCTTCATCACCCCGGCACAGGCCGTCCTGCCATACTTGTTCCTGCTATCAGAAGGTTTTACGAACAATGAGGCAGAGTACCAGGCTCTCATTACTGGCCTCGAGTTGTCCCTTGAGGTCCATGTTCCCCATCTACATGTGAAGGGAGATTCGGAGCTGTTAATCAAACAGGTTAATGGCGACTACGTCGTCAGGAAGCCGGAACTTGCACCGTTGCTAAAGTACACCCTCTGCCTAATGGCCCAATTCTCTTCTCGACCATAGGTTACCCATGTCCCACGGTCGCAGAATGGCCAAGCAGACGCCCTGGCTGGCTTGGCTGCATCGCTCGCAGAACCCGAGCAAGATGATTTGATCATACATGTGGAAAACCGGAGAGTTATTGATCCCGTCACCCAAGAGGACAGTGATGTCCTGCGGGTAAGTCATCTCACTGCTGGAACCTCTACGTCAGGGGTCCCGGGCATGTCAGACGTAGTGATTGATGCCACTCCCGACTGGAGGGCACCTTTTGTCGAGTATCTCCAAAATGGTCGCCTCCCGGACGACCGGGCCGAGCGTGAGCGAATCCGACGCCGCGCGCTGCAATTTACCCTCCAGAGTGGCCCCAGTCTTGAACGGATTCTTTATAAGCGGAGTTTCGATGGTGTCCTCCTCTGTTTCATCCAAGGAGTAGAGATACCTCAAGTTATGCAAGAGGTTCACGCCGGTTCCTGTGGTGCCCATCAAGCTAGGCCAAAGCTGTCCCATCAAATCCGGAGGTTAGGGTACTTTTGGCCCTCTATGATCCACGATTGCATTGGGTATGCCAAGAGATGCCACGCGTGCCAAGTGCACGCCAACTTCCTGCATCGGCCGCCAGAGCCCCTCCACCCCACCAAGTACTCTTGGCCATTTGTGGTATGGGGCCTTGATGTAGTGGGACCGTATCCACCGGCAACAGCCCGCTAGTGTAGGTTCATCCTGAATGCTACAGATTTCTTCTCCAAGTGGGCAGAGGCAGTTCAGCTCAAAGAGGTCAAGGCCCGTTCCATCATTGACTTCATGAGCTCCAACATTATCTACCGGTTTGGGGTCCCTCACGTCGTTCTCACCGATAACGGCACCAACTTCCGAGTGGCTGAATTAAAGAAATTGTACGCCAAGTACAACATCCGGTCGAACCATACCTCCCGCTACCACGCGCAGGCGAATGGGCAGATCGAGGAATTCAACAAGACCCTCTCTAACATTCTGCAGAAGATGGTTGGACAGAACAAGAAAAGTTGGCCGGACAAGCTCCCCAATGCCCTCTGGGCTTACCGGACGACGACTCGTAACTCCACCCAGGTGACCCCATATTCCCTGGTGTATGGAGTTGAGGCCGTCCTACCCATTGAGATCCAGCTGCCATCGCTACGCACTGCAGTTTATGATCACCAAACACTAGATGAGGTAGCCGAGATCCGTCTAGCTGAATTAGAAGCACTGGATGAGAACCGACTTCGTGCCCTGCACAATCTGGAAAGGCATCAGGACAAGATAGCGAGGGCCTTCGACAAGAAGGTTCGTCTCCGCTCTTTTCTACAGGGCGACCTGGTACTGGCCCTTCGAGCGCCAATGATTCCTGGTAGGAAACCGCCGAAATTAGAACCCAAATGGGAAGGGACTTATATCATCCATAAGGTTTACCCCAATGGAGCATACTCTGTGGTGACCACAGACGGAGAGCGTATAACCCCTCCCACCAATTCCAAATTACTCAAGCGATACTTTGCCTAGGGAAAAAGTGGTCCTGCACGACCCTAAACTGCGAGAGGGTCCTGCACAACCCTAAACTGCGATATGGTCCCGCACGACCTTAAACTGCATCCCCATCCTCACTGCAAGAAGTTAAACAGCAAGCCAGTCAGGCCTTCCTGACGGAGGCTCAGCCTCAGGCCCCTTGGCCTCCTTTGGCCCCTGACCCCAATCTTCACCGCAAGATGTTAAACCACAAGCCGGTCAGGTCTCCCTAACCGCGGTCTGGCTGCAGGCCCCCTTGGTTCTTTCCCCAACTTACCTTCTCGCGAGGTCGTACGGTGTGGTGTAGGACTACGTCCTCATTCACGTAAGATTACTTGCTGCACCGTACACATCCCTGAATGAGATGCCCCTCGTCCCGCATGACGTTAAACTGCATGTCTAGAACTACGTGTGGCTTGATTCCCATCTTCATGGGATACGTAGGAACGCTCGGACGCCTCGTCTTGAGCCCAGCCCCAAGAATTTTTCTTCCACTATCTCCCCTGGGGGTAGTTTCCTTGGAGGATCTTTGTGTAGCAGGGAGTAGTCTTTCTTAGCCCCACTCATACAACCCCACTTGCGCAAGGATTGTAAGGGTCACACCATGTGCCCACTCCCGTTCTTCTATCCTCCCACGTCCTCACCGCACGACTCTAAACTGCATGGCCTTCAAGAACTACGTACGTCTTGATTCTCATCCTCATGAGATACGTAGGAATGCCCGGGAATTTCGTCTGTTGTCCCAGCCCCAAAGCCAAGATCTTCCCCTCCGGTTAAGATATGGCAGGGCGCACACTTTTTCCCCAATTCATATCGAGCAATCCTCGACCAGATTGCACATCCCCACTGGAGATGTTTTCCTCTTTCATGGATGGATACAACTATGTTTCATCCACTCATGGACTGGTATTCCATCGTCTTTAAGACCCAGAGGGACCCCCATGAATGGCCTGGATACAACGTCCAAGGGCTCTCCTACCATTATGGGCCAACGCCCCCGAGGGGTTTCAAGCAACAAGCCGATACAAGTCCCGCATTGCGAATTTGGTCAGTGGTCGACGCTAACTTGTTGCTCCCATATCAGGTTACCATAGGAACACTGTGTTTCGAACATGGTCGACAGTGTCCTAGATCTTCGGGTCCACCCCGAGATGTCCCAGCCATCGAGTGTAGTGATTAATTCTGCCCCATCCCGAGGTGACAAACTTCCCCTGGGGCGGTGCTTGCAATCGGGACCACGTCCCTGATTCCCCATAGGGGTATACGGTGTGGTGTAGGACTATGTCCTCATTCACGTCGGGATCATGTACCCTGCCGTACGCCCTCCCTTACGGGGCCCAGCCTCAGGCCCCTTGGCCTCCTCGGGCCCATGGCCCCCCGTCCTTACTGAAAGACGTTAAACTGAAACCCAGTCACGCCTTCCTGACTGACGCCTGACCATAGGCCCCTTGGCCTTCTCGGGCCCCCACCCAATCTTTCACCCGGGCTGTACGGTGTGGTGTGGGACTATGTCCTCATTCACGTCGGGATCATATACTATGTCGTACGCCCTCCTTTACGATGCCCAGGCTCAGGCCCCTTGGCCTTCTCGGGTCCCCGACCCTCGTCCTCATTGCAAGATGTTAAAATGCAAGCAGGTCAGGCCTTCCTGACTAGTGCCTAACCATTAGGCCCCTTGGCCTTTCCGGGCCACGACCCAGGTCCTCCCTTATAGGATTGTATAGTGTGGTGTAGGACTATGTCCTCATTCATGACGACTTCTTCGCCATACCATACACCTCCCTTGTTTAGGGGTATATTACTCCTCTTCTCGTCCCGTATGACGTTAAACTACATTTAGAGTACTACGTGTGGCTTGATTCCCATCCTTATGGGATATGTAGGACCACCTGAACGTCTAGGCTTTGGGTCCAGCCCCATCCCTCAGGAATCTTCATCCCATCATGGCCCCTTGGCCTGCCCTTCCTTCATGAGAGGATTATATGGTGTGGTGTGGGATTATGTCCTCATTCACGTCGGTCTCATAATGACCACGCGATGTACCTCTCCCTACTGAGCTGTTTCGTCGATCCCTTTTCGGCGGTTCACCAATGTGCCTAAGAGTACTCTGGTTTATTACCTGGAATTCCAAGCTTTACTCAGACATGTCCGCACCCACTTTCCAGGCATTGTGCATCCCTGCATCAGGGCTTCCATCATCTTTCACACCCGGAGGGACCCCCAAGAACGGCCTGGATACTACGCCCAAGGGCTCTCCTATCGTTATGGGCCAACGCCCCGAGGGTTTTGGACAACAAATTGATAAAATCCCGCGTTGCGAATGTGGTCAGTGGTCGATGCTCGTTTGTTGTCCCCACCTTAGGATAATGCGATGGATGCTGCATTTCCACCATGGTTAACAGTTTTCCTTTCTCACCACGCCAACCCATTAGGCCCAAAATGTCGGGTGCACAATTCACACCCTTCATCACTTCACTGTGTCCAAGTAGATTCTCGGAACCCTTGGTACTTTTCCTTCGTGCACGTCTACGCGTCGGGGGAACAAGCTGTGTCGAAGGTATCCTTCGGGACTCTCTACAAACTCCCGTTCGACTCACCCCAAGTATTGCGATGAGGATACCCCCCTTGTTTCCCACACCGAGTTTACCTTATGTGGGCTTAGGAATCGGGTTGACATCTGTTCTTACTCGGGAAGTTGTCACCATTAATGGCCCGAGATCTAAGACCAGAAACTAAGATTCTCATCTGGAACTACGTTCAGTGTGATTCCCATCCTAATGGGATACGTAGGAATGCCCAGGCCTCCTGTCTCTGGGCCCAGCTTGAGTTTAGCAAATTCACCTCTCTGGTCCTGCCTTCAGGACCGCGTGGCGTGGTGCGAGATTATGTCCTCATTCACGTCGGGTTTGCAATAGCTGTGCCACGCACGCCCCCATTCTGAGGTTCAGTCCTCTTATTACTTGTCCCGCATGACATTAAAAGGCACCCTTCAGAACTACGTGTGGCTTGATTCCCATCGTCATGGGATACGTAATACCACCTGAATGTCTAGGATTTGGGTCCGGCCCCCATCTCTTGGTTACCCTCAAGTTGATTCTCTTGGCCCCTTGCAGTGGTTCACCCATGTGTTAAGAGTACTCTGGTCTGGGGCCAAGAGTGTCAGATTCAACTTGATCAAGTTACTTCCACTTGCCAAGCTTCGTGTTCCCCTCCATTCGGGCTTTCATAACCTTTCACACTCGGAGGGACCCCCAATAATGGCCTGGATACTACGCCCAAGGGCTCTCCTACCATTACGGGCAAACACCCCCGAGGGTTTCGGACAACAAATCGATAGAATTCCGCGTTGCGAATATGGTCAGCGGTCGATGATCATTTGTTTGTCCCCATTTCAGGCTAACGCGACAGGATGCTGTGTTGCGAACATGGTCAGTAGTAATCTTCTGTCATCACGCCAGCCCCTTCGGTCCTCGAATGTTGGTTGCATGATTCACATCATCTTCCACCTCATCATGTCCAGGTAGAATCTTGACACTTTTGGCGCTATCCCTCAGTGCATCTTTGCATGTCAGGGAGATAAAGATGCAATATGGCGTCCTTCAGGGATCCCATGGTTCGTGGTCCTATCATACCACCCTAAACTGTGACATTATCGTCCTGGATGCATGACGAAAAAAGGCACTGCATTGTGGTGACCTCGTTGTAGAGGACATCACGTTGGGTATTGGTCACGTGCCATGCCATTTTTCAACACCCACCACAGCTTGATCCTAGTGGCGACATCACGGCCTACTATTCTAGGTTTGTCACTTCACAAAAAAAACCATTCACCTTAAAGGAAAAACAAGATTTATCAAATTCCTCTTCTTTTAGTGCTAGGGTCATGCCCACACTTTCCTTTTCCCCTGGCACTGGTACCTTACCGTGCCACCTTCCAGAACTACGTATGTCTTGATTCTCATCCTTATGAGATATGTAGGAGCGCCCGGAGACTTTCTCGCGGGCCCAGCCAAACCTTCATGTTCGGTCCCTCGACTCGAGCACTTCCCCAGAGAATGCATGGTAAGTAGGGCTTAGGTCCTCATTCACTTCAGGTTTTGTAACCACCTTTCCATGTATCCCCTTCTCCCCTTACCCATCCATGGTCCAAGTTCTACGACCCTAAACTAAGATCTCCCCATGGGAAAGGAATCTGCTCCCCCTATCTAATACGTCTCGTTGCTTTATTTAGATGTGTTCCGACAAAGAGTCCGAAGTGTGGGATTTTCATGGGGACATTCCCCTCATCCCATGACCAAGCTTCGTGAGCTCAATATTTGGATCCTCATCCTCTTCCATATCCAAAAGGACCCTCGGACGACATGGATACTAGGCTTAAGGGCTCTCCATGAATGCTGGACCTAAGGGCCCTCCAATCGTTTCGGGCCAACGTCCCTACGGATATTTGACAGCATTTGCGACATGGTCCCGTGTTTCGAACATGGTCAACGGTCAACCATCATTTTTCTGTCCTCATTCTAGGCCAATGCGACATGATGTCGTGTTGCGAACATGGTCAGCAGTTATCCTCCATCGTCACGCCACCATCATCGTGGTTTGAATCGCGAGCGCTATGATTTACACATTTCCACTTCCTTATGTTCAAGTGGAATTCCATCATACTCGTCTCTTCCTCTTCGCACATCTAGGTGTGCTAAATGATCATGTTAGTGTCACTGGGCCGGTATATACCGAGCGTCCCTTTTCCCTAACCTGCCCCTTTCTGTGTCGGGAAATTCCCACCACTACTGCTTGTTTCCCACACCGAGCACGACTCACGTGGGCTTAGTAGTTTTTGGCAAGATGTGTACCAACACGGTCAGGCTTCTCATCGTCCCACATGATGTCAAACTACGCTTCAAGAACTACGTGTGGCTTGATTCCCATCCTCATGGGGTATGTAGGAACCCCCGACCACTCTGATTCGGGCCTAGCCTAATCCTCACTCTTGGTCCCTCGATCTGAAGAGTTTCCTCCAGGGGTATGTGGTGTGATTTGGACTCCAAGTCCTCATTCACGTAGGATTCATATCTACCGCGCCACACACTCCCTGGGATCTTTCCTTTTTCTCCACGTCCTATCGTATGACGTAAAACTATAGGAGTCTGTTGTGTCCTTAACGCATGACACTAAACTGCGGTTCTACCATGAACAAGTTCAGGATGCCCCAAGATCCCACTGGGAAGTGACAGATATCCTTTCCATAGAGGCCCTTTCCCAAAAAAGGACTAATCCATGATCAGACCGATGTGCCCATCTAGTGTGCTCCCACCATGGTGGTGTAACTACCTAAGTGTTGGATTCTGTTTGGACAAACCATCACTCCATATTCCACGCTTTGCGTGCCCCTTATTCGGACCCTTGTCCCCTTTTCGTGTCTGAAGGAACCCCCTAGCGGCCATGCCTTATGCCGTATCGGCTCACCTACCGTCCTGGGCCAACATTCCGGAAGACGGGTCATACCTGGAAGGACCCCCTAATAGTATGGATGTCTGACCTATGGTCCGCCGACTGTCCTAGGCCAACGTCCCGAAGGATTGATCAACTACATTTGTGACATGGTCCCGTGATTCGAACATGGTCAACGGTCGACCCTCACTTGTTGTCCCCATTTCAGGCTAATGAAGTAAGGATACCGCTTCTCCTCCTAGGTTAACGGTTGTCCCTTATTGTCATGCCATCCCCACAACATTCCGAATCTTGGGTATCGTGATTCACACTCCCCATTTTCATATGTTTGGACTGATTTCAGTGCCCCTGGCATTGCCCCGTTCTTGCATAAGAGAACGCTGAAGAAATGGTAATTCGGCTATCCTGAAAGTTCCTTCTCCAATTAAGCCTCTCCCATCTTTTAGAAATCCGGACTGGTAATCCGAATCCCAGATGCCCGGAGCATGATCCCCACTCCCATGTTAGGAGGGATGAGAGGGCGACTATCTCCTGTTTCTCACATCGGGCTCGACCCACGTGGGCTTGGGGAATTGTCGCTGAATATCCTGCAAACATTGTAGAGATGTAACAAGGTAATTCAAACAGTGGAAATCGTGCGCGCTACAACATTCAAAACAAAGAAGAAAAAAAATTGAAGCTCGAAAGTGCCAATAAAAGGGTTTTGGGTTTGTTACAATACCCGGGGGTTGACTCCCCCCATGGACGGGTTGACCCCGTCAAAAGAGTGTTGCAGCTCCGCCACCCGTTGACTTGCGGCATCCAAGGCTTGCTGCCGCTGAATCAGCTCCCGCTCCTCCTCAGCAGCGGTGGGGCGCATTTCGTCAGCCTTGGCCCTGGCCCTCTCTACCTCAGCCTGAACAACAACCATCTTTCTAGAGGTTTTCCCCATATGCTCTTCCGCCTCTGTCAGCTGGGCCTTCAGTCATGAGACCAGCTCAGATTGTGCATCAAGAGAGGCTGAAAGCTCGTCTACCCGGGTCTGCATTTGTTGGACCTCATCTTCAGCGTCCTGAAGCTTCTTGATGCTGGTCACCTTGCTCCGTTGCCAGCCCACGCTGAGCCCTCGATCATGCTCCCGGATCATCTCAGCCATAAGATCTTGGATGAGTGCATGAGGACATTGGGCATTCACTCCCCTAGCACACAGTTCGCGCAACCACGAGCGGAGTCTAACCATTTTGTCCAGCCATTGCACTTGGGGAGTGTCCTTGATAAAGCATGTGATCAGCTTCCATGACCGGCGGCGGACTATACTGCTATCTTCCTCGTCGGAGGCCGTTTCGTCCTAGTCCACGCGATCGGAAGGCTCATACGTGGGATACGCCTGCAAGAAATCCTCGGCAGGATCTACATCTGGTGTTGAATCCGGTACGACACCTGACGCCGAAGCAGGCGCGACAGGACTGGGACCGACCGGTTGATCCTCTTCCTCAGAGTCCACCTCAATGACTCGGGTACGGCCCCGCTGGTGGTCCCTCCAGTGATGGTGTGCATCACAGCTTGAGGAGATGGGGGGACAATCGCCACCATCACTGGCATGCCCCTAGGAGGGATGCCACCAGACATCTCGACCAGTCTTGCTGCATCAGCCCATGCCAGTCGAAGAACTGCACGACAGAGAGGGACACAAACGTTAGCTGACATGGCCTACATGTGACAACGAGGGGAGCAGTAGAGGAGACTTACGGAGATCGACCTCCTGGCCCTGTTCTTGAGCTGGTGATAATGGGACCCTGGGAAGTGGCCCTCCGTATACTGTTGGAAGGTCTGAAAATTCCGGAGGAGCCACCTCGGGCGCCCTGGTCCCACCAGACGTGGAACTGGACGCAGCCATAGGCGCGGGTTCTGAAGGTCCCACATCATCACCCACCAAAGAACGAGAATGAGGCCAGTGGAAAAGTTCCTCCTGCATGGCTCAAACATTGGTGAGAAGTCCATAGTGACACAAGAACGGATCACAAGGGGAGAACTTCAGAATGCTACCTCGAGAGCCTCCGCGAAGTCGTCGTATTCTGAGCCTTGGTCTCCGACCTCGCCCTCCTCAAACGAGCTCCTTCCTCGAGCCTCATCCTCCCGAGAGGAGTCTTCTGATTCCTCCAGTAAGGGGAAGCACTCCCTCATATAGGCAGCCGATAACTATGGAGGGACCGTCTGATTCAATAGTACCCTCACCGGGTCTGTCATTGGGCAAGGGACACCACTGGAGTGGACGTAATCCTCCAGCTCGGTCAGATATTGTTCCGCTTCCGCTGGAGATGGCATGAATCCAGCCCGAACTGGGCCTATGCCTGGTAATTCCATCCCGAGGCGGTTCAGGTGGGCCCACATCTTGGGTGGACTGAGGAATTGCCAGTTGACATCCCAAATGTCCCAAGCTTCCGGGAAGACAACATCCTCTGCCATGTCAATATGATGCAGATTCTTTCCCGGAGCCTGAGTGGATATCCTAGGAAATCCCCTCGGTGGCCACCCCTCCGAATAGCCCTGCTCTTCCGGAATCACAGGATCCTCCGCTCCTACCATATCCTCGGCCGGTGCGGGTGCCTCTGCCATGACAGCCCCGCTACCGCGAGCGGCCCTGGCTACCCTCCGACCCCGACCTCGAGATAGAGGAGGCCCACCGTCACCGACCCGGATAGTTGGTTGCTTCAACATCTCTCCTGGGTAAGCAGCCTCCCAACTGATGGCGTACTCCTTCACCAATCTGAAAGAAGCGGTGGATGGAGGCAAGGCAATCCGCATCTTCCCATCTTCCCGTGTGAACATGAGCCACAACTGCCTCATCACACACGGGTGCTCCTCATGACGCACCTCCCAGTAGACCTGCGGGGTCAACCGCTGGAGGCACCGGAACTGCCTCGCAAACCGATGCGGGGTGTATGGTTCGCAGAGTGGCTCACGATCTATGTGTGCCACCAAAACTCCACCTCGAAAGGCCAGGAGGTAAGCCCGATGTTATTCCGTTCCCCGCCCATCATTAGTAAGTATCCCCGTTGGCAAGGAGAAGGGGTGGAAATTAAACTCGCCCACCCTCCACACCCGATTCAGTACCATCGGAATAGCCAGTTTGAACGGGAAGCTCATGACGCGTTCAGGATGGAGGGACGAAAGTTCGATCCCGGCGGCAAAATGGGGTTTGGATACTCGTAAATCCCTCTGATGTGCGCTGCGATCCACCCATACAGGAGGTGGAAGGGCCCTCATATCCTTGGCAGCTTCCTGCCCTCGCTAACATGCCGCAACATTCTGTACAAATTGGTGAGCATCAGGATCCTCATATTGATCCGTTTCCCCATGGCCAACATCGACGCCATGATAAACGAGATGGGTCGTACCCCCATTCTTGTATCTCTCACCGGTAGGATCCAACCACAGATGAGAGCCGCGATGAACGCCGCCAGCCTGACTATCGGCTATTGTTCAGTGCTGACACTGAAACCCCAAGTCTTCCATTGGCTGTCCTCCAAGACCTGCCAGTACGAGTTCCCCTTGCCCCGTTGGGCCGCTCTCGGACAAGTTCGAGGCCTCAGAGGGAACTCTCGATTCTCTGGGAAGTTAAGGAAGCGTTTGAACCATCTCCTAAAATGGAAATCCCTCACTGCCTCCTTGTCCTCTCCAGGGACAAGTGCCATCAGCGCCGACGCCAGTCGCGGCATTTTCTCTGTATCCTCCCATGCACTGATGACGGGGAGGAATTCGTCATACATGGCCCCCAAGATCGGGACCCCATAAATCTGGTGGACTTCCCACAGGCTGATGCCCACCTCCCAGTGATGCAGGTGGAAAGTGTTGTCCCTGGACGACCATCTGCTCAGCAATTCCGACATCAGTAGCTTTGGTTGGTAAATGAGGAATTGGGAGGCCCACGCCGCCTCATACAACCCCACTCTCCTCAGCTCGGCCCCGAACTCCTCGCATGAGGCGCCTACCCAGTATGCCCAGGCCCATTCATCGGTAAAGTTGCCACCCTGGAACAGGTCCCACTCATCGGACCATCCTTTCTTCGAATCCTGCAAAGCCGCCTTCAGTATGGTGCGGTAGAGAGGAGGGGACATCTCCGGTTGCAGTGGCCTACCGTCAATGTCGTTCACATGGTTGTAGAGATAGTCAGCAGTGACGGGTGTGAAGTTCTCTTGTGCGTGACCATCAGCCGCCCTGAACCATTGGTGCTGGCATGGTATGCTCTTGAACCAGCAAGCTGGCTCAACTCTACTCACCTCAGGGTTAAAGACGTCATCCCTCAGCCCGAAGCCATACAGTGGCAGTTTCCTGCATTGCAGATAGTCCTTCTGACCCTCTGATAGCAGTTATGTCAAAGAAGTATGGTCCGAGTGGCTTCGGACCATCTCCCCCAGGCCTGGACGGTTGGCCATCTCATCCCGATGAGCAGCATCCGCCAATACTCCCAATACAGCCTCTTGATGGGCCATTTTATCTCTGGCCCTCAGAAAAGAATTTTTTCAGCTGGAACGCGAAGATCGATCGCGAAGCTGAATCGCGAAGCTGAATCGCGAAGCTGAATCGTGAAGCTGAATCGCGAAGATCGGTTGCGAGAGCAAGTCGCGAAGCCCAGACAAGGCCGACAAGTACATGTTCGCTTGGCGCGGACGCGGAGTCGGAGACCCGCGGTTCACCATGAAGCTCGATTCGTGGAGGGCTGTCGCGGAGTACGCGGAGCTTCGCGAAGTCGAGAGCACAAAAAGACAAAGAAGGCACGTGAAGACAAAAGAGGTCGTCCCCCATATTTATAGGCGGTGACCCCAGAGCATCGCGGCGCGTCCCCCGCGCGGAGCATCGCGGCGCGTCCCCCGCGCAGAGCATCGCGGCGCATCCAGATCCACGACCCCAGTCAGCATCGCGGGCCCCCTTCGCGGAGCGGCATCGCGAAACTCCATCAATTTTGGCGATTTTCCCTCAGACTTCGACCCTTTCCCTCCGCGGCTCCAAGTCTGAGGAGGGGCATTTTTTTGTGCCAAAATGTGGCCCGAAAGAAAGGAGCAAAAAGGAATGCAGGTGCGCTACCTCGCGAAGCCCCGACGCGAAGCATTCACGCGAAGCCCCGTCGCGAAGCGCCCTAACCCTCGCGGCCTCGCGAAGCTCCAGAGGCAGTGATTCTGCGCGAACGCATTTGACGTTCGCGAGCCGCCGCAAAGCTCCAGAGGCGGTGATGCTTCGCGAACGCATTTGAAATTCGCGAGCTGCCTCAAAGCACCAGAGGTGGTGATTCTTTGCGAACGCATTTGACGTTCGCGAGCCGCCGCGAAGCTCTAGAGGCGGTGATGCTCCGCGAACGCGTTTGACGTTCGCGAGCCGCCGCGAAGCACCGGAGGCGGCGCGCGAGTTCTGCTTCGCGACACCCCTTCCCTATAAATACCAGACTCCCCCTGAGTCCCGATGACGGAAAATCCGACCTTTCGGCTTCTCCTCTCCCGAATCGCGAAGCACTATTTGCCCTGGGAATCATGAGCTCCGCAAGGTATTCCTACTTCGCGAGACGACTCTGATTTGTCTCGTTTTGAGCCCCTCTTCCGAGAGGGATGCCCTTCGCGAAGCTCAAGGGCATTCGCGAAGGAAGGGGATTCCCAAGGGAACCCGAGTAGCCGCGGAGCACTTGTGCTTCGCGAAACACCCAACCCATACTAGTGATCCCTATGCTAAGGCAGGATCGCTCCACATCGTGAAGCACACTGCTTTGCAGGACCGTTCTTCACGAGGCACCCCTCCTTCGCGAGGCAGTGCTCTGTTCCACTTCGCGAAGCACCTTCCATTCACACCCACGCCCCATGCTAAGGCCAAGGAACTCCACATCGCGAAGCACACTGCTTTGCAGGACCCTACTTCGCGAGTCACCCCTTCTTCGCGAGGCAGTGCTCCGCGAACATTGTTCCACTTCGCGAAGCACCTTCCATTCCCACCCATGCCCCGTGCTAAGGCCAAGGCACTCCACTTCGCGAAGAACACTCCTTTGCTTAGCGATTCCTCTTCCCGTGCGACCCTCCAGGTTTGCACGATGTGATTTCAAAGTCCCACGGACAATTCCACCCATAGCGTTGCTTTGCCTAATGCTTCTTCGCATAGGCACGCTAACGGCTATTGCTCCTTCACATAGCCACGCTAACGTGGACACTTTGATGGTTCTTCCCACAACCCCCCTTGACCATGGCCTTACTGGTACCTTCCCTTCCCCAAGGACCAGAGGGTACCGGTTATGTATGTCCTAAGGGTGTGGAGTGAACCCACCTCGTCCGAGCTGCAGAACGATAAACTACCAAGCACCGCATCCTCAACACATGACGTTAAACTGTGATCCGACCTCATGTCTCTCACGAAGGGTCCCCCAGCTCGAACATTCTTTACACCACTCGTCTCCACGGGAATGGAATCACCCATCCACAAGGGGTGATATCCTCCTTTTCGGAGTGGTGTATGTTCGTAGGAGAAGGGTGACCCTAGTTCCCCAACGGATGGCTGCACCTCTGCATCTTTGTACTTCCCCACCACCAAGGTCAGTGGGGGGCATGATATGGGACGAGGCACCTCACATCATTGGACCAAGGTCCATATTTCTCGCGCTTTGTCACACCATGGGCCTCCATCCTAGAGTAAGTCCCAGCACCATGGGCCGCCTAATGCGTAAGCCCCTCTTCGCTTCTCACGAACGCATCCTTCGCGACGTGATCGTCAGGTCCTTGCAACCTCTTCTTTCTCACACCGAGCATGACTCACGTGGGCTTAGAGTGAGCACCGAACCAGACCCCCACCACTAGCGAACTACAAGGAATTTGATCCATTCCAAGGCATGGTATGTAGGAAGACTCCCTGAGGTTCAAGCCCACCCGTCATTTCACATCGGGTCCCATTCCCGTCTGGCACGATGTTAAACTTCATTCCGGTCCAATGGCAAGCCGTTATGACTCATCCCATTTGAACTAAGAGGACTTTGATCCATGTTAAGGCATGGTACGTAGGAAACCTTCCCAAGGTTCAAGCCCACCACTAGTGGACTCACGGGTCTACTTTCACGTTGGGTCACACCCGCGTCCTGCATGACATTAAACTGCACACCCCCGTCCAGCATGACGTTAAACTGTATGTCTCCTTGTCCTGCATGACATTAAACTACACACCCACCACTAGTGAACTACGAGGACTTTGATCCATGTCAAGGCATGGTAGGTAGGAAACCTTCCCAAGGTTCAAGCCCACCACAAGCGGACCATGGTCCCCCTTCAAGTCGGTTCACCGACAAAGCCCCATTTGAACTACGAGGTCTTTGATCCATGTCAAGGCGTGATACGTAGGAAGCCTCCACGAGGTTCAAGCCCACCCATCATCCAATTCATGTCGAGTTCTACCTACGTCCAGCACGATGTTAAACTGCAATTCCAGTTCGACGGCAAGCCGTTGTGACTAACCCGAACTATGAGGTCTTTGATCCATGTCAAGGCATGGTACGTAGGAAGCCTCTACGAGGTTCAAACCCACCATCCAGTCATTCCGACCTCATTCACGTCGGTTCACCCCCGTCCCGCATGATGTTAAACTGTATTCCACCTGAACTACAAGGCCTTTGATCCATGTCAAGGCATAGTACGTAGGAAACCTTCTTGAGGTTCAATCCCAACAATCATTGGCCCAAACCGTCTCCTTGTCGGTGTGCCAAACTCCCATATCCCATTGGACCAAGGTCCCTCGTTTACGTCGGTTAGCCGACACCCATCGCCCGTCGTTCATTCATGACAGGGTTCACTATTGTCCCGCATGACGTTAAACTGTATTCCTTCAATCCTTTGAACTACGGGGACTTTGATCCATGTCAAGGCATGGTACGTAGGAAACCTTCCCGAGGTTCAAGCCCACCACTAGTGGACTCACGGGTCTACTTTCACATCGGCTCACCGATGAAACCCTCTGAACTACGTGGTATTTGACCCATGTCAAGGAATGGTATGTAGGAAGCCTCCCCGAGGTTCAATCCCATCTCTCATCAGACCAAGGCCCACCTTCACGTCGGTTCGCTGACGATGCCCATCGGACCAAGGTCCACCCTCATGCCGGTTTACCGGAACCATCCCGAACTACACGGACTTTGATTCCCTACCACAGGGATACGTAGGAAGCCTCTCCAAGGCTCAAGCCCAACCTCGTCGTCGCCCCTACGATGGTCCCATTTCATTCCCCCTCCACGCCTATCACCCATACCGATTCTCACCCGGATTGTCATATCTCGGTGCGACCATGTCGGTACGCTCCTCTTCATAGCCACCTATGGGCTGGCCCCGGTATCGGCATCCCTTCAGGAGAAATCCCTCAATCTGATCTATCCTAGCTAATGCTCTGATCGGGCTGACCCATCCCCGCTGTACGTTAAACTCGCGGCATACCCTGTGTTAAACACGGGAAGCTGAGGAAAACCTCAGATATGTGCCTATGGCATATAATTCCCTGCGTTCGATGTGGGATGCATCAGGCCTCCACGCCCTTGAGAAGCCCTGTGACCAGGGACAACAGATAGACATGCCAGGCGCCCCAGCATCCAGACATGCTACTGATCCCTCAACGTGACTACTCCCCTGACTGAAGGTTACTACCCTGACCGGACCCTTTGGAATGTATCGACAGAAGCAGTGTAATTAACAGGCGTCCATGGAAACATGGCACTGGGAAGAGTTTCACGAACTACGTATTAAATCTATGAGGGAGACCCGGACTAGGTAATGAGCTCCAATGATGAATCCATGGAGGGAAGAACCAACATCCCATCATCCCATTTCGATCAAGGAGCAGACGTACCTGAACAAGGAACGAATGCCGCCCACCTTTGGAAAGTAGGAATGTGGGGCAACGAAGCCGCGCGTCCTCCTCCACGGACGGACGGATGTGCACGCGCCCAGGTGGAAGCGTCAGAAACAATGAGATAATTAATTTATGTTTATGAAGTTACTTAATTAATGGGTTTGTGAAAAAATGGTTCTTATATATTATAATTCTATAACTAGGTGTGCAATATTTTTCATCTCTATGAATGGGTATATTATCAATGAGATTCTTCTATTGGAAATACAATGAAATGAGTTTGAGTGACCTTATAATTTTTATGGAAGAATGAAGACTATGATATTTAATAATTATCGTTATTATTATTTCAATGTTAATTTCATTGTATTTTAATATTTATAATATATAAAATTTATCATGAGATATCATCAAATAGACAATACTGATAATTATGGAAAATAATTGAGATATCTTAAGACCTAAATTGGATGTTTGTTTCAATATTTTGATATTTAAATAATATCTTTGTTATATTCAATGGGTAAATATGAATAAAATATATTGGGAGATAAAAAATCATAGAATAACTACTTGTAGCGAAAATAGAACAATTTCCATATATATTCAGAATGGAGAAGAGAGGGTTAAATATACCACTAAATCTTATATAGATAAATATGAAAATAAGATAGTCATATAATTGTTTCAATTATTAATATGGTAATAATTATTGGAGAAGTCTCAATGGAATTTGGTTCTCCAATATAAGAAATTATTGTTGGAAAATGGGTGAAATTATGTAATTATAGTATAGAAATATCCTCATATATAAGATAATTTCTATTTATATTTTTTAAGGAAGAGAAATATAAATTATTCATATAATAGGAGTGAATCATCTAGATTACAGGAAAATTATTTTGGCAAACATTGTAGCTAGTGTAATATCCAACTAGAGTACAAATTTCCAAGTTCATGTTTTCAATTTTTATCATAGAGGTTCCTACGTGTTAATAAAATGTTTATGACCTTCTTGAAAGAATTTATTTCTAGAAAATAAGATATAGTGACTCTTGTAGTATCTTAGTGGCATTCTAGAATCATGAAAAGTTATTCTTCCATGGGATGGTAGTGATCATAAAAAATTCAATGAATTGAATCCATAGTGTTTGGTTACGATGATCCAATTTTTATCCACTAATTTTTAAAAGAGTGTATTTTAGTACTCCAAAAAAACCAAATTGTGTATTCACTTTCATATAACTCATTTATTTTCATCAAATGAAAAAAGTACATTTTGAATTTACTTTTCATCATTGATGATTATCATTAGGTTGGTCATTGTAAATGATTAATTATGTGGTTATTTTAACACTACTCATAGCAAAAAAAGAAAAAAATAACAATTTAGGCATCACCTTGAATCACCATCACTTTGTAGGGTGTATAAATTTTTAATAAGTAGTATTTGAGCTAAAAAGTTTGTTCATGACCTCTTTAACATATATTTTTTCCTTTGGTAATCAAGGGGATTTTTAAGCATCATATTATATACCCAATTACAATAACGATTTTTTCAATGTTTTTCATTTATTTCTAATTTTTTTTCAATAGGTGTATCATTAGTTGTAGGATTAAGTGGTTATGTTGGGAGAATTGTTAGGGTTTCACATGATGGAATTGAATGTCATGATTCACTAATGAAACGTTTAATTCTTATAATTAATTTAACCTATATTAAATATCATCGAGATGTGTAATATGTATTTCCAATTCTTGAATCATATGAACGTTTCTAGTTTGATATAAGAATAATTGAGAAGGACAACAAATATATTCCTTTTCATGATGATTTTTTGGTTGAAAAAGATTAAATGGTTTCCATGTAAGGAAAAATTTAGGGCATGAAAAATGAAGAATAAGGCCATGAAAGAATATATAAATTTTATCTAATGAGGAATAATATTTTGGACATGTTATTTATATTTGGTTGTAATAATATAGGAATTTTTATAACTCTTGGAATGAGCCTTACAAAAAAAGATGACCTTCCAAGAAAACCAACAAGGCTAGCTCGACTATGAAATATTGGAGAATTCCAATCAATGAATGAGATCTGTAGTAAAATAAATCATGGAATTATGAGGATTAAAATTATTTTATATGATGTCCAAGGGTGCACATGACATGCATGGGTGTACAGAGGGGGTGTATAGTGGTCATAGATGTGAAGGTGGCACCCAAAGGTGTGAATGTGTCAACCCTGACCCATGTACCCATGTTAATGTTTATCTAGGTAAAACCCATAATTACATTTAGAAAAGTTATATAGTAAAAAATTGTATTAATTGGATAAATATAATGAAAATATATGTGATTTGGGGTGTAGAAAGGTTTGTTATTTTCCCAGTGATAAAAATTATATGGATAAAACTCGCGCTGGATATTTAAATATATCAAGTCCATCTAATCATCATGCTTGATTTCCTTATTCCTCTCATTTTCATAGAAGTCTAGTTTTATAGATTCATTCTGTTCCACAAAAACCATAATCTACAGATTCTTGAATGGATGAGTTCTTGAGGTAGTAAGGGCATAAACATCAATGTGTGAAATCTTCATCTTGTGTGCATCCGATAACTATAAGAGCATACATTGGAAATAATAAATTATGTTTAGAAAGAAAATTCAGATGAGTATATGATGTCGAGAATTTTAATTTTTTATTTATTGTAACTTCATTAGATCCATGTGAGCACTTTCTAGGAGGAAAATATGCCTACCCATATAATAAGAGAAATAATGTTTTTTGATATAAGAATATTCAAGAAATAACGAGATCATAAATGTTTTTGATAAATTTTACCTAATATAAAAATTATATTCTTTGGGAAACATTATTTTATGATTCTATAGAACTAATAAATTGAAAATGAGGTATTGTAATTCACCTATAATATAACATACACTGAGGATGATAGTATTGCTGTGATTTTATGGAGTGATTTTTTTCTGAGAAATAGAGCCACCATGAGACTAATTTTTAATGAATAGATTATATGATCTATGTAGTTTTTTGAAGAAAAATCATATCTAAAACTAATTCAACAATTTTTAACAAATTTTAATATATTTTCATAGAACCATTTCTTCAAAGCTACAATATTTCACAATACACTTGCAAACAATCTTCTTGGTTATCCTGATATCCCTATTTTAGTGCATACCAATTATGGAGTGCATGAAGTGGATGGTATGATATAGTATATTAATAATTCCTTATATATTAGGATAATTTGAATATTATTTAATTTAATATGTAATTGTATGAAAATATCATTATTTTCAGTATTATAACAATATAATTATGTGACGATGAAAGTAGACGGTGTCTTCCATGTTTTTTGTGGAAACATGTATGCATTAGTAGACAAAGTAAAGAACAAGAACGATATATATAATTTCTATAGAAAATAAAATAATTACAATAATGAATCTTTATGTGTTAGGTTTATTTATTCCAGGAATAAAATTAAATCATTGTATGAAAAATAATTGAGACACTTGTGTAGATAAATTAGAAGAGAATCACTTTTATATTGTGAAAGATTTATTTTTATAAAATATTGAAGATTTTTTTTATGTGAAATTCATGGATAATGTGATTATATGTATTAATAAACATGTGAATTAAATTACCAATCAGTGTTTCAATAAGAGAAATGATTATATATAGGTGATATGAATTATTGTCAAAAATGATAGACACTATCTGTAGCTCTTCAAGATGTGTGAAGTGTATATGAGAAAGTCATATTCTGAATGATATAGTATGTTGATAAAAGGATAGTACTTTATTTAATTAAATCACTATAAAAGGTATATGTATTTCATTTTTTC
Source organism: Viscum album (assembly GCA_963277665.1). Classification (NCBI taxonomy): domain Eukaryota; kingdom Viridiplantae; phylum Streptophyta; class Magnoliopsida; order Santalales; family Viscaceae; genus Viscum; species Viscum album. The sequence goes on along the minus strand of OY728136.1, from coordinate 63,981,926 downwards.
AAGAATCAATAATTCTCTCTGTCGAGGTTGGGAGTAGGTAAGGTATCTATGTTAGAGTTTGGGTTATATGAACTCCCTTGTGTGATTTAAGAATAGGAGATTACAGATTATACTAATAATGTGGGATGCATTATAAAGAACCTATGATTTGGATTCAAGAGTTATGATATGGTGAGATTCAATATTGAATATTATAATTGATAAAAATATTGTATTTGGGGAATCCATGTTGGGGGTGTAACCAAGATGGAAATGAGTAAGGCTTTCAGCCTAACCATGAAAATACCATGCGTTTTTTCTCTATTACCATTCATATATATGAGGTGAGACTTTGAGGAATCACTAATTTTTTCAATAACCATAACTGGTTCAAGAGGATGAATTAAAAGGATAATAATTCATAAAATTATAACACTGATTACCCCCCACCCAGTGGTAAACTGAACATATATCTCTACAAGTTCTTTCAGAGAAAGGTCCCATCTAAATATCCAATAGAGTGTATATGAAGTCTATATTTAATGAAATGAGTGTTTTAACTTAAATAGAGATAAATTAATTTACTCCAAAGGATAATTATCTCATTATTTCTTCCATGAATCAGATGAATTGAAATAAATAACATGGAAGGAAGGTGAAGTATAATCCAAAAGTAAATTCATTGACACCCCCAACTAAAGTTAATAAATGTGGTATCTATTGCAATAATTCATTTGAATATTGTTATTATAAATTAGACTAATCAACCAATGAAGATGATGTATGACTTAGTTATCTATATTCAATATTCCATGAAAATATGAAGATTATTACCAAAGAAGTTGTAAAATGTATTATTAGAGGCATAAAGTGTAACTGGGATGAGAAATTAATTACTAGAAGAATAGTTTAACTCTATTGATTTTGAATTGTATAAATGGATTTTAATGTCCAAAACTAATTCAAAACATGATAAAGAATAAGTTGAAATAATTTATCATTGAAATGAATGATTTGATGAGGCCATAGAAAATTGAAAATAAATGTACTCTAGGAGTGATATCTTTGATATAATTTTTATGTAAAAATTCCATGGAATTAAAAATTTGAAAAAAGTCTATGTAGTTATTAATTATGCTCAATTAGAGGACCAAAAATGTCAATAATCATTAAAATTAATTACCAAAATTTGTAAACTTTTTTGAAGAATGACTTAGTAAGTTAAAATAGGATTGGAATGATATACTAGGATATGTGTTGGATGAAAAATACTATATCAACATTAAGTGATTATAGATGGAGGTGACATTGAATGGTCAAGAATCTCCAAAATCTAAAACATCGCACATTAAAAGAAAAGTAGATACTGATAGAGAAGTATGTATTATAGATTATGAATCAAATATGATCAAGTGATCATTCTCTATATAAATGGAAATATTTCCCATAATGAAGCTATCCCATAAACTAGAATCTATTTTTGGTACTATTTCTATTTCATGTTATTTTATATTTTTTATGATTAATTTTTGGAAAATATAAATGGGAAAAATGATTGATAATCCCAAAAAATCAAGGGTGGATGAAAAATGCTGTAAGAGAGTTTATTATTAATGAGTTACCTATAGAGTGGTGGTTCCATTCAAAATATTAAATGTTTAAAATTAATGAAATTGAAACAAACTACACCCCAAATGAAGAGATGATGTCTCATATGCCTTCTGGTGTTGCAAGATGTTTGGTAAGACGGGAGTTTTTTTCATAATATGAGAATTAATGAAAATTATATAAGGCTTTTATATTGGGAGAGAGAAAATGAATATATGAAAATTTATTAACTAGAGACGAGAAATCCACTTGAAAATAAAGATGAAAATTCACCCTTGGTATTTTAACAAGACATGAGGACTGTTTAAAAAAATTTTAAAATAAAAATTAGGGATACTTTCCTAAATAAATGCTAATGGAAATATTTCATTAAGGTACGCCCCCATAATAAATATACGTCTCATTATGTATATGTAAAACAATAAAAAGTGTCAAAAAATTCATATCAAGAAGGAAGATTGCAGTTCTATTTATTTTACTAGTGCTATGAAATGTATGGGTATAAATCATACCATATCTAGTATAACATGTCATTTTCAAAAAAAATCAAAAATAAAGGGGGATTTATAAAGGAAAAATGAGAAAAATTTATCATATAATGAATTTTGGGAATTAAAAATTTCTATCTAGGATTCCATTTTAGATCATATATGGATTCTTAGAAGATTTTGTGGTTGAAATATGAAGATGGGTCAGATAACATAGAAATATAAGAAAATATTTCTATTAAATATTCCTTTTGTTGTGAAAGGGAAGTGGGTTAAATATTAAAATATTACTAATCAATGTGAATTTTCAAAGAAGATAGAGAATTCCATTAAAGAATGCCTAGTTGTTTGGACATGTCACCTGAAATTACATAAGAAATTGAAGGATAAAAGAAAACATGTGTAATTTAAATGAATGAAATTTTCTATTGAAATAGATGATATAAGACAATGACCATTGCATGAGGTAAATTTTTTTGAATTTGGTTTTTACTCCCTCTATTTTGGTTAATAAAAGTCTTCTAGAGAATATGAGGGGGAACTTGGGAGCCATAGTGGCTCAGGAAAAAAAGAGAGTAGAAAAGTGCTCATACTATGCATGGTGCAAGGTAGGAAAATGGTTACTACTAACTGTGTTCCTGATCCTTTTGGCCTATAGGGGTGGGTGCACAATTGAAAACTATGCATGTATGATACTAGAAATTCTTTTTACTTGGATATCTCCAAAAAAACCACCTCTACATAGTTTTCCAAACCATATTGGATCCTTAGAAAACCATGTGCCTCTGACCCCCTCATGGATAGAGGGAGCACAAAAATTGGTGCACAGTTTGAAAAATAATATGGTAAAACCATTCCCCTAATTAAATGTGGTGACTTTTTCCATTTCCACCCTCATATTTTAAGAATTCTTACATAGTTTTTATCCAATTATCACTTCCAACAGTCTAGGGTATAAACCAAGAGCTCCCAAAACTTCTATGAGTGATTATACTTAAATTTATAGTCATTTAAATGGGTTTAGTTTGAGAATAAATGATCTATGTGAATCTATCAATCCTATTTCATCAACTTTCCTATTTTATATCGATTGAATTTTTTACCTTTAATCGAATACCGAAACACATTTTTTATGAAATTCATTGATTGAGAGTTTTGGACTATTTAAGATTAAATCAATGGTCATGATTGAGTGTGCAGTTATCTATGAACATGAGCTAGTTGGCTTAAATGTAATATTCCCATAATAATGATGATAATCATCTATATGGGTTGTGAAAATATATTGTCATTCAGAGAAATTATTTTTTAATTATGAAAAGTGTCTTGAGACCAGAGTAGATATGTATGACCCCTTATAATCCCCATTATATCCACTAAGGATGCTTAGACCAGACCTATGGTCACCCATGGGGTGTTCCACTCCCATTAATATAGTAAATGTAATTAAAAATGATGTTATAATGGGTTTATGATATTAATCCATGCAAACCGTGTTTGGATTACGATATATATGTTAAATCTGTTATGGAATAGTAAGGGGTAAATATTATAAATATTTATTGGGGAATATACATGTGGGTAAATTTATTGAATTGGTGACCGATGGTTGTAAATGATAAAATGGGATTCATATAGAATTGTGTAAATTGTTGAATGAAACAATCCTTGGTAATGTGATAAATGAAAAGTCTCAGCCTTTTGTTGTTGGGTGGATTAAAATTTCATTGATGAAAAACCATCCAAATAAATGAAAAATAATATATTTGGTTTGTTGAAATGATATACATATCTCTTATATTTGTAATGGGTAATGATGTAATCCCCACTTCTTTATTTTATAGATTGGAAGTTGGGATGATTCTCTTAGATCCTCTAATATGGAAAAGATGTCGATACATGGATTGACGATCCATGTTAAAATGGATTCATTGAATTAATTTAATGAAATATCATGAGATGTAAACCCTATATTCCCTTATATTATATGTTTTATAATTCTAGGGTGGGGTGATGTAGGTTTTGTGTGTTGGTTCTATAGTTGGAATCGAGAGTCCTTGGGGGTAATTGTTAATTGATCAACTAAAAACCCATTGAACATAACTATCTAGTTTATTTCTTATATGTAATTATATATACAATATTTTCACTAGATATTATATTAGAAACAAATGTTAGTAGTCTATTGAGTATTAATCACACCCTACCAAGCCACCATTGGGTACCTAGTAAGACTTCATGGTAGTAAGTCAATATGAAGGAAAATGATCTATGATAGATGGATCAGAGTATATTTGGGAAATAGATTAGATGTGGGGAGAAGACATGATTTCATTAAATTCATTTAGGATTTTATATAGAATCTTATTTTATTTTTCCCCTTCCACATAAATCATTCATGACTCAAAACATTTATTACGTTTTAATTTTGTACATATACAATTTGGGAATATGGTAGATGATGCTTTTTCATGAGTCATTATAGTATATTTTTGTTTATTATAATTTTTTCTAGAATATAACTTAGATAAAGAGGGTATAGTGTCACCATATGATATATTAGACCATATATTCTTGTAAAAATCTTCTGGTATTTAGGGAGACATGTTTGAGGTCATGTTTCATATCATATTAAGGCATAGATTTTATGGTTCCTAGGTCAAGATGTTATAATATTGTATCATAGAATTTATTATTTTAGTTATATTCTTATTTTGGATTCATAAAAAAGATATTAGGTTATTTCAGGACTCTAAAATGATTTGATTTATGTGAGTAACTAACCTATGTGTAGGGGAGATCATAAGATCCTAGTGTGGGATTATTTTTCTTGATGATTACCAATACATTAGAATATTATTTCACATTGGGTGATACAATTATTATTGGATATTATTATTTTATGAGATATTATTTGTAGCGCAAAATGGAATGAGGTTTTTATATTAATTAATCATTTAGGATGTCAAGAATTATTTTTCTTATATCATATTATTCACTCATACAAAATATGGTTATGGTGGGTTTTGGGGAATGATGAAACATTAATGGTTTTCTTGTTTTTTACGAAAATATTTCAATATAAGGATGTTTAAAAAAGAATAAATTATTTTATATGAATGGTAATAAATTAAAATGGTTTATATTCTTGCTAATGTGTTGTTGAAATAGTTTTTCAAGATTAAAGAAGTAAAAATGGTGTAAAATTGAATGTTTTTAATTGAATGTAAGTTTATTTAGAGTTAGACAATACCCATGATATAGATGGTTAATGGATGTGGAAGAGTGAAATTATATCCATTGGGATAATGTATATGGAATAATATTATTACGAAATGTATATATCAATTAAATAATTAAACTGGGTGAACTATATGTTATTTTCTATAAATGTTCATTTTGAATTATGGAGAGATCACACCATGATTAATTATACAATTTTGGATATAGAAGCCCATAACAAAGAATTACCAACCAGTAGTGATACAAGAACCCTTATTGGTTTGTTGATATATGGGGAAGAGATGTTTCTTAAGAAATTTTCTCATATAATGCAACATATAGAGAGATACCTAGGGAATTCTGCACAGAGTACATTTGATTTCACAAGAGAGACTCAACATCAAACACATAAAAAGTTTTTAATATATGGTGAACTAATTAATTATATTTTTTGATTTAGTCTATCAAGATGATCCTAAAAACTTAAAGACCCCTCTAAATACAATTGTCATCTTGGAATAATAGATTATATAAGGACTCACTAATAACTGGTGGGATATCCTTGTTCAGCCATAGTAGGAAGGTTTTATACGATGGAAATATTTAAAAGAAATTTTCTTAGATCATGTTTATCTAGAGAATATAATAATTGAAAGATATTATCTTTTTGGACTATGTGAATTATGGATTATGCTGGATAATTAATCAACTTATAGATCTCTTTTCACTGGTAGTTGGTGAGGCTGTAACATAGAGACATTTTAAAGATGAAAATAGATATGAGTTCATGTCATAGGGGAATATATTTCATTTTAAGAAGACTTATAAGGTGTTGGATCATGAACACATTTATGAGGGGATCCTAAATAATGATTTTGCTGGTGGACCCATGGTTTTGATGGGATGTCCATTTATACAACTTTCAATAGTAGCTAGAATCTCTTTAGGAACATTAATAAGGGAAGTAGTAGAAAGTTTTGCTACTGGAGATGTTAGGCCTCTCCAAATTATTATTGGTTGTTTTTTTATTTGTGTGGAAGAAAAAAAGTGTTTTTAGTGCCCCCAATAACCAATACAGTGATGATACTACAACAGGATGGGACATGCAATGAAGATATAGAAGAAGTATTGATATGTGGGTAGGGATGGAGGATATAGGTTGATGTGAAATACTAGAAGGGGCTATACATCCACTAATGAGGTAGGAAGTTGGAGTTATACTAGAAATATGAATTTGGGTGGTGAATGTGGTACTTTATTAAAAGATCTTCCCTATAATAATATAGAACTAATCATGGGACTTGGATTGGAGTGCTTGGAAGAGGGATAGACCATATACATGCAAGTAAGGCTACACCGATCGGTGTTAAATATAGACTACAAAAAATAATAGGTATGATTCTTACAAATTATATACATGATATTGTTTTGTTTAATATAAGAAGAATGAAATTCTATTATATCTTTCTAATTTTTAAGTGGATTGGTTTTGTTGTAGGATTATATGGCTGGGTTTATGTCGATTGACATGTTTTGGGGGTGATATTAGAGGGAATCCACCAATTTATGATTTTTCCCTTAATGTTGGTGGGTACCATCTCTTTGAGGACCTATTCAACCTTGAGAAAATATATTTTGACCTTATATAGGGGAGGGACTGGGTGGTTACATAACATGATCACATTGATTGTTATCATACAAGAGTGAGTTTCTTATCTCTAGGGTGTGATACATACATCCATCATCGGGAATGGAATATCAAGGTAAGTTGTATGGGTCCAATTCATTAGTAAGAATGTGATCTCAATGATGAATTGTCCAGTCTTTTTTTAAAAAATTGGTTTGTGAAGAATAGTGTCTTCCCTCCTATAGTGGATCTATTCTAGGTCGTTTTTACTAGGTATTGTTTATGGATGACTATTCATATAAGTAGAGTTAAAAAAATTTATAATAGTAGGGGATGATCCAGTATATATTTTACCTTACAGAATAGATCCAGGAGAAATATAGGTGCTTAATACAATGAAAGATGAGTTATATGATAGATGATTTATATTTCCTAATACAGAACCTTATGGATCCCTGGTATTTTATATGATAGAATATGGGACAACACTTGTATTTTTTTAATATCATTTTTTAACTAGATTACATTTATGAACCAATATTTGCATCCACACATCAATGTATTTTCTTACTAGTAAAACGAGGCCTTCATATTCTCTAAGATCAATTAGAGTTCGGGATATCATCATTTTAGGGGGATACCTTATTATATACCATGAACTGTATTGCTAAGAATGTATCTTTTTTATTAGTTTATTTTCATTCCTTTTGGGATGATGAATATGACATATTTGTTAATGGATTTGATGAACCAAATATTTCTCCCATATTTGGACCAGTTTGAAGTTATCTTCATGTTTGGAAATTTGGTATACTCCCAAACTAAGGAAGATCATTATACACAATTCATCATCATCTTTATTACATTAAGATACTAACCATAAATATTGAATTTTTTTATTATGCAAGAGGAGAAGGATACATGGGGGAGAAGGCATAGCAGGGTCTAAGGGGGCCTAAAATAATGGAGACCAAGGGCGTCCCCTCGAATCAAATTCACCCCCTCCAGTTTGAATAAGGAGATTTTGGATAAGCACGTGATATTAGAACATTGAACCGCCTAGGATACTAGGTGATCTGCAAGTTTTTTCCTCTCACGCCAAGTGTGGGTCACCTAAGTGTTGTCGTTGAGGAGGCTTATACATTTTCTAAATATGTAGGAAATCGACCAAGGGGTGGAATCTCTGCCATGCATGGATTCTCTTATGATAATTGAGTCTGTTTCCACTTGGGAGAGGAGGATATTATCTTGTCTGCACAGGGTGAGACTAGTTAACATAGCCTGGACCTCTACTTGGATGGACGTTCCACTGCCATATTGTGTTGTAAAGGCTGGCAGCATTCTCCCCCTGCCATCCCAGACAACCCCTCCTCCGTGCATGTCCCTCGAAATGCATTAACCATCTGTATTAAGCTTGAGCCCCATAGCTGGTGGAGTCCAGCACACCTAGTGACCTTGAATCCTAGAGGAGGTTTGGGCCCTCGGGGATATGGCATGTGGAGCCCAATAGGAGGGAGCTTCCTGCCAGTTGCTGATCATCTCCACCATGTCAACCAGGAGGCTCTTGGTACGCACAATTAGGGATCTTCCTGTTGTTTTTTCTTCCCACATATCTAGCCCGGTTCCTGGCTTTCCATAGGCACCAGCACCCCGCACTAAGAATCACCGCTCTCTCTATTGTTTCCAAACCCGTATCAACCGTCCCCTTAAACTAGTGATCCAGGAAGGGTGTGTCCAACATGTCATGAGAATAGAATTCAATGAACTCACCAAAAGCACTCCACACGTCACGCGCCCAATCCCCTTCAAAACAAAACGTGGTTCGTGCTCTCCTCCCTTCCGTTTTTAACGCAACAACAGCTAGAAGGCAAGAAGATACCCATATTTTTGACATTTTCATCTGTATAAGTGTTATTTCTAAATCAATATTGTACAATTCATTGGTCAAATCGTTCTAGAGGAATGTATTTCAGTGGACCTAGATATGTTTCAAGAAGTTTTATCTTGGAAGTCTCCCTGGAATATTTATCATTTTCGAAAATTATTGTGTTTCTTGTGTAATTATAAAAGTATTGTCAAATAATAATATCTCTTGGATGAAACAATATTAGGTTTGACCATTATCTATAAAATGTTCGAGTGGTCTAAAGCATGTGATAATTATTTCCAAGAGTTAAAGAAACGCTTTACCGCTGCACCAATCCTGATCTTACCCAATATAGAAAAGGATTTTACAATTTTTGTGATGCATTTGGGATCAAGCTTGGCGTAGTGCTTCTCTATAGAGATCGCGTTGTGGTTTAAAAATCTTGGTAGTTGAGGCCACATGGATAGAAGTATCATATATATGATATTGAGTTGGCTACATTGGTTTATACCCTGAAGAGATAGAGAAAAAATATTCTTGGTGAGAATTTTTACTTTTATAATGATAATTCCTTAAATAAATATGTTCCAAATTAATTTTAAATATTCAACAATGAATATGGGTTATGTACATGTATTCATCCAGCATTGATCTCTCTTACTTGATGGGGAAGGGAAACATTGTTACTAATTTGTAGGGTCAGAAGACACAATATCATGATGTTTAAGATCCTAGATCATAATGGAGGATGATAAATTTGTTTTTTCAAATTAATATATGATTTTGGGGAGATAATTACCTGATGACACTCATTTCATTGTCTGTTGATCTTTCTCTTCTAAACCATGTTAAGAGGAGGTCATATGAGAACTCAAAATGTATATATTTAAGAGATTATTTTGATGTTGGGGAGCCAAATTACAATTTAAAATTGATTATGTTGATATTATTCAATTTTTTGGCTATGTTTTCATGCCTAATTGTATGCAGGAAGAGATGTTGTGTGATTACCATACCTCAATGTGGGCAGTACACCCTAGGTTGAAAATAATGTGTCATGATATTTGTATATATAATTGGATTCCATGAATGAGAGTGGTGATTTTGGGATACATGTAATAATACAAGACCATTAAGAATATTAGTTAAATAATCAATAACCAACTATAATTTTATAGGCACTTATCATTCTGGAATTAAAGTGGGATGATTTTACCATGGATAATAGGGTGGGACATATGAGGACACCTTGGAAGAGTGAAAAAATATGGTTGATTTTATATCAATTAACAAAGGTTTCACATTTATTACTGATGTGATAGACACTAACCATTGACTAGTTGGGTGGCTTATATGTCTGAAAGATAATATGTATACATGTGGTAACTTAGATTATTATTTAATATTACAACACACATTTAAATTTCCCCTTTTCGAAATGGTTATAAAAGTTAGTAGGTACCTGAGTGTTTTGGAATACAATCTTCCGTCCATTGATGGAATGAAAATTGGAATGTAATATCCAAGTGTTAGAGGAAATATTGACGGAATTTATTCTATACTTTAGCAGATCGTGGAACAATAACTTATAACTCAATGAGATATACTATTAAAATAGAAATTAGGCGACTATCAAGATGGATCCATATGATATTGTATGTGGTTGGACATGTTGAAATCCCTTATGATAGATGATAAAAGGTGATTCAGAGTTGATGAGACTAAGTCTCATATAGGATATGTTGTATAAGGTTCATTTGATTTAGAATGATATGGATACATATCATATTATAAATACGTAATATGGTTATTGACACCATCATCCACTTTAGTTCACAGTGGGTGACCGTGTGGTCCTTTAGTTTCCACTATGATTGTGTCACTATTGATTTTCAAAGCATGGAAAGACAATGACTAGATACCTATGGATATTTGAGATTATAGATACGATCAAACCATTGGAATATTGATTGGATATTTCATAATGGTACAATGGTATGTGAGATGTTCTTTATGTCTCAAACATTTAGTAGTATCACCCCAAAATGTCTTATGTGATCAATGTTTATGAAGTTAAGATTGATATTGAGGCTTCCTTTGAGGTGCATCTTGTTCATACTGTAGATCATAGTAAGAAATCATTATGGGGTACTTCCAGGATGTTGATATAATTATTTTGGTAGCATGGAAATGTTTACGTGGGAGCAGAGGCTATTGAGGTAGATATATGGGAATGATGTATATATATTTTAACTAAGGTTTCATAGTGATTCTTTGGAAATCATCCAAAGGATGAGTTATAATAGTGTTGGGTTCATGTAATATCCCATACTTCTTATGAGTCATTTTTCATATAAATTTTGGTTTAACACCCTTATGTTTTGGTTAATGAAGGGATTCTTGAGAATATGACGGGTTTTGGGGGTGTACCAAGGGATCAGTACATGATAGAATATAAAAGTGTCAATATTTTACATGGATCATAATTAGTACTAATGGTGCACCTAAACCGTGTAGCCTGTAAGGGGTGGGTGTGTTGTAGAAAACCCTTTTAGAAGATTGTTGGAAGCTGTGAAACATTGTATAGAGCCAAACACATGGCCCCTAAATGGTTTGGAAAACCATACAGGATAGTAAAAGAACACTATGACCCTGGGCCGCCCTCCTGGATAGATGGCACCATAAGTTTGGCACACAGTTGGGGAAAACATCTACCCAAATTATGACCCACATTAACGGTGGGGGATTTTCTACACCCATAATTTAAAAATTATTACCCAATTCTCCTCATATTTCATCCTATAGTAACCTAGTGTATTAACCAATATGTACTTTTCATCCTATGGGTAATTCCCCTTCAATTAATGGTATATTAAGGCATTGTTGGTTACGCATTGATGATTCAGGAGAGTATACTATTAAAAAATAATATTACTTATAGAATCATGATGGAATGTTATATTTTCATCTAAATAACTAACACTTATTTTGAAAAATATTCATAGATTGGATATTAAGAGTTATTTGATATTGAATATAGGGTCATGAATAAGAAATTTATTTCCTATGAACTTGAGGAAGGTTGTATAAAAGATATTTTCCTATATTTATGATGTTAATATTATTTATGGGTTTTGAAAAATTACATTCATTCCATAAGTTTATTTTTTTATCTAAAGAAAATGATTTGACATAGTGAATTACATAAATGACCCCTCATAGATATTATGCGATCCATTTAGGATACATATATCAGACCAATGGTAAACTATGGACCATTCAAATCCCATTGATATGAAAAAATATATTTGGAAATAAACTTTTAATGGTTTTATGATATTAAATCATGTAATTTGTGTTTGTATTAACATTAAGATGTTAAATGTGTTATGGAATGTTATTTCTAAAATTATCTAAATGGCTAAATTGGCTTGTTCAAGTGGGATTATGTTTATAATATGCGTCCAATGGTTGAAAATTTTCTTAAAGGTTAATATGGGAATGTTATGGAATTGAGTAGTGTGTATAGAAATGAACAACAATGGGATAAATGAAATGGTCCACCCATGTTTTTATTGGTTAGAAAGGTCACTGATGATGAAAAATGGGAATAAATGATAAATTTCATAGTTTGGATATTGGAATAATATTTCTCTATCTTGATTTAGGTTATAAAAATTCTCAATGATATACTAATGAATTTATTGGTATCATTGTTGGAATGATTCCCTATGCTCGTCTGGTATGGTCATGATTTGGACACGTAGAATAATTCTCTAAGGTACATTGACTTATGTGAATTTATTTAATAAACACCCATGTGATGAAAAGAGTATATCCAAATATAATATATGCTTAAAAATTCAAGAATAAGATATATCAGGTTAGGTGTGTTGGTCTATAGTGAGAAATGAGAGTCCTTGGGACTATTTCTTAATAGTTTTTTTTTCAGAAAACTTTTAATTACACTATCTTGATTATTTATTACATGTACTTATTCATAAAATATTATTTGACAAGAAATTATTTTAGATAGTATTAGTTTTTTACTATAGAGTTGCAATCCAACCCTACTTGGGCCGCTATTGGGTACCCAAGAAAACATCATTGATGCTAGCCATGATTATGGTAAATGAACTATTTTATTTGGATGATATAAGATTTGGGAAGGAGGATGGAATAAAGGACTGAATATGATGTTGGGAACTATTTTGGGGATTGATGTTGTCATGAAAGTTTTTTCTTCTATTATCTTATTTGTATCCGAGGACATAGCACATTTATTATGTTAAATTTTTATACATCCCCATTTTTAGAATGTGGAATTAGATTCTTAGTTAAGGGTAATTATTTAATCTTCAGGTTTATTATTATTTCCACAATTTTCTCACTCAGTTTAAGAGTGTATATTCTCCAAACATATCTCATTAGACCCTTATTACTAGTAGAGATAATATGGATTATGGTGAGGTGAGCATGAAGTTTGGTAGTGCACCGAAACAAGGAGCATGTTCATTAGAACTCGGTTTGGGACATTACAGAGATGGAAAAATATATCCACCACAAAGATGATGTGATGTTTTCAAAGAAGTGGATAAAATAATAGTCCAAATTTAGAGACAATTCTCAACATGAATTTTACTTCCAATGAAGAACATGGTCTCTCATTATTCCATTATATATATATATATTCATTTATACTCACATATATGGTATTTAAGGAGATAGATGCATCACTTGAGGGGGATCTTTAATTTGTTTATTCTAAAAAATATCTACTACATAGTGACTGTGGAACTTATGAATATACTTATAAAATTGAAAGATGATGTATTCTAATAACACTTTAATCCCTCATTATCCATTGTATTAAACACATAAATTTTACGTGTGTACTTGGAATATGAATAGACGAGACAAAGTGGTAGAAATATATTTTTCACTTAAATTTTGTGATTTTCTTCTTTATGTGTGAGATGAGTTTATAATTATATTGGTAAAAATAATAATATACAAACCTTAAAATGAAAATTTATAATTCTAAGGATGATTTCACATAAATTCAAGTTTATGGACAATATGGAAAAAATCAGTTGCATCTCCCCTTTTTTAAAAATGATGTAATACCATATATACACAGTGTTAATTAATTATATTTTAATTGAAAATGAAAAACATGTTATATCATCAAATTATTAAAATTTTTCATGAAATATCTTTTAAAATAGAATAACACGATTGTGAAAATTCTTGATATGAGAATACCTCAATCCTTCCCATTTAATTTTATTTCCAAAAGGGGTAAAGGTTTTAAGAAAACATATTCAATTATAAATATAGGAAGTGATATTTTAAAAAATAAAATGGGGGAGATTATGGGGAAATTTATTTATTTTTTCCATGATGTGTAATTATTTTTTGGAGTGTTTTGGTGTATTATTTGGATATTTTTGGAGAATGTTTATGGATGCACATGATGTCATTGGATTTTATTCTTTAGAAATTATTCTTGTAAATTCAATAGTTGATTTAAACAATATTAAATGTAAATGAAATGTTTTATATGGAGTTTTAATTGTTGATAGATGTACCCATCCCTTATTTGGGTAAATAAGAATATTTTAAGGCCATTAAAATATTTATTTCCATTATGAATTATTTTTTGATGAATATTTAACTGTTTTCATAAAACAATCACGATGGAAAAATAAAAATTCAACTCATGAATGTAAATATATATTATCTTAGTGTGAATAGTATTTCATAGAAGAGATTTATGTTGTTTTGGGATTTTATTAGAATTTTATCTAACTCTTGGAATGTTCTTTCTAAAAAATACTCTTGCTAATGAATCATTAAGTCTATAGTGACCATACATTGTGGGATCATACTCAACCATGTAAGGGAACCATCTCAGCTTGATAGCATGGTTGTTGGAATTAGATAGCACCTTATTGGGATATAATGGGTGAACATGATGTTAATAGGTTATAGGGGTCAACATAGAAACCTCAAGTGAATATGTGGTAGATAAAGGGGAGAGGGTGTCAGTCACTCGCGATGTGCAATTGTGCATGTGTTTCTAAGTGTGAACCCTACTTCCCTGGGTCAAAATTCTAGCAACACAAATTATAATATATGGGTGAATGAAAATGAGTATAAAATTTATATGGGATTCATAAACGGGTGTTATTGTTCCTCTATTATAAATTAATCATACATAACATTTTTTATACAATCAAAGGTACCTAGACCACCTAATCACTTTGTGAAATATCTTTTAAACCCCACCTCTATAGTGTTGCATTTCACTGGAGTGTTACATTTCAAGACTAAAATAATAAATCTAGGAAATAATTTATGATTTCTTTAGATATTGAGGTTAAAACACACTATTAATTAAATTTATATATTTTATGAATGAGACAACACAAAGAAAATCCATTGTCATAATGAAAAAAAAGATACAAAATTATATTTGAATGAATATATGATTAGGTTTTTTAAATGATTATATATGTGATATTTTTAACAATAAAAAGTTATAAAATAATAACATTTTATTTGATAGTATATGTTAAATTCAATAGAGAGTATAAATAACCTAAGAAATATATTTTATAAAATTTTATTTATTCGATATCTTATAGAACATCCACCCTCATGTATAAATAAGTATTAATATAGTATACCATTATAACCACATAATCAAATTTATGGTTATGAATAGTAAGAAAACAAATATGAGTATTATGGTTATCTAGTTACTATAAATAAATTAAATTAAATTAAATTAAAAAGAAATATTTTCTGAAAAATAATATTTTTCTAAACTAAGGATTTTTCGCTCATTGTGGACTTAATTTAAAATGATTTTTTTACTGATTTTTTGAAAAATATTTTAAAAAATTAATCTCATTTTTTAAATCAACATATCAAAATTATCTTAGGATGATTTTTTTATATTTTTCTAATTAATTTATTTATTATTTAATAGTGAAACTTATTGAATTTGAAATGGAATATGAATTTTATTTTAAATTATTTATAACTATAATTTATATTTTAAATTTTTATAAAAGAAAATTAGTTAAATTTTAAAACAATTAACTTAATTTAGGTCAATTTTAATCATTTTCATATTGAATTGTGATATAAAAATGTTGTTAGCTTTTGAAAATTTCTCTCATTAAAACCCCGCTCACTCACCATGTATGTAAGATTATATTTATTTATATTTTTACAATTCCAGGAATTGAACTTAGAAAAATAGATTAAATGTTTTTGACCATCATTATTTATAATTTCTAATAAGGTCAAAAGAATTTTTGACTGAAATGAATAGTGAAAATAGTAAAAATTCAATATCACTGTTATGGAAAAATTGTATTGATTAGGGGTTAGAATAAAATAAAAAGGGTTCATAATACCTAAAAAATATTATAAAAAAAAATCTATAGACATATTTATACCATTAAACATTTATTTTTGAAAATGGTCTATTCTGGGAGCCTTGAAACATGAAAGCAATCACAGGTAGAATTCATTCTTTCCAAAAATTTGAAATGTGACACTCACCTCAAATATAACGATCCACCATATCACCTCTATTATTCACCCCATAAAACCAATATATTTCTAACAATACAAGAAAAATTCACTTCCCAAATTCCCATATATACTCATAGAAAACTTTTTTTGGAATACATCTAAACCTGTAAGGATTTTGGTGCAAAATTATAAAGTATACTTGAAGAAGAGGTAACATTGTTCAATGATCATTTTTATTCTATTTATTTATACACCTTCATAAATTCATAATAAAAATTTTATTATATAATATCCCCAGTATATTCCATATTCATTGTTTTTGTTATGTTAAGGGAATGACTAAAATTCATCTCCATTTTTTACAAATGGGTTATGAAATCATCATTCATGTGTGTGGCAGAATACCGCATTATGAGCCAATGTCCTTCATTTTTTCATTACAACCAATCATGGTGGGATACACTGATGGATAATATGTATATATATATATATAAAATATTTATCACATAATTATACCTCTTGATAAATTATATAATATATACAATTTTTCATTGCCTTCTGTAGAGGATAAAATTACGTCACTATGGTGTCTGCATAACTACCACCTCCCAAAGCGATGTTATTCGTCATTCACTAATGTTGTTCCAGGAAAAGTGATAAGGCTAAATTTAATGATCACATGTAAAAAAAATAATTGTGATATTAATGACATATATATAATTATTACAATATAATATATATCATCATCACTTTTAAAAGATCCATTAAGGAAAGATGATATCATCGTTTGTGTATGTGTGGACTACAACCTTTATAAAATAATGTGACACTCTTTTTTTCACTGTACAAAATGAATGATATATATTTTATCACAACAATCCAAATAATACCACATCTGGTTCATGATACCATTATATTGACAAAAGATAAAAGGAAAAACATCATTAAGGACCAAATAGTTTAGTAGTATTCATAAATTAGATACATACATGAGTTTTACATATGATTTCATTAAGAAATTAAAACAAAATATATTTTTTAGAATAAATATATTACATATAATAGAATCCTACATAACATTAAAATTAAACTCCATGAATTACTATAACAATAGAAAAAAATAACAGTGAGCTCTAATTATTATTAAGGGAAAAGTAAAACATAATCTATTATGAATTAATAACTATAGTCAACTTGGAAATGTAAATAACTTATCACAAACTCTATTTAAATAACATGACTATTATAGTAATATAAAGAATAATAAACATGTAAATCTAAATAATTGAACACACATGGAATTTAAATAAATATGATTAGAATAAAATGCATCCCTTGATCATAATAGACATAAATTATCATGGATAATGAAAAATGAATCTAAATGATGGAAATAATTAATTATTTGAGGTCATGTTTTCCAATAACATGATACCATTTCCATTAATATAAATCATAAAGATGGATTAAGATATTCTTGGTTAAACCAATCTAATTTGTTTAACGTTCTTTAAAAAGAAACTACTATCAAGATTTTTCCTCCGGATAATTTAAACTTCTTTTTTAAAAACATGAAGGGTTTTTTCAAAAAATTTTGTCTCTGGAAAATACTGGTGTATAAAGGGTATTTCTATTAGTGGTCCTGAAACCATTTCATAAACATCCAAATCATTCCTTATATATCGAATATTCAATTTAACTCATAAAAAATGTGCCTTTTCAAATAACCTAATTATCTAAAGGATACAGATTTATCATCATTTCCCTAGTAAATAAATGGTTGTCAATGTAAATACCACAATTAAAAATGTTCTAAAATCCATTAATGAAATGTATTGATGATAATTAATGTTTAAATTTAGTTTAAATTTAGTTTCCATAGTAAGGTGGATGATTCAAGGTAATGTAAATGTCAAAAACAGAAACAAGAAAGTGATTGTTAATACTTTCCTTGGTCAAAGTGATCATAAACCATCCAGATGAAGGTAAATGATATTATCAATACAATATAAACCCATTTTATATGAATAATATCAATTTTTCATTGATGAATATAAATTACATAAAATATCATTGAAAAAATCCTATATTAAAATATCATTTTTAATTTTGAAACTTATCTTGAAAAACAATTTCCTTGAAAATCACTTTTAAAACAAGAATTTGTCAAAAAAAAATTTAAATAATTGTTTTAAAATAAATATTATAGAATATAAAAAAATTCTAAAATAACATTATTAGTCATGATGGATTGAAATTACATTCATGACTCACACATTAAAACAATGTTTTATTTCTATTTTTTTTGTAAATTCCAATGTGTAATTATTTTGAAAATGAAAAAAAAGATTCATTTCAAATACATTTTAAAAAAAAAATTAAAAATATATTAATAAATAATATTAACAATTAAAAAAAAATATTTTTTTTAAAATTATGGTTTTGGAAGAAAACATATTTTTCATTCAAGAGAGAAATGAAGTCATATTTTCATGGAAACATTTGATAAAAAACTATAAGTAACAAATAGTTGAAAAGTAGTACTAGTATGAGGAATTATTGAGTTAATTAATAAAAAAGAATAATAAAATTGTTGATTTTATTAGTAAATGGTAAATTAATCTTCATCAATTGATATTCAAGAATAAACAATTTAGATTATGATGGTCCTTTAATATATAGCCTTAAAACTATCGTAAGGTTTAAATAAGATTTACTAAGTTAATAAATTATGTGTATACACTATTAACTGAAATAAAAAATTAGAAATACAAAAAATATATAATTTAATATCATTATAGACATAATTTTACTATGACATGATCAACAAAGAATAATTTTTACTATATGGGTGGAAATTAGGTTAAGAAATACCTTATCGTATGATTCGTATTGGTTGAACACTCATTAACCCAATTTATAATTATTTTACATATTTTATTAACATAAAAAAGATCAAAATTTATATTTATAATAACCTATAAAATTATTTTATAACATCTTGTCACCCATTCATAAATAATCTCTTATTATTTTCATTGTTTCTATTATTAATTTTCATGTTTTTCGGGTACGTTTTGACTTGTGATTTTTTTGTTCATATTATATTGATCATGATTTAATCATATACATAATGTAAAACTTGGTCTTATTATAATATATATTAATCATATATGGGTTTTGTTTAATCTATAAAATTAATTTATTGGAAATGAAATACACCATTCATGGAGATGGTAGGTCACACATATATATGAAAAATGTTTCTATTATCTTGTCATGTTGGAATAAAAAAAATTAAATGATATATATATATAATATCATTATAGTATCATTATAATTTCATATATATCATATATTTTTTTAAAATATCCTTAACACATTCCATGTAAAGAGTGAATGAATACCGTCGCTTTGCAAGCCGATAGTCTGCCTTAAAATGATCGATGATATCGTATTCCCAAAATATGTATAGAATGAAGGTATGTGTCATATAAAAAGTTCATATGAAAAATAAAATAATTCATATCATGTATACCGTATATAAACTATACATTTATCTTTATTCCCAACCATGAAATGTTGTAATGGGAAATGGACGACATCGATTCATGAGGCTATAGTCCTCCACACACACAAAAGATTATTTCATAACCCATTTTATGGAAGTGTGTGATGTTGTAAGTCATTGAAATAAAATTGAATAATTCTATTATATTTTTGAAATTGGGGATATTATATAATCATGGTATAATAATAATTGAATGAGGTTAACAAAGAAATAAAATAAAAACACTTTTAGAAGAACATTATCTCTTCATTTGGTATCTTCCTTAGGTTTTCACTAATTCCATAATAGGTTTGAATCATTCCTAATATAAGGATTATATGATGAGAATAGAGATTTTTTTGAGGGATTTAGGCCATTTTTTTATGATCCAAGGGTATTTATAGGTTTGAAGAAGATGGAGACTCAGTGTCCTTTTATAGTTAATGAGGAGTGACATTACTTTAAAAAGTAAATGATATTCATTATTCAGTGGTTTCCATTAACTCATGTGGCTCCAAAATTGAATGATAATAGAAAACCACCTTTATTTATTTGATAAAATCCTCTAACACACAAAATGGAAGGTATTTTTATAATCATATTAATTAATATACACATTTCCTTATTTTAATATTTTGTGATTTCACTATGATAACTAGTTTTCGAACCTATATAATGTTTCTATTAAGACTAAAAAAATTAATAATTAAGAAAATTTTTTTTCCCACTAATAATAAATATTAATTCTAATTTATAAAATAATAATCTCATGGGTATTGGGAATTAGTTTTAACAGAAACGTTTGTAACGCCCAAAAACACTACTTCAACCCAAACCGTACTAACAATGTTTTTACTATTTTGGGGTCAATATGATCATTATAAAAGATAAATTTATCGATGAATGGGATATATTTGATATTTATTTATATTCAAAAGACACATCTATTAATATAGTGTTTTTTAAATTTTAAAACATTTAAGAAAATATCATTTATAATAAAATAAAACTTATGGTAATTTGGACATTTTAAATTTAATATAAATTTAAAAATAACATTAATATTTTTATTTGAATAATTTAAGTTTAAATTTCTTTAAAAAGATATATTTATATAAAAATATTATTGACCACAATAATTCGTTCAATTTTATTCAATTTTAATGTTTTTAGTATCATTTATTATATTTAATTATTAACTAAAAAGTTACTTCATTTGTGATTCATAATCATATTAGTTAAATAGTTCCTATATAAAATTGAAATAAAATTTATTAAGATAGAAAAAACTAATTTTTATTTCAAAATAATATATATAACTAAACCCATGTGGTGTTTGTCCATATCCAAATGCTGTATAAATATTAAAATCATAGAAGGTTCATTTTTTGGAATTTTTCTTCACGTAACTAATTATTTAGGTCACATTCATTGAAAACTCACCCAAAAACTCATAACATTAAATTCAGAGGTAATAAAGGCCAACATATGTATAGAAAATGGGTTTTAGAAAATTGGGTATATCATTTAAGATCTTATATTCTAGGTTTGACCACTAAGTAAACTAATTCTTACATTAATCACTATAGTTAATTTTAAATTTTTTAAATAATAATTATGGTCAAAGAATACATTTAAATTATTATATAATATAAATTATCTTCATTAAAAATATGGAAACAATTTTTTCAAATTATACCCATAGAAGTTGTATAATTTAATTTTAAATTAATCTTATACATGTTATGAGAAAGCGAGTTTTTAAAGTGAAAATGTTCAAATGATGAAAATGTTTTTATATATAAATTAAATATTAAAATGTTTTAAATGACCTAAATTATGTTAATAGTTTTATAATATATCTTTTTTTACTACAAAACCATTAAACAAATTAATTATCATTTTAAATTATTTAAATTTCAAAACTACTTTCAATTAAAATTTATTATTTTCCACTTTCCAAAAAAAATGAAAATTCTTATAAATATTCCAAAAAATCACACTAGGCTGATTTTGAATTTAAAAATTCAAAAAGTAAGTTTCATTTTTCATATAAAATTTCTAAATGTGGTAAAATTAAATATTAAATTATGTGTGCTAAACATGATTAAGCCATCTTTTAGAAATAATTTATTTTTTTAGAAAACATTTAATTTTCATACAAATGATTATAGATACCTACTAAATTGTTTTAAAAAATTTATTTTAATAAGTTATTAAATCATATCATAACGCTCCATTTAAATTTTAGGCGATAAAATTAATATTAAATAATATTATTAATAATATCTTTTGTTTTATAAAACGCATCCTCATGTGTAACACACACATTCAAATAAACTTGTTGTCATGTATAACCCATGATAAACTCAATGTGGCATGTCACATATGCTATTGAACACATTTTTTTTATTTTATAATTTTATGGGTGTTTCATTATCAAAAAATTAAATAAATATATTCCTTACTATTTAAACATGATCATGGAAATCCGGGGTTTCACATTTAGAAATAAAATTGTTGAGAAAGACACATTATAAAACAATTAATAAAATATCCCATGAAAAAAAGAGAAAGAGAAGTATGAAGGTCATATGGAATAACAAATATCTAGTATTACATTTATCGTAAAATTAGTGGTAATTTAAGGTATGAACATGTGGGAGGGAAATCATAAATATTAATAGTTATTTATTGAGGTCCTTGATCCCAAGAATGTGAGTGATCAATGTAAAATTAAGGTGTTAAAACCCAATAAATTTTTATTATATAAAAAAACATCAGTAAAAGAAAGACCGTACGCGGTTAAATTTTTGTTTCAAGACCCTTTTCCCTAGAGGTGAATAATTATTTATCTCTCTAAGAATAAAAGTAAATATAAATACTTGAATCATTTATATTTCATAGGAACAATTTCATCTTTTTGTTGTTATTTTACCAAATACAAATTAATCCGTTAAACCGAGAGATGGATTTTAAAAAATGAACTTTTATGCCTGAACCACTAAACATTATATTAAATAGTTTGTAAGATCCATAAAAGAGTTACTTGTAACATCACATGCAAGTAATTAATAATATATATTCTTATATATGTCTATTTATGAATTGGATAGTGTTTTAGAGGCTTAAAATAAGAATAAATCAAATCTTAAGCATGGAATACACTAATATTTTTTAAAAGATTGTTTTACTGCCTTTTGATGGAAAACCATTTTTAAATAAAACTTTTGACAATTTTATAATCTATATTTTTCAAAATAAAATTATTCCTTATGATTGGAACTTTGAAATTTACTTTGGATAAATTTTTGGTATTTTTCTGACAATGTTCATTTTTTAATGAATAGTGAAAAATACTGCATTTTACATCAAAACTGCATTTTCATCTAATTTAATTTTATGGTTAGATTATCTTTTTAATTGATTTTAAAGTGTAAATAGAATATATTTTTACCATGTAATTCAATTGTGGTCATTGGGATTAATTTCACTTTGGAATTGGGCATAAACAAGTGCCAAACTTTTCATAGACATTGTTTCTAAAAAACCCGCTATTTGTTTTGACAACAAGAATTATTTTTAAATTAATTATTGGAATTTATGATTTTGGAATTTGGTAAAATTAATTACATATTTGGAATCATAAGGTCCATATTTTGTAATCAAGACTATTTTTTCCAGACATTATGAATAGTAACGACGGTAATTATGTTTAATTATCTTGATTAATTAGTAATTGGGTAGTTAAGGATAATAAAATAATATCATAATAATAACAAATGACCAAAACATGTGTCCTAATACTACTGGTTGTTTCATGGCCGACCATGGTATCGATTGTGCCAAACTTGGGGACCCCATGGAATCACTAATGTGTGATAATGACTTTTTATCTTTTTATTTTTAAAGAAAGTTAAATATAACAAAGAATATATCACCTGAGTAATTTTTTTAATTTTTTTCTACATAAATGACCTACTGAACTATAAATAGTCATTGGAAAAATAAAAATATTTCAGACATCATAGGATTTTTTTATAATTTTTAGACATTAAATAAATTAAATTATTTATGACATCATGATGATGCAGCAATTACCTCATTAATGAATAATTTAAATAAAATGAAAAGATAATGTAAAATATAAGACTTACACTTGTCAAAGACATATTGGATGAGTATATTTCGAACCCTTATCACCTTATCCTCGAAATAAATCAATGTGAGCCCTTTTATATTTGAAAAACATTTCAATATAAAGTAACATTTTGTATCTTTCCAAGAGTGACCTCCTCTCCTATTATAAAAGGCCCCCACCTCTACCTCCTTACCCACACTTCTCAAGACATTGGCTTAGACAAGCTCTGATAATTTTATCTCTCCACATCCCTCTCTTCATCCTATAATCCTTACCTTAGGCAGAAATCTCTTCAAAAACCATTTTGGTTCAAACCAAGAAGAGTTACCCGATTTAAAGGTAAAGTCTTCTCTAATGTTCTTTTGTTTTATTTTGGTTCTCCAAACCCCTCAAATATTTTTATTCATTTATTTTGTAACAACAACAATAGATTTAATATACTAGGATGTTGTTATAAGAAGTATTAGAGCTACACTAACACACACCTTCATCTAATGGTTAAGGAGAACACTATTTGCGTGGATGGCGAATTTCTGCCTCACGAAATGATGATTGTTCAATATTCTTCTAACACCATCAAATATGGTCATTAAGATGACACTATATTTATATATGATATATAATAAGTTTATTTTTTCCTTAATCTTCTGTATTTTTCATTTATGGCATACCTTTATGGCTTCCATTATGGGTAAACGCGATATCTTCATTTTAGAAAGTGCCGACTACCGACCCCTCAAAGTGATTTGATTCGTTAATGCCATATGTGGTACATATAAAGGATAGGGTTAATGATATTATATATGATATTATACTGGAATTATAGTATACATTTATATCATTATGATTCAATTCCATTAAATATGAAATAGAAATGAAAGTAGCGTTCATGCGTACGTACGACTTACCGTCTCTATGAACGATGCATTTCATTTCTTACCTCTAAATGTTATATAATATTATAAATGCATGTATATACTAGATATATAAGATATATATGATATCTAAATCATGAATATAATTCAGGATATAATGGATATTTTATAACATGAACAAATTGTAATTATAAAGAGTTTATTTTTGACTCAAGTACCAATGATCGACAAAAAGATCATTATTAACTTAAATAATTACATAGTGTTCATAACATGGTAATAAGTGATATAAAAGGAATAATGATCTTGAAAAAGGTTCTTAAGAAATTATAAATTAAATCAAGTTTATTATTCAGGATGTTAAAGAACGATTGAGTCAAGTCGGACCCGAGGTTAGCAACTTCATCTCAATCTCCTTTCATTGAGGCATATTTTCTTTTATACAAAACTATCTTTTATACGGTGTATAAACCGCTTTTACTTTTAAATTTATTCAAAAGGAATCATTTTTATACGAAACGTTTACTAAACGACAAAAGGGAATATTTTTTTGCCATACGTATGCGGCGACAACGACTTCTCCACCGCCATGACCATTATTTGAGTTTCAGCTTCCTCTACAAGACATAAATTTTTTTTAAATGAAAAATAAATACCATGTTTTACTTTTCTTTTATTTTGGTATTGAAAATGGTTTTCATAATGTTTTTATTATATTAATGTGTTGTATAGATATCTTGTGATTGAAATATGGAAATGTTATGTCTTATTTATGCATGTTTTATGTGATACGATTATGTTATGGTTCTTGGGAATTGTTATGTAGATGGGTG
Source organism: Viscum album (assembly GCA_963277665.1). Taxonomy (NCBI): domain Eukaryota; kingdom Viridiplantae; phylum Streptophyta; class Magnoliopsida; order Santalales; family Viscaceae; genus Viscum; species Viscum album. The sequence continues at coordinate 63,956,185 of OY728136.1, read as the reverse complement.
GTTTCGTGATAAACTAAGGGCGGGTGAGCCTGATATAGTTTTCCAATTCATTGGGTAATGCGAAGGGGTTAAACGTTAATGTTTCTACGAATAGATTTAGGAAATATACTGTGATGGGTATTCCAAACGTGACCATGAGGGTTGATCCCTACGTAAGAATGTTATGAATGACTCAGGTTACCTTTATGTCTTATGATTTGTATGATTTATTCATGATTTGATGAGGTATGTTAAAATGCTTATGTTTTATGAGAAAAGTATTATTTCATACATGGACTAATGTTTTCATTTCGTACTTTTATATCCTTTACTGAGCTTTTTATGCTCATCCAATGTTTTTGAAATGTTTTTTCACAGGTCCAAGGAAAGGTACAAGATGTAATGATAGTGTCAAGGAAGTATCAAGAAAGAATCCATGCTTTATTTTATATATGTTTCTATTGATGGGGAAAATGAGTAATATCTTTTATGTAACCACTTTGTTTAAACGCAGAATGTAATGCATGATTTATGATCTAATTCTCTAAATCTCTAAACCTCAAAAAGATCCTCAATGTGTATTCTTGAAGTAACTCAAGATTATGTGATGTTTAAAGCTGGGGCCTTATAGTTGGTATCAGAGTTCGGTTTAGATAACTTTAGGAGTTATAGTTCTATTAAATGACTATCCAAAAAGATTTTTTTGTCGTCAAATTGGACTGGTATAGCCTTTGAATATTACCATGTTTCTTCATCTAAGACATGTTTGTTTAGAATGATTTTCTACAGAGGAAACAGGGAAGCAATTCTAGGAAGGCATACAGAAGGAAATAACCATCCGAATCAGCATCCTGAGATTGTCGGAATTGGAACTGAACAATTTGTTTCAGTAATAGTGCAGTTGACTCAAGTGATAAATGGTGGTGGTATCCATGCACGAGGTTATCCAAATCAACCACAGAGGAACATGTTAGTGGTGGAACATTTCATAAGGCAACATCCCCCATCATTCATACGATCATCTGACCATGTGTTAGATGAAGGGTAGATTAAAGCACTGGATAAGATTTTCGATGTCATGGGGTGTTCATACAATCAAAAGGTTAGTCTTGCTATTTACCATTTGGAGGGTGAAGCAGATCAGTAGTGGTCGATGGTTAAAAATATCAGGGACGCTGATGAGATTGATTCTCTCGACTGGGATGAATTCAAAGGTATGTTTTTTGAGATGTATTTTCCTAAGGCTGTTCGACCTAGGATTGAAAAACAATTATTTTAATTGAGGCAAGAGGATGACTCAGTGGCAGCCTATGAAGAGAGGTTCACTCGATTGGCAAGGTATGCTCCAAATTTTATCTGAGACCTTGATAGTATAATCAATAATTTTTACTCAGGATTAAAGCCAAAATATCAAAGGGCTTTAGCTTCTCGCGAGTTCAAGAGTTATGAAATGATTGTTCGATGTGATAAGAAGGTGGAAATGGAGTTTGCTGATGATCAATTGTTCTATAACAACCAGTAGAAGAAGAGATCGAGGTGGCAGAAGAAAGGAAAGAATTCTTCAAAAAGGTCTAATGGAAAGAAAACTAAGTTTCCAGTTTGTGATAAATGTGGTAAAATGCATGTTGTTTAATGTCTTCTAAATTATGGAAAGTGCTACCGATGTGGTAAGATAGGACATAAGGCTCGTGATTGCACTGAAAAAGATCAGGGTGATGGTAAGAACAAATTTGATTTATAGTTATTGAAATGTTTTATGGGAAATGAGATGAGTCACTATGAAAACAAGTTTCCGAAAAAGATCTTGAGTGATGGTAATTAGTTAGAGTACAAGCAGAAAGGGGTGGTGAAATCCATTGCAACTACTTAAGTAGATGTTAGGCCATCAAATGAAGTGGTATCAGGTACTTTGTTTTTTCAGATTATGCTAGTGTGTTGTTTGATTCAGGGTCTACACATTCTTTCATCTCTGAAAACTTTTCTAGTAAAATGGGAATGACATATCAAGAAATGACTCCTAAACTTGTGGTAAAAACACTTGGGGGAAATGTTGCGGCGAAAAGAATTTATAAGAATCTTCTTATCCTTATCCGTGGAGTAAACCTACTTGAAAACCATATTGGTTTACCTCTAGTAGAGTTTGATGTTATCCTAGGTGTGGATTGGCTCTCTATTTACCATGCTAAGATTCACTGTAGAGATAAATAAGTTTATTTTCAGAAACACTTTCAGTTTGTGTACAAGAATGATCCATTACTGTTGATAACATATCAAGAGGATGAGAAACATGTAAAAGATAGAAATTAATGTTACATTGCACATATCGTTGAAAAAAGGGAACTGTTCAGATTAATGATGTGCCAGTGGTAAATGAGTATCCTGATATTTTTCCTGATGAGTTTCCTGGAATAATACCAGATCGAGAAGTTGAATTTACTATTGACTTATTTCCTAATGCTAAGACAGTTTCAAAACCCCCTTATCAAATGGCACAAATTGATCTTTTAGAGTTGAAGGAGCAATTTCATGATTCATTAGAGAAAGGTTTCATTTGACCGAGAACATCACCGTGGGGTGCTCTTGTTTTATTTGTTAAAAAGAAATATGGTTTAATGAGACTTTTCATTTATTATAGATCCTTGAATAATATCACTATTAAGAACAAATATCCTTTGCCTCATATCGATGATTTGTTTGATCATCTCCAGGGAGCTCAGTATTTTTCAAAGATTGACCAGAGATCGGGGTACCAATAGTTGAAGGTAAAGGAAGCAGATGTTCCGAAGACCTCATTTCATACAAGATATGGCCATTATGAATTTGTAGTTATGCCTTTTGGGCTAACCAATGAAACTACTATATTCATGGACCTTATGAATAGAATTATCCATGAGTTCTTGGATAAGTTTGTGGTTGTTTTCATTAATAATATTTTGGTGTTTTAAAAAAAGTAAAGAGGAGCATGAAAGACATTTAAGGGTTATTTTCCAAACCTTAAAAGAAAATAAATTGTATGGGAAATTCATCAAGTGTGAGTTTTGGTTGCAACAAATTTCTTTCCTTGGTCACATTGTTTCTAAATATGGGATAACTGTTGATCCTGTAAAAACAAAGGTTGTGGAAGAATGGCCAAGACCCACAAATGTAACTGAGATTCGTATTTTTCTTGGTCTGGCAGTCTATTACTGAAGGGTTTTTAGAAATTTTTCATGGTTATCTAGTCCAATGACTATGATAACTCAGAAGGGTGTTAAGTTTATCTGGACAAAAGAATGTGATGATTGTTTTCAGGAATTGAAAAGGAGATTGGTGAATGCTCCAGTTATGGAACTACCTTCTAGGAATGGTGAGTTTGTTATATACAGTGATGCTTCATTGAAAGGAATTGGTTGAGTCCTAATGCAGAATGATCAAGTAATTTCTTAATATTCATGACAGTTGAAAATACATGAGTTAAATTACCCTACACATCATTTGGAATTAGCTGCTGTTGTTTTCTCTTTAAAAATTTGGAGGCATCATTTGTATGGAGTAACGTGTGAAACTTATACCGATCACAAATGTTTAAAGTATATATTCACTCAGAAATAATTGAACATGAGACAGAGGAGATGGCGGGAATTAATCAAGGATTATGATTGTACAACTCATTACCATCCGTGAAAAGAAAATAAAGTGGCTGATGCTTTGAGTTGAAAAAGTAATGCTTCATTAACAATGTTGTGTTTGGAACATGATCCTTCGGTTAAGGATTTGATGAACTTTGGAATAGAAGTTGTTGGTGCAGGATTTCCTTCTGTTTTGTTTCAGGTATCAGTGAAATCTTCTCTATCTAACAGAATTATGCAAGCATAGAAGCAAGACAGTGAGTTTTAGAAAAAGGTAGAGCTGGTTCAGAGGGGTAAGTTTCCTGAATTCAACATTGATAATTATTGTGTTCTGAGATTTGGTAAGAGATTGTGTGTGCCTTATGATTCACAGTTGAAGAGAGAGTTGTTATGTGAAGCTCATAGTTCTCCATTTTCAGTTCATCCAGGCAGTACTAAGATGTATAGAGAACATCAGGAGTATTACTGGTGGGACGAAATAAAAAACGATATTGATGATTTTACTGTGAAGTGTTTGACTTGTCAACAGGTTAGAGTAGAGCACCAGTTACCAAAAGGGATGCTTCAGCCTCTATGAGTACCATAGTGGAAATGGGAGAATATATCCATGGACTTCGTTGTGGGATTGCCGAAGACACCTCAAGGTAATAATGCAATATGGGTTATTGTTGATCGCTTGACTAAATCTGCTCATTTACTTTCTATACGAGATAATTTTTCACTAGATCAACTTTCCCCTTTGTATCATAAAGAGGTTGTCAGGTTACTTGGATTTCCTCTCTCCATTGTATCTGACTGTGATCCTAGGTTCACTTCGATCTTTTGGAAAGGCCTTCAGAAGTCATTGGGTACTGAATTAAATTTTCGTACAACTTTTCATCCTCAATCATATGGGCAGTCATAACGAACAATTCAAACTTTGGAGGATATGCTATGTGCTTGTTTTATGGATTATCTGGGATGTTGGGACCAACATCTTTCTTTGGTTGAGTTTTCTTATAATAACAGTTTTCATTCCAGTATACAGATGGCACCATTTGAGGTATTATATGGGATGCGGTGTCGAACTCCAGCTTTCTGGGATGAAGTGGGTGAAAGGAAGTTGATGGGACCAGAATTTGTAGAAGAGTTGGCAGAAAAAGTTCAGCTGATACAAATACACATGAGAACAGCTCGGAGCAGGAAGAAGAGTTATGCAGAGAACAGGAGGAAGGATCTCTCTTTCGAGGTAGGTGATCTTGTCTTCCTCAAAGTCTCACCATGGAAAAGTGTGGTGCGATTTGGTAAGAAAGGAAAGTTGAGTCCAAGGTTCATTGGACCATATGAAATTTTTGAGAGTGTTGGATTAGTTGTATACCAAGTGGCTTTACCTCCAAGTTTATCTCAGGTACACAATGTTTTTCATGTTTCAATGTTAAGGATGTACATGCCAGATCCATCTCATGTTTTGAGTCCAGAGGTAGTTCAGTTGGAAGAGAACCTATCTTATAAGGAACAAGCTATCCAGATTCTTGACCACAGGGAGCAGGTGTTACAGAATAAATTGATTCATCATGTAAAGGTTTTGTGGAAAAACCACATGATTGAAGAGGCAACATGAGAATCTGAAAATGCAATGAGAGATAAATACCCCCACTTATTCGTTAAGAAAATAAATTGTGGGGATGAAATTTTCTAAAGGGGGGAAGGATGTAACATCCCAAGTAAGTAATGAATAATATATATTCTTATCTATGTCTATTTATGAATTAGATAGTGTTTTATAGGCTTAAAACGAGAATAAATCAAATCTTAAGCATTGAATACACTAATATTTTTTAAAATATTGTTTTACTGCCTTTTTATGGAAAACCATTTTTAAATAAAACTTTTGAAAATATAATAAGCAACATTTGTCAAAATGAACTTATTCTTTATGATTGCGAAATTAAAATTTACTTTGGATAAATTTTTGGTATTTTTCTGACAATGTTCATTTTTTAATGAATAGTGAAAAATACTGCATTTTACATCAAAACTACATTTTCATCTAATTTAATTATATGGTTAGATTATATTTTTAATTGGTTTTAAAGTGTAAATAGAATATATTTTTAACATGTAATCCAATGGTGGTCATTGGGATTAATTTCACATTGAAGTTGGGTATAAACAAGTGCCAAACTTTTCCTAGATATTGTTTCTAAAAAACCCGCTATTTGTTTTGACAACGAGAATTATTTTTAAATTATTTATTTCAATTTATGTGTATGGAATTTGGTAAAATGGATTAAATATTTGGAATAATAGGGTCCAAATTATGTAATCAAGACTATTTTTTTGGACATTATGAATAGTAACGATGGTAATTATGTTTAATTATCCTGATTAATTAGTAATCGGGTAGTTAAGGACAATAAAATAATATCAGATTAATAAAAAATGACCCCAAAATGTGTCCTAATACTACTGGTTGTGTCATGGACGACCATGGTATGCATTGTACCAAACTTGGGGACCCCATGGTATCACTTTTGTGTGATAATGACTGTTTATCTTTTTATTTTTAATGAAAGTTAAATATAACAAAGAATGTATCACTTGAGTAAATAATTTTTAATTTTGTCTACATAAATGATATATTGGACTATAAATATTCATTGGAAATATAAAACTATTTCCTACATCATAGTATTTTTTTTTATAATTTTTAGACATTAAATAAATTAAATTATTTATGACATCATGATGATTCCACGATTACCTCATTAATGAACGATTTAAATAAAATGAAACGATAATGTAAAATCTAAGGCTTACATTTGTCAAAGACCTATTGTATGAGTATATTTAGAACCCTTATCACCTTATACTCTAAATACATCAATGTGGGACTTTTTAAATCCGAAATACATTTCAATATAAAGTAACATTTTGTAACTTTCCTAGAGTTCCCTCCTCTCCTCTTATAAAGGCTCCCACCTCTACCTCCTTACCCACACTTCTCAAGCCTTTGGATCGACCAAAATCTGCTCATTTTGTCTCTCCACATCCCTATATTCATCCGAGAAGCCTTACCTTAGGCAGAATGCTCTTCAAGAAACCATTTTGGTTCAAACCAAGAAGAGTTACCCGATTTAAAGGCAAAGTCTTCTCTAACGTTCTTTTGTTTTATTTTGCTTCTCCAACCCCCAAAAATATTTTTATTCATTTATTTTGTAACCAAAACTAGTATCTTAAATATAGTAGGATGTTTTTATAAGGAGTATTCGATCTACACTTACACACACCTTCATCTAATGGTTAAAGAGCATACTGTTTCCGTGGATGGTGAATTTCTACCTCACAAAATGATGATTGTTCAATATTCTTCTAACACCTTCAATGGTGGCCATTAAGATGACACTATATTTTTATATGATATATAATATGTCTATGTTTTCCTTAAGCTTCTGTCTTTTTAATTTATGAAATACCTTTATGGCTTCCATTATGGGTAAACGCGATATCATCATTTTAGGAAGTGCGAACTACCGTCGCCTCAAAGTGATTTGATTCATTAATGCCATATGTGGGAGATATAAAGGATATAGTTAATGATATTATATATGATATTATACTTTAATTATAATATACCTTTATATCATTATGATTCAATTCCATTAAATAGGAAATAGAAATGAAATTAGTGTTCATGCGTACGTACGGCTTACCCTCTCCGTGAACGGTGCATTTCATTTCTTACCTCTAAATGTTATGTAATATTATAAATGCATGTATATACTGGATATATATGATATATATGATATCTACATCATGAATATAATTCTTTATATAATTTATATTTTACCACATGAAAAGCTTGTAATTATAAAGAGTTTATTTTTGACTCAAGTACCAATGATCAACAAAACGACCATTATTTAATTAAATAATTACATAGTGTTAATAACATGGTAATAAGTGATATAAAAGGAATAATGAAATTGAAAAAGGTTTTTATGAAAGTAGAAATCAACTCAAGTTTATTATTCAGGAGGTTAAAGAACGATCGAGTCATGTCAGACCCGAGGTAAGGGACTTTGTATCAATCTCCTTTCATTGAGGCATATTTTGTTTTATACACAACTTTCTTTTATAGGGTGTATAAACCCCTTTAACATTTAAGTTTATTCAAAAGGAATATTTTTTATATGAAGAGTTTACTAAACTACAAAAGGGAATGTTTTTTTGTCGTATGTATGCAGCGACAACGACTTCTCCACCGCCGTGACCATTATTTGAGTTTCGGTTTCCTCTACAAGCCATAACGTTTTTTAAATGAAAAATAAATACCATGTTTTACTTATATTTTATTTCGGTATTGGAAATGGTTTTCATAATGTTTTTGTTATATCAATGTGTTGTATTGATATCTTTTTATTGAGATGAGGAAATTTTATGTTTCCATTATACATGTTTTATGTGATACGATTATGTTATGTTTCTTGGGCATTGTTATGAAGACGGGTGGTTCCGTGATAAACTAAGGGCATGTGATCCCGATATATCTCTCTAATGCATTGGGTAACATGAAGGTGTTAAACTTTAAGGTTTTTCTAAAGAGATTTAGGGAATATAATGTTATGGGTATTCCAAACATAACCATGAGGGTTACTCCCTATGTAAGAATGTTATGAATGCCTAAAGTTACCTTTATGTCTTATGATTTCTATGATTTATTCATGATTTGATGAGGTATGTCAAAATAATAATGTTTTATGAGAAAAGTATGATTTCATACATGGACTAATGTTTTCATTTCGTACTTTTATATCCCTTACTGAGCTTTTTATGCTCATCCCATGTTTTTGAAATATTTTTTCCCAGGTCAAGGGAAAGGTAGATGATGTGATGATAGTGTCAAGGATGTGGAAAGAAAGAATCCATGTTTTATTTTAAATATATTTCCGTTGATGGGAAAAATGAGTACTATCTTTTATGTATCCACTTTGTTTAAATGTGGAATGTAAAGCATGATTTATGATCTAATTCTCTGAAACTCTAAACCTGAAAAGATCCTCAACGTGTATTCTTGAAGTAACTCAAGATTAAGTAATGTTTAAGGCGAGGGCCTTATATTACTAGTATTTCGATCAATCTCTAAATATTCTCCAAAGCCAATATGGTCAATACATTAATATCTAATCCTCAACACTAATACCAATAGTTCATTATTAATATTTTTTCAAATAGTTTATCTAAAAAATGACATGTTAACTATGAAATCACGCTGGCTAGTGATAAGTGTAAAACCCTTATTATCCATTTTTGGGGTTTAAATACTCACTGCATTGATAGATGTCATGGTTTGTCACCCTATATGCATATTCTACTTTTTATAAGCTATATAATTCCAATAATAAACCAGAAAATACGAAAGATATACTTGAAATAAGGTTTATCGTTAAATAATGTTCTACTATGATTTTCAAATAATTTGTTTCCAAATATAATAATCCCATTTTACTATTATTTCAATTTTATTAATGATAATATCAATAATAATGGTTTTTAATACATTTAAACATATATCTACATAATGTGAAGATATTATTATTCAAAAAAAGTTTCCACTAAAAGATATTCTTAACTTAAATTTATCCCAAAATAACTCCAATTTTAGTAGAATCAAATCACATAAAACCCAAAAGGGGTGTATAAGACATTTAAATTATGATTAAATTTACTATATATCTTACCAATACATTAATATGTCATTATATTTTTATCCTCAATTACTATCATAGGGCTATGTTCCCTAATATATTTTTTCAAAAAACTATTTCCCAAGGTTTCTTCTAAGCATCCTTTGATTCTAACTGTATGTACCTCCACCCTAGAATCCTTTATTCTATTCTTACTACCATTAAACTTGAAAAATATATAACAAAACATATTTTTAATGGATAAATAGTTTATTAATATTGGTACACTACATACATACCTGAATTTTACATTATATTTGAATACACAAATTAAAAAATAATTGTTTTTTGAGATCAAATTTATTCCATCTAGAATATCCTTTCTTATCATCCATAATAAAATTCATGGATTCTGAATAAAGGAAAAAACAAGGGTGATCTCAAATGCTCAAAAAGGGTTATGTGTATCAGAATCTATCATGAATCAATATGTATTACCAATATTAAATGTTAAATAACTGAAATCAAATTCCATTTAATTGAATTTTCGATCATGCTATTTTATATAATAATAAATATGGTAAGGTAAATAACTTAACACACATTCCCTTGAAATCCATATATTGAGAATTAAATTCATCCATAGATTATAACAAATAAGTGATATAATGGATGATGAAAACTAAATCTAAATGAATAAAATACATAATTATTGAATGTCATGTTTCCGAGGAACATGATACATTTACCATCATGATCTATCATAAATATGATTTAATTTTTTTTGGGAAAAACACATATTATTTGTGTCAATCCCTTTCACAAGACACTATGGTCAAGATTTATCATCTGGATAATTTAAACAACTTGGTTACTAACATAAAGGGTTTGTGTCAAACTAATTTCATCTAATGAGACTATAGATGCATCAAGGTAATTATGTTAAATGGTCCTTAATCTTTTTCATACATATACAAATCATTCTTTATATACATAATAATTTTTTTAACTCATAAAAACCTTCACTTATCAAATATCTATATTGAGTAAGGGATAAACCTTTATTTGTATTTTCCAAGATAATGAATAAATATCAAAGAAAATAAAAAATGTAAAATTGGTATGTGTTCCAGAAAATAAATGTATCCATGATAAGTAATATTAAATTTTTTTTGGTAAATTCAATGTCCAAAGGTAAGGAAATAATTCAAGGTAACATTAATGACTAAAAAATGAATCATGGAAGTTAATGTCAATATTTTCCTTGTTCAAAGTGATAATAAAATATCCACATGAATATCGAGGAAATTTTCAAAATAATGTATAGTCATTTTTGAAATAATAAAAAGATTTTTTCAATTATGTAATGAAATACTAAAAAAATATTTTAAATGATATTTAGGAAAATTTCTATTTCATTTTTAAAATACCTATATTTGAAAAAAAACAATTAAAACTATAATTTCAGTAACATTTATGAAAATAATTATTTTTTAAAATAACCTTTTAAACATATAAATAATCTTGAAAACATTTTTTTAGTCATGATGGATGAAATTTTTTTAAATTTAATACCGGTTAAACAATATTTTATTAAACTTTTTTATTAATAGAGAAATAAACACTGTTTTAAAAATGAAATAATGGTTCATTTGAAAAATAATTTTGGAGTAGAAATGGGTGAAATCTCCATTAATAAATCATTTTTAAAAGATTAAAACTTTTTATACATCATTTTTAGATAGCATGGTATTTTAAAAAAGTGATATTTCCTTCCGAAGAAAAAAATAAAGTCATATTTTATTCGATTTTTATTATAAATATTTATATGTAAAAAAATTAGAGAAAATGGAACAATTACAAGAAATATTTCATCAAAATCTATATAAGATGAAAATTAAAGGGTTTATTTTTAAATGATGAAGTAATTTCCTTCAACTTATATTCGTGGAAAAAAATCTCAATTATAATATGATTGTGAAACAAAAAGTTGAAATGATCATCATATTAGAATGATATTTAATAAATGAAATGATTATGTGTATCCACGTGAATAAACATAAAAAAGATAAAAATAAAACATAAGATAACAAAAATTCATCAAAACGTATTCATAGTATTACATAATCATCAAAGTAGATGTTTGGCCCAATGAGTGGAAACTGAGTTAAAAATCCCTTACTGTATGCATCATTTTGGTTGAACGCTATCCAAAATTTGGTATAATGTTTTTAATCTATTTATTATATTTTAAAACAACTATGTTAATATTTATAATATTATATATTATTCATCTATATTGTCTTATCACCCATTATTAAATAATCTATCATTGTTTTCATTGTTTTTGGTGTTAGATAACTTGTTTTTCATGTTTGTTTGGACCATTTATTTTTTGTTCCCCTTAATTTGATCATGTTTTCATTAAATAAAATATTTAAACCACATAATAAATATAATATATTTATCCTATATATTTATTTAGATTAATAAATAAAATTTAGTTACAGGAAATGATGTACACTGTTTATTGAGATTGTAGGTCGTGCGTATGGATGAACATTGTTTCCATTATATTTTCTTATTGAAAGGAAAAATTAAATGATATATATATATATATATATATATTATCAATTTAGTATGATTATTATGTCATATTAATAACATATATTTATTTAATCTATCCTTAACACATTCCATGTAATGTGTGAATGAATAACATTGCTACTTGAGGTGGTAGCCCGCCTTATAAATGAGTGACAATATCACATTTATACAAAATGGAAAGAATGAAGGTATTTAGGATATAAAAATTATATATACATAATAAAATTATAAATATCATATATATCGTATATAAATTTTAAATTAATCATAGTTCTTTACTTTGAAATGTAGTAATGGAAAAATGTACATCATCGATTCATAAGGAAGTAGTCCTCTATACACCCAAATGATGAATTCATAACCTATTTGATGGATGTGTGTGATTTTATTATACATAACCAAAAAATAAGAAAAATCAATATATTTAAGATACTAAATTTATTATATAATCATCGTTTAATAATAATTGAAGTATGTGGAGATGGAAATAAAATAAAAATTCTTTTATATGATCATTACCTTTTCATATGGTATCCTCATTAGATTTAGAATGTCTAATTAAATAATTTTATTAATTCCCAAAATAAGGATTCTACAATAAAGGAAAGTGTGTTAGGGAGTGTTTTTTCTATTTAGTGATGAGAAAAATGGATTTAAAGGTGCGAATAATGGGGTTGAGTGAGTACAACAAGACTGCCGAAACATCCTGATGGACCACTAAGGAAATGAGATACTTTACCTTTACCTATGTCCTAGACTACAACATCTGGAAAAGTACCAAGGCACCAAAGTAGGGGGTGAGTAATAATATGTAGTAGGATTTCTATAAATTACATCCCTACACATTCTACTTGGATAGAATCAATTATCCCATTTATATAAACAACTTATATAAAACCATGAAACAAGGAAACAATTTCTAGAAATCCAAACACACCCTTAACAAACCATTTTACGCAAATCATCACAATAACAAGGAAAGAAACAAAACATATCATTAACTATTTTAAAAACACATATTGGAATAACCCATTTCCCCTCGCATGGCCACATGCAAAATCCAACCATTTACAGAAGTTCCACACATGAACACCCGATCTCTATGTAACCATAACGGTAGTACATCATGTCTAAAAATTCACACCATTAATTATAGTGGTAATTCACACCCAATTTATCCTATATTGTTTTTATTCTCACCAACTATCCATCCTCTATTTATAGTGGTACATGACTTCCCTATCCATTCCATCCAACATATGTTTAATCACTTATGCCAATAATGAAGCAAAAAAATTTACCAAAACCATAACTAAATGCTAATAAAAAATTTATAATATGATATCAATATTCACATTCCAAGACATACTAAAAAAAATTTCCAAACCAAACAATCCCTTTAGAAAATCAACAATTACAATAATTTGGAAAAAAAATACTTCAATAACTCAACTATATATTGAAAAAAACATTAAACCATTATCTATGACAATCAACACTTAAATAAAACCACATTTTTATTGAAAAATATTTTCAAATTTATTTCCATAAACTATTCCAAGAAACTGATTTTAAAATAAAAATTCTAAAATCTAACGTCAAATAAACTTTCTATATAATAACCAATTTTCCCAAAAATCCAAAAATAATAAAAAATTGGTTTCAATCAAGATTTTTACATCATGTTAACAATAAATTTAAAAATACAAAATTATTGAAATTGATCCTACTAGTTCTAGAATAATGGAGTTGATAGTGAAGCCACCTACCATAGGGTTTTATGAAATCGACCCACCACACAACCACACACCAAATCCGAGTAACAAATCCACAAAAATAACCTTATATATATTTCTATAACATTAACATGGAAAAATATCACCACTATAGGAAAAAATAACCATTGATATACATGATATGGAAGTATATCTAGGAACCCTGGAGAGAGAGAATAATATATCTTTGAAAAACCAAAAAACTACCATTAGAGAAGAATTACCGGGGAAGCATCCTTTAAAATGTATCCTAAAAACCCTTTGATTTTCTTCCAAAATAAGCGGGAGATCCTCCCTAAAAACTAAGAAGAAGGAATCCCTAGTTTGGTTCATGGGGGGAGAGAAATGAGTGTTTTTGAGAACATACGCAGCCCCCTCATTTTTAAATCCTTTTTTAAGCCGTAGATGGTTTATCCACACAGTTTGGTAAACCATGGGAAAACCATGGATCTTATACTTCTCCATAGGGGTCCCTCATGATTTTCCCACATAGTTTTACAAACCATATAAAATCCAACTCTCTAAAAAAGCATCGTTTACCTATGTGGTTCATGGTTTGGAAAATTGTGCTCAAACATGTACCCTAACCATGTTCCAAACCATACCCCACTACCTCCTTGCACATAGTTTCATTGAGAAGCTGCACGATTTCCAGAAAACATTCTCAAGATGTAAACCATTAGAAATTCCCTATTACCTCCCTTAAACCCCCCAAAACTCTCCAAATAATTACCCAACCACTTTATACACATAAAAAAAGAAATGTTACTTGCATAAAATAGGGTTTTCTATATTCTACCCATCATTTAAATTTTCATCCTTAGAACATAGAGAACCATCACTTTTATGAAAGAGCTCAGTCCATTGCTCACCCATCACTCTCCCACTTCCAAGTCCCCTCCTCAATATTACTAAGTTGAAACAAAACCCGCACTAACCAATGGTTTTCCCATGTAAGACATTCTATTTTCTATCCACAATCCACACTGATACATGAACCAATGAAGAATCCAGATCTAGCTCAATATGATCCCATCAAATCAAATGGTCCAGATCAAGCTGGTGACACTTCAATTGAGATACACGAAACAAATTGTGCACCATAATGAATTGTGGTGGTAAATACAACTGATAGGCCACATCTCCAACTCACTCATGTATCTCAAAAGGTCTAATATACATCATAGATAAGTTACCCTTATCTAAAAAATGATGATGTTCTAACCATGGAGAGATTCTCAAGTACTCATGATCACTCCCTTCGAACGTCTATGAACATTGATAAAGACCCGCATAATATTTATAAAAACTCTGATTTGTCTTTGTTATCTTCCTGATAAACACAACTTTATTTCATAGTCTCTTGGACAATGATTGTCCTAACTATCATGATGTCACCTGTTTCCACCCAACACAGTGGAGAATGACATAGAGACCCATACAATTCTTCAAAAAAAATCCATATGTATCAAGTAATGATAAGTGTTATTATAGGAGAACTCAAAAAATGACATGTGCTCCTACCATGAGCCACCAGAATTTATGGCACAAGCCTATAAAATTTCTTCCAATGTTTTTATCATCCTCTTAGATTTCCCATATGTATAAGGACAATATGTCATTCTATTCATCAACTCAGTCCCAAATGATTTCTATGAGTATTTATATAAAAAATATGTGAACCTCATATCTCTATCTTATAAAATTGAAATTGGTACACCATATCTCTTTAGCACCTCACAAATATAAATTCAGGAAGAATCCTCTATTTTATGATATTCACAAATAGGGGTGTAAGGGGCCAACTTTATCATCCAATCCACTATCAACCATATGGAATCATTCTTACGATCCATTCATGGGAGCCTTTTAAAAAATCTTCTACTATTTGTTCCCACTTCCGCATAGGGATATATAATGATTGCAACATCCCAATAAGCCATTTAATCCCTTCCTTAACATTCTAACATGTCATGAACCTAGAAACAAAATAGTCTACTTTCCTTTTTCATACCATCCCACTAAAATTTTTGTTTTAATGCCTTATATATTTTCAAAATTTCAGGATGGAAAAACCAACTATAATGATGATAATAAAAGATATGTTTCTCATGAAAATCCATAGGTACAACCATTCAATTTAAAAAATTAAAGCCCAAATTACCATCAAGTATCAGGCCCTTAATTGTATCCCCACCATTGAGTTTCAAGGTCATAGCCACACACTCTAAATCAGACATCTATGCCTCTTTATCCAAACCAACTATTCCATGAACCAAAGAGACTGGAATGAAAACAACTACATCACCCCACTCACCTCATTCCAAAAAAATGTTATCTATAACAAACACCAACTTTCACTGATCTAATGCCTATTTCACTACCTAATGAATGAATTTCAACTTAATAAATCCTTTATCAAATAGCCTTTACCTTGTGTGTACATCAAGTCAATGTAAAACATATAGAGACACTCCTTTTATCTCCTCTACCAAAAATTCAAATAAATTTGTTGAAAAATATGTTTTAGCTCCTATGATTAGTAAATATTATGAATTTATCACTGAAGAGATAATGAAACCTTGTTTGGAAAGAATGAAACATAACTGCTTGATCAAAATTATACATTGGGTAGTTCTTCTCATAAATACTCAACTATTGTGCGCCATACACAACAAAATGACCCCCATGCATGAGAACACACCCCAAACATGATCCTGATGCATCAAAATACACCAAGAACCCTTTCTCTGGTTCTAAAAAAACCAAGATTGGTGCTGTTTTAAGATAAACCTTATGATTTTCAAAAGGTTTTTGACACATCTCATTCCATTGAAACGAAACATTTATCCATGAAAAAGATGTCATCAGTGAAGCTACCCATGCTAATTCCTGAACAAATAATTGGTAATACCAAGTTAGGTTACAAAATCATTATATGTCAAAGAAATTTTATGGATGTTTCTATGAGATAATAGACTTTATCATTTCTAGATCCACTGAAACACCTCTATATTAAATAACATGGACAAGGAAACAAACCTCTTGTATCCAAAAATCACAGATTGATAATTTCTAATGCAACTGATGATCTCCTAAGTTCCCCAAAAATGTCACCATGTTTTTATAATGCTCATACCATGCCCTAGAATACACCAATATAACATCCACAACACCACCATAAAAGAATACATATATCTCTAAAAGATATGATTAATCAATTACATAATGATAATTTGAGAATTCATTGGATCGAAGGTCATAACCATATATTCGTATTGCCAATATATAGTTTTGAAATATATTTTCATAATATAATCCTTCCACACTTGCAACCGATGATAACCATTCAAAAGGTAAATTTTGGAGAACCACTAAGTTTGCCAAAACTGATCAAAAATATCATCAAAGCATGGGAGTGTAAATCAGATCATTATCATAACCGGGTTAAGCTTCCAATAATAAACACAAACCAGTAATGTTCCATCCAAATTTTTAATAGACAACTGAAACACTAGACATAGATATTTGCTAGCCTGTATGAACCCTTTCTTAACTACTGAATCTACACATTCAATTCAATATATTCTACTACTGTAATCTAGTATGAAATATGTGATATATAATTTGCCTTTACAAGGAGATAATTTGTAAAATTAAATTCTCTCACATGTGGAAACTCCGATAATTCTTTGTTAAACAAATCTAGAAACTAGTCAACAACCATCGGAAAACTCTTTTTCATGATTTCATTTATTGATTCCAATGAGAAATACTCCAAATGATATGATATAGTCCCAAGATGTTTTTCCAAAAATCTCATTGCACCCACAATTACATTCTTCTATCATATAAAGAGATGTTTGAAGGAATAACCCATTATGAAACAAACCATTCACACATAACAGTTGATATGGGCCTTAAATTTAATTATCCAATCTATATTATGGCATCCCACCTTTTTATTATATAACATTTCGTTACATTTTACAAATAGAGGATCGTTAAAGTCTAGTGTCTTGGAAATGATAAACAATATACATGAAAACAACATAAAAGATTCTTCTAATACACTATAAAGGCTTCATCATAAATTCATCCTAGGTACAATTTCATCCTCTCATAACCTAGATACATACATCAAAGGAAGGGGTGAGCAGGAGGCCCTATAAGGAATGTAAGTTAAATAGTTTAAATGTGAACTTGAGCGATATCAATTAGAACACGGAGATAAAGAGGCATATCATAAGAATAATATATTGAAACATAACTTGAATATGGGGCTATAAAATTTAATTTATGAATTCACAAACTTGTCACCAAGGTCCATCTGCAAGGCGTCATAAACATTACCAAGGTTATTCACCAAGGTATCATGAAACTTGGCATATCCGGAGATTACATTCATTATACAATGAATTGGAATGATATCAAGGATAACCCTTAATATGTATTTATTTTCATGTGAGTAATATATATCATAAACAAACATTTCATAAAATCCCCAAAAAGAATAAAATAAATTGTTTTCATTTCAAAATCATGACGTTTTAAAAGTGCATACAAACTTGATCGTTATGTCATTTATAACACATGGAAAAGGAATGAGGGTTTCATGTATGTAAATTATAGAATCTAATATAAAATTTTGAGGTCTTTATGAATATTCAAAAAAAAATAGATTTGTTTATTCAAATAAATAAAATAAGATAATTTCTTTAGAAAGAGAGAGAGATTTTGAGATGAAATTTCTACAGAATAACAGCTATAGAACATTATTTTAGAAAATAACAAAAATAAAGGGTAAAAGAGTCACCCACACATAAATAGACCATAATAAAGTATAAGTAAAGAATAAAATATAAATAAAATCATGTTATGGTTTTTTTAATGAGATACCACATGTAAAGGAAACTTGAAAGAAAAGAGAAGATGTGATTTCTTTTATGATATTTCGGTAGTCTAACAATGTCACTTTAAAATTCAAAAAATTATTTGATGATATTGGAAAGGTTATATATTAAATTTTAAATGAATTTAATAGTAATAAGGATATAGAATAACATACCCCCACATAATAAAATGGAAACTAGAAGACATAACATAAAGGATGTCACGACTAAAAGAGGTGGATGAATGGTTTTCTTGCCTTGAATAGTAAATTCCATAACATGAAGGTTGTATCCTTTTGGGGCTTGAGGGAACCTTGGGAGGACTCATTGGGAGGAAAAAAATACTATATCTTCATTTAGGATGAATTTTTAATGAATGGAATGAAGGAATGGGTTGGTATTTATAGAAAAAGTGAGGGAATATTTTATTAATTTCTAAGGGACACCTCATCGGTGGTATTTGAAAAACCATGGGCTTGCCCATGGTATAGTCCCATGGTATATGCCACTTGGGAAACATCATAATATATATTACTATTCTCAAGTCTACTAGAATTATTAAATCATGATTATGTCCTTAATGATGACATTAAAGACACCGAAACACAAAACTGTATTTTTACTATTCACTTAAAATTCATATGTTTCAGAAAAATCCCAAAAATTCATCCCAACCATTATTGGAAATGAAGAATCCAAAAGTGAACTCCATTTTATAAAAATTTATTTGATTTGAAAATATAGTAAGTAAATAAAATATTAATACTTGAAAAATAATTTATAAAAAATTTATTTACTTTGACCATGATATAATTTTATCACATTACAACTTAAGATGACTAAAAAATATTTATTCCTCCTTAGGTGATGTTAATATTACATTGATAAAATTACCATTAATAAGGGTAAAATTACTATTCAAAGAGTAATGTTACTATTCAGCAAAAATTTATTTTGATCTTATTGAACAACATTTTTCAACCTGATTACAACCATGTATGCCCTATTTTCAAAACTCATTTCACAAAAAAAGTTATTTAATAATTTTTTTTATACTATTCTTATAAAAAAATACTCTTCACATACTATTTATAAAAAACACTATTCATAAAACCTTATTCATAAAATTTAACCTCCTTAGAAATTTTCCAAAAAATCAGTCTAGGTTAATTTTGACATTTTAAATTCAAATTTGCTGTTTATTTTACCATAATAATCTTCTATATATTAGAACTATTTGTAAAGTACAATTCTTACTTCTAAAATCAATTTATCAAATTTTTCTTCATTTAACATATAATTTATTAGGAAAAGCTATTAAAAAAACGAATGATGAAATAAAAAGAATATTTATACTAAGGGATTACACAAAGTATATAAGGCCTCATCAGATAGACCCTTATAACACCTACAGAGGACCTAAGAGTAAGGTGTGCAATGGTGATAGAATCTCGGGGTGGCTCAGAAAACATTTCCTGAGTGGTGAAATCTATCATCTTGATCTTTTTATATAGGTGATTCCATTCAAGATTCACATGGTGAATCTCATCTTGGACAAGGTCTAGAGCTAATCCAAGTGATGAAACCTCCTTCCCGGGCTCTAGTATATGGGCTTCGTATAGCCCAAGTCTACTGGATGAGGCCATCAACACCTCTTTATGTATTAATTAACTATAATAACTTTTATTTTTAGACAACAATAATAACATTAAGAGTTTAGTTTCCAATGGTCATATTGACCAATAATCATATAATATTTGAAACCCAATGGTATTATTTTAATTATACACACATGGATAATTAAATGATATAGTTTTGTTGGGTATAAAATTAAATAATACAGAAATTCAAGAAACAAAATTTATTCAAATGTTCGGGTCATTTCATTCTTTACCCCTTAAGAAATTTCATCCCCAAAATATTAACTTGTACCCTCAAAAGATGAATGGTGTGGGAACTTATACCTCATAGACTCCTCTGGTTCCAATGTCGCTTCTTCACATTTTTTGTTTCTCCACAACACCTTAACAAAGAGGGTAGTCTTATTGCATAGAACATTGTCTCTAAAATCCATGATCTTTACTGACTGCTACACATTCGAGAGGCCAGGTACCTATTGTACCACCTCTAGATTTAGTACATGTAAAGGGTCAGGTATGTACTTCCACTAGACGGATACATGGAATTAATCATGAACTTTTCCTAGATTTGTAAGAAGTGCATGCAGATAGTCCACTTCTCTTATATGATTAAGGACTTCATAGGGGCCAGTTTACCTAGGGTAGAGATTCCCTTTTCCCCAAACCTCATGACTCTCTTCCAAGGTGAAATTCAAAGAAGGAATTTTTCAACAACATCAAACTCCATGTCCCTGTGACAGTTGTTGGCATAACTCTTTTTCTGACTCTGAGCACCCTTAATGTATTGCTGGATGGCATGGAATTTTTCTATTATCTCTTGAACAAGATTTGGGCCAAGAAGCTTTCTATCACCAGCTTCATTCCAACAAGTTGGATTTCTACATCTCTTCCCATATAGAGCTTCATAATGTTCCATTTGAATGCTCTGTTGGAAACTGTTGTTGTAAGAGAACTCAACTAAAGGGAGATATTGATCCCATACACCTTTAAATTACATTAAGCAGGTTCTCAGCATGTCCTAATGTTTTTTAATAGTCCTTTAATACTATCCATCTGTTTGGTGGTGATAGGCCATACTGAAAATCAATTCTATACTCATGACATGTTGAAGACTTCTCCCGAATTTAGATATAAACCATGGATCATGATTAGATATGATAGAAAGTGGAACTCCATGCACCCATACCACTTCGTTCACATAAATACTTGAAAGTTTTTGAAGAGATAAATCTTCTCCAAGGGAGAAAAAATGGGCAGTCTTGTTGGGATAGTCCAAAATAACCCGTATCACATTTTTCCCTTTGGATGTTATCGAGAGGCCAATGATGAATTCCATAGTGATGTTGTCACACTTCAAAGCTGGTATGAGTAGTGGTTGCAATGAACCTTTAAGAAGTTGTCACTCTTCCTTTAATTGATGACTTTCCAGGCACCTTGATATGTAATCACCAATTTCCCTTGTCATATTATCCCACTAGAAATGATCACGAAGGTCCCTATAAATTTTCTTGCTTCCCGGATGTATAGAGAATTTAGATCCATGAGATTCATCCATCATCTCCTTCTATATCTCCAGAATATATGGAACACATAGTCTTGTATGAAATTTTATTACACCTTCATGATCAATATTGAACTCAGGAATTTTTTTTACTTCACAAACACAAACTTCTCCATAAGAAAAGGATATTATTTCTGAGCATTCTTGATATTATTTAGTAATGACGATTTACAAATCATTTGGGTTACGGTTGATGATGTAACTTACCATATAATTCCCATGTCCAGCTTTACTAGTTTATTGATTTAAGTATCTCTTTGAATCCTCTTCATGGATAGAACAATTGCGTCTTTCCTGATTAATGCATCAGTGACTTTTTTTTTTCTCTTTTGGGATGATAATGAATTGAAAATTCATAGTCATTAAGAAGTTAAAACCATATCTTTTGTCTAATGTTGAATATCTTTTGTGTGAAAATATACATCAGACTTTGATAGTATGTGTATATATCAAATTTCTCCTCATAAATATAGTGCCTCCATATCTTCAGAGAAACAATTACTGCTACTAGCTCTATATTATGCATAGGATAGTTCTAATCACGAGTCTTCAACTGTCGAGATGCATAAGAAAGTAATTTTTTATTTTGCAAGAGATTTCAGAAAATTATTTTCAGAGATGAATCACTAAAAATAACGAATCCTTATCCACCTGAGGGAAGATTTAGCAGGGGTACGGTAACCAATATCTTCTTCAGCTCAAGGTAGCTTTCATAACACTCCATTTTCCAGAAGGACATGACCCCTTTTTGAGTTAACCTTATTGATGAATTAGGATTTTGTGAAAAGGTTTTTACAAACCTCCTATAATATCATGCTAATCCAAGAAAACTATGAATCCCTATTTTTGTTGTAGAATGAGGCCATCCCTCTACAACCTTTGTTTATGTAGGGTAAATTGTGATACCTTACTTGGTTACAATGTTCCCCAATAAAGAAACTTGTTATAACTAAAATTCACATTTTCCTAATATTCCTAAAATCCTCTCCTTCCATAGTTTTTGAAAAATAACCCTTAAATAATCCTCATGCTTCTCACAACTCATAGAATATATCAGAATATCAT
This sequence comes from Viscum album, assembly GCA_963277665.1. Lineage (NCBI taxonomy): Eukaryota > Viridiplantae > Streptophyta > Magnoliopsida > Santalales > Viscaceae > Viscum > Viscum album. The sequence goes on along the minus strand of OY728136.1, from coordinate 63,933,392 downwards.
TAATAAAAACTACCACTAATTTATCAATGTAGTCCTTAAAGGATCTATTCATAAAATCCATAAAAATAGTTGTTCCATTAGTTAGTCTGAAGGTAATAACAATAAAATCATAATGCCCATATCTTCATCAGAAGTATGTTTTGGGAAGATCTTATTTTTTTAACCTCAAATAATGATAACCATTTCGAAGATCAATCTTAGACTAGAATTAATCCCCACGAAGTTGGTCAAATAAGTCATCAATTCTTGGAAGAGGGTATTTTTTATTCACTATGATCCCATTAAGATCTTTATAATCAATGCATAGACACATTGATCCATCCTTCTTCTTCACAAAGAGAATAGGTTCTCCCCAAGGAGACACACACGGTCAGATAAACCCCTTCTTCAAAAGATTGTGGATTTGTTTCTTTAATTCCATTAGATCCACATTTTCCATCCTATATGAGGTCTTTGATATCAGATGAGATACAAATAAAAGTTCAACGAAGAACTCTACCTCTCTTTGTAGGGGGAGGTCTGGGTAACTCCTTAGGAAATACGTCAATGTATTCTTCTATAAAGGGGAAATTTTATATCATGACACTCTTATTTCCTTCTTCTTCTTAAATGATCAACTCTATAAAGATGTATATAGTTGATTCTTCAAGAAAAATACCAGGTTGATATATCTCTCCTTGGAAGATAACAATGGGTTTCCCATTCATGAATACCGAGTTCTCCTTGTTTCTGTATTTGATCGTAGCATTATAGTTTGAGAGATAGTCATCCCTAGTATAATGTCGAATTCAATCATGGGAATGAAAAACATATTTGTGATAATATTGTGCTCACTAAAGTAAATACTATAGTTTCTAAAAATTTATTTATCTAGGATAATCCCACCACAATTCTTGACTGATAACTCTACATTTAGAAAATCAGGGGTTGATTCTAAATTCATTGAAAACATGGTGGAAATAAAGGATTGTGTAGAATTAGAATAAAACAAAGTACTCATTAGCATTGAGATTAAGAAAAGAGTACCTTCCACCATATAATTCAGTGCTTCAGCAACAGTTGTCATGATAGAAAAATCATGACCTTTCCCCCTTGGCGTTTGCTACGATTGATGGTGGTTCGCCTCCACTACACTAAGATTTTGATAGTGATTATAATAGTTCCAAAGTTGTATATACTTATAATATTATACATCAGGTAGGTCCTGAACTATCTTCCCCTTATGGTTATTTATTGGGAGTTGAGGCTTCACCTCACTGTGAAAATTCCACAAAATATGTCCAACTCTTCCACAATGGTAGCACTTCCCACCCTTGAGAAGGCATTTAACTGAATTTTTCATCCCACATTTATTACACATATGATGTTGCACTTTCTTTCCTCCATTTCCCTGATCATAGTTCTGCCCTAATCATAGAATGATCGATCTTTTCTTGTCATTTTATTTATGAGACCATTGTGTCTCATCAAACACCAATTCAACTTTCATCGCACTCTGCCATATCTCCTCATAGCTATCATAGTGTTGGTTGGCTATATTTTTTCACAGATAAGGTCTTAGTCCATTGAAGAATCTATAAACATGGCCATTTAGATCCATGAACAAGGTAGAGTTTTAGCATGAAAGCCTTGTGATGTTCATCTTGTAGCTTCCCATAGATTAATTCTTTTTCTGCTTCATACCGAGAAACTCCTTCACCATTTTTTTATCATGGAAAGAGGGAAATCATTATTGATGAAGATCCATGTGAACTATTACCACTCTTTATCTTGAACCTCTACTATTGGCCTCGTTTTTTTAACAATCTCCCACCACTGATCAGCTTCTCCCTCTAAGCAGTAAATAGTTAGGGTGACCTTCTTTTATTCTGAACAGCGGAGCACAGAAAATATCTTCTCAATAGAGATGATCCACTGTTTAGCAATCAATGAGTTGGTCGATCCACTTACGTTTGGTGGTCATTGACATATAAAAGACTCAAAATAATGTTGTTCCCTTCATGATGAGATTGGTCTCTCAGCTTGATTCATGTTATTTCCCATAACATGACCCATTTGGTTCATAATTTTCAGGAATGATTCTATTATGACTTCCATCAGAGTTTTTTTAGTGCATGGTCCATTGAGGTTATCATTTGTATAGTTCCTATTATCTCTTTCCATTTTCTAAAAGAATAAATCCCTAGTACGAATCTTATTTCATTTAAAAGTTTTTCATCTATAAGAGATTTTATGTCAAAAACCATCATGGTTAAACAATTAGATTTCTATATATATCCTTCAAAATTATTTATAAAAAGCCTATGATTTACCAAATATATCCTTCAGGAGTATCAAAATAATACTGTAGCAAGGCCCGTTGTCAGGTACAATAATACCTCGGATCAATCCCAAAACACCTTGTTAGAGTTTTAACTCCTATGTACATTTTTTCTAGAGCCACATCTATTTGTTCTTATCTAGACATGGATTAATTTGTTTGGAAACCACTTAATTAATATTTCACCAAAATACCAGGAAGTTTTACTATAGTTAAAAATTTATTTTGGGTTCTTAAAAATATTATCATAACCTAATTTCAAAAAATAACTAAACTATCCTTTGATACCAACCATGTCATCCTGACTTTTTATTACATTACTTTTCATTACATTTTACAAACAGAGGATCTTTAAAGTCTAGTATCTTGGAAATAAGGAATAATATAAATGAAACTAACATAATTATTAGTTTAATCTACTTTTAAGTCTTAATAATTAGTTAATTATATTTATAATTACTGTATCTCATAACATGGAGATATACAACAAAGGAAAGGGTGAGAAGGAGGCTCAATAAGGAAATAAAGTGAAACTGTTTACATGTGAACTTGAGCGATGTAAATAAGAACATGGAGATAAATAGGAATATCATAATAATAATTTCAACATGAAACATAACTATAAAATGTGGCTCCAACATTTAATTTTGAAATTCATTAACATATTTCCAAAGTCCATCCCCATGGTGTCATAAAAATTACCAAGGTTATTCACCAAGGTATCGTGAAACATGTCATCTATAGAGATTAAATTCTTTACCAAATTCTTTGTAATTATTTCAGAGAATAAACTTAATATGTATTTTTTTCATGTGATCCACATATATAATAATCAAACATTTCATAAATAACCGAAAAAGAACAAAATAAATGGGTTTCATCTCAAAATCATGATGTTTTAAAAGTGCATAAAAATTTGATCGTTATTTCATTTTTAACCCATGGAAAAGAAATGAGGGTTTCATGTATATAAACTCTAGAATAAAATATATCATTTATATATCTTTATGAATAACCCTAAAAACTAAATAGTTTTTGGGTATTCATATAAATAAAATAATTAAATTTCTTGAGAAAGAGATAGAGAGATTTTGAGACAAAATTTCTACAACATAATGGCTATGTTACAAGTTTTTAGAAAACATTAAAAAGAGAGGTTGAAAGGTTCAAACACTCATAAATAACTCATAATAAAGTATTTGGATAGAATAGAATTTAAAAAAATCATGGTATGTATGTGTGAATGACATACCACATGTAATGGAAACTTGAAAGAAAAGAGAAGATGTGATTTATTTTATGAATATTCGACAGCCTAACGACATCATATAATATTTCAGAAAATGAATTGATGAGAGCGGAAAGAGTCACTAATCAATTGGATATGAAATGGAATGTAATAATGATATGTAATAACATACCCCCACATAACAAAATGGATACTAGAAGACACAACATAATGGACGTCAAGATTAAAAGAGGAGGGTGAAAGGTTACCTTTCCTTGAAGAGTAATTTTAAAAAACTAAAAGGTTATGACCTTAGGGGGGCTTGAGGGAACCTTGGGGGGACTCCATGGGAGGAAAAAAGAATAGATATTTGTTGATGATGAATTTCTAATGAATGTAATGAGGGAATGGATTAAAATTTATAGGAAATGTGATAAAATATTTTATTAATTTCCAAGGTACAACTCATCAGTGGTATTTGAAAAACTGTGGGCTTTCCCATGGTATTTTCCCATGGTATATATTTTTATTAAAAAGTCATCCAGAATTATTACATCATGATTACATCATTAATGAAGTCACTAAAAACAACGAATCTTCAAACTGTATTTTTATTATTCCCTAAAAAATCAATTGTTTCAAAAAAATCAAAAAAATTCACCGTAACTATTTATAGAGGTTTGGAATCCAAAATTGAACTCCATTTTATAAAAATTAATTTTAATATATATTAAATTAAATAAATAAATTATTAATAGTTGACTAAAATTTTCTAAAATATTTATTTACTTATACTATGATATAATTTTATCTTTAACACTTAAGATGATTAAAAAATATGTATACCTCCTTAGGTGATGTAACTATGTCATTAGAAAAATTACCATTCATACAGGTAAAATTACTATTCTAAATGGTAATTTTACTATTCCCCAATATAATATTTTGATCTTGTTGAACCACATTTTTCACCCTGATTACAACCTTATATGTCTAATTTTAGAAAATCATTTCACAGAAAAAGGATATTTAATAATAAAATGTTTTTATACAATTCCTCAAAAAAAAACTATTCATCAAACAATATTCATAAGAAAACACTATTAATTGCATTGAAAATCCTTATATAATTTCCATAAATTTACCAAAGGTTAATTTTGACATTTGAAATTAAAAAAATATTGTTTATTTTGCAATAATAATCCTCTAGGTATGAGAAATATTTTAGAAGTACAATTTTTTACTTCTAAACTGAATTTAGGAAATTTGTCTTAATTAAACATATACTTTATTACGAAACACTATTCCAAAAACAGGAATGTTGAAATACAAATTTTATTTATACCAAGGGATTATACAATGTATCTATGGCCTCTTTACATAGCCCCTTATAACACCATCATAGGAAAAAAGATTAAGGTGTGCAATGGTGATAGAATCTTGGGGAAGCTTGAATAACAATGCATGAGTGATGATTTATATCAGCTTGAGCTTCTTCCATAGGAGATTATATTCATGTTTGAAATGTTGAAGCTTAGATTGGTCTTATTCCATTGAAAATCCTAGTGATGCAACCTCCTTCCCATGCTCTGACAGATGGACTTCGTATGTCCTGAGTCTACTAGATGAGTCCATAAACTCGTCTTTCTATATTAATTAACCATGATATCTAATATTTATAAACAATAATAAAAACTTTAAGAGTTTAGTTTCCAAAGGTCATATAAAAGTCATTACATAGTAGTATTATTTTAATTATACAAACTTCATTAACAAAAGGATATAGTTCTGTTAAATATAAACTAAAATAATACACAAATTCAAGAAAAAAATATTAAAAAGTGCAGGTCATTACGCATACAAAATTTATTTTCATAAACATCCATATCATGTAATGAGAAGTTATACATCAACTCAACCCCCTCAATAGTTATACAACATACTCTACAAAGAAAGGATCGCCACTCTCTTTAAACCATATAAGTTACAATTTTTTGAATCAAAGTCATAATTTCTACATTTAAACACAAACCATTAGAAACACATGAAGAAATTAAAGAATGAGATGAAAACATATTAAAAAACACAAACATAAAGGTATAATTCACAAGAATTTTACCTCTCACCATGGATGGTCTTAACTAATCATCCACCACAACTTGTTCGACACCAAATATATAAATTTTTTTCACACTCTGTTCTTTATTCTTTTGCTCGAATTCACCCTTCTGAGGAGTCATGGTATTCCTAGAATCCCAATTACTCACTCTACTGTACAGATGAGGGGTTTGTTTCTTTCCACGTCCCATAGAGGAATAGGATATCTACAACCCCTAAAGAGTTTATGGAAAACCAAACCATGGAGCATTGTGACAGAAATGCTGAAGATTCCCCATAATCTTGCTTTTATGAAATTTTCAAGGCAGTGTCGCACAATACCGCTTCATGTGGCCTTTCAAACCACACTAGAAACATCCTATCTTACTCTAAGGATTCATAGAAAAATTCACCAATTCTTCCATTAGATTCTTTTCCATACTCCTAACTTGTAAACAAGTGTCCCTATTCCTCTTGATCACAGTGTTAGAGTTACCACCATTTATATTGGATAAAAATATTCTTCCCCGACCTATAGCCCCACGATATTTATTTTAGCCAAGTTTTCTCAATTTACAAAATCTATATATTTAGTTATACAGGGCTTTGCAATTTTTGAATGAGTATATTACCATAAACCTGATTTAAATATCTACTCCTTCAAGGTAGAACTAGTGGAAAAATCAGTCATAAACAAGACTGAATTCATGAACATAGCCACATATTCTATTATAAAGAGGTTTTATTTCTTCAAAATGAGGAAAACTATTATATTTTGACTTTTTAATGTATGCAGATAGAATTGTTTTCAATAAAATTCCTCTAAATCCTCCCATGACATACCATGGTCCCCTTTATCATGGACCAATAACTCCCACCACAATCATGAAATATATTCTAACATATACTATTCATACATAACATTCTACTCTGGTGTTGTGACTAGGAAATTAAATATTACATATTTCCTCTACAACCATGCTTTCACCCTTTCCAATTCCAAATCACCCCTACACATGGGTGGATTTTTCATCTTTAACTGAATCGAGTTATCCAAATTCATTGTCTCATCCATTCTAATCCAACATTTCATGTCTTAGAATGCTTTCACGTACTCTACACTAGCTGTTGGTCCACTTAGGTCTCAATTAAAACCACATTTTTAGCAGTTTCCTATGGTTAGTATCTATGATGTCTACCCAGTTCTATTTCTATCATCGCAACATAAAAACCATAAGTCACACTCTCTAGAAACTAAAGGCCTACAATTTAAAATTATATAAAATTTCTTCTAAAATGCATGATTTTCAAAATTACCATTTTTCTATGATCAAATATTGTGGATAAAATTCACTATGTTTTGAAAATTGAGATATTTTCAAAATTCCAGAACCATTATATTTTCATAACCACACATTTGAATCTATATTTTTTCAAAATTAACACATTCATACCCAAACATAAATAATTATTCCAAATGAAATATTAAATACTATCGAGAAATCATTTATACCATTCATTCCATAATCTTTTCATCAACTACATAAGTGTTAATTATATCACACTCCTATAAGTGTTTACAAAAACCATATGTACCTAAATCCCAAGTAATGTGAATTTCATCATAAAAGGGTTAGATACATACTTTTATACTATACATATCATGTTCATAAATTCCTACTTCTTACTACTATCCCAACTTAATGAATAACCAACAATGATTTCCTACTACAAGATCGAAAATCAATGATATTAAATCCAAAAAGGACCAGTCCCATTTTTAAGTCAAGGACTGAACAAAATGATACCACATGTAACATCCTACACCTCCTCATTGTCTTGAGTAGAGGAATATGTGATAATTGTACTCAGGATACTTCCCCATGGAGGAAAATTCTAGGAATAAATGATGAGGGATTTATGAATGGCGGGGGATGATTTTACCATTTTAAATTATAAAAAGAAACCAAACGTGCCATTACCAAAAAAACTACATGATGCATGTGAATAATTTATTTCAATTCAACATTATCAAAATACCAAAAAAATTAAAACCATCACAATAAAATAAGTAGAGTACCAAGAAAAATAAATAATAATAAAAACCAAATAATCCATGACACAACTTTATATCTCTACACCAAGATCCATGCTTCAAGCACTACAAGACCATCCAAATATCATGATGAACCACTAAGTGAATGAGATGCTTTATATTTAACTGTGTCCCAGAATAAAAAATATAAAAAATAACCAATGTAAAAAAGAAGAGGGTTAGTAATACTACTCAATTTTATTTCCCGAAATTACATCCCAACAGATTATACTAGGATGAAACCAATTAGTAAATTTGTGTAAACTATTTATATAAAAACATGAAATAAGGAAAACATGCCCTGTAATCCAAACACACCTTACCAAACCATTTTACCCAAATCATCACATTTTCAAGGAACTAAACTAAACACATCAATAAAAATTTTTCCAACAAATAATGGAATAACCCACGTATCCTATCATTGATTCACTCATAATAAAACCATATTCACAAGTTACACACACACACATCTAAGCTCGGTGTAGCCATAATGGCAGAACTAAACATCCAAAACCATCCAAAATTTATTATAGTGGTACTTCACACACACATGGCCTTGATGGTTGTTCTTCAAACTCACCGACCATTCTCTTTCTATAGTAGTACTTCACACCTCTATCCATCACATCAAACACATGCTTAATCACTTAAACCAACAATCATGCCAATAATATTTACCAAAAACCACAATAATAAGACAATAAACAATTTTCAAAATCATATGAACAAACAAATCCTAAGACATACTATCCAATAATTTCAAAACCAAATTATCCATTATGTATATCATACATTCCATCAATATTCCAAAACCACTTCAATAAATCACCCATTTATTAAAAACACACTTAAGCCAATATCAATGCCAAAACAAACTTTAATAAAACAAGTATTTTATTGAAAAAAAATTTCCCAAACCATTTACATAAACCATGTGATGAAATAAATTTTAAAATCGACTTTTTAAAATCCTAAAATATTGGACATTTCTCCATAATAACCCATTTTCCCCAAAATCCCCAAATCATAACAAAATGTGTCTTAATCGAGATTTACACATCATATTCACAATCAATTTTAAACAAACCCAATTCATTTTATTAAGTCTTCTAGATATATAAATATTGAGTTAAGAGTGATTTCACCTACCATAGGATTTTTCAAAATCCACTCGTTTCAAAATCTCACACCAAATCTAAGTGAAACAACCACAAAATCACAGTAGATCCATTTACCTTACATCAACAAGCCAAAATATCAACATTATAGGAAAAACCCTAGATATACATGAAAATAGTATATCATGATATATGGGAGAGAGAGAATAGTATATCTAAGAAAATACACAAAACAATCAACAGAGGAGACTTATCAGGGAATAATCACCTTCAATGTACCATGAAAACCCCTTGATTTTCATCCAAAATAGTGTGAGAGATCTTCCCTAACCCTTGAGATGAATGAATCCTAAGTTTAGATAATGTGAGAGGAGAAACAAGTGTTTAAGGAATAATCTTTTGCCCCCTTGTTTTTTTTAAAAAAACCCTCTTTTTAACCTATACATGTTTTAGCAACATGGTTTCATAAATTGTGTGCTAATTGTGCATTTTCTACTTCTACAAAGGGGACCCTGGATGGTTTTTCAACAAGGTTTGACAAAATGTGCAAACAATATGTGAAATCCCACTATCTCAAAATGAACCATTTACTATAGTAGCCATGGTGTTCAGAAAATTGTGAACCTTAACTGTGCGCCAACACTACCCCACTATTTTTTTGTGAACGGTTTACTAGAGAATCACTACAGTTTCAACAAACCATAATCAAATCATGCACAATTAGAAAATCAGAAAAAAATTCCGAAACCCCTCAAAAATATCCCAATCATTTTCCAAAAACATTATACACATAAAAAAGGAAAATTAATGTTTACATACCTCAAATAGGGGGGGGGTGATACATCTATCCCACTTTTTATTAAATCATCTAAACGTATGTTTCTACATTGTATCATTATTATTACTAAATTAATTTTGGTACTAAAAAAACTTATTTATATAAATTTATACCAAAATATCCATATTTCTTTAGAATTTAGTCAAATAAAACTAGAAAGAGGTTCTTACGATGCTGAACATATGATATACCTTAATATGGATCATAAAAACATTAAGATTTTCTTCTATAGTTATCCACAATGATTATTGTATGGTGATGTTTAACAATATATACTTTTAAGAATCTTATTCCCAAGGTTTATACTGAGATTTATTTGATTCCAACTATAGCACCATCAACCCCAAAAGCCCAAATACCATTTCTAATACCATTACATTAACATAATATACATGGAAACAAATCCTAAAGGACTGAATATTTTATTAGACATAGTGAAATTGATACATACATGAGTTTCAAATTATCATTCATTAAAAAACTAAAAAAATATTTTTTTTGCGAATAACTTTATTCCATGAAGTATAAAACAAGATATTAGTCATAAAAAACTTCATGTATTCTTGGGAAAGGAAAAAGTATGGGTGAGGTTAAATTCTCATTATGTATTAAGAACACCGGAAGAATTGATGAATTAATAAGTATAATCAATATGGAATAACAAATAACTGAACACACATGCCATTTAATTAATTTGAATATAATATTATGATAATTCCCAAATAATATGGATTGTTTAATAAATTAACCCACATACCTTTTAAATCAACAATATGAGAATAAAACGAATCCATATATCATAACATAGTCAAAATCACATGATAAATGAAAACTAAATCTAAATGAATGAAATTCTTAATTGTTGCGTGTCATGTTTCCTAAGAACATGATACCATTTCCATTATGGTATATCTTTAATATGGATTAAAATATACTATTTAAAATCCATCGTATTTTTTTCAAGCCATTTCACAGGACACTAATTTCGTGATTTGTCCTCTAGATAGTTTAAATTTATAGGTTACAAACATAAAGGGTTTATTTAAAACTATTTTCAACTTATAAGAATATCTATGTATCAGGGGGATTACATAAAATTGTCCCCAAAGTATGAAATACATGTAAAAATCATTCATCGTATATCAACTAATGCATTTAACACATAAACAATGTGCCCTATCAAATATCTGTTTTAAGTAAAGAATACAGACTTATCAATATTTCCCTAGTTAATAAATTAATGTCAATTTAAATTATTTATGTAAAAATTTTACATAGTTCATGAAATAAATTTATCCATGATAAATAATATTGAAATTTAGTGGAAATTAAATTTCCATTATAAAGAGAATAAATGAAGGAAATGTTAATAAAAACAATAATAAATTATAGAAGTGAATGTCAATACATTCCTTGGTCAAAGTTTACATAAACTATCCAGAGGAAGACTAAGGATAGTATTAATACAATATATACCCATTTGGGAATGGATAAAGCTATTATGAAATTTATGAATATAAAGACTATAAAATATCTTTAAACCAATTCTTGAAAAAAATATCCTTTTCATTTTGAGATATATTATGATAACTTTTTTCATTAAAAATAACTTTTAAGAACCAAATGAAATAAAAAAATTCAAAATATGTTTCCTGGAAAATAACATTTTAAACTAATTAAATAATCATGCGAAAATATTATTCTTCATGATGGCTCTAAATTTGGTTCATGGATTACATGTTAAAACTGTGTTTTCTATCACTTTTTTCGGTAAAATATAATTAATAATTGTTTTTTAAACAATTTGTTTGAAAAAAATTGAAACATAAATAATGGGTGAAAATTTATTTACAAATTAATTATGAATAGATTGAAAAAAATTATAACATTATAAGAAAACATGGTTTTTAAAGAAACTATTTTTAGACTAAATAGAGAAATGATATTGGATTTTATTGAGAATATTTTGAAAAAAATTATATGTACCAAAGAGTGGAAAATGATAATATTACTACATATAGTTCATTAATAACCATATTATATGAAACTGGATGGGTATATTAGTTAATTATAATTAAATATTATTCAACTAATATTCAATAATAAATAATGTTGATTAGAATAAGATTGATAAATATACCCTTAAAATGATCATAACATTAAAATTAGAATTATTGAATGAATAGTTATAGTTTATCAACTATAAATCCTAATAAAAAGTGTAGATAAAACATTAGATAATAAAAATTCATTACACACAATTTCTTAATATTACATAATCAATGATGTAGATATTTAACCCAATGAGTGGAAGTAGAGTTAAGAAATCCCTTACCATATGGTTCTTTTTAGTTGAATGATCTATAACATAATATATAATTTTTTATTATTTTATTAAAATTATAAATTACTATATTAATATTAATAATTTCATAAATTATTATTTTATAATATATTATCACCCACTTATCATTAATCTATAACTATTTTCATTGTTTCTATGATTAATTCCCCTATTTTTTGAGTATGTTTTGACTTGTTGTTTTTTGTTACCATTAAATTGATCATGATATAATTATCTACAAAATTTAATCAAATATGGAAAAAAAATATTATATTTATATATATATATTTATTTAGAGTAATCCATAAAATTAATTTATAGGAAGTGAAATACATCGTTCATGGAGATGGTAGGTCATATATACTCTTAAATACTGATTCCATTATCCTATCAGAAAGAAAGAAAGAAAAGTAAGTTAAATATATAAAAATATATTATAATTATATTATAATTATTATTTCATATCTATTTTATATGATCATTAATACATCCATATCACATTCCATGTAAATCATGGATGAATAACCTCACTTTACGAGGCGGTAGTCTGTTATCAACACGAGAAACAATATCATATTCTCACAAATAAAGATAAAGAAGGTATGTGTGATATAATAATTAAATATGAATAATAACATCTTTAGTATCATATTTATTATATATAAACTATAAATCCATCTTTATTTCGAACCTTTAATGGTGGTAATGGAAAAATGAACAACATCAATTCATGAGGCGGTAGTCTGTCGAGCACACGAATGTGGATTTTTTTTCCCTTAAAATTAAAATATCTAATTAAATAAAATATATCATTGTTATTATATAATAATAATATAAAAAATAATTAAAGGAAGTGAAGATTGAAATAAAATAAAACTCTTTTAAAGAATATTACCTCTTCATCGGGTATTCTCCCTCAGTTTACACTAAAACATTAATATTTTTGATTTTATCCCAAATTAAGGATTATTAAATGATGTTAGGGATTTTGGGGAGTTATTTGTTTGGTTATAGATGATTTAAATTTCTTGATAGGTGTGATAATGGGGGGAGATTGACTATTTTTTATTGTTGAGGAGTAGAATTCTTGTTAAAATTCAAATGTATTCACTATTTGAAAGTATAGAATACCTCTTATGTCAGAAAAATTTATTACTAAGGGAGTTAAGGGTTTATTTTATCAATAACAAATGACACCCCAAATATAGAAATGCGTTTTTATTGTGTTCTAACGTAACATCTATGTTTCCCTAATTTACAATTTTGGGTTTTCACTATAGAAACTTGTTTTATAACAAAGGTAATTTATCCATTTATACAAAATTAATGTGAGATTTATTAGGCCAATTTATTATAAAATTTATTTCAAACGTATAAAATTAAAATACCTTTGTGTTGTTAATTTTAACAGAAGGTCATGTAAAGTGAAAAAAATCAGGTTTAACCTTAACTATGATAACAATGTTTTTACATTCGAGGGGTCAATATGTTCATTATAAAAGATAAATATTTTTATTTATGTAACATATATCATATTTTTTATCATTTAAAATTAACATGGTATAAGGTAATATTTTATGTAATATGAAATCATTTAATTAAATACCATTTGTAATAAAATAACATTAAAGTAAATTTTGATATTAGTCATTTAATTTGAATTTTTCAATACCAATATTATAATGGAATTTGAATATTTTAATTTCACATATGTGTAACATGAAATATTAATAAAAAATTATCTAACACATTTATTCATTAAACTATTTTTAGTTTTATTATTTTGAGTATCATTTATTTTATTTAATTAATATCAAAATAATTTTTACCTTGGAATTTCATTATCATTTTAATAAAATCATTCATATCTAAGAATTAAAAATAAATTAGTTTGATAAAAATGTAATTTTTATTTATAATGAATATATATAACCAAACCAATGTACTTTTTCCTTATCCCAAAGATATATAAATATTAAAAGCAAGAAATGTTATTTTTTTATATTCTTAACTTATTATATATGTAAATTTCATGGAAATGTGTCCCAAAAACTCCAGATTTTAAGTATTATGTTTACAAGAGTCTATATATTTATAGAAAATAGTTTTTGTGAAGATATTAGATCATTTTACACCTTATATTATAATTTTAACAAATATGTAAATTCATTTTTACCATAATAATTTAAATTAATTATAACTATTTTCACCAATAATTATGGTAAACCAATAGTTTAACCTTATTATATAATATTAATTATTTTTATTCCATATTTTGAATCCATTGGTATAAATTATACTCAATGAAGTGGAAGAAGTTAATTTAATATTAAACCAACAAGAATAATGAGAAAATAAGTTTCCAAAGTGAAAATGTTAAAATATTAACAATGTTTGTATATATAGATTTAAAATAAATATTATTACAATGATATAATTTGATTATTAAATTTATAATTTAACTATTGTGAATATAAAATCAATTCAAAATGTAATTTAACAATATAAATTATTTAAATTAAAAGGTAACTTTCAATTAATATATAGTATTTCTAACTAATCCTCAAAATATTAAACTTCTTAGAAAAATTATAAAAATTAAAATTAAAAAAAAATTATTTTCCATTTTCTAAAGATAATTTTTTTTTCAAATATGTTTTCTAAATGTGTTGAAAATTAATTTTAAATTTTCTTTCCGCAACATGATTAAAAAAACTTTTAGAAAAATATTTTGTTTCATAAGACATTTCATTTTCATTCAAATGAATATACATAAGTAATACACATGTGTAAAAATATATATTTTTATATGTTATTTAATCTTATTATTTCCCAAAATTCCAATGGATATGTAACAAGTTTTTTAAAATAATAATAAATAATTTATATTTTTGTTCAGTAAGAATCGGCCTTGTACGTTTTAACGTCCCAAAACTAAATGACACTAAAAGGTGCCCTAAGCTCGGTTGGACACAAGTCATTAAGAGCATATCCCCAAACTGATGTAATCCAGATGTAATCGCATATATAGGGGATGATTATACATTTAATGTCTATAAAAAACATCCAAAACAAGTATATATATAAAGTTTACAATACTTGTAACAAAAATACAAAGAGAAAAAAATGTATCCAACTAATATCATGAACCTCATCCCAGTCATGTCCTACCTTTGTCCTAAGAAAATATTATAATCCTAAAGAATGAAACTTTATATTATCCACACCAGTAATCATATTGTCAATCTGAGCACCCATAAGTGGTCCAAATAGGCTATGAGGTAAAATTAAATTAGCCAACATCCCAAAATTCTAATTTCATCAGGTCAATGAATATAAAATAAAAAATGCATGCATGAAGTAGTAGAATATAAAAATGATTTAATAAAAGTAAAAAACCTAAAAGGGTTTTGATTCAAATGGACACTCGTCATCACATAAAAGAATCATCCTTAACTGGATGTCTCTAAATATAATTTCGTCCTCTATAAATTTATGTTAATGTTCATTTAATTTTTCTATGCCATTTAATTAATATGTCTCTTGAACTAGCACACATACCTACACCCTTTATGAAGAAATGTGATCAAAGATTACTAACCAGGAATTCATGAAAATATAAGTCTCTAAACGAATACATTATTATTCTTTATCATGAAAGTCCTATCATATAAACCATTTCATTAATTACTCATTTAAGAAACTATGCACATCTTTAGATTTCAAAATTATGAATCCAGGTATCACTATGGGTGTAAAATGAACCCACCAAATACAATCTTATCCTAGGATTTCCTTAATGGAATACTGGTTGTCTCATGGTGTGGTATAACATCATTTACACTTGATTCCATCCTTATTTATCCACTAAGGGAGACAAAGTCTCCCCTTAGAGTATATAATCAACTTCACATTGGATATCATCCCTATAAATCCATAATGAGTCCATTTATCACTCGTGCGTAGAACATTCAACCCTAATGAGTTTGTCCTTTACTATCCACTAGGGAGTCTAAGTTTCAATTGGGCATAAGAAAGTTGGAATACCAATTATTCCATCCATGGAATTCATATAAGATCCCATGAGTTCTCCATGTACTATATCATATATTCTTTCAATATTATTTAATTATATCAAGGGTCATCGCCATGATCAATTGATTTAAAACTGACATCAAAATGTGTCTTAAAGTATGGGTTAATATGAGAAGGCTTGGTCTCCAAATTATCACACGAGGGAATTTATTAAAAGAAAAATCTAATGTTTATTCACGAAATTACATCACAAGAGTAAAAGGACATTTATTTTATTTCTTATTATTTAAAAAATCAATTCTAATTGAAAGTACAATTATCAACTCCTCTTTTAACATCCGAAGGAAAGGGGGAAAGGAACACCCAAAAGGATTCCAAATTCAAATGCCACCCACAGTTGTCTAATTAACTAAATAAAACACCCATGGGGTGGTAAAAATTAACGTTTCATAACCTCTACTCATTTATCAATAGGTTCAATTAATTATTTTGGAAAAACATGTCAATTCAAATCCAGGATGAAATTCCATTTTGAAGGTGTCACTCTGGTAAAGGGGAACGTGGAACAATGATATATATATTTATATAATTATTCTTTAAGTGAAAAGGATGAGACAAAAAATCATAGGTACTTAGAGGAGTTCAAATCCATTAGAATCTCTTAATTTGACTCATATGAGGAGAAAATTGAAGAATGGACAAGGAACCTAGAAATATAGAATATTAGCTTGCACCAAAATAGTGTAGCTGATACAAAGAAAAATGAAGAATGACACAAAAGGAATTGAGAAATAAATTATATGGATCCCACAAGAATAATAGAACTTAATTACTATATCATATAGAGGATCAGGATGACATTACACCTTTTAGCTTCATGGAGGATCTCTCAAGAGGAGAAATTGATATATTGAGGAAGACAAACAATTAGGTTTGGAATAATAGATTATGTGATGGAAAATGGTAAATTAAAAAAAATCCCTAGGTCTCATGGTTTGGCTTCAATGTTGGATAGAAAATATGACAATCATGCTCCCACTACTTTTGGAAGGAAAAACTCACATGGATAATGCACACAGTTTTACTAACCATGAGAAAACCATGAAAAACACCTCTATCAAATTAATTATGTTTTTCACACAATCATAAACCCCGTGTAAAAAGGTTTATGAAACCATGTTATCTCATAAATTAAACTATCCAAACTCGCATGATTATAAGTAAATATGAGGCCTACTACACTTGGATTATACTAACCATGTTATAATACTCTTTTAACCCCAATGTTGGGTTTTAAGCTCCAAACCATCCCCAGAAACCCCAAATACCTCCACAAATTCAAAGAGAAATCAAATTAATTCATAAATAATACTTTGAAGAAATAATTGATTGGATTAATATATTCTATACCTCTAAAAAATCCATTTAACACCAATTTCCCCCATTAAAGTAATTCATCCTCAAATCACCCTATCAACGGTGGTCAAGAAGTTCCAGAGAACAACATTGGCCACTAAGCCCATACGTCAGCCTCCCTCTCCTTGGAAATATCCTATACATCATCATGCTTCCATAGTGTCTGTACATGAGGCAATTACCAGCCTTAGAGAACCATCAGGATATGATCCACATTATGAATATGATGCTCCTCAAAAGATACATCCATCTATAACTCAACCACTATAAGATAAAAAGAATGAGACATGTATGAATAATAACAAAACATCTGAGATATGTGGAAGACATTTTTCATGGTTTAATACCTATGAGGTAAATTCAACTAGTAGGATGCTAACCTGACTCTCCCAAGAATCATAAATGGTCCAACAAATTATAGTTAAATATTACTTTGTCGACTTCTCTATGGTCTCTTGAATAAGATCAGGTCCAAGCATAACTTCTTCTCTTACATCTAACAAACATAGTGGTGATCATAATGGCATTATATAATAAACTGATAAGTAACTATTAGAATAACAACCTAAAAGATATTTCTATAGGTAAATTCTACCAGGGGTATGTTCCTCTCCCAATAGCCCCCAAAATCTAAGATATATTCTCATAGTATGTCGTGAAGAACCTATATCGTGAACTCCTACTAGCCATCAGTCTAAGGGTGGTATGTTGTACTCATAAGCACTTGTGTACCCAATTCCCTCTTCATCCATTTCCATAACCATGAATTAAACCATGAATCCGTATCTAAAAGAATATTATACAAAACTTAATGAACTTATACTATCTAATGGATATAGTACCTACTAATATCATCTAATAAAAAGGTCTCCATGATAGGAATGAAATGAGAATTCTTTGTGATATTTTCGACAAAAACTCAAACAACGTCATTACCTTGTAGTGACCTTGATTAACCATTCACAAAATCCATCAAAATGATTTCCCACTTCCACTATGTAGTGGAAAACTACAATAAAATACCAGCTACTCACTAAAGTTATACCTTTAACTACGGATTGGGGGAACACCTCATGAAAAAAACATATATGTGTTGTTTTACTCGGACACTAGTATCAGGAATGTAAATTCCAATACATATAGGTGAAAATAGGGTGAAATGACCAAGATGAATCATAAAAATGTCACATCATCTCTCCATGAATGTCGATTATAATCCATACAGGACCATGTACATTCATAAAATAATCCTTTCATATAGTCCAACCAAGGATGCAGTTAGCATCTACCAAAATCTCTTTTAGGTACAGGCCTTAAAAATATAATTTTTTATTCATCCTCACGTTATCTAGTATGGTGGAGTTCACAAATAAAGATGATATGTAATTCTATCCATGACCAACCAATACTTCTAGAAAAATCTCTAAGAACAAATCAATAATATTTCACTTGTTATTGGCCGCCTGAACTACCAATAATTATGTTCCCCTTTTCAGTACATGGGCTACTGCATTGCCTTTTCTAGGAATGTATGAAATCTAAAAGTTGTAAGATTAAAGTTATTCAGACCATTAATACCTCATATTCAAATCAGGATATATAAATATGTACTTGAGGCTTTTGTGGTCTGTAAACACAACAAAAAGATATCCAAGTAAGTAATTCCACCAACAATGAAATGCATGAACAATTATAGCTAACTAAAGATTGTGAGTCAGATAATTACTTTGATTTTGTTCAGCTATCAAGACATGAATTCCAAACCTATATACCACAATATAATATCTTCTCCTTTCCAAATACCTAACACATCATAGTAAACAGTGTAACTTCTGCATGGATCTAGAAAAATAAGTATCGGCAATGAAGTCAATCTCCCTTTTAGCTCCTTAAAGGTGGATTCACATGCATCCGAAGATAATAACACCACTCCATTATTATTCAATCCCATGAATATAAGTAATGAATATAATATCCATCCATCCCTGATAAGCTCTATATCCCAAATGACTTATTGGGCTGCTCCTCAGAAACTACAACTCTCACCTTCTCTGAGTCAACTGATACTCTTTCCTTTGAGATAATTTAATCATGGAAATGAATCAGATCTATCCAAAAGTGTTACATTAGGATATTAGTGTATAATTTATTCTCTCTTAGTTTATTCAATATTATCTCAATATTTTTCCATGGCTGTGCCGATTTTGATAATACCCCAAGATTTCATCGACGAAAACCACCAAAAAAATCTAGATAAAGATAGAAGACTTTTTTTATTAGTAACATGAAGATAAATGGCATGTTCATGAGGAATAATGACATTAAAAACTCATTTAAAACAAAACTACAATCAAATGTTATACGAGGTATTTCACATAGTTAAACATGCACATGATGATACCCAAATCTCAAATCAATTTGTGAGAAAACCTGAGCTCCTTAAAACTAATAGAAAATAAAATTATTAGTGGATGAGGATACATGTTATTGAACTTCATATAGTTAAATTTATTTTGATCCATACATATCATAAGGTAAGCATACACCCTTTTTTCAAAAATGTCAGGAAAACCCCAATGAAAAATACTGCATCATATAAACCCCTTTACCTCTAAACCCTCTAACTTTATATTGATCTCTGGAATCTCAGTTGTAGAAATCCTATAAGTTAGAATGTATTCTTGTGTAGCTTCTGAAAATATATCAATTTATAACTCTACCTCTCACACCAAAGGTGGTCCAAAAATTTAACAAGTGAAAAATTCTTTAAAAAAAATCAAACACTAGAGGGAAAAATTACTGATTTATTTCCTAGTCATATAAATATAACGTTTCAATATGTTCACTCATTCTACACATACCATGATGCACAAGCCCATATTAGCTCACTGGAAAATACCATTCACCCTCGTGAATAAAAGTTCTACCCTTGGTGAAGTGAAGGTCACCATATGAAGATAAAAATCAGTGAAAGCATGAAAGGGAAAAAACTAGTCCATCATGAGAATGATGTGAAAACAAACAATATCTAGGGAAAAGGGTTCATATACGATGTGAAACATACTAAATTTAAGTGGTAAATCCTTGAATTGACGTAGATATGCGTTTCTGATCCCCAATAGAGTTTCAATAATCATAAATCTATTTGAACACTAAATGATGAGCCTATGTCTCTCCACAACAGGCAAAAATATAATGTACTGAGAAAAACCTATATCAAATATAGAGGATTCTAAAGTAGAGTCTACTAGAATAGTACCTATCATTGTATAATGTCATGGATTATTCTTCTCATGTTTTGGTTTTACTGAATATACATGGCCTGATCAACAACCCTCTAATATATCTTGGATACTAGGGGATGATATGGTCTTCTAATGATACAAATATGGGATCTAACTATCATAGTCATGACCACTACCTTGGCTTGATTAACTAGATGTAAATTAGATCCCCTCCTATTGAGAATATTTTGACCATTTTTTGTACATTGTGTCATTTCATACCCTATATAACTAACTATTAGAATAAAGTTTCTAAAAAAAACTATAGATGGCACATCATTCTATAAGATTGGCACTCAACTGGGTCACTCGTGCATTGAGGTCTTGTATTTCCTGATATAATACACTTATGGAACCTTAAATTGATACCAGAGTATGTTCTATGGATACGAATATCATTGTGTGGAAGCTCCAGATGACTCTTCTTACTATTGGTCAATGTAGTATCATATCAAGGTTCTAAATACCCTAGGCTCGCATCCCCGACCTCTCATATTTTATGCACTGTGATCACTTGATTAACTCTTTCAAAAAATAGTATTAAGCTAACAAAAACTCAACTATGATTGAATTTATAACCAAATAACATCATTGAATCACTTAGATTTTGATAAATCATCACCCATAATAACAGGTGTGAAGTGTTGGAGCTTCGTAAAATGGGCTGAATAATCCATCCCAAATAATGTGTCTTTATCCATGTGCATGAACCCTCATGATATATAGTCCCTAAATGTCTTGGGATAGAATTAATTATAAATGGTCATATTAAAATCCATGTAAGAAATCTCTCGATGATGATCCATCTAAGTAATGAAATCCCACTATCCCTTAGAAAAATAACGCAATATATACATAGAGATGTTTACCGTCCTCTTTGGATGAGTCTATAAATGCTATAAGGTATATAGAATGGCCTATATCTATGAATCTCCATATTTTGGTCCAAAATCTATTGAAAACATGGGAGTATTATAATACTTTAACTTAGGTGTCAAATCTTCCAGAGTTGGGACAAGTCACGATGCTACCTAAATGGATTATATGAAATACATAAAGCCTTCACAAAACTATGCCTCATCCACTATTTCTAGTATAACTACTAGTTCTAAAACTATCACCCAATGAGGATCCACCAGTATCCCATAGTGCACTACCTCTATAGTTTGCTGATCACCACCTTCTTAGTGTACTACTAGAGGTCATAGTGGGGAAAATCATCCATAATGAAAAAAACATTCCTAAAAAAGAACGAAATCATTGTTTGAAGATAAAATCAAAATTACTGAAATATGTTTTGTAAAATCTCTCCTATATGAGAAACAAAACCCTATACCTTCTATTTTATATAGGTTTGGGAATCAAAAAAACTTTAATAAAGTAGGATTTATAGCATAATACCCAATACTAAAGTCAAGAGTGGGTCAAGCTCCCTGCTGTAACTAATTTCAATTTTCATTTTATTCACAAATTCAATTCCATTGTATCAAAATTTATTTTTAATGGTTTGAAAAAAATACCAAAATTATGATTCATAAGGGCCAATACCCCTCATTATTGAAAATATGGAATCCTCTTAATCCATACCATAATAGGTTATAGTCCATGTGACTCATGGTCCATGATTCAATATTCCACAATTAGATTATTCAGTTGTTTGATTTAGCCTAATAATGAAAACACTGCATAGGTTACAACATGAAATCTATTCCATGACTCATCTCAGTGGGGCATGTGTAACTACTCCCCATCTGTGCCTCCAAAAGGCCAGGGGTAGATGACTAGCCCTGAGTAAGAATATAACTAACCATGGAGGAATTTACTTAGTACCTGTACACACACACATTTCCAAGACCACAAAATTCTGAAATCTAAAAACAACTAAACTACCAATGAATGCATACATATATAACCCACAAGCAGAGTATGTCAAGAATTAATGTAATCTAAACAAGAAAAAAACAATCCCACAACAATGAGTATGTAACCACAAGTCTATCCTATAAGTAAAGATATTGGGATTATTGTATGAAAGCTATATGAACACACCCCAATCTGTCCAATATCACTAAGCACTCTCTAGTCATGGTCCACCTAGGACTCCATAAAAAGGTTTGTCATATTCATAAGACATGAGAAGACACGTGCAGGTAACGAACATTTAGGGGAGGGTATAATTATACTCATTAGGACACCCCAAAGACCCCAATACAATACAATAGAGGAACATATATTTAGCTATACACAAGTATATGTATATAGAACATATAAAAACAATATCTAGATACACTCAATCCATGACACACAGTCTGGAGGTAAGACACAACCATAATATATAACAAATGATACCAGATTGATGATTCCACGAATTACTCATCTAGGAGCACACATTCTTGAGTCTGATAGCCCTGATGATGTATATCCAAGAGGTACTAACAATTATGTATCATCATGTGAGGGATACACTGATAGACCTGAAGAGAATATTATACAACAGATGAGGATCACAACCATGGCCATGGGGTGATACAAACAACTTCAACTGGATTAATCTTATATAAAGGGGATTGACACCCAGTAGGATTGGTCATGTCAAAACCAAGGACTCCACATTGGGAATGAGGATGAATAGGGGACCCAACATCAGGCTTCTCAAGGGATTCCAATATATCTATCCAATGTGTACTATTCAAGGGATCATAGTCCTAGTAGTAGGAATAGATACTATACACACCTTTAGGGAACAAATATGGGGAATGAACCCTAAAAAAACATTTCCACAATACTAAGAACAAGGAGTCGAATCCATTTAAGAAAAACTACAAGGTGTGTAGAGAGGTTAAATACCATGTACATTGTCCCAAGGATCTACTCAGGTAGATGGAATGTGTGATCAAACAATATCAGTGTATTTGTACATGTAGTGTAAAGATCCTTTATACTCTACCCATGTGTTAGTACTCAGATCCAATTAGTGTCCATTTGATTGTGTTCCAGTGTATGGATTATCATGTGTACTTGGTTCGGTCTGGTTTGTGTGGGGGAGTATTCACCATATAGGCTATCCATATAGTCCACCCCATGTCTGTGTACTTCCTATGTACATGCCAAAGACACCTAGGTGGGACCACATCCTGTGTAGGCCTAGCCACATGCCATGTGATACCTTCTTCTTACTCAAAAACCTATTAAACACCAAGGGGGCCAAAATTCAATGTTATCACACAATAAAGACTTTTTTCTATTTGATTTTTAAGATATACCATTCAGCCACTGTGATTCATGGCCAATTCTTCATCCTTTGATCTGGCGGTCACCTTTCGGTGAATCTGAAGATCTAATCTCCTTGAGTCTTTCCATATCCAAATCAACACATTTCAACTCCAATTATTGTTGAAAATGGATTGAATTTTCATTATTTGTATGGTGCTAGAAAATACTAAAGAACCTGAATTCAGGGATCCACTATCATCAAAATTGCTCTATCTCCATTGTCGCACCTTCATCATGACATACTGATCCCAAATCTACGATATCAAATCACTACACCAAAAATCAGGTGCACAATGATTGATTGATCAGGATGTATCAAGTCACATTCCAAGGAAAGAACGCTCATGATTAATGATGAATTGGGTGAGAAAATAACAATAACTAAACGGAGGAACAAACCTTGATTTATTTTTATGTCTATCCTTACCCCTTGACATTAAAAATACAATTGAATAAAACAAAATAATCACAACCACTAATCCCTTATCAAAACCCCAAAAATATAATCCCAACTAACAATATGCAAGACCCATGAATCAATCTGTTCAATGATTGATTCACATTCATCGTATGAAAAATTAATAGGAAGAAAATAAATAATAACACGTCCTACCTCGATTCAGATTGGTCATAGATGAAGAACGGTCATTATGTCGTTGTCATTGGCATGATCTGTTGAATCAATTGCTTATTGATCATCGATACTTGATCCGTCACCATCTGTCTAGGAGGATCATTCAGTGATCTCCCAATAATGGTCCTCCTATGTATCATGGGATATGCATCTAACCAAAAATTTTAGTCATGTAGAAATTTTTAAGGACCCACCCAACGTTGCATCAATGATTTGAAATAAAATAATTTTACTTAATTATTTTATTCATTTTTTTCACCCATGATTACATTTCCACAAACTCCCAGTACTAACTAATGTTAAGTCACACCTATGGTAAAACATCTTTTATAATGTAACTGATTCCCTCATATTTTTAATCAGATAAACCGTTAATAAGTTATTACGATTTTTTAGGAAAACTACTTGCGATTTCTATTAAATATATTTAATATAATTCAATCATTTATTTTGGGAACACTGGGCCATAGAATTGCACACCATCTCAGCACCTGGTCTCAAAATGAATCCATATAATATTAAAAAATAACACACATAATTTAAAATTTAGTAAATTTGCCCCACATTGGGGATTTACTTCCATAAAAATCTGAAACAAAGGAAACTGAAAACGTTTTTGGTACTGAGCACAAATCAAATCCATCCACTCTCAAGTACTATCATGAAGGATCTTGTGATGCCACCAAACATGGACCCACAGAATAGATCTTCAAAAAAGGATCACCCTAACTACAAGAAATGTCCCATATGCATGCTCACAACATGTCCTCCAGAAACTAAATGGTTGACTCAGTTTGGCTTTTATATTGTGGGAGGAATGATATGCTCAAGTATAACTGAGTCCCAAATGACTTTTATAATCCCTTCCACAACTAATATGTAAATATATAACTAGTATCTGAAAAAATATTTGATATAACTCCATGTAGATGAAATTTACTCTATACTTATATGTGTGCCAAGATCTCTACTCAACTCTTTACTCAGATAGCTAGGTATTGGGGTGAATTTTGGAGTCATCCAAGAATCACCCAGATTGCATTTTATTACCTATACGTACATGGTAAGACTGCCATAAATTCCATGGATATACCATACCACATCCATTCATAAACTGCAATATGTTGATCCCAAACCACTGGAACATGGTGATCAACCTTTACTTTCTTATTTGTAAGGCCTCGAGAAATAAACTATGAAACTCCTCTCTTCATCCTCTGGCCACAAAAAACTAACATTAGAGGTCCTGGTATATCTTTTTTAATCATGGATATGCATAAAAAAGGGATTTATGAAACTCCTTAAAATCCTCCTCCCACAATCTCAGTAGCACCATTATACTCCCTCGGAAAAAGAAGACGTGCTACCCACCTTTAGAAACTCCATCCGGTGTATGCCATGGGGATATATGAGCATATAGGGTCTCATAATTACTCTCCCCAAGTTGTGATGACATGAATCACTGTAAGATTTTATGGGTGAAAATTATCTATTGGTGGTAAGATGCTCAATCCCCATCCACAAAGGATAACTTCAACAAGGTAGACTTCCTAGATGCCTCATTTAGCAACTGTTAAATAAATCCAATTATGAGAGAATTTTCCACCATGTTCCCTTTCCTGGGAATATAGAAAACCTAAAACTCATAGTAATTGAGGAACTATATCATTAACCTCTATATCAAGATGGGATCCTTTTGAGAAAAGTTATATATGAGACTATAGTGATCTATGTAGATGATAAACCACTCTACCATTGAGTAGTGTCACCACATCCGCAAAGTGAATACCAATCTAGCTAACTAAAGATCAAGGGTCACTTAGTTCTTATTATTTGGTCTCAACTAGAATGAACCGTAGGAAATAAAATCATTACTATTCTTTAGGACCCAACCAAGCCTAGTTTCTGATCATCATTAACCACTACATACTTGAAACCCTCCTTTGACTATTATAAAATCAGAGCACTCATCTTACTGCACCTCAACTACTAAAAGCCTGTTGGTTCTTCTTTTTTCCATAGGAAAGGATTCCCATTTCAATTCAAATATATCATTGGTGTGGATATCCTAGAGAAATTAGGTATAAATTTCCAATAATATCCTACTAACATAAGGAAGCATCACATTTCTATCTCTCTTTTAGGTGGCTTCCATGATAACATTTCCCCGACCATGGATGGGTCCACTGACACTCCATTTACTGAGATAATGTGTCCCAAAAAGGGAACCACTAGAATCCAGAACTTTTAATTTGAGATATTATTGAAAATATAGTTCTCTCAGAGTATGTCCAAAATTATCCTTATGTGTCTCGTATGATCCTCCTTGGATGTTGACTACACCAAGATATCTCCAATTAAGACTACCTTGAACTGTTCTAAGTAGGACTAAATGATCTAGTTCATGAGTATGATGAACACATTTGGGTCATTCATCACACCAAAGGACTTCACTATTTGCTCATGTAGAAAATAAGGACATTGGAATTATATCCTTGGTATATCCGCACCCCATATTCGCAACAGGTGATAGATTGATCTGAGGTTAAACATTGAGAACCATCATACCCATCTTAACTGATCACAGTGGTCATCGATCCTATGTGGTGGATAATGTACTTCACGGTCACATGGTTCAAGTGATGGTAGTCAACACAAAACCTCATGATCATGTATAACTTCCAAAAAAACCAAACTAGGGCTTCCCAGGGGGAAAAACTGGGTCTCATGAAGCCCTTCCTATGCAATTCGTCCAATTACACCCTCATCTCACAGAGTTCTATGAGAGCCATCAAATATTCTTGTATAGATATCAGTGTTTTCCCGGGGTGTAAATCAATTAATATGTCTATCTCTCAGTGGTGAGGTAAACTTGGAAAATCATAGAGGAATACATCCTCATAATCCTCCACCTCTACAAAAAACTGGGTACTAAAAAAATCCATTTGGCCATGAGTTTAGCTATCCATCTGATGTGTAATCTACTTCAACCTCCTATGCAGGAGTCCATGTTGTGCTGCTTGATTTTCCTTCAACCGAAAAATGAAAACCTCTTTCCATCATGACATACACACCACACCCTTCACATAAAAAAATCCGTCTCGTTATGGACTATAGATAAAAAATCTATACTAATAATTATCTTGTAGTGAATCAATGCCACTACAATCTGGTTCCAACTGAATCTATCACCTTCACGGGTCATGTCACACTAACAGAATAGCTTTTTGATAATTAAATATTTTCCGTTATGTTTCTCCAACAATAAGGGTTACATCAAAAGTCAACTGGAATCACTATGTCTCATACAATATATGTGGTGAGAAAGGAATGACTATAACATATTTATATTATTACTACAACTAAGGTATAAAAGAAAAATATCATACCTTGAATCATTTTCGGAACCTCTGAGTTGTATGTCTTGACCGGCTATTTCTGTTCCTATCCGTATCCTCTAGCTTCCTTAGCCTGGTGTAGACCATCCGGGGTTGTGGTGGTAAAAAGTATAAATGTTTACCACCACCCGCTTCTCTCCCAACACCTCTACCACATAAACACCATATTGACCATCCTTATCTTACCACTGACTCTACCTATATAGACTATCGATAGTTTCTCTACCAGTTGTATAGTGAGTCAAGTAATCTCATATGAGATGTCCACTGCATTCACAAGAGTATCACTACTTCTCTCTGGGATGACTGGACCCAGCCTGTGATCCCTGAACTAAAAATCCTCTATCTTGGGTCCTCCTCTTAAAATTTATTATATTTCCAGATCCAGAAGACTGCCATTATCCCCCTTCAGGTGATTTCTATGCTCTATTGTTTTCCACTGATGATAGTCAACAACTATATCTTCCTCCCAGAAACTTCTACCACTAAATCTTTTTCAAGAATCCCATTATAAGTGGGAATCAAAATAGGGAACAAACTTTCTCAGATGACTCTACAAAGACCTCTCTATAAGTTCCAAGCCATTATGTAAATATCATGTACCATATCAATTGAGTACCTAGAAAAGTTGGCATGTCTCGATTAATACTCAAAGACAAACATTTCCTCCTATATGAGCCATATAAACTCATCGATACACAAAATCCTTAGCTTATAAAGTGATAAATCTTCTTTGAAAACGTTCTCAAACACTGACCAGTAAAGAGTCACCATGTCTTTAGACATGGTAATTAAATTCCACCATCACCCAACTCAGTCGTGGATAAGGATTAATTCTAGGACGACCATATGATCTATCACTGCACTAAATAGACAAAACAAATTGGGTCCCCACCTCAATACAGTCCTCTACTTCCTACGGTTAGGGTCACCTCATATGGCTTCACTGTCTCTAAAACTCATAAAGTTCACTATGCCTATGCACCTCATCCGCTGGTACTACGGGTACCACGTGATGCTCTACAGGTGGTGGTATGGCTGGTGTCCCATCTGGAGGTAACATATTGAGAACTGGTCCTCATATCTATGAATAATATTTGAGTGGATCATCCTTATGATCATCATAATGAATCTTAGATATTATCTGTTGCAGAGGCATCCTAAAGGTAAACAAGATAAACCACAGTCAATGAGTATATCTAGAGATCTGAATCTTGAAGGATGTGGAAACTAATTCCCATTTATATATGATGCATGTATCATTTTTTCCCCTGCAACATATGATCTCATGTATTGTGTCTAAAAATAGGTGATCAGATTCCTGGTTTATGGACATGTCGTATTCCACACGAACACCAGAGTCCTTGGCTAGAAATCCAGAATGAAAACACATAACTATATTTCCCCAAACCAATTTAACTGACTCCAGGTCCTAAGGTAGAACCTTATCTATTACTACTCTATCTCGACCCCTCTCAATGGTGACCATTAAATGACTTTCTAATATGAACTCTAATAGGCTAGGGGATAATGACTAGAAATGAGTAGGAATATAAAAAACAAGGGAGACATTTTTTAAGTACCTACAAACATGCACAAATCTCCAATCCCTCAAAATATAGAAATATAAAAACAACTAAGCAACCAATGCATTCATATATCTACAAGACACTACCAGAGTATGATAGGAGGTAAGTAAGGTAAAAAGGAAAAAAATCACACCTCAAAGAGTCTATAACCAGTAGTCTAACATGTAAGTAAAGGTACTGGGGGAAGCTATCTAAATGTTGCAGGAACACACCTTAATCTATCTTGTCTCACTAAGAACCGTCTAGTACTGGTCTTCCCAGGACTCCGTCAAAAGTTCCATCATCTTCACAAGACATGAAATGTGTAGGAAATTCCATTCCAGGGTGAGTATAAAAATACTCAGAAGTAAACCGCAAAAAACACATTGCAATACAATAAAAGAAAATTATCATCAGTTATGGACAAGTATACATCTACAACACATATAACAAGAATATCAATATATTATAAATAAAAGACACACTGTATTGAGGTAATAAAAAACAATATTATACAACATGGGATTCTAGCCCAAAGATTCCACAAATCACTCATATGGGTTCACAGACTCTTGAGTCTAATAGCACCAATAAAATCAATTTGAGAGGTACTTCTTGTCAGGTATGGGCATGAGAGGGATAAACTGATAGATCTTAAGATAATATTAATCAATATATGATTTTCATTACTAGGTACATGGGGTTATAATAAAAACACCATCTGGATTAACCCACTATGAAGGGGATCAGTGCTCGGTATGAATTGTCACACAAACACCAAGGAATCTACCTAGTGCATGAAGATGAACAGAGGATCATGCATGGGGCCTCTCGAGGGATTCAAAAAACTCTATCCAAGAAGTAATACTGAAGGGATCATAGTCATATGAGTAGGAAAAAATTTTATACATACGTTTAGGGAATAGATAATGGGAACGAACCCCAAATAAAATTTTCCATGACAGTAAGAATAAGGCGTCGAATCCATGTAAGGAAAAGAACATGGCATGTGGAGGGGTTAAATGCCATGTCCCATGACCCCAGGTTATGCCCATGTAAACAGCCCACGTCATAAAATAGTGTATGTTTAGTAGTACATGACATATAGGGATCACATATACTATACCCATGTTTCAGTACAAGACTCTTACCCATGTATATATACCCATGTAATAGTACACAATTTAGCTCGTGTACTTGGTCTAGGCCATGTATCTGTGGGGGAGTGCATGCCATTTAGGCTCATTCTTTAGTCCACCCCATGTCCGTGCACTTCCCAAGTAAATTCTGATGTAACCTGAGAGGGAGAAAATGTCAGTTAGGCCTAGTCAAACTACATGTGATACCTTCATCTTAATAGAAACCCTATATTTGGTGAAGGGTCCCCACATGCTGTGTAATCTAGGAGAACACAACAGGTTCTTTTAGATTTTCAATAAATCATGTTCTTACTCTATGAATCATGGTAGATGCTCCAGACATTGATATGGTGGTCTTCCTATTGTGAAATAGAATATCCAAGCTCATTGAGTCATTTCATTTCCAGATCAACATGTTTCATCTTTCAATCTTCTCATAAACAGATCAAATCACCATTATTTGTATCACACCAATGAAAAATGATGAATGAAAATTCAGGGATCCACTATTATCAGAATTTCTCTGTCTCCATCATCTCACCTCTATCATGAATTTATGATCTCAGAATTAAAATATCGTATCCCAATGCCAAGAATTAGGTGTTCAATGATCAAAAAAACAGGTTGTGTCGAGTCACGGGCCATGAAATGAGCACCCATGATGAATGATGAATTGGAGGAAAAAGCACAATAAAAAATAGGGTAATGAACCTCAATCAATTTTCATTTCAATCGTGATATGTCAATATTAGAAAAATAATAAAATAAAAAATTACAATGATTATTCCCTTATCAAAACCTCACAAATATAATCCAAACCCACAATACACACGATCTATGAATCAATCTATATGTTTATTGACTCGAATTCATTTTAATAATACTGAAAAAATTAGAAAATCCAAAATAACACATCCTACATAAATTTAAATTAGTAACTATTGAGGAACAATCATTGAGTCATCATCATTGGAGAGATCTATCAAATCAGTTGGGTATTGATTGTCAATCCACTATCAATCAATGTTTGTCTAGGAGGATCCTTCAGATCAATCTCTCCAATGGTTCTCTAGTGTCTCCAGGGTTATGTGGCTAAACCGTTATTTCGATCAAAAAGATATATTTAAATATCCACCCATCGATGCATCAATGATTTAGAATAAAATAATTTTAAGAAATAATTTTATTAATTTCTGTGCCCTTGATGACTTTTCCACAAACGGCTCGTGCTAACTAATGTAAATCCATTTCTAGGATAGGACCACTATACTAAGCTCAATAGTGCCCTAAAATTTCTTATCCGGGAACCCATTTATAATTTAGTCCACTTTTTTAGGAAAACTACATACATGTGTTATTTAATATATTTA
The DNA here is from genome assembly GCA_963277665.1 of Viscum album. Lineage (NCBI taxonomy): Eukaryota > Viridiplantae > Streptophyta > Magnoliopsida > Santalales > Viscaceae > Viscum > Viscum album. Next base: position 63,901,232 of record OY728136.1, on the reverse strand, counting down.
ATATATTTCCATCATTTATTATGGTCCAACCATGCCTTAGAATCATACTCCTTCTTAGCTCATGGTCATGAAATTAATCCATATAATATTTAAAAATAATACATAGAAAATATGAGTCATTAGACTCTATGTACCAACCATGTTTCCCAATTCCATGCACAAAACACTATCACAATAGTTGGTGAATCAATCCGGAAACATATCACATCATCAAGATATCCAACAATTCTTCCTATATGCATGGAGTGATGAATGGACTGTGAATCATGTAAAGTTCCTAAATTATTAAATAGATTGAATACCGTCATCTCATCATTTTCTAGCAATGTAAAACATTAAATCGTATCATTTATAATATCACAATTCAAGCATATCACCCAATAGTTGAATCAAATCATTTATAATAGTCAAAATACCAAAAGTAAAAAATTTCATTCAAGGAAACAAGGATTTTTCATATATGTGGGTTATCTACAACAAGAAATATCTCACTACAAAATTCCATTTTCCTTCCCATCCTTTTTCAATTTTATCAAAAGAGTAAATCAAACTAGAAAAGACACATCTGATATAACTTTTTTAATGTCCCAAACCTGTATTCCACTGAAATGTTCCCCACGATCGGTTGGCAACATGGCCACAAACACATCTCCCCAAATTCATGATGCTTCCAACTAGAAGCGAGGGTATGGGGTGTGTATATATAAACACCATTCCATATTATCATAGTGTAACACATTAGATATAAAATAATAGATAAATAGAGAATGTAGGATAACAACCAAACAATAGAAAAATTGAAGGAACATATAAATAAATCTAGAAGTAATATCATATATAGATAAATATGATACTTTTTATGTCTCTAAAAAAATAGGTATACATAGAAGGTGTACAATAAAGATAATTTTTTTTCAAAAAGACCAAACTGTATCCATATATCATCACAAGCCCTAGATCGGTCAAGTTCTCCATTAATCCAAAGTAAAAATCAGAGGACTATAGTAGAGTGAATGAACTTTTCCATACATGTAATCAAATAGTCTTTCTGGGTAACTATTAGTGGCCTGAAGAGGGTATGAGATACATCCCCATTAGGAAACAACCCACATGACTAATTACATATAGTAAGTGAATATATAATAATAATAGTTTGTAGGTAGTAATAAAATATAAAAAGGGAGCACTAAAAGTACACTAACTATAAGGGTTTGAGATTTCATGGACACTCGTCCCCTAATACATTCATAGGCCTTAACCATAATTACCTGAATAATAGTTAGTCCTATAAAAATTTATTTTTTTATTCATTTAATTTTTTTATATCATTTAATAAATAATTCTTGAGACAAAAAACATAGCCCAACATGCCATGTGATTATATGTGATCAATGATGCGTAACCAGTCCATCATGAAAGTTTTAGTATCAGACTGAATCAAATCTTGTTCTTTAGATTTGTAGACCCTTATTATCAATCATTTCATTCATCATTTATATAATATGATAATCTCATCATTGGAATTATTAATTTTAAATAATGGTATCCTTCTAGGTGTAACATGAACCAACACCTTATAGTCCCACCATAAATATTCCTTAATGGAATTTTGGTATTACTCTAGGCGCGATGTAACATCATTTCCGCTTATTTCCATACTTGAAATTACACTATGGGAGCCCATGTTTCCCCCACGGTTTATATAATCTACATCCCCTTTGAGTATGTCCTTGGAATACCATTAGGATTCCAAATATCACTCATGCATATAATAGTCACCCCCTGATTTCTACCTTGAAAATCAACTTGAGAGTCTAAGTGTCACTCGGCCGTAAATCTAAATGAGTCCATCCATGGTGTTTGTATTAGAACCCCTGTGTCACCCAAGGCATATATAAAAAATTCATTCAATATCATTTAATTATATCAAGGGTTATACCCATGATCAATTCTTTTAAAAACCACCATAGAAGGTGGCTCAAAATCACGAGATAAGCATATAAGGCATATCCTCTTATTTATAAAATATGTATATTTCATTTTAAGGTGAATAATATGATTAATTAATAAATAAAAGGGAATGTTTCTAAGGACATGGATACCATTCCTTATTCTTTAGAAAATCAATTCCCATTCAAATTACAATTATCAACTCATCTTTTAACATCCTAAGGTAGGGAAAAAAGGAATACCCTAAAGGTATTGATATTCAAAATTTACAAATTGTGGTCCGATTAACTAGATAAACCACCCAATGCATGGTTCCAATTAAATGATATTATCCTCTTTTCATTTATTAATGGGTTTTGTTAATTAGATGATCCAAACCTATCAATTAAAATCCAGGATTATATTCAATTTCAAGTGTGGCTTTCCAATAATTGGGAACACATCACAAAGAAATATATATAAACCCTTCAATATTAATAGAAAATCTTGAGACCACCTATCATAGGTTCATAGAATAGTTACCATACAATATTTGAATATGATTCAATGTAGATCAGGAGAAAGTCGAATAAAAAATAAAGAACCAAGAAATAGGGCATATTGAATTGTACCTAAATAGAAAAACTAATACAATGAAGACTTAATATTGACATAAAATGAATTGTGAACTCACCAATATGGATCCAACGAGACTAACGAATCTTGATTCCAATATCATGTTGAGGAGAGGGATCAATATTCCTTCTATATTTTAGGAGGATATCTCAAGAGGTGAGGTTATTGTATGGAGGAAGAAGATAAATTACATTTGAAATAATAAGATAATTGGGGAAAATCATAAATTCACCAAAATCACTAGGTCACATGGTTTGGATACATAGTTGGCAAAAATGTGGACTAAATGTGTGCCCACTACTTTAAGATGGTTAAAATTGCATTTTTAATGTGCATAGATTGAATAATTGTACAATATACATGGAACACTACTCTATCTAAATTCTATATTTTTACACATTAATATGAAAACCCCAATCACACAGTTTATCAAACTGTGTGAGCACCTCCAATCCACTATAAAACATCACATGGTTATAAGTAATAGAGTGGCATGCCCCGTACAGTTTCTACTAATAGTGTTTCTGGCCTATTTCAACCCAAATATTGGATTTTAGGATCTGAACAATCTCCTAACACACCCAATACCCCCAATACCTAGAAGTAATTCACATTAGGCATTAACTAATCATTTTAACGGATCATTTATGGATGTAAAGGATTTCAAACCTATATTAAAAACATTTTTAAAACACATATAACATAATATTTCAAAGAAGATCATTATTGTGTACAATATAAGATAAGCTCAATGTTTCTTGTCACATATTAAATTGAATAAAATTTTATTCTATTAGAATTTTAAGGTTGTTTCTTTCTCTGCACATTAAATAAATTTCTACATTGTTATTTAATCTTTTTATTGGAAATCCATGGGTTTTCATTTGGAAATTCCATTTTCGAGAAAACCATATCATAAAAGAGTTAATAACATAACTTGTTAATAAGACAGAAGGGTAAGTACGAACTATGGAATACCAGATATCATGGTTTTTATTTAGAATAACATTTGATGAATGTGATGATATGAACATGGAGGAAAAAAATATATTTATAGATATTGATTGAGGTCATTGTTCACATGAAAGTGAGTGGTCAAAAGATTTTTGAGGGGCTCAAGACCATAATTTTTTTATGATTTAATAGACTATCATATCAACAAAAATAAAGGGGTTAGGACAAATATTTTGTTTCAGTACCATTTTTCATAGAGTTGTGGAATTGTTTCACTCTATGAGAATATAATGAAATATAAAAACTAGATAAATTTAAATTTCATAAGAAAAATTTAATCCTTTTGTTTTTAATTTATCAAATTCCCATTCATAAATTACCCCATGGAATGAATATCCAAAAATGAAATTTTATTCCTGAAGATCAATGATTTATATTCAATGGATCATAAGATCCATATAATAATGACAATTCCTTCCATAAATATCTAAATATTTTCAAAATACAATATGGTTTACAAGATAATATCTAAAACTCAATAGTTATATTACTAGGTAATTATTAATATTCTTTTTTGAAATAGATTACAAAAAAACAATGAAATATTAACCATAGCCTCATGTAGGTCAATATTAGGTGTGAAAATCTTATCTTTCTTCAGTCATGGGTTCATGTACCATCACCTTGCTGGATTTGATGGGATTTAACACCACATGTGGGATTTCCTTTTTTATAAGCTATATAATTTCTATAATGTTCCCCAAAATATAAACCCATGTGAAATCCTTGAAATTATGTTAATCATTAAATAATGGTTTTTTACTACGACTTTCTACACAAATTATTTGTTTAAAAAAGTATTATAATCTTATTTTACCATTATTACAATGTCATTAATGATCATATCAACCAAAACAGTAATCAATACCTTTAAAAATATTTATATAAAATTTAAATGTATTATTCCTAAAATAATATTTCTACAAAAACAATTCACGATATAAATTTCACCAAAACTATCTATAAGCATGGTATAATTCAATTACATAAAAACCAAAAGAGGTTCTTAATAATTTTAACTTATGATCATTTATAATATATATCTTAAAAAACATTAATGTGTTCTTATATACTTATCCTGAATTTCTATCATAGTCTTACGTTACCCAATCAAAGACTTCCAATATACATTTTCCAAGGTTTCAACAAAACATTCATTAATATCAAATGTGTAATCCATGTAACCAATAAGACCAGATCTAGTTCCTTCTACCATTAAATTGGAAAAAGGTATAAGGAAATTTATGTCATAGTACTGAATAATTTATTATTCCTAGCAGACTAGATACATACATTAGTTTTACATTACATCTGAATTTACCAATTAAAAAAACAAGGATTAAAATTATTCTATCTAGAATAACCCTGTATATAAATTATAATAATTGATTCTTAAAAAAGGAAAAAAATAAGGGTGACCTCAAATTATCAGTAAGGGTTATGTGTAGTGGAAGATAACATGAATCAATATGTAAAATAATCATGGAAAGGTAAAAATCTGAGAAAACATTCCTTTTTAATAACATGAAAATCATAGAATGATAAGGAAACATCAATATGGAATGGTAAGTTACTGAAAACTCTATAAATTTAAGTTATTAAGATGAAAAAAATATGGTTCCATAGATTTTAACATAGAGAGAGTCTAATAGAAAATTAATAATTAATCTGAATGAAAGTAATTCATAATTATTGGATATAATGTTTCCTAGAAACATGATACTTTTACTATCAAGATCTATCCTCAAGACAAGTTATGACATGATGGGTAAAACCAATCAGATTTGTTTCAAGACCATCCATAATGCACTATTATCAACATATATCCATCATATATTTTAAACTAATTAGTCACAAATGTGTGGTGTTTGTGTCTAATTGATTTTTACTCATGAGACTAGTTATGCATTGAGGTTCTTATATTAAACGGTTTGTAACCCCTATCATACCATTCCAAATAAGACCTCATATATAAAATAATTCATTTAATAGATAAAACATGTGCCTTATAAAATATCCATATATATTAAAGGATCTAGATTTGTTAATACTTTCCCAGTTAATCAATAACCATCAAAGTAAATAATATATGTAAAAAAGTATGTTATTCAGGAAAAACAATTTATCCATGATTAATAATATTGGAATTTTGGGGAAATTAAATTTTCATAAGAATATTAATAATTAAAGGAAATATTAATGAAAAAAAGGAATCAACTATGTGAATATCAACACATTCTTTGTTAAAACTGAGAATAAAACATCTAGGGTAATATTAATTATAGTCTCAGTATTTTATATACCCATTGGGATAATAATAAAGTGATGTTATCATTGATGAAAAAAAATTCCTTAAAATACCATTCAAATCATTCTCGATGAAAATATACATTTAATTTTGGAAAAAAACATCGTAAAATTATTTTATATGAAATGAAATTTTAAAAACAGTACTTAAAAAAACATAAAAATAATAATTTCATTGATAACATCCTATGATACTTAAAAAATAAACATGAAAACTTTTGATTGGTTGTGATAGATGGAAATTGCATTCATGTTGTAAATGTTAAAACATTGTTTTATTTCTATTTTTCAGTAAAATCCCAAGAAGTTATTTTTTAAAAAATGGAAAAAGGATTCCTTCGATAACATTTTTTAAATAGTAAATATGTTTCACAATTATTTTAAAAAATAATTTTATAAATATTAAAACATTAAAAAAAACATGGTTTGGGAGAAAATATATTTTTGACCAAAGAGAAAAATCAAGCCAGATTTACTCGATAACAATTTATAAAACATTATAATTACCAATGAGTGGAAAAATTGTACTATTAATATAAAGAGTTACAATAGGATAATAAAAATGAAGTTTTTATTAGAAAAGTTTCATGTAATTTCCTTTAAATAATATTCAATAATAAATAATCACAACTATAATGATATTGTGAAATAAACCCTTCAAATGATAATAACATTTAAATGAGTAATAATAAATTAATTTACTAAATTTTTTCACAATAAATACAAATTGAGAATGTGTAAGTAAAACATAAGATAATAAAATGACATTAAAGACATAATATTATCATGACATAATCAACGAAGTATAAGTTTAACTTAATGAGTAGTAATTGAGTTAAGAAAACCATCATCGTATGCATCCTTTTGGTTGAATGATCTTTGAACCACTGTATAATGGTTTTAGCATATTATTAACTTACATTAAATTAGTATTAATATTTAAAATATCATATATTATTATTTTTTGGTATATTATCACCTATTCATTAATAATATCTCATTAGTTAAATTGTATCTGGTCTTAATTACATAGTTTTTCGAGAATGTTTTGAATTGTTATTTTTTTGATGCTCTTACTTTGATCATGATTTCATTATCTATAGAATTTAAACCATTTAATAAAAATAATATATAATAATTATTTATGTATTTATATTAATCTATAAAATTAGTGACTGAAAATGAAATACACCATTCGTTGAGATGATAAGTCCTACGTTTACATGGAAACTATTTACATTATATTTTCTTATTGAAAGAGGTATTAGAAAAATGTTTATTATATATTTTATAATTATATTATCATATCTATGTCATATATTTCTCATATTTTTATTAAAAAAATTCTGAATACATTCCCTTTAATGCATGAATGGAATGCATTTCTTTGCGAGGTGGTGGTCCTCCCTACACACGAGCAACAATATCATATTCCCAAAAAATGAAAAAAATGAAGGTATGTGTGATATATTAATTATATAAGAATAATTAAATCATAAAAATAATATATATAATGTATAACCTATAAATCTATAATTATTCACAACTATTAATGGTGTTAATGGAAAAATAAACGACATTGATTTGTGATGCGGTGGTCCACTGTATATAGATATGATGATTTTGTAAACCATTTGATGGTAGTTTCCAAATTTTTAGGTTATACACAAAACATAACAATACCTTAGTCTATTTAATATAATAATGTTATTATATAATCATGGTAATAAAATAATTGATTTAGGAGGAGAAGGTAATAAAATAAAAATCTTTTATAACAACATTACCACTTTCTTGGGTATTCTCCTTAGGTTTTCACTAGAATCATAAAATGATTGATTTCTACCAAACCTAAATCATATGGTATACTTGCAGGTATTTTATAGGATATTTTAATAGTTTTATATGAGTCATATGTCTTTAGAGGTGTTAAGAAAGAGAATGATTTACTGCCATTTTATTGTTAAGGAGGAGTGTCATTCATGTAAATACTCAAAGGTATTTACTTTTGGGATGTATCTATTACTCCATGTGGTTAAAAAAAGTAATAATAATTAAGGGTAGGGATTATTTATTTTATAAAAACCCCACCACACAAAACTAAATGAATTTTTATAATTTTCATCTTTAACATCTAAATTTTCTTATTTTAGCATTTTGGTTTTTTATTAAGGAAATAAGATTTCTAAACAAGTAAATTTATCAATTTTGACATAATCAATGTGATAAATATTATAAAATTTAGAACTTATGATTATATATATTATTTCTAATTTATTAAATAAATTTTTTATATGTGTTTGGAATTAATTTTAATAGAATCACATGTAATGTTCAAAACCCCAACTTTAACCCAAACTGTGAAAAAAATTGTTTTTCTATTTATTGGTATATATGTTCATTATAATAGGTCAATTGTTCTATTAAGGGACCATAATTCATATTTATTAAAAATTAAATATAAATTTTTATAAGATTTTATTTTTAGTAATTTTATATCATTTAATGAAATATAATTATATCAAAAGAGCTCTTTTACACTATTCTTCTGTCTCTGGTCAAGATATCAGCTGGGATAAATCATCTGTTTACTTTGGTAAGAACATAAGTGAGCAAAGGAAAAATTTTATTTTCAATGACCTTAATATTAAGGAAGGATCTCTTCCATTTAATTATCTAAGAGTTCCCTTGTTTTTGGGGAAGCCGAAAACTTTTTATTTCACAGAGATTGTTAGTAAGATTAGAAGGAGTCTCTCTACCTGGAAAGGAAAGTCCCTTTCCATTGCTGGCAGGGTTTTCTTAGTGAAATCAGTCATTATCTCCAAGATGTTATATTCTTTTATGGCTTAAAAATGGCCTATTTCGCTTATAAAAATTGTCAATACATCCCTTAGGAACTTTATTTGGAGTGGCAGTATCTTCAAAAAAAAAAGCTTGCCATGGTTCCTTGGTCTGAGTGATGCAAGCCTTATGATGCTGGGGGTTTAGGTATAAATAATCTGGTACTCTTTAATTATTCCTTGCAGGCTTCATTCATGTCGAGGCTTTTTAACAGCAGTTCTGAGAGTTCACACTTTCTTCGGGGGAAATTCATTAACAGGCTAAAGATGGGGTCTCTTATTTATATTGATTCCTCTGTCTGGCCTTCTATTAAATACATATTTTCCTCAAATGATGATCATTCTAGATGGCTAGTCTCCAAGGACTCATCTCTTAATTTCTGGAAAGCCAAATGGAATGATGACCCCCTTATAGAGTTTGTGAGGGATGATATGAACATTGATCTAGATATTACCATCAAGGACAAACTTCAAGATTTGGATAGACGTCCAATCAATATTTTGAACGTTGTCAACAATTATTGTTTCTCAAACAAGAAGGATTTCTGGGCTTGGAAGCCTGCGGCTAATGGAATTCTCACTTCAAAGGCTTTTTATGATTTCTCCTTGAACCCAAACTTTGACAATAAATGGATGAAGAACTTGCATAAAAAATTTATTAGACCATCTCGCTCCAATTTGGTTTCTATAATTTCTCATTGCAAGATTCCTACTGATTATTATCTTCAACGTTGTGGAATTTCTTTATATTCTTCTTGTGTTTTCTGTCACCAACACAGAGAGGATGCTGATCATTTATTCCTCTGTTGCACAACCACGACTTCAATATGGAAGGATTTAGCGGATATTTTTGAGATTTATCTTCCTAGGACGTCCTCTATTGTGGACTTTATTCAATGATGGAACCATATTGGTCTCTCCTCTCAACATCTGGATTTATTTCAAGTTGCTTCTTCTGAGTTGTTGCATTTTTTCTGGTTCTCTAGGAATCAAATTCTCCATGAGAATAAAACCTTTTCGGTATCCTCTGCTCTCTCACACGTACTTGCTGAGACACGTGTGGCTGTCCTGCCTAAGAAGCATTATTGTGCTAATTGCATTCATGATTTCACTGTTCTTAACTGAATTGGTATCAAAGGAAACCTTAAACCCTCAGTTGGCAATTTTGAAGTTCTATGGAAATAGCCTTTTGTTGGTTGGTTGAAAGTTAACTCGGATAGTGCTTCAAAAGGAAATCCTGGTCCTTCTGGATATGGTGTCCCATTCAGAGATCATAAAGGAATGGTGGTGGGTTTCTTTTATGGTTCTTGTGGCATTGTTTCCTCAATTGAAGCTGAGATGATGGGAATCATCGTTGCTGTGGAGCAGGCCAAAAAATATGGCTGGAATAATATTTGTCTAGAGAGTGATTTGACTAGGATTGTCTCTACTATTAGGGATTGTTCATGTCACCTTTCCTGGAAGCTTCAAAATCGTTGGATTAATTATTTAGATTCCCTTTTTTCTTTGAAACATATTATTACTCATGTTTACAGGGAAGCTATCTCTGTCGCAGATGGTTTGGATAACAAAGGAGCTGAATGGGATGTCATCATTTGGTTTGACAAACTTCCTATTGTTTTTTCACCCCTCTTGAAAAGGGATATAGACAGAGATCCCCTTTTTAGGATCATCTCTTGATCAGGTTCTTTTCTGTTTGCATTGTAGCAGCTTTCTCATGCATTGCTGAGTTCGGTTTGGTCTTTAGCTTGTGTTTCAGACTTGGGAATTTATAGTCTTTTAGAACCCTTTTTTGTTCCTTCTTTTTCTGGCCTGCTTTGTTCTGTTATATATATTTTTATTCAGTTTCTTTATAACTCATTTTCCTCTTTATATGGTTCTTTTGAGGTTCTGGGTGAGGCATGCAAGGTTGGATTAGACCCTGATGAGCTTACCTTTAGGAGCAGCAAAGGCACTTCTTGTTGGTTCTGTCCTGAGGTTTCAGTTTCATCTTTTAAAGAGTCGGTCAGTCTGTTTCTGGCGCTGGAGATGGATGAATAGTTCAGCACAAGGAAAGAAGAGTCATCATTTTGATCTTCATCCCTTCTTGAGAAGGATTACTTCTCTCGGAATTTCCAGCCGGACAACATTGCCTGGATTTTTCCACAGGAGGGAATCCCTCATACAGTATGTGGCCCTTGTTTGAGTTTAGGACCTTGGTTCTGGATTTCTATATTTTTTTGTGGTTCTTTGGTACTCCTCTCCTGTTTTTTTGTTTTCATTTAATATAGAGGCCTTTGCGCCGCAATCCTTTAAAATAAATGAAATATAATTTATAATAAAATAATGCAAATGTCAATTTTAAAATTATTTATTTTATTTGAAATTTGAAATATCATGAAAATACTGTAATTGTATCATTCTAAATTAAAATATGTATAAAATACAATATTCATCTCAAAAAATAATGGGACACACTAGTTCATTCAATTTTCACAAATTTTTAATTTTTTAGTAATGTTTTTTCTTTAATTAATAAATAACAATTACTATAATGGAATTTCAAAATCATTTTATTTAAATGATTCATGTCTAAAAAATAAAGATAAATTATTATCATGTCAAAAAAATTATATTTTAGAATAATATATATAACCAAACCAATGTAGTTTTCTCCCTATCTCAAATATTTATAAATAATAAAGGTAAGGTAGGATCATTCTTTGATGTTTTGTTTACATATAGTATTATATAGGTCAAATTCATAGAAAAGTGTCCTAAGAACCCATAAAATTTGATCCTAGGGTCCTAGGGGAAGAAATATGGCCATAAAATGGGTGTTGAAAAAATGGGTAGATCATTTTACACCATATATTCTATGTTTAACCACTAATTAATCTCATTTCTACCTTATTCATTATAATTAATTTTAACTATCTTGAATAATAATTATGATAAAAAATTAATTTATACTTATTAGATAATATAAATAATTATTATTTAAAATATTTAATCTATTTTAAATGATTATACTTAGAAAATTGTTAGAATTATATTTAAATTCATTCCCATATATGTGATGAGAAAGCAAGTCTGTAATGTGAAAAAGTTCAAAATATTACAATGTTTTTATATCTAAATTCACCATTAAAATGATTCTAATTTATGAAATATGATTAATTACTGTATAATGTTTCTATTATTTTTTTAAACCCAATTAAATATATAATTTAATATTATAAATCATTTATAAAATGGATGTTTTTAATTAAAATTCAATACTTTTAAATATTCATCAAAAAATGAAACTTCACAAAAAAATTAAAACAATTCATGTTAAGATATTTTTTATATTTTTCTATCGAAAGTGATTTTTATTTTGTAATATAAATTTACTAAATGTATTCAAATTTAATTTTAAATTATTTGTTGTAAGAACAATTAAACCAATTTCTATAAAGAATACCAGTTTTTAGAAAACATTTCTTTTTTTGAAATGGTTATTAGTAACTAATGAACATGTGTAATATATATATCCAAAATTTATTTAATAATATTCTTACCCACCATTCCAATGGAAAGGTGAAATTTTTTATATTAAATTACAATATTAATAATATATTTATGTTCTGTAAAACATGGCATTCCATGTAGCACATACTTTTAAAGAAAATCGTTATTATATGTAAAGCTAGATAAACTTTATATTGTGTGTAACATAACCAATAGAATCAAATTTTATTCTTGTATAATTCTATAATGTAACATATATATATATATGTATATTTAACATAACAATATGGTATTTATGATATTGTTATTTTTAGGTAAAGATAACACATTGCAATCCTTCTTTCCATAATGATGAATGAAATAAGGATACATTACTCATGTGAATGTATGGCCTATAGTCATCATGAGAATAATATACATAATTTCTTAAACCCGTATTTAATGATTTCTCTCTAAATATAATTTATTTATAAATATGATACATATTTCATGATTATAATTATGGAGATGTTTAAATAAACACCAGTTAGACCAATAGTCTCCTTCCAAAGTCATTTTTGTCAATTAATTATAATTCCATCGAACCAACTAATGTAAACATAAGTGATTAATATTAAATGTTTATAAGTGAAATAAACAGAATAATAAACTTCAAAAAATATCTTAATAAATTTAATATTTAATATATGTTTATTATTCAAGAAGGTAAAGAATGAACGAGATGTGTCAGACTCCATGTAAGGGAATTTATAACTAAATTTCCATTCATTGGGTTGAACTTCTATGTTAATGGTTATGTAATTATAATATTATGTTCTTAATGGAAATTTCTTATTTTATTTTTTATTTCCTCCTATTTTAGGTGTAATTACATTGGAAACACATAATAAATTCAATGACTAATATCCACATCAATGATGTGATCCTTATTAGGGACTTCATCTGAATTTCACTTAATTGATGAATGTTGTATTTTTATTCACCTAATTTATTTAATATTGTGTATATACATCTTGTAGAATTAAATATCCTTATTAATTTATAACTTGTGGTTTCTAAGATTTAATTTGAGTTATTTCATCCAACAGGACATGAATTTAAAATGACCAAGTGGAAAAGTTATTATACAATGTCACTATCTATTGTGATTGTTAACATTATCTTGAAACAATCACATTCTTCTGACTATTTCTCACTGGAAATTACATATCCCTATTATTCTGTAATGGACATGAAAATTTAATAAATTTTATACACTAATTACAAATGGTGTTTACTTTGAATTTTATTTGATTAACTAGGGAAATATTGATAAATTTGCATCCTATACTATATACAGATACATGATGTTAATGGATGTTTTTAGGAAATAATATTTTTTATTATGTATGAGGAATTATTTGTATATAAACAAAATTTGTGGTCTAGGTTATAGATATCCCCTCGATGCATTATTCTCCTAATGAGACGAATCAATTGGATAAATCAGATGGTTTTTACCTAGCAGTATTAAACATTCTTCAGGATAGAGGATGATTGTAAATGTATCATTTTACTGGGAAACATGAAATCTAATAATTAAGAATTTAATTCATTAAAAAAAAGTTATTATCCTTGAGGTATTATGTAAGATATTATATATCAATGCATTGTATTCTCAATTTATTGATGAAATGGAATGTGTTTTACATTATTTAAATTTCTAAATTGATTATTCTTTATATAGTTATTATAGCCCTTTTATTGATTAAATGCAATTTGTTTGTAGTTATTTACATTAAAATATTAATAATTCTACTAAAATTATTTAATTGTAATGTGGTTTTATTTATTAAATTTTCAATGTTGATTACTCCCATTGACTCATAATATCTTCCACTGCATGTAACACTTACTTATAATTTCATCTCACCCGTATTTTTTTTACTTTTCCCATGAATTAATAAAGTTCACTATAAATAACATGAATTAATATTCTATATATAATAATTATATTTTTGAAAAAATTATATTTTTATTTTTATATTAGAATTTCATATAGGATTGATTTATGTTTCTTATTTTTCAAAAATACTAAATTATACATAAATTCGGTACATGATTCCATTTATCTTACATCAATGTAACAAAGTCAGAACCATATCATGCATACTAGGGATGGGGTCACAATAGTTTGTATGAATGGATGTTCTGTAGAAACAATGAGAACTAGATTAAAGAAACATAGATTATGAAACATAATACTATGATTGAGTTGGAAGATAATTGTAGAAGAATATCATAATGTTTTATAAATGTACAGATTAGGTAGTAATTACATGAATTAATACCATTTCTAAATTCTAAAACAGGATGTGGTTCTAGTAGAGAGGTACCTAGGGGTAATAAATCCAAAAAATTGAATATATTTCTTAAATTAATCATTACTTGGGGCAAGAAAATAGGCCTTATGAATCTCATATTTTTACACTTCCATGGATATACATATAGTAATCAAATTTTAATTACACCCCATTGTGAATTATTTGAAGGGATATTGACAACAAATGACATCGATCAAACTTAATGTGTGATAAATTGAAAATAATGTGTCATAATTTAGCCAACCTGTAAATTATTATATGGTTTTCCAAATAGGATTATTTTTTTGTCACATTATGATTTTTAATTTTAGTAAATTGATATAACCTTATGTAATCATGTTATAATTTAATATAAAGGACAATGTGATGATTATAAGAATCAAAATCAGATAATTAATTCAGTGAAATATATTGTGATTATGTCTAATCAGTTTTCCACAATTATGATTAAAAACATGTAACCTAAAAAACTCCCAGAATCACCAAAGAAGAGAAGGATTTAGTTTGATAAGAGCTATAATGATGGATAAAATATTGTAAGGAATGATTTATTTTATTCATTTTAGGAATGAGGAAGGATATACATAGGAAAATGTATCAATGGAATGGGAAAAAAATTTATGTGTGGATAGGATTAACTTAAAGAAAATAATTTTTGAGGAATTATGAATAGTCTAATGGATTGAAATAAATATCATTATAGGGATCAATTTATTGTTTATGTAATTAAATCTTATTAACCAAGTAATTATTTGATTCAATTCCCTATTATAAAGGATAAAACCTAGACCAAGGAAGGACCTATTCATAAAAATATATGAAATACTTTTGTATTTGGGTTTAAGAATTAAATATTATAAGTAGTTTTTAACAATGATATTATGGTGATAAGAATTATTAAACATATAGGGACTATGTTAAATATTTTAAATAAATGTTCCTTCACTAGAAGATGAGATATGAATATTGTTAGGGGTTTTTGAGTTTATGATTGATCACAAGTTCAATGTCTAAAATAACTTTATTCTATTTTATGTAGTTGGATTCTACCAATATTATGGATATCTTGGGGTAAATTTATAAAAAGAATTTTTTTATGAAAAAAGTTATTTAAGGAATAATTTCCAAACATTTTATAGATATAAGTTTAAAGGTACTGATAACCATTAGGATTTATTAAGGACATTGTAATAATAGTTAAAACATATAACTATGCATTGCAAAAAATATACGTTGTATTGAAAAAATTAGTATAAAAGTTATTTAATGATTAATTCTATTTCAATGATGTCTATCATTTTTGTTTAGGAAGGTTATTAACTGAAAAATCGAAATGATGGATGAAAAAATCAACACATTAAATAAGTTCAAGGGGCCAAAAAACATGACTGAATGATAATAAGGGTTTATCCCTTACATATGGCCTATATGATGTCTGCATTAATATGTAATTATTTATAGTTAAAAAATTTGATGAGTAGAAAATAATTATAAACTAGTGGTGGTGCCATTGATTTTTAGATATTAGTGTATTATATTGGATAAATTATGAAAACCATATTGGATTTGAGAAATAGTTAGAAAAAGATAGCAGGACCTGTCACTCCTTTATGAATCTTATGATATTTTAAAATTTAATTTTAGTTCTTCTTGAATAAAAAATTAATTTTTAGATATGCATATCTTAGATTAATAGATGAATTTGAAATTGATCAAACTGTAACTGAAAGATAAAATTATTCTTATGGAATGGAAACATATCATGTTAGTATTCCAGTTTATATTCATAGATAGTAAAATATTTACACAAATTTAGTAAATGGATATAAATCCAAAAAAATTTACATTAATATCTGATGAATCATATGATAATTTAAATTATCTGAATTTTGGTTTTGAGGACCTTAACTTTTCCTTAACTATTTATTTACTTGTGATCAATGACCTAAACCACTATTTAAAACTATTTAATTTTTGGTCCTTGTCCATATCATCACTTAACACCAATGTTATATTACATAGATACCTATTTATGTGTTATTCCATATGACCTATTTATTTCCTTTATATCATATTAATAGGATATTTTATTAACTCTGTTATGACGTGGGTTTTCATTAAAAGAAATTTCAAATTTCCAACCCTTGATTACAAAGACCGTGTTTTAATTTTGAGGAAACAATTTATTAAGGGTGTGGAGAATTTTACAAAAAAAACAGAAAAATAATATCATTTTATTCAATAGTTTATATGACACATAACATCAAACATAAATAACCCCAAAAATAGATTTTGTTAAATTTATTCACTTTCATATCATACAGATGATGCAAACCCAAGTCTAAATAAATATTAAGAAAATAAATAGTTATATACTTGTATTTAAATTAATGTGTAATTATTTTAATAAATAAATTATGAAAATTATTTTCTCTACTAATAAGAAATAAAATAAGAAACATTTAAATGAAAAAGATTTTCTTTTCTGAGAATATTTATTTTTTTAAAAGAAAGAGTTATTATTCTTTGCACACATAAATTTAAAATATCTTTAGCAGTTTTAAAAAATTTACATGAATAAAAAAATATATTTTTAAATAATCTTATAAAAATTTATAAATGGTGAATTTTCCTGATTTTTTAAAAATATTTTATTTTTCAATGAATAGTGGAAAATACTGAATTTTTACTGAAAACTCAACTTTTGTTTAATTTTTTTTATAAAAATAAAAAATATTTTAAAAATATTTTACTATATTATTAGTAATATTTTATAAATATTTATCCTATTTATGTTATTGTAATAATATTCATAATTTAGTATTATGCACAAACGTAAACTTCTGAACATTTTCTCTCTAAAAATGTACTTTCTCATTGCGTATGTGACATTAATTTTACATTAAAAATTATTAATTATTTAAATTATATTTATAAAAATTAATTCAATATTTATAATCTGAAAAAATACATATTTTATAATAATTTAGACTAATTTTTTGACCAAAATGAATTGTGGAAATACTAAAAATCAATTAACTCAGTTAAGGTAAAAATAAATTTACCAAGGGGTGAAACTAAAAAGATAAGGGTTAAAATGACATAAAACTTTTATAAAATATATTATATGGAAGTATTTAAATATTATCCTTTCTATGTGTGAGTATGGTACATTATTTGAACAATGTGGCATGAAACAATCATGAGTGGAACTCGTTCTTTTCAAAAAATATAAGTGTGCCACTCACCTCTCTTATAAAAGACCACCCCTATCCTCTCTTATAGACATCATAAAACATATTTTTATCATCCAGTATATACCAAAATTACCACAAAACATCCCTAACCTCATCCAAGAATACATATATTTGGTCATAATCCACTATAGGAAGGGTACTCGTGAAAACCTATGTAGGATACCTGAAGAAGGGGTAACATTCATCAACGAGTGTTTTATGTTATTTGTTTCGCCATATCATTTAATTATTATTTAAAGATGATGATATAATAAAATTTTTATATTAATAATACATGAATGATATTATGTTATATTTGTCTTGATAATTTCCTATGATCATATACACTTCCATCAAATCGTTATCAAAACTATCATCCATGTGTACGATGGACTACCGCCTCACAAACTGATGTTATTCATTTTATCTATTACCACCAATAAAAATTTCATATGATGATTGATATACATTTTTTAATATGATATTAATAATTTCATAATAACTCTTTTGTAATATTAATTTATATACATTTTTTACTTTCTATTCCTTAGGGGTTACATTAATGCTGCTTGTGTGTATGGAAGACTATCGTCTCATGAATCGTTGGGATTAATTTTTCACTAGAGGTTTAAAGGTAATGTGATAGGGATATATTTATTGATTATACGTGTAATAAAAAACACAATTGTGAGATTAATTAAATATTTATCATTATTATAAGAAAATATATTTCATTTTCATTCATAACTTTTCACTCAACGAAATATTATAACAACATTGGTGTACATGTGAACTACTGCCTTCACGTAACGTTGCGACTACCTTTTCAACAACATAATAAATTTATTATATACATCAGTAATATTAAAAAATATTTTATTATTTATGTTGTTATTATAATTTGATAATGTTAAAACATTACTTACCTTATTTCTATAATGACTATTGAAAAAATGACATGTTACTCATGCATACATATGACCTAACGTCTCCATACTCATAAAATAACTCATTTATTTGAAATATATTTCATGATTGGTCCAAAAATAAAAATATATATTTAAATATTATAATCATTTTATTATTATTATTTTGGATATGCTAAAATAATGAACTCTTAGACCAATAGTCACCATTCGAATTCATTTTTGAAACATAAGTCAAATATCATCGAAATTATTGATGTAAACATAATTTGTTAATATTAAATGGTAATAAGTGAAATAAAATGATTAATAAACATGAATTAATAAAGGAAATAAAAACTAGAGTTTATTATTTTGGTAGATAAAGAACGTACTTGATGAGTCAGACTCATGGTAATGGATTTCTTATCGTATTTTCCATTCATTAGGGTATACATATACTTCATTGACTATGAAATGATAAGAATATGGGTGTAATGACTATTGATTATTTTATGTTTTGTTTTTACTTGTTTTATTTTTATTTATATTTTAAAAACGTAATCAATTCATTGAATAGTCTCCATTTTTATGATATTATCTTGGTAAGGGAATCCGTCTCAATTTTCATTCATTGAAGAAAATATTAATGTTATGAAAGAAATTTATTTTATATTGTGTATATAAAATACTTTAAATTATATATCACAATTAATTATTTATTAAAGTTATTTTACATTTCTATTTGAATTATTTCATTTAAGGGGATTCAAAGTGAAAATTACCAAGTGGTAATAGTTATTAAGTAGTCTCATTTTTTATAGTCAAATTTCCCTCGAAATAATCATTTAATTATGATAATATTTCATTGGAAATTACATATCCATATAAAACTACGCACCTCAAATATGTTTTTTGGATGGTCCCTGGAAACTACAACTGTCAGTTTATCTGGGTCTACTTATACTCATGTCTTTGAGATTACAAGACCCAATAAATGAATCTGATCCATCCCAAAGTGGGACTTTGATATCTTAGCATATAACTGATGCTCCCTCAATGTACTCAAAATGATCTCAATATGTGTGGCATGGTTGTGTCTAGTGTGAGAGTACACCAAGATATTTTCCACAAAAACAACCACAAAAGAATTCAAGTATGGATGGAACACTCAGTTCATCAGTGCCATGAAAATTACAAGGGCATTCGTGAGACCAATCAACATAACCATATACTATATAGACCATACCAGCTCCGAAATGCTATAAGAGGTCTATCAAATGTTCTAACATGCAATTGATGAAACCAGACCGAAAATAAATTTTCGGGAACACCTGGGCTCCTCGATGCTGATCAAAGAGGTCATCAATCCTCGTCAAGGGATATCGGTTCTTGACCGTCAACTGGTTAAACTTCCGATGATCTACACACAAGCTAAGAGTACCATCTTCCTTCTTTGAAAAAAGGACAGGAGAACCCCAAGGAGAATTACTGGGTCAGATTAAACCTTTTGCCTACAACTCCTCCAATTGCTTATTGAGTTCCTACAACTCATATGTATCCATCCAATAAGGAGGAATGGACATTGGTGCCACTCTAGGAACAAGATCAATAGAAAATTTTACCTCATGCTCTAGAGGAAAACCTGAGAAGTACTCTAGAAAGACATCATTGAAACGATACACCACTAGAGGAAAGTCTAATTGTGAAGTTCCCCGATCATTCAGATATAGACTAGCAATCTGCATCATAAATCCACCTAACCCATGATGCTCTAGTCCCTCTCAGCTCACCTGGACATCCCACTCACCCTTATACAGAAAATATCCACCCTCTGGTGATGCGAAACTCACCCTACAGTGATAATAGTCAATGACTAGCTGGAAGAGAACTAGCTAGTCCATTCCGAGAATGGCATCATATCTCGTCATCTCTATGACATAGAGGTCCCATAAGAAGTGAAATCCACCAATCTATAGAGGTCACTCCTTGCACTGACATATTCTAGGAGTTCTCATCTCCAACAGTGTGTCAGACATCAATATACAAGAAGAAAAAAAGATGCAGATCCCAAGTATCTCCACAACAGCAACAGAGATACAGCTATGGGAAGCCCCCCATGTCCAAAAGAGTAGAAGATAACACTGAGGCTACTCAGATCATACCTCGAACTATAGAAGGTCTGAGATCCTGCTCTTGCTGGGTCTGCTCCACTGCAACATCCTGGCCTGTACCACAGCCCTATGACCCTGCCCGACCCCTCTGAGCTGATCCACCCCGATGTCTCTGAAAACTGGGTGACTGGCTACAACAACCACGACCTCTACCTCGGCCCAAACAGACAGAAGAACTCCAGTTCTCAGACGTGTGAGAAACTGATGGTGATGCTCCCAAACATGGGGTTATAGAAGAACCCATGTCTCTAGATACTAGAGAGAAAATCTGACAGAAACGCTGGAGATGGCCCATCTTGCCACGAGATCGGCACTCCATAATGTCTCTCGGGAAACGTGGCCTCATATGCCCGCTCCTCCTGCACTAGTATCACACCACGCAAATACTAGAAGGTACACCCCGCCTACTATAATATCCCAATGCAGTCTCCCTATGGTACTTCCTGCAATTAGTTAGAGGAATTCTAACTCTGGATGTCGAACCACCCTGGATCACAACTCCAAAATCCCTCAAATTGCGCTCTTTAATTAGTGTCTGGTTAATGATAGAGGATATCAAAGTCAACCTAAAGATGTTCACCTCGGAATGGATATCCTGCTTGAGTCTATCCTCAAACTTCCTATCCAGGAACAACTCACTGCTTATTGGAATAGGCGTGAAATGCTGCAGCTCCATGAAGCGAGAGGAATACTCCATCACAAAAGGAGTACCCTATTCCAGGCTCCTGAACTCTTGGTCTCAATCAGCATTCAACGTATTAGGGTAGAATTAATCATAAAAGATTTGCTGGAAATCCTCCCAAGCCATATTCTGGTGGCATCCCATCTGAGAGATGACATCACACCATCTCTTAGAGGAGTCTTGGAGCATGTAGGTCGCGAGATTCACCCTCCTCTCTGGTGGTACCTCGAGATGCTCGAAGATTGTCATCGTGGCTTCAAGACATAACTCTGCAACCTATGGTCCTCTGTCCCTTGAGAAGGTGGGAGGATTCAACAGAATGAAAACACGTTTCAAATATTCCATCGACGGGGCAGGAGGCAGCGCTCCCTGGAAGGTCTACATCATCCTCAGAAAACCCTACCTAAACTGTGCATCGACACCTGTAACTGGTATAACTGCTTGTGCCATAGCTGGCACAACAAGAGGATCTATAAAAATTCCCTGATCACCTATATCATGCATATGATCACTACCCTGCAAATGGAGGTCAACTGGGGGATGTCTAGGTGGCGTGATTCTGTAAGGTCAAACACACAATTAGATTCAAGATTATCAAGGACTGAAGACTGGAGGCACAAGAAGAATATTGGAGAATGAAATAATTAAAAATTAAGAAAGACATGACTACATGGTGTGTATTTCCCCTACACGGCATGTTCCCTTAATTCATTCACATGGGCGTGTACTCTTGCCCTAACTGGTCGTGTAACACCCCAAACACACGGCGTGTTATCCTAGACCATGACATGTACTTGAATCCTCTTCTTCTTCCCGAGTCCTTCTACATGGTTAGGACACATGGATCTCCTAAGACAAGAATAAAATGCATGTTCAAGGCAAACATGGCACGTACTAGAAATGCTTCACCTGGCCCGTGTTGTTAGTGACACGGTCAGACACACGGCTCAATCTACACGGTGTGTTCCTAGCAGACACGGTGTGTACGTTAAGGGATAACACCAACCCGTGTTTGTTCGTGACATGGCTGGGTGCCTGGGTCAGACTACATGGCATGCTTAACTAGTACACAGCGTGTTCCTTCAAGGAATTCTCATCCCGTGTCACTACCACATGGCCTATGGAATGGTCAGATATTACACGATGTGTACATACAATACATGATGTTTACTTAAGAAAAACAATTTCTTTCCGAATAGAAGAACACAAGGCATGCAGTCAAAACTATATGGTGTGTATTCTGGATTTTTCCAGTCAGTAAGCCTCACAAACTACTCCAGAGCCCAGAAAAACATTGAAACAAGCATTAAAAGAACCAAATTCCAATATGTGAGGGCCCATTCTCCCTATGAACCAAATCTTGGCATCTTATACATGTTATAACAAGACAACAAGGCGATTATCCTCCAAATTTCAGTCCATGAGGACCCATAACACATCAAGAACAAAATTTTGGCATTCAACCAGTCAAATATGTACACAAACAATACCATATCATACAACATGTATTTTATCAAAGCATAAATCACAACAACATTAATATTCTACAAAACATCCATCAAAACAACATGAAATCGCTAATACATCCTAAATGGCATGGCAAGAATGCATGGCATGTGATTTCTAGAAAGTGCCTATATGATGCATGATATGAAAAACCCTCATCTCATTGGGTTGCGACAGACATATAACTTCAATATAATCAACAGTAACAACACAATAAATGTGAGTCAACCAACAGTGAAAATAAAATCAACTGTAAAATTGAAAATTCAGAAAAATTGCAATAAATGAGGTAGATTGGATTTTCCCTGTACATGAGTTAGCTACTCCTGGGAACAGCTTATTACCAGGTACCTATTCTTTCCAATCCATAGATAAAGGCTCCAAACAGTAATTTGAGAGAAAATAAGTACACTCATACCACTTTGTAACATCCCGGTTCCAGAAGCCACCCAGAGGCGCCCTCGTACCCGGTTGGTCACATGGCCTCACACGCATTTCCCCAAATACCAGAGGTTTCCCACTAGCAGCGAGGGCATTGATTGTGAAAGTGGGGAAACTATTCCCTCATTAACAGAGTACACATCGGAAGTAAAAAAATAATTTTAACACCCCAACCCTATTTACACATAGTCGGTGCATTATTATATAACATTGGAATGATCACAAAATATCATGTCTCGAAAGACCGATTAGTTTAGTAGCCGTGGAATTACTAGATACATTCATAAGGTTTACATTAAATCATAAAATTGAAAACTACAACAACATTGTTTCCATAGACAACACTGAGATCCCATAGACTATCCCTTCAGGTCAGTCATAATTTACTTCTTCGCATCCTGGTAAAAATAAAACATTGATAGGGGTGAGCTCAGATGCTTAGTAAGGATAACAATATAGCAGAAACTTTCATAAATAAGCATAAACATTTAAGGCAATGCATAAAACTAAAACAAAAGCCTCTTAAACATGAACTTCTACATAATATGGAAAAGATAAAATCAGATTAATTATATTTACTTACTCTCATGGATATTCTACTAGTGGAATAATCAAATGCAATATCAATAGCCACTTTCGTAATGATGTAATGCATAATTCAAGACTTTTATAACCACATAGTCATGGCATTGGGACAAGAATATAAATATTATTTTGTCAAGGCCTTGTGCCAAGACACTATTTTGTCTCATGAAACCTACTGAAGCATCGAGAAGCTATAACGGGCTCCACTCTTCATTTACTAAGTTCAATGCATTCTTCATATGAAAAGGTTTTAACATAACATAAAAATTTGTATTAAAACTGGAATATTAAATTTCAATACAATATCCATAAAACATGAATAGTATAAAAGAACACATCCACAATGATAAAAATCACAAAACCACCAATACAATATGGACGTTTTGTATCATAATAAATCAACTTTAAACAAACTTAAAATCCATCAAAGGATGTTGACATAGTTGAAAACATAACCTTTTTAGAGAAATTTCTCTCTCTTTTTTGAAATAATTTAAAAGACACGTAATTATAAAATAAAACATTCATATATAAACAAATTCTTATAATATTGTAAGGAAGGCTTCGACGATTTTATAACAGCAGAAAATAGCAGCACCCATCGTATAAGTTAAAAAAAATTCTTACCTTAATTTTCTCGAAAAGGCTAAAAAGTACCTTGTTTGGAAAATGACCGAAAGTATCCTTTCAAACATTTTATAAAAAGTAGAACAACGGTATAAATTAATTTAATCCATAGTCTATTAAATAGTAAAAATATTTTTTAATGCATGTTTATGAAACATGGATGTGGATGATAAAGAGGTCCCAGTAGATACTTGCATAAAAAAACTTCGAATAATAAATATATTTTGAAATTAACCCTTACCTTATACTTTTCCTTGGTCGAGGGTAGGTTATACTCATATATAATTGTGAAATAATTGTTATTAATTTATACAAGAATCTTATATATTAATATGATATCATATATGATCTTTTCACATTGATTTGTTAATAATATCTTAGTATTATCATTGTTTCGAGTGTTAACAGATTCGTTTTCAATTATATTCTTTATTATGTGAGTCATATTTTTTATGGATGGGATATATCTTATTCACATACAAAATGATATCAAGTATTTAAACATTATTTTTAATCATCTAATGAATGTTAGTCTTGAATGGATACGACGGATAATGAATCTTTTCGCGTTCGTGGATACTGTAATCTGTACGTACGCATGAGTGACAATATCATTCTTTTGATATTAAAATAATATTTAATTGGATGTTATATCATATATAAAGAATAATTTTAATTTTATATTTATTATTTACATCCATTACACATCATTATTATAACCATCCAAATAATAATGTATTGAATAACAATTACACCACGAGGTGGAGACGATAAGACGTACACACGCACTTATTGTGACATGTCACTCAAAGGATGGATAAAATAATGAATTTGATTGTAACATATTTAAAATAACATTACAGTTTTTATAAGATACTCATTTTATTATTTTATAATGGAAACAACAATGAAAAAGGATGTGGAAGAAGAAAGGAACTTGAAAGAGGTGGTGAGATATTTACCTCTTCTTCGGGTTATGCCATTTCATTTGATCAAAAGGGATCCTTAGGTTGGATTTATGACTAAAGGGAGGAATCTATGATGAAGGTAGGAAATTTTAGAGGGTATTTGGGAAGGGTTTGGCTGAGTAAAATGGCTCTGATGGTGTTAATTAGAGAGAATGGGGAGTTCCCTTTTATAAGAGGGGTGAGGGGCACCTTAAGAAAATCTAGAAATGTTATTTTATAATAAAATAATTTTCGGTTTATAATGTCTCAAAGATGAATTATTTCAAGTATAAGATGGGGTTGGGTCAAAAAACACTAAACCAATATGTTTTAGACCGGTTTGGGTCACTATATAAACATTATCTTTTATATTTAACTCTTAGTTAAATAGTTTGACATTTACCATGTCTCTTTGTATTTTTGTATTATATGGTTAATAAACTAACTATATACTTCCAATAAAACCCAAAGTGGTTAATTAATGATAAAAATATAATTATATAAGTCATTTTTCTAATCCTTAGATTTTTAGTAATATAATATAAATTAATAAAATAATATTTGTTTTAAAAACTCATTTATGTCAATTTTGACAGTATTTGGTATTTTGTTTTTGCTAAATTCATAACAGCACTATTACTTCATAAAAAATTACTCTAACCAACCCAAAAATTTATTACTAACCTATAAAATTAGTGTAATTCATAAAAATTATCAAATTACATTTATTTGAATATTTATAATATCAATTATTTTAATACTTCATTAATTAGGAAATTACTACATCATCATTGTGTGATAAATAAATTATATTATTAAATGTCTAAAAAATATAAATAAAATACCATTATGTAATAAATCATTTCATCTTTCTAATGAATATTTATAGTAGAATTTATATTATTAATAACCCTATATTAAAAATGTTTTAGTTATTAAACATTGATTTTAACTCTTTTAACTCTTCTTTAAATAAAATAATAATAAGTCCTAATCTAATAAAAGTTGACCAAAGAGGTTCATATTTTATTCCTAAGGTTTTTTTTAATTATAATTATTCAATAGAATTAAGACATGTGTTATGTAAATAATAATATCATTTTTACCCTTAATTACCCTATTTACTTTTAAACGTGGTAAATAAATGTAAAAAATCACTATTCACAAAAAATTATTTTTATCTTATTGAACAACATTTTACATACTGATATCAATGGAGTTTCTCAGATTTTAGAAATTCTACTCACAGAAGTGATAAAATTATGTTTTATTTTAATTTTAAAATTCTTCTAGGAGGTTGGTAAAAGACGATAAAAAAGTTAAATAAAAATTTCATATATCTAAAATTATTATAAACTAACTCCAATGAATTACATTGAACTTATGTAGGTATTATGAATTTATTTTGACCTATAATAAAATTATATAAAATAAATAATTATTTAAATAAAAATTTGGTTTTAAACCATAACTTAGTGTTTTTCACTATTCATCAAAAATTGAATGTTTTCAGAAAAATACCAAAAAATCACCCTAAGATAATTACAATAATCTGAATCCAAAAATGAAGACCATTTTGAAAGAAAAAATTTATAATATTTTAAAAAGTGGGTATTACTATTCATAATGGATAGTTTGATTGGTTGTGGTGTGTTAGAACTCGAAGTTGCATATAACACATGCTATTATATTATTAAAAGAGAAGCGTACCATAGAAGCTTGGGGTGTTACATTCTACCCTCCTTCAAATAATTTCATATTTGAAATTTCCAGAATATGAATGCATAAAAAGGCTCGATTGGTTCTTTATCATAATTTTCTCGGGTTCCAACTTTGCCTCTTCCATCCTATGGTTTCTGCATAGAACGTTTACCAGACGAGTCATCCAGTTTCAAGAACTTGTTCTCTTGTATCAAGAACCTTGAAATGCTCTTCTCTATAAGATAGATTGGGTTCCAGTTATAATTCCTCATAGGTGAGTACATGCGTTGGGTCAGGCATGTATTTTCTCAACAGAGATATGTGGAATACATCAAGAACTTTGGAGAGACATGGTGGCATTTCCAAACGGTAAGCTACAGCCCCAATTCATTCTAGAATTTTGAAAGGTCCGATGTACCTAGGACTTAATTTACCCTTCTTACCAAAACGTATAACACCCTTCCGTGGAGACACCTTCAATAAAACATGATCTCCTACCAGAAATTCAAAATGATTCATTCGGTTATCGACATAGATATTCTGCCTACATTGAGCTGCATTGATGTGGTTTTGGATTACCTTCACCTTTTCCATTGTTTCCTCCACATGTTGTAGGCATTTGAGTTTCATTTCACCAATATCATCTCAACAGGTTGGTGTTCGAAATCTTTTTCCGTATAATGCTTCATATGGTGCCATCTGAATACTTGAATACAAGATATTGTTATAGTAAAACTATATTAGAGGTAAATATTGATCCCACAAACCTTGAAAGTCAAGTGAGCATGATCTCAACTTTCCTTATGTCATTTGAATAGTCCATTCTGGTTGTCCTTCACTTTGGGGGAGGTAGGTAGTGCTCAAACAAAGTTCAGTATCCCAGGCTTTCTGAAGAATTTTCCAGAATCTTGATGTAAAACGGGGATCAAGATCAGAAACAATTGATAGTGGTACTCCATGAAGTGTTAAAATGTCATTAATATATAATCTTGCTAAACTTTCCTGTGGTAAATCTTCTCTTATAGAAAGAAAATGTGCTAACCTGGTACGATGATCAATAATAACCCATATTTAATCGTTCATTCTAGGATTCTTTGGTAGTCTAATGAAAAAATCCATCGTAATATTATCCCATTTCCACTCCGGTATGGGAAGAGGTTGCATGGCTCATCTAGGATATTGATTTCTAGCTTTCACTTGTTGAAAAACAGTACATCTTGACACAAAACCAACAATCTCCCTCTTCATGCTGTCCCACAAAAAATGTTCCTTCAAATCTCTATACATCATGGTGCTACCAGGGTGTATAAAGAAATTGGAACTATGGCCATCATCCAAAAATTACCTTTTTACATCAGGTATATTGAGAACACAATATCTATTCCCAAATTTCGGAATTCCATCTTCACACATAAAGTCACTCAATCTCACATCATTCACAGCTTTAATCTTCTTTTGAAACTCTTCATCATCAGCTTTAGAACTTTTTGTCCTTTCTAATAAAGATGGTTTGGAAACCATTTGTAAAAGTATTGATGTTTCACCTTCCTTGGGGATTCCCATATCCATATTTACTAGATCCATGAGAATAATATCCATTTAAATTCTCATCTTGTTCAAAACTCATTGAACTTTATTGTTCAAAGCATCCACCCCATTATTTCCCTTCCTCGGGTGGTAGTGTATCGTGCAATCATAATCCTTGAGTAGTTCGAGCCATCTTCTTTGTCTGATGTTGAGTTCTTTCTATGAGAAAATATACTTCAAACTCTTGTGATCTGTATAAATCTCAAATTTTTCACTATAGAAATAGTGTCCCTAAATCTTCAAAGAAAAGATTGCAACTGCTAACTCAAGACCATGTTTAGGATAGTTGTGCTCATGTATTTTCAGCTGTCGTGATCTAAAGGCAATAAGTCTATCATTATGCATAAGGACACAACCAAGTCATTTTTTTTGAAGAATCACTATAAATAACAAACCCATCATTCCATGATGGTAGAGTCAATATAGGAGCATTGACTATTATTCTCTTCAGTTCTTCAAAACATTCTTCACACTATTTTGTCCAAACAAATTTGACCCCTTTTCATGTGACCTTTGTTAATGGGTTAGCCAACCAGACAAATTCTAGACTAAATGTCGATAATAACCTGCTAAACCAATAAAACTACGTACCTCATTTATACTCATCGTTGATGGCCATTCTTGGATTTCCTTGGTCTTTGAAAGATCGATGGAGATTCCATCCCTAAAGACAATATGGCCACGAAACGAAATCTCATGAAGCTAGAATTCACACTTTCTAAACATCCCATATAATTCATGTTTTCATAGAGTCTTCAGGATAATGCGCAAGTGATTTTTATGAGCTTATTAGCTTTTGGAATATACCAAGATATCATCAATACATACCACTAAAAAGTCATCAAGATATTCCTTGAAAACTCTATTTATTAGATCTATAAAGAAAGAGGGTGCATTAGTAAATCCAAAAAGAATTACTATTACCTCATAATTCCCGTACCTAGTTTGAAATGATGTTTTCGGAATGTCTTCCTTCTTCACATAGAACTGATGATATCCAGATCAATGGTCAATCTTTGAAAAGTATTGAGCCTTAGGAAGTTGGTCAGATAAATCATCATTGCGAGGTAGAGGATATTGTTCACTAGTGTTATAGGATTGATCTACCTATAGTCAATGCACAACCTTATAGATCAATCTTTATTCTAAACAAAAAGGATAGGGGATCCCCATGGAGAAACACTACGGTGAATAAATCCCCTATTACTCAATTCCTGTAGTTGTTTCTTTGGTTCCACTAATTCCATAGTTTCCATTCTATACATGGTCTTCGATATGGGCCTTGATCCAAGAATTAAATAAATGGAAAACTGAATTTCTCATTCTAGAGGATGTCTAGGAAAATATTCTATAAACACATCAAAATATTCTTTCACAGTAGGCACATCCTCTATTTGAACATTCCTTTCCTTAGCCATAGTTTTTTAATTCTCTTCATCACCTATAATTGAATTTAGTTGATCTACTGGGTGTTGATTTAGCTAAGAATTAGGTGGTGATGTTTCTTCTATAAAGATTAGGTACTCCATATCATCATCAAAAAAATTAACCTCCTTCTTCATAAAATAAATTTTTTTCATCATGGTCTGAAAGCCAATCTATACCATGGATTATATCAAACTCAATCACGGGTATGATGATGAGATCAACAGATAAAAAACATTTATATGCTCTAATGGGAACTGATTCACAAAACTTTGTTGCAATGATACTTCCCTTAAGATTTTGGACTGAAAACTACCTTGTTAAATCAAATTGAAAATATCTAATTTTCTTAGAAAACTGGGAAGATAGAAAGAATCTGATGATACAAAATCAAATAAAGCATTTTCTAAACATGGGGAAACCAATAAATTACCTGCCACCATGTCTTTTGGAGCTTCATCCTTAGTAGTAGTGATAGAATAATCTTGGACTTGATCCCTTGGCCTCTTATGAGGTATGTTCTTATGATGCTTAAGATATTGATTTTCACAATTCCCCCATTCTCTACAATTGTAGCATTCCACATCAACATCCTCTTTCTTCCCCTTGCAATCACGAGCATGGTGGACTTTTTCACCACATTTGTAATAGACTCCCATTCCCTTCAGGAAAGTACCGGGGTCTATCTTCCCACATTTACTATAGGATGGATATTCAAATTTTCCCTTCTTTCCCTTATTTCCATTTCCAGAGTGTTCAGCAGATCTCCTCTTCTCTTGCTTTTCTTTAAAGTCATAATACTTAGAAAATTATTTATCTATCTTGATAGCACATAAGACAATATCCTCTTATGATGAGAAGGATTGTGAGACCAATGATCGATGGAGAAATGGTTTTAACCCATCAAAGAAATGACCAATCATACTTCTTGGGTTGCATATATAATTTGCATAATGCCTCGCTAACCTTGTAAAGTTAACTTCATACTTTGCAACATTCTCATCCTCCTTTTTCCTCAGACTCAAAAATTGTCTTTCCATAGCTGCTCGATGCTCATGATGAAAATATTTTTCTATTAAAATTTCTTTTAACTCCCCCTATTCTATATTTTATAATTCATCTTATTCCTTTGTGTTTTGAATCAATGAACACCATTGATCAGTATCTCCAGTGAGGCGGTAAACTTCCACGACAACTTTTTCCCTATCACTACACCTAAGGAATGAAATATTTTCCCTAATGAATTTATCCATTGCTCAGCTACTAATGGATTTGTACCCCCATTGAATGTTGTTGGTTTTTGCCTCATGAAGCGATCTAACATTGATCCTCCACACTGCGGATCATGGTTCTCTATACAGGTAAGGTTATTATTCATAACATGAGTGAGTTGTCTGAGTATGGTGATTAGCTGATCAGCACCAGTTGCTTCACCAACTCCACTATAGTTATCTCGAGCAGGAGGAAATTTCCTACATGGAGTACATGCATTTATACAGTTTTCATTCCTTCCACTATTCACAATTTCTAAATAATCGAATAAACTAGATTTGTATATGAACCAAATAGATAATTCCAAACTTGTAAAACACTTAACATAAATTGAACCATTTATGGATATAATCCATAATCATAAAAATGTTTTCTTTAAGGAAGTATATACTCATAAATCATTAATAATGGTTTTTAATGAAAATGATAATTATCCTAAGCATATCACCCAGGAGTGTCGAAACGAAGAGTGTAGAAAGGCCCTTTGTCGTGCACTAGTTCCGTTCGAGTCTAGCTCAAAGCGGTGTTTTCGGGTTTTACCTCTAGGTATATCTATGCCAGAGCAGCCTATACCTGCTCGTATCTAGACAAGGATGTATTTCTTGGAAAACTCACAAAATCTCTACAATACCAATATTATAGGAAGTTTATCTATACTAGTCCTCAATGTCTATATTAGGACAATGTGCTCTACCCAGAGTTTATCTAAATCTAAATTCCAAGGTTTGTACTAAACTTCATCTGATACCAACTTTAACGCCCCAACCGTAGTTACCCAGAGTCGGTGCATTATTAGCTATCATTTTCATGATAAAGAAAGATCAAGTCTCAAAAGACTAATTAGTTTAGTAGCCTTGGAAGTACTAGATACATTCATAATGTTTAAATTATATCATTAAATGGAAAACTACTACAAAATTGTTTCCATAGAAAACACTAAGATCCCATGGACTATCCCTATAGGTCTGTCATAATATACTTCTTCACATCCTGGGGAAAATAAAATATAGAATGGGGTGATCTCAAATGCTTAGTAAGGATAACAATATAGAGGAAACTTTCATAAATAAGCATAAACATTTAAGGAAAGGTATAAAAAAAATCAAAATCCTTTTAAACATGAACATCAGCCTAATACGGAAAATATAAAATAATATTAATGCCTTTTACTTACTCACATGGATATTCTAATAGTCATATAAGCACATGAAATATCAATATCCACTTTCATAATGATGGAATGCATAATTCCAGACTTTTATAACCACATAGTCAAGGCCTTGTGCCAAATCTATAAATAAGATTTTGTCAAGGTCTTGTTCCAAGAAAATAGTTTGTCTCATAAGACCTACCGATGCATCAAAGAGCTATAGTGGGATTCACCCGTTACTTACTAAGTCTAATTCATTCCTCATATGAAAAGGTTTAAACATAACAAAAAAATTAGTATTAAAACTAGAATATGAAATGTAAATACTTTATCCATAAACCATGAATGGTATGAAATAACACATGCACAGTCAAACATATCACAAAACCTTCAATACAATATGAAAGTTTTTTATCATAATAAATCAACTTCAAATAAACTTAAAATCCATCAAAGGATATTGACATAGATGAAATCAAAACCTTTTTAGAGAAATATCACTTTCTATTTTGAAATCATTTAAAAGACATGTAATTATAAAATAATACATTTATATTTGAGAATATTCTTAAAAAACAATAAGGGAAGCTTCAACGATGTTATAACAATGAAAAATATCCGCAACCACAGTATAAGTTAAAAAAATACATTCTTACATTAATTTTGTTGAAAAGGTTAAAATGTACATTGTTTGGAAGACGACCGAAAGATTCCTTTCAAACATTTTATAAAAAGTCAAACAAGGATATAAATGAATTTAACCCATAGTCTATTATATATTAAAAATGTATTATAATACATTTTTAAGAAACATGGATGTGGATGATAAAGAGGTCCCAGTTGATACTAAATAAAAACAACCTCGAATAATAAAGATATTGTGAAATTAACCCTTACCTTGTACTTTTCCTTGGTAGAGGGTAGGATAACCTCCTTTATAATGGTGAAATAATTTTTATTAAATTATAAAAGAATGATATATATTAATATGATATCATATATGATCTTTTAACATTGCTTTGTTAATAATATCTCAGTATTATTATTGTTTCAGGTGTTAACGGATTCGTTTTCCATTATATTCTTTATTATGTGAGTCATATTGGTTATGGATGGGATGTATCTTATTCATATAAAACATTATATCATGTCTTTAAACATTATTTTTAATCATCTAATGAATTTTAGTCTTGAATGGATATGATGGGAAATGAATCTCATCACATTCGTGGAGACGGTAATATGTACGTACGCACAAGTGACAATATCATTATTTTGATATTAAAACAATATATAATTGGATGTTATATCATATATACTGAAAAATTATCATGTTATATTTTTTATTTACATCATTTACACATACCTATTATACCCAAAAAAATACAAATTTATTGAATAACAATTACACCATGACGTGGAGACTGTAAGACGTACGTACGCACGTATGTTGACATGTCACTCAAAGTATGGATAGAATAATGAATTTGGTTGTACCATATTTATAATAAAATCCCATTATATAGAATATACTAAAGTTATTATTTTATAATGGAAACAACAAAGAAAAAGGATGTGGAAGCAGAAAGAAACATGAAGGAGGTGGTGAGATATTTACCTCTTCTTCGTGTTCGTCCTTTTGATTTGATCAAAAGGGCTCCTTAGCATATATTTATTAGTAATGTAAGGACTCTAGGATGAAGGGAGGAAAGTTTATAGGGTATTTGGGTAGCAGTTGTCTGATCCAAATGGCATTGAAGGTGTGAATTAGAGATAAGGGGGAGTGCCCTTTTATAAGAGGGGAATGGGGAACCTTAGGAAAAGCTAGAAATATTATTTTATAATAAAATCATTTTCGGTTTCTAATGGATCCAAAATTAATTATTTAAAGTATTTTTTAGGGATGGGTCAAAAAACACTCAACCAATAGGTTTTATACCGGTTTGGGTCACTATATTAACCTTATCTTTTATATTTAATTCTTAGATAATAGTTTGACATTTACCATGTCTCTTTGTTTTTTTATATTATATGGTCTATAAATTTACTATATACTTCCAAGAGAACCCCAAGTGGTTCATTAATGATACAAATATAATTATATAAGTCTTTTATCTAAAACATATATTTTTATGAAAATAATATAAATTAATAATATAATATTTGTTTTAAAAACTTTTTTATGTCAATTTTGACACTATTTGGTATCTAAAATTATTTTTAACTAACTTCAATGAATTATATTGAACTTATATAGGTATTATGTATCTATTTTGACCTAAAATATTTTAAATAAAATAAATAAATATTTAAATAAACAACCTGTTTTAAAATATAAGTTAGTGTTTTTCACTATTTATCAAATATTGAAAGTTTTTAAAAAAACACCAAAAATTGACCCTAAGCCAATTTCGATATTCTAAATCCAAAAATAAAGTCCATTTTGAAAGAAAAAATTTATAATATTTCCGGAAGTGGGTATTTCTATTCATAACTACTAGTTTGATTTGTTGTGGTGTGTAAGAACTTGAAGTTGCATACAACACACGCTATTGTATTATTCAAAGAGAAGCATACCATGGAGGCTTGGTGTGTTAAATTATCCTATCCTTCAAATAATTTCAACCTCGAAATTTCTAAAATATTAATTCATAAAAATACTTGGGTGGTTCTTCATCATATGTTCCTCAGGTTCCCACATTGGCTCTTCCATCATATGGTTTATCCATAGAAACTTTACTAGACCAGTCGTCTGGTTTTATAGTGCTTGTTCTCTTGTATCAATAACCTTGACAGGGTCTTCTCAATAAGATAGATCAGGTTCCAGTTCGTATTCCTCATAGGTGAGTACATGCATTGGGTGAGGCATGTATTTTCTCAAAAGTGATACGTGGAATACATCATGAACTTTGGAAAGACTTTGTGGAATTTCTAAATGGTAAGATATATCCCCAATTTGTTCTATAATTTCGAAAGGTTCAATGTACCAGGGAATCAATTTACCATTCTTTCCAGAACATATAACACCCTTTCATGGAGTTACCTTCAAGAAAACATGATCTCCTACCTGAAATTCCAAATCCTTCCTTCGGTTATCGACATAGCTCTTCTTCCTACTTTGAGCCGCTTTGATGTGGTTTTGGATTACCTTCACATTTTCCACTATTTCCTCCACAAGTTCTGGGCCTATGAGTTTTCATTCACCAACATCATCCAAACAGGTTGGTGTGTGACATCTCTTTCCATATGATGCTTCATATTGTTCCATTTGAATACTTGAATGGAAGATATTGTTATTGGAATATTGTACCAGAGGTAAATATTGATCCCACATACATTGAAAGTCAAGTGAGCATGATCTCTAAATTTCTTCTAACATTTTAATAGTCCGTTCTGATTTTCCATCAGTTTGGAGGTGGTAGGTTGTGATCAAATGTGGTTTAGTATCCAGGGCATTCTAAAGACTTTTCCAGAATGTTGATGTAAAATGGTGATCACGATAAAGAACAATCAATAGTGGTACTCCATGAAGTCTTAAAACGTCATTAATATATAATCTTAATAAACATTCAAGTTTT
The DNA here is from genome assembly GCA_963277665.1 of Viscum album. Lineage (NCBI taxonomy): Eukaryota > Viridiplantae > Streptophyta > Magnoliopsida > Santalales > Viscaceae > Viscum > Viscum album. The sequence continues at coordinate 63,864,835 of OY728136.1, read as the reverse complement.
AAATCTTCTCTTATAGAAAGAAAATGTGCTTACTTGGTAAGATGATCAACAATGAACCATATTGCATCGTTCCTTCTAGGAGTCTTTGGTAGTCCAATGACAAAGTCCATCGTAACATTATCCCATTTCCACTCAGGTATAGTAAGAGGTTGCATGACTCCTCCAGGATATTGCCTTCTCGATTTCACTTGCTGAAAAACCATACATCATGACACAAAATCAACAATCTCCTTCTTCATGTTGTCGGCCCAAAAATGTTCCTTCAAATCCATATACATTTTGGTGCTACCAGGGTGTATAGAGAAATTGGAACTATGAGCGTCATCCAACAATTACCTTTTTAGATAAGGTATATCGGGAACCCAAAGTCTCTTCCCAAGTTTCAAAATTTCATCTTTATACACAAATTCGCTCAATATCCCATCATTCACAGCTTTAATCTTCTTTTGAAACTCCCTATCATTAGCTTTAGAACTTTTTATTCTTTATAAAAAAGAATGTTTCGTATCCATTTGAAAAATTATTGATGTTTCACTTTCCATAGTGATTCTCATATCCATCTTTACTAGATACATGAGAATCATATCCATTTCAATTCTCATCTTGTTCAAAACTCCATGGTCTTTTCTGCTCAAAGCATCCACCACCTTATTTTCCTTCCCTGGGTGGTAGTGTATCATGCAATCATAATGCTTGAGTAGTTCAAGCCATCTTATTTTCCTCATGTTTAGTTATTTATATGAGAAAATATTCTTCAAACTCTTGTGATCAGTATAAATCTTTAATTTTTCACCAAAGAGATAGTGTCTCCAAATCTTCAAAGAAAAGATTACAACTGCTAACACAATATCATGAGTATGATTTTTTTTCTCATGAATTTCTAGCTGTCGTGATGCATAGGCAATAACTCTATCATTTTGAATAAATTCACAACCAATTCATTTCTTTGAAGCATAACTATAAATAACAAATCCATCATTCCCAGATGGTAGTGTCAATATAGAATAATTGACTAATCTTCTCTTCAGTTCTTTAAAACATTATTCACACTCTTTTTTCCAAACACATTTAACCCCTTTTCGTGTGAGCTTTGTTAATGGGTTAGCCAACCGGAAAAAATTGGGGACAAAACGTCGATAATAACCTAATACACCAATATAACTACATACCTCAGTTATACTCTTTGGTGCCGACCATTCTTGGATTGACTTGGTCTTTGAAAGATCAATGGAGATTCCATCCATAGAGACAATGTGGCCAAGAAAAAAAATATCTTGAAGTCAAAATTCACACTTGCTAAACTTCCCATATAATTCATGTCTTCTTAGAGTGTTTAGGATAATGCGCAAGTTATTTTCATGATCTTCACAACTTTTGGAGTATACCAAGATATCATCAATAAATACCACTAAAAAGTCATCAAGATATTCCTAGAAAACTCTATTCATTAGATCCCTGAAGAAATAGGGTGCATTAGTCAATCCAAAAGGCATTACTGTAAACTCATAATTCATATACCTTGTTCGAAATGTTGTTTTCAGAATGTCATCCTTTTTCAAACACAACATATGATATATAGATTGAAGTTCAATTTTGAAATGTATTGAGCTCCATGAAGTTGGTCGAATAAATCATCAATACAAGGTAGGGGATACTTTTTCTTTATTGTTATAGCATTTATCTCCCTATATTCAATTCCCAAACTCCTAGATCCATCATTCTTCATAAAAAAGGATAGGGGATCCCATGGGGAAACACTAGGGATAATATATCCCTTATTAATCAACTTCTCTAGTTGTTTCTTTAGCTCCAATAATTCCTCAGTTTCCATTCTATAAGGGGGCTTTGAGATGTGCCTTGATCATGGAAATAAATCAATGGAAAACTCAATTTCTCATTCTGGAGTATGTTTAGGTAAATGTTTTAGAAACACATCAACATATTCTTTAACAATAGGTACATACTCTATTTGAACATTCCTTTCCTCACTCATAGTTTTTTCATTACCTTCCTCCCCTATAATCAAATTTAGTTGAACTACTAGGGGTGGGTCTAGATAAGAATTAGGTGGTGATATTTCTTCTTTAAAGATAAGGTACTCCTTATCATCATAAAAAATTGTAACCTACTTCTTCTTACAATAAACTTTCGCATCATGATCCGAAAGCCAATCCATACCGAGTATCATATCAAATTCAATCATGGGTATTATGATGAGATCAGTAGATAAAGTACATTTACATGATCGAATGGGAAATGATTCACAGAACTTTGTTGTGATTATACATCCCCTAAGAGTTTTCCCTAACAAATCCCTTGTTAAATCAAATTATAAATATCTAATTCTCTTAGCAAACTGGGATGATATGAAACAATGTGATGATCTAGAATCAAATAAAGCATTTTCTAAACATGGGAAACCATTAAATTACCTGCCACCATGTCTTTTGGAGCATAAACCTCAGAAGTAGGGACAACATAAGCTTGGGGTTGATCCCTTATCCTCTTCCAAGGTACGTTCCCCGGACTCTTAGGACATTCATTTTCATAATTCCCCCTTTCTCTACAATTGTACCATTCAACATTGACAGCCTCTTTCTTCCCCTTTCAATCACGAGCTTGGTGGACTTTTTCACCACACTTGTAACAGACTCCCTTTCCCTTCAGGAATGTTCTAGGGTTTTTCTTCCCAAATATACTACAGGATGGATATTAAAATTTTGCCTTCTTCCACTTATTTCCATTTCTTGAGGGTTCAATAGATCTCTTCTTCTCTTTCTTTTCATTAATGTTGTAAGACATAAGGAATAATTTTCTTGTCTTGATAGCACATGAGACAATATCCTCATATGATAAGAAGTATTGTGAGACTAATTATCGATGGAGAAATGGTTTTAACCCACCAATGAAACAATCAATCTTACTTCTTGGGTTATGTATATAATCTGAAAAATTCCTCGCTAACCTTGTAAAGTTAGCTTCAAACTTTGCGATATTCTCATCCTCCTTCTGCCTCAGACTCAGAAATTGCCTTTCCATATCCGCTCGATGGTCATGAGGAAAGTATTTTTCTAAGAAAATTTCATTAAAATCCCACCATTCCATATTTGATACTTCTTCTTCTTCCTTTGTATTTTGAATCAATGACCACCATTGATTATCATCTCTAGTGAGGCGATAAACTTCCATGACAACTTTTTCCCTTTCACTACACCCCAAGGCATAGAATATTTTATTGAAGGAATTTATCTATTTCTCAGCTACTAATTAATTTGTACCCAATTAAATTTTGGTGGGTTTTTCCTCATTAAGAAATAAAATATTGATCCTCCATACTGTGTATTAGGGTGCTCCATACGGGTAAGGTTATTATTCATATTCTGAGTGAGTTGTCTCAGTATGGTGAATAGCTGATCATCACCAGTTGCATCACTAGATCCACTATAATTATCTTGAGCATGAGGGAAATCCCTACATGGAGTGTGTGAATTGATACAATTTCCATTCCTTCCACTAGGTTCCATTTCTAAATAATGACATAAACTAGATTAGTTTATGAATCGAAATACATAATTCTAAACTTGTAAAACACTTAACATAAATTGAACAGTTTATGGATATAATCCATAATAATATAAATTTTTTCTTTGAGGAATTATATACTCATAAACCCTTCATAAAGGTTTATAATGATAATGAGAATTATCCTAAGAATATCCCCAGAGAGTATCGTAACCAAGAGGGCAGCAAGGGGCGTTGTTGTGCACCAGTTCCCGTTCGAGTCCAGCTCAAAGAGGTGTTTTCAGGTTTTACCCCGAGGTACATCTGTCCCAGATCCGCCTCTACTAGCTTGTATCCAGACAGGGATGTATTTCTTGTAAACCTCACAAAATCTCTAAAATACCAAAATTCTATGAACTTATTCTATACTAATCCTCAAAGTCTATCTTAGGGTATTGCACTCTATTCAGAGTTTACTTAAATCTAGATTCCAAGGTTTGTACTAAAATTCATCTGATACCAAATGTAATGCCCCGACCCTAGTTACTCAGAGTCAGTGTATTATTAAATAAAATTTTCATAATCACAAATGATCAAGTCTCTAAAGACCGATTAGTTTAGTAGCCTTAGAAGTACAAGATACATTTATAAGTTTTACATTACATCATAAAATGAAATACTACTACAACATTGTTTCCATATACAACACTGATATCTCAAAGACTATCCATATAGGTCAGTCATCGCTTCCTAAGAAAAATAAAACTTAGAAAGGGGCGAGCTTAGATGCTCATTAAGGATAACAATATAGTATAAATATTCATAAATAAACATAAATATTTAAGGCATTGTATAAAACCAAAACAAAATCCTTTTAAACTTGAAATTAAGAATAATATGGTAAATATATAATCAGAATAATTCCATTTACTTACTCACATGGATATTCTACTAGTCAAATAATCACATGCAATATCAATAGACACATTCATAATGGTGGAATTTATAATTCCAGACTTTCATAACCACATAGTCAAGGCCTTATGCCAAGAATATAAATAAGATTTTGTCAAGGTCTTGTGCTAAGACACTAGTTTTTCTCATGATACCTACCGATTCATTGAGGAGCTATAGCAGGCTCCTCCCATCACTTACTATGTCTAATGCATTCCTCAAATGAAAAGGTTTAAACATAACATAAACATTCGTATTAAAACTGGCTTATGAAATGTCAAAATTTATCCATAAACCATGAATGATATGAAATAACACATCCACATCCAAACATATCACAAAAACTTCAGTACAATATGTTAGATTTTTATCATAATAAATAAACTTCAACCAAACATAAAACCCATCAAAAGATGTTGACATAGATGAAATCAAAATCTTTTTAGAGAAATATCTCTTTATCTTTTGAAATCATTTTAAAGACACCTAATTATAAGATAAAGCATTTATATTTGAAAATATTCATATAATATTGTATAGAAATCTTAGATGATGTTATAACAGTGGAAAATAGCTGCACCCGGTGTATAAGTTAAAAAAAGGCATTCTTACCTTAATTTTGTCGAAAAGGTTAAAAAGTACCTTGTTTGGAAAACGGCCGAAAGAATCCATTAAATTTTTTTATAAAAGATCAAAAAATGGTATAAATGACTTTAAACCATAGTCTATTAAATAGTAAAAATGTTATGGAAAACATTTTTAAGAAACAAGGATGCAGATGATAAAGAGGTCATAGTAGATACTTACATAAAAACAACCTCGAAAAATAAAAAGATTCTGAAATTAACCCTTACCATGTAGTTTACCTTGGTTGAGGGTAGGTTAAACTCATGTATAATGTTTAATTAATTATTATTAAATTATAAATGAATCATATACATTAAAATGATATCATATATGATCTTTTAACATTGCTTTGTTAATAATATCTTAGTATTATCGTCGTTTCGTGTGTTAACGGATTCATTTTCCTTTATATTCTTTGTTATGTGAGTCATATTTGTTATGGATGGGATGTATATTATTCATATCTAGAATGATATCAAGTCTTTAGACATTATTTTTAATCATCTAATGAATGTTATTCTTGAATGGATATGACAGGGAATGAATCCCATCGCATTCGCGGAGATGGTAATCCATACGTACGCACGAGCGACAATATAATTATTTTGATATTAAAATAATATATAATTGGATGGAATATCATATATACAGAATCATTATCATTTTATATTTATTATTTACATCAATTACACATCATTATTATACCCATTCAAATAATAATGCATTAAATAACAATTACACCACGACGTGGAGATGGTAAGCCGTACGTACACACCTATTGTGACATGTCACTCAAAGGATGGTTAGAATAATGAATTTGGTTGTACCATATTTATAATAACGTCAATGTATATAGAAGATACTGGATTTATTATTTTATAATGGAAACAACAATGAAAAAGGAAGTGGGAGAAGAAAGGAACTAGAAAGAGGTGGTGAGATATTTACCTCTTCTTCATGTTCTTTCTTTTAATTTGATCAAAAGAGATCATTAGGTTAGCTTTTTAACTAACGGAATGCCTCTAGGATTAAGGTAGGATAGTTGAGAGGGTATTTGGGTAGGTTTTGTCCAATAAAAATGGCATTGAAGGTGTGAATTAGAGAGAATGGGGAGTGCCCTTTTATAAGAGGGGTGAGGGGTGCCTTATGAAAAGTTAGAAATATTATTTTATAATAAAATTATTTTCGGTTTCTAATGGATCGAAAATAAATAATTTAAATACTTTGGTTGGTATGGGTCGAAAAACCACTCAACCAATAGGTTTTGGACTGGTTTAGTTCACTATATTCACCTTGTCTTCTATATTTAACTCGTAGTTAAATAGTTTGACATTTACCTTGTCTCTTTGTATTTTTATATTATATGTTTAATAAACATACTGCATACTTACAAGATAACCCCAAGTGGTTCATTAATGATACACCTATCATTATATATTTTTTCTTTTTTCCAATCCATTGATTTTTAGGAATACAATATAAATTAATAATATAATATTTTTTTTAAAAACTCTTTTATGTCAATTTTGACACTATTTGTTTTTTTTTTCTAAATTCATAAAAACATTATTACTAGAACAAAATTCATCTAACAAACACTAACATGTGATATGAACATATAAAATTATTTTAATTCATAAAAAGTCTCAAATTACCTTTACTTGGATATTTATAATATCAATTATTTTAATATTTCATTAATTATGTAATTACTGCATCATCATTGTGTCATAAATAAATTAAATTATATTATGTCAGAAATATATAAATAAAATAAAATTATGTAGGAAATTTATTTAGCTTTCTAATGAATATTTATAGTCGATTTTATCATATGTATATCCCTATATTAAAAATGTTTTAGTTATTAAACATTGATTTTATCTCTTTTAACACTTCTTTAAGTAAAATAATAGTAAGTGTCGTAATCTAATCCTAGTAGAACAAGAGGTTCATGTTTTATTCCTAAGGTTTTTTTCTAATTATACTTATCCAATAGAATTAATACATGTGTTAGGGTAATAATAATATCATTTTTACCCTTAATTACGCTATTTACTTTTAACCGTGGTAAATAAAAGTAAAAAGTTACTATTCAACAAAAATTATTTTTATCTTATTGAATCACATTTTACTTACTGATATCAGCTGTGTGTCTTCGATTTTTGAAATTACAGTCACATAAGTGGTAAAATTATGTTTTATGTGAATTTGCAAATTCTTCTAGGAGGTGGGTAAAAGACGGTAAAAAGTTCAATAAAATTTTTATATATCTAAAATTATTATAAACTAACTCTAATGAATTACATTGAACATATGTAGGTTTTATGTATCTATTTTGACCTAAAATAAATTTAAATAAAAAAATAATTATTTAAATAAAAATTCGGTTTTAAACTCTAACTCAGTGTTTTTCACTATTCATCAAAAATTGAATGTTTTCAGAAAAATACCAAATATTGACCCTAAGCTAATTTCCATATTTTGAATCAAAAAATGAAGTCAATTTTGACCAATAAAATTTATAATATTTTAAAAAGTGGGTATTACTATTCATAACAGCTAGTTTGATTGGTTGTGGTGTGTTAGAACTCGAAGTTGCGTATAACACACGCTATTGTAATATTCAAAGAGAAGCGTACCGTGGAAGCTTGGGGTGTTAAAATCATGAAATAACGGAAGCAGTAAACATCCAAAAATAGTAAACAGTGGAAGATTGAGACAATAAAAAACTAGAGGAATGCATAATATATGATGCATGATACATACGTCTAGGAAAGCAACCAAACCAGTCACAATGCTGGAATACAAATACTACTAATCCAAAGTACAAAATAAAAGATAAACAACTCCTCAACATCACAATAATATACCTTGTCCCATGCTCTCCATCTCCACAGCAAGTCATGTACCTCAAGTAGAAGGGCGCTTTCCCTTATCTATACCAGCAACAATATAATCTGTTTGAGCCCAAAAGCATGACCCAAATAGGGTGTGAGACTAAATACCAGTAGGACACCACCAGAAGATTTGTTCCTAATAGTTAGTGAATATATGGTAGGTAAAGTACAGAAAAATAGTAAACATGAAGGTGCTCAGTTGTAAACAATAAGCAGTTCAATATCAAGCAGTAGTGAAACAACAACTAAACTCAAATAGGTAAACCTTTCGGTAGTACTCGCAGCCATCCCCTCTGGTCTTATATAAGAAGTACAGACAACCTGCTGGGTAGTACACACAGCACAACCCCTATGTTTCTATAATAGGAATTTAGTAAGACTCTCGGAGGAAGAGCTAACAGTCTATCCCCTCATAGCCAATGATAAAGCAAGACTCTCAGAGGAAGCCCACATAGTACATTCCCCGCATAGTCTAAGGTAGTTGTGGACTCTCTGAGGAAACTCACATGTCAATTCCCTTTATTGCCCCGAGGTCTAGGACTCTCTGAGGAAGCTCACTCTGTCAATTCCCCTTATAGACCAGGTTGTTCAATTCAAACAAATCATCTCTAAGGAAGATCAAACTATCAATCCCCTTATAGTCTAATGTAATCAAGGACCCCTTGAGGAAGCTCACTCAGTAATATCTTGTTATAGCCCCAGGTGGTACTAGGCTCTCTGAGGATGCTCACTCGGTCAATCTCCTCTTATAGCCTATTATAGAAGGTCCTCACAGCCCTGTGTAGTTTAAAGAGCATAGTAGTGTAATATAGACAAAGTAAACCTACAGAACTACTTGGATAAATAGTCTACATCATAACAAGCATGTCATAATAAAACTCTCCACCCTACAATAATTGGCATGGAAAACAGGCAAGGCAGCCAAAGGCTAAACATGACCAAATGGTCGTAAAAAGAAAAATGCATTGGAAAAACACATCCAAGGAAAATAAATCAACCAAATTAATATTCAAATTACCTATACACAGGATTATATGCATGACAGGAAATCAACAAGTGTCAAACAGTAAACACTCAATACCCTATTCGAGGGTATTGGTGGATATTTCATATTAAACTCAAATAATTCAAAAAAAAAGGCACAGACCACCTACTTATGGGTTAGGAGATCAATATACATGAACCACAAGGATTGAATTGTCTTAGAATGCTGCAGATCTAAGAAAACTCACAAAATGATCAACCCACGATAACTCACGAAAGAGGAGAAATTGGAAATCGATGCCCTAGGAGAAGCAAGAACTCACCGATGAGATTCCAACACAACCAACAGAGTTTGATTCGGAGGACAGACAAGGGCTCGGGGGTTCGTCGATGATCCGCAGCTATACAGATTCTCTCAGACGAATGAGACCTAAAAGATGATGGTTATGTAGATCAGACACAACCCTGGTGCATTTAATGAAAAAAATACATGGCATGTACTTATTGTTTCCGCACTTCACTTTAGGATGCCTCCACATCACCCCACACAACTGTGTGTGTGGACATGACATGGCCAGCACATGACCTCCTAAGGAAAATATGTGCATGGTGTGTACTCATAAAGTACACATCGTGTACTTGATTAATTTCAGAAACTCCTCTTTTCTCAGAATCTCCAGAAAAAAGAAAAAAATACCTGAAAAGAAGGCCTGGGTTCTTACATCAATCATCAATATGAATAGATATTTTAAAGGAACTTTTTATTCACCCATGCAGAGAACCTCTTTTATTTGAAGAGCTGATCAAATCCTCTTTGGAGGGACCATGTATTTTTTAGGAGACATCAGTGAGGATTCCAAGTATAATGTTACAAAAGGTTATAGGATAGAGTTGACCAGAATCATATGATGGACAACAAAATCTTCCATTTATGTTTTTATAGGAGGTCATGTTTTCTTGAATGTTTTTCCTTGGTTGGTTCACTGTTGGCTTAGAAACTAGAGAAATTTGTATCAAAGATATTTTAGATCATTTTATGTCACTGACTATCTAGGGAATGTTTCTTATCGGTTGGAATTTCCTATTTATTTTTCATGTATTCACAATGAACTAAAAATATCACAAATCAGGAAATATCTTTTGGATTCCAACCATATTTTGAGTTTGGAATTTATTGAGTAAGTGATGGACATTCCTGTTGTGGATCAGCCAGTGGATATCATTGAATCTCAAATGAATGATTTTTTTGGGATGTTGATTCCATTGGTAATAGTTTTATAGAGACACAAATATGGTTTTCATGATATCTGGGAGCATGATTCCATGATAGGGGAGAAATGGTATCAACTATTTTCCCGATATCATTCTTAAATGTGACTTATTAGGGACATAAACTGTTTTGGTGGAGAGGTTTTAACATCCTGTAATATCGATTTAGGTATTTCTCTTATCTATTATCATTTCCATATTTATTTGGTTTTGTGTTGGGAATCTCATTGATGGAAATTTTTTTTGGGAAAATGATTTAATGCTTTGGGATATATATTTTTTTTGATTTAAAAGAGTCTATGTATAAGAATGTAATTTATTTTTTATTTTCTCAATGTGTTTAGAAAATAGTAGAGTGTCATATGGGATTATTTTTTTCTATAAGGGAAATAAATATGGTGGAATGGGATTACACACCATGTAATGTCTTATGGTTAGAATATGTGATTATTTTACCCCACATGAAAGTGTTACACAATGTTTATTTGGTTATCCCTATATATTGGTAAAAGATATTTTTTTATAAATGCATAACATTTCTCACTGTTTTAGACCTTCTCAGACTCCACAACATGAAATAGGATTAAAATCCATATAAATATCACTGTTTCTTTTTAAAGAGACCTTTATGAGTGATTTTTAGTTTAATTCTTCCATATGCTCTTTTTCTATTGACCCATGTGCTTTCCTAAGCGTTTTTGAGGTCCTTCACTCAATCCAAATTGCTTTATTTAGTGGCTGCTCTTTGTTACAGTTGGGTTTCATATATTTGATTGAGTAATAAATTCTTCTTCTTCATTAATCTTAATAGTGGTATCACCATTAAATTTAGTTATTGGATATATTTCTCTATTATTATTATTCTTCTTGATCCTTTATAGATCCATCATGACATATTTATCCATTTGTTAAATATTGTGTTTGTTTTGGTGTAGCATGCATGTTTTATTGAGGTATGGGTTATTTCTTCCACTTCATCAACCCTTTTGTTAAATCAAATTGATTCTGAGATGTTTGTATTGGTCCTAGTTCCTTTATATTCATACATTTTTCATCCTTTTGGTGGATTATGTTGAAGGAATGTACAACCCCTGTTTTAGGTAGTTGGATACGTCTATAGATTATATTGGATGAACTGTATTAATTTGGTTTTATTTATTATTTTTAAAATGAATTGGAATGATTTATTTTTGTCAATATATAAAGGGGATATTAAATATTTTTCCATTATTTGGATAGAAAAACTATAAACTATTTATCATTCCTCTTATTATTTAAAGTTAAGAATAATCATATTACTGTATAGTGACTTGTTATAGAACACTTGGGACAGATTCTTTTGATATTATTAGATGAAACCCCTTGTACTCCTCCAATTGCGTGCAGACCATTTTTTGTATTTTTATGTATGAAAAGGAAAGGAAATTTAGTGAGGTCGTGATGTTTTTTCTACTTATTCGGGTTGTTGATGGTGATACGGTGGGAGTTTTCCCTTGGGAACATAATCAGTAGTTGGTTTCTTATTTTCATTTTGCTATGATTATTGGACATGTACATTGAAATGTTATTCTTGCTTTTTTTTACATATTTGTTGTCTTCATTATGTTATTTCATATCATATATCTTATTATAATTTCTTTTGTATTTTTATATTTCACTCTATTAATTTAGGATGAATTAAATTGTTCCCTTTGGTAGTTTTTTATGCCCATGTTCTAGTCCACATCCCATGGGGATCAGGAACACCATTATGTTATGTGAAAATTTGATTTGGGTACCAACTTGAGAGGGTATTTAGATCAAGTTCATCAAAGTTTTAACATCTTATCTAATTTTATAATTTTCATTATAGTTCAGATCACATAGTGTCTTTATGATGGGAATGAATAAATATAAATTCATTAAATAAGGTAGGAGAGTTCCATTGGAAACATTGATAATTTTTTCATAAAATCTTTCTTTATTAATTGCGATCTGAAAAGATAGGTTTATATAATTTTTAATAAATTAAGGATAAGTATTAAATTACTGAACTAAAAATATATGAGTGAATTCAAATGTAAATTTCAAATAGATGAATATACTAATGGTTACAAATAATAAATTGCTTTTACATAACTAGTTATAATATTCTATCAATAATAAGTAGGACAGAGTTATAAGATCATTGGTTTTAACTTATAATTATTATGAAGTAAGAGTATAAATATGTTTTCTCTATATACTAAATGAATAAGAAAAATTATTTCTAGAATCCTACTTTCAAATAATACTATGTGGATATAAAATTTTAGGATCTAAATATATTTAAGGATATTTGGTGATCAAATTTGTAGTTATAGGGAATCCCATGTGAATGGAAGTAGACAAAAATTTATTCAAAAAAGGGGTAAAATAACACTCTATATTTTAAAATTGGTATTGAATTAGATCCCATAAAAAATATATGGGGAATATAGTGAATTTAAAAAACAAAATAGGTGTCAAATTGGTGGATTAGAGCTATATGTATAACCATATAGAGATTATATCTATAGTTTGTGAGATATAGAAGGAAATTCATGATTGATTATACCCTTATAATTTTATATAATGTGGGAGATAATAGATTAAATATCCACTATTAATCTTTAAAATAATAGTGGGAGACAAAAAGATGATTATTATGATTTATGGGAACACTTTCAATGAAATCCAAAATAAAATAATAATACACCCATAGGGTTTTGAGTAAGATTTTTTACATTATGTATTCCTGTTTTATTTTTTTACTAGTTTAAGAAGAATGGGTTGAGTACAAATGGTTTCATGTATCAAAGGTTAATAAGAAAAATCAATCCCATATACATGGTAACCTCATTTGGAAGTTATCTAATCTCATATGGAACCGATAAAATGATGGCTACTGATGTGATGCATTGATTTTGATGTAACATTCAATTTTTTCCTAAGTTGTATAAAGATAAAAAATAATTTTATTATGGATTTTATTTTTGGTTAATCCTCTAAATATTTCATATTTTCTGGAATCAGGTAAATTTACATGGAATAAATATTCTGTATAATTCAAGACCATGCGATGATATTTTCCCTAAAAGTAATTTAAATTATTCTATGCCCTGGGTATATAATATGTATCAAATACTGTATATTAGAAAAATATTTTTGGCACCTGACATATGTAATTCTTTTACAATAGATTCATATTATAATCAACAATAACAAATATTTCAATATTAGAAGGATACCTTTAATGTATCATTTATTTATTAAGGTATAATATTTTCCTTAAAATGAAATTGAGAAAAAGATCATCCATCCCTATATATGTAACATATTATTAGATGATGCATATAACAATATAGAGGAGAATCGATGAAAATTGAAAAATCATAAGGTGCTTGGGATATGCATTATTTTACGGAGAGTATTATAATGTGGAAAAGCAAAGGTTTATCCTAGAATAAATTAATTTTTAATTTTTATATAATATCTCGTGGATGTTTCATAATATAATCAAAATAATTATAATTGGTAAAAAAACTAAATATTATTATATTAATATTTTATTTTTGGAGATATAAAAGTGCTTTAGAGTATGGAAATGTTTTATCCTAAGATGATATTTTGGGGACAAGTTTTCAAGGGAATGTAGTGTCTCCTATAACATGGATTTTATTTTGTAATAATTTTTTAGTGATTACATTTCAGATGTGTCTATTTTGTAATATATTGATTTTTAATTCTATGATTTGGATAAGTACTAAATATTCCAACAATATAGGAGTAATTGGTAAATTTTCAAATGGTTGAATTAATGATTTATTAAAAGAATGGTAATAAGATACGATACATAGATTGGGATGGTGAATGAATTTTACATCTATTAGTTCTATAAGAGTATCAAGGAGATTGTGTAAGGGACATACACTATTAATTTTGGCATTATCATTGACACCGAATTTTGTGTGAGTAGTTTACTAGGTGATTTTAGCTAGTCACAGATCATAAATCTAATAAACATTCCATGATAAAGAAAATTTTAAAAAATGTAAATGAGATGTATATACTATTGTAAATACAGGGAATGTTGTGTCTTGGTTCATAATAGAGACTAGACTATGATTCAGAGTGATGTAATGTTGAACTTTCATACACCAATATATTATCAATCTTATTCATTGATTAATAATAAATCCAAATAAGATCTCATAACCCTATGGATTTGATGTAATATTTTAAAATGTAATAATTAATGGAAATGGAAAATATTATATCATTATAAATTCAATGGTGTATCGATATTTAAAAAATTTAAAATTCCCTATAATATATTATGGATATGACTTGAATGATAATATTCTATTAATGAGTGCCGGATTAAATAATAAATATTGGAGGATAGTTTCGATAATTGAATTTTCAATTAATATCCTTAGGGTTATTATATATGTAAATAAAAAGATAATGTTGATGGTGTTAAAAAATATATATAATATTTGGTACAATAGAAGAGAGTACTATTGATGTATATACTCATAGGGGAAAAGAGAGGGTAAAATAAACTAAAATATAGAGTTCAAATAAATATGGATATAAGTGAACCACGTTAGATTTATACAAGAAGATCTAGGTCAACGCAATAAATAAGTAGATAATAATGTACTATACCCCTATTACATAAGTTTATTCATGAAATTAAATATATATATATATATATATAATGAATAATTTTTCACATCTATAGGATAAATTATGACATGATACTTTTGGTACGACTCGATAAATTCCTCAAAGAAGGAAAAAATTTCCTTAATATATTAACTATGAATAATGAAGTGAATAATGTTTTCACTAGAAAATATATATTGAGTTAAAGTTGCATATTTTCTCACATTCTACATTGATGGTTGAAACATCCTCATTCATAAATAATATTTAATTCATTCTTCAAATAAGTGGGAATAAAATAATAAGAGAGGGTGACCTTGGGTCACATATAAGACATTTCATAATCAAACCATGGAAGTGATTAATGGTAATGGAGGGGCCAATATACAAATAAATATTATTTTGGTATTTGTAGTTGGGATTTTAATAAATATAGATCTGCTGAACAAGGGATGTAAATGATTTTAATATAGTTGAACATGGAATTGTTTTTGAAAATGGGATTATCCCATAGTGGTGAAAAAAATAAAATATAGGTGTTTAGGAACCTTACATTCCTATATATAAATATATCATATTAGCTGTGTGAAAGAGTAATCATGTATTAGTTTGAAAATTGTTCCTTTATAAATGTTTCGAAAATTCTAATAAACACTGAACATATAAAATACAATTAGTATGTTGATAAACACCATTGTTTATGACCCCTATTAGGCTATCCTTAATTATATATATAATAAAATTTTGATTCTAATTTCCATCAAAATTTTATTCTAAATCGATTATATAACATGTTCAAATATAACAATTAATATTACTTGTTTATTTTGGACCTTCCATATATATGAGTATTTATATTGAAATTATTTTAACTAAATATTAAATTTAATAATTTTAGTCATTATAAATCTTAATAGTACCTCTGAGGTAATTAAGAAATTCAACATGTCAACATACAATACATTTATTTTTAAAACTATAAAGAGTTTATCACTTGGTACAAAGTCTTTAAATGTTTCCTCAATAAGGATTTTCCACTGTTTTGTTGGGTTTTTTAGGCGTGAAATGGGTTTTTCTCATTAGGATACCATTTTCACATTTCCCAGAAACTCACAATGGTTCCACCATCTGTAGCTAAGTACATACCATCTTCCTAAAGGCCAACATATATATGAGGTTTCAGGCCCATCAACTCTTTGGGAATCTCATTATTTGAGAGGAAGGGAGTTTTGCATCATCACACCCCTGTGTGGAAAGTTATTGTATACTATAATACTCTCTTATAGGATTAAGATGTGTTGTTGAATATCATCTTAATCCCAATATAAGACCGGTTACCCTAAAAAAAATTAATTGGTTAATTTTATCATTAAACAAAAAAAGTGAGTATTATTGATGAATTAAGGGAAGTGCAGTTTCTTTAATGAATCCATCTGTATGTATTTGAGGTTCTTCATCCATTTTCTTAATGATGAATATCCACTTTATCTGTTGATGTCCAATGACCAAATACTTCAGAATGTACTACCATTTTAGGAGGTGGTTAATATTCAACGGAGGGTATTGAGCCATTATGAGGTGTCCTATATATCATGGTTATTCAAAGAAGAAAAACCCATGTAGGGATTTTTCACCCATGGGACATTCCCCAAGGTGTATAACCTTATATGAGGGGTGTTCATGTCATACCACTCATGTGGGCTTACATCTAGGATTGCCCTTCTTAGTGGGAATTCATAATGCCCAATGAGTTGTTAATTTCATCTCTCTAATCCCACGTGAGCTATGCCCAGTGGGAGAAAAAGGTGTAATAGATTATCGGTCAAATGGCATAAAGTTAGGGGACTTATGTACTGAGACAATCCTTGTGGTGTTTGGTATAGAGATCTTGCCTTGAGAATTCATCCAATATATCTGGATTATGGAAGGAATCAAGTTCATCATAGCTTAATTATCTCTTAACAGGTTGATAGGATAAGTTGGATGGACACACATGAGGATATTATGATGATCGTTGAGGTTTTCCGAATTTTAGGGGATTATACTGAGATAGATTCCCTTTTAATAGGGGATATACTATATGATTTCGGTAGTTGGGGATCACACGCGGAGGGTTCTCTATTGGTCAGGGCATAAATTACAAGTCTAACCTTGTAACACATGGGTGTATAGTGAATATGACCTAATAAGTGCATCTCCCTAATCCCATATGATCCATGACCATTGTGATAAAGAAGGTTTTAAAAGTGATCGATTACATTGCTTTGGGTAAGGAGATTAGATATTAAGATCCCCATGGATGATTAGTATAGAACTCGAACATCAAAGTGGTGGACTAAGAATTCAAATTATAAAATAAGTTAGAGTCATCATAGTTCTGTTAATTAGGCTTACACTATGTGGTTTTCCTATTATTTAGGGCTTACACCCTGGGGAAGGATGAGGATATCTAATCCTGGGATGCCCTGGTCACCTAGACCCGTTTGTCTGGAGGGTGTTTCATGACTAATTTGAACATTCTAGGGACATCGTAAGATCCATATGGTTTCCTCCATAAGCTATTGCATATCCTTGTTGACATGTCTAAAAGGTGTCTCATGTCTTGGCTGATATCCCTGAAGGGTATCATGATTCCTAGGTAATAGGCCTGGTGCACATTGTGAGTCTTGGTCGATCTTCCTAGAGGATGTCGTAAGAGCCCTTTGATATTCCCTGATGATTTTGTGAGACATGGTTTACATTTCCATAGGATTTTTCAGGACATGGATGGAATTCCAAGAGGCAATCACAATTCCCACTACTATAAATGCAACCTTTATCCATGCAAGAAAATGGAATAAACAGCCCTAAAAAAGCATTTTTAATTGAGGCGAAGATAAGAGGCATTTATCAGCACTTATAAAATCACTGATAAAGTTCACTTTTATCAGTGCTAAAAAATAACTGATAAACGTTGAATTTTTTCAACATTAAAAAATATCGCTGATAAATAGTTTCTTTATCATAACTTTTTTTAGCGCAGATAAAAGTCAAAAAAATAAAATAAAAAATGGATAAAAAGAAAAGAAATTCTCAAGGTACTTTTAACAACACTTGATTGCCCTTTTGTCAGTTCTAGGTAGAACCCTCCCATTCTATGCATGCTGTACTTTCCCGCACATCCCCCACTTTCCCGTGTTCCCCTACTTTCACCCGAACTCAAACCCGAGACCTCCCCCCTCGCGCACCTGCACCTTTACCACTAAGCTATTTAGTTATTTCACTATTTAATGATATATGTATTAATTTATATATATATAGTTATATTCATTCATATATTAATATAGATCCGTATTAATATAAATATATTTAGTTATAATAATAAAAAAAATATTTATTCATATATTAATATATATATATATATATATATATTTGCTTTTATATTTATTTATATTTATATTTATTTATTTATATATATAGTTATATTAATTCGTATATTAATATAGATTCATATTAATAAAAATATATTTAGTTATATTAATACATATATATTTATTCATATATTAATATATATATTTATTTATTCGTATATTAATATATATATATATATAGTTATAGTTATATTTATTCGTATATTAATATTGAATCATATTAATAGAAATATATTTAGTTATATTAATACATATATATTTTTTCATATATTAGAGTATATATATATATATTTATTCAAATATTAATATATATTTATTTTTATTTATATATAGATTTTTAGTTATAATTAATTATTTGTATATTTATATGTATATTAATATATATTTATATGAATAGTTTTAAATACATTTATAAAATATGTTTTTTATGTGATTATAAATAAGTAGATACATAGATACATAGATACATATATACAACACACACACACACATATATATAAATATATATACACACACACACACACACGTATAAATACATATATATGTGTGTGTCTGAAAAGCCCAAGAATGTTAAAACGACCATAACATCTAATCTAGATGTCTTTTTCAACTCCACAACCAGTAAAATTGAATAAAATGAATCAATATTCAATATGATATGTGTTACAGGCCTATAAGACATCTGGATCAGATGTTATACCAGTTTGAATAATAAAAAATCCGGGTATCATGACTAAAAACTCTATTTTGGAGGCCTTATAGGGCTTTTGGGCCTCGAATAAATGTGAAAAAAGGTTCTAAAGCGTTACTAGCATGTAGAAATCATCATAATATTTGATTTGATATTTTTTAGAGGTCAAAAAGACCCTCAGATCAAAATTTATTTCTGTTTCAAGTTTGAGTTACATTTTCATCTTATTTTAGATTTTTTTTTTATTTTTTCTGTCTTCAAATTATTATTAAATGATTATTAATTGATGATAATTAGAAAATTATTAATTAATAATATTTTATAAAATATTTAAAAAAACTTTTCACTAAATTTCCTATATATTAAATGTAATAGTCTGTTTATACTCATCTAAAACATATTTAAAAGATATATATTATAATTATATCAATATAAATATACTTATATAAAAATATATTATTTTTCATGATTTTTTTGTAATATAAACTATATCAGCACTATGAAAAAGTGATGATAAAGCCCCTCCTTTATCATTGCTACTAAAAAGGGCTAATAAGGGGTTATTTTTGACATCACGTTTTTAGCATTGTTAAAAGTGACCATTATTAGTGCTTTTTTAGAACTGATAAAGGGTGGAACTGTTGGAACCCGGTTTTGTGGTAATGTCCTGGATAATATGTTTAGAGGATATTGTGAGATCCCATTATTATACTTAGGGTATTTCACGAGACTTTTCTAACATTAGATGGCACTATTATATGAGTTAGGAGATGAATCTGAAAGATATTGTGAGGCTTGGGTGATAAGTCCATGTGGAATTCCTCAAGACTATGGTGATATGTCCAATGGGTTTGTTCGATGTTTCTTTGACATGTCCGGAGGGCTTCATATGTCCCAGGTATTATCCTGAAGGAGCATCGTGACATCTTGTCATTTTTTCTCACTACTATCTCATGTATTTAGGAGGTTCACGTGAAGTGCATCTTGGTCATCAGACATGTTTTCATTTATTTCATGCACCATTAGTCTTTATTCTATCCTTTTCCTTGTGGATTACATGGTTTTATTCAATGTCAATTTATCTTGAGTCTCTCATGATCTAGTGGGTGAGTGGATTCTTCTTCACATAACCTAACAATATTCCTTCATGTGATCTTTGAAATAACATTAAAAGTATATTATGCTTATCAAATTACTACTTTGACTTCTCATTGGTATGTTACCTGACAGGAAGTTGGCCGACTGCATGATCATTTTCTCCGAGAAGTCCAATTTTTCACTTGAGAGTTTCCTCTGCATAGTATGTGTATCGTAGTGGTAGACATATTGTTTTTTCATAGTGCTGTGAGATATTTATAAGCCTCACCACCCCATCTTTTAACAATTTTTCATGGAGAATCTTGATGGGATCAAGGATGGGGTCGATGAAGGGGGATGGAACCACAAGGCTTTACGAGTCTTTGCCTGTGGTTGTTCTAAGTGCATCCACTGATTTTTAGTGATCAAAGGTGTCTTCCTTCAATGCCTCTTTTTTCAGATGATTATTGATTAATGAACAATTTATTGATCTCATAGGTATTTCAAAGGGATTTTAATATTTTCTTATGGACATGTTCGTGGACATATGAGATATCTTGATTCCATTCTTATAATAATTCATGGGGCTACATTATGGATGTCTTGGCACGTCTCACGTCTTTTAGTTACCATGATATCTCTCTCCTCATCTTTTTTATTCCCTTTGATTAATTTTACCAAGTTCATGGATTATTTGAGTTTTCTTTAGCAATGTTAAGGATATTTACCCAAATTTTCGATGATTCCTTATGTGACCAATATAGGTTAGATGGGGTTGCACAGGTTTGTAGAGAAACAAATTAGAAGCATGATGTCTCTTAGATATACTTGAGGACTAGAGTGTGGAATGGATGACAAGACAAATGGATTTTTTATATGAGGTAGACATGCCACTGAGGTCTCGTGGTGTCTTGTCGATTTCTATGGGAGTGTCTCATTTATTTCAGTGACAAGAGCACCTCTCGCCACTCCCCTTTATCTTTTTTCTTTTACACTATATTGGTTTGGGGGTATTGTGAGTTTTATTGGTTGATGTTAAGCATAATTACCCTTATCATTGAGGATAACTCACGTAATCAATATGAATACTAGGGGAATCCAACTTTTGGGCATCCTACCTTGCATTTCTTGATAATTGTTTCGTCACTCACCCACTGATTGATCCTAACTGTGTCACATGATCAATACTAGATTCTGAGATGGAATGCATGACTTATCTTTTTTAGTAATCTTGTTTTCCAATGGTGTATCACATGTTTAGTGATGGATCACATAAAAAAATCCAGATGTTTACTAGGACATTTTATCTACTTTAATTTTATGCATATCATGTTCATTGATGGATCTCGTGACGACATGAAATCATTGGCAAGGAATGTATTTTTTCCTTTCCTTTGGTATGTATCATGTTCTTGGATGACTTAAGGTGTTTAAATTTCAAGGTAAAATTTCTAAATGGTGTATGGAAAGTGTTTCGAGTCATCGTATGATTGTCACATAACCCAAACCACTTGAATGTGTTATGCGTCCAAAGGTTTTCATGTGGTCGATGCATGATTTCCAAATCAACATGTGATCTCATAATAGGGATTGGTAAAGAGATTCTTGCATAGACTCCAATTATAATTCTTATGATTCACACATTTGGAATATTTATTTTCATCAAATGGAGATATCAGTCCTGGCATGGACCTCTTGATGCATACATGCATATTTCATGTGTGTGTTGTGTAATTCTATTAGGCTGGAAAAGTGCATCAAGACTAGAATTTTATTCATGTTTGTATTTCTTGTCACATCAAACAAATTATTTTGGAATCAATTATTGAAAAATGTCAAGATGTTTTCCATAAGTACTAACATAACTGGGTATGAGGTTGTTTAATCTTCTTCTAGGTAGAGCCGGGATCATTATATGTGATCATTTCGATGTTCTTCTGATGATGTAGGTGATCTATTAGCCTTATATTTACGACATTATTGAGTAAAAATGTTATTAAAATCCTTCATTTTATGGGATATGTTGTGATTCTAACTTTTACAAGATAGGATACATGTTTATTAAACCCTTCAAAAAAATGAGAATACATTCTCACATGTGGGGTCATGTAGTGCCACAACCTATGAGACGATGGATATGCCTGAATTAGATTTTTCTAAACAATTATCATCTGATTTACTTTAACATATGGATCTTAATATGAATTACATAATGGGTCTCACATGACTTGTTACCCACAACCCATAATGGGTTTGCGATGCTCTGTTTTGCAAGGAGAATGAGATCTCTCCAGTGGGAGTGGAAGCAGCCCATAGATATTGATCTCATTATGTTTTTTATATATGAAATCACATCCATACATCACACTTCTGATAAACGTGGTTTATCTACTAAATTTTCTCCACCATTCATCGTACTTATTTACTTAGATCTGAGGAAGTTGGTGAGTTGAATCATCCTCATGCAATGCTACAGTTCATCATGCTTTAATTTCACAAGAGCTTCGATGTTCACATATCTCAATCTCCATGATGTTTGTAGTATTCACAAGTTCAAGTGATAATATGGGATTCCTCAATTCCTTAAAAAAATTAGGATGTGATCAGACAATCGTAAATCACCAGTGGTGCAAATGAATATTACCAGATATATTTGGTTATATGATTGTGTAGCAGAGACAACATTAGTGAAATTCGTGATCTCATTTAGATTGACCATGGAAGAGGATATGATCTTTCACATAGTTTTATCTCCCTATGAAAAAAATTAATATGGTATTCTAGGAATATGGAGATCCAATGCAAGATAAATTTTCCTTCATATCTTATGTGTGGGAACCATTCCTAATAAAAAGGGAAAACCAAGACCTTATTACCGCGAGGTTGAATATGGATATATACAACATATCTTGTTCCACATGTGATATTCCATTCCATGAATAAAAATTAAAATCTGAATTTCTATTTCATTTTATTAAATAACATTATTAGTATTTGATAGCACAAAATAATAACCAAATAGTAACCCTTATCCAACTATCTCAAAAAATGCAACCATCCAAAAAATCATTAGCATATATCATTATGAATCTTGATAATCAAATCACTCATGATATTCAACCTTCCATGAAAATGTGTGTGATGCATGATTACTATCATAAAAAAATAAACCCCCCCTAGAATTACATTTCCTCATAATTAAAGAAATTTGGATCTAAGGAAAATATAAAACACTTTTCCACATATCATAATGATGGTGGTTTCTTCTTCGGTATTCTATTAGTGAATGAACCTTATAATTATTATATGATGTTGACCAATTTTCATTCATTCATGATGTGAATTAAATTTCTTTGATATTATATTATGAGAATTTCCAAGGCTACCCATTTTTTCATATCTTCAATTAAAACTGAATATCTGGATTCAATGAGTTATTTCAAGAAATGCTAACTAATTTCCACTGAATCTAGTCCTTAATGATAAATCTATTCCAGTTATATTGTAGAATATATTCTCTTGTGGGATAATGCTCTATTATTTTTAGAATTCTTATAATCTTGATGATCAGAGCATCATATTCAAGGCCATATGTTGGGCCTATCACGATTTTTCTAACTAAATTTCATTCATGTATTAGTTTATGGTCTTTTAGCTCAAAACTAATATTTCATTAGTTTAGGGTCTTGCATATTGGACCGAAAACTTCTTTTATTTTTGGCCATTTAGCTCAAACCTATTGTTTCCTTTGTTTATTTCCTTTTATATTTGACCAAATGTTGCTTTATTTTAGGTTCTTTTAGCTCAGATAAAAAATTTCTTTAGTTTATGATCTTTTACCTTGGACATAATATTTCTTTTTATAGAGTGATGCATTTGGTTGATGGCTATATTCAAATATCAAAGAGCCACAAGAATTAATTAATTGTAAATTAATGGGTCTCTTGAATTCGGGTATCAATTCCATGTGGTATGGAAGATTCAATGATGTGATATTTGTTGAGGGAGAAATATTAGAGAGGCTAGATCCTCTTGGATAGTTAGAATATGGGTGATGTAAAACATGAAATAAATGTTTCAGAACCAGAATATGATATGTTTAAGACATTTTGGCTATATCCTAGGATATTCATAAATTTCAGGTTCCACCATGGTGTTTCTAAGGATCATAAGGATTTATTCTGTTTTATGGCATGGGAAAGATACCTTTTGTTGGAGGGTCAAGGCCCTTATGGATCGGTTGCATTCCAAGATAAATATGATCTAAACCCCTCTATATGGGCTAGGAACGGTTTGTGATGTCTCAAACACCCAAATATTGTAGTTGGGTATGGTGGGAGGGCTATCCAAGAAGGGTTATGTTTCCCTAGGGTAGTTATCTCTTAAAACATAATGCTCGAACCGTACACCCTATGGTTTCAAATCACAATGACTGGGATATCAAATTATAGGGAATGAAGTATTGAAGTCCATCCTTGAAAAAGGTTATGAAACACACGTATCATATCATTGATTATATCAAATGTGCTTGGATAGTTTGGTGCGAGGATTGTAAATCACAACCCAGAGTGCTTGATTCAAGAGAATGATATGGGATAGTCACATAAAAAGTAGTTCAGATACACACTATAGTGTTGAGTGCTGACATGATGATGTTAGGGATCACGAGGATTGGAATTTAGTTTTTATAGGAACACATTCTGTTGGTGTCAATAGGTGCATATGAAGGATACATGTACATGTATGAATAATCAAGAAAAAGGAACTTGAATCCGGATATCCTTTCCAAGGTCCATGAAAGGTTATGGCGATTTGAGACACCCCAACTCATGAATTGTGATATGTTTAAAGAATATAATCCAAGGATGGTTTGAATACCCTAAAGGTCCTTCCACCTCCTAAAAAAACATATTATTATCACGACGTGTTGAAGAAACCATTAATCTATCTTTTTCACGGACTAGAAGGTTTAGTGATCATTGACTGACTTTTACTAGGGCTATAGAGAAGAACCTATTATAATTACTGCATATTTATTAATGACTTAATTTTTAACCAAAAATTATATATAAAGAAGTTAACAAGTGAAGAAATGATTTTTTCCTCAGGAATCCGTTCATGGGATTTCAATCTGAAAAGTTTTGTGTCTCTTTTTCTAATAGTTTATGGTCATGTGATTTGGACCATTATAAGATATTGTTTAAGTTCATATAGATTTTAAAAAAGTGTAGGCGGTTTATAGTCATAACTCACATGGACATAATATGGGATATGTTACACAAGAGTATAATTAGGATACACATCGTCAGGAGCACTCTAACATCTTCCCAAGCATGGGATGATTTTTTTTATATCATGGTACAAGTTTCTCAGGTCACAAATAATGATATGGGACAATCATACATGGAGCAGTTTAGACACCCTGAGGTGTTGGGTTCTTTTATGATGATATAAAGGCTCACGAGGATTGGAATTTCATTTTATAATTTGATTAATTTGGTTAAAAATCATATATTCTTATTTTGGATCCATATGAATGCATGAATAGTCAGGAAAATGGCCCTTGACACCAGATATCCATTCCGAGGTCCATGAAATGATCTTGTGACCTGAGACACTCAATACATGATGTTTGGAATATTTATTGAGGGGATTAGACATATTAAGGAAGCACACTGTCCAAGGGTTGGCTGAGGTAGGCCTCTTATGGTCCTTTGATACGGAAGGATGATGAGTCATGGTTTTCAAAATTTATCATTAACTAGTAGGGACCTACATGCCTCTGAGAAGATTAACATCGCCCGATAAGGATTCACCTACATGTAGTTCATTGTTATATAGTGAGGATATACATCCATGTATATTAATATCATATGGAAAGGACATAATTCATGTATTCTAACATCATGAGGTAAAGATGTACTTACATAATATTTAACGTAATGTAGTAAGGATGTGGGAATTGATGTAAAAGTGTAGAAATGTTGTGGCTGGGCCCAAAGATGGAGAATCGAGTGTCACAACATATCTCATGAGGATGAGAATACAACCAAACATAGTTCCAAATGATGTATACTTTGTAGGTTTTATCCACAAGAAATATGGGGGGAATTTTTATATTTGTTTTTTGTGACTGGGCTCAGGATTGGAAATTTGAGCATCACTATGTATCCTGTGAGAGTAGTAATGGAGTGTATAATAGTTATTAAATGGGAAATACTCCACATAAGTCTGATGCATTGGTTGAGGTGGGCATTATTTCTAGTGATAATTGCAACTAGGCCCAATATTGGATATCTAGGTGTCACTGCATATCCTAATATGACATGAATAAAGAAACATTTAATTATTGATGTTCCATTCTATATAACATCATGTAGTGAGGTTGTGGATGAACTGACAAGAATAAATGAAAATGTTGCAGTTTTTCCCAAAGTAGGATATTCGGTCATCACTATGTATCTCATGAGGACGATAACAAAACCACCCATATTTTTTAAATAACTATGATGTTTAGATTCATGTGGCTAGGAAATTGACCATGTAGTTTAATTTCATGTGGTAAGAACCCTAGGTTTTCCTTTTATGGTCTTTCATTCTTGACCATGATGAGCTGGTTGTTTACTTTTATTTATTTCTTGTGAGGGTAAGCCCCTACTTCAACTCTTCAGCACACGTGAGCTATTATTGGTGCGAGAAACAAGGAATGAAATGTGTTTCCCTACATTATAGAGACAGTTGAGGGTACCACAATAGAAGTTTTTATCATGTGGTGGCTAGACCAAGATATTGGATCGAGGAATCCCTAGGTATATCATTAGAAACGAGAATCAAGTCATACATTGTTCTAGATGAACCATGTTGTTTAACGTCCTGGAGAAAGGATGTATGTGACTCTATGTGAATAGATATGGTTATCACAGATCCATGCAGTTTTATGTCCTGAAATAAAGTCATTTATTGTGAAGTTTAATCTATTTTAGTAAGGATGAAAGGTGATGTGTAGTTTAATGTCTTCCTGCTAGGATGAAAGGTTCTATGTTGTTTAACATCATGCTAACTGGGTGAAAGGTTTCGTGCATTTTATCATTTCATTGTGAGGAAGAAAGGTTCCATGTAGTTTAAAGTCTTATTTTAAGGATGAATCTGTACATTTTAACATCATGTTACAATGATTACAAATGGGACTTACACTGATGAGTATTCTCTATTTTCTATATCTATAAAATGTATTTATTGAGAAATCTTACATTGGTGGGTGGTGTGACCGGATCCCCACCCATTTTGGCCAATGAGTAATTTGATTTGGGGTAGAAATCATGTATGATATTAGGTCCCTCCCATTTGGGTTCCATCATTGGGGGATTCATGTATGGTATAATTAGGGTTATGATGACCAAAACCAATTCCTCTTAGAGGAATGAGTGGATGCAAACACATATAATAAAGATCATTCAATCCAATTCTGACAGACTTCAAGGTTGTGCAGTGTGCCCAATGTATAGTTATCAATCCATTACAACTCATCCAGTTTCATTTGTGATTTCCTATCATTAGAGAGTTTCCCACATATGGATACTGTATGAAAGGGTAACCAGGCATCCATGGGTAACACTACCTTAGTCCCATACACCAGTGAGTATGGTTTTTCTTGTGTTGTAGTACACGTGGTCGTACGGTATGCCCACACAATATAGAGGAGTCTATTTGGGAAATACTTCATATCCTTTTTCACCATCTATTGGATTATATTTTATATAGACTTTTTGATGGACTCAATCTATCCATTTTTAAGGCGTGATAGTGAGGGGAGTGTTTAGACTCGATATCATACTCATGGTACAACTTCTTCAATTCATAAGAACAAATATTGGTTTTGATGTCCATCAATATTATCTATGGGGCCCCGAACCTAGTGATGATATGTGAGTTTAATATGTTGATGATATTATTTTCCTCAAATTCATTTAGGGGTATTTTCTTCACCCATTTGGAAAAGAATCCATTATCATTATGGATATACTTGAACTACTTAGTTGTGGAGTGGGGCATATGTCCCCATAAAATCCATCCCCCAAATAGAAACCAGTCAAGAATATTTGTCTATTTTTAGTATTTTAAGATTTGGATGTATAATGTTTTCATACATTTTCCTTGCATGACATTTTTTGGGGAATCAGATGTTGTCCTGTATGATTTTTTCTAGTAATATCCTAACATATTGGTTGGGTGGGAGAGCCTAGTCCTAGTTTGATGGGTGTCGTAAGAGCCTCCATATAATTCTTCCCTGATGGCGGAAATATCTCCTTCGTCTATGAATTGAAGGATGATCCCATCAAAAAAATTTCTTATAGAGGGGTTTCTTCCCATTCAGTCCATCCCATAGGGTAATGTTTGCTGCATGGTGTCAAATTAGTTCCCTTATGGCTCTATCTATTTGGAGAGTCTCATTCTGAAGATAGCCCATTATGTGATCCATTCATATTATGTGATTATTGTTTTGTCACACTATAATGAGATGTTTACCTGATTTATCTATTCCATAACAAAAATGAATATTTTTGAGACCATTCTTCGATGTGTAATATAGATGAATTATTCTTCCGAATCAGGTTCATCTCTGAAGGTGGCTGCATTGGACAATGCATTACCATGTTCATTTTGTGACTAGGGAATATGATGCAACGTGGGATAAAAATGGAATTATACAATTAGTCCCATGACATAGCCTATGAGAGGGTCTAATTCCTCATTTTAATGGAATATTCACCATTATCCTTATTTATCAGTAATTATAAACCCCCTTTGATGTCCAGGTAGGCTATTTAAGGCTGTATCGATAATTCCATTCCAACGATGAGGTCTTGGTATTATACCTCTTTATTTTTGTAGCCTTTGGATAGTGAGAAATATTAGGGAAATATTTCCTTGTTCATAGTGAAAAAATATGACACCTAAGCCTACTTGATTTAAGTTCAGGTTTTCTATCCTTATTCCGATAGGTCGTACTGAGGCACCGTTGAAATACATCTCCCATAACTAGGGAGTGTGATGGGCATAAACAACCTCTTCATATAATAGCTCAATGTCTTCTATCATACTTAATGGGGAAATATATGATATAAGGAAATTATCTAGGTATTTTCCATTATCTTACATTTGTGGGTGAATCTAAAATTCACATTCTTGATGTATAACCGCCCATCGGACCAAGCTCTTAGTCAGCATCGGGCAACCAATGATGTAATTGAGTAGATCGATAGGAGAGACCAAATGGAATTTTTGAGGCTGAAAGTAATTCCTTATCTTTTTAACTAAGAAGATGAGTATGATGTAGTTCTTCTCAATATCCCTGTATTGGGTCTCAAAAACAAACTGTGACCGACTTAGGTAATAGAGACTATCCTGGCATCATGTATCAATATTTTTTGAGATGATGGAGAACAATAATAATTCCATGGTATCCACATATAAAAAGAGTTTCATCCCATACATCTAAGGCATCTAGAAAAGTGGGTGTAGCAGAGACTATTATGGTCTTTTTAAGGATTTTTTGGAAATCATTGTCCCATTGGTAGGTGATTCCCTTCTTTGTCAACCTGATGAAGGGGAGAGATTTTTCGACTAGGTTAGAAATGAACCAATGAATGTAAGAAAGGTTCCCTTGAATCCCACAAAATTATTTGATATTATTGGGAGGTTCTCTTACTAAGATAACACTATTCATTCTTGGGTCAACCTCAATGTCACAGTGGCATACCAAAAATCCGGGGAATTTCCCTGATGTTACACTGAAAGTGTATTTCAACAGGTTTTTCATTAGACTATGTTGTCTCATCTTGTTGAAAATTGTTTGAAGTTCTATGAAGTGATCAAATCATTTTTAATATTTTGCCACACGGTCATAGATATAACATTCAGCCATCTTTCAGAGAAATAGATTTACGATATGGTGCATGGTGTGTTGATATGTTGTACCGTCATTCTTCAAACCAATTGGGATGAACTGATATAAATACATCCCTTAAGGAACTCTGAAGTAAGTGAATTATTCATCTTAAGGGTACATTTTTATCTTCTTATACCCAAAGTACCCATCCATGAAGAAAAGGGCTTGAAAATAGTTGTCTTATTGATCAATCGTTCTAGGATTGGTGATGGGAAATCATCATTTATAAATGATTATTAAAGTCCTTGAAATCAATGAAGAAATTAATCATCCAATTTTTATTCTTGATAGGGACAAAATGGAAATCCATCTCAAGTATTTTACATCTCAGACAATGTTGGCTTCAATCATCTTGTGGACCTCTGCTTCTATATTGGTGGTATGAAAGGGGTGTTTTATCTTGGTAGCCTGAGTGAATCCACGATGCTCATATGGTAACCTGAGGTGGTGAATTTACACAACTGGGTTCTATCCTAATTTTTCTATGTAGTTCCATGCGAACACATATTGTTGTTTCTTCAGAAAAGTGATGTACATCTATTTCTTTTCAAGGGGCATTGTTTCACTAATCAGTTTAGGTCGTGTGTCTTCTTCTATTCCTAGGTTTATCTTCATGAGTTCATCAATGCTGGTGGATAAACCTTACTCAAATTTTAGAGGGGTGATCCAGAGGTTATCATCATTTTATTCCATCTAAGAATCTATGGAGAAATTTTCAAATAGTGATATCAATCGGGGGCCACTATCATTATTTCGGTGGGAGATGCCATGGGAAGATACATTTTCATCCCCTATGGACTGAGTCATTGTAGTGAGATGTCTGGGATTACAGTCCTCATATCTATCACTAGGTATAGGAAGGGGTTGGACCTATAGGATTATATATTTTACCTCGGCCAGGTTTATGGGATGTATATAGTTCCCATCAATCATACACTAGGGATTCACATGGGCAGTCCCCAAGCCATTGGGAGTGGGAATATATACATCAACATCCACCAGTGGTAACGTTCCTCCCTTTTATTGAAATATAATTAAATATAAGTGGCCCCTCAAGTATTTATGTGACAACTATCACCATGTGGTACGTAGACTCTTCCATTTATGTGATACATTAGACACTGATGGAATGATGAAGGTATCACTAAGTGTCTATAGATCCTGGTTATTGGGAGTATGACATTATACGTGGTGACTTGTTGTAGTACCATAAAATCAACATATGATATATGATCCACAAACTTTTCTTCGAGCACGATCTTCCTGAGAGTTCATTTCTCACACTATTCATACCCTTGTATGAATAACATAGTGGAAGATAAAACCTTTATCCATTTCCCAAACTCGATAGTTTTGGAAATTCAATAATATTGATCACACAATTGTCATCAATTAGTTCTCTTTTGACACTAATAGTATTTATTCTTACCTATAAATATAGGGGTATAATGCGTCATTAAAGGGACTCATTTTGATCTTGATCAGTTAATGAGACCGCGAAGTGACATTTTGATTACATGGTATCCAAATTATAGATCTCAATAGTAGGGAGATTTGTCTCCGACTCTTGTGAGCTCTGGAGGGCTTCAAAAAGTTCCTCACTTAGATATTTTGAAAGATATAGTGCATCAAGGATAGAGAGATCTACTGAGACTGAGGATATCTATTTTAAAATATCATACTTTTGTGTCATTGGTCAGTGCTTCATGAAATGGGGTTTCTCCTCAATAGGAAAATGAGGAGCTGAGGCATTTTTGTTAGGCTGACTCGATAATTGTGAAAGAGTTGTGGGAGCATCTGTTGTTGGGGGCATGGGTCATCCAAGACTTCTGCTATGTTAGGTATCATTAGGATGATCCATTGCTATGTGGCCATACATGAAAATTGGGTATAGATAAGTACAAGAGGGTTTTTATATTCCTTCCTACAATTTCTAGGATCACTAGAGCACTTTCCTATGAGTTTTAGCTATATATAAATTTTCCATAGGGACATAACCATAATATTGGGCCTGGACACAACAACAGTTTCCACTATATCATCGATTCCTATGCATGTGACAACCCATTTCCCAGTTATGTGTAAGAAAATAATGGTTTGGGAAAAAATATAAGTTAGTGAAGGTTTCAAAAACACGTATCATGTTAAGAGAAGAAAACATGAGTTCTTCGTATTTTGAGGGTTCAGCATGGGGGGGGGGGGTTCATGTTTCAGATACAGTAGGGAGGAAATTAGTGAGAGTTACGGCTTTCTTTGGAAGAGAATATGACTCTTCCTACTACGTCTCTTATTGCTTCTGGTGGTCACACCCACCTTTAGGAGGCACATTTAGTGTCTCATTCTTAGGTGGTGGAGCAATTACAAGTTTTCACAATTATTCTCTCAAAGTGTCAGGACCTTGATCAACATTCTTTATAGTCATCTAGTTATCCAATTTTTATGTTCTTTTAGATAGGGATATTTTCCATTCACCAAATTCTTTTGATTTGGATAACAATTATGAATGACACCTACTTTGGGGAGTTATCTAACACCACAAGTCCATAGTAGATCATGGTTTGAAGGATGTGTCTGAAGATGCAGTAGTTCTAGATATTATAACACAACCTTTTATGGAAAGGGAATTAATCGAGACAGTCAGTGTGGTTGATAAAATTAGGATTCATGGGTTATGGGAGTGTGAGAAGGTTACTGTCCACGAATGAAAAGAAATAACTAGGAAATTTTCCATTTTTGGAAGGAGTAAACCATATTCATTCATTTTTCAAATCCTAGATGACCATAATTGTTCTGTAAATGTTGATGAGGTAAATTATGGGGTTGTCATTTCACTACAAGAAGTACTAAGTGGTTCGGGTCCTGCATGGGTATTTGGACGGGTGTCATTGCCATCTTTAGAGTGAGGGTTGCATCTTCTTCACTATCTTTCCTTTTTTCCTTATTCTAAGGGAATATGTTTAGTTTTGAATTAGGTCAACTAGATGGATTCTTTTAGACATTGGTTCATTTCAGAAAACTCATGGAATCCACCTAGAAATTTCATCAGAATCATAGGCATCTGCAACTCATCCTTGAGATTTTCATTCTAGAGTTCTAATAGCTTCTTTTGTGAGAGAAGTACTCAAAGTGTGTAGGTTAAAATCTTACACCTTTATATGTTGTTTTAAACCCTGTCATTTTTTCATTTTTTGTATTTTATCATGTTGGTGATCATTTTATTCCCCCGTGTCAAATTGAATTGATAATATGATTGGTGAATAATTTCATCCCATCCAAAAAGGGATCCAACTGGAAGACTATTATACCAATCAATTCCTGGTCTAATCAGACTATATATGAAATAACTCATCTTTGTTTCCTCGTTTTTATCTTAAGGACCCTTCATCAACCAACATTTGGATATGAAGAGTTCTAGTTGTTGTTTGGGGACACCCACATCATCAAAGTTAGAGAAGGAAATATTTCTAAAATTGGGTGTGGGAAATAAGTTGTCCACACAATCAGGAGATGCCTTCATCTCAGGGTGCACTAGTGTGCATAGCCCTTCCATGGCTTCCATTCAAGTATCCAGGGACTCGGTGAAGTTAAGGAGCTCTGTAAAAACTATTTCCAAAGATTTATCAATTCCATTGGGATTTTGTGGGGTGGAAAAGATTTCCACACTATTATCTCCTCTCAAAATTATATTCATTATAAGATTGAATGGTTTTCCTGGTGAGGTAGAGGACATTTTTGTAGTAGAGGAATGTTAAGACCATTTTATGCTTGCTCATTTATGCGGACATGAATTCTAGATCCAAATCCAACCTGATACTAAGATACCTTCCTTTATGGTAGATCGACTATAAGAGGAAGTGAATTCATCCCTTCTTAGAGATGATACCAACTACGAATATTGACTCTATGTATCTCCTCAACGCATTATTGTGTAGTTTTTATTTCACTCTCATATTGCGGAAATTGTTTCTCAATGGAGGAAACCCCATTCCTAGTGGGAGGTGATTGGGATGTGGTTTTTCCCTTACCCTTTGTAATATTCCATTTTGAAGACGACAAATATATATTTGGGGATTCCATGTTTTTGGAGCCATATTTGGTTCCCAGTTCATGCAACCTCATTTAGTGTATCCAGGTCACCCTCCTCATGAGGTATGTTTTATATATCATGGTTTTTTGTATTTTCATTGTAATGAATATCTTCTATATAGACAGTGAGGAAATTTAGTGATTCATATTGAGAAATGGTGGTTGATCCATTACATTTGAGGTAATGGGATGATTTTGCACATTATAATTTAGGGTTATTATTTGAAACCTTGGCCATATCAGGTGGTTTTGGTTTGCAACCCTAATGGGGTCTGATTGCCTTCTTTTTATGTTCCTCCCATTTTTGTATATGTATAGTGACTATGAGGGAGTTTGTTATTGTGGTTTCCAAACATCCCCCAACGAACATGGGTTTTTCTTGTCATGGGATGAGCTAGTGGAACACTGAATTTTGGTTGATTCTTCCCAAATTTGGGAAGAATGACTCCATTTATAGTGGGGATGATGATGAAAATTCCCCCAACAACGTGGGGTGTGGATTGTTTGAGGCCATTGTTGGAATTTATTTTTTTCATTATTGAGGATACAATGGATCTTGTTATGGACGTGACGACTCCGAGGATGGATATGTAGGTATAAATTCATCTATCATAATGGGGTGGGATTGTTCTGGGATCACCAGTGATATAATAGAGCTCCCCTTAGGGGATGATGAACCTGGTGATGGTGATTGAGACACAAATGACCCTAGCCCGGCATGTTGGGGATTGCTTGCAGAAGTTAATGGTGTGCACCAAATCCTCTTGGGAATTTAAGATTGCATGGGTGGAGGTCGTGGTAGATATTCCCCCGGTCTAGTGGGAGGTTTCATATTGTAGATGGATGACAAAACAACTCCAATTGTGGCATATTTGATGAGGTGTACTTGTTCTCAAATAGGATCATGGTGTGTTGATGAACCCTGATGAAAACCATTTATTTTGGCATGTTTTTTGGGTGATCACAACTTTAGTCTCTATGTTTGAAATGCAGTCCTATTTCATTGAGGGGACCTATTTGACATTATATTCTCTATCCACTATCACCATCTTTGATGTGTATGGGAACTTCTGGAGTGGAGAGTGACCAACTAGAATTAGTGTTTCATAGTCCCATGATCACATCATAGGCTATAACATTTCAAGATGCATAATTTGAGGGTGCTTTATGTTCAAAGGGAGTAGAAAATTGAAATGATCCATACTGTCCCTTTCCCCAAATACAAATTCATGTTGTGCATTCATAGATCAGCTTCCAAATAACGAGACCAAGAGAAAACTAACCGCGAGAGAGAACATGACGAAGAACCCCAGAGTAAGACATGATGGGGAAAAGGAGAAGGTTTGGGGAGGTTAATTTTGGATAATAATACTATAATGAAGGTGGATTTTAGGAGGAAATCATAGAGACTATGAGAACGAAGTAAAAGAGAGAGAGGGGAGAGATAGGATAAAGTGGAGCAATCAAAAGATGGAGGAGAACCATGAGAATACATAACAATAGTATAATTTTATTGCATATATAAAATGTGTATCTAAAAGAATCATCGAACAACATCTTAGTCAATTTTCAATGTAATCTTAATTATAGGAAAAATATCATTGAAAAAGCATTTATAAATAATTTATAGAATACATCATTGTTTAAAATGATGTCAACCACTTCATAGGCTAACATTATTTATATAATAAATATTTCGTTCAATTGAAATAATGTCCAAAATTAATGTTTTACATAAATTGGATTTTTTGAAATCACATTTCCTATGATATTAATAATATATATTATTATGTATGGTTATATAATATTAAAAATAAAAAATATACTCAATGAAATTTTTAATAATTTGATAAAATTTTAATTTTATTGGTAAAATATTATTCTAAAATTGATGAATTAATCATTAAATATCTATTGAAAGATTCAATTAAAATTAGAGGTTCTATTTATCATATATCATTGAAATTTACAGTTGGAATTTATAATGGTAATGGAATTACCCCATAAGGAATTTCAACAAATTGGAAAGTGAAGGTTGTATTTTCTTTGTTTATATTGTAGTTAGAATATTAAAATATTTATATAAATGATCAATAATGAGATAATAGGGTTTCCATATAAATCATTAAATAATTTGGCCAAAAAAAGTTCTTTAGAAGTGTTATTTTTAGACATGTTATAACATAATATAGTCAATGAACACTATGAAATAATTTTGTTCCCTCACTAGCACATAACAATTTATATATACCCAAAAATAAATTGTTAAAAATACTTTTGAAGAATTTTAATTGGTAATCCCCACCAATAATAAAATTTTGTAAAGGTGACTTTATTCATTAAATATTTTCATATTTTTTTACAACTAAGAAATACAGTGTGAGGCTTTGTCTTCTCTAAGTTTATGTAATAGGTATTCTATCATCATGATATAAAATATTATGTTTAATGTGTTTGGGGACAATTCCTAAAATTTCATATATAGTCCTACATATTCTAGTAATATATATTTTTATAAAATTATAATAAATTTAATTCCTTGATTTTATAGATGGTTTTTGGAAATGATCATAAGAAAACTCTCTCCACTCATGAATTTAGTATAATTCAAATTAGAGAGTGTATTAGTTTTCGTTTGTGATTACATTGAAATATCAACAATGAAAATAGATTAGAATTACTAACATTGAATCCCAATAATTATTATAATGATGGAGAATTGTGAATGTCATTATCATTAGTAATCAAAAATTTAATCTCATGACATATTTATTCAATTAAATCGACTAATTATAGTCATAAATTTTATCAATCTTGGATTAAGAACCAAAATCAGAAATAATTCTCTCATAACTAAGATTTTTTTATAAATAATACTTATTTCCATATATATTATTTTAATTGAAAAATATATTTCATCTTCTGAAAATGTGATTATTGAAATTTTTATGTGTAAAAACGGAATATTCCACTTGGGAAAATACCAATGTTTTTAATATACTAAAAATATAATATGATATTTCATTAATTCATTAGAGAGTGTACCTTAATGGAAATTTATTTTAAAACCTATAGATAAATGAAATCAACCTCTAATATTACTAGTTTTGGTGACTTATCTCTTTTATCCACATTATTATAAACATAAAATTGAAAATTAATGACTAAATCATTTTGTTCTTTAAAAATATTCTCCAAAAAAATGATTTAAATGATGATATATTGATATATAGATATTCCAACACATTTTATTAGTTCTTTCACTAATATAAAAATATAATGGTATATAATTTATTAGAGAACTGAATTTAGACAAAAATATCAATATTTATTTTCCTTATAGCATAAAAAATTATGAAATTCCTTAGATCATGTATGATATCTGACTTTCATGGACTAATGGGTCAAGATAATTTTTGTAACAAGATTTATATCATATCTCTTGGATGTGTTCTAATATTTTATAAATTTAATTTAATTAACATTACTTACCATAAAATATATTTTATTCCATCAGAAAATAATATGTTATTATAAAATTTCATGAATTTTTTAAGGACATTATTTTACAATGATTCATAAACTATTTTATCATATTAGTGTATCCATCAAGGAAATCTTTTCAGCGTTGGTTTGATCTCATTCAGATTTTTCATTCGAGTCTCCATCAATAAATATTTTTTACCCATTGACTGATATATAGAGCTATTCAAAATTATCCCATAACTATATTCATAAATTTATTTAGATATATCAATTATTAATTATTCGTAGCAATCTGTTATGATTAGTTTAATGTTATTTAATTTTCTTCAAGTGATTATATTTAAATTACAATTTTTTGGTTGAAAATGTAATTATATTTATTCATGTCTAATTACATTACCAAAGGGTATAAAAATTGTATATATTTTTTGCTTTGTCTGCCAAATATATTATTTCAATATATAAACATATGATTATTATCTTTTATATACTTTTCATTAAGGATGAAAGATTTATTGTTATTGGCCACTACAAATTATTTGTTGAAATTTTAGTGGTCGGTAATATAATGTAAATATTTTTTAATATTAGTGGAATTAGTTATTAATTTTTTCCCAATATATACCTTAAATTAAAATTTTATTTCAATCATTGGTATACACTTGTATTGGATATGTTTTCTTTGGAATTTTATCACTGAATTCTAAATTTCATAAAATTTAAAAAAAATATTTTAATATTTTATTAGCTGTATTAGATTTATTTATTGTTACTGGGGTGGATTTTTAAATCCCTCTTAGGTGAATCATATTCATTACCCTATGTTTTAATTTTTAATGTATATAATAAATCTATATATTATTTTTTGTAATTAAAATATTAACAGCATTTACAATTGTTCATATTTTATTAAATGTTTATATATTCAATTAAGTATTCGATGTTTGTACCTTCAATTATTATTAATTTTTATCAATTAATGATCCCCATGATTATCCTCACAATATAACTCAACCATGACTAAAGATTTATTTTTATTATAATATCAATTTTGTAATCCAACCCGAACCACCAGAAACCTGAAAACTATACACCCCATGAATTTTAAAAGGAGCACCCCTGTTTTCCTAGGTCTTTAGAATATTGAAAGGGAATCCCATGAAAGTATCTGAAAATTATATCACTTAATAATTAATTATATCCAAGGAGTAGTTTATTAAGATAAATTTGGTATGAATTATAAACTAGTTGGACTAGCATTCAAAATTAATAATATTTTCCCAATTTCAATTAAAAAATTAATAAATATTAGAAATAATAATCCACATGAAAAAAATAAGACAAAAAATGAACCAGAAACAACACAGTGGAAGCAATAATTGCTGATAAATATATGATATAAAAATAAACAAAACCATTATCTAAATTTTTGTCCGTATGACTTGACAAGTCACCATCCAACGTCAAAACCAATATTAATCATAGGAGACATAAAAAAGGCATTTTATAATCTATAATTAGAAATAATAATATGTGTTAGTATGAATGGTCACTTGTAATTTTTAAATAAACCACTCCCCATCTATAAACATTAAAGATAAGATATATTTCATGTTATTTTTTAAAATAAATAAAAATAATAATTTTAATCTTTATTGAAAAAACGTGTCTACCATTATAAAAAATCAATTCCTTTCGAAATGAAAATATAAACCTTTTCGAGTGTAATGTTTCCTAAAAACATTGAAATTGATTGAAGCCACTAATATAAAATGAATATAATTTTAAAGAAATAAACCACATTATATTCATGAAAAGGAATATAATAACTTAAAGATAACTGTAACCAATAATAAGAATAATATTTAAAATTTTATTGAAATGAAATAAATAAAAATCAGTGATGAGATGATCAATGAAAGACTGGATGTGATCAAATATCTAATCAGTGCATAAGTATACATGGGATCACCTTGAGGATTAGGGAGTAATATCTATAATAGTAATGAGATACGGTCTATAATATCATTGCTCAATATACCCTGTAACGTTCCTAATTCTATGTCACACCCTACATGGCTTAACAAGGAAGAGTACATCAAAGGATAGAATTATTTTTATAATGGTCCCCTTGTGTGAGCGTGATATTAAACTATAGTAACATGTTTTCATATATATTTTTCAATCTCTTAATATTTTCAATAAGTAGTTATGTACAAAAACATCTATATTTATGTATAATAAAAATAAAAATATTAATATTATTAATAGAAGTTGTAAGAATATTATTAAGAACCATATGCATTACCACACCTCCATGGTCCCTTTCCCGAAAGAAAACCCTCCATTCCAACATAAATTGATATTCCATGGTGAGTTTACAATACCATCCATCATAATAGAAACACGTTGAGGGTATATTATTTTTTTAGAAAAAAAATTTAATGGATTCAACTTGTACTTATACTATCTCTTTTAAAAGTTAGGATTTGTAATATTGAAAAGAAACTAACAATTAGGATTTATGTAAATGTAATGAAATTTTATAAATTTTAAAACCTATTATCATAATCCAAAAACATCATTGTTTTTATAAAACCCATTTTCAATGTCACCTAAAAAATCTATATTACTTTATAAAATCTACATAAGTGATTTCTTAAACACTTTGGGGGAATGGTAATTGATAATGAATATGAAACTAAATATTTGATGAAAATATAATTTTCACATGTTATGGTATAGTGGAAACCAAATATTATTCTTAAATAATTTTATATACACATATTAAAATCAAAATATTCAGTAAAAAAATTCAATTAGAAATCTATCAACAATTATAAATAAAAATACAATGAAATGGGGAAATGTACCTTAAACCTACATAATGATGTCACTATCATTAAGAGTGTCTCTAGTCATATAATATACTAAATTAAATATCAATAAATGACCACACAAAATCCAAAAAATCATGAATAATAAAATCTAAAATGTAAACAAATGGAACCTTTGCTCAACAAGACATCTCTATTGAAAGAAAAAGAGAGAATGAATAAATGAAGAGAATAAGGGGACATTGATAGATTACCTTCACAAAATAAATCACCATTAAATACAAAAAATAATTCCCTAGAATGTTGGATAATAATGAGAGACAGGTTACAAGGGTTATGTAAAAAAATTATAGAATATAGAGGTTATGGTTTGAAATTTGATTGTGCATAGAATATAAATTTGATCATTTAAACATCATTTCAAGGATGCATGGTTTGGCCACATGGTTTACTATGAAACTCTCTAACATTGAACCTCATAGAAGACACTCGTTGGACTATAATTATTAGACCTCTTAGCCAGACAAACCATTTAATAACCATGAACGTTGGTTCAACAATGAAATATATGTGATTAAAATTTTTGACAATCTCTTATTACTAACCATACATTGAATTTGAATAAAAAACTCAACTTATATAAAATATAATTTCCTGATGATCAGTTATAACATCAAATATCAATAAAATTATGGACATCCATTATCAATGTCTGATAATTATAAGGACCTATCCTTAAAATAGTATATACTATTGAGATTTTATTCAATAATTCACTTAATATCATTACCAATGATATTATTTGTTTAGATTTATATAGAAATGGATCCTAAAAAATTACATAACTGACCAAAATATTAAAAGATGGACACTTACAAAAAATATCTATTTATTTAACAATATAGATGTTTTAATATGTAACACTTTTTATTTTCATGAAAAATAATTTTGAAATTCAATATTATTTGTTATTTGTTCATACTCATTATTGGACAGTATAAACATATATCAAAACATGGGATGAGAAAAAAATTCTAGTTTATAAGAATAAAATAATTAAATTAATTTCTCTACTAAAATGCACGGAAAGCCATATAATTTTTTTCATTTTTAACAATACACATTGATCACAAAAAAATACTGACATAGGGAAAATGTTTTTTGAATAATTAAAAACATAAAACCTCATAACTATAAAATTGAAAAACGTGTATTTATTTTATGAATTTTATTAATAACCCCTATTCATATATGAAAAGTATTTCCGAATCTCAATTTAATCAACAGGTTAAATATCCCATATTAATAATCTTTATCTATTATTTTTTGAAATTGAATATTTCATAGTACATTTTAAGAGCTATATCAGGCTCATTAGTTGTATAAGATGTATCAAGATCACCTATCTTATTAAACGTATCCAGATCACTCATATTCATCAATAATGATTAGGTACATTATGATAAACTATTTTTTTAATATATAAATTTTTATTATTTATTCATTAACAAGATAATCGGAACCCACATGAAAAACACTTTCAAGTATAAAAATATAAATTCGTTTGTAACACCAAATTTATAAATAAAATACAATTTCCATGAAAATTTTAAAGGGGTTATCACTAAATAGTTATCAAATATTATAAATAATTATCGAAAAATTATAATTTTCAAGATGGAATGAAATGTTTTTCAACTCGTATAAGTAAAAATAAAAAATTTATGACTCTTTTTAAAAAGAATTCCAAAATATTCCATATGAATATGTAAAATACTCCTTTACGAAACTATTTAATGAAAGTAAAAAGAGACTTGAAATTTAGTATATGTTTCATCCATGTTCATAAAAATAATCTCTAAAATAAAATTATGAATATAGACATGAAGAAAAAAGATTTAAAAAAATAATATGAAAATCATTGTAAATCAGGATTAATGACAAATAATCTTACACCCCATTTTCGACTAATAAAATACATTCATTATCAAAAATAATCATAAAAATATAGTTATTCTTTATATAATTATTTCGTTGATAAATTTTACTAATAATTTTTTTATTTATTATATTGGTATATTATATTACTTATTCAGTTAAGTACCCACAAGATGTTTATTGAATATTTGGATCATAAATTGAATATTACTCAAGTAGGATTTATATGGAGTAATGGATCAGTATGATATAATTTATACAATATTAATAATAATATAATTATAATATTCATGCATTAAATATAATTATTTAAAAAACCAAGAATGATGTTTATAAAAAAATTAGTCTTTAACAAGAAAATGATAGTCTATATGTATAAATGAGTAACTTTCATATTTTATAAAAAAATTGATAGCAAGAAGGTAAGTATAAATTTATATTCATATAATTTTTATTATATAATAAATTTCATATAATTTCATACAATCAACTTGTATATAACAACCATAGAAATAATTTATGAAAATTAAAATGCATCAGTTCATGAGGTGGTGGTTTGAACATACACACAATCATTGCTTAAATTTTTTATTCATTTCTAAAGAAAAAATATGAATATTTTTTCACCATTATAGAATAAAAATCATATCACATACATCATATTATTTCATTTTAATACACTATAATTTCTAGACCAAAATGTGGATGATAAAAAATGAAATACATCTTCTTAAAGAGGTGGTTGTTCTCATATACATAAGATATATATTTTATTCTTTAAATAAGATATATATGTATATGAAAAATAGATATACCGTACACATAATAAATTTTTTATTATAGAGGTGATAAATGTGTTATTATATTTATAAAGACTCGGACTCTAGAAGCCCAGATTCTATGGTTATGTTATTTCATGAGAACTATTCACATGGAATCTCACCCTAAAGAACTAAATAGTTGAATGGTCATGGTAAAATAGATGCATAATTTCATATCATATTAAAATTAAAATAATAAATAAAACATGGTATTTTATTTTATTACACCATTATTCCATATAGAATATCCTTTAATATCAATAATAATACACTACCTAGAATCCTAGATAATGGAAACATAAGAAAGGGGGGAGATTAAATACTCAGAAAGGGTATGAATACATTAGAAGATATCATTACTAAATAAATAATAAATATAGAATGATAATTAATTAAACCAACATTCAATTTAATAAATATCTTGAAAAAAATAATCAAAATATAATATCATAGTGAAAATATGATGGATATTAATAACCCAAATCTAAAAGTAAGAAATTCATAATGTTGAATGACATGATTTAAAAGATCATTATATTTACAACGATAAGGCCTTTTTCCTATAAAATTTAATAATATGGGTGAAAAACCTTTTATTTTTTCCAACCAATTTTCTAAATAAGACCTTTCACTGCATCGATGGAAATATAATTCAAAGACCCACCCATCATTACATGACCATTGCACTCCTCATATTTCAAATTATTGATTTTATTCATGAATTATATGAATAATAAAAAAATATCCATATTGAGTAAATAATAAAGATATATCCATAATTTCCCAATCCATGAAATAATTTCAAAGTGTAACACCACATGTAGAAATGTTG
Organism: Viscum album; assembly: GCA_963277665.1. NCBI lineage: Eukaryota > Viridiplantae > Streptophyta > Magnoliopsida > Santalales > Viscaceae > Viscum > Viscum album. The sequence goes on along the minus strand of OY728136.1, from coordinate 63,820,802 downwards.
TACATATTAGGAAAAAATAAAACCTATGATACAAGAATTTTTATTTTGAAAAAAATAAAACATCTAATGTTCGCAAATAAGTTAATTTTTCAAAGGATAGTATGGTTGAAACATATACCCAGTGGTGAAAGAAATAATAAATTTTTTCATTTATGAATAAAAGTACAATACAAATATCTTTAATTGTTTTTAGGAAAATATATTTTTCAATTCAAAATTCAATTTTAATGAAAAAAATTCTCATATGAAGGGAAAGAAAATTCTTTAAAGATAACCACGTAAAAATTTGATGGAAACATCAATGAATTATGGCGTCATGATGGTAGGGAAATATAATCATTCAGTATAAGTTAAAAATACATTACTTCAATTTTTATGTCTGAAAAGGGATATAGGAAATTGTTTAGAAAATTAAAACAAATTCCCTTCAATCATTTTTGTTACAATTAAAACATGAATGAAAATAATATTAATCAATTTTAGAATAATAGTAAGGAAATGTTTGAATTGTTTTTATAAAACATGAACAGTTTTAATAAATATTAACTTATGGGGACTTGAACATAAATAATTACTAATGATGATGGTATTATGAAATGATCACTTTCTACTGGGGTTAATTGTTTTTTATAATCCCAATGAATAAAATTAAAAAAATATGAAAAAATAATTATCATGAAAAAAAATGTTATGGTGAAATATATCTAAAGCAGTAGAATATACACTAAAAAATAGAAATAAGTGTTAAATATTGCATATGTCTCATACAAATAACAAAAAGATAAGAGGCCCTTAACTCACATTTGACATGACTTATATGTTATCTTAACCACATATATCTTAAATATCAATTTATTGCACGTATATACGAATAATAATAATCATTGAATATATTTTTTACTTTATTTAACACCCTTTTATTAATAATTATTTCTTAAAATAACTTTTGGAGGAGATAATTGCATCTTTTCAATATATGTTTTAGTTCAATAGATTATATCATTATGCATGGATCAAGATTATATAATATCTATAAATATGATAATGATATAAATATTTTTTATATTCTTAATTTTCATCAATATAAACATCCATGTAACGTGGTTATGAAAAACAAATTACAACGCTGCGTGGAGATGATAAGTTGTATACACACACACGGTGATGATTACATCTTCTTTAGAGAAGTTATATTAGATCTCCCTATAAGGGATCTAGGGCTGGTATTTTGGATGAAAAAAAACATCTTGAAAAAGAAAAATTAATTTGATAAAAGTAATTTGTCATTTTTTTCAAACTATATGGCTCTATGTGGTGAAGATAATTGATGCAATGGGTGCACTTTTATAATTCAGGTGAGAAGAACTTTTCAAATTTGCCAAAATAATAAAATATAATAAGTTTATTATATAGCATAATGAATAAAAATGTCATATAAATTCATTGGTAATGGAGTATTAGAACATATAATACACAATTTATTCTTATTTATCATTTTATTGTTTTTAAATAATTTTAAAAAATATTAATCCCATAAAATACTATTTTTATCAATTTTGACAATATTCATTACATCAGCATTACACAACATCATGAAAACATGTAAAATTAAGACCAAATGTTTTATTATATCCTAAAAATTTCATGTGAATATATATAAATCTTGGATGAAATGAAATATATCAAATTTATTTACATTAAAAAAAATTAATATCATATATTTGACTTTTCAATTAACTAAATAATTACTACATCAGTGTTTTGTGGAAATATAATTTAATTATACCATAAATAAAACATAAAAACAAAAACAAATTACGAATATATATCATTTTTATTTCATAATATTATTTAAAGTTAAAAAATTATTTTTTTTACAAAATTTTAAAAAATTTATAGTTATTAAAAGCTAGAGTATACCATGTTTTAGAATTATTAAAATAAATTATAATAAAGGTCATAATCACATCCAAATAGTCATAATGTGAAATCTAAATTAATTATGGATGTGTATGGATGAATATTCATCATCCAATAAGATCATGAAATTTGATAGGGTCGTTTTTTAGTCCTCTTCATTCCATGTTTAACTAAATTACCCAATTTATCCTTATATTGTTAATAAAATTAATATATTTACTATTCAAAGTGAAAAAGGGAAATATTTTAAAAATTTAGAACCAATGATTAAAAATAAATAATCCATTTTTTTATATTAAAATCACATATGTGGAAGAAATTAATTTTAAAAAATTTCTACAAATCAGAAGGAAAAATAGTTTTCTTAACAAATGCATTTTTAATTGTAAAAATGTACTTATATAAAAATTAGGTATACGTATGATTTAAATTTAATTAATTAGATTACATATAACTAAATAATACATACATAAATATTATATCTGATAAAAATCATAATGGAATATTTTAAAATAAGTAAATTGAATGTTTTATAAATATAAAATATTTTTTAATATTCATTAAATAATCAATATTATCAGAAAAATCCAATATATTCACCCCCAAATAATATTAATATGATGATATCATAAATAAATTTACTTTTATACAATATATTTTTTATAATTTCTAGAAACATATTATATTATTGACAAATTACAAATAAGAAAATATTTTTTAATGGAAAACATATTTTTGAAGAATTATTTGGATTTACTAAAAACTAGGTAAATATTTATAAATAATAAATTAAATAATGAAAAATAGTTATGAAATATTGATGCTTCATAATGTGGTGTACACTATTAATTCATTAAAATTTAATGTCTAGGTTATAATGAATACATAAGAATATTTCATTGTTCATTTAAAATGGATGATTCATTTTATATATGTAATAAAATATATTGTTATTTTAAAATCATTAGGGGCTACAAAATCAAAAATTGTTAGGAATGATTTGAAGTAGTTTTTTTCAATAATTAATAAAAACATTGTTAACAACTATACCACTTCTTCAAAAAACCATATTAGGCTTAACCCTAACACCATTATTGAAATATGTTATGATCAAATCCGTACCTATCAGTTATGGGTATGGAAGTTAGAACAATATTTATCTTGGTCCTACCATACATAAGGGGTTATTGATGTATGGAAAGAGGGTAGAGGTGGGGATGTTTTATATGAAATGGTTAGAAAAAATAGAATTTTCAAAAGAACTAAATACATTAATGTCTTAATCTATCCAAATATCTCAAATGGGCCATTTTTAATGAATTGATAATATAATGTCCCAATATAACCATCCAAAAAGATATAGAAATTTTTTTATGTAATTACAATCCATATAAATTTAATTTTAACCCTATCAACACATTTTAACTAATACTATGGAAAGTGACATTTTTAGTAATGTTACTATTCGTATTGAAAAAAATAAGTGTCCTCATAATAAATTTGGAAATTTTACCTTCAAATATATGGTCCATTAAATCAAATTAAATTTTTATAAAATTGAAAATATACTTTTATATAATCCAACAAAATGCAATGAAAATATTCTTTTTATAAAAATGTATTTTCAAATATATAATATGTTTTTATATAAAAAAACATGTGTAATGTTGAATAAAATGACCCAAATGGGATTATGTAAAATCATTTTAAACAACTAGAATTTTTAAACCACAAAAAAATAGAATGTCAAATTAAAAAATTAATAAAATGGACATTCTATTAAAAATTGGTATTTTATATAATTTGTTGAAAAATAATATTTTTCAAAAAACTGAAAAAAATCACTATAACATAATTTATCATTAACAATTAAAAAATAAAATCTATTTATTCAAATTAAAACTCAATTATTTTAGTTGTTTCTTTTAAGTATAAATATTTATCATATGTTATAATCTTTTTAAGAATAAAAGTATTTCAATTTTTGATTGAAAATTTATGTCTTATTCTTATATTAAATATAAATATATAGAAAATAATTATAAAATATAAATAAGTATATAAATATATTTAAAATTAAAATACAATATGTCACTACATTACTTTACACATTTAAAAATTTTTCCTCATAATTTTATTCATTACTCAAACAACTGGGGATATTTTTTAATTATAATAGTTTGTAATTTCCATGTGGCCTCATGAACCATATGATTTTTTCTAAAAAATAATAACATGATGAGGAACTGTATTCCTAAAAAACAAATATCTGTGTGGGTGAATCTAATAAATTTGTTTCTCACATTAATGATTCAAATCCAAATATATTCCTTTATGGATAACAACATGATATGTATCTGTCATACATTTCAATAATAAGGAGACATGATACACATCATGTACTTGGGATAAAATCTATAGAAAGGCAAAAAATGTATGAAACTCATCAAATATTTTCATTAATTTCATAGTATGAAATAAATAATGTAATTAAAATTCTCTTTCTACCAAAATTCATAAGACTTTCCGATTGATATACTTCAAGGAAAATATAATCACTTACCTTAAAAAAATGATTTCCCCTATTATCTAAGTAGTTAATTTTTTATTATTGGAATATGCCATAACATTTTTATATCTAATAAATACCTATTTATACATATCTTACTACAATTCAGTTCCCATTTACCATCATTCACCTACATCATCCCAACAAGCTATATTTTGGCACCACTTTCTATAAAATTCCTCAAAAGGTTCTATCATTATAATGGAATAAGAACTGTTATTATGAAAAATAAAGCTAATGAATGATGAGGATATATACTACCATATTAATTCATTTAACATGCTATAATAATGTGTTACAAATTCAGAATCATTATATCTGATTTCCCATTATATTGAAGATTAAAACCACTTTAGAATTTAAATTTGAAACACTAACGATTTTATTGGCATTTCCACAATTTATAACTAAACCAGGGATTATGGTCAAATACATTGAATAGAGGAACTAAATATAAACTAACTATCTCCTTAATATATATTTGGTAAAGTTGATATAAAAAAGCAATATTTCTAATTGTAAGATATTTATATATATTTTCAATTGATCAAAAAATAACATAAATTTCATTAATTTTATAATATATTTTTAGAAAACCCACTAATAAACCAACTGATAAAGTTATCAATTTCAAATACTGTATTGGGTAAGGTTGATACATAACTTTTAGTAGTTTTCATTTAAATTTAACATCCTAAGTAATCTAATATTTCATGTTAAGATCCATAATAACAGTAGTTTTCATCACACTAGTGATACCCCAGATGGTCTCTACATATATTAGTACTTCTAGGGTGAACAATTATGTGTTTGCGGTGACCTTAACAAAGAAAAAATATTTCTAATTATGATATAATTGGAATACAAAAACATTTTCCAAATATCATAAAAACTTCCTTATAGAATTTATATTTTTTAAACATACCATTTTGTATCATTTCAATATTTTCTTGAAAATCATTATCTTCCTTCTAAGGCCGCTTACTCTTGTTTTACAATGATTACTATACTAACACCTAACAAAATAGAGTTTATACCTTTATGAAAAAAATTAAAAAAATAATTTACCAATGGACCATGTCCCAAATATTGCATGATCAATGAAACATTAATATTTTGACACAAATCATTCACTAAATTATTTTATACTTATAGATGGAAAGGAATCATAGAATACAAATTCTTTATTAGTTAAATCCATATTCTATTCCTCTTGTTCGTTACATTCTGTGTTAATATACACTTTAAAAATTTATAATCAGAATATATTTCATATTTTTCTCTATATAAATGATGAATATTTAATTTTAATGATAAAAAGAAAGAAAAAAATTCCAAATAATGTGTTGGATAATTTAGCTAATAAAAAATTAAATTTAAATAAAGCACATGAAATTACCAAATTATTATGCATCAATGAACAACCAAGTCCATTTCAAGAAGAATCATTATATACTAAACATTTAACATTTAATGTGTGAAAGAAAAAACAATTTAATTTAAAAATATCCAATTATATTTCTAGAAATATTAAAAACACTCAGTTTTTATACATAAATTTATCAACTTTTTGAGTTTACTTAGTTAATGGGATAGATAACCAAGCGATTTTCTCCAAGAACCACTAATAATAACCCACTAATATAGGGAAAATTTAACCAGTTTTACGTATTTAGAAGATAGATACTATTCAATTATATAATTTTTACTATGGCTAATTGGTATTACATATTTTCAAAAAGTATTCCCAATGAATCAATTTTTCTATAAGAAGATTTTACATAAAAAAGTACAATATATATTCATTTTTTTCAAGGGTTTCAAATTATTCCTTAGGAAACATAAAAAATATCATTGAAAATTAGAATATAAACAAATATCAGTCACAGATCCAATAACAATCATTTCAAAATAGTCACTTAATCTCTATTCATTAGAACCATGAATATAATATGTGGATTTAACATACCAATGAACATGAACATAGAATCATAATTCTCTTATCTGTCCCAAAATATTGTCTTTATAATATCATCAACATTAAATCTCAAATTTTGTTATTCCTAATTGATATGTGACATCAAAAAATACATCACTTCATAGAAATAATAAAAAATATCAATATAATGTTTTGTATACTTTTTAATAAATGTGTTGTTATTCAAGAATCTATAATCAATGAATAAACACATTGAACCATTTTTATTTTTAATAAAAAATAGAAGAGAAAAATAGGGTTTTTATAGTATGAATGAATTATTTATAAAAAAAATATTGTAACTACTATTTAAATTGAATTTTTTTTACTTTAATCCTTCGATAAAGAGTTTTTCAGAATTATATTATCTTCAAAAACTAAGTCAACTATAAACACAAAGTTGGAAAAAGATCCCTCAATGCAACATTTCATTATTTTTGGGTTGATTATGCTTATTGAAAATGTGGGTTGAAATGGACAATTGTAGAGTTCCAAAGATATTATGGACAAGGTAAGTTAAAAAAGATCCAAGAGAAGAAAATGGATGCTATGGAGGTTGTATAGAAAATTATGTTTACAATGTGGCACCATTTATTAGAGTTTTGAAAATTTATGGGGTATAAAATTTGGTGGTTGTCTCAATCATCAAGGATGTTTTATTTCCATGAATGCATCATATAATTTTGTAAAAGGCATGTGTTTCGTGATGATTGGAGTTTCATGAAGGTATGGGTATTCACAAAGGCATTATGTGTCGTGAAGGCTCGGTTTTGAGAAGGTGTTGAGCATCGTGAAAGAATGAACAAAAATGGAACCACTCTATGACTATGAGAAGTAGTGCATCAAAAATGCATGGATGTTTTATGGTACTCTCCATGACTATGAGAAAATTTGAGAATTGTGAAATTTTCTTAGAGTGTCATGAAATAGGGACCTTCATGAACAAATCTGGGGATCATTGTGAAAAGGTGATGACATAGATGGAAGCTTTTAGAATGGCAGGAAATACCTATGAATAGGTATCTTCCCCCTTAGAAATGTAGAAAATGACATAAAAAATATTCTATGGCTCTGAATTCATGAAGGTAATTCATGAAGGTTGTTATTCTGAAATTGTTTGTGAAGAAAGGAAGTTCTCAAAGGCTAAGTGAGTTTCTTAAAATTTATTGAGATTTATGAAAGGAGGATTCTTGGTGAAGGTTGTTTGAGCTTTGAAAAAAACTAAGCTTTATGAATGTTGTGGCCTTTGTTAAGATATCGTGAACATCAGAAAAGTGATTATTAGGAATTTACCAATAGAACTATGATAAATTGATATTAATTAAGTAAATTAAAGGTGAAACTCAATAGAGAATCTATCCAAAAGAGTGTTTGTTGTCATTATTTCCAATTAATGGACTTATAAGTCAATAAACTATGTGTGAATCCTTTCCAAAGAAGGAAGCGATGGAATAAGAAGAAGGTGATCTTTTCCTACAGCATGGATCCATTAAAAGGGAGTTATAGAGTGTCCCTTGGGATGACATTTATATACCCCTAAAACATGTTAAGTCAGTGAGCCTAGTCATAGAGGGGATCTAGCCCGAACATTGTTTTGGAAGTGATCTAGAATTAATTTGGTACATTGGAACATTTCCCTTTTATAGTCCATGAATGTATCCCAATGAGGGTAAACCATGTAATTGTTTTTGTCTCGTACGTGATTTTATTTCCATTTTGACATTTCTATTGGAAAGAGATAAAAGTGTGATTTTTTAAAATGAAACATGATCTAAGGGTAGTTTTTTTAATCTGTCATAACCAAATTAACCCCCTACCAAGGTATAAAACCTAGTTGGTCTATCAAATAACCTCCAATAGATAATTTAATGGGAAAATAATAAAAAAATACAACTATATTTTTATTCACTATTTGAACTACACTAATTTGAATAGTTTATTCAATTTCAATAATATGAGGTGGTAACTTTCACTTGAGAATTTAATTATTTTGTTGTATTTTATATATTTTATTATAATTATTATGTAAATAAATATATGATTATTATATATTGAATCTATCTATTCATGAAAAATTTAAATCCAATATTTACCCCAAAATAACATAAAACCATACAATGAGTAGTAAAGAATGATATTCTATATAAACTAAACCAATGATAAGAAAATGATTATTCTAATAAATCTTATTTTTATTATGACATTTAAAAGAAGTTTTCACATCAGTATCTGTCTTCATTTTGGAGGTGATATTCCCATTTTAAATTTAAATTTATCTATATTAATGTAATGTGATGATTTAGAGGCAAAAATAGATATAGTATATTTCAAATATACATTTATTATATATGTATCCACTTTATTAGATGTCCCAAAATCCATATTAGTATTATAAAATTAAATTTACACAACTTTTTTATTTGGACCAAGATGTTTTCTACTATGTGAAACTAACTCTATACAAAATTTATCATAATTCCATGAATCATTGTAATTAAAACATATCACCCTTGATTGAGTATAATTTACCCCATTCTTAGATAAATTAGACTTGGGTATTTACATTCTCAATCCTTATGAATAATCACACCACATCAGTAAAATAATTTATATAAATTAAAAAATGACTTGATAATTTTTTACCACACTCCAAATAGGATGTTCGATTACCTATAGAAATCAAAGTTTACCACCACTCAATTACTTGCCACATTGTCCACATCTTATTTTTGTCATCATGAGGATCACATGATTTAGTAATATCTATCAAAACATTCTTAGAAAAATGAATAAAATTCTCCAAAATTCTCAATTCCCATGAGGATAAATCTCTTTGTTGACTATATTTCAATCTAGGGTAAAATATTTTAATCTTACTATCACGGTCCCAAATAAAATTTGGTGTGTTCCAGCTGATTTTTTTATTTTTTTTCATACAAGGATACTGAATCCTACTACTTCAACATCAATACTATTATTTTTCAATCCATTGAGATTCAATCAAAATTTGGGAAATACATATTAAATGAAATATTCTAAAATATACTAAATTATATAGAATCAATTTCATCCCTCTCTAGCTCTTGTATTCTTGACCAAAGATCAACATCAATCAAATTACCTTTTGTAATACTAAATAAAATGTCTTATCTTCTAATATTTTCAAGATTACATGAACATGAATATGATTTTTGGAGAATTGATCCATCCATTGGAAACCACCATATATGATGATCCATAAAAAATTGAAGATAACTATTTCATGAAATGATAATCTACCCAAATTTTCCTATGTGTAAAACCTAAATTCAATAAATCATGGATGCTTACACTATTTATAGCCTATACCAACTGATACATAACACAAAAAATATGATCATTTATTATTTCCAATCCTTCTTGGTTGATGTTTTCATATATTTTCTATATGATACCCTCATACCTTATTTTCCTTATTTTCTTCAGTTAAAGAATTGGTGACAAGATAATGTTTATATGAAGTAATGAGGTAATCATCCTATTCTATATCAAGTCAATATGACCATAATGAAAAATGTATCATGGTTAATATATCAACACTATTGTAACATATTATGTAATAAAAACATTTAATATGATACTATCTATAAGTATCCATCTATAAAAAGTTCATATTCTTGAGTTTTAGCAACATAATTCACATTCTTGAATTCTTAAAAAAAACAGGACTATATATTATCAGGATTTATATCACCAAAATTAAATTCAAACCAATATATTATGTAGTTCACCCATTCACTAAGTAACCATATCTTCCCCAATATAAGACTTTTAAAATGAAACATGTTTTCCTTCTAAAATACAAGATCATGACATTCAACATGGTTTTTATATGTTTTTACTCATCCTTAAACCCAAACAATAAAAGTAAAAATGTCATATTATCACAAAAAATTTAAAAACATACATAAATTTAATAAATCTTTTTGATATAGTGAAAAAAATAATACCCATAAAATGTTTATCTTTTACACCATACTCTTTGAGAATATACAGATATCATATCTATATGGGTAAAACATTTTTTTCCCAAAGAATAACATAAAACCCTATTATAGGGAAATTAAAACCATTATAGGATTTCTATAGCATTATATTCATAGAACTTGCCTAATAATATTATAAATAAAAGTAACCTAGAAAACTATATATATAAATCCTCATTTTTTAACTCTCTTTTCATTCATTTTAAGACAAGTAACATCAACTATTTCATTAGAGAGCTATATCTATCTCACTAGTTTTATAAGTTGTATTTAGATTACTCAAATTAGAGGATATATTAGGTTTACCCATCATCATATATATTTCCAAGGTACCAATAAATTAATATTTTGTTTATAAAATTGAACATTTTATCGTTAAACACTTCAAAAACTCATTTGAACCAACATGAAAAATATTATTAAATATTAAAATACTAATTCCTTTTAAATTCATTTTTAGGATAAAAAACTATGAAACAAATGGAAAATGGTTTCTATTAAAAATATAAATTATAAAAGATAATCCACATATTTATTTAGAGTAATGATTGATAAAAAATGTTTTCACACTGTGAACTTAAATGTTTATCATTCCTTTTCAATTTTATATATAAATACCAAATTTTTGGTATAAAATACGTAAAAAGAGTTCATCTGAAAATAATATAAAGAAAGTCATATGAAACATAAGATATATTTATTAAATGAAGTATATGCATATAAGTTCATTTAAAAAATAATTTTACGAATATGGAATTGGATGTAAATGATTTAAAAAATAAATCATTAAAATATTTAAAATGATGTTTTAATGTAAAGTTTCCAAAACATCAATTCAAACTCATCACATATGTTATTTATTTTCCATAAAAATGAACATATGTATGTTTTTACTAGATTAATAAAATTTTTCAATTTTTTCATTTCTCTAATTTATTTATTAACATGTTATATTCAATAACATAATCAGTTAAGTTCACATCAGACCTATTGATTATTTCCCACTCATATTCCCATAACAACATGAGTAGGTTCACTATGGTAAAATGGAAAATGAATATATCATTTACATTATAGATATAAAGATAGAATTATCATACTTATATATTAAATATACTTTTATACCCACATATGGCTTAATATTATGAAAAATGAATTATGTTACACCATGAAGATGTTAGTCTATACATATGCATAAAAACGTTTATATTTTTTCAAAATAGTTTATGGAAACATAGTAAGAATAATTTAATATTTAATGATTTATAATTATATTATAATTAAATTATTCACTCTATAAATAAATATATATATATTCCCACCATTGAGGTGGTAATGAAAAATAAAATACATCAGTATGTGAGGTGGCCATCCACATATACACATGGTTTATGTATTTTACAATGAATTGTAATGAAAGAATTATAATTTTTAATTAAAACAAAATTATTAGATATATATCATATATATTATATCATATCATTTAGATATATAATAATAACCACCCATAAGATTCAACGATGAAAAATAAAATAAATCATCTTCATGAGTCAGTTGTCCGCACGTACACACAATATTTTCTTTCATTTTCTATTATATGTATCTATTGATGACAATTTGTTATAATATAGAAAAATAAAATTTTACTATATTTTTGAAACATCTATTTTTATATAAAACCCTTTATGAGAGATTTTATGGACGTAAATAAGAAATAATAATAAACCACTCAGTCACAAACTATAAGGGATATTATTACGAATTTGATGATATAATAGGCTCTTGAATTGGTAAGATGTGAGGATTAAGGGTTCAGTTTATACTTTACGGCGAGTATACTCTTTGAATTTATTAAATGATTAAAATATATTAATGTTCTGAAGAAAAATTATTCCAAAATTTACCATTAATAAATAAGATATTTAATAGGGTTAATATTTGACATGAAAATTAGATTTAAATATTTTTTATTTCATTTTAATAATTATGATTTTTTAACACTTTTAAAATGTTTTGAATCTTTTAGTTGTGACTAACAATTTTTTACCAGTGTTAATATTCAAAAGTCCAAAAATGAATGTGTCATAATTACCAAATTCAAACTTTTTGATTCAAAATATATATTTAAATATATAAAAATGCATTTTTATAATTTATAGAAATTAATACTAAAATATACCTGTAGAACGCAATGAGAATTTTATTTTCCAAATAATGAACTTCTAAGTATAAAAAATTCTCCTATAAAAAATGATGTCTAATTATTAGTCCAATGAAGTTGATTAGGTTAAATTTTTCCTAAATTAACTACTAAAATATTAAAAATAATCAAAAAAATAATATTAAATCATAAATACATGAGTAAAATGATATCTTTTTAATAAATATATACTTTTTAATATTCACATAGTAATCATATTTTATATAAATTTCAAAAACATTGTCTCTAATATAATTTTAAATTTTAAATTTAAAAAATTATATAATATTCGTGAAATATAGAATAAAAAATTTATAATTTTAACTTTTAAATAATATAATATAATACTTCTAAATATATTTAGAAAAAATAAACTATTTCCTTTTTCATTTAAATAATAATTTTTACTAATATAATGAATATAACTATAGAGGCTATAATATATTAATATTAGTAAGGAAATAAATTTATTTAATAATAAAAATAACGAATTTTTTTACAATAATCACATCTATCAATTAGAATAAAAAAAATTTCATTGTTGAACTATAGTTTTCCATAACTTCTATCGGGAAAGAACAACTGGGATGGAGAAAAAAATTAGGATATGGATAAGTTGATATAACCCTTATATTTCAGCCTTCAATAGAAATAAAATCCTAGAATAAAATATATGGGAAATATAATAACTAGGGTAGAGTGCAGCGACATGTTATTTACATGAATTGGAATAGAATAAATGGTAAAATAAAAGTTTCAACATTTCAATATTCTAGGTGAGGTGCATGATTTTACACACAATTTATGTAATAATGTTCTATCAATAAAAACACAACTAGAAATACATGGGATCTACACCGCCAGGACACACATATAAAACATGTGTGATAATGATGGAATATGTGTCTTCTTAAATTAATGGTTTCTTGTATGGTTTTATTTTTTTTAATACTAAATATTAATTCTATGTGTGAGAATTTTATAAAAACAAAAATACTTAACCAGTCAACATTGAGAACCCTGAGGCCATTGATAATAAAAAAATAATAAATACAATATTGAAATCTATGTTTAGGGTGTCGAAATAAGAAAATATTATTATTAAACCATAAAGTGTATAAAGATTGAACAAATAAGATTCTATCATTACTTGTAATAATATAATATATATCCATTAATATTTTTAATACAATAGTTATATTTTAATTTGTTAATTTTTTTAGTGTAAAATGAATTTGTTTTCTCAAAAAAACCATTAAATCTTACCCCATCTTCAAATATATCCTTCCTATAGAATTTTTAAACTATCTTCAATGAACATTACAATAAGAATGTAAATTCCATATATTTAAATTTTTTCCATCAAATGCACTTAGATTTAATATAATGAACACAATTTTTTATCTGATCATATACGTTTTGGATGATAGAAAAATAGTCCATGAGGCATTGGTAGACAATAAATACTTCATTGCTGGATTTTATGGTTATCTATAAAATCTACATAAATAGTGTAATACATTTGAAAAATTCTGTTTTATGTAATAATTTCATATAAATTATTTTAGACATTATATATCTTCTCATCCATATTTTCCATGTTACCTTAAAAAACTGTATGAGATTTTATTTTTCTGTTGTTTCAATAATGGAAATTTTTTAAATTACCTCTTTAGATGATCTAAAGATCATACATATGTCGTTATATCTTATAATTAAATTTAAATCATTATGTATACTAAAATTAAAGCATGGTATAAGGATCTATTTATATTTGATGTTATTAAAATATATATATATTATTGAAATAAAAGGAAACAAAAAGGATACATAAGAAAAAATTCAAAATTATGGGAATAAATAAATAAATAAATAAAATTGTATATATGAATGAAGACCCCATTGTGATATTTTTTAATTTACTAAATAATATTTTCCCACGTTTAACAGAAATAAATTTTAAAATTTAGAATTCAGTGTAGTGAAGACCCCATATTGAAACAGAAGAAGGATGCATAATCTCAATACCACTATTTTCATATTCTTTATATTTTATAGGTTTTTATAGGAACATTTAAATTTTTTATTATAATTGTATTATTTTGTTGATAATAACTATAAATTAAATATATTATTAAGATAATAATAATTGAAATTATATTTGATACTTTAGAATGATTTTCAAAATAAACATTATCATGGTATTATAAATTATTAGATTCATATTTTTCTATTAGTTAATGAAACACATGATCATGGATTTATCACATTGCATTGAGTTAAATGATGGGAATTGATGTTCCTAGGATTTTGAGAACATCTAGAAGTAGGGTATTAATTATTAGTGATATTCTAAAATATATATGTATTTTAAATTATCTCCTCTGGCATGTTATAATTTCTATAATTTTGAGCTTTATAACCCATCTAAACTCGAATTTAAATATACTAAAGTAATGTAGGAAACATAATATTTACTCATTTAACCACCAGTATCGGTGACTAAATCTATTCCATGGAAACTATCATCAATCATAGAAATTTCAATATGATATGATGTTAATATAATTGACCCAACTCCCATTGATCTCGCTCTATTTCCCACACAATGTTTATATGGTTTTCACTATTTATAATTTCTACACATCATACCATCCCAATACTAGATAATAAACAATATAAAAATTTCTAAAAAACATTTCAAAGAAAATATTATGATGTTATATTATCCATATAGATTGAATCAATAAAATGTTTCATTGTCTTTATCTCATATAACTCTATCTAGTTCACCCAAAATCAAAATAGTATTCCTCTGTATATGATAAAATTTCCTACTACCTATATCTGGTATATGTATGTCTACTAAACCTATTTCTATTGTGTTTTTTCTTTATCAACAAGATATTACTTAGTAGGAAAACACACATTATGCTACCAAAAAACATCATTACATTATCTCCCTCATGAATAAAAAAATTATTTCATTCAACGTATTCACATAATTATTTTAGAAAATTATCTCCAAAAAATAAGATAATGAGTAGAGCCCCAAAATTTCAAATTTATAATTTCCCACTGAAATAAACAATATTAGACCACCATCAATAATTATTGGACATTATTGAAGAACCATGTATCCTTGATTTAAATAACATTTTCCAAACATCCACAATACTCAAAAAAAATAATGAACACTGATGAAATATCTTATAATCCACATTTATATGGATATTATGTAGTTTATGTACACAAAATTAGTATTCTACCCAATGAATGTATGTCTGGAACATTTATAATAATTCCTCTATCTGGTACTAAGATTTCAATCTCCCCATAATATTATCTGCATTGTTTGATTGAATCATTTATTTAAAATCATACCATTTATATCCAATTATATTAACTAGATAACTCCATAAAATTGAATACATAAAAGTTAATTTTACATCATATATAATGTATCCATATGTCCATTGCATATCAATTCAAACATCATACTGATCATGATTCACAAAATATAGTGTGATAAAACATTACAGAAATGTCTGATTGATAAAATAGTGTTTTTTCTATCAGACACTCTAATGAAGAGCTCATATATTATTTGAAAAATATTTTCCCACTAAAACAAATTATTTAAAAATTCAAATCATTATAGTGTATAGATAACTTTACATAGTTATATCCATTCTAGCATTATACATGTCCATCTGATCGTCATCAAAGATATATTATTCTACTGATTGATGAGGTTTCTGCCTAACCACCCATTATCCAATAACAAAATCATATATCATCTATTTTTCATTAAGAACATCATGAATTAATCTATTTTATCTTTTTACTACTTGAAAAATAATAAAATAACAATTTAAACATCATATAAACTATAAGTCCATAAAAATAAATATCTTTTTTTCTTGGATATACTCATATTGTTACCCTTATATATTTTTTCTAATGGATGATCAATCCAAAATATTTACCATATAAAGGCTTGAAAATTTTATTTACTCAACAAGATATTTCTTTGAAAACCAACTCCCCCCTTTTGAAAACTCAAGAAACCACTACTAAAATAATGTGTATAGTGTTGATTTTAGGAATATGATTCTTAGTATAGAATCATAAAAAGGTTTATGAAACATTTATTAAACACCATTTAAAACACATAAATAATTATTTTATCCTATTCAAATAACACATTAGTTCATAATAAACAAAACCAATTAAAATCATTTGTAGAAATATAAAAAATAACATATTAGAAAAAACCAAAGGATCTTCAGTGTACTACTTTGGATTTGTTACAACTATCGAAACAAATATTTTCTCAAACATTATATTATGAATTATCAAGACAAAACCTACCCAGAGATAATTCCATGACACCAAAGTTCTTGGTTAATTAATGTTTTAATAGAATTAAATACCAAAATGATAATTAATTTTGTTTCAATGACATGAAAAACACAATCAAATCCTCTAATCCACATTTTTTATAGAATCTTCCTTTACTAATTCACACAAGATAGATTTGTACTTATTCTAACAAGGATATAATTTTTTAAAAACATTGAAAATACAATAAAAATGATAATGGGAGTAGATTACTTAAGAACATTAATATTCCACATTTGAAGGATACATATATATATATATGTAACCTAAATTATGAAAATCACCCCATTTGGATAGATTTGGGGAAATATTCACCAATTTGATATATATTTTAAAAATATTTTCAAATATTACATATCCACTATATGTATTATTCTTAAATTAATGTTATTTAATATTAATGTGATGTGATCTTGGGTAATGAATATGTTTTTTTTGGAAAGGTCAATTGAAAATTTAATTTCGAAAGAAATATTTAATGGTTTATCATATATTCACCCTAAATTATTCTATCAAACTTTTAATCTACGTAATTTTAATACCATCTATTGTAGAAGGAAACATATGATTCTACTGTTGTGCTTTATGGAACTGAATTTTTTTCTTATTACACTAATTCAAAAAATATTACCAATAGAAGATATATCCTACTGATGTTTATATTCTACCACTATAATATTTATCAAAATTTTAATTAATGAAATAAAGAATTTTTAAATAAGTACATAATTTATTCATCTTTATATAATTTTATCTTCCTTAAATTAAATTGAGTATTTTTCACCTATCAGGAAATGTGATTCCTTTAAGACACAATTTTATAATTTCCACATAATGTAAAAAAATAAAAAATTATTAGTCTAAGAGAAGTATGCTAAAGTATGATTACTATAAACATCATGGAATAATTCTGATCCACACTTATCCCAAAATCATCACCACCCACCTATAAACCAATAGATATTAGTGAAGAAACATTTAAGGAATCTAACATTAAGGGACATTGTAACATATCTTAGGAAGACATTTCATTTAATTGGAAGATAAATCCAAAAACTTTTTGAGTTTTTAATTATAGGAAAAATGAAAACACTCTATTTACTAAAATAACAATGTCTTTATTAATTTTCACATCAAATTAATCAAATTTATAATCTTTTTTTCATTTTAAAATAATATGTCTTATATATATAATTAGAATATTGACGCCAATTATCATCTCCATCACATACAAGTTTCTATCAAATTTCTAATTATAAATGTTAATCTACTTTAGGACAGTTTCAATTTTTGAATAATAGGGATGAGGTTATAGATTCAACTTGTTTAATCCATTATTCTATTTTCACCCCTTTATCAACCTTTATCTTGTCTGAACCCATAGTTATTTTCTATATAATTATCATTATAAATCTATTCCTTTAATTTTGGAGATATCAAATAATTTGTATATAATTTTTATTATTAATGAGCAGAAATTGTAAAGAATAATATTTTTGTTTCATGCTTTGAAATAATGGAAAATGTTTCCTCAAAATCAATACCTTATAGTATGAGTAACATTTTTAAATAATATATTACTTATTTATTGATATTTCACTATGCTCATTAATATAATTTATTGGAACACACATTACCAAAAAAACACCACTACTACTAGTTTTAAAACAAGATCAGTAGTGAAATTTTTATTAAATTAATCTAACTCTTCATCCATCACATTTAACGATGATTGATAATCAACAATATTTCAAATATATTATGGTTTCACCTAGGAGATAATCTCGTCTTATTGTAAAATATAAATTTATAACTTTCCTAAACTAGTGAAACATGACTACATAATATTTTATTAAATTCAAACTGTCATAATAATGTTCAAATATTTAGAAACATTCTTCATGTCAAAATATGCATATCATAAGAATTCTATAAATCAATTTCTCCATAATTAGATGTAGTCGTATTACTTCTCATTATCTTCTTTTGAATTCATCACTTTAACTTTTATAACCCATTCTATATAATATTCACCGATTATTTTATATAATACTTGGTTTCAATAAAAATTATATACATGGTTCAATAAACATCTATAGTTATCTCCTCCAACATTTCCAGATTCTTATATGGGATAAATGTTTAATGAGAATACATTCTTTTAAAATTTAATAAACATTTGTAAAAATATATTTATTATATTTATTAAACAATTACTCCTAAATTTTTTAATGTTTTTCAATGTATGTTTTTTGTATCACATATTATAAGGTCTCATTTTTAATTATAGGCAATGAAATTATATCTTTTGAACATATAACTCAATATATAAATTATTTCTTTTAAATAAATTTGTAATTTTATATATTGTTTGCATGATTTCATATTTCAATAATGTCTCTATTTTTCCCTTTTTCTCACTCAATATTGTTGAGGAGATTTGGGATAGCTATATTTGTGGTTAATTATATATTTATTAAGATAAGAAAAAATATATTTACTTGTGCAATCATTTCAATCTTCTATCAGAATATTAATATGGTTATACTCCCAACAAATTCTCAACCTGAAATCAATAATTTTTGAACAAGATGGAGTTATCTAATTAATGTTTCATGAACAATATGTTAGTAAGACAGGTAGAATCATCAATGAATATTATAAATTACAAATAAAATTTTGTTGATTAATATATAAAAATCCAAATATTCTTAGAGTGTCTTATCCCAAGAGTTTATGCTGATTTAATTTCTAATAAATTATTTATAAGATAACCCATAATTTCTTTTTGGATAGTTGAATAAAAAGAATTACCATTCCATTTCAATTGTGGAAATACACTGTAATTATATTTCTTATATATTTTTATCACACACTTCCTTCCAAGATATGTATTTAGGTTCTATGTCTTTTTTCAGACTACACACTTCTGTAAAATGAATTTTGGGGATTTCTAATATCAAATAGACTACCATTAGCCTCTTCTCCCTTAGTAACAACATTTATTTCATTCAATCATCTGATGATAAAATAATATTTTAAAAATTTAGCTTCCTTACCATCATCACAATGTTAGATAGCATATATTTGGTCATTCTTAAGATCATTAAAATGTAGTAACTCTTTTTAATTTATTTTCGAAGATTCCATAATAGCTGTGCCAATTCGGCTTATTTTTAGGGAAAAATAATTTCCAAAAATAACATATCCTCAATCATTTGTTCAGTATTACTTCTGATTTTAACAACACTTATCATATATACGGGAAGAAAATATTCATAAATCAGGGATATATTACATTTTCTAGAATTTAGAGTTTTCTCAAGAAGAAAATACAGGCCTTTGATTTTCTTCTCCCCGGTTCCATTATCATGTAAAATAATAGAATCACTTCCCAACATTGTTACAACCCTTAGCCCTGTATCATGGAGCGGGTGGTTACTTCATTACATCAGTGGAGTCAAATCCCAAATGGATGATCAATTTTTTCATTTTGGAGAACAAAAATAAACATGATAACCATTTTACATTGGGAATATAATTGAAAAAATAATTATCAGAATAATTCAATTACCATGAACTTAGTCAAATTATAATTCATTATATACTATGGAATAGAAAAATAAATATATTTGATCTGAAATTATTTTTATTGGTTACATGAAATGGAAGATATCATAAATAAATAAGGCTTAACCAATACATAAAGGTAAATTACTAAAAATAGATTCCATTTAATCAATAACATTATTATCATGATTACATAGGGAATACTAAATATGGAGTGGTAAAAAAATAAAAATACATTCCATTTAATATCTTGAGAACCAAATTATTCTATGGGTAATATTAATTAAAATATATCATGTATTATAATAACTCAATTCTCAATAATGGAAAATTTTTAATTTTTGACTTCATCATCTATGAGATAATAATATCTTCACTCTAAATACCATTCCCATTGATGTATAAAACTACCCGATAAACCCATTTAATTTTATCATCTGATTTTTCCAATGAGACCTGCCAATGCATAATAGGAAAATGTTATTATTATACCCTCCTTTCTATGTATATTTGGTTAATTTCTCATATATCGGACGATCAACATAGTGAATGGTAAATAGTTTTTATTAATAAATATACTTAATGAATATAAAATATCAATAGTTCCTCATTCAATCAACTAATAAAAAATTTAAAATTCCATATCATGAAATGATATACAAGTTATGGAATTAGAATATCCATGAAAAATAATATGCAGATAGAAGAGAATCTAAATTTCAATTTTTTATAAGAATGTGAATGTTTTAAGAGAAGGGTAACAAAAACATACTTAATTAACAAATTCAATGTTAATAATTTTCCTCATATAATTTACCATAAAATAGCCAAACCAAAATAAATAAAAGTATGAGTGCAACATATCCATAGTGGAGTATGAGTAAAATAAAGGGTTATTGATATTGAATAATAGAAATACAGTAAAAATATTATTAAAAAAATTCATTAAAATTGTCACACCCTGACTTTCTTTTAATTGTATAATTTCCTAGATCTAGGTTCTCCCACCATTGTCTGATATGGGTCCCAGTTTAAATTTTTTTGTTTTCTAATAATAATATAGTAGGTTTCAAACCCATGCGCGGTCATCCCACATTGGGCGGTAGCTGCGTGGTCAACCCGGGTGCATACACAAATGTTTAATGATTAAAATAAATAATGTTTTATTTGAATAAAGTGAATTAAAAGTTTAAATTGTAGCAATAATGATAATATTATTACATAATTAATAATATTGTTATAAATATGGTAATTTTATTTTTATTATTTTTATGTTCATTATTTTTATTATTATTATAACCATTATTGTTATTATTTTTATAATTATTTTATTATTATGATTATTATTATTTATATAATTTTTATTATTATTTTTCTTCTTATATTTCTTATAATAATTTTTGGTGTTATTATTACTATTACTATGTATATAGTTTTATTATTATTTTTATTTTATTATTATCATTATTAACGATATAAAAAATTAAAAAAAACCGAGTAACCCTAACCTGCCAGCCTTTCCCCCCTTTCCCTCCTAATTTATTGCGCAGCGGCACTACACCTCGACCCCCAGCCACCTCGCTGCCTTCGCCTCAAGCCTTCGACCTCCATGCTCTCACCAGCCTCCCAAGATTTTTCCCCTGCATGATCTCTCCCTCCGATGATCATGTTTCCCTAATTTCGCCTCCCTTACACTCGACCTCACCCCTTCTTCAGGCGGCGCTGCTGCCAGCCCCCTCTGTGCTCACCCCCATGCTCCCAGCTGCCACCTCATTTTTACCCCCAACATAAGACTCACTGTCTCTCACTCCTGCTATGGCCTTCTTCATTCCGGCCTCTCCCTCTCTGGCCTCCTATGCATCTGAACTCCCTTACGCCAGCCTCCTTGATTCTCACACTCGGCCCTCACCTCTCCTTCGCAACATCAGCAAGGCCTCACCCCAGCCCTATGGCACCTCGCCTTCCACTGTCCTTACCCATCCATTTCTGTCTGGCCAACTCCATCCCCTTGACCTCCCTTTCTTGCGCCGGCCAAACCCCCTTCTCCAGTATATTTATTTATTTATTTATTCTTTCATCTAGGGTGTTTTTATTTTTTATGGACGAATCCTAATACGTCATGTTGTGTTTTTCAGGTTTTTGTCGTTGTCTAGGGCTTAGATTTGTTCTTTGGGGTGTTTTTCGTCTTTTCATAGATGCATCGTTGTATCCACGCTTGATTTGAAGTAGGTAGTTTCTGAATGTTTTCCTTTTTATAGCAATTCTTAGAACTTGTATGTTTCGAAAAAATTATTTTACATTATTTGAACCTTTATTATTGTAGTAGTTAACTCATTGAAGTGTTTTTCTATTTTTTTAAAATTGTTAAAAATCGTTTTTTGACGAATTACATTATTTGTTTGAGGTAGGTTTTTGAAATGAATGACGTTATAAATTATTATTCATATCTAATTAAAATAGAATGTTCTTTAATTAAATTGGATGGGGAAAAAATAATTTTTAAAAATATTTAAAATGAGTTTGTTTTATATTTGACGGTACATTTGTATGTCATGACGTGTGTTTTTGAAAAAACATGTTTTGAGCTATATGTTAGTTTTCATAAAGTGTGAAAATATTTCATTTAGTTGTGAAAGTGGTGCAAGTTATGTTTTGAAAGGTGTGAATGTGATTTTTGAAGTCTTTGGATATGCATTATATGTTTAAATGGAATTTGGGTTTGAAGTTGAAAGAATAATTATGTAAGTATTTGTTGTGTGCTTTTAAAATGTTTTTCTTAAATTATTAAATGATTTATTAAACGATGTTTGAAATGTGAATAATTGGTTCAAGGTGTTTTAGTGTGCATTTGGGTTTTGTTTTAATATTTTCTCTTTGTATTTATTGTTCTATTGGATGTTGTCACGTCCATGGGTGAACTAGTTGCACACATGGATGTGCTCAAAAATGATAATAGAACCTTTGAAATGTTGTTAATTTAAATCCATGGGTTTTCAAATAAATCATGTTTTCCTAAATGAGGTTTTTTCTTTTGTGTGGTTCCCGTAAATGACTATAAATTTTTACCTTAATGATTTCACCCATTTGGATTTGGAAAATTCTTTGGTGTGTGTCTGAAAAGGATAAGGGCCTATTTTTCAAATATGAAATGCTAGGGTGTTGTTTGTATCCAAGGGACTGTTTGGAACTTTGAACATAAAAGGTGATTGTTTACTAAGATTTTATTAATATATGGGGTTAGGAAAATTTTGTGTGTGCTGTCAGATCTTTAAAATGTATTTAGAAATTTTATTTTGACATAATGTGATGTGACGCACAATTTGGCACTTTCAGGGTTATTTTAATGTTTCTGTTGATTATTTTAATGGATGGTGTCTTGATCACTATATTCCCATTTAACAACCATAATATTTTATGAATGGTATCAAATGGTTTTAAGGATTTCATGGCCTGACGGCCCAGTTCGAAACATTGATGATATGACGAATATTAATTTTTGGGGGAACCTCCATATGGGGGCATCCCTTATGGGTTATCATATAGACTGTTCATGTTTGGGGTAGGAAAATGTGGTGATATGAGTCATGTGTGTGAGGGCCTCCTACTAACATAGTATTATTATAACCACCATGGGTTCCTAAGGAATATTTTAGATGATCGGGTGATGATTTCTGATCAACCCCGATTAGATGGGTTGGTACACCTGGATTGGTTGTTAGGATAGATGGTATTTTCCACTAGATTGGTATGTTATAGGGTGGATAGTTGGTTATAGACATAAGAGATTCACCATACAACGACAGGTGGTTCCGAAATGGATTACGTATCGAGGTCTTCTAGAGATGTTTATGATCACACATGGTAAGTAAATTATTTTTTATTTCTTGTTTACTTTCCATTATACCATTTTATTTTCATCATGCATTGTTTACCTATTCTACTATATCTTAGATTTGGTATATTTTGTTTTGAGTATAGTTTATAAAACGATACAAATGATTTTGGAAATGCTATGTCACATGTGTTAGATTTATTTTAAATGAAAAAATCATGTATCTTATTTTAAAATTTGAAAACCTTAATTTCATATATTTTTATTTCAAACTTGTGTTAATGAATTGTTTCGGGAACGGAGATGCTGGATTCTATGTCTGAACTTGGAAAACCTACTGAGAATTAAAATGCCCACGCCTATTATATAATGTTAGTTTCAAGTTTCCTTTGCATAAGGTTCTCTTCACTATGTTTCCCCTTATTAGAGAAAGGTCAGCCTTTGGATGGGAGTTGACCGAGAAGGCCATGTGGTGGTATGTTGAGCTGTTATGTTTATTTATTTTTCACTGTGAGAATTTTGTTTTATTATTTTGTTCATTCATGTTTATTTAATTCTTTTTTAGGGGCCAAATCTTTCCCAATGGTTAAATTTTGATGCTCGAAACTGGTTTTCAACTTGTGGGGATCAGGAACGCCACTTGGGCTATGCTTCAGACCAGTTCTGGTGGCCGGTTCAGGGTTGACCAGTGTTGGTTTGAGACAAAATTGTATCAGGAATGCCATTTGTTTTAGAATGAGGAATGATAACAGAGGAAAGTCGATGTTACATCATGATTTCACCTGGAGTAGTGACCCTTGTGGAGTACGATTACATGGATTAAGTTCCTCCTAGAGGTTGATGTATACTTGGGGCATAAACCTCTACCATGTCGCCAGGTTATGCATGACTCAAATTCCCTCACTCTGGTATTTTGATGCAAGTTGAGTGCCATATTGGTTCTAATAAGTGAAAATTTCTTTTTAAAAATGAATATACTAGTTTTTAAAATGAGAATGATTTCTTTTAAATTGATTTAAATTCATGAAATTGGTTTTAAAATCGAATGATTTTGGTCTCAAAATTTTATGTTTTCTGGGAATTGGTAGAGAAATGGTTTGGGTAACACCTCAGGTACTCTTTATGAATGTTTGAACATGTGAGGGGATTCTTGTAAAGTGCTTGTTGGTTTGTATGGATGATATTGGATGAAGATATGTGCAATGGTTCATTGGATTATAGGGCTGTGTAATTGGAATTAAATTCTTGAACATGTTTTTAAAAGTGATTTTAAAAATGGAAAATGATTTTGAAAATTGAATTTAGGTTGAAAAGTGGGTTTACAATTTATAAAGTGTCCTTGAAAGAAGACGATCTTAAAATTTAAAATAAAAGGTGTTTAAAAAAAAGAAATTTTTGAGTTGTGTTTGTATTTGTTTGTTTTTTGAGCTGGTCATTTTTTCTCAGAAAGTTACATTTAAAAATAATTTTATTTGATATCAGTTTCTAATTTTTGTTTTATATGTTGTTTAGAAAATTCCGCTCAGAAAGGTCACTATGGTTTTTGATATTTCATACCTATTTTGTGGTCCTTCTTGTACATTTCATGTCCTTTATGGTGATTAGTGTCTGTTAGAGGTAGAAGAGTGGCTTGAAGAGCTCATTGATGTTTTCCTGGTGTTGGAAACTCCAGAAGCTGTCAGAATGCATGACATTTTGGGTCTGTTTGAAGGTCTAATTCTAGATGAATGGGAGATTTCTCCTAGCCATCACTGAATGTTTAGAAGAAATGGGATTCCATTTAATTTTTCTTCATCTGATGGTTAATACCTAAATAGGAGAGGTCACCGAAAAGGAAAGAGCTCATGCATATTAAACAAGGAAAATATACAGTGAAAGTATATATAGACCATTTCAAGGAACTTGTGTCCTTTTCTTTGGGGGTAGCGTCACATGATTTGATGCAGAAATGTCTCTTCATCGGGGGTCTTCATCAAAATATTAAGGAATGGGTCCTAAAATTTAGGGACAATTGTTTTGATAAGCTTTTTGATGAAGAATTATTAGTTGATTTGGTCCCCGGAGTACAGGTTGTTGGAAATCCCGCTTATCTAGTTGCTCATGAAGGATCCATATATGGCGAGCTAGGTGTGCCAGAGGGACGTATTTCTAAAGAGTTATCTATAATGGAAATAGTTTCCAGTTTGTAGGACCATTATGTGGTGTTCCACTAGTGTTTCCGGTTGGGGCACATGAAGTTGTGATGTCACATCAATCAGAAGACGTGTCATCAATGCAGATATATGGGTAACCTAGAAAAGTTTTGTTGGAAGTGTCACCTGAAGAGGGACATCATAACAATGGAATTCCAGTGCCTGACTGTGAGGTTGGAGATACTTCAGCTATCAGAGGCCCATCCAAAGTTCTTTGGGTGAATCTTGTGCACATCTATGAGTTGTTGGGGGTGTGAAGTCTCAGTCCCAGTTTTTTGTTCCATATTGGTAGTGGAACATTTAATGAAATTTTTTTCTTGTTTTCTGCAGATAATGTATTGACGTGGTTGTTTGTTAATTTTTTTGTTGTGACATTATGATGGACATGTTCTATTATAATCCAAACTATTTTGTTTTTCTGATTAGGGTTTTATAAATCATTCATTTTTCTTAAAAGTGTGTTTGGCCCTTGTATGGGTTGATCAAGGTTTATTAGTGTTCATTTGGAGATGTATGTGCCTGCATAGAATTCAAGACTCATAGTTATTCTCGGGTTTATTATTGGGAAAAAAAATTTCTTGTAGGTTTCTCTCTAGTGTCCAGGGGTTTTTGTATGGGTCGACATTTCCATGTTTCAGTGAAAGTGTTTTTTTTCTCATGCTAAAGATGTTAGTCGGGATCGGTTGAGAGTTCCCGTAGCAACCCCCCATCCCGGGGTGATATGTTTGGGTTTTAAATTTCCACACTAGTTATGTTATTGTGGTGGGGATAACCATATCATGTTATCCCATTATCCTGATTTGTATTTTATTTCAGTTTCAATCAGGCATGGATTATTATTTTGTCTATTATTCGTCTAGGTGACTTTCTGGGGAAGAAAGTGTCTATGGTGGGGATAATTGGCACACACTGAAATTTATTTTTATTTTTATATTATTATTTCTTCGATCTTGGTTCTTCTTCTATGGTCTGGGCCAAGTACTAGTTTACAGTTTTTGTCGTTTAATAATTATAGTGGGTATTGGATTCCTATGCTATCATCACACAGTGGGGGGTAGCAGCCTGGTCAGCTCTGGTGCCCCCACAAATATATAATACTTAAAATAAACAATTTTTTATATGAATAAAGTGATTTCATTGTCAAAATTTTAATAAAAATATTATTATTACGTAATTAATAATAATATTATTAATAAGGTGTTATTACTATTATTATTTTTTATGTTATTTTTTAATTTTAATTTTTATTATTATAACTTTTATGGGTATTATTTTTATTATGATTTTATTATTATTATTATTCTTCTTATTCATATTTATATTATTATTATTATTTGTTTTTTATCTTTATTTTAATCATTTTTTCTATTATTATTATAATTATGTATAATCTTTTATTATTTTTTATATTTTTTATTATTATTATCATTATTATTGTTATAATAAATTGAAAAAAACCATATAACACTAAACTAACTTCGTCACCCCCTTCCCCCCATGATTTCTTGTGCAACAACTCTTCACCCCAACCCCAACCTCCTCACCACATTCACCACAAACCTTCAGCCTTTGCTCTCACCCCAACTGCCCAATATTTCACCCCCTCCATGATCTCTCCCTTCACCAACCTCATTTACCCAATATGGCCTCTCTCTCACCTAGCCACACCCCTCCATCATGCAGACCATCTATGATCACCCCTCCTACTCTTGGCCGCAACCTCTCCTCGACCTATAGGGCCAGACTTGCATTCCACCACTCCCTCTATGGTCTTCATTGTTCCAACCTCTCCTACTCTGGCCTCCTATATATCTAATATCCCTTTCTCCGGCCTCCCTATTTCTCATCCTCGACCCTCAACTCTCCTCTATACCACTGGAGAGGCCACTCCCCGGTCCTCCGTCACCCCACATTACCCTGTCCTCACCCAGCCCCTTCCGTCTGACCTGCTCCATCAGCATGACCTCCCTTTTTTGCACCAGCCAAACCCCATGATCTGGTATATTTATTTATTTATTTATTTCCTTCATTTCATTAGTGGATTTTTTATTTGTTTTGGTTGAATCCTAATTCCATGATTTCTGTTTTTTATGTTATACTCATTATCTAGAGAGTGAATTTGGTATGTTGGGGGTTTTCCATCTTTTCACAGATGCATCGTTGTATCCATGTTTGATTTGAGGTATGTGATTTCTAAATTTTTCATTCCTGGTATAATTTGTGGTAGTTGAATGTCTCAAAATCATTATTTTACATCGTTCACGCCTTTATAATTATTGTATTTAACTTGTTGTAGTTTTTTGGTATTAGATAAAATTGTTAAAATTAGTTTTTTAATAAATTATCTAATTTTTTAGGTTGTTTTGTGAAAATAATGGATTGATTAATTATTTTTCATATCTAATTGACTTATCATGTTGTCTAAATAAATTGGTTTGGGAGAACATGTTTTTTAATAAAATTTTACTTCTGTTTGTTTTATTTCTGATGGTATGTTTGTATGGAATGAAGTTTGTTTTTTTGAAATCCAGTTTTGAGCTTTTTGTTAGTTTTCATAAAGTGTAAAAATAGTTTATTTGGTTGTGGAAGTGGAGAAAGTTATGTTTTGATAGGTGAGATTTTTATTTTTGAAGTGTTTGGATATGAATTGGATGTTTAAATTGATTTTTTTTGTGTAGTTGATAGAATCATGATGAAAAACTTTGTTATATTATTTTAAAATTGTTTTCTTAAATTAGTAAATGATTTATTAAATGATGTTTGAAATATAAATCATGATTTCAAGGTTTTCTAGTGTGCATTTTGGTTTGGTTTCCAAATTTTATATTTGGATTTTATTGTGCCATTAGAGGTTGAAACATCATTGGGTGCACTAGGTGCACACATGGATGATCTTAGGAATGATAATGGAACATATGAAATGGTGCTTCATTAAATCATTTGATTTTTAAATAATTTTGGTTTTCCTAAATGTGGGTAGGTCTTTAGTATAGTTCACTTAAATGACTATAAATGTTCTTCTCAAGGATTTGGCCCATTAGGCCTTGGAAAATGCTTTGGTTTGTGTCTGGAAAGGATAAGGGCATGTTTGTAAAAGATTAAATGTTTGGTTGTGGTAGGTATCCAAGGGCCCATTTGGAACTTTGAACTTAAAAGGTTATTGTTGACTAATATTTTATTAAGGGATTTGGTTTGAAAAATTGTTTGTGTCTGGTTGGAGCTTTAAAATGTTTTAAGAAGAATGGTTCCGACATGATGTGATGTGACAATCCATTTGTGACATTTAGCTTTAGTATAATTTTTGCATTTATTCATTAAAATAATGGTGTTTTGATCATTTTATACACCTTTAACGACAATAATATTTATTTAAAAGGTATCAAATGGTTTTAATGATTCATGGTATAATGTCTTGGTTGTAATCTTTAATGATATACCGTATATACATTTGTGGGGCACCTCTATAGGGGGATATCCTTTATGGGTTATCTAATAGAGTGTTTGTGTTTAGGGTAGACAAGTGCAGTGAAATGTGACACACCTGTAAGGGAATACTACTTACACAGTATTATTATAACCATAATGGGTTCCTTGATGACTTTAGATGATATAGTGATGGTTTTTGATGAACCTCAATTAGACGGTTTGGTACCACCTATATTGGTTGTTAGGTCAAGTGGAATTTTCCACTAGATTTTTTAGGTATAGGGTGGCCAGTTGGTTATAGACATTTGAGATTCACCATATGTTGGTAGGTGGTTCCTAAATTGAGAACATCCAAGGGTAATCTAGGGATATTTAGTATCATCCATGGTTGATAGATTATTTTTATTTCTTTTTTACATTCCTTTCTTCCTGTTTATTTAGATCTTCTATTGTTTACCGGTTCAACTTTATCCTAGCTTTAGTATATTTTGTTTTGAGTTTATTTTATAAAAAGAGAAAAATGATTTTGGAAGTGGTTTTCCACAAGTGTTGGATTTATTTTAAATGAGAAAAACACGATGATTATTTTAAATTATTAAAACCCTAAATTTATATATTTTTAGATCAAACTTTAGTTAATGGATTTCTTTGTTAATGGAGACATTGGATTATATGGTTTATCTTGGCTACCCTACTAAGAATTTACCTACTCAAACCAATTTTATCATTTCAGTTGCAGGTTTCCATGGCTCATGTTTCTCTTGTAAGTGTTTCTCATTAGTGGGGCAAGGCCAAACTTTGGTTGGTAGGTGACATGGAAGGTCACATGAAGGTATGTTGAACAATTATTTTTATTTCTTTTCCACTGCTAGAGTTTAGTTTTATTGTTTTGTTTATTCTTATTTATTGATTTTTCTTTTATGTGAAAAATCATTCCTAATGGTTAAATTTTGATGCTCGACAGTGGTTGCTAGCCCGTGGGGATTGGGAATGCCCCTCGGGCCAAGCCGTAGACTGGCTCGGGTGACCGGTTCAGGTTCTAACCGGGTTAGTTTGTGAAAAAACACCCCTTTCAATTTTAAAATTATTTTTAATGACTAATAATTTAAAAAATAACAAGGGGAAAATATTATAAAATAACATTATTAATAGATAAATAAATCCTAAAAGAAATTAATTTTGATGATGGTTGGAGAATCACTTACATAGACTGTCTGTTAAAATGAAATTATATTAAAATTTTGTATGAATGGTAAAATGGTACCACAATTAGAAAAAATGAAAGAAGATTCCATTTGTACAATTTTTAAAAGTATATTGCGGGTTAAAATTTTCTTTAAATATCATAATATAATATTATATTAATTCTTGAAAACATATTTAAAAATAATGATACATAAGAAAAATAATTATCATTCAAAATGAGAAATTTCATTATATTTTATTAAAATCATTTTATCAACCATTTTATGTAAAAAAGTGAGGTAAATGGTACTATTACTTGAAAAAATATTGTATAAATATTTTAGAAGAAAATTAATTGAGTTTTTTAGAAAATGATAAAATATTTTCCTTGAATTGAAATCATATTATACAAAATCATGAATAAACATGGACATCATGGTACCTTGATACCCGAGCAAACTCAAACATAGATTGAAGGGTGTTTTCGGTACCCATGGTTTATAGACATGCACCAAGAATCATACATGGTCCAAGAGGGAATGATTTTTACAAAACCCAATAGAAGATAAAATATATTATACACTATGATAAAGAATCCAAATAGAGAAATTACCTAAAAGAAACATGTCCAATAATACATTAATGTAAGGACAAATAACCTAAAGGGAACAACTATTTCAATTACTAAAAAAGTATCAATATATCATTTCTAACATGTGGATAATAGAACCACTGGTCACCATCATCACTCAACGGTCCCAAGGGTTAACATTATCCACCAACTTCATGTGGTGATTTCCCTTAGCTCAAACTAGGCATAAGAAAGATTGTGAATATCATGAAGGTAAATTTATGTAATATTCTTTAAAGTGCAATAGGGACTCACCATGTTATCCATTATCATTTTTATAATAATGAATCCAATTATACATTCCTTAAAAAATTTAACAATTCATGGTATATCATTCATTATATTTTTAACCACAATATGATTACAAATATAAAGATATAGAATATATAACTTATCCAAAATGTATAAATATTTACCTAAATCACTTATAAAAATAAGTTGTCTTCAATAAAATACTTTAATAATAACTGGAATGTGTAATTAAGTCAAAAAATCAATGTTCCATGTAAAATAGGCTAGCAATATGTTAGTTTTGGAAACAAGATCCTCACAAATGTCAATATTGACATCCGATCAAGATAGGGATGTATACGAAAATCAATATATACACCAATCACGTAACCCTCATGGGAAATATACACCACAAAGGGTATCCTTCCTGGGTATTCAATCCATAATTGTTTATTTAATGTTTACATTTCCAGTCCATTGATATAGAGCCAATGTCTTATCATGATTGACTTAGTTACCACTAAATACCCATGATAACATGTTATTTAAAAAATTATTCAACAAAGAATTGTAAAATCTATCATTTCAAATTAATTAAACTTACAATATCCCATTTTTATAAATTCAAAAAACCATTCAAAGATGAAAACCCAAATAGAGAATTCCATAAATTCATGAATTTTATAATCATCTCTCACATGAGGCCATTTTTATCATGGCTTAACATTGAATAAATTTGTCAAATAAACTTCAAAATCAAGAAATAATTTTCAAAAAAAATGCAACACATTTAAATTCCCATAAAACTGTGGTTTTTAGAATTTCTTTTCTATTTATAATCACTCACCAAATACTTTCATATGAGGGTTCCAAAATACACTAAAAACACATTTCAATGAAATATAGTAGTTTAATGTTTCAATCATAGGGAAAAGTTTCATGGCACAATCAAATATTAATTATTTGGTCGAACACAACACCTTCAATGGAATTTCTAATAATGAACGAGTAGTGATGGTTAAAAAAATAACATTGAAACATGTCCCATTAAAATTAATTTTTAGGTAAATGAATAAAATAATTATCCATAACTATCTAAGGTGCAGAGAAATGAAAATTATCAGAAACCCAATGGGAGTATATCTACATACATGAGAGGTATCACTTCTTTCACTAACACATCCATTCTCCATGAAATGGTTTTTTGGAGACAAAACCACCTCTTGAGATCCATCAAAGATCAAGGATTGGAATTATGGTAAAAATAGTTTTATTAGGTGATAAAACATGATGGTTTGGAGATATTTAAAGAAAATTTATTGGAATAAAAACCCACACACACTTTATAGTGGGTTGGGACACATTGTTATAAAAACCATTCACACTATCTATGCGCCCCTATTGATGGGTTTCTTAGGTTCTATTAAGGGGGACAATGATTAATAAAACCATTCACCAATTTTAAAAAACCTTAATTTCAATGATTGTATGGTTTGTAGGGTATTTCCATATAGTTTGTAAAAATGGTGGGGGCCTTCGAGTATCCTAAAATAGGGAACACAAATTTTTTGGACAAAATCTACAGTTTCCCTAATAGTGGTCCATCAAAGCACAATCCCTTAGGATTAAAAAGGTGTCTGGTTTTCTCCAGAAAAAACTCGGTGCAAGACCTAGCCAAAAGGATATTAAAGTAGGGTAATTGAATTTGTAATAGAAGGTAACATGAGGATATTACCACTCCACCATAAACTCTTTATGTCCCCAAAATTCTTTTAACGAAATATCTATATCAATGAGGTGAGTTCACAACAATATTATCATTGCATCCCATTCTAAAGACTCATGTAAATAAAAACCATGTTTATATAACACATAGTCCAATGTTATCACCCTCACTCAAAGAACCATTGTCTAATATTCATCAATACAGACTATATACTCAATGACATATTAATCAGACTCAATATCAAGATCCTCCCCACTCAATTCATGAAATGTGTTATAGTGTTACATCTAAATATATTATGAATTTGACACACTATTTATTGATGTTAACTACAGTGGAACTTCTAAATTATATGCCACTTTTCCCAGATACAAAAAAAACATAAAAGGCCCCCCAAATTGTGGTGTAATCGTTCTTTATTTCCCAATTATTTAATTACTCAAATGAGTAAAAAAACTCAAATACAACAAGGAACATCCTAAAAATTAAATGGTCACATGATTTAATAATATAAAAAACCTCTATGATTCAATTTTGGTTTTATCAAAACAAAAATACTTAATTATACAAATGTGGGAAGAAAAATGGATAGTGAGATCAATAAATCAGAGTAAGTTCTAACCATGTGTTCCATAATAAACTCCCTAAAAATTAAACAAATTATTAAGTAATTTAAAAATGTTAAACAATGAATGAAAAATCATTCACATAATTTTAACAAAAAAATTATTTCACATTATATGATATTTTTTTTATATAAATTCAAAATTAAATTCATATCTTATATAAAAAATTATACAAGTAAATTGGAATGAATAAAATAGAATAAAAAATGATGTAATGTGTAATGGAGACAATAAATCATATAACCAAGTACAAAATCCCCATGGTATTTTAGTTTATTTAATATGATCCTCAACAATATCAATATTCATTTTTACTCATGATAGGTGTTCATAATAAAATATATCTACATCCCAATTTGGGTGCACTTATGGGCAATGAACACCCCTAAAGTGGATCCATATTTAGTATTCATGTTACATCATTTTTTCATAAGTTACCATATTCAATCCTTTTTTAGCGGTTATTGATTTTATATTTCATTTTATTTTTATCAATAACAACTGACGATGAAATTCTATTCTGAAAACAATAAATTAAATAATATTAAATCAATCATTTCAAAAAAAATTAATTTTCATGTTTTCATTTTTCAACATTCCATTATCATTTGAATATGAAGAAATAAGTTTCCATAAATTAAAAATATTCCAAGTCTTTTTTCATATTAATCAATCTTCCACATGGTTCAATATAAAATCAATTGATCTAATCGATTTCAATATCAAGCATTCAATTTCCCCAAATCTAACCCACATTTCAATCCCATTAAAATTGGGGTCTTCCATAATTTCCATTCCATTTCAAAATAACATACAATTTTTTTGACTAGGATATATATATAAAATAAAAACTCATTTTATTAAAATCATGAAATTTATGATTTCAATTGGAAGGAAAAAAATCTTGAAACTGTCTAACACTATTCACATGGTCAAAGGCAACACCGACAATGGGATCACTAATGATGAACAAGGTAATGTTAATAAAAAAACAAAAAATATATATCCATCAATATAGATTTTAGATACATCAATAACTTGATGATTATCTCTCTCTAAAAAGTATAGAAATGAATATCATAAAAGACCACGCGAGGGTATATTCACTTACCAAAGATGGATCACATTTTCCAATAGAGAATTCATTCATTAAAAAAGGTTCAGGGGTGTCAAATAAAATTTTGGGAGACTTTATAGACCAATTAATTTAATTAGGTTTAAAATAGGGTGATTAGGTGTTACAGTAGTTATTTTTAGGGATTAAATAAAATTTTCAGCAGGAATTAACACATGTGCACACTTTTTGTTATGTAAGGCTGCACAGTTAGAAAAACTGTACTCCCTAATCCTAAGAAACTATTATTGGGGAAAACAGTTTCTCCATAGAGGTTAGATGATGTTTAAAAAAATTCACCAAACATGAAAAACCTCACTCTCTGAGGTTTCATGGTTTTTAGGTACACTCCTCTCGGTTTGTGTAATCCAGGCACCACATTCCAGTGGGTCACAACTTGTTGGGAAATTTTGTCAGCCAAACCAAAAAACTCTAACAAAATATGTACCAAAAATGCAAAAACCAAGGGCTTACAAGGTTACCCAACGTTTCACCAAAAACAACTAGACACATGATCCAACCTAAATTCCAGAAAAATTGATAATGAATACCAGAAATAAGGAAATATGGGGATACACAATCCTCATTATAATGATATTATGGAATAAACCCTTATTAATTTCATAACATTTGAATAAATTACATTATGAGATAAATAAAATAAAATAAAAATTAAATACTATTAATAAAAAGTGATTCATGGTTTCATATACCGATGAGGTAGATGGTAATCCTCAAAAAAATTTGACAGGTTCATAAAAACAATATGACCTAATGGAGTAAAAATTGAGATAAAATATCTTACAGATATTGGACCATTGATGTCAGAACTAATCAATTAATTAATTATTTCAATAAAATCAAAATAAAATTATATAATGATGAAATTCAATATAAAATTATAAAAAAATTTGTTATCGACATAATTTTAGAATATCAAAGATAATGAAGAATTAATATAACCTAGTGAAATAATTGATTATGAAACCCTTAAAACATTGTAATGTTCACCTTAAATAACCTTTGGTAAAATAATTGAAATTTAAAAATAAAATCCCACGATGTATAAATTAATCATTAAATAAAATGTAAAATGGTAATTACATACATTAAATAAAACAAATTAGGTGACTAAATTAAAATTCATCTCAATGAAGGGAAATTAAGATGAATTCTATATCCCAAAACATATTTTCAGTTAAATTCACTATAACCTCATTGATGACTATTTTATAAATGTTATAATTTTTTATATAAAAAATATTTAAATTTATAATATCTTATATGAAACTACTATAACATTTTACCATCCATTTTCTAATAATAATTCATTATTTTTATTATTTCAGATGTTAATTTCCTTATTTTCTCGTGATTGATTTTTTATGAATGGTAAGGTTCTTATAAATATGAGATATTATGAAAATATAAAAAAGTAATTAAAAGTAATAAATATCATATTTTTTACTGGTTACATTTTTTCAATTATTTATTGTAGGATATGAATAATTAATTGCATCTCTTTGGGGAGATGGTAAGATGTTTGTATGTACGCACACTAATATATTCATTTAATTGTTGAAAATGGTATTGAAGTGGAATATATATTAATTTTAATTAATTAATGAAATGTAATATTTTTCATATATATTAATTATTTCTACAATTAATACTTCCAAAGTGAGTTGGTGATGAAATACAAATTAAATTAGTTTTGAGGTGGTAGTTTATCGTACACATGAGTGATGGCTTCCTTACACATTTAGCAGAGAAGGAGACAGATAAATTTTTTTACATAAAAAATATAACATTTTAATATATGGTATATTCTAGATTTATTATATTTTATCTTTTAATTTTAAATTTAGGGTTGTAAAATAAGAGTGAAAATTAAAGAGCCTTATTAAAAAGATTATGTTCTCTTAGAGAAATCCTATTTGGATATCTTCTTAAGGACCCTTAAGAAGGTATTTTAGTATTAAAAAACCTCTAGAATTTCATGATGGATGTTTTTGAGACATTTTATTAGGTTTTAGTAAATAAAATTACATTATAAGTGTGAATATGTGAGGGGAATGAGTTCCATTTTATAATTGTGGAAGAGTGACATTTTTCCTAAATACCTAAAAAAATCCATTAATGTGAAGTGAAAGGCATCCCATGTGCCTCAAAAAATTATAAATAATGTATTTTAAGGAATTTATATTCTATCCTAAACTTATTAACATAAAAAGAAACATGTTTTAAACTTTTGACTCATTATCTTCTATGATTACTTTCTTTTACCATTATATTGATTACAACTTAAACTAGTTTTTAACCTTGATATTTATCCAATTAATCCTAAACTAGAATGATATATATTATATAATGTAATCCAAGATAATATAAATATTAAATACACTTTTCAAAAAAAAAATCTATATGTGTTAATGATTAGTTTTAATACATGCTTATACGGCGCACAAAACCCTATTTTGACATTAACAGTAGTAAAACAATTTAATTTTATTTACTAATAACTATAAAAATTATGTTTAATAATATTAATGAATATTAAAGTTTATAAATCATAATAATAAACCATTTATATCAAATTCAATTCACATAAATGTTAGATTTTAGTTTAGGGAAAAAAATATATAAATCCTGTCGAAAATAGGTTTTCATGAAATGAATTTTCAAAGAATAAGATGATACAATATTAATTATATGACAAACAATTATCATTAAATAAATTTGAATTCATATTTTTGGAAACATAATATATAAAGTTATCATAATAATTTATCATTAAAAATTATTTTTAGCCATTTAAATGGATATAAGCTATTCTTTTTATAAATCAAAATAGATTTCTAAAAAAATAGTTTCCTAAAAAATACTTATTTTACCGTTGAATGATATTATAATTATTTATATAAATTTGGATGTTATAAATATTATAATTATTGATTTTATTATGAATTATTATGAATTATTATAAATTATGCATCCAATAGTTAAATATTACACTTTTAAATATTCATAACAACATATTCGAAAAGAAAAATATTAAAATTTTATTCTTTTCTTATTTTGTCCAGGTACGTTTGAAATAAATATTCATCAAATAATATTAAGATTTTTTAATTTAATATTAAAACATAATTTGAATTATAGTTTTACTAAAATTTAACATTCACCAACAACAATTTAGTCCTCGGTGTTACAAATGGTATTATTATACATTCATTAGTAAATTTCCCTAGTTTGTCCAACCATCCAAAACATTTTCCGGGAACTGAAAGATATTTTACCTTGAGATATTTTTAATAACAAATTAATTTAATTTTCATTCAATTTATCTCCACCTTAGTACATTCATATTTTAGGGAGTGACAAGATTTGTTAAAAACTAAATAAGACATCAACAACAATCCTTGAAATTTTATAGGATATTATATTTTCCTTTTTTAATATTATTATTGATCAATATATAAATTTTCATAAAATTATAAATGGTGAAAATAAATAATATTATATTGATTATTTTTATCTTATTTCAATGTGATATGTTTTTCACATCCTTTTAAAACTGATTCTTTCCAAGATTTTTTACTAACACCAATATTCATATTTCAATAATACTCTCTTTTATGATTTGTGAGAGTATACTTAACTTTAGTCCTAATATAAGTTATTTAATTGTCTTGGAATGTTTTTTCTATTTTCACTGAATCTTTTTTATGTTACATTCCATTTTCATAAAAGTATTTTCAGACATGAGACATCTAGATTGAGTCTTTCTATGTTTATAGTCATTATAAACATGTTTCTCATGATGATCTTCCTATTTATTCCATTTTTCAAAAAAAATCAAAATGAGGATTTTGTTCTTTTTAAAAATCATGTATTAAATTTTAAAGAATTATTCCATTGATTATTTATTATACCCAAATTAATTCGTCAACATTATAGATTCAATCTTGAGATTTTCATTTTTCCAAATACATGGCATATATTGTGATCTCCATAAGTATTCCATATTATATTGTTCAAATTCTTCATTTTAACTTTTAAATTATCTTAATTTCAGTAAAAATTAGTAAATAATGCTCTAAAAAACTATATATTTTTATATTTTAATAAAATATTTTTAGTAAATACTCCAAAAACCATCTTACTAAATATACTTATTTTATATTTTATATTTTACTTTTTATTTTTTTTGTGCACTATATATATTTAATATAAGTTTTTTATCATTTTTTAACAAATTATTTTCATCCAAATAATCATTATAATATCATTTATTCATATTTAAAAAGTTTAATGAAAAAAATTCACTTCCTATATGATTTAAACATTTTTTTGAGTTTTGTTCTCTACATTCCACAAAATCCCAATTAATTTTTGGGGATGAGGAACATAATCCATCCATCCAGTTTTGTGACATAATCCTTATCTTCATATTAATTAAGCCCATTACCTCTTATTTAGATTCTAAAATTACAAATATCTATATATAATTAAATTAAATATTATAATAATATTTTTTTATGCTGTAGATTTCCATATTTCATATACAATAAAAATATTATGAAACTCATCAAGAGATAAATTATCATTACCTTCAAAAGATGATATTTTAGGATTAAATATCTCTTAAATGTTCTTTATTAACTTTTTAATATTAGTTTTAACATCCAGTATATCCCTACATTATCAGTTTCTTATAAAAATGTTAATAAATGTATTAATGTACTCATCAATACTTTCATCATCCTCAATTATGACATATTCAAATATACTTCTATATATTCCATGATTTTCATCCATCATATTAATAATTCCATTGAAGATGATTTTGAATTTTTCCCATGTTTCCTTTGATGTCTTCAAACCCATTATATTTATATAAATATTTTCTAATAAAAAAATAAAAAAAATTTCAATATTTTCCATTAACAAAAAATACTAATTTAAATACAAAATATTATGGGATAATATTTCTCAATTTTATTTAAAACAAATGGATACTACATTGATTGCCTCCGAGAATAGATGCATAAAATATGGTATCATTAAATATTTTCTTCCCCATGAATATTTTATATAATAAGTGGGAATACCTCTTCAATTAACTAATTTTGTATTATACAAGATAATATATGTAAATACCCTACACAAGGAACACATATTCTCTTTTTTTCTATGGTGTTATAAAAAATATGAGAACCACTAAGAAGGAGGGTTGAATCAGTGGTGATATTTTATAAATTAGTTTCAATAAAAATTAACCCCAACAACTTGTAATATTTTTTTATCCATTTCATCTTTCAATATAGACCACATTCATATTGAATTATAATAAATTAAATCAAGAACATAAGATTTAAGAGTTCTTATCAATGTGTGGGTGATAACTTTCTTGATCAGGTTACTCCCATTGGATAATGGATATTCACAATGATATAATTGAATATAAATAATCTATGTTTTTTTAATCTAATTTTAATTCCCAACATGAAATGATAATTGTTCCCAATAATTTAAATATTTTCTTATAGTCCAATTCCATTTGAATAAATGAATATTTTCAAAGTTTCTCACAAAAAATTATCTCAAAGTTTCCCATCTATTTAACTCTTTATCTGGTATGTCTTTATCCATTATGACAAAAAATCTATATATTATACCTCCATTTGGAATAATAC
Source organism: Viscum album (assembly GCA_963277665.1). Classification (NCBI taxonomy): domain Eukaryota; kingdom Viridiplantae; phylum Streptophyta; class Magnoliopsida; order Santalales; family Viscaceae; genus Viscum; species Viscum album. The sequence continues at coordinate 63,779,474 of OY728136.1, read as the reverse complement.
ATTCGGGTAACTCTATCTTGTACTCTTTGGTATACAACACATATGTCTGGTGTGACTCTTCATTCACAACCTATAGCTTCCATGGTTGGAAAAGCATGTTTATCTTTAAATGAAAATCTTAACACATCATATTTCTCTTGTACATAAACAATTTTATTTATTTCCATGAATTCACCTATTTATATAGGTATATATTCTCATAAAATATAGTTGAAATATTTTCCTCTAAAAATATATATTTTTTCAGTTAGCCTAGCTTTGTTAGAACACCTCCAAACATTCTAGAAAATTATTTAGATATCATTAAAACTCTACATCAACAGTATTATTCAAACATAATCAAATCAGAGAATGAATAATGGACATTGGAGAAAAAAATTAGATTCATAATGGTTAAGAAAATTATATTATTTATGTAATGATCCATAGTATTCTACTAGAATATGGTATATATGGTACCTCCAAAAAACCTATGTCTCGTAAAAATATATCTAACTCCCATCAATCTGATATAAATCATCTGATTGAAAAAATTTTGTAAACTATGGATCTATCACTATGGAACTCTACACAGAACTCCTCTATTTTAGAAACATCAATTATGTTCATTACACATCATCTATCTGATTATTTGGCGTGTATCTATTATTACACCCATGGTTTGATCTTACATGACATAGGGTATGATTCATAACACACACTCTTGTACAACATCATATAAGCATCCATTCAAGCACATCAAAGTTTCTCTATCCCAATATCATCCATATACATAATATTTTAATTTTGAAACATCATTACATTGGACCTTAGTATATCTTGAAATAAAAAACATCACTATGTCGTTGAACTCCATACATCAAGGTTGAAGGAAATATTTTACCTTCATATATATTAACCATTTGGGGAATTATGATATACTAGATTTACAATTACTTTTTCTGATTATCATTTCTTCTGTATGAGCTTCATGGGTTCATATCTTTGAAAATTTTACAACTTGAAACTATTAATAATTACAATCGATACTTCATAGAATTTTTGTATCCATAATCATTAAGATCTTATATCTAGTAGATTAATTCCGTTGTACTTAATTCTTGTCATTACAATAATCATTTTAAATCCTATCTATATTGAGGATTGAATATCATGTATCCACAACAAAATCATTATACAAAATGTAACTTATAACCCTTTTCATCAAACTCGTAAAAAACCACATGAATTAAGAGTGTCATAATGATGTACAGAACATGAATATAAGTATAGATTCATCTTACTATATAAAGTAACATTATTAAACTCCTCCAATAACATAAAAGTAATTATTCTAAATATATTATATAAAAAAATTATTATATGAAACACAAAAATATATATATAAAACATCATGAAACTAATAAAAAATTTAATACAAGAACAAAAAAATGATCTTTTAATATCAATGCACTATGATTAGTTTTCACTAAATCACTTATCCAATATTAAATGAAATAAAATATTAAAAAATTATTTAATAACTCTAATTATATTTATACTCAAAAAATTATAAATTAAGGGAGGTATTCATTAATAAAGGAAGACTCAAGAGTATATCTTAATACATGTGGTTGCATTTTAACATCCTTCACTTTAAATATTACATCATTCTAAAATATATAAGGAAAACTAGGAGGAGGTAATTAATTGTATAAAAACAAACATATGTGATATATATTGATGACTGATAAATTTGAAATCATAATCCGCCCATATTAAATTAATAACTACAATACATATATTTAGAAAATGGTAAAAATTCTAGAAATAATAAACAAGGATTCAAAATGAGGTCAATTATGCCCCTTCATGTTTAACAAAAAAATTATTTATCCCTCTATTACAAAGGCATAAAAAATATAAAATGTATTATAATAGATATATATTATAATTATTCTATCCACTAATCTTCATCCACCTAAATATCCCATGTATATATATAAGAGGATTAATTTTAATAAAAAAAATTTATAGGTGAACAACAAATTTGAAAAAAAAATATAGATTTTTGAAAGGTGATACTATAATTTTTCTATTATGGAAAATATTATTCTTCATGTTATTTTATGGTATAATTAAATAAAAATTTTATTACTAAATTCTTGAATAAGTGAATATTCTTATATAATAATTCATATTACAAAACAACTAGTTAACAAAATAATCAAAATAGTTTTACATTTACGTATCATATTACTAATAATCATTTGGAATCATTTTAATGGAATATATGATGTTTATATAACTATAATGTATCTATCATATAGTTCCATTTTAACTTATATTTTTATTTTAGTTCATCTACTCAATAAAACAACGTCATATTTCCATTAAAAAACCCATTCGTGGTATTACAAACTAAATCCCATTCATATAAACCATTACATCACCGATAATATATTATATATATTAGTTTTGAAATGGTACTTAATTACTTTCATCCGATTTAACATAACTAGAACACATTACCTTATTATTAGTAATTTCACATGTTTTAGAATTCCTAATCCACCATTATATTAGGGAAGATCCCCACATTAATAATTTTTATTACATCGACATCATGTAAATACATTCATCATATAACCTACATGGGGTTCATAAAAATTAAATTAAACCCCCAAAATCAGTATTTCAATAAAATGAGATGTCATGAAATATTTTATTAAATTTATAAACACATTGAATTTAAATAAATCTGTATAAAACCAACTAGTCCCATATAACAATGATTCAATAAAATATCACTAATTTCATTAATTAAAATTATTTAAAAAAGTCTTGTAAACAAAATTGAATTAAATATATTTTAAAAAATGATATAACTTGTAATTTTCAGTAAAAGATTGTAATATTAATCTAAACATTCATGAAAGTAATCTCAAAACATAATCTAAAAAAATATATTGTTCATATATTAGACAGAATTATTCTATGATCTTTTAGTTGTAGGTTAAATAATAATGATAAAATAAAAAATTTACCATAGTGGTTTATATGAGGAAATTTCATTAATGGTACCATTGGACATTGAATGCAGTGTTTACCCTTAGAATTATTATTTTTTTGAATTATTGTGTTTCATGATTATAAGTAATATTTAATTGTTTTGAATTTATTTCATACACATAATGCTAGTGTTAATGTAAATTAATTATAAAGGGATATACATGTGGATAGTATGAAATTACTATTTCAATCTCATTTGTCTACTTTCCATATAAATGATGTAATTTTGGGTTAACTTTGTCATGTTTGGGATTAGTATTTTTGTATTAAAATATTATTCTTATTTATTTTTACACTAGAGAAATTAATATTAATTAATAAAACATTATAAAATTATTTTATGGTGTATTCATTGGAAATAATATAAATATAAAGGATGATAACATATTTCATCATTATCGATGATACATTATTCAAATTGTTCATGTTACTGTAAATAAAGTACAATAATCGGTGAATGATTATTAAACCATTAGTATTTACACAATTCTGACTGAAATATTAATTTCCATTATTCTACATTACCAAAATAATTTTCCACCATCCCCTCAAATTCAAATTAAAACATCCTTCTCCTTTATTGAATTCAGGATATTAATTCTTTGTATATTCATCACAGATGAATTTTTATTTGATAATCAATTAAAAATAACATTAGATACCATTACCATATTGAAATAAGAATAAAATTTTAATTGAAATAGAATTTATTATATTTTAATGTTTTATTTTGATTAGTGTAATTCAAAACATTCATTATTCAAAATATCCTATTAGTGTAGTTATAATGGGAGATAAATTTTGTTGAATTTTATATGAAGAAATATATATTAGAGTGATCTAGCAATGTATTGTAGTACGCTTTTTATTATGGGGAAATAATAATTATTTTTTTAGGAAATGCTTATTTTTAATGTAAGAATATTCAAAAATATTAACATGATCAATAAAAAAATAATATTGTTAATATTTTTATATAAAATTTCATTTCACAGAATCTATGATGACGAAAAATATAGAATAACTAAATAATAATTTTAAAATTATTGAATTTTTAGGATTCTCATTTACCATAATTCGATAATATATCTAATAATGGGTAGTAAAACATCCCACTAACATCAAAACATCCATGATCATGTTTATGTTTCCACCTAAAAACCATTTTTATTTTATAACATAACAACCATGATCGACCAACAACGTGGGATCTCTACACTCTATGGTGTTTGATGATAGGATTCCATTGATGATTTCAGAATGTATTTAACTGTGATTTGGGATGGTATAAAGTCTTTTTTTATGGATTAAGTATTGGAAATGAAATCATTTATAAGATTAAGAAATTTTCATCTTCAATGAATATGGTCAATAGAGGTATCAAGCTTGGGAAATCTTCAAATAATATGATATAAGAAGTATTGAAGTAAATATCATAGACACAAAAGTATATAACCCAAAATTATCGAGGAGGGGGATTTTTTATGGAATTTAATGACAATTGAAATGGTATTATTCTATATCACAGATCATGTCACTAGTGAGTTGTGATGCAAGGGCGTAAATCATCCAATAAATATTAAAGGAAATGTATCTTCAATATTCATGATATGTAATTCCTATAAGCACTAGGGTTGTTCTTTGTTGGGAATGGAGTATGGTTTTTGTTTGTTGTCAAGCCTCACAACTGATCTTACAGTACATGATAACAACATGGTTGAAGGTGTAGTCATTTCCATGTGTTTTTCCAAATTTTTTGACTCAAGATCTAGAGGATGGGCTAGAATTGCAAAAGGTTTTTTTTGGAAAAAAGTCATAATAAAAATGGTAAATGTGTGGGTTTCATAATGACTTGGTTTATATTCACGAAGATATGGAACATCAGAAGTGGATACAGTGATCTCTGTGATAATGATAAGTGGAGCATCGCGGCTGTGTGATGTGTTGTGGGTGATCTCCAAGACTATTTCTAAGTTCACGAGAGCATAACATAGAGTGGAGATCTATGAATATGTTTTTTAAATGATCCAAAAAATGTGTTGGAGAAGGTAGAGATTCACGAATATTTGGGCCAATAAATTTAATTCTACCACCACTTCCTTTAACATCAATTTTTTCAAGGGAAATTCGTAATCTCCCTAATTTCACAAAGCTATGGGAGAACTAAGAATTTATATTTCTATGTGATATTAATCATCAAAAAATACTATCTGAGTCCCGACAAGTGAAAATGTTTCTATGCGTTGAGTAGTTCATGATGATTGGATATTCCAAATTTTCTTAAAAAGACCCATGAATAATGTTTTTTCTTGCGATGGTTTAATGCTTCATGATAGTAGTGAACTTAATGAAGGAGTTTAATGAAAAATAGTTTTGAATATTTGGTTTTATTTTAACATTACATTCAATGTTCATCAACATAGGTATACAGTTTAGGAAAACTCTCATGATGAGTAAGGGGAAAAGACTTTAATTCTAATCCATTGATGTGACCTTCAAGTCGATAAACTGACATAGACTTCTCAATATGCTGGGAGCTAGGGGATTTGATGGAATTTTTCCATGGGACATTGTGTTCTACCCCTAAAATCATGTTTATGAATTTTCCTTGTACATAGTGACTGTGTCTGAACTTTTATATTTCATAACTAGTGAAGATTAGCGTATTTATGTATGACAGAGGCACTGTTAGAATATGATCCAAGTTTAGTGATGGTTACATTTATGGTTGGGTTCTATTTGTGTTTATGCAATTGATATGCTATGATAGAATCTATTATGTGTTTTTTTGATAGGGGTGATGATGGTGTTGATGAAAGGATATGATAGTAGTAGGGATTTTTTTCATATTTTTAGTTAGTTTGAATGGATCTTGGGTTTCATTTTATATGGTCACCAGTGCTGGTAGTAATGTATGGCGATGAGGAAAATGATGGTTTAATAGGATCATGATGGGTAATTACAAGAAACTAGAAAAGATTTCACAGATGGATCATGGATTGAGGAACCCTTGGGTTCGTTGTCAATTTTTTAAATTTCAAATTTGGTCTGAATCTTTATTTTGGTTCCCTCTTGTATTCTGTGGTTACCACTTTCCCTCAAAGAGGCTCTTCTTAAATTTAAAATCATAATTTTTATTCCAATATTTATTTACTACACTATTCAAATATATAGGTTTTTTATGTTCTTACAAATTTGGGAACAAGATCCATTACTATAAAAGAAAAAGCTGACACCCCCATTCATCCAACCCCTCTTAGGGTGCTCTGGGGTTATATATGGGGTATAAGGGGTTGGTTCACCGATCATGGATTTTATACAATAAAGTTATTATACTTTTATTATTTGATGTTATTTCTTGTGTTAACAATGAACTGTGATTTTGATTAAGACTTGGTAATATCAAAGAAAAATATTATATCTACTAGGATCAAGATGAATAAGAAAAAGAAATATAATAGATAGTTGAAGAAGTGAATCATATCTAAAAATAGGTAGTATTTGGTTCTTCATTCCTTTCAGATAATTAATATATATCACATTTTTATTGTAAAGAGAAGTTGGGTCAGGTTTCTATCAAAGAGAATTAAAAACATTCTACCTCTTGTAACTGAAAATATTAAAGTGATCAGGTAGTATGTATTAGAACCATTGAAGGATTTCAGCAAAATAAGGATCTTAGCATAAGTGGTAATGATTATCAATCTACAAACTCACATTAATTTTCAATATAAATATAATGAACATATCTACAAGATATTCTTGAATAAAGAGTTGTCGTCTACTGTAGAATCATTCAATTTGTGGAAGTATAGATCACCCTACTTGTAGGATAAGTTGATTTTATAGAAAATATATTGGAATGAAATGTTATTTAATGTTTAAAACTCTCTAAATAGGTTGAAACCATTGAATAAACTAATAGGTAACATGAAATAATTTCTTTGAAACATATGAAAGAAGTTTAAGAGAAATCGAAAGTCAAAATGGTTGTTGATGAAAATATTCATTTGTTTAAAGATAAATTGAAAAATAGAACTGATTTCAGGTGTCTACAATTAAAATGAATATCCAAGAAGATCAATGTACATGACTCTTTGATTCCGAATAAAGTGAGGCTGCATCATGAAGAAGTTGTTACAATGAAAAAGGCATGTGAAGAAAATATTAATATGATTAGAGATTATAAAATCATACTCATTATGATATTTCATGATTTGGAAGCCCAGCTGTTCAATCTTGAGAAGTCATATATTGATACATCACAAAATAATGAAATAGTTTTTTCCACTACACAATGCTTACTAGAGGATTATAAAGATGAAAGATCACCAAAATGGGATAAGAGGATCATGAAATCTTTTGATGATCTATCTCAAGTAGTTGAGAAGAAACATGTACTATCCATACCAAATTTTTTTAATGCCTCATAACCTATCATCATAGACACTATTGGTTTTAGGAAAAAACACTGAACAATTATGGTTGAAGAGAGGTGTTGAAAAATAAAACAACATGATTGAGGTGGATAAGAAAAGAGTATAGAAGATGGTTTCCCACAACTTGCTCAACAAGTCATGGAGAACAACCACCAACCATACAAAAGAGATATAAAGAAATCACAATTTGAGCAAAAATGTTGGTTTTGAAAAATATTTCGGAATTATGCATTAAATTTTTGGTACCATCCTCAAAATTTAAAAACACAAAGGAATAATATCTCATTGAGGAGAAAGAAAGATATAAAGAAGCAACATCCACATTCCCAAAATAATCTTTTTACTATAAATAGATTTGGAATGACTGATAACATATGCGAGGTATGAAATGGACGTGGTTACATGGCCAGTACATGATAATTTCAGTATATATCCAAAGTGGATAAGAAAAGTAGATCCAAAATCTAGAAAGGAATAAAGAAGGATCCTTCAAAAAAATTAGATGAATGTTTTGAACAGAAAACCCTACAATATGACATCAATGAATTATTTTGAGAAGACATTGGATAATAAATAAAATAAAATGAATGGTAGTTCATCCAAGATAACAAATGAGACATTTCACGCACACAATAACTAATGTAAAAGACCCTTGAATGATGTAATATTTTATAATGACAAGTTAGTTATTTTCCATGATGATTTGTATAGAGTGACGAAAAATGATGATTCATTAGCTAAAGATACTACGAAAGGAAGAGAAAACATTCTAAATGATGAAAACTAATTTAATGAGAGTATTTAAACAAAACTAAACCCGTTTTATAAGGATGATCTATTTGAGGGATGCATACAATTTGGATACATTTCAAAAAAAATAACCTTACTACTAGAGAAAGAAGAAATCCATAATAGAAGTAAGAATTTATCATCTGTGAAGACTATTACGAAAAAAATTCCTGAAAAAAAGTAGAAGAGGATGGGAAGAGATCCATGTTACCTCAATATAAATCAAAACAAATTTTCTTATTTGAAAACATGAATAATAGAGTAAATAGAGAAACATGGATAATAATTAAACCTTAAAATTATACTTCATAATGATGAAGCGTGAAGGATCCACCTTATTCCATCTATCACTGGTTATTATATTATTTATTATAATTTGTGAATTGAAAGGAGAAACATGTTCCTAGGGGGATAACCTAAGAAGTAGTGAGGGATGTCACATTTTTTCAAAGCTGAAGAATTCAGCATATTTGAATGATTCTGAAATTTGGTATTAAAATAAATATATTAGGTTGGATCATTTTTTTTGATGATGCTAAAGATGTTCTATTCAGGAAAAATTTGTTAAATAATATAGGAACCTTCCATGATATTGTTTCTTGTATCATAGATAACAAGTGTTTATAAGGATCATCCCTTATAATGTTTTAAAAGTTATCATATGTGGACAATCAGAAGACAAAGAACAATTATGGGGTATTCCCCAAAAATAAATTTCAGGAAATTCATTCATGATGACATCCACCATTATGAAGATAATGTGAAGTATTAAACATGAGGGGTGACAAATTAAGAATGATGTAGAAGCATCCAGAATCATTTTTTTAATTTTCTTCTTACATGATTATTCAAGAAATATCTTGAAGATAATGTAATTAGAAAAAGGGATTACGGTATTATGATCAGCGGTCAAGGTACCAATTCAGATTCTGCAATAATGTAAGACTAATATATTCTAGGCTAAAATAAAAAAATTTATTCAAATGAATAATTATATAAAGAAATGATAATTTAAGAAACATTATCTAAAATCCAAAGGATAAATAAAAGAGAAGAAATTGATCACCCTAACATCATTAGGGATTGAAGTCTTTGACATATATAATGATAATGGGGAGCAAATAAGATTATGTATTTCTACAAATTATAGAACCAACCTCATTTGAAGAAGCAGTGAAGGATGAGTCGTGGATGAAGAAAATGACTGTGCAATTTAATCATATCAACAAGAACTACACATGAGATCTTATTAATGGACTAGAAAAAAACAATGTTATAGGAACTAAATAGATCACCAAATATTTTTAATAATAATGGAAATTTAATCAGATACAAGGCACATTTAGTGTGTAAAGGTTGTACAAAGATTTAAGGAATTGATGTAGAAGAAGCATTTGATGTAGTATCAAATCTAGAGTTGATCAAGATTTTCCTTCATATGAAAATCCAAATAGGATACGATGTTTATCATATGGATATCAAAACATCATTCATAAATGGTGTTGTTGATGAGGATTTATAAATTTAAGAACCTATGTGTCATCTTGTTGGTAATGATAAAATGAATGTTTTAAGATTGAAAAATTATTTTATGGTCTGAAGAAGGAACCATGAGCGCGGTATTCTAGTCTGGATTCTTATATAATGAATCTCAAATTTAAAGGAGGACATGATGACCATAATATCTATGTGAATAATTTGATGTAAGATCAAATTATGGTGTTGGTATACATAGATGATATTATATTTGGAGAAATCAGGTAGTGATCAGTGGAAGAATTTTACAATCAAATAAAATAATAATTTTAAATTTTGAGGACTGGTGAACTCATGCACATCTTTGGGATTTAGGTGATTTAGATGAAGGATTATAAATAAATTTCTCAGGAAAAATATGCAGGAGTAATCCTAGATAAATTCAACATACAGGAATACATATCAAGGTTTACTCCGATTGTGGTTGAAAAAAAACATAGAAATCGTGAGGGTTGGTCTTTTTTAGATTCCACGATGTATAAGAGAATCATTGGATTCTTATTGTACATACCTACAACATGGATAGTTATTATATTTTCAACATGATTTTCATCTCTATTTCATGGTAAACCAAAGGAATAACCAATGGAGTTAGTAAAAATAAACATGAGTTAATTTCAAGGTACTCACATTTTTTAATTATATTTTTATAAATGAAGATATCATGAACTATCAACTTTTTTTTATGATGACTGGGCTGGAGATGTGGTGAATCGAAAGCCCAAAAGTAGTGGATTGTTCTTTATTGCAATGAAATGTATGGGATGGTTTAGAAAAAAAATAACCAATGGTGATTCACTATGATAACAAGAGTCTAATCGATCTTACGAAGAAACATGTTTAGCATTCTCATATGAAACATATTGAAATCAGATTAATCATCATCAAGGAAATTACATAACAAGGAACGGTTAAAATAGATCATGTTGGAATTGAAAACCATGTGGTTGACATTATGACCTAGACATTGGAAACAAATGTGTTTGAAAATATCATTTGAATGTTGGTGTTCATCCACATCCATGTGCATGATGAGGTTACAAATAATCCACTCTCCCTAGTCGTGTTAAATGTTTTAATCCTTTTGTGGATGTATAACAAGTTTATGGGGGAGTTATGATCTATAGGGAGTGTGTTTAGAGATATACAAATAAAAATAAGGGTTTTTTTTTGTTTATTTATAAACATGTGAAACAGAGATATTCAATAATATTAGATTTCAGAATAATGGGGTATAATGAATGGAAAAATTAAATGATCTAAAATGGAATATTTAGAAATATTTAGGTTTAATTGACAATAAATTCATTGTTATGAGGAAAAAATCATGGCTTATCATGACCACCTTTATGTTCCAAAAAAATATAACCCAGTTCATGCTTCAAATATTGATTTCTAAATTGATAATTGCTCAAAAAAACCTATTGTGTTTTATGATTTGATTCTTGAAAATTTATTTTTATAGCAGTTGGTTCTTAATTGATTTGTTTTATAGATTGATAACAAATAAAAATGGTCATATTAATGAAATCAAGGTCGTTTCTTACTATAAATTGAGTATGGGTGTGTGTTTTTTTCAATCATCACATGGTTGATTAAGGAGATTTCAATTAAAGTTTCCTTAAATTACATGCTGACAATACTGTTGAAGGTGATTTCATTTCCCAATGTCTACAAAAATTATGGACTCAAAATCCATAGGAAGGGGTAACATCATGGATAGTTGTTTTATGGAATAAAAACATCATGAAAATGGTAATGGTATAGGTTTCATGAAGACTAGGGTGATATTTTCAAAGATATGGAAATTCACAAATAGAGATAGTGATATCCGCAATTATGATAAGTGGATCATCATGACTGTGTGATGTGTTGATGGTGATCACTGCGACTATGTTAAACTTCACCAGAGAATCTCAAAGGGAGGAGCACTGTGGATATGTTCTTGAAAGATTAAAAACATTATCTATATGTTGTAGAATCCTAAAATTTTGAGCCTATAAAGATGAGGCTATCCTCACATTGTTTAATATGATTTTTTAAAGGAAAACTGGAATCTCTCTGATTTTGTATTGTTAGGGGGATCCATGAATTTGGATTTCTATATGATCTTGAGCATCATGAAAATAATATCTATATCTAAACTAATTCCAATAATTCTATGTATAGATTTCTTCATGATGATGGTATATCTTTCATTGGATCACTGAGCCTCATGAAGAATGTTTATTCCAGGAAGATCAGGAGCTTCATGAAGGTTGTGAATATTGTGAAGGAGCCTCACTAAAGGTGGTTTTGAATATCTAGTTTTAAGAGAATAATACATTCAAATTACCTCAACTAATGTTTATGGTGGATTTAGAGACTCATGATGATTCAAAGATTAATAATTTAATGCCAATCCATTGAACGATTCATTTAAGTTGATAAAATGGGTTAAAATTCACTCGATGATGCGATCTAGGGGGAGTCGATAGAACACTTCTGAGGGATGTAGTGTAATATCCCTAAAATATTGTAAACTTAATTTTATTAAAACAAAGTGACTATGTATGATCATCTATATTCCACAAATATTTAAGACATGTGGATTTATGTATGAATGAAAAACTATTAGTGTATGCTCCTTAAACTATCCCTTAGTGGAGAACCTATTAAAACTGATGTGTTATCTCTTTTCATGTGAAATTTTTTATTACCACACTATTCCAATAGATTGTTTTAACATGTTCCTATAAATGTGGGAATACGAACCATCGTTTTAAAAGAAATAAAAGACTCCCTGCTTCACCCCTCCCCATTAAGGGTGCTCGGGGGTTCTATAATTATGAACATATTGTAACAACAAAATATATAGATACCTATATACTATTTCTATTTTATTACATTGTCATAAAAACATGGGATTAAATTCTTAAGGATGGATCAATTATGTAGTCTTGGTGAACCATATTTAGACCTAATTTTAATTTATCACATAGCAGATAATCCATAATACATATAAATAGAAATCATTTGGTATCATATAACTCTTTCAATGAATTTTTCATCATATCATGGGGAATGGGAAAAAATAAGGATGGTCTATGATTCTCAGTAAGGGTTAAATACAATGGAATACATCATGAATAAATAAGTTATAATAAATATAAAATGGTAAATTACTAACAAAAATGTCATTAAGTCAATAAATTGATAATGAAACTCACTCATAGACAATATCCATGAAAAAAACTAGTATAAAATGATTACAAAACCATCAAAGAAGGAAATTCAAAATATTTAACATCATCATTTAAAACATCAAAAAATATATACACTCAATTCCCCATATTATTAATTTTAAATCAATAGGTAGGTATATAAAACATAACTATTTAATATGGGAAATTGATTTGTGTCATGTGACATGTTGATGTATCGTGGGGATATTTTTATCTGGGAATCACCCATCACGTATGTCCAATGAATTCCTCTTATATTAAATGATAAATTAAATTCATAAAAATATTATTTGTCAACAAATATCTATTTTTGTTAATGAATATAGATTTATGATGATTTTCTATTCCCAATAAAATTATCATCATAATAAAATACCATATATAGAAATGGTATACGAATTATTCAATAATCATATCAATAATATATAGAATATTTAGTTTTTAGAGAAATGTAATGTTTAATTATAATAAGATAGATAAAATTTAGAGAGATAATTAATGATCAAAAAATTAATAAGAGATAATACAATACCCTAACTCCATCATAAATATTTGTTTTTTAATAAAATTATAATATTTTTTTAAAAATAAATTGATGGGTTGTAAAGTTTGAGATCCGGGTGCCCCCCAAAATTTCCCTAAACCTGGTTGGTCACATAAACTCAACAAAATTTTTCTAAATTAATGAGGTGAACAACTAGTAGTGAGGGCCAAGGTGTGGTAATGGGGAAACTATGCACTCATCGGTACAATATACAGAACAAAAAATAAATAGTAAACAATTGGGGAAGTAGTAATACCATACAATAAAAGTAAAAAACGGAAGACTATTAGTAATAAAACAACCAGATCATGTATATAAATGATGCATGTCACATATGACTAGGAAAGCATCCAAAAAAGTCCAAATGATAGAAATACAATATAGAAACCAAAGTGCATAAATAATGTAAACTCCAATAGCATCAAATGACTCATCTTGGCCCCATGCACTCCAGATCCAACAACAATCATGTACTTGATGAAGAGGGGCACTTTTCTTTATCTATAACTACAACCATATAATTTGTTTGGGTCCAAAATCATGACCCAAACACAGTGTGAGAATAGTCCTAGTTTTCAACAATCAAAATATTTGTGGCTAAATTTCATTGAATATATATATCTGGTAATATGTAGGAATATAGAAATAAACTAGGAAGTAATTATAAGTAAAAAATACTACAGTTTCCAATTACATTAATTTACATTTATTATTCATCCTTTTGATCATGTAATCTTGGGATCAAGCCTAAGATCTATTTCCCCATGTTTAATAGTGACAAAATAGATGTCTCAGAAGACCATCTATAAATTCAACTAAGATCGATTCAAAGCTTCTTTTTTGGCTTACAAGACTTGACAAAATCATTCATTTATTCAAACACAATCCCTTGGGATGTTCTCACAATCTATCCCCTCTAGTCTAACATATTTTCAAATCAGTAAATAATGACCCTCTGGGATGCTATCATAGTCTATCCACTTCAGTTCCACATTGTATTGATCAATTACAAATGACCACATGGGAAAATCTCATGGTCAATACCCTTGGTCAACATAGTATTGATAAATTATAAATGACTACCTGGGAGGTTCCTACGGTCTGATCCCCTAGGTCGATGACCAAATAGAACTCTCGTAGTCAATACCCCTGGGTCTACATAATAGTAAAACATACAAAAATTTCCCTACCTTGGGAAGATCTCATAGTAAAATTATCCATTGTCAAACTTCCACAATGAATATCAAAGGCATCTCATATAATCAGTAACTCCATCCTAACAAAACAAGGCATGGAAACAAGGCCAGCCTGACAGGAATCCTAGACCAAATGACCATAATTAAAAAAAAAATAAGGGAAACACACCCACTAGGAGTCCCAAAAACAAGGTATATAACCTTACACATATAAAAATACCCATTATCAGTTAAATAACCATAGAATGTGATAAAAAATGTTAATTTTTAAAAATAGCAATACCCAATCATGGATATGTGGCAATTTAAGCATATATAATCAAACACAACATAAATAATGGAATAAAAACCGACCTCGAGGTCTCATGATCAATACCCTAGAACGTTGGCCCTTGAATCGGGCTAGATCGGCAGAGATCGATGGGATTCCAATACACCTGATAACATCTCAATTAGAGATCAGATGATGAATTGGGAGGGGTTCGATGTTATTTGGCTTTCCATCTCTCTCCTATATGAAACATGGGTAGATGAAGACAGTTTGGGACATGAGACACAACCCCACTCCAATATATCAAATAAAAAGAAAACTACATGGTGTGTCTATTAAATATACATGTTTTTTTGTAGCCTTAACTGACCCATGTCTTAAGTGGTATGCCAGGTCATCATAGTGCCATGTAATTAGCTGTTACATGGCCAGTAAAAAGATGAACTTGACAACTGGGTACAGGATGTATACCCATAAGTACATGGTAGGTACTTAAAAAACCACATTCATTTCTTTTTTTATAAAACAACCTGATATCAAGATCCATTCCCAAAATGAAGATCCAGTTTCGTACAAACATCCTCTTTAAAGAAATTAAACCCTAAATTTACCTTTCAAAGGTGTTGAAGATGAATCTATGAAAAACCTCATCCACTGTGATTGTACATTGTCATTACTCTCCCAAGTCTCATCATGTACTCTCCCATTCATCCATAGCACCCGTACCACAGGAATAGACTGACCACAAAGAACATTTGTGTTGTGATCCACAATCAGAATTGGGTGATCATTAAAGGATGCAACCAAATCCAACATAACCTTCTTGAGTTGAAAAACATGATACGGGTCATAAATGTAATGTCCTTGATAAGAAACATGGAAGGTATCATGAAAATCCTAGTTCTGATGAGGTAATTTCAACTAATAGGATATCGTCCTGAATCTCTCCAAACCCTTAGATGGCCTAACATATCTTGGTGAAAGTTTCCCCTATCTCATAATCCTATTATGTCCCATCCTTGATGTGACACGTAGGAAAATCTGATATCTGACTTCAAAATCCAGAGGTTGTCTCCATCAATCATCATAATATTTTTACTAAGATTGTTTAGAAACCATTTTCTTCCAAATCAACTCCACCTACTTATTGGTCTCCTAGAAATGGGGAGGTCCCGAAATACCTACTGCTCCTGCCTCTAGCCAAAATAGGGGTGATTTTCATGACCTACAATACAAAGACTCATAAGGTTCCATATTAATCATTTCCTGAAATATGTTATTATAGGAAAACTCCACTATGAGTATCAGTCTCCCCCAGGATCTTGATAAATCTAAAATGAATTCTCGAAGAATTTTCTCTATATATTGAATTGTGCATTCAGAATAGCCATCTGTCTGAGGATGGTAAGCTATAATCAGAAGTACCTTTGTACCTAGAGACCTATATAGTCCCTACCAGACACAAGAAGTAAACAGAGTGTCCCTATCATAAATGATAGAGTGCATAACACATTGCAAATGTAAAATCACTTGGATGTACAACCTTCAAATATCATCTAAACTGATGGTTTAAATGATCAGAAGAAAATGTGAATCCTTTGTGAATCTATCGATAACAACCCAAACTGTATCATTACCTCATAGTGGTCTTGGTAGAACCATCAGGAAATCCATAATGACATCATTCCACTTCTACTTAAGAATTGGTAACTACTGTAATAGCCATTCCAGTCATAGATTCTCTACCTTCACCAATCGATGGGTGGAATATCTTATAAAAACCAAAAACATCCCACATCATCCCCGACCACCAATACTAACTATGTAGATCTCAATATATCTTGGGAACACAAGGATGAAATGCCCATACAGAGGCACGAAAATATCACAATAGCTATTCATGTATGTCTATTGACACCCATACACACCCATGAAAACAAAAAACCTTATCCTTGCCTTCGGTAACCAAGGAGTAGGGTCCTCACATGACACAGACTCCTGCAGAACTAGACCTTCAGAATTTGAAAGTTTCCTCATTTGCACTTGATCCAAAAGAGTAAAGATAACAACTATAATATAAAGGAATATATACCCAAGTATCTTGTTCACATCCAATTGAATCTCAAAGAACAAATCCATAATCTTCCACTAACTATTGGCCTCATGAATTACCTATATTAGATTCCTCCTAATCAATACATTAGCCACCACTATGCCTTTTTTAGGCCTGTAGGAAACATAAAAGTCAAAAGACTGAAGCCACTCAACCCACCTTTGCTGTCTAAAATTTAGATCAATCTAACTAAAGAAATACTTGAGGCTTTTATGGTCAGTGTATAGCACAATATACTCTCCCAAAAGATAGTGTCTCCAATAGTTAAAATCATGCACAACTGATGAAAACATGAGATCGTGCATAAGGTAATTCCTCTCATGTATCCTCAAATGTCTAGACCCATATGTAATGACTCCTCCCCCATGCATAATCACTTATCCTAGCCCAATAATTCATGTATTTCAATAAATAGTGTAAGTCCTACCTGGATCCAGAAAACCTTTTATTGGTGCTAAATATAATCTCTCATTCATCTCCTGAAAAGCTGAATCACAGGAATATGTACACAAATACAATACACCATTCTTAGTCAGGCCCATTAGTGGTGATTATAAGCATTAAAATTCATGTATAATACATCTGTAGTACCCATATAGCCCCATAATAATCTTTACCTCAAAGAAATTCTTCGGATGGATCGAAGAAACTAGAAATCTCACTTTATCTGTTTCTACTAATACTCATGTCTCTACGATTACCAGACCCAATAATTGAATCTATCCCATACAAAAGAAATATTTTGAGACCTTATCATATAACTGATTCTCCCTCAGTGTACTCAATATGATCTCAATATGGATGTAATGGTCATGTTGAGAGTGATATTACCCCATGATATCGTCCACAAAGATTACCAGAATTGAATTAAAGTAAGGATGTAAAATTTTGTTCATAATATGAGACCAAAAAGCATAACCATGTACTCATATAGACCATACCATATTTTAAAGTATGTAAGAGGTATATCTAATGGTATCACATGAAACAAATGACAAAAGGATGTCAATTCAATCTTTGAGAACACCCAGTCTCCTCAAAGCTGATCGAAGAGATCATCAATCCTTAGTAAGGGATATCAGTTCTTGGATATCAACTGTTTCAGCTTCTGATTATCCACACAATTAATGAGGGTACCATCCTACTTCTTCTCAAAAAGGATAGGTGATCCCCAAGGAGAGGTATTTAGTCAGATGAAAAAATTTAACTAAAACTCCTATAAATAATTCATGAGCTCCTATAACTCAGGTGTATCCATCTTATAAGTATGAATCAACACTGGTTCTACTCCTAGCACAAGATCAATAGAGATATCTTCCTCTCTTTTTGGAGTGAAGCACAAAAATTCATCTCTAAAGGCATATTTAAAACAATCCACCACTGGAAGAAAGTACATCAGTGAAGTCCCTTGTTCATCAAGATATAAACTCAAAATTTAGGCTGTAATTCCTCCCAACCCATTATGCTCAGATCCCACTTTGATATCCTGGATATCCGATTCACCTTTCTATAGAAATGATCCACCCTAGGGTGCTGTGAAACTCACCCTATGGGGATGGAAGTCAACAAACTCCTAAAAGGAGACCAAACAGTCCATTTCGAGAATGAAATCAAATCTTTTCAATTATAAGACATAGATGTACCACAATAAGCGACACCCTCAAAACTGGAGAGATCTGTCCTTGTACATGCGTACACCATCCATATTAAATCCCAACATAGTGTCTAGAATCATAACATCTTAAAAATTAAATATACAGAGCCCAAGGCTCTCCAAAATTAAAAAAATATAAAACTATTGAATTCCCCTATATCAAAAAGAGATGAAAATAAAAATGAGGCAACTATGACTGTACCTCTAACCATAGAGGGTCTGAGATCCTTCTCTAACTGTGTTAGTTCTATTGCAAATGTATGGCATGTACCTTGGACTTGTGACCCTATCTGGATACCCAAATCTAATCCACCATTTTGTCACTAAAAACCTCTCATCTGGCTTCCCTGACCATGACCCACTCCTCGACCTGGGTGGCTTGATGAAATCAATTTCCCATAATGAGGAGAAACTTGTGGTCCAGCTCTTAAATGTGGAGTCATAACGGAACCATTCTCACACACTGTTGGTGAGAGATTCCAATAGAAACGCTGATTATACCCCATATCACCACAATATTGGCACTCAATTGGGGCTCTTGGGAACTACTGTCTCGTGTTCCCACTCCTTTAACATTAGTAGCATGCCACATTACTACCAAAAGAAACATCTCAAGAATTATTCCTATAGTGCATACTACTATCAGTTGGAAGAGTACCAACCTTGTATGAAAAACCACCCTACCAAACAACTCTTAAATCCCTTAGATTGTACTTGGAAATCAGTTCTTGAATTACTATAACAATAATCTATGTTATCCAGAAAACATTCACCTATGATTATATTTCATACCAGAGACATCCTCAAATTTCCTTGATAGTGGTAAATTGTCACCTCTCAAAACATGTGCAAAGTGATGAAGCTCTGTAAAACGAGAAGAGAAATCCATCACCGAAAGGTCTCCCTACTCCAAACACATTAACTCCCAAGCTCGATCGACCCTCAACATCATGGGGTATAATTAATCATAGATGGTCCTATAAAACTCTCCCCAAGACATATCCCGATGATTTCATGCCTCTAAGATTACATCCCACCATCAATTGGAGGAATCATGTAGCATTTATTTCATGATAATAACCCTCCTCTTTAGGGGATTCACAAAATGATCAAAGATAGAAATCATGGCCTCCAACCATGACTCTACTGCCTGTGGTCCTCCATCCCCTATGAAAGTGGTAGGATGCTGCTGTTGGAACACATGTGTCAACTCAACCACAGTCAGGGTAGGATGTGGTCCTCCTTGAAAGGTCTACATTATCCTTATAAAGCCTTCACAGAACTGTGCATCAGCACCTGCATCCAGTATAACATCTTGTTCGAGGATGGGCTTGATTGGAGGATCTATAGATAGATCCAAATCTACCATTTCATAGGTCTGATCATTACCCTATTCCTAGCGTACAACTAGAAGATGTCTTAGTGGCATGATTTCCCAAGGTCTAGCACACACCTCAATTCAATATTATAAATTTCATCCATATAGTAGTTTAATAAAGTATTTGGAGAAGGAAAGAATTCATGTATAGAAAAATAGGGTCACATGATGTGTATAACTACTACACAACTTGTTCCTTTAATCATTTAACAAGGGTTCGTACCTCTACCAACCTAGTTATATAAAACCCCATACACATGAAGTGTTCCTCTAAGACACATAGTGTAATTGAATATCCCCTCTTGGTCAAATTATTCTACATAGATATAACGACATGGTTCTCTCTTTATGTAACACAACACAATGTGCACACTCTAGACATGGCGTGTACCACTCAAGTTCCATCCAATTGGGTCTTTAGCTTCATGGCTGGATAGACTGTCGATTACTTCACGGCACGTATAAGCTACAAATATTGTGTACAACTTATGTTTCATCCACCTATTTCATTATTAATATGGCCGAATACATGGTATTTTACAGAAATAAATTTACTCCCAGTACACAACATGTACTACACAACATTTATCAACCACATTTATCTTCTCACATAGTTACTCAAGCGGTCAACAACTACACGAAAAGTAAATATAGTACACATCAGGTACTTATGAAAATTAAGTTCTTCATGAATAGAAGAACACATGGAATTTGTTCATAAAACCACACACTATGTTGTTTGGGTTTCTTGAGAGCAAGCCTCTAAAACTTCTCTAGAACCCTCAAATACATAAATTTTTTCCAAGGCATGATAAATTTTGATTTGTTAGAGCCCATATTCCCTTAAATGAATGTTTTGAATCCTTTTTGACAACATAACTTGATTTAAATAATTTAATGATCAATCATGATCCACTCAATCCCTATCCAAGAGGGTCCATACCACCTTAGGGACCAAAGCTTGGTGTCCATCTAATTGAGACTTAAAAGATACAAACACACTATCAAAATAGTAGGTATTTTTATCATGTAATCTATCACAATCACATGCATATCTATCATAACATCTATCATAACAACATGAAATCTGTAATGAAACCTAAATAGCATGATAATAATTCATGAAATGTGACATCTAGAAAGTTTCTATATGAAGCATGAAATGGAATACCCTTATATCATCTGTTTGAAACCGAAATAGGACATAAATAATATCAAAGATAATAGCACAATACCTTTTTGAACCCGGATCTCTTTTCAGTTATGTTTTTCTTTTTTCTGGAGTTTTTGAGAAAAATGAATTTTCTAAAAATTTCAGAAGTAAATGTCGTGTACTTTTTGATTACACCCCGTGTACGCTTCCCAGCTCGAAGCTGTGTGTTGGCCATGCCCGGACCACACACACGGTGTGTAAGGCTGAGGTGGAGGCCAGTTTTTTGGAGTATAGAAAAATTGATGTACACGTCGTGTACTCTAGAATTAGAAGCCATGTACTTTCTTTTTTTTTCATTAAATGGACCGGCGTCGCGTCTAACACACATATCCGTCTTATTGTTCAGTTTTCGATTGTCCGAGAGTGACCGTATGGTAGGATAATCGACGGGCTCCCGCCTCACCATCCGTTCTCCGATTCGAGCATGGTTGATTGTGTTGGAATCACAGCAGTGAGTTCTTACTTCTACTTTATCCTTGTTTCTTGATTCCTATTCATTTCCAAGTTATCGTGGGATGGAAGTTTTGTGCGTTTTCTCAGATCTACGTTGTTCTACGGGGAATATTTCATTGAGGTTCACGTATATCGATCTCCTAGGATCGAGGTAGGTGGTTTGTGCCTTTCCATAGAAAGTTGATGAATATTTTTTGTAATTTCCACCAATACACTTGAATGGGGTATTGTGTGTTTCTTGTTTTTCCCTTGTTGTTTGCTTGCTTTTCTTGATTGCTTTAGTAGAGATTATTTCTTGTGAGTAGTGTAATTTATTGTTGTGATCAGGTTGCTTTGCCCTACTTGTTGGCCTGTTGGGCGTTTTGCCAGTTACCATACCTTGTTGTAGGATAGTGGAACTATCTCTTTTGTTACTGTTGAGCCTTATTTGAAAGCCAAGTAGTTATTGTGGTTTACTTGGACAATATACACATGCGCTGAGCATGTTTAGTTATAATCAGAACTATGAGAACCTATAATAGTAGACCAAAGGGAGAATTGACGGAAGGGCTTCTCTAGAGTGTCTTTTAATTATGACGTGAGACTATAGAGGGAATTGACGTTCAGTGCTTCCCTGTAGAGTCTGTAGATCCACGACGCAGGCCATAAGGGGAATTGAAGTTGAGTGCTTCCCCAGAGAGCCTTTAGCACGATACGAGACTATACGGGGAATTGGCGTTGAGTGCTTCCCTAGAGAGTCTGCTTAATTACATAGCTGAACCATAGGGGTAAGACTGTGTGTGTCTCCTAGAGGGTTGCCCGTACATAGAGGTTGAGCCATAGGGGTTAGACTGTGAGAGATACCCAGAGGGTTACCTGTTTTCTTCTTGTTGTTGACTGCTTACTTGTGTGCTTTACTTGTCAGAACTGTGGATTTTAGCTGCTTGTGTTTTCCTGTTTACTGCTTCTTGTTTATTTACTTCCATGTATTCATTGACTGTTAGGCACAAATCATTGGGTGATTGATTACTGGGATTGTATCTCACACCCTATTTGGGACATGCTTTTGGGACCAAGCAGACTATGTTGCTGCAGGTATAGATAAGGGAAAGCACCCTTCTACATCAGGATCTTGACTGCATCAGGAGTTGGGGAGCATGGGACCGAGCTATGGATCGCGATGCTCAGGAGATTATTTTGTTTTTCTTTTGCACTTGGTTTCAGTTGTATTTCAGCACATTGTTGTGTTTATAGTTTTCCATAGATACTTATACATGCTGCATCATTTTCATCATAGTTATATCTTTACATTGCTTCTGGTGTTTGGTTCTGTTGTTATGCATGTCGTTTACTACTTCCGCTGTTTATTGTTGTATTCTTACCTTGTATACCTTACCGAATGAGGGCATAGTTTCCACACCGACTCACCAAGGCCCTTGCTGCTAGTCGGTAGCCTCTGGCATTCGGGGAAACACGCTTGAGGTCATGTGGCGAACCGGGTATGGGGCACTAGTGGAGGGGATCCATACTCGGGTTGTTACAAAGTGGTATCAGAGGGGTTCTTTTTTCTTGCTTTACTGTTTGGAGACCTTATCTAGGGATAGGATGTATTCGGTACTTAGCATTAAGCTGTGCTCGGGAGCAGCCAACCCGTGTACAGAGAAAATCCATACTACCCCATTAATTGCAGTTTCTGGTTTTGAGATTTTATGGTTGACCAGATTTCTCCTAGAGTGATTCACATGGCTTGGGCTATTATTGTTTTGATATTTCTATGCTATTTCTGTCGAAAACCAATAAGATGAGGGTATTCCATCTCATGCATCATATAGGCACTTGTATAAATCATATGTCATGCATTCTTTCCATGCCATCTAGGGTGCATTAGCGATTGCATGCTGTTGTGATAGGCTTTGTCTAGATTGTGCATGCTATTGTGATAGATGTTTGATAGATTCTCTACAGTTATGTCAGAAAACTGTTGTTTTGTTCCTTGCTTAAAATGAATGACAATTTTTTGTTCTTGAGGTGTTATGGGCCCTCACGGATCGGAATATGGCATCTTTTCCCTTGTTTTTAGTGTTTCTGGAATTCTGCACAGTTTCTGAGCTACTATCCAGAAAAACCCAGAATACACGGTGTGTACTTTTTAGATACACGTCGTGTAGTTTTTAGGCCATGTCACTGACCGTGTGAGCAGATCACGGTGTCTTAGGAGTAACTTCGTGAACACGCCGTGTACCATTGGTACATGCCGTGTGAGTTCGGAGCCGTGTACCCGGCCGTGTCACTAACAACACGAGAAGGGGAAGCTCGGGTAGAACACGCCATGTCCATATGGAACATGTCGGGTAGTCCTGTCCAGGTTCCCGGCCATGTCACGAACAACACGGGACGATGTTACCTTCTTTTCCACACGCCGTGTTTGTTCGGAAGACGCCGTGTAGTATTGTCCAGGTACCCAGTCGTGTCACGAACAACATGGGACGGTGTCACCTTCGAAAATACAAGACGTGTTTTTTCGGAGCACGCCATGTAAGGTTTAGCTATGTAGACAGCCGTGTGATTAACAAAATGGGACTCCGAAGCCTTGTCTTGTGCATGACGTGTTTGTTTCGAACATGCCGTGTAGTCTCAGGTTGAGTTGGACTGTGTGGGTTAGCCGTGTAAGGAGACTCGGGTAGGGGAGTAGTTTTCAAGTACACGCAGTGTGTGGGGGTCAACAAGCCGTGTTGTTTGAAGTGTGCATGACTTTTAGGGAAGGGGTACACGCCCATGTCAGTGGCCTGAGTAGACACGCCGTGTAGTTTTATACACGCCGTGTAGTCGTGTTTTCCAATCTTGTGTGTTTTTCTTCCCCTGTTCCCGTTTTGTGCTCTTGTTTTATCTGTCCTAGTTTCATGATCTAAGGTGTGCTTTTGATCTTTCATAGATATGCCTTCGAGATGTCCTTCAGTCGTACGTCTATCGTCAGGCAGTGATCAGACGCCAGACATGGCTGATCAAGGACTTCCTGTCGATCCCCCATCCGAGCCAGCCTTGGAACCTATTTTTTTACCAGTTGTAGGCGCTGATGCACAGTTTAGGGAAGGTTTTATGAGGATGATGCAGGCCTTCCAAGGAGCACCGCCTCTTGTGTCATTTATGGCAGACTTGACGCGGGTTTTCCAGGAGCATCATCCTCCCATGTTCTCGGCGGAGGGAGGACCTCAGGCTGCAGGGTCATGGTTGGAAGCCATGATGACTATATTCGAGCATCTGGAGACACCTACATAGAGGCGGGTCATGCTCACCACCTACATGCTCCGAGAATCCGCCAAGAGGTGGTGGGATGTGATCTCATAGGCGGGTCAGCAGCAGGCTATGGCTTGGGAGGAGTTCCTGCCCGTGCTCTACGACTACTTCTACCCAGAGACCCTGAGGGCTGATCGAGCCCGGGACTTCATGAGCTTAGAGCAGGGTACTCTATCTATCATGGAGTATTCCTCCTGTTTCACTGAGCTGCAGCATTTTACACCCCTTTGGGATGGGAGTGGGGTGTTCTTGGCAAGGTAGTTTGAGGATGGACTCAAGTGGGAGATCCGCTCGCAGGTGAACATCGTTAAGCTAACTTCCATTACTTCCATCATCAGCCAGGAACTGATTGCGGAGCGTAATCTGAGAGACTCTAGAGTTGCGAGCCAGGGCGGTTCTGCTTCCAGATCTAGCTTTTCTTCATATGAAGACAAGAAGTGCCGTAGGGAGCCTACGCGTGGTGATTTGAGGAAGCGAGACGCATCATCAGGTAGCCAGGTGACATGCTATCAGTGTGGCCGGATAGAGAACACGAGGCCGTAGTGCCTGGGGGACCTAGTGGAGTGACGATCTTGGGGAAATATAGGTCACCATCAGCGTTTCTTCCAGGTTTTCTCACCATCAGCTGGTGATCGGGGTTCTTCTATGACTCCTCGTTCAGGAGCAGCACCGCCAGCTTCTCACCAGTCGGGGAACTGGAGTTCTTCCGGCTGTTCGGGATGAGGTGGAGGTGGAGGCCGTGGCGGTCAGCCACAAGTTTCTTAGCACCAGCAGGGCTGTTCAGCTCAGAGTGGTCAGCCAGGGGCGCAGGGCCGCGGCACGGGCCAGTCTTTCACCGTGGAGAAGACTTATCAGGAGCAGGATCCTGGCCCTTCTAATGTTTGAGGTACGATTTTAGTATCCATAGATTTATCTATAGCCCTTTTCAATACTGGTGCTGCACATAGCTTTATCTCCATTGCTATTGTGGAGAGCCTTGGACTTTGCATCTTTTCTTCTTCCGACTCGTTGACACTAGAAACACCGTTAAGAATGAAGACATTTATTGTACGCCAATGTAGAGAGTGACCTCTCGAGATTGTAGGGTATCGCTTCTTATGGGATATCTATGTCATAGAGATGACAGGCTATGATGTCTTCCTTGGCATGGACTGGTTGATTCCCTTCCGGGCAGTCATCGACTGCTATCACTGCAGAGTGAGTTTCGTTTCACCAGAGGGTTAATATTTCCTTCATAGAGGCGAATGGGATGTTCGGGCGAGTCGGGCGAGACTCGAGCATCTTTTACTAGGAGGGGTGACAGCCCAGATTTCTAGTCTTTATCTAGATGATCAGGGGACTCCACATATGGACTTTCCTCCAATGGTGGATCCCTTTAGGGATGTCTTTCCAGAGGACTTTTCAGGTTATCCTCTAGAGAATGAGATAGACTTCTCTATTGAGCTCGTGCCAGGAGCAGCAACGATGTCCATTCCTCCATATAGGATGGCCACACCTGTGTTGCAGGAGGTCAAGAAGCAGTTGGAGGAGCTACATGCTAAGGGTTTCATTCGACCCAAAACTTCTCCTTGGGGTTTTCCTGTTATGTTTGGAAATAAGGAAGACGGTACCCTTCGACTTTGTGTGGATTATCAGAAGCTGAACCAGTTGACGATCAAGAACCGATATCCCTTGTCATGGATTGATGACTTTTTAGATCAGCTTCGAGGAGCTCGGGTGTTCTCGATGATCGACTTGAGGTCCGGTTATCATCAGTTGGGCGTTAAACCATCAGATATACCTCTGACGGCCTTCAGGATTAGGTATGGTCTATATGAGTATACAGTCATGTCATTTGGTCTCATGAATGCACCTGCAGTGTTTATGGAACAAATGAACTGAGTGTTCCATCATTACTTGGAATCTTTCGTCATGGTCTTCATGGACTATATCTTGGTGTACTCTCCCACTCGACATGACCATGCCACCCATCATGAGATAGTTCGGAGTACACTGAGAGAGCATCGGCTTTATGCTAAACTCTCGAAGTGCCACTTCTGGATGGATCAGATTCAATTCTTGGGTCACGTCATCTCAGAGGAAGGAGTATCAGTGGACATAGAGAAAGTGAGAGCTGTAGTTTCCTGGGAGCAGACAAAGAACGTCTTTGAGGTACGAAGTTTTCTAGGGCTGGCTGGATACTACAGGCAATTCATTCAAGAAATTTCACGCCTAGCAGTGTCTTTGACAAGACTGACTAAGAAGGGGGTGAAGTTCTCATGGTCAGATTCTTGTGAGTCAGCCTTTCAGGGGATGAAAGGGAAGTTGACATCAGCATCGACACTATTCTTGCCAGATCTAGGCAAGAGCTACACTGTTTACTGTGATGCTTCAAGTATCGTGTTGGGAGATATACATATGAAGGGAGATAGAGTCGTCGCGTACGAGTCTCGGCAGTTGAGGCCAGATGATAGGAACTACCCTATACACGATCTGGAGTTAGAAGCTGTTGTTCATGCCTAGTTCTATTGGAGAAACTATCTTCTGGGAGATCACTTTGTGGTCTTCACTGACCACAAGAGTCTCAAGTATATCTTCACTCAGTGTGATCTGAATCTAAGGCAGCGTAGGTGGATCGAGTATCTTCAGTCTTTTGACTTCGAGCATGCCTGTACACTAGGAAAGGGAAACACCATGGCAAACACGTTGAGAAGAAGAACTCAGATTCAGAAAGTTCAAGAGGCCAGTAGTGAGTGAAAGCTGATGGCTCTGTTCTCTGAGATGCATCTGGAGGTGCACGACAGACGGGTACAGACTTTTCTATCTTCTATAGCTGTTACCTCCACGCTACTTGATCGAGTACGGATGAGGCAGATATCAGACTCAAAAGGCATAGTCCTGTGGGAGAGTGTGTCAGGAGAGGACCCTCTTCCTAGATGGGAAGTGGGTGAGGAAGAGATCTTGTGTTTACAAGGATGCTTATGGGTACCGGCAGACATACGTGAGGAGCTGATGCGGGATTTCCATTCCTCTATTTGGGCAGTTCATCCTGGCGTCACCAAGATGTATCGGGACCTTCATCGCCAATACTGGTGGCCAGGTATGAATAAGGATGTTGTTGGTTGTGTCATGAGATGTTCTACTTATCAGCAGGTGAAAGCAGAGCATCAGCGACCAGCGGGGCTTTTACAGTAGTTACCCATTTTAGTGTGGAAGTGGAACGATTATGTGATGGATTTCATGACCGGGTTTCCAAGATCACCTCGGGGGAATGATGTTGTTTGGGTTGTCGTCGACAGACTTACTAAGCTTTCTCACATCTTTCCGATCAAGAAGACCTTTAGTGTCAATGATCTGGGACAACTTTACATCAGAGAGATCATTCGTCCGCATGGTGTTCCGCACTCTATTGTTTTAGACAGAGATGCGTGCTTTACCTCTCAGTTCTGGTAGGGACTTGAGAAGGCCTTGGGTACGCAGTTACTTTTGAGTATGGTATATCATCCCCAGACTGATGGCCAGTCCGAGCGCACAATCCAGGTGCTTGAGGATATGCTCCGTGCTTGCATCGTTGACATTGGCAGTTCTTGGGAGAAGTATATTCCTCTGGTGCAGTTCGCCTGTAACAACATTTTCCAGGCGACCATCCAGATGGCGCCATATGAGGCTTTGTACGGTAGGCCATGCCGATCACCCTTATGATGGCTGGATGAAGGAGAGGCAGCTTTACTGGGACTTTATCTTGTTGAGGAGACTTCAGAGCAGATAGAGCTGATTTGGAAGAGGATGGCTACAGCACAGTCTGGACATAAGTCTTATGCTGATCAGCAGAGTTGACCTCTAGATTTCGAAGTCGGGGATCAGGTTTTCCTGCGTGTCGCACCGAGTTTGGGACAAAAGAGAATTTAGAGACAGGGTATGATTTTACTGCGGTACGTCGGACCGTTTGAGGTCTTGGAGAGAGTTGTGCTGGTCGCCTATCGATTGCAACTACCTCAGAGGTATCAGGCCATGCACGACTTCTCCCAAGTCTCTCATCTCCGACACTACTTTTCAAACCCTTCTCACGTCTTTCAGCCCGAGGAAGTCGAGATTTAAGCAGATGTGTCGTTCTAGGAGCATCCTATCCGAATTGTCGAATGTTGTAACGCCCCGACCCCAGCTACCCAGAGTCGGTGCATTATTACATAACATTGGCATGATCACAAGAAAGATCAAATCTCGAACGACCGATTGGTTTAGTAGCCTTGGAAACACTAGATATATTCATAGGTTTTACATTACATCATAAAATGAAAAACTACTACAACAACATAAAGTCTCCATAATCCACACTCATATCCCCACATAATATCCCTACAGGTCATTCATAATTTACTTCTTCACTTCCTGGGAAAAATAAAACATATAAAAGGGGTGAGCTCAAATGCCCAGTAAGGATAACAAAATAGCGGAAACTTTCATAAATAAGAACAAAGTTTTAAGGCAATGTATAAATAAAACAAAAGCCTTTCAAACATGAACTTTCAACATGGTATGGCATAAATAAAATGAAATAATGCCATTTACTTATTCACATGGATATTCTACTAATCGAATAATCGCATGCAAAAATCAATAACCACTTTCATAATGTTGGAATGCATAATGTTGAACTTTAATTTCTTTGTCAAGGCCTCATCCCAAGACCATGGGGCTAACTGTAACTGGAACCCAACCCGGAGTGCCTCTAATAACCGGACACCAACCCGGAGTGCCTCTAATAACCGGACACCAACCCGGAGTTCCTCTAATAACCGGACACCAACCCGGAGTCCTTCTAATAACCGGAGACCAAACCGGAGGGCTTACTTTTACCAGTCCCTAACCTGGAGGGCTTACTTTTACCAGTCCCCAACCTGGAGGGCTTACTTTAACCAGTCACCAACCTGGAACATACTTGTCCAACACATTCATATGAAGTAAAGGTTGAAATATAACATAAACATTATTATTGGAACTAGCATACGAAATGTCAATACTTTACTCATAAACCATGAATGCTATATAAATGGCACATCCACAGTCAAACATATCACAAAACTTTATTACAATATGGATGTTTTGTATCATAATAAATCAACTTCAAATAAGCATAAAATCCATCAAAGGATGTTGACATAGATGAAATCAAAACACTTTTTAGAGAAATATCTCTTTCTATTTTTGAAACCATTTCAGAGCCATATAAAATAAAACATTTTCTTGAAAATGTTCTTATAAGCTTGTAAGGGAAGCTTTGACGATTTTATAACGGCGGAAAATAACCGCACCCGCCGTATAAGTTAAAAAAACATTCTTATCTTAATTCTGTCGAAAAGGTTAAAAGCACCTTGTTTGGAAAACGACGGAAAGATTCCCTTATAAACCTCTTATAAAAAGTCAAACAAGGGTATAAATTACTTTGACCCATATTATTTTAAATATTAGAAATGTTTTGAAATACATTTTGAAGGAACATGGACGTGGATGATAACAAGGTCCCAGTAGATAATTATGTATAAACAATCTCGGATAATGAAGAGATTGCAAAATAAATCCTTACCTTGTACTTTTCCTTTGTTGGGGTCGGTTAAACTCCTGTATAATGGTGAAATAATTGTTATTAAATTATACAAGAATCATATACATTAATATGATATCATATATGATCTTTTAACATTGCTTTATTAATAATATCTTAGTATTATCGTCGTTTCAGGTGATAATCGATTCGTTCTTCTTAAATGTTTGGTTACGTAAGACATGTTTGTAATGGATAAATTAAATCTTATTCATAATCAGAATGATATTAACATTATTTTTAACCCTAAAATGAGAATAAGACTTGAATGGATACGATGGAGGATGGATCTCACCGCGTTCGTGGAGACGGTAGTCCGTACGTACGCACGAACGCTACTTCCATTTAATTTTTATTTTAAAAGAATTGAATCCAAATGATACATAGGTATATTAATATTCCAGTATAATATAATATTTTATATATGTTACTTAATTTCATTAACACCATCCTTTATACGTTCCATGTGTGGTATCAACGAGTCATATCATTTTAAGGGGGCGGTAGTCCGCACTTCCTCAAATGAAATTATCGTATGTATATACAACATGAAACGAATAATGGTATGAAATAAAATGGAATTACAGAAGCTTATATATAAAATATATATCATTAATATCATATTTAATTACAGTGCCATCATAATGGCCACCATGAGAGGCGGTAAGATGTATTTGAACAATCATCGTTTCGTGAGGCG
The DNA here is from genome assembly GCA_963277665.1 of Viscum album. NCBI lineage: Eukaryota > Viridiplantae > Streptophyta > Magnoliopsida > Santalales > Viscaceae > Viscum > Viscum album. The sequence goes on along the minus strand of OY728136.1, from coordinate 63,748,059 downwards.
TTAGTTTGCCATCCACAGAAACATTATGTTCATCATCCATTAGATGGAGTTGTGTGTATGTGTAGTTTGAATACATCTTATAACAACATCCTAGTATATTGAGGATACTGGTGTTGTTACAAAATAAAGGAATAAAAAGATTTTGGGGGTTGGAGAAGCAAAATAAATGAAAATAATTTAAGAGAAATCGTTACCTTTAATTTAGGTAACTCACTTTGGTTGGAACCAAAGGACTTCTTGAAATGAATTATGCCTAAGGGGAAGCTTCAAGGAGGAGGAGAGGGATGTGGGGAGCTTAGTTGGGCAGAGTTTGGACGAGCCAAGTGGCTTGAGAGGTGTGAGGAATGAGTAGAAGTGGTCTCCTTTTATAAGGGAGAAGAGGGGCTCTTTAGGAAAGAGTGAAAGTATTACTTTATAATATAATTATATTCGGTTTATAATGGTCCAAAAATCATTGAGGTCGAAGATAAGATGACTAATATTCTAAATAACATCAAAAAATAATAATTGGACTGGTTTTAGGTAATATTTTAATCATTATAATCTTATTTATTTAAATGATTTATTAATGAGGTGAACATTGCATCATTATTGTGTCATTAATAATTTAAATTATATGATGTCTAAAAATTATAAATAAAATATAATTATGTAGGAAATCTTTTTATCTTTCTAATGAATATTTATAATAGAAAATCCAACATGTATAACCCTATGTAAAAATTGTTCTTTTAAAATATGTAAGCTTATGCCATTTTTGTATTTATTTTAACTAAATTAAAATAAAGTGTCATTATCACTTACAAGTGGATCCATGGGGTCCCAAAATAGACCCAAAGATTCCCATGGTCGACCATGTATCAACCAATAGGGTTAAGACACGTTTTAGGGTAATTTATTATTATTATAATATTATTTTTTTAACCCTTATTTACCGGATTTACCCTTAACCATGGTAAATAAAATATTTACCGCAGTAATTATTCAAAATGTCTAAAAATAAAAGTTACCTATTTACACAATTTGAACATCCTGATTCCAAATATGGAATCCATTTTCCTAAATTCAAAACACATAATTGGCAGAAATTAATTTAAAATTAATTCCTGCTGTCAAAACAAAAAGCGTGTTTTTAAGAGATAATAACTATCAAAAGATTGACACTTGTTTATGTTCGGTTTAATTGTAAAATTATGTCCAATGACCAACATTATATTAAATGGTAAAAATATATTCTAAATATACTTTAAAACCACTAAAATTCACAATTTATCACTATTAATTATTTTGATTAAAAAAGTTGTTTTAAATTAAAATTTAGTAATTTTCACTATTCATCAAAATATGAAAGTTATCCGAAAAGTACCAAAATTTCACCTTAGGCTAAATTTGATATTCCGAATCCAAAAATGAAGTCCATTTTAAAATATAAAATATATATAACTTCAAAAAGTAGGTATTACTATTTATAACAGCTAGTTTGATTGGTTACGGTGTGTTAGAACTCGAAGTTGCGTACAACACACGCTACTGTTTTATTCAAAGGAAAGCGTACCGTGGAAGCTTGGGATGTTTCATTTTAAATTTTTGATGTCCCCATTTAGTCAAAAAGTTTAAAATATTGTATTTAAAAAGGTTTCACTATTAGAAGTTGATAAAAGTGAAATACTGAAAATGAATCTGTTCTTGCAATATGACTAAGAAACTCATAATAGGGATTCTAAAATTATAAGGATTATATAAAGTTAAAAATGTAGTTAATACTATTCATGACCTCTTTTAATGGTGTGATTGAACTTGGTGTTGCATGTAGTGCAAGTTATTGAATTATTTTTAAGAAATAACACACTCTGAAATCCTGGGGTGTTACATTCTCCCCTCCTTCAATAAATTCCGTCCTCGCAATTTGAAATTGTTCTTCGAAAATAAAAGGTTGAAAGTAGAAAATATATTTGTGGGAAAACCCACATCGGAAATTGGGTTACTAAAATTTAGTATTAATCTGAGGAAAAGATAAATGAAAGGGTCACCACCAAATTATGATCTCGATTAGGAGAACATTGGTGGCAATTAGAGACATATAATTGGAGGAAAAACGTAAATATTTATAGGTAGTGATTGAGGTCATCAATCACAAACAAGTATAAAATTGAGGTCCTTAAACTCATCAATCTATGATGATTTGAAGTACCATCGGTTCAACAAAGTATAGGGTATTGGGACAACACATTTTTGACATTTCAAAATATCTTAGTTGAAATCCCACATCGAAAAATGAATTAATGAGGCCTCTATTTAAAATAAAGAGTGGAAAGTATGAAGATTACCGAAAATAACACATACTAGGGTTCCATGTAGGAAAATATGGATATGGAAGAGAAATATAACCATCAATTATCTGATGGAGAGTGGTAAAGAACATGGCTATGAAAAGGCCAACAATCCCAAATCCATAAATTTGTGATGATTTAAGGTACCATCTAGGACAACATTTTTGTTCTAAGTTTCTATTATTAATGTTGAGGAATTTATTTATGAGATTGGCTAAGATCATAAGGAGATATACTTACTTTATAATTAGAGTTTTGTCCATTAATAAATTTCTACCATAAACTCATCTTTCACTCGTAAAAAAAATTATATTTATACTATTCGTACATGGTTCCAAAATAAATGAATTTATAATTCATCTACCAGATCTTTTAAAAAAACTACATTATTTAATCCAGGACATCTCTTGGGCCAGTGGTAGGTGATACACCCTTGTCGCCCTTCGGTTGCGGGTTCAAGTCTCGCGGCCTTGCCGGACGCAACAGGTTGCTGCCCGACCTCCGGGTTGTCCTTTTATGGCAATCCAAAATAATCCAAATAAGAACTATCCAAAATAATTCTATCCAAACTCACAGTCCAACATTTATAAGGAAGGTAAACATAATATAGATCCTTTTTACCCCGTAATAGCATATAAATACCTTCATCATCTATTACCATATTCCTTATTGATTACATTCATGATCCCTTATTCCATATAGAATGCTGGATATACTTCATTAATCCAAAAATGTTTTAAACCCCAACAATGATGGAATATACAAATCATTAATCAGTTCTAAGGTAGTCAAGAATATCCAATATAATTTATCCAAAACAATCACATATTATTCCAAAATAACTACCTCAGTATCAGAACTATATTATGATTTATCATTCTCTCAACCATATATTTTCCAAAAATTTATCCTGCTATTGAGTCACTTTTCTTTGTTCCACACCATCTCAAGTCCTTAATGAAATAGTACTGCAGTACAATCCTTATATACTCCATAATTATTATAACAAGTACATTGTTGATACAACACTCAATTGATATAATCAACATAATAACTCTAATCATTCCTCTTAATCTGTGGTAGTATCATAACTTGATTATTATCCAATAGCATTATTTGCGGCATCGTCTGATGACTGGGACATAGGTTCACGTAGTGTCCAAACTCCTTGCAAATGAAGCATTGTACATTTGAAACCATTTTCTTACCCTTGCAGTCATGTACTTTGTGCCCTTTTCCTCCACACTTATAACAAACTCCCATTCCTTTCAGGCAAGTTCCAGGGTGTTTCTTTCCATAGTTACCACATATGGGAAAATTCTTCTTTTCCCTCTTCCCTTTATCTATTTTTCTCTCTTCCATCATTTTCTTCTCTTTCTTCCCTTCAACGCCATAGGACTCAGTAAACTCTTTACTTATCTTATCAACACATGATATTATTTCTTCATATGATGATAATACATGGGAGACTATTTCTCTTATCAATTCTAGCTTAAGACCATGAAAGATATGATCCTTCCTTCTCTTTGGATCATGTGCATTTCTGGAGTTCTCATTCCTTCTACTGGGCGCCATTTCTAAACAATGGCATAAACTAGATCAGTTTATGAATAAAAATACATAATCCCATACTTATAAAACACTTAACATAAATTGAACTATTTATGGATATAATCCATAATCATAAAAATGTTTTCTTTGAGGAAGTATATACTCATAAACCCTTCATAATGATTTGTAAAGAAAATGAGAGTTATCCTAAGCATATCCCCCGGGAGTGTCGTAACCAAGAGTGCAGCAAGGCCCGTTGTCGTGCACCAGTTCCCGTTCGAGTCTAGCTCAAAGCGGTGTTTTCGGGTTTTACCCCTAGGTACATCTGTGCCAGAGCCGCCTCTACCTGCTCGTATCCAGATAGGGATGTATTGCTCGGAAAACTCACAAAATCTCTACAATACCAAAATTCTAAGAAGTTCTTCTATACTAATCCTCAAAGTTCATCTTAGGTCTACGTGCTCTAATCAGAGTTTATCTAAATCTAGTTTCCAAGGTTTGTACTAAACTTCCTCTGATACCAACTGTAACGCCCCGGCCCCAGCTACCCAGAGTCGGTGCATTATTACATAACATTGGCATGATCACAAGAAAGATCAAATCTCGAAAGACCGATTGGTTTAGTAGCCTTGGAAACACTAGATATATTCATAGGTTTTACATTACATCATAAAATGAAAAACTACTACAACAACATAAAGTCTCCATAATCCACACTCATATCCCCACATAATATCCCTGCAGGTCATTCATAATTTACTTCTTCACTTCCTGGGAAAAATAAAACATATAAAAGGGGTGAGCTCAAATGCCCAGTAAGGATAACAAAATAGCGGAAACTTTCATAAATAAGAATAAACTTTTAAGGCAATGTATAACTAAAACAAAAGCCTTTCAAACATGAACTTTCAACATGGTATGGCATAAATAAAATGAAATAATGCCATTTACTTATTCACATGGATATTCTACTAATCGAATAATCGCATACAAAAATCAATAACCACTTTCATAATGTTGGAATGCATAATGTTGAACTTTAATTTCTTTGTCAAGGCCTCATCCCAAGACCTTGGGGCTAACTGTAACCGGAACCCAACCCGGAGTGCCTCTAATAACCGGACACCAACCCGGAGTGCCTTTAATAACCGGACACCAACCCGGAGTGCCTCTAATAACCGGACACCAACCCGGAGTCCTTCTAATAACCGGAGACCAAACCGGAGGGCTTACTTTTACCAATCCCTAACCTGGAGGGCTTACTTTTACCAGTCCCCAACCTGGAGGGCTTACTTTAACCAGTCCCCAACCTGGAACATACTTGTCCAACACATTCATATGAAGTAAAGGTTGAAATATAACATAAACATTATTATTGGAACTAGCATACGAAATGTCAATACTTTACTCATAAACCATTAATGCTATATAAATGGCACATCCACAGTCAAACATATCACAAAACTTTATTACAATATGGAAGTTTTGTATCATAAAAAATCAACTTCAAATAAGCGTAAAATCCATCAAAGGATGTTGACATAGATGAAATCAAAACACTTTTTAGAGAAATATCTCTTTCTATTTTTGAAACCATTTAAGAGCCATATAAAATAAAAAATTTTCTTGAAAATGTTCTTATAAGCTTGTAAGGGAAGCTTTGACGATTTTATAACGTCGGAAAATAACCGCACCCGCCGTATAAGTTAAAAAAACATTCTTATCTTAATTATGTCGAAAAGGTTAAAAGCACCTTGTTTGGAAAACGACGGAAAGATTCCCTTATAAACCTCTTATAAAAAGTAAAACAAGGGTATAAATTACTTTGACCCATATTATTTTAAATATTAGAAATGTTTTGAAATACATTTTGAAGGAACATGGACGTGGATGATAACAAGGTCCCAGTAGATAATTATGTATAAACAATCTCGGATAATGAAGAGATTGCGAAATAAATCCTTACCTTGTACTTTTCCTTTGTTGGGGTCGGTTAACCTCCTATATAATGGTGAAATAATTGTTATTAAATTATACAAGAATCATATACATTAATATGATATCATATATGATCTTTTAACATTTCTTTATTAATAATATCTTAGTATTATCGTCGTTTCAGGTGATAATCGATTCGTTCTTCTTAAATGTTTGGTTACGTAAGACATGTTTGTAATGGATAGATTAAATCTTATTCATAATCAGAATGATATTAACATTATTTTTAACCCTAAAATGATAATAAGACTTGAATTGATACGATGGAGGATGGATCTCACCGCGTTCGTGGAGACGGTAGTCCGTACGTACGCACGAACGCTACTTCCATTTAATTTTTATTTTAAAAGAATTGAATCCAAATGATACATAGGTATATTACTATTCCAGTATAATATAATATTTTATATATGTTACTTAAGTTCATTAACACCATCCTTTATACTTTCCATGTGTGGTATGAACGAGTCATATCATTTTAAGGGGGCGGTAGTCCGCACTTCCTCAAATGAAATTATCGTATGTATATACAACATGAAACGAATAATGGTATGAAATAAAATGGAATTACAGAAGCTTATATATAAAATATATATCATTAATATCATATTTAATTACAGTTCCATCATAATGGCCACCATGAGAGGCGGTAAGATGTATTTGAACAATCATCGTTTCGTGAGGCGTTAGTTTGCCATCCACAGAAACATTATGTTCATCATCCATTAGATGGAGTTGTGTGTATGTGTAGTTTTAATCCTTCTTATAAGAACATCCTAGTATATTGAGGATACTGTTGTTGTTACAAAAGAAAGGAATAAAAAGATTTTGGGGGTTGGAGAAGCAAAATAAATGAAAATAATTTAAGAGAAATCGTTACCTTTAATTTAGGTAACTCACTTTGGTTGGAACCAAAGGACTTCTTGAAATGCTTTCTGCCTAAGGGGAAGCTTCAAGGAGGAGGATAGGGATGTGGGGAGCTTAGTTGGGCAGAGTTTGGACGAGCCAAGTGGCTTGAGAGGTGTGAGGAATGAGTAGAAGTGGTCTCCTTTTATAAGGGAGAAGAGGGGCTCTTTAGGAAAGAGTGAAAGTATTACTTTATAATATAATTATATTCGGTTTATAATGGTCCAAAAATCATTGATGTCGAATATAAGATGACTAATATTCTAAATAACATCAACCAATAAGAATTGGACAGGTTTTAGATAATATTTTAATCATTATAATCTTATTTATTTAAATGATTTATTAATGAGGTAAACATTGCATCATTATTGTGTCATTAATAATTTAAATTATGTGATGTCTAAAAATTATAAATAAAATATCATTATGTAGGAAATCTTTTTAGATTTCTAATGAATATTTATAATCGAAAATCCAACATGTATAACCCTATGTAAAAATTGTTCTTTTAAAATATGTAAGCTTATGCAATTTTTGTATTTATTTTAACTAAATTAAAATAAAGTGTCATTATCACTTACAAGTGGATCCATGGGGTCCCAAAATAGACCCAAAGATTCCCATGGTCGACCATGTATCAACCACTAGGGTTAAGACACGTTTTAGGGTAATTTAGTATTATTATAATATTATTTTTTTAACCCTTATTTACCGGATTTACCCTTAACCATGGTAAATAAAATATTTACCGCAGTAATTATTCAAAATGTCTAAAAATAAAAGTTACCTATATACACAATTTGAACATCCTGATTCCAAATATGGAATCCATTTTACTAAATTCAAAACACAGAATTGGAAGAAATTAATTTAAAATTAATTCCCGCTGTCAAAACAAAAAGCGTGTTTTTAAGAGATAATAACTATCAAAAGATTGACACTTGTTTATGTTCGGTTTAATTGTAAAATTATGTCCAATGACCAAAATTATATTAAATGGTAAAAATATATTCTAAATATACTTTAAAACCACTCAAATTCACAATTTATCACTATTAATTATTTTGATTAAAAAAGTTGTTTTTAATTAAAATTTAGTAATTTTCACTATTCATCAAAATATGAAAGTTATCCGAAAAGTACCAAAATTTCACCTTAGGCTAAATTTGGTATTCCGAATCCAAAAATGAATTCCATTTTAAAATATAAAATATATATAACTTTAAAAATTAGGTATTACTATTTATAACAGCTAGTTTGATTGGTTACGGTGTGTTAGAACTTGAAGTTGCGTACAACACACGCTACTGTTTTATTCAAAGGAAAGCGTACCGTGGAAGCTTGGGATGTTTCATTTTAAATTTTTGATGTCCCCATTTAGTCAAAAAGTTTAAAATATTGTATTTAAAAAGGTTTCACTATTAGAAGTTGATAAAAGTGAAATACTGAAAATGAATCTGTTCTTGCAATATGACTAAGAAACTCATAATAGGGATTCTAAAATTATAAGGATTATATAAAGTTCAAAATGTAGTTAATACTATTCATGACCTCTTTTAATGGTGTGATTGAACTCGGTGTTACGTGTAGTGCAAGTTATTGAATTATTTTTAAGAAATAACACACTCTGAAATCCTGGGGTGTTAAAAATGTAGTATGAAGGTTCTCCGTGGGCGGTCTGTTCCTCGGGTATGAGTGCTATGGTAGCATGGGCGAGTACATGATGAGAACTGGGAGAGGGAGACCGATGTACGATCTCAGTGGTCGGAGTTGTTCAGTGTTTCTCCTTCTCCACCACGTTAGGAAATTCAGGGACGGATTTCTGTAAGGGGGGAAGTTTCTAGGAACACGGATCACTTTTCAGGTATGTTTTTCCTTTTTCTAGAGTTTTTGAGAAAAATGAATTTTCTGGAAATTTCAGAATTACACGCTGTGTACTTTCAGAGTACACGCCGAGTACTCTTCCCGGCTCGAAGCCATGTGTTGGTCGTGCCCGGGCCACAAACACGGTGTGTAAGGATGAGGTGGAGGCTGGTTTTTCAGAGTACAGAAAAATTGAAGTACACGTCGTGTACTCTAGATGTACATGCCTTGTACTTTCATTTTTTTCATTAAATGGACCGAGGTCGCGTCTAACCCCCATATCTATCTTCTTCTTGAGTTTTCGACTGTCTGAGAACGACCGTACGGCTGAATCTTTGATGGGCTCCCACCTCGCCGTCCGTTCTCCGATTCGAGCACGATTGATTGTGTTGGAATCGCAGTGGTGATTTCTTCATTCTTCTTTAGTCTTGTTTCATGATTCCTACTTGTTTCCATGTTATCGTGGGATGAACATTTTGTGCATTTTATAAGATCTACGTTGTTCAAAGGGGAATCTGTCATCGAGGATCACATATATCGATCTCCTGGGATCAAGGTAGGTGGTTTATGCCTTTCCATAGAAAGTTGATAAATATTTTGTGCAATTTCCACTGATACCCTTGAAAGGGGTATTCCGTGATTCCTGTTTTTCCCTTTTTATTTTCCTACTTTGCTTGATTGCTCTAGTAGAGGTTATTTCTTGTGAGTAGTGTAAATTATTATTGTGCTCAGGTTGCTTTGCCCTTCTTCTTGGCCTGTTGGGAATTTTTCCAGTTTCCATACCTTGTTGTAGGATAGTGGAACTATCTCTTTTGTTAATGTTGAGCCTTAGTTGATAGCCAAGTAGTTCTTAAGGGTTACTTGGACAATGTACACACGCGCTGAGCATGTTTAGTTATACTCATGATTGTGAGAACCTAGAGTAGTAGACTAAAGGGAGAATTGGCGGAAGGGCTTCTCCAGAGTGTTTTTTAATTACGACGCGAGACTATAGGGGGAATTGACGTTGAGTGCTTCCCCGGAGAGTATGTATATCCACTATGCAGGCCACAAGGGGAATTGACGTTGAGTGCATCCCTATAGATCCTTTAGCATGACACAAGACTAAAGAGGAAATTGACGGTGAGTGCTTCCCCAGAGATTCTGCTTAATTACGTAGCTGAAATAGATGGGTAAGACTGTGTGTGCCTCCCAGAGGTTGGATAGTACTTTGAGGTTGAACCATAGGGTTTATACTGTGAGAGCTACCCAAAGGGTTACCTGTTTTCTTCTTGTTTTTAACTGCTTACTTCTGTGCTTTACTTGTTAGAACTGTGGATTGTAGCTTCTTGTGTTTTTACTGTTTACTGCTTCTTGTTTATTTACAGCCATGTATTCATTGACTGTTAGGGACAAATCTTTGGGTGATTGTCTACTGGGATTGTATCTCACACCCTGTTTGGGCCATGATTTTGGGCCCAAGCAGGCTATTTTCTACTGGTATAGATAACAGCAAGCTCCCTTATACTTCAATATCTTGACTGCATCAGGAGCTGGGGAGCATGGGACCGAGCCGTGGCTCACGATACTGAGGAGATTATTTTGTTTTTCTTTTTCACATAGTTTCAGTTGTATTTCAGCACATTGTTGTGTTTACAGTTTTCCTTAAATACTTGTACCTGCTGCATCATTTTCATCATAGTTATATCTCTATATTTCTTTTGTTGTTTGGTTCTTTTGTTATCCATGTCGTTTACTTCTTCTTCTATTTATTGTTGTTTTCTTACCTTGTATACCTCACCGAATTAGGGCATAGTTTCCCAACCGACTCACCAAGGCCCTCACTGCTTGTCGGCAGCCTCTAGCGTTCGGGGTAACGCGCTTGAGGTCATGTGGGAAACCGTGTATAGGGCACCAGTGGAGCGGCTCTATACTCGGGTCGTTACAATACCTATGTATCACCCAATGGTGGAATATAATCATCATTAGTAATTGATAACCCAGAAAAACTATAATATTCATGGTAACTTGGCTTTTCCCTATACATGGGTGAGATACTCTTAAGCACAACATATTAAAAAATGCCTATTATTTTCTATCTCAGTATATTTTCTCTAAATAGTAAGGAAAACTAGAGAAGAAACCTCCTCTTATACCACTTAGTAACCTCCCAGATCTAGGTGCCACCCAAATGAGACCCAAACCCGATTGGTCACATAACCTAAAGCACATTTCCCCAAATGCAAGACGCTGTTTAGTAGCAAGGTCCACAGTGTGGTAATGAGGGAAAATATTCCCTCAATGGAAGAGTATACATAGTGGAAAACATATAGTAAAAAATAGAAGAAGCAGTAATATAATAAAATAGAAGTAAACTACGAAATATAGAGAGTAATAAAACAACTGGAGCACGTATATAAATGATGCATGTTTCATGTGTCTAGGAAAGTAGCCAATCAAGTAACTATTCTTTAAATAAAATAAAGAAACCAAATTATAGAATGAAATTAAACTCAAATATCTTAACAAGACCCATAATTCTCCCATGCTCTCCATATCCAACATCAATCAAGTACCTGACGAAGAAGGGCACTTGCCCGTATCTATACATGCAACCATATAATCAGTTTGGGTCCAAAAGCATGATCCAAACATTTTGTGAGATGAATCCCAGTAGGAAACCACCAATATATCTATTCCTAAATATAATTGAATATATATAGTAGGTAATATGTAGGAATGAAGAAATAAAATAGGTTGTACAAAAAATTAAACAATCCTGCAGTTTTCAATTACATTCATTCAAATTTATTATTCATCCTTGGAATCATGTAACCTCAGGATCTAGTGTATGATCTATATCCCCCTGTGTCATAGTAACAAAACAGATGTCCCAGAATAACAACTAAAAAATAAAGTTAGACCGAGTACAATATTGTGCATTGCAATGGAAGACTCGTCACAATCATTCACTTATTCAAACGCAACACCTTGGGAAGCTCTCACAGTCTATCCCCTCCGATCTAACCAATTTTAAAATCATTAAATAACAACCCTTGGGGAACCTCTCACGGTCTATTCAATTTGGATAAAAATAGTATATATCAATTAAAAATGAACACTTGGATAGCTCTCATGGTCAATACCCCTTGGCTATCATACCATTAATAAAATATACACAACCCCCATAGAAGTTGTCCTGGTATAAAACCTCAGGTCTATGAACTCTTGGTAGCTCTCATATTCAACAACCTAGGGTAAATATAGCAATAAAACCAACATAAATGATCCTTTTTCGGGATGCTCTCATGGTCAAATTACCCTTAGTCAAACAACCACAATGCATATCACATGCATCCCATATAATCTATAACTCTATCCTAAAAAAAGGAATGGAATGAAGGAAAGACTAATAACCATCCTTGACCAAATGGCCATAATAAAACTAATAAAGGGAACATAGCTGTGGGGTATCCCATAATCAAGGTATATAATGTTATGCATAATCAACTATCCTTTATCTGTTAAATAACCATAGCATGTGATAATCATGGTTAATTTCCAAAACAAGAAATACCAAAATCATGGGTATGCGGCACATTAAGCAAATATAATCCAATAAAACACAAATAAAGGCACAAAAAACCCTACCTCTATTTCTCATGATCGATATAATTGAACATAGTTTCTCGAATCGGCATAGATTGGAATAGATTGGTCAGATTCCAACGCACCCGATGAGGCCTCAATTAGTGCTCAGACAGAGAATCAGGATGGGGTCGAAGTTTTTTGACCATTCTATCACTCTCCTGTATGAAGTAAAGGGATAGGAAGACAATTCTAGACATGATACGTGACCCCATACTGATATATTGAATAAAAATATAACTACACAATGTGTTCATTAAATTTACAGGTCTTGAAGTAATCTTAACTGGCCCCCATCTTAAGTGGTCTATCGGGTAATCACACCGACTTGTACTCGGCTGTTACACAAATGGTACAAGGCTATACCTATCAGTTGGGTATATGGTGTGTACTCAAAATTACATGATGCGTACTTAGAAAAACATCATTTCTTCATTTTTCCAAAAAACAACCTGAAATCAAGATCCACACTAGAAATGAAGATCTAGGTTCATAAAAGTGCAATATTGGAACAATATTTAATTTAAAAATTTCCATTTTACAATGTTTGAAAACATGTAAAATATTATAAATATTATATAATGGTTAAGATGGTGGCGATATCTATTAATTATGTAAACAAAAAAGAAATCATTACCTTTTAATTTATTAACTAAATGGAAAAAATAACCTATAAAAAACAATTAGAAAGATTCCAGTTAATCCCTTTAAAAATACAATTATATTGAAAAATATACCTTGTGAAAATAATACATACTTTTTTAAACCCACTTTAAATGATAAAAACATGGAATAAAAATGAAACCTATTAATAGTGAAATAAAACATGGGTGTCATTTGAAACATTAATTACTTTAATAAGGTTCCAAAAAGTGGAATAATTGTAATAAGATATGTAATTTCCATAAATATCAATAGGATAATAAAATATATTGATTTTATTAGAAATTTGTTCTAGGTCTACTTTAATGAAAATTAAGGAAATCCCAAAAAAATTGAGATTATAAAATAAATATATACCAATTTGGTAAATTTTATATTGTGATAACTTGAATAAATAAACAATAAATAAAACAGTCATTGTAAGAAACCTACCTTAATAATTACATATATAGTTTATTTTGAACTATATTTCACATTATTACAGTGATGATGATATTTTAGGTTTAGAGTTTTAAAGAATTTGGACTAACTCTTACATAGTTAACCAATATATTATAGGTATACATATATACTTAGTATCCTTCCTTTAAACCAAAAAAAATTATTTAAAAATAAAAGATGTTTTCTATTCTTGAAAAAGAGTAATAATTCCCCCTCCACTGATCTCATCATTTTAACTAATATTTCATAAAATATATGAAGAACATTTTAAAACATATGATTATCAAAAAATAATCAATTAAGGATATATATAATGGAAGGTTTTAGTCCAATGAAAAATCATAAAAACATTTTCATGAAATCATTCTTTTTCACCCTGAAAAAAGAATCATCTTTTTGAAATGTTCATTATCACACATTTTTAAATTCATTCAATTTTTATGAAAAATTAATAGCATGAATACAAAATAAATGTTGGGATCAGGGGACATTAATTTACATATAACTCTTAAAAATGGATTAAAAAATATTTAAACCCTCATTCTCCAGATTACCAAATTCATTGGAGGTTATAAGGTAACCACCCATCCATGGTTTAACATGAAATAACACATGATTGTTTAATATGGAAACCAACCATCCTTAGTTTGTTATAGAACCAACCATCATTGGTTTATAAAAAAACCACCCATAATCATACCCAGTTACCATGATCAGTCATATAAAAAATTCATGAAATCTTTCATTATAAAACACTCTTCTAGGAAATCCATACTTCCACTTCAAAATCACTCCTTTTGAAAAACTGTGCATGTAAGACCTAAAAATTATTCTTTGAAATTAATGACACAAACATATGAATAAGGAATATATGTATTTAAGAAACATAAAGGTGGGAAATTATATTTAATTTATATATATATTTAATATTTATTTTGATTTTTTAAAAAAGAAATTATATAAGAATACTTTTTTTGAATAATTTCCCTTGAGTAAAATTTTAAAAGATCATTTTTTGAAAAAAATTGAGATAATTTATGAAATTAAAATGTAAAAAACATTCATTTCAACATAAAAATTTCCAAAAACTAATATTAAAAACATATACATGAAAGATAATTATTTCAAAAATAATTCTTTATAACATTTAAAATGAGGGTTTTCAGTTAAATTGTCCCTTACATTATGTTTGAAAGATCTCCACATTTCATAAATGTACTTGAAAATAAAATTTTCTTAATTAATTTCTTGATTAAATACAATTAAAACTATATTTTAATTATTATAGTATTATTATATTAATTTGTGGCCATTTCTGTGATTTATGATGATTAATTTTGTTATTCCCAGAGCGCCCGTTTCATGGGTTCTTGGTCAGTTCACAAGAGTGTAATAATGAATCCTCATATAAAATGGGAATAATATTTCAAAATTGAAATTAAAGGGTATTAATTCACTTCCATAATTTTAATTGTCTTATTTATAATTTTTTTTGACTTGATTAGTACGAATTTTAAAAAACCATAAGGACAGATGACAAGTTTATTTTCATAGTTTTTTCAATCATCATAAATTATTTTAATTATAAAAAATATTATGATTATATATTAGTTATATAACATTAAATATGTTAAAATAAACTTATTAAACCCCTATTTGATAAGAATAATAGTTTTATGACCATCCTTGATAGTGGTAACAGAAAATGAAAAATCATTATCCATGAAGATGGATAACTGCTATAATTTGGATAATGGTTGTGTTTCACTAAATAAGAGATGCTGAAAAAAGGCATAAATATATGATATTACATTATAAATATAAAATTCTATTATATAAATTATTCTAGATTTGTTGTATCCTTATGAATGTATCTAGCGATTAGACTGTAGAAGAAGAAAGAAAATTAAGAGAGGTGGTTTGAAAAGTTATATCTTGAATAACACCTCCTTGAAGGATCCTTTTAAGAACATTGAATTTGTATAAGGATGAGACCACAATTACATGGATGTGGGGAGACTAGGGAGGAGTGTCTTTGGTAGATATTTTTAAATTATCAATTTTTGTGAGGAGAATGGGGTGATGGGGAGTGGTATTTATACTTGAAGAGGTGTGGTTTTATGTCATTAAATATTCAAATTTTATATTAAAATAAAAAAAATTGATGGAATTAATTGCAATGAATTATTTTTATAATTTTTGTTTTAATAGATTTTAAAATTTTATAAACACATTGAAATCCCATTTAAATTTTTAGTTTTATGGTATTTTAAAAATTTATCTTTAAGTTCTATCATGTTTCATTATTTTACCAATGCTATGGGAAATTGTTTCATTTACCTTGGTTACAATTTTAGCCCTCATGAATGAAAAATAATTTACTAATAAATTTTTAACTTTTGATTAAAAATATAAAATCCATATTAAAAAATTAAATTAATAGAATAAGAAAATTTAAATTTAAAACAAAAACCATAGAAACGATAAAAAATATTGTTTTCAAGAAGTGTATTTTTCAAAAAAAATATATTATCTATATGAATAATGATAATAATAACAATGTTATGAAATTATATTAGTAGTTTATGATATATAATCTATAAATTTAAATTAAAAACTCCCTATTTGGGAATATTTTATTTCATAAAAAAAGAGAAACATTCTATAATTAAAACGGTTTTTAGAAAATTATTTTTTCCAAACCCAAGAATAAACATACTCTAAAATAAAATTACAATTATATAAAAAAGAATTTTTATTGTTATCCAATTAGGTTAATTACCTTGGAAGGGGGTGGGGAGGGGGGTGAATCATGGCATGAAATATTAAAATAGTTTCCCCTTCAGATCATTTTTCATGGTTAAACAAGACACTCGTCTCTCTCTTTCTCATTTCAATGTATGAATATAATTATAATCATGCATGAGACACAAAAATTTTACTTACTTCACCTTAACAAGGAAATTTCCAAGGAGTATATAATAGTGGTGTGTCAATGTACCAAATCCACAATGGCTCACTGATAAATTACAGGGTTCTGGATAGATCACTTCTATGAAAAAACTCACTTCCTTTATAATTTTTAGGGTCATCTCACTACTTTCCCAAGGGTAACTACCTCTCTCTATTTCTCTATCCCACTTCTGATGGAAAAGATCACCTTTTTCATCTTATTTATCTCACTACACCAAAAAGGATATAGTCATCATTTATGAAAAAATAGGTCCCTTAAATATCGCAGATGAATTCATCATAATCCTTAAATAGATGCTATATTAAATATATTTATAGGATTATCCTTAAAAACTATGAAAACAAGTGGATAAAACACTTCCACATTCCTGAAAACTAGAACAGACTTCTCCTTACTATAGATACAGTAATTAATACCACTTTGGAATGATATTCAAGTGATGACAATTCTCACTTTCACTACATTGAATGTATCAGTAAATAACCTCCTTATATGAGTATTTTTTAATGGTGTAGATCCTATATCTTCTTTTATTTCACATATCTCAATGCACAATAGTCTTGTGTGATTCCCCCGTGGGAGACCCTGGGGTAAACCCACTTGCATGAGATCCTAGAATGTATCCTCTTTTGAAAGATACTAGAGAAAACCCTTGGCACCTTTCCTAAGTATCACATTACGAGAGTCCCCTACAATTAACCCTTGGTGCCTTACGTGAGTGTCAGCTTGTATGAGTCCCCTAGCATGAACACCCATTTTCTTTCTTGAGTCCCACTCTACTTGAGTCCCCTGGCATGAACCCAGGGTGCCTAGCAAGATCCACCTTCACCATGAAACCCTGACACAATCTTCATTAATCACAATCCCCTATAATGAACCCGTATTCCCTCTTTGTGTGATTTATACTCTTTACAAGTCTCTTCCGCGAGTCTATATTTGTGAGTCATATTTCGCGATATTGTTTTTTCATGTCCCTTTTGTGAGTCCCCTTTCTCTCTTTGTGAAATACCCTATTTAGATCATGTGAAAAACCGTGGTGCAATTTCACTTTTCCCAATAAAATATTCAAATCATATGGAACACCTTTATGTTTCCAATCACATATACGTGATCAACATGAACCTCTATCGCGATATCTCTCCCTGATTCTCTTCTCTGTGGGGATTCTGATCATTTTTTTGAAAAAATTATTTAATGTTTAATGATGGGTCTTGGGATATTTATAGGGGAGTCTCTGTGACATTAACTCCATAATTCCAGGAAAATAGTCCACCTTAGAGGAATCACGCACTCCTCAAGATTTGGGTGCATGATTTCTTCCTGATTTGCGTGAGATATTAGCACGAGTCCTTTTTTAACATATTCACTATGAATGAGTCCATGGTCAACATTCACACTTTTCATGAGTCCAAAGTGAATGTCTGTATTCACGATTTGTGAGAGATCAAAGCATGAGTACCAAAGACAATAATGAACATCATGGTTTCCTCAATGACCATGTTCTCTTCCATCATTTCCATATATTTTTCTTTATACTCATGTGGTTTATAGTGTCCCAAACATGAGTCCTATCTGAACTTTGTGTATTATCTGGGCATGATCTCCATGAAAAACCCCACGTTTTCACAAGATCCCTCAGTGATATACAAATACAATAACAAGTGTATTTCAAGGACCCACCATGAGACTCAAAGATAATAACATGGAATATTTCAATTTTTTACTTTTATTTTCTTCCTAATCTCTTCCAGATCTATAACTGTTTCCAAATAAAATAATGCTTGTTTCATGAGATCCTCTTGTGAGATCTGAAGACAATCAAGTGCATTGTGTGAGATCTCACTGTGAGACTCAAATAAAGTCACGTGCAATCTTATGATTTTCTGTGTTGATGTATTCAAAGGATTTTCACGATCTATCTTGAGTTTTAAAGACAACTATGAGTGTCACTAGTGATCACATTGAAAGACCAGTTCAACATTTATTCTCCAAAATTTTAGTTCATCCTTTTAAATAACTCTTCATCCCTTTTTTGACAATCATCCTTTGTTAATAACCTAAATACCTTTTTAGAAACAAAATCTACTGAAAATCACCATCATAAAAGATTTTTGGCTAAAAACACCCCCATTTCATATGTTTAAAACTCTTCACATTTTGATACCACATTAAAGATAATTCCAATCGTCATCTAAACATTCACTTATTGTGATTGTGATTGTAATCAAATATTTACTCAAGACACACTCTATGACACCTTGAACAACATTGAGTATAAGAACTAAGAGTATATTGAATATTTCATCAATGAAACACTTCATTTCATTCAAAAAAACTCTTATACTTTCATAAAAACCTTAGATGTTGTGATATATAATAATTGATAATCATATATAACATTTTAATATTTAAAAATATTCCACCTAAATTAACCCCTATCATCTTCTCCCCCGATCATGATTAATTCATTTTCCCCATTTTCGAGAATAAATTCTCCGCCCTTTTCAAAAAACTAGAAGGTTAATTCATTTTGGTCTGCAAGAGTGTAAATAATAAAGAACAACATATCAGAAAAAATAGATAATAGCATGGGTAGAGGGGGTACTGCATCCCACTTTTAAAAATCTGGTGAGTATATTGAGATTCAAGAGCATGTAAATGGTGTTAAAACACTTCTTTGGGTATGGCCTTTGTCATAATATCTGTAACATGTTGTTCTGTAGGCACATGCTTCAATTTAACAAGCCCCTGCTCCACCTTATCCTCTATAAAATTATACTTATTTTTAATATGGATTGTTTGTGAGTTATGGAATGTATTTTAGCTCAAATTTAAAGCACTTGAATAATCCTAAAGGATTCCAACATGAGACTTCACTTCAACTCGTACATCATCAACTTGTATCTTTATCCATAATAACTGTATGCATGCATGAGTTGATGAAATGTATTTCACTTTTGAAGTGCTCAATGAAATTCATTATTTTTTCTTTGTTATCCAAGAAATAAAAAACATGTAAGGATAGAATGCACCACCTGATATTGATTTTATATTATCTGAGGATCCACCTCAATGTGTATATGTGAATCCCAATAATTCTTGCTATGATTTGTCATCATACAAAAAAACCAGAATCCAATATGTCTCCAATATAATGAGGTATTATTATCACTATATAACTATGAGTTTCCTTGGGATTACCTTGATATTATGCCACTTGAAAAAATGAAAAACAATATCATGACATTACGTTGTTATGTACAACATGTTTCCAATGATCTTCTAGTATTTTGTGACATTATCCACATTGCCGTATTCATCCTATGAAAAGTTCATCCTGGTAGCCATAAAATTCATCATATCCATGGAATTATTTATTAAAAATATTTTAAAAACCTCCTCGGCATACAAAGATTGGGAAATTAATGTTCCATTCTTTCCTTATGTGACCTATAAACCAAGGAAAAACATCATCTCAATAATCATTAACATTTCGAAATCACTTTTCATGAATTCTGTGAACTGATTTCCCTACGATTCATATGATCAACCAAATATTATATGATATACATATACAAACACCATTATTATTTTATTACTATCATTGATGAAATATAGATTGTAATCAACTCCACCATGCTAAAAATAGTACTTGTTCAAAAACATTTCAAGTCTTTAATACCATTCTCTTAGTTCTTTATTTAACCCATATAGTGCCTTATTTAGTTTTCCAAACTGTTTTCATCATTATGAATAAGAAATTCATCTGGCTTCTCAATATAAACATCACCTTTCCGAACCCCATTCTGAAATGTGAACTTTTCATCCATCAAGAAGGCATTGATCATACTTTTCACTATTATGACCAATAAAAATCTGACTATTTCTAGACTTGAAATAGGTGAAAGTGTTTCATCAACATCTATACCCTCTATGAGGGAGTATCCTTTTCACAACATTGAAGACTTCTTTGGAATTGTTGTTCCAAATTCATTCATCTTTTTTTAAAACCGATTTGTTCCTAATGAAATTATTATTTATTTTCCATGAAAAAATTTCCCATGCCTGCTTCTTCACAACTTGATCAATCTATTCATTTATAGAATGAGTATATTTTTCATCTCTTCTACTTCCTCAAAACAATTTAAGCTACACCTATGATAATAATGATTCATGATGTGAAGTCTTTATCATCCTTGTCTTCACTAGAATTATCTAATCACCGATTATGTTATCATTATCAATTTTAGATATTCACTTCGATATTTGTGTAGAAACTAGTTTTTCCACATCCATTTCATTATCTGAATATTCTATTGAGTCAGCCTTTGGAACTAGAAAATCCCCTTATCTACATACCTCTTCATCAATTTACTCTGATGACCGATTATGTATTTGCTAAATATTCCTCTCATTATCAATTATTAATACATCATATATTTCAACTAACATTCAATGATTCATATTGAAGCTTTTATATGATTTTTTTTTCTTTGAGTAGCCATTAAATATACCATTATTTTAAAAACATTCAATATTATTTTGTTTCTCCTTATTGAGAATAAAACACTTACTTTGGAATATAGGAAAGTACATCATATTTGGATTCTTTTGATACCGTAGATCATATTGAGTATTCTATTCTTTTAGACATAATAATTCTCTATTTGATGTGTAGTCTGATGAAATCACTTATTCTTTCCCAAAAATATCTGGTAGATATTTCTCAATTAGCATTGTCCTAGAGATGTTGTTGATAATTTGATTTCATCTCTCAAATACATTATTCTACATTAGAGTTTTTACTACATAAACGTCATACCTTATCAATTTTTTCACAAGATAATACTCCACATGGATATTTGTAAATTCTATTCAATTATCTGTTCTGATCATCATGATTACTTGACCCATCATATCTTCAACTTCCCTCTGACATGTTATTATGCAATTGGGCACCTCAGTATTGAGGGTGATGATTTAATATCATGTCAGTCATCAAAAATCATTTGTGAATAGAACCTAAAACCTCATACCATCATAATCATTTGGGGAAATTGGTTCCCCCACATTAACTTGCACAAACTCAATAACATCTTTTCCCATTTTTATTTATTCATTATATATCATTTGAATGTTCTTTACTTGCTGAAAATAATCACATGTATGAGTATAATCACATGATAACCTAGGGAGGTCTCTATGAACATCATATATCATACAATTTTAGAAGGAAGTTTGGATCAAGTGACCAAGAAATTTATTCCATAACATGTTTTCAACTTCCTTGGGAAAAATTCACATATGTTATTTTCCAGTAACAAGCTATAAATCTCCTTTTGAATTATTTCCCTGTAAAACTATTTCACCATCATTTTTTATGACACATAATTTCTTGGGAAAACATATGTAATGTCATAAGCCACTTGGATGACTGACACTAAGACTGTTTCAACTCAGACTTTTAAAAATGAATATATCCGGACGTCTCATGTATCTTCCCACATACATCACTTTTCCCGATCCAACAATATAAAGGCCTTTATCATTACCAAATTATACAATAACTTTCTTTTCATACCTAATTACGATATCCATATCCCTATTTCTTGTCATCTGAGGGGTTAACCCACTATCACTTATCCATATTTCAGTGCAATTTGATTCTTTAAAAGAACATTCTTCCTCCACAACCTATTCATATATGTTCTTTTTTATCCATGTTTTTGACTTCTTACATGGTACAAAATGATCATGTTGATCTTTACTAAATTATGGTGTACCAACATCATCTTTTAGAGTAATTAAATTATTTTTCATTTTCATCTCATTTGATGATAAATTAATCTAATACTTGTGATAAAATGTAGTCTTACTCATAACATTACATTGCATGGTTGATGAGAAATTTTATTCCATTTGTCTGAATCCACGACACCTAAATTAGTGACCATAAAATGACAATGTATAATATTTATCTCATTATGGATACCTCTATTTATTTCATTCCCTTTGGTACCCCTTTGAAATAAAACATGCATATTCTAAGTGACCCATTTTTACAAAACAATAACATCTTATGTGGGAATAATTATTTGTGGAAAGATAAAAAATTTACTTCTCCCATGGGGTTTCTAAACCTTATGGTTCTAATTTATACCCCGAATAAACTATCAATGAGTGATTTAGATATTGTGGTCTAACTTCAGCCACTACTTATTTTTATTTGCGATCAACCCCCATACCATCTGTATCATTCTGAACAATCATTGTCCTTTCCTTACAACTTTTTCTACTTCACTAGAATCATGTGTTTCTCTTTATCTTTCACTTTACCTAGCATAAATACAAATTCCTCTTCTATTTACTCAATAATCATGATTTTATCTTTTCTAGTTCTAGTAAAAATATAGATATCTCTTTTCTTCTCTTAATTTTTAATCTTATACACAATGATCATTTTTGAGATCTCTAACATTAAATACTTTATTTGTTCAATTTCTTTGTTCATCTAAGACATAATTTCTTTTTTTTGGTTGCATAAAAATGTTGGTATTATGAACCACCTTGTTTCCTTTCTTCATTTTTTGTTTCCAATCACATATTTCCTCAAGTCCAGCTTCTAATTTAGCCTATATATAAACTATTCCATTGAATTATTCTTTATCATTTTCACTTTCATCCATTTTATGATAGAATTTAACTACTACCACCAAATAATATACTTCATGATCCTTGGTATCTACAGATTATTTAGACTTATATTCTTCTAAATTAAATCCTCTCTTAAAATAAGATTATCCTTTTTGAAGAATTTTTGGTAATTTTTTTAACTTTCATAATGGCTAATGATTTCTTCATGGGAATTCCCACTTCATCCACATAATATTCTTAAAACATTATACTTCTCCTTTTAGTAATATTTCCAAAATAGTTTCCTTGAAAAATCATACAAATGAGATTTTCCCTTTTAAATTTATTTTCCTCTTCTATAATTTTATGAAAATAATGACATGAATTTATTTGTGTATTCTTATTCCTAATCATTTGGAATAGTGAGATTATTTATGGCCTTGAATTCCACATCCTTAAATATTCCCCTTTACACATACTGATTATAAACATTTCTAATCTCATGTGAAGCAGGATAAATATGCAAGTTGTCCAGTGATGTCTCCTTATGATCTTTATCGTAAAATATATATACTTTCAGATTGCACCAAGGTGTAAGTATTATCAAGATTCAATTGAATATATTTACATCATCAATTATTTCTCAAAGATGATGATTTTATTCCACAATAACATTCAACCTATAAAAATGAATTAACAAACACATGTAGGTGCATTCTAATATCCTCATACATTTTCAATAGAACCTACAACATTGATTCTCTAAATTTTTTATTATTGTCATAAATATTTATAAACATTTCCCATATAGCTTGTGATGAAATAAATGAAATTAATTTTGTATAGATATAATTAGATAGAGATACCCTTGAATCATTAAATAGTTTGGCATCCGCATCCAATTCCCTTCAACAAACTTCTAGAAAATATTCACTGTTGATACTGGCTAAAATTCCATGATTCACTGCCATAAAAAAAACTACTACTAAATATTAGATGTAGTGATTCATTTGATTATTATGTAATTGAAAATGTATTCCATAAATAATCAAAATCCCTTTTTGATTTACAACCTCTATTTTTTATACTAATAGATATCCCATTATTCTCAAACTCGCTATGATACCAATTATAGACCAATTTTGATAAATACCATAATATGTGGGGGCAAATAGAGATATGAGAGATTAAAAAAACTTCCCCATCAAATAATTTTTTCTATTAAAAAAATTAAACTTCTATATCTTTTCCCATTGGAATGTATGAATATAATATCAATCTTACGTGAGACACAAAAATTTTGCTTTGTTCACCCTTAATCAGCTATGACCAAGGATCATACAATGGTGATGTGCTGATGCACCAAATTCACTAAGGATCAATTAAAAATTAAAATGTTCTATATAGATCACTTATATTCCCAGAATCACTTCCATTACAATGTTTAGGGTCCAACCACTGATGTCTCAAGGGTCAATCCCTCCATCTCTGTCTCTGGTTCTCTGCCCATATAAAGGTTCACCATCTTCCTCATGATTTTCTCAATACTCCAAAAATTATCCACTCATAGCTTATGGACATGTATGTCCCTTGATTATCGCTAATGATAGAATCCTCAACTATATATAGATTCTATGTTGAAGCTATTTCTGTGTTTTCCTACCCTACTATGAAAACACATTGATTCAACACATCCACATTCCAAAACACTTTATCATGGTTCTCTATACTGTAGATACAATAATTAGATCCAAATTATATGATATTTATGTGATGGAAAGTCTCAACTTTACATCCTTTAATGTATTAGTAAATAACCTCTTTATAAGAGTATTTAAAAATGATGAAGATCCTTTGTCAACTCCTTGTCCATTTGAATTAATATATGAAAACTGAACTATCCATAGGTTTAGGTAAGTGAAAATCTCCATTCATAATATTATAGTGTGATAACCCTATTCGAGACCCCAGAAAATAACCACATGAATAATATCCTATCTCATATCATCTTGTGTGATATCCTTGTGTGAGCCCTAGGTGCATTGCACACGTCTCACCTTGCATAAGTTCCCTAGCGTGAACCCCTAATGCCTTACGTGTGTCCCACGTTTTGAAAACCCCCTAGTGTAAACCCCTAGTACCTTTCATGAGTACCACTATACATGATTCCCCTAGAGTGAACCCCTAGAACTTTGAGAAAACCTCCTTCAACATGAAACCCTGGATCAAACCTTCTTTTTCATGAACCCCTAGCGTGAACGCTTATTTTCACTTTACATGACTCCAACTCTGGACAAGTGTATTCTATGATTCATCTTTAGTTAGTACCCTTTTACAAGTCCACTTTTGTGTGTCCCTTCCAAGTGTGATCTTTCTATCTTTTTACAATAACCTTTTCATATCATGAACTACACATTTTCATGAGTTCCCTTTGTGTGAGACCTTGTTCAGATCATGCACAACTCTTACAGGATGCCAATCACATATACTCCTTAGCCATGAACCTCTATCATGAGATATATCTATGATTATATTCAATGGATGAACTTTAGATCAATATTTTGAGGTAAACTTCATCAATGCTTATTGAAAGGTCTATGGATTTTTATAGGTGATTTTCCACTACCTTAACTCCACAAATTGCGAACAACAGTCTACCTCATGGGAATCACGTAGGCTGCACGATCTGGGTGTGCAAAATGATCATGCCTTACGTGAGATCAGAGTGTGAGTACTATTTCAACATACACACTTTTCACGAGTCCCTAGTCAACATTCGTTCTTTGTGAGAGTCCTCATTCACGCTATTCAGATGTTTTGAGTGCAAGTACCAAAGACATTTATGCACATCATGAGTTCTTAAATGACCACAATCTCTTCTATCATTTCAATATTTTTCCTTCAAATTCATACACATTCATGAGTATTGTGCACAAGTACTATTACACATTATGCACGATCTATGCACATGCTCTAGAGACAGTCCCCAGTGTTGTGTGAGATCCCTCTGTGAGATCGAAAGACAATCATCAGTGTTGTGTGATGTCCCACTGTGAGATTCAAAGACAATCATGCAAAATACTACGGTATAAAATGTTGTCTTCTTACAAATATTTTCAAGATCTATCAAAAGTTTGAATGTGAATGATGAGTGATATGTGAGATCCTCATATGAGATCCAAATTCAATCATGTGTGATGCGCGAGATCTCACTGTGAGACTCAAAAAAAATCATGCAAAATCATACAATTTTCAATGATTTTGTCTTCCAATTATTTTCATGATCCATCATGTGTTCTAAAGAAAACTATTTGTGTTACGCATTATCACATCATATGTTCAGTTCGTCATTCATTCCCCATGAGTTTAGATCAACATTCGTGCTAACCATTTATCGCTTCTTTGACAACCAGCCTTTGTCAACAACCTCATACCTTGTAAACAAACACAATCAACCCAAAATCACTATCATGATGGATTTTTTGCTAACATCAGTGATCTAAATATTACCAAACTATAATTTTTTTATTTAAATAAAATTGAGTACATAATGTCACAATGAAATATTTTAAGTTATTGAAAATATATTATATTTTTACAAAAGAATATAATTTTTCAGTATTCCCTGAAAACCGAATAATTTATTATAAATACCAAAATATCATTCAATGTAAAAATTAATATTCTAATGTAAAAATTGAATTATATTTTATGTAATTCATTTTATAAAATTTATAAAAATTAATTATAATATTCATTGATAAAATGAAATAACAGTGATTTTTTATTAAAATAAATTTTATTTTTTAATAAAACGACTTTACTATAAATTTGAGTGATTATTTAAAAATAATTAATAAGAATATTATAAATGATTATTAACATTATATATTTCACAATCCTATTAATACTATTCATTATCTCTAATATAATGGCTAGTTTATCATTTTCAAATTTAAATAGTAAGATTCTATTTTTTGTTTAAGCATGGAGTTACATGAAATATATGGTATCATGCATAGTTTTTCAATTTTAAAATATCATGATTCTATATTCTCCCCATTTAATAAATTTTTTCCTCATAATTTTAACTCGGTATAAAAAACATGATGTTTGATATTTCACAATACGTTTTTTGAAAAACCAAAACATAAAAAGGACTAATAAAACATCCACTTGGAATGTGAAAAAGAGAAGTAAATAGGTCAAATAGGATAACACATAATAGGTTTCCATATAGGAAAACATGGAAATGGAAAAGAAAATATGACACCAATAGAATGATAAGGAGTTATATAAAAAATGGTATAGATAAATTTGACCATCGTAAGTTAATGATTGGTTAAAATACCATTGATTTCTCATTAAGAAATATAAAAATATAACATTTTTTCATTTTTTTTATATTGGAGAAATTATTTTACTACCAAGACTAAAAACATTAAGAAATATACTTACTTGATAACTAAAATTTGAATAATATATTTCTTCCACACAATTAGTATTAAAGATGAATTTTTCATACCTCATGTATCATAATCAACTTCTATAAATCAAAGAATCAATAAAAGTATAACTATATATTCCTTCGATATTAAATAATTAAACAATAGAAAAATGTTTAGTAGTAAATAATGTAATTTTCAAAAAATAATAACCCTTGATATAATGAAAACTACTTTAACCATTTAAATCCAACTGTAATACCAAATTTTCTACATAAATTATTAAATAAATAATATACTAAAATTTCCTTAAACTATTATACAATAAAATTTGAAACGAAAAAACAAAATAATTTTATTACATAGTCTTATAAGATAAATTTAATTATTATCTTTAAATAATATTAATCACTCTTAAAGTCTCATATCATAATTTAATCTCCATATTCAGTTAATATTCAATATATGATAATTATTTCTATAAAATATATGAATCTCCATGGACCCCCAATAATATCTTATATTACCATGAAATCCAAATAAAATTGTATTCCTTAAATAAAATTCCATAACATTATTTTTTACCTTAACCATATACGGTTCCAAAATTACTAAACATATTCTAAAATTAAATCGTTCACATAATCACTAAATCATTTTTCAAATCCCATGGTTATCTATAAGATTCAATAAATTTTCATAAAATAAAATTTTTTCATTGATCAAGCTATTTAACTAAAAGTAAAACTACCATTGTAACTGAGAATTATTATAGTCCAGTGGTAGGCAATGGACCATTATCCATCCCCATTCAGTTGTTTGTTCGATCCCCATAACCATTCAAAATGATATTGGTTCACACAAGGTCTTCCTAATGTCATTTTCTAAAACTATATTAATATAATACTTAGAATATTTTTGAAATTTTAAAACCATTCTAAATAGTAATAATAATATATTTAACCCCAATAATTATCTAATACCTTTTATTTTTCTTCCCTAAAATTAAAAACACTTAATTACCCCAAAATAAATGTTAATATAATCCAAAAATAATTCCAATACCATTATAATTATGCCTATCAAAAGTAAAGGAATATTTAATCAAGTAAAATTTTTCAAATATCAATGTTAAGGGATACATGTAACTTAAACATAAATGGTTCCCAAAATTTATCCTCTTTTCACCACTTTCTAAATTTATCAATTCCATTATACATTTGTTTCAAAATTTATAAAAACAAATAATAATATAAAATTTTCATTATACATTCCATGATTCATTTACTACTTATTAAATATAGAAATATCATAAATTTTAAAACACAATAGATAAATACATCCCTATTTCAACATCTTTGTTAAGCTATTAACCATGATTAATCATCTTAATCCTTAATACACCATTCCTTAAATATAGTCATTAGATTTTATTTAATATCCCTTTTACCATGTGAAATTATTCCCAAATGACAGAATATAAATGGTCACATCCTTTCTATAATTTATATTTTTCCCAAGAGATAGTAATTTTTTTTGAAATCAAATTAAAAATATATAGAGACCCATAATTGTTTTTATATAAAATAACAAATGTTAGATAAGTTAAGTGGGTTGATGAAAGAATTTTGAATAATCATAAATATTTAAAAAATTTGAACAAGATTTTTCTATATTAGTGTCAATGAATTCATATGGAAGGGATATGATAGATATTTTTTCTTAAGTCTTAATAACAAATCCCCAATCTATATAACAATACATCATTTAAACATGAAATGAATTATTATAAGTTAAAATGAATATAGTATTTTTATATATAATAGAATTAGAATCTCTATAATAAATTTACTATCATATCCATTATACAAAAATCAATCACCAATCTAAATAAAATTTATAAAAATATCCGTAATATTCTTGAAATTAATCACTTAAAAAAAATTTCTATTAATTTTAACATATAATCATTTTTAAGATTATAAACCTTATGATGATATCCCTAACTCTTAAGAAAACATCCTTGTCTCGAATATTGCATAAACCCTACTCTAATACCATATTTAAAGACCCAACCTTAAGTATTAAATATTCTAGTGCGTTTAAAATAGAATTCACATTACCAAAGCATGAAGATATTTTTTATTAAAGTTTTAGAAAATTTTATCTAAATCATACATAGTTAACTAATAAATTATATATATAATATATTATTTACTATCCATTTAACCATGAAAAGATGTATATAAAATTAAAAAAAATTTCTCTTAATGAAAAATCATTGCAATTTTACCCTTGATCTCATCCTTTTCCATAATATTCCATAAAACCTCTGACAAAATATTGAAACTTATAATGAGAAAAAAAGTATTAATAAGGTATATAATTAAAGGGAACAATTAGTCATATGAAAATACATAAAAATCATGAAAACATACATCTTCACCCTAAAAAAGGAATTATCATTTCTAAATGAACATTATCTTAAATATTTAAAATCAATTAATTCCAATTAAAACTAATTTGAAGGAATATAAAATAAAAGTTCGAGAATTTGGACAACATTTTTATATGAATATTATAAATGGAGTAACTATAATTGAAAACATCCATACATGGAGGTTATAAGATAACTACATTCCCCTTATTTATCAAAAAACCACCCATCATTGTATAAACACGTTACCACAAATCCTTATTTTATCATGAAACAACCCACAATTATTTTATAACAGAACAAAATGAATCATAAAAATTTCCCAAAAACCATAACATAAATATAAATAATGAAATGGTGCATCATAAAACACTCTTTGAATAGAATAATCTTTCAAATTTGAAATCACTCATTTTGAGAAACTATTCATGTACAGTGAGTATAAATTTAATTTAATGAAACCATATAAAAATTTAATGTATGATTCAAAATATTGAAAGAAATGATGTGGTGAAACTAAGTATTCCATATATATAGAAAAAAACATTCCTTTTAACTATTTTTTTAAAAAAATACAGAAGAATATTTCTTAAATTAAATTACCTTATGTAAAACCGTAAAAAGTTACCTTTTGATAAATATTGGTGAAAATTATAAAATAATATTTTGAAAAAACTAATGTGAATATAAATAAATTAAAAAAGATAATTTTTAAAAACACTACATGAAATAAAATGATTTATAAAATAAAATATCATAACATTTAAAAATAGTTTTTTAGTGTCACTTACCTAATGTATGAGATTTTCGAATATCCTATAAATTTATGAAATAATCAATTTAGATTCATTAATTACTTACTTAAGAAAATTTTAAATATATATATTCTTTATTATAATCTTATTACATTAATTCAGGGTCATTTAGTTGAGATATAATGTTTAATTTCATTTTTACAGGTTCGTTCGTTTCATAGTTTCATGTTGTGTTGACTTGAGTATAATTAGGGATTTACATTTGAAACTTTAATAAAACTCTAGAAGTGTTTTGAAATGGTATTGATGAACTTAAAAAAATTTAAATTTCCCCATATATTATTCTTTTACTGACATTAGAATATCTAATTTTAAAATGTGCTAATGATAAATGTTTAATTTATTTTCAGGTTTTTATGACTATCAAAGAGTTATTTCATTTTATTTAATATTATTTTTATATATTAGTTAAATAACATGAAATATGATAGAATACAATTATTTTAATAATATTTTATGATAATAATTATTTTATGACCATCTATGAAGGTGATAGAAATTGAAAACAGATTATCTACATAGATTGTTAAGCACCATAATTTGGATAAAAATTTCATTTCTTTGAATAAGAGGGGATGGGAAAAGGGAATAAACAATGATATTATATTATAAATATAAAATTACAGTATATAAATTATTATGGATGTATTATTCCATTATGGATGAATGTTATGAGGACAAGGTAGAAGAAAAAAATTAATTAAGAATGGTGGTTTGAGAGAGTTACCTCCTGATAACACCTCCTAGAAGGAGCACTTAGAAAACATGGAATTGTTATTTGGGTGAGAATATAAGATAATGGATATGAGAATAGTGGGGATGACTGGGTTAGGAAGGTATTTAAAAATATTTATGACTGTTTAGGAGAAATGGTATGGCGAAGAGTGTTATTTATACTTGTGGAGTAGGGGTTTTATGTGATTAAATATTTTTTTATTAAAAGCCCATCACATTTTGATGAAATTAATTACAATGAATTAAATTGAAAATTTATTATTTAATGTTTGGATAATGTATATAAAAAACAATCCTCCCATTTAAAGTAAAATATTTTGGATATTTCATGCTTTTACATTTTATCTTTCATGTGTTCCATTATTTTACCTATATTACAGTTAATATTTTTTACCATGGTAAAATATTTAAGCCTTAAAATGAAAATAACCATAGAATATAATTTGTACATTATGATTCCAAATACTTATTTTATTATTCAAAAATAAATCCCAATAATTCTAAAAAATTTAATTTAAAACAGAACTAAAGGACGTGAAAAACGAGATTTTAATATATGTATTTTTTAAGAAAAAAATGATTTTATACTAACTATATGACAAATAATAATAATTTTATGAACATAATTTAATATTTTATGATATATAATCTATTAATTGAATTTAAAACTTTCCACATGGTAGATTATTTTAATTTTTTAGAAATGATATTCATTGTGTACATTAAAATAGTTTTCAGAAAAATAAAATTTTGATACCCAAAAACAAACATACTAATAAAGAAATATAAATTTAATTAGAAATAATTTATAAGAAAAATATATAAATAAATAAATATTTATAAATATTAAATAAAATTTAAAAAAATAATGGGACTTTTAATTTTTTTAATTTATTGAAAATAAATGATATTTTTACAAAAATCAATGTTTCCACTATTTACTAAAACCCCTGTATTTTTCAAAAATATCGAAAAATTTAAAGTAATGTAAAAAATGAAATTCTAATTTCATAAAATTAATAATATTTCATTAAATTAATTTTCTAAAATTTATTTAATTTAATTATAATATTGACTCATAAAATTCAATTAAATCCCTTTTTTGAAGAAAATGTATTTTGGAATTTAAATTTGCATTACTAAATGTTTTCCTGAATTTTTAAATAAAATTAATTAGTAAATAATAAATTTTTAAAAAAATTATATATTTCATTATTTTGTTAATAATTTTTGTTAACTCTTATTTAATTTCTAGGTGACAAATATCACATTTAAATAGTAAGATTGTGTTGTTCGTTTAAACATGAATGTATATATCTGGTATGCTATAAAAAATAGTCTATTATTTTAATAATATCATGAAGTTACATTAATAAACATTAATAAATATATGTTAATGTTAAATATATCATAGGATAATTATATACAGAACATAAAAATAAATTGTTTCATAACATAAAATTTCTCTCAATAGATTGTAAATTTGGACAAAATCCCATACGTATAGCATCCTTTTAGTTGGACATGATTTAACCCTCTGTATAATGGTTTTATGAATTAAATAAATTTAATTATGAAAAAATTTAATATTTATTATATTGTATATAATCATCTTATAATATTTCATCTCCCCTTCGCTGATATTATTTATTTATTAAAATTGTTTTTGGTATAGGAAAATTCATTTTCTCTTGGTTTTTTATCATGAATATTCAATATAATGTGAATTGGATATACTTATATTATATAAATATTTATAATAATGTTTTATGTATAATATTTATTTCTTAGATAAGTTTTTAGAATAATTCATTAAATTTTGACCAAAGAAATGATTCACATCGCTTTATGGAGATGGTAGGTTGTACATATGCACAAGCGACATCATCATTTCATTAATAGGTAAATGAGTAAATAAGTAGAGGATATATTTATTTTAAATAATATATATTATTTTTTAAATATAATATATATCCATTGGTTTTATCATTAATATTATTCTTGTGAGTCTGTCATTAGAAATTCAATATATCTGTTCCTGAGGTAATAATACGTCGTAAACAAGAGTGGTGGTTTTGTTTCCCATTTGAAAAAGAAGTAGATTATTTAATATTATTAACTACACATTAAAATAAATATTAATATTTTATATAATATTTTTATTATATTTTAGTTTATAAATCTTTACTGATGGTTATAAAAGAAGAACTAAAAAAAGAGAATAGTGAATATGACTCGCTTTGTTTAGAAAATCCTCAATTGGATATCTTATTACGAACCCCATGGTATATTTTTTGAAATAAAATTTAATATAGAATATTAATAAGGATTATATAGAGATATTTTGGAAGGTTGTAGACATGATAAATTGAATAATAGAATCTGATAAGTGAGAAGAGGTGTTTCCCTTTTATAATTGAGGTGAGTCGGTTACATGTATTTCTTCAATTTTTTCAAACAATGTAATGAAACGTGCAGTGAAAGCTGACTATGAAATAGATCATATTATAAGGAGATAATGTTAATGTTTATATCCAACCACCTACTATTATTTTAGAATGTCTTTATGTAATTTTATCCTCTAAAATTTTAGGTTAGCCTCCCAAGAAACAAGTTTTATCCACAATCATGAAATATTTTTTTATGGTTTTTAAATTTCATTAGGGAAAAAAATGAATTCAACCTTGTCAGAAAATTTTAAAATGATAATAAAATTTTAGAATCAATATTATCAAATTCGGATCATATAATTGGAAGAACACAATTAAAATATAATTCTAGTAAATGTGTTGGAAAAAAGTTTTTCAAAAAAAAGTTCTAGTATAAGATGACCTTAGATTAGATATATGTGTGTGAATTATAATATTACTAATTTAATTTAATATAGTTGTTTATATAAATTGTAAATTTTTATATATGATTTTTCATTAATGATTATATTTTTTTATTTAAATGGGAAAACCTTAGGTATTTAAAATTAGTTTTCTAAATGATATCTCTTTCACCACTAAATGTAGTTATAATTATATATACTAATTGTGTAGTCAATAAATGGTTAATTTTATAAATTATAACACATTATTATAACTAAACTTATGAATAGTTAAATAATATATTTTGAATTATATACATAGGATAATTTCTAAAGGAAAATTTCAAGATCGCATTCGTGGATTACTTTAACCTATTAAGTTTTATATCGATATTCATCCAAATAGTCAAGAATTCCTATTAAAAGAATTTTTAAAATGTGAATAATATTATATAATTTTTTATTTTGAGAATTCATATAGATTAAATGAAGGTAGAGTGCTAAATTCTTCCTCAATATAAATATTTCATCCTCCATATTTTCATAGATATTACCTTTTTAAACAAATGGGGGTCATTATTCTTCATAACATCATATAGTTCCCATTTTCCTTTGTCTATTTTATGATTTATCCAATGTACCTTTTCTAGAGGGGTCTTCTGATTCTCAAACACGTGATCTCTTATGGAAAAATTCTTGATAGGCTCTTCAAAGTAATAGATATTAGCTTCCAATTTTAATTCATCAGAGGTGAGAACATGTGTTGGTTCTAAATTCATTTTCCTTAATAGTAATATATGGAACACATAATGTACATTAAAAATTATTGGTGTCATTTCTAATTGTTACAAAAAAAATCTAATTCTTCCCTGAATTCTTAAAGGTCTATCGTATATGAGGATCTATTTTTCCTTTTTACCAAAATTTATAACAATAGTTCATAGAGTTAAATTCAAGAAAAAATGTTATCCCAAATTAATTTGTATATACTTTATTATATGGTATTCACAATTCTTTTCTTACAATGATATGATTAATATGAGGACAAATATTAAATACTATCATTTTTTCATCATGAAATATAATGTGCCTGTAATATTCATTTCACCATCTTATTCTCATCATGTTATAGTGTGATATTTCTTGATTTATAATTATTCGTATAAAACCATTTCAATACATTAATGAAAGATATTGTTTTAGAAAATCCCTAAAAATGATAAATTAAAATTCCATATACCATTAATGTTAGGTGAGAAGGATTTAAAATACTATTACAATTTTTAAGTAGTCCATTCATATTTTCAATTAGATTAAGGATGGTTGATGGTGCTAAAATTAATCTTGATATCATGCTCTTTCAAAGGAATTTTACAAAATTTTGATGTAAATATGGGATCAAAATTAGACACAATTGAAACTTCAATCATATGAGGTTTTATATCATCAATATTATAGGTACTTATAAAGAAGTAAAGTGGTTAATATGAACTTATAGGAAGGAAATATGGATAATTGTATTGGTGATCATTAATAACCCATATTGAATAATTAATTCTTGGAGTCATTGGTCATCTGTTGATAATGTATATAGAAATTTCATAATATTTACCCTTATTAATAGATATAGGTTTCATGAATACTATTTGAATATATCTATGAGGATTTACCTATCGTAAACAATTTATCTTAATACATAATCAACAATTTCCCATATCATATTATCCATAAAAATTACCTTTTTATGTTTATACATCATAATGATATTGAGGTGTATAATAATATTTATCCATGAGAATAATCTAATAATTCTCATTTTATGCAAGGTATAAATCAAACACCTATACAATTTGATAATATTAAAACACCAACATCAAATACAATGTCATAAAATTACCTATCATTCAAAGGTATAATTTCCTTTTGATAATTCTCATCATTATTTTTAAAGAATTATAATTTTGCAATATAGATGGGTTTGAAATCAATTGAAATTTAGTGATGATTCCCCTTCCATAAAAATTTCCATATCCATATTTACTAAATCCATAAACACAATATCCTTATCAATCAACATTTTTTCTAAAAACTATGATATTTTATTCTGAATGCATCCACTTCGATATTTTCCTTCCATTAGTGGTGGTTTATTGAGAAATCACAATCCTTTATTCACTTGAGCCATCTTATTTTTCTCACATTAGCATTTTTCTAAGAAAATATTTATCTTAGGCTCTTTTGGGTAATGTATATCTCCAATATTTCACTAGAGAGATAATGTATCAATATCCTCATAATTCATATGAAATATTTTTTATCAAGATCAGGGGTTGGATTGTTATGTGCATGATTCTTTAACATTCTAGATTTATTTTCATTAAATTATTATTCTATTAATGAAAAAAAAACAAAAATTCCCCTCTTCAATGAAGCACTATATATCAAAAAATCCATCATTTTATAATAGTATTGTGAAAATTTAATGAATATATAGTTTCTTATTCAATTGATCAAAAAAATTCACATTACATTATCTATAAAAACATAACCATTTTATATGTAATCTTGGTTAAAGAGTTAGAAAACCAGTAAATTACATCAATAAAGAAGTGATAGTGACATGAAAAATCAATGATATTTCATAGCTCTATTATATTGGTTGGTGTAGGCCATTCAAAAACTTCCTTTGTATTCATAGGATTATCTTATATTCTATACATGGAGAAAATATGGCCTTGAAAATAAACATTCTGAAGAAATAATTCATATTTACAAAATTTCCCATATGACACATATTTTATATGTGTCATAGGAATGGTCAACAAGTGATTATAATGATCTTTGTAGCTTTTAGAGTAAAAAATATCTAAAATAAATACCCAAAAAAATAATATTCATCATATTCTTTATATACTTTGTTCATTGGATTTATAAAAGAAGGGGGTTCATCCATCAATATAAATAGAATTAATTTAAACATTCATTGTACATATATCATTAAAAATGATTTATTCAATATATATTTCTACATTTCATGAAATTTATGATACTCAAAACAATGTAAAAACTTTTAAAAATATATAGGTCCATGTTTTTTATAAAATAAGTGACCCATATAAGGCATATAATACCCTTTCTTCATCACACTGACATTGATTTCAAAATAATCACTACATGGGATCATTGATTGATCATTCATATTTTCAAAATGAAGTGGGTCACCACAATTTTAATCAATAGGGAGTATAAATTACATATTACAACACTCCTCTAGTTGTGTCTTTGAGTCCACTAATCCCATGATTCCCATTCTATATAGTGTTCTTAACATCTATCTGGCATTAGGGATTTGATTAATGTAAAAAATCAACCTCACCCTCTCCTTGATGTAATTGTAATTCATCATGAAATAAATAAATGTATTCACTTAAAATTGGTATGCCCTCAATTTGAATATAAATTTTTAGTTCCATTTTATTCTACTCTTATTCACCAATAATATTATTCAGTGAAGTTATTATAGGTGAATCAATACATATCTTAAATAAAAAAGTCTCTAATATAATGATAAGGAATTTCCAAAAAATATCACAAATGATTGTTTATTTATCATTATAATAAATTTTACGATTTTTTTTGAATTCCTTTTAATTTCAAGGATTATATCAGTAAAATGATAGATATAATTGTAACTTAAGAGAACAATGCCTGTTTTTGTGTCATAATTTAGACTTTTTAACACATCCTTATTGTAGTGATATTTCTACTATGGTTTTTTACTACAAACTCCTTTCATAAGGTTCTATGGAATTATCTAATTTTCTTGGAAACATAAAAGATATAAAAAAGATAGAATTTCAAATTTCTAATAAATATTTAGTTAAATTTCATATTAAGATTAATGCACCTATAAAATCATCTTTATAAACTTCAAACCCAGTTTTATAGATCACATAATATTGGAATTATCCCTATATAATTTTCTATGGTAATATCCCTTGATTATTTATACATTGGTTTGAATAATTCACAATTTCATTTAATTTAAAGAAAAAGATAGAAGTTGTCCCTTTAATTCAATTATATTTATTAGACAGATGACCCTTATCACTTAACTTGTAAAAAACTCAAATTCCATTTATGTAATTCAATGTAAGATTCCTTCCATAGTTTTTAAAAGATATTAATTATTTAATCATCTTCTTATTCTATAATGAATTATATTTCACATGGTGTTCATTCAAACTATTATTGTTTTTAAATACCTTAAATATAAAGGATATATATATTCAGATATCAATTTTTGTAGTGTATAAATATATTCCATTATAGGAGGAAAATGTTTGAGAAAACAATATCAATAAGAGACATAGCTTAAGCACTTAGAATAAATGGTAAATATATATTTCCAAATTATATATGTAAATCATATCATACCTGTTTAGTATTGTAACGTTATCTTAATATTTTACTACACTTTCTTTTCCTTTTTTCTTTTGGAAGGAGAAAATTCTCTTCATTTCAGTTCATTGATAATGGTTAATGTTGTTTCTAAGAATTTTTCATTACAATATCTACATTCCATGTGTTATATTTCTCCATCCTCCAAAGTAGTCTATATCAAGGACCAATATTGAACAACATTACCTTTATAGAAATACACATTTTCTATTACATTTTTGATTTCATCACATCCCAATGACAAAATAA
This sequence comes from Viscum album, assembly GCA_963277665.1. Taxonomy (NCBI): domain Eukaryota; kingdom Viridiplantae; phylum Streptophyta; class Magnoliopsida; order Santalales; family Viscaceae; genus Viscum; species Viscum album. The sequence continues at coordinate 63,709,116 of OY728136.1, read as the reverse complement.
ATATTCATGGGAAATTATATATTTCTTAATTTTTTTGGATTAGTGGGAGATTATGTCACATGAAATAATCCAATATTGGTTTATCAATGTATAAAACATCAAGATTTTCAATATGTAATAGGTTATTAGTACAAGCCTTGATCAAATACACCAATCTGGATATGATCTCCTCAACTATAACAATAGTTGTATCGTAATTATTACGTTAAAATTTTCTACTTTGGCCCAGAGTATTAATGCCATTCTTTCTACATTTCTTTATCTATAAATAATTGTATAAACTGGGTTATTTATAAAAAATGAATATAAAATCATAATATATATATATAATTTTTTTTCAACATTTACATAAATTCAATTTTTATGAATTATTAATATTAGAATAATAAACATGGATATATTCAGGATATCATGAAATAAAAAAAATTAAATAATTTGTATATTTTATAAATAAAATATGATATATACCAAGAATAATCAACTATGTGTTTCAAAATAGTTTCATAGTAAGGGACCAATCACCATGCATCAAAATGATGGTTGATATATATTAAACCAACCTATTTCATGGATATTACCCCTATATGCATTTTAAAAAAATAAAATCATCATTTTACTTACAAAAAATGTATTTATTTCTAGAAAAAATAACATAATCTCAATCTTTTAAAAGAATGTATGATATTTTTTTGTATTTAGACATATCATCATGCTCTTTAATATATTTATATTACCTAATGTATCCCCCTAAATTAGGTACTCATTATTTCGATTATTCATGCTCTAATATGAGCCAATGTATCTCATAATCTAGTGACCCAGATCCATATTTTGCATTATTACATTAGAATATATAAAATGGATGGAATCCTGATGGACAAGTCAATTTTTTTACCTGAATAAATTTATACACACTAGATTACCATTTTTTTCATTTTATATAAAACATAAAATGTAGTTATTAAAAAAATTAGATCATAGAACTAATTCAAAGTATTGCACTTCATATTAGACTGAAATAAAAAAAGTATGACCTCAAATTGTTATTAAAGTTATTTATAGTTGAATAAATCATGAGTAAATAAGAAATAAGAAATATTGGAATATTAATAACTAAAAACACATTCCATCAAATCAATATCTTGAGCATGAAATTCATTAGTGGATATTACTAATTAAAAATTATTATGGATAACAATAAATAAATTACCAATGAATAAAATCCATAATATTGAATATTATTTTTTCAAAAAACATGATATATATTCCATCAATACTATATTCATAGATATTTTAATCAATGTGTATGTATTCACAAAAACCCAATTATTTAGGCCAACTAATTATTCTCGTGCATCAATGGGAAATCTATAATAAGAAACCACCCATAATTACATTTCCAATGCATTCACCATATATTGAATGATAAGTTTAATTCTTAAACAACATTATTTTTCAATAAATTTCATTATTGTGTAAATAATATTAGTTCATCAATATTTTACCAAGTAAATCTCATAACATTCATAGTAAAAAACCATATATAGAAATGATTTATGATTTAGAAAATAATCAAATGAGTGATACAATTAATATTTATATTTAATTGAAATATAATGTCCAATGATCATACCAAATTAAATGTTCCAAGAGAATGTCAGTGAAAAAAAAGAGATAAGAGATGACCATAAGTTAATCTAAAAAATAGGGTTTATAATAAAAGAAATACCATTAGAAAAATAATGAAAATAGAAGTGAATTTTTAAAATAATATTATATTTAAAAGTATTCTTAAAAAGTCCATAGAATAAAAGTACCTGAATTTAAATTATTTTTAATGGTTTTGAAGATAGGGAAGTCCAATAACAACATATTTGTTCAAGAAACATTTCATTTGACTATTTGTTTTATAGAATATCTAAAATGACCATTAACTAATAATTATAATTGTGAATTTAAATGTTTCAAAAAGGTCATGGGTAATATAAAAAATCCTTCATGTAAATAAAAAAGACTTATATAATTATTTTGAACATTTTGGACATGAACGATAAATATAACCGATTAAAAGAGAAATATCATTAGTCTCTAATTAAAACAGTACATTTCATAGTTCTAGTTTTAAAAAGATATAAATATTTAAAAGAATATATGAAATAAACAAAATTAATGTTTATAAGAAAATATATGTATTTTTATGATAGTTTTATTATAATATACCTTCATTGAAAATTATCAACATAAATAAAATGATATATGAAAAAATTTCATTACATCATTGGGGTCTTATATATTATATCTCCAAGAATAAATAATATTTAATTTATAAGTTAATCATCATAAATACATAGTTATTCATGTTAAATATTTCAAAGTGGATGTATATAAAACACATAAAAGTAAAAAAAGTTATTAATAATAAATATGCCTTAATGTAATTGAAATTGAGACTAAATACTTACCACATGATTTCCTTTTGTTGAAATTGATATAAACTCAAGTATAATGTTTTTAAAAATATTATTAATTTAAACTAAACTAATAATTATATTTATAAATCATTTAAGAACTTTTTATATCATATATCACACATTATCTTATTCTAAGTCATATTAGAATTTTTCGGGTTTTAACTATGGGTTTAATCATGCATGTTTTGCTTGTATATTATAGTTATAGTGCATAGAATATAACCAAGTAATATAAAGTAATATATTAATTTTAAAATTACAATGTATATTCATTATAAATAGTATCATAATCATTCGATAAATTTGGAGGTGGAAAAAGAATCTTGTCGCTTCATTATGACATTATGCAATACAGACCCTTAAGAAACATAATAATATCTTTAATGGGTGGTAGGTAAATGAAGATGATGATATATTAATTTTTTAGATTCAATATTATTCCATAATTATCAAATTTATTCACTAGATTCATCATTATAACTATCCATGTGACTTTTTAATGAAAAAAAATATTCCTGGGTTTGTGAGGCGGTCGCCCTTTATACAAAGGAGTGATAACCTACTCTCCATTTGATGTGGAATGAGGGAGAAAAATATTTTTCCACAAAAAATAAAATAAATTTTAATATATTAGACAATAATGATATTATTCTTATATTATCAAGAAAAAATAAATGTTGATAAAGAATACTTAAAAAAGAAACATCTTCGTGAAGATGATTACATTCACATAGAAAAAAAATATTTTATCACTTTTTAATAACCATTTGACCTTTATGAAATAAAAATATCCTTATATTATGGATAAGGATATTTTGGATAGATTTTAATTGGCATTGGTCAATATAAGTCACTTAATACGTGTGATTAAAGAAGGAGGGGAGGTTCCCTTAAATAATTGTTCTTAGTGAAACACTTGTAACTTTTTAATGTTATATAATAATTTAATTTTACTTCTCTGGAATAATGGATCCAAAATGTATAGAAATAAAGGTTATAATGGTAATTTTTAATTATAACCGACCAATTTGGTATCAAAAACTGTTTGTGTCATTTTATCCTCTTTCATTTTAGGTTACCCTTCGATAAACCTTTTTTAACGCTAACTGTGGCGAACAATTTTACTATTTATTCCTATTTAATATGGGAAAAATAATACATGATTCATACCAAAATTTTGAAATTATTATTCTAATTATTTAATAAATATTATCACATTACATTTCATTATGTTGTATCATTTAATTCAAAAACAAATAGAAAAAAATGATTCGTAGAACATTTTTTCGGAAAAAATGAATTTTCCATGAATAAGATGATGTTATATTTAATATGTGACAATTAATAATCATTTTTTAACATAAATTAATATTTTAATATATTAATAGATACATTTCATTTAAATCATTCATCCTTGAGGATCATTTTAAATAATTGTAATGGACTACCATTATGCATTAAAAATATTTTATTTCTAAAAAATATCCCATTTAACTCAAAATGATCATATCATTAGTTATATAAAATTTATTTTCGATAAATTGTTATATATACTTATTATAAAAACAAATTATATGTTATGGTTGTAATAATTACATAATAAATTTCTAATGGTTAATATAATCTAATTTCTATGTGAAAAATTCAAGAACTCATTATAAAATTATTTAGAATTAGTATCATAAAAATCCACATTTCTTATATCAAACAGTATGTTTTCTACAATGATATTTTGAAATGTGAATTTAATTATATATTTATTAAAATAAATCTTTCAATTAGTATAATTGATGTCTAGGTGTTACACGTTTTTCCTTGGAGTATAATTTACACTTGTTCTATTCATTTTTTCATACACACCTGATGTGTGACTCATTCATACACGGTGATTATATCATATAGAGAGGCTCAACATGTACTATTAGTACGCACCAATTAACTATAGAAAATAAAATTCATATAATATTTTGGGCATGTCATCCATATCTAGTTAGATGAGTAGTTTTTTATTTAGCGTATACAGAAACCAGCCATGTGATTATTTATGATATATAAAACAATTATATATCGTCCACTTTTATAGATGATGTAGAGTCCCATAAATATACATTCCCAAGTTTATATAAATCATTATAGGATACATAACACACTTAAGACACCATTTATGTTAACTTTCCATGTATTAATTTCTGTAAATAAAATAGTTTCCATCTTATGTGACATATACATCATATACAATGTTGGAAAACACCATGAACAAGGAATATTTTAGTATTAATAATATCCATCTACATGAGTGACAATTATTAAAATAAGTTCATTAAAAAATTTATAAAATTATGAATAGTGATATGTGTTTCATTTTTTAATACCACCTATTTTTTATGAGTTTCCAAGTATAGATGATTGTCCATATATTCATGGAGATTTTTTTTAGATAAGGAGGTCCATTTTACATTTCAACGAGTATGTAATACTTATAAATGTTCATAGGACTAGTCTAAGGTCCCATATAAGTTTTTTATTATGTAACCCTCATATTAGATCATGATAAATGGTTTAAATCCTTTCAGTTAGATACCTCAATTCAATATTAGGGCCAATTTCCCTCAATCCCAATATTGGTATGTACGTAATACTATAGACAAGGTAGGTAAACATTCTATACAAATAATCCTATTAAAAAAATTAATTTCATTAAAATGGGTTATTCTATGGGTTTTCAAATGTTATAGTTTGGTAACTGCTAATTTTTCTATACTCCTTGGTGACGTGATGGTTCCCTAATTGAGTTATAAAAAGTATGTGTGGATATTTTTAGCTAATGGTATGTAATGAAACAAGTGATACAGGATATGGCCATTGAGAAATGATTAGAAAATTTAGTTTACCTTGATATATGGATTTAAAATGGATTATTAATTTTATGACACTTGAGGCTATTATTACATTAATAGAATATATTTATATGAGATTTAATTTTTAAGGTAGATAAGTTATAATTTATTGAAATGTTCTTTTTTAAGAGTTATGTTAACCAATGGAGATGTACATTCCCTTGGGACAATTATTTATATTTCACTAATACTGCGGTTATTAGGTGGGGGTAAAATACTATCATGGCATTCTAATTTTGGGTTATCATATTGGTTATTCTTATACTCACTCGTATATGGGAAATGAGCCTATAAATTTGGTATATATATAGATGCTTCATATTATGGATGGATAGTGTAGGTCATGGAGTTCATCGAGATGGTGTAGACGAAATGAAAGAGTGTGTAGAATGTTCATCGATTGTTAATGTTATTTAAGGATTCTAATATAAGAGACAACATAAATAAGAAGTATCCACCCTTCATGGAATCATCTATACCATGTGGTTCTATTTACCATATTTTTATTTTCTATCTAGGTCTTTCCATTAACATATTACATATGTTAGTTGATGTACCATGAATAAGATTTTTAAAGTATAGTGGTATATATATATCATTACTATAGTTATATATTATTATGTAAGGTAATTGAAAAATTATTATAATTTATAATTTTTTCAGGCCTCCCATGTATTTTTATTGATTATTGGTCTTAGTGAAAAGTGTTAATCATTTTGTAAGTGGTATTAGGTAGAAAAAATAGGAATAATATGACACTATTTTTGGTCATATGGGGTAGGACTAGGTTAGAATTCTATCAGAGAAGTATTAGTATTATTGTTGAGTAATTAAAATTATTTCGTTGTGGATTTTTGGGGAATTTTTGTATTGTTTCTAATGGTGTCAATTTTTGATTATCTGAATAGTGAGGATGGATTTTATGAAAAAAACAATGTATCAATTTTTTAGACTCTCATAACATGTCGAGAGAACTAGTAGAAAATGAAATTGATTTTAGTGTATTGCTATGTTGGTATATAAATCATGTAGATGTAGTTATAATATTTAATATGTCCTTATTCTATCAATAAACATATATATTCTCTTATTCATGTCAAACATGGAATGTATGATTGAGTGGTATTTTTTCCATTTTTATGTAGTGAATATTAATCTCTCATGGGTGATTTATAATTATGTTCCTTATAAGGATGATGTCAGGAACTAACCCCACCAAGGACTACCTGGATAGCGGTAAGCTAATTGTGACACCCTAAGTATACCTCAAATAATCCAGGGGATGGAAAACAATTCCAAATTTGTGTATCAGGGACATGGGAATACATAGAATTAGGTATCTATAGACATGAACACATCTCTAGATACAAATAAAATGTGTAATGTAATGATATAGTTGACACAAAAAATTAATGAATAGAACCAACCTGAAATCAGATTACATTAAATGTTTTATAATATAAATGTATTTATTCAATGTCCTCCAAAACACAAAAATTGTCTAACATTATATAAAATTTTACTATCAATGAGATGAAACAATTGTAAATTATTATTTTTGGTCTATCAAAATTATTCTCCATGTGACCTATCCCTCCTCTAAATCCATAAAATACCAGTTATCTGTATATTACACGACCTATATGGGTAGATCCCATTCATGAGTGAGTATAAACATAACTAGTAGGACACCCCCAAAAAAAATATATACAATAAAAATAGATATATATCAATATCATATGTACTTCTCAATTAGGGAGTTAGTTAATAACTATAATAACCCATATATGATCAATATTAAAACCAAGACTCAATGCAATGAAACTTCCTCACTACTAGTCAAGTATATCAATTGAAGATTTATTATAACTTTCATTTTAGAGATATCACTCCAAGGGTCCTGAAAATACTGATGGGTAACATCAGAGAGTTCCCTCTAGTCTATCCATTCCATCTATAGGTATATGTTCTGAAACATATAATTTAGATACACATGTTTGGGATCAAACCAAGGGATAATATATGATACATAATCCTATAAAGATTTGACTGATTATATAGGGATCACATTTTATAAATTATGGTAAATAGATACTGGAACCAATGTACGGAATAAGGATAGAGGTACACACCCTCGTATATTCTAATAGATACCTAACATTATGAAAGAGTATAAAATAGAGGATATTACTCATAATATTGTTAGGATGGATGCCTAAATATACACTCATAGAAATAGGGAAGGGAAAATGCCTACTCATAATTGTATAAACTGAAGAGAATACGACATCCAACATTGTAATGGGTATATTACATTAAAAATAAATAAATAAAGTGATCTTATATACCCAGACCTAATAAAGTACGTTATTATTCTCTTGTACTCCCTCCCCATCTCATTTCCTTATAGCTATACTTGCATACTCTGGTCATCCCATGTGCACTCTTTGTGCCCATGTACAATACATGTGTCCATGCCAGTGTACCCATGGGTACATGTCAGGTCACTATCTTTAAATTACATATAGTGTGGACATGGTTGAATGATTGTGGATTTTTTTCGTATTCCAAAAACTAGAAATTGCTAAATGGGGACTAGATGGCATGTTTTCATCCAAAATCTATGTTTTTTTGTTTAGAATTTTTCAGATTCCAATAGTTTTCATGTGTGTCCAACCATGACACATACACCTTTGATTACAAAATGATCTTTTCTGTGTATATTTTTTGAGCCACTGAACAAATTAAACACATAATATGAATAATATAATAATGAACGGAGAAATCACATGTCATGAGCCATCCCCCAGGGCCCATACCATGACTACCCCAAGCCCGCCTTCCATAGGCCAGCGGCTGGCGACTAGCACCGAAAGGCATATTCCATAAAATTGGTAATGCATTTCCTTTTTATACTATAAAAACAGATAACCGAGAACACAAAAAGATACAAACATAAGAAAACTGAATAGTAAGTAGATGAGTACAGTAAGTAAAAGGGGCCAGAATACAAGCCCAAGTGGAAAGTACAAGAAAACTGAAAGTACAAGTAAACTGGACAACTCCTATGAACTCCTTCCAATGATCCTAGTTGTAGAGTTGATACAAATCCTGAATGGCCATCTTTGCGGTAAACCTTATATAGGTCCACCATTGAGATACCTCCAGTCCTGGTACTTTCATCCTCAATCAGCGCCGTCTGTCGTCTGTAGTGAACACAACAAGGTACGGGTGTAGGCTGTGCAGTGGTGAGTATAACGATACTTAGTAGGGACCCCGAGACCTTCAATATCTCAGAAAATCCATCAATGATATACCACACACCATGAAATCAACTGACAAAACTACCTAGGTATATGCCCATACATATACCTAAGTTATCAAGCATACCCATCTCAATCATGAGGAAACACAGAGTCAAACTCAAAATCTGAAAGATCAATAGTCCCACAAATGAAGGAATACCAGGAATTTAAGTACCAAAATGGTACTCCACAAAGAATAATAACACCATGGAATTCCCACAAAGGAATGTACCACAACGTACAGACTCAAATCACCCCATGTATAACTTATCTACAGTAGTAGAGATGATTAAATGAAACTACTAATTCAACTTACTATGTTAAGAGGCCAACCCATGAAGGATCCTAAGTCATCATTAAACCCAAAATGGATTGTAGTACATCGTCAGACCCACACATAATCCTAGTAAATATCTTGTATGTCGTCAGACCCACATAAGATCCTATTACATCTCTAGTACATCATCAGTCCCACACAAGATCCCGGTACATCTCCAGTACATTTTCAAACCCACACATGATCCTAGTACATCGCCAGTACATCGTTATAACCACACATGATCCTAGTACATCTTCAGTACGTCATCAAACCCACAAATGATCCTAGTTCATCTCCAGTACGTCGTAAGACCCAAACAGGATCCTAGTACATCTCTAGTACAATGTCAGACCCACACAGGATTCTAGTATATCTCTAGTAGGTCCTTAGACCCACACATGATCCTAATACATATCTAGTACTTCGTCACACCCACAAAGGATCCTAGTACATCTGTAGTACATCGATTGACCCACACAGGATCCTAGTAGATCTCTAGTACGTCATCAGACCCACACAGGATCCCAGTACATCGTCATTACATCGTCAGAACCACACATGATCCTAGTACATCTCTAGTATGTCGCTAAACCCACAGAGGATTCTATTACATCTCCAGTATGTTGTTATACCCACACAAGATCCTAGTACACCTCCAGTATGTAGTCAGAACACCATAGGATCCTAGTACATCGCCAATACGTCGTCAGACCCACACAAAATCCTAGTACATTTCCATTATGTTGTCAGACCCACACAAGATCCTATTACTCCATTAGAACATATTCATAACCACACATGATCCTATTACATCATCAATACATCGTCAGACCCACACAGTATCCTAGTATATCGTCACAACCAGCTAAAGGGTTCCTGCACTATGCATTCTCATATCTGGGAGGGTCCACTCCTAAAGCCAGTGGTCGATACTCCAACTACCACGAAGTCCCATAAAAAAGTATCCCAAAGTACCACCACATCAAAGGGGTCCCAACACAATAGATAGTTCATCAAATAGATTCATGGTCTTTATTTTATTATCCTTTTAGTCCCGAGGGCTCGGTTGGATTCGTGCTCGATCCAATCTGACCGTTCCACCGCCTCATCCAAATCTCTAGTGGGGTATACCAAAGGGACCATCTCTCTTCAAGGATTAAATATATCTAGATGGTCTGTCAAATGGACACTTGGTGCCAATGTTATGGCCAAAAGAGTGGAAATGGGACAAAGTTGGCCTAGGTTTGGTCCGACCTGCCCCTAATCATCCAGGGTGGACCTGAACCAGTTTGAGTCGACCCGGCCTGTTGGGTCCATCCAGGCCCATGTTGGGAGGCCCCGCCTGCCAGCAGTGTGGTGTAGGGTGGCGTGGGGGCTGTGGGGTGGCTGTGGTGCGGCAGGCCGGCCGCTGGTGCGTCGTCGCCTTTGTCGGGGCCAGCGGTGTGCCGACCGTCGTATCCGAGTCCCACTGGTGCCATTCACCAACACCGGTCACCACCTTCTTCCATTTAAAGGAACACAACAAATAACTCAATAAAATGTGGAGAGGTCAGGCCATGTTCATTTGTCCCACACCATCCACATTAGGGTGGTAGCAAGCGGCTTAATAGATATTGATTGAAGAATATCAAACCCTACAACCTCCGACAATGATTACACCCAAACCGGGAAAAAGAAATCATCTGTGGATCAACTAGTTAGAGTGTTGATATGCATTCTATGTTTATAAGGGAAGATCATGGGAATCAATAATCACACCAATATTAAACACCTACCTTGGAGGTTTGTTGACATAGGTCGGGAGGAAGGAAGGACGAACATCGGTTCATTGTCGTCGAAGACGTCGACATTCGTTGCCTCCGCAATGTGCTTCCGATCTAGCTCAGGGTTAGTTTCCTCATTCTTCAATTTCTGGTGGACGTTCATCATTGGAAGGAGTTATTCGTTGGAGAGGGAAATGTTTCTCCTAGTGTTGGTCATCGTGGCACTTTACCAGTGCTTCTTCTCTTGGTGAAGCCGTCCCAAATCCTCCTCCGAAGCTCCATATAAATAAGAGAGGGGGAAGGTAAGTAACAATCGTGGAATTTATGATGGTTCATTTATTAGGAACCCTCATAAATATCAATGAAGTTGTACCTTAGTATTTAAAAAAGGGTCAATCCATTTAATTTACATTGGTGAAATGAATTGAGAGGTTTCCAATGGACTTACGCACATTTATGAGGGGTTTGGGTGGTCCCCACCACCATGAATATGAATTGGGGGTTTTAGTTACGTTGGTCCCCACCTCTTAAAAATCACGTGGGAGGTTTAGTTTTTGTGGTCCCAACCTCTTAACATCTACAAGGGATTTTCAAATAAAAATTAAAAACGTTTAACAATTTTTTTTTATTTTTACACGAAAAACTGAAAAACTATCTTTTACCCTCGGCTTACAGCAGTTGAGGTGAAGTTATCCTTATGTGAATACTTACGTTGTGAGTTCATCGGTGCCCTCATATCTCAATTCCAAGTACCAGTTCAATGGTTACAAAATGCTGCTTGTGCGTTTACTAAACTTACCCGAAAAAAAGTTCGAAAAAATTATAACAGCCACCCTTGACCCGCGACAGTTAAGGTTAGGCTCTAAAAAAGTGAAACACACCCCCAAACCCCAATGATACTATAGGATTTCGAATCCGTGTTACCATTTAAATTTTATAAATTTTATAATAAAATAATTGTCACTTAATTATTTTATATACGACCAAAAACTAACATTCACTGGTGGCCCGCGCTGGCCAAGGTTAGTATCTTCATAAATAAAAAATATTCTCATGAGTTCATTGGTGATCTCTGATTTTCAATATGAGCAACCATTTTTGAGTTATAAGCATTTAAAAAATAAAATAATTTCTTTAATTATTTTATTTACGGTTTTTCCATTTTTGGGTTTTCTCACAGGAGGCCCGTGCCAACTAAACATAATTCGCCCCTAGGGTAAACCCACTGTCCTAAACATAATGGTGGCCCTAGATTTATGATCTGAGATACCGTTTAAGAGATATTAAATTTTTTTATGAAAACTTCTTAAGCGCACTAATTAAAACTCAACCAAACGTCGACAGATCAGTTTAGGCACTTCGGGACTCAGAATCGCGCGCCGTCAGATTTTGTGATCTCGAAATAATTTCATCTAATTAATAAAAATTATAAGAAATTTATTGGAAATTACATTCTCCCCATCTTACGACTTTATGTACCTAAAATCCACAACAAAGGAAAAACAACCAAAACAGGGTACTGAGCATGAATCTGAGCCTCCCACTCCCATGTGCTCTTCTAGTGGTTCTCGTCCTTCCAGAAAAAGGCACCAGAGGTATTGACTGCCCACGATGGACCTTCTACTGTCGATCCTCAATCACTAATAGAACCTCCATAAACAACACCCCATCATCAAAGTACAGCTCAGCATGGTCGATGATATGGGGTGGGTCACAGACATATCTCCTCAACTGGGATATGTGGAAGACATTGTGAACCCTCTCCAACTGTGGTGGAAGAGACAAGAGATATGCTACCTTTCATATCCTCCAAAGTATCTGAAAAGGACAGATAAACCGTGGTGATAACTTGTCACCTCGGCCAAAACTCCTTAGTCCTCTTCAAAGAGAGACACACATGAATACAAGGTCCCCCTCCATGAACTCCAAGGGTCTTTGTATCCTATCAGAATAAGACTTCTACCAACTCTATGATTTCGCCACTTGCTGACAAGTGAGACATCATGATACAATTCTTCCACTGCTTTCTTCATCCCTGGCCACCAGTACTGGCGTCAGAGGTCCTGGTACATCTTCACCACATCAGGATATACCACCATAAGAGATGTATGGAAGTCCATCAAAAACTCCTCCCAAAGCACCACTGGTACCATGGTACATCCTCTGAAGAGGACCTCTTACTCCCCACCTTCAGAAAATCCATCAGGTGCATGTCCTGTGGATATCTGATCACGTCGATCCTCACAGTCAATGCCCCTAAGTTTCGTGTACCCAACATGTGGATGGTGTGGGGGGGGGGGGGGTGACAGTCATAGACTGGAGGTAAGAACCTTCATATCTATCCACGAATGATATCTACAACGCGACAAGCTTCTCTGACGGCTCACTTAGCAGCTGTTGGCCAAACCTCCTTCTTAGTGCGTCTGCTACCACGTTCCCCTTCACAAGAGTAAAGATTATCTAAAAGCCATAGTCCTGGAGGAACTATAACTATCATAATTGTCTCAAATTCTGAAAGATCTGGTGACACTTTTAATTCCCCAAGACATCATCTTCCCGAAACATTTTTACACACCCAGGTCTCTAAGACTGGTGTCAGGTTCCTGCTTTCCCACTGCTAACATTCACTGGCTGCATTCGCTCATCCAAAGAACATTCAACCAAAAAGGTACTCTCTATAACCCCAACATAAGTAGGAATTACAAGAGGAATGGTGCTGGATCAAACATCCTTAAACACATTGTGCTCGAAAGTCCGAGCCGTGAAGCACTGATCATATCGTATTCATCGAGTAAAAGGAATAATCGATATGCCTTGATGAACACTCATCTACCGACATGTCATCGTGCCAAAGTTGTAGAAGCTCTAGAGAAATCTAATCCACCTCCTCAAGCCAGTCCTCAGCCGCCAGTGAGTCGGGATCACCTCGGAACCTGAGGGGTATCTAATGCGGAATCACACGTTAGGCACTAAGCCTGTCTGTGTCCTCTACTAGTACCACCGGTTGTAACTGCTGACCAATGGGCAGTTATATAGATGACACACTACCCGATGGAACTATATAATGTAATGGTCCAAGTACCTAATCGTCATCACTATGTGGACCATCCTCACGGTCACTCACTGAAAAAGTCTAGAAGCTAAGATCACCATGTACTTTAATGATGTCACAACTAGGCGGAAAACTCTAGAAACCACCTCCAGACAGCCCACAACTGCGTGGGAAACTGTCTCACCTCGAATCCTTGGTGGCATCTGAAGATGGAACTCATGAAATGTGCTCAGTAGGTGTGCATCATCTGCCAGTGTGGCTGGTGGTATCTTCTACCCTACGGGTGGTGGTGTTGCTGGTAAACCACACGAAGGTTCCAACAAAGTAAGAGGGCCCTGCACCAGAGCCTCATCGATCGATGGGCCATCATCATATACTCTCTCGAGAATCCTAACTGGATATCTATGCAGCATCATCTAGATAAGTAATAAGTGCACCACGGTCATTAAGTTATATCTAGTGTGCTAACTCAAGAAATTTTTTCAAAACACACATGAAATCAGCATTTTGGTGTAATGAGTCAGAAAATAGAAGTCAGGGTCTTGGTGTATAGATACTTCGGTCGGCACACCAATACTGTATTCCATAAACTGATAACCACACTCACTAAACATAAAACTATTATCGTTAGAAGATCAAAGACCAATGTTCTATGGTAGAACCGACTCCTCTGATTCTAGTTTCAACAACTGGATCCCAGTGACATCACAACCACTCCTCCTTGACATGGTCGTTAGGTCCAGGCCCACCAGGTACTACTAATTTCCCCACAGAAACATGGTCCCCACCCTGGGGCCCACCAAGATGCCTTAATGGGTTATTTGACTAATAACAATCTCCACAGGCCAACATATGTCGTTTCTAATCACTACTCTAGGACAAGCATGCTTAACTATGGAGTTCTAATCATGTAGACACTTGAAAAGGAAGGTGCGCCTTGTTGACATGAGGCATATCATTGATTCATGTATACCTTTATCATTTGGGGGTGTTAGAATCACCCTCCCTAGAGCACAACATCCTCGTTGTGGGCCCTAAATCTCAACCCAAGAAGTGAACCACACTTAAAGATGGGTTCCTGATGTATGGATACGTTGGTCACCACACCAACACTAGATTCTCTAAACTAATATCCACACTCACTACAATTAACACAATTGTCGTTAAAAGATAAGAGTCCAGTTCTCTATGGTAGAACCAACTCCTCTGATACCAGTTGTAACAAATGGGTCCTGGTGACAGCAAAACCTCCCAACCTTAACATGGTCGTCGGGTCCTGGAGCACCAGGTTATACCAATTTCCCCACAGACATGTGGTCCCCACCTTGGGGCCCACCCACATGCCTAAACGGGTCATCTGACTAATGAAAGTCCACACAGGACAACACATGTCTTTTCCAGTGTGTTTTTTCCTCACTCACACACACCCTAGAAAACATCCCAGAAGGTCACCCATTCTAATCACTACTTTAGGCCAATCAGGATTAACTGTGGAGTACTAATCAAGTATCAGCTCAAAAAATAAGTGGTGCCTTGTTGACAAGAGTCATATCATTTAGTCATTTAGACCTTTATCATTTTGGGGTGTTAGAATCACCCCCCCCCCTTAGGGTAGAACATCCTCATTGTGGGCCCTATATATCAACCCAAGTTGTGAACCACACTTAAGGCTGGGTTCCTACTCTGATACCAAATGTAACAACTGGGTCCCGGTGACACGTGGTCCCCACCTTGGGGCCCATCCACGTGCCTGAAAGGGTCATCTGACTAATGACAGTCCCCACAGGCCAACACATGTCTTTTCGTGTGTGTTTTGTCCTCACTCACACACACCCTCGAAAACATCCCAGAAGGTCATCCATTCTAATCACTACTCCAGGTCAACCATGTTTAACTATGGAGTTCTAATCAAGTAGCCTCCCGAAAAAGAAGGTGCACCTTGTTGACATCAGTCATATAAGTTAGTCATTTATCCTTTTATCATTTGGGGGTGTTAGAATCACCCCATTTAGAGGAAAAGATCCTCATTGTGGGCCCTATATCTCAACCCAGGCAGTGCACCACACTTAAGGATGGGTTCCGCCTCTGATACCAAATATAACAACTGGGTCCCAGCTACATTAAATATGGAGTTCTAATCAGGTAGGATTTCGAAAAGAAAGGGGCAACTTGTTTACATGAGTCATATCATTTAGTCACATATCCCTTTATCATTTTAGGGTGTTACCATAACCCCCCTTTAGATAACAACATTCTCGTTGGGCACCATACATCTCAACCCTAGCATTGCACTACACTTAAGTCTGGGTTCCGCCTATAATATCAAATATAACAACTGGGTCCTTGTAACAGCACAACCACCCCACCTTAACATGGCTGTCACATCCTGGCCCACCAGGTACCACCAATTTCCCCACAGACAGGTGGCTCCCCCCTGGGCCCCGCCCACATGCCTGAACGGGTCATCTGACTATTGAAAGTCCCCACATGCCAACACATGTCCTTTCTTGTGTGGTTTTTCCATACTGACACACACCGTGGGAAACTTTTCAGAAGGTCACCCATCCTAACCACTACTCAAAACCAAGCACTCTTAACTGTGGAGTTATAATCAGGTAGGCTCCCGAAAAGGATGGTCCACCTTGATGACATGAGTCATATACTTTAGTCATTTATCCCTTTATCATTTGGGGGTGTTACATCACACAATAGAAAATTGAGTGAATGAATACAGGAAAGGTTTTAGTTAGACTCATTCTATTTATTGAAAAAGAGATGAATTTAAAAGAATGATATATAATAAATAATACATAACTTTTGAAAGAGTAATCATAAAAAATAAATCAATAGTGGGTACTTCATAATTTTTTAATTTTAAATTTAAATTATATATAATGAAAAATTGATTAATAAAATCAATATAAACACCCATCAAAAAATTAGACAGATCAATATGGAAAATAATTTATGAATCTTTGTATTAACAAGATCCATGAACTCCATTATTGTTGATGATCCTTATAAAATACCGATTTTTGATACCTGAACTATTTTAATTTACAAGAGCTCTCTTCGAGAGTCATATTTAACAAATAGAGATATAAAACTAATCCTATAATTTTTCAAAAAATGATATTATATAGTATAGATTATGTTAAAACTATATAATTATTAAAATTAAATAAATTATTTTATATTATTTATTTTTTCACCCATGAGTTATCCTCGATAAAACACCCAATGCACACAATAGATATATAAAACCTAGGGTAAAACACCTATACAATATTTAATGATAGGCTTGGTTTTCCAATCAAATAAATCATTTACTATACTTATTATTGTTTTATTAAAACTACCCCTGGTTGACATAATATGTCTAACGGTCTTATTATTTCTCTAATGATGCTCTATGAGCCCTAGAATCCCATGAGGAACTTATAACTAATGGTAAATGTATTTAATAAAATATTTCAAATGGTTGTAAGGAATAAATATAGTCATTAAATACTTCCAAAATCATATATTTTTATAATGAATTTAAAACCCACTCAAACATTTTAGGGTAAAGAGCTTGAATATGGTTATCCTACCCCTAATAGCTCTCAAGGAGGATCCCATAATGATAAAAATAATTTTTAAGAGAATCACTCACCCAAAAAGGATACCATCTTATCATGTGAAATTATCTATTTGGTAATTAATAAAGGTAGCTTCATCATAAATTACAGGCTTGATCAAGTCATTAATAAGAAAATGTCTTTCTTATACCTCCTCAGCTATAACACCTGGAAGACATCGTGCAAATTGACTAACTGCAATATTATGGTTAAGTTTTTTTCCACCTCTCCTAACCACATAACTAATAGTAAAGAGAAATAACTTCTTGAAAATTAAATCCCTCTCCTAAAAGTCCTCAATATTTTCCACTGAGGTGAAATATTCAAGAAAACATGGTTTCCCTTATCGTAATCCAATGGACTCTATTGTCAGTCTTCAAAATACATTTGATGGATATAAAAACTCCTCATCTACTATTGAATTATATGTTCCTTCCCCAATGTCTCTCACACCGACTCATAAACCATGATTGTGGACTCCATTGGATTAGTATAGTGTAATGGTGACCTACATGGTCACAGATATAAGTCCTTGAATAGAAGGATAAAGATGTGGGAGTTTTAATTTTTTTGTATAAAAATATAACCTCTACTAGTTTGTCCTCCTCGATAGGACCAAAGTATAATTTTTAATCCTGAAGCAAACCATCTAGAAAATAAATGGCCCACTATATCTAGCTATATATCTTGGGGTAAAAAGATGTAATCAAATGAGACACAATCCAAAAGGAATCATGAAATCCTCTCTATAATCATGATGTGAAGAATGAATTATTTTCTTAAATGTTAATTGTGTGAAATTTATGATGATGAACTATCTTGACCACCATGACCAAGAAGCATAGAAAACATATTTTCCCCTATAATTAGAATAAATGGGAAGCTAGAAGCAGTTGGGGATGATCCCATAATCAATGATGTGGAAGTATTGAGCAACCGAAGTCGGTGAGTCTCAACCGATTGTCCATATAGAATAATTGAAGGGAAATGCATGAAAATGTGAAATGATTTGTAAAAATAAATTTGAAATAGAAGATGGGAAAATCCATTTATTGTTCCTCGTGATGGGTGATGTCAAATTATAGTGAGTTTACATGGGAAAGAATATAAAAAAACTATGGTAGTCTGAGTCATGATTTGTTGACCCAATATTTTCTTATTCATTTCATAGTTATTTTTTTTGGAAACTAGCTCCCACGTCCCTATGGATCCTTATTTAAATGGAGGATAGTACACATTCCCTGGATAATATTTTTATTATTATGATCCAATGATGATATGTTCATTTCCATAATAGTTTTATCTAAGAATAGATGTGGTGTTTTAGTGTGAGGACTACCCACATCCATATTTTGTTTCACCCATTTATTCTTCACATTGAGAAACATCTTGGGAAAATATTGAAAAACAATTATCAATGGTGGAAACATTTACCACATTCCATTTTGACCAAACTGTATGGCTGGTATCACTTGGAAATACAATATATATGATGTTTTAGATTATTTGTAATATGAATAATTTTTGTCAAGTATGAGGATGTGTTTTTTATTCCTTTTAGAATAAGGAATCATGTTATGATGTAATACCCAATAATAGTACACTAATAATTTCTAAAATATATATTCAAAATGAAATTAATAAACTTGGGAACATTCCATATCATGTTAATACATAATTTGATAAAACCTTTATTTATGAATGCTCAGTTAATTTTATACCTACTCTGAAGGATTCTTTTTTTCATTTTCAGGTTTTCAATATATCATATAGGGAACCCAAAGAGGAATAGGATTAGAATTTCCAAACAAGAAAACCATTATTTATATGGAATTTACTGGCCATAAAGCAAGGATATTTCAAAATTCTACCCAGAAAACATGATGTTCATAAAATTGGCTACATGATGAAGGATCCGGTCATATGCAATGGTTCAAATAGAGGATGCAACATATGCCTTCTAATTATGGTTTAGTGCCCTAAATTGGTTTGATCCAAATACTTAAAATAAATGTGCTTACTAGGAGGCAACCAATAAAATCTCATTTTTAATATTTCATTATTTTATTTTATTTCATAACTACATGACATGTACTAATTCTTCATAAACCCTGTAATACCCATTATTTTTTATATTGTTTAAATTTACCTAAAATGAGGTTTCATGAGATTTTTATCACCTCTACACATTGTGTACCTTGTTTTATATTGTATAATATAATTTTAAATTTTTTTAAAATAAAAATTGATAAAGTAAATAAATAGGAAGGGAGCACATGTTAATGGAAAGGTCACCAGAGTGTATCTGACCGTTCACTAGTTATAATCCCTATGAACACTCCATTTGAATATGATTCATCATTTCTTAAATCCATGTTTAAATTAAAGGTCTTTTGATATGTTTTATAAAGTAATTAAAACAATCTTTAAATAAGATTAAATCTTTTATGGGGATGAATTTTTTGGTAGGTTTGTAGCCCACTATTTAAAAATATTAGGGTCAATCCTGGTAAATGGTTCAATTCTATACTTTTTCACTAAATAAAAACACACATCATGTCTTTTTATATAAACCATTTGTCTATTAAATATTATTTTCAATAATAATTTAAAACATTTTTAAAACCAATAAATAACCATTGGGTGGTGTGGGTTGATTAGAATGTTCATAAATCAGGTTTCAATAGTCATTCATTTAAAATATTCCAATCTCCACACATCGTCACAATCATTAAATAATTTAAACAATACATAGTGCATTCTTACTCTCACCATGAAGTACTCTAATGATACACATGATTTGAAAGATAATAAAATTTTTAGGACTAAAAAAATTATCTCCAAATTTTAAGGGAAAACACATGGAACGTCCTGGTCACATGTTTGAATAATGCCCCAAGCACAGAACTGATGGTTGTAGTTCTCTTTATTTAATTTAAGAAAACATGAATTTAATTTCTCAGATAAATTACATGTATAGGATTTCTTATAACATAAATATATATTTTTAGAATTATAAATAATGATGAACAGTGGAATTATAACACTAAACATTAATAATACATATTAATATAAATATAAATTGTTTAAAAATAACAAATACATGGAATGTATGTAATATTACATGCAGTGTGTCTCGAATTTAAATAGTGGGAACCCAACCTGACCTTAACCCATTCTGAAAAGACTCGAAAATTTCAAGGAAAATTGTTTTTTAATTTTCTTTGGAATTTTACAAGAACGCAGTTTCTGACGGCGCCTGATTCCGAGGCCCGGTGTGCCCAGAATTAATTTACGAAGTTTGGCTCGGGTACGTTCAGTGAACGTACGAGCGGGAAATTTCTATCTTTTGAACCGGTGCTCGGAATTGAAATCCAATTGCACCGATGAACTCGCAATGCCGGTAATTGCTTAAGGGAACCTTTAACTTAGCTGCGTTTGTACGGGAGGAGAAGTTAATTTTTGGAGTTTAATTAACAAAGTGAATAAAATTGTGAACTCAATTTTATTTCATGTGAAGTTGTTAACTTCTCCCATGGGAAGTTGGGGGTGGGTCCACATCCATCCAACTTCCCATGTGTGGATATTTGAAAGTGTGGGGCCCACACGAACCCCTCCCCACCTTTTCAAATTCCTTAAACTCCCTAACCCTCTTAACCCCTCTCATTTCAACTCCCCATTAAATCACATTCTTTAATATTTGGCAACCTGATTAATTAATGAGGTGAGTTAAGTATGGTTTATTTGAATTTCAATCTTTTGAAATTCTTGCCAACACTTTTCAATTAATTAATTAAACCAACTTAGTTAATTATTTTGAGTGTTTGAATTCTTTTGTATTCATTTTGCCAACATTAAAAAGAGAGATTATATTCTTCTTTTTGGGTTGGCATAAACCTTGTGGGGAGAACTAAGGGGAGGAGAAGAACTCTTCGAAGATCACCAACCTCTCGAGGAAGAACGTTCCACGTTTCCGAAGAACGTGAAGCAACACCTCTGACCATCTTCAACTGGAGTAAGGAAGGGAAGCACCGCCACCTACAAAGAATACCGAGGGTGACGTCTCGGCTCGACTTCACTGAGCTCTTCTCCCACCAACCTAGACGGAACGACGCCCGACCTCCACGACGCTTGTCTTCCGCGGGTCATTGAAGAACTCCGTTCTTGAAGCCGAGGTAGGGGAATTTATTTTTGAAATTCTCTTATCTTTTGAGAGAGAAAAAACGACGAGCGCGGACCAACCAATACCGGGTTGCTTCGCAGATCGTCCGATCAAGCGGTTGATGATTGAGGGTTTTTATTTATTTAATTGTTCGTGAATACAAACTTGGTGATGATCGTGGATTAAAACCCTTTTTGTTATCGAATAATGAGAGGGGGTCGGACCGCACAAACATGGCCGACCCTCCTCCTTTGCTTTTCGTGATGGTTTCTTGAAGATGATACGAGAAAACGTGGTGCTGTCGCACCACACGATTTATTGCAGAAGATACGCGCGGCGCCGTCGCGCCGCGCCGTGGAAAGAAATCCAAGAACGTGACGTCGTCGCGTCACGTCGAAGAATGTCAAAGGCGCCGCGGCCAGAGCGGGGCCGCAGAGGAGGGAAGCGATGTCGTCGCATCACGCCGAACGGCATAGGCCGCGGCCGGTTCCGGGTCGCGGCGGAGCAAGATGACCGGCGGCCGGCACCGGTCCGCCGGTGTCGGCGAAGGAAGGACCGGCCGTCGCCGGTCCTTGCTGGCGAAACCGGCCAGCCAGTGCGGGCCGACCAGGCAGTGGAGACCGGGGGAATTAATTTCCCCTGACCGGGTCTCAAAAGCGGCCCCAATTAAGGGGTCGTGGTTCTCAAAAGGGGGGGGGGGGCTTTTCCCCCCCGCGCGCGGCACCCGAACGACGCCGAGGCCACGCCACCGTGCCGGTCCGCGCCGCCGTGCCGGTCCGCGCCGCCGCGCCGGACCGCGCCGCCGGCCGGGCCGGGTTTTCCGAGCCGGGCCGGGTCATCGGGCCGGGTCGCCGCCCGGGGCGGGTCGACCTGGTTCGGCCGACCCAGGGGGGGTCGGGCCGGGTCGGCCCGGGCCCAGACCCCCAGTTTCGGACCACTTTTGGTCAAATGCCCGTATCTTGGGCTACGGGCCTCCAAACGACTCGCCGTCACCGGCAACGCGATCCTTGGATCGAGACGGCCGTTTCGGTATACTGTACTCAAGGTACACCTTCCTTTTCGAGAGCCTACGTGGTTAAAACTCCATAGTTAAGCATGCTTGGCCTAGAGTAGTGATCAGGATGGGTGACCTCCTGGGAAGTATCCCAGGGTAGGGTGTGAGACGGAAAATCCAATAACTCTCAGACCGTGCGTCCGATTGGCACGCCGTCTATTGCGTTGAGTTCCTGTTGACGATACGGAACTTTTGGCATCCTTCTCCCGAGAATTGGATGTAGATGGATAGTGGCCGGGTTGGATCGAACCGAAATCCAACCAGGCCCCTGGAATGAAAAAGATGATATCTTTCTGACAGAACGTCCGTTTGACGAACCGTCAGCGGCGTTGGTGATCTCATTGAGAAAAGGTCCCTATGAGTATACCATATGAGAGTTCGGGGTACAGTTGAGATACGGCCGGGTTCGGTTCGCTCACGAAACCAACCGGGCCCCTGGGACAGAAAGGCTAATAACTTACAGACCGGGCGTCCGATTGACGCGTCGTCTGTTGTGTTGTGACCCCTATGACGAGGAGGTCCTTTGAGATACTTCTTATTGGGACTCTGAGATACTTGGAGTATCGACCTGTAGCTCGTGGAGCGGAACCTCCCAGTGACGAGCGTGCGGAGTACGGAGACCGTGTAACTGGCTGAGACCTGACGACTGCTTGACCGACTCGACTTGGAGTGAGTCGACTAGCCCAGTGGACGAAGCACTACTTTCTGAGGTGCAGACCCATGGCAGACGGAGCACTACCTGTGTGATAGTGCAGACCCGCAGTAATTGTCCGGAGAGTACCTCAGCAGGCTACTAGGGGGTGTGCACTACTGTGTTTGGGTGACATACCTCGGCGGGAAGCACTACTGTGTCTGGGTGGATGACCCTCGGTACTCGACAGGAGGAGTACTTCAGCAGTCTTATGTTAGTGAGCAGTACCTTGGAGTCGTGACAGGACCACTGTACACTCCAGAGACGGAGCTCTTCAGCAGTTACAGTTTCGATAAAGAAAATCCTGGTTTGAGCTGAGACTTTTGACCTTGTGTTTACCTCATGATTGAGATGGGTCACTTCCTAACTTAGGTATATGTATGGGCATATACCTGGGTAGTGGTTATCCGTTGATTTCACAATCCTTGTGTTTCCTCATGATTGAGATGGGTTACTTGATAACTTAGGTATATGTATGGGAATATACCTAAGTAGAGGTTATCTGTTGAGATCTTCTTTGTGGTTATCCTTGTTGGTTTAGTGAGACCTTGAGGGTATCAGGGTCCCTACTGAGTATCGTTATACTCACCCCTGCACGGGCTATGCCCGCACCTCGTTGTGTTGGTTGCAGATGACGGGCAGTGCTGACGGAGGCCGAGTGTTCGAGGACTGGACGATACCCGGAGGTGGAATACACGACGAGTCAGTACCCGGAGGTGGACTACACGACGTGACGACTCACAGTGGAGGTTGATGGGCGAGAGCATGGAGGAAGCTATCTATACCTACCCTTCAGGTAGGATCCGTGGTGGATGACAAGGAGCTGCGCTATATGTACCTACCCTTCAGGTAGGATCCGAGGAGGATGACCCAGGAGCTGCTTCCTTCTTCCAGCTGTTTGTCTTTTTGATGTTGTACCTTGTTCAATTGTAGTTGTACTTTCTTTTGGGTTTGTATTCTGGCCCATTTAATTTTCAGCTTTTCTTTTTTACTTAGTGTTTTGCTTCCGCTTGTACTCTGTGGTGCTTGTTTTCTTTTATAAAGGCAATGCCTTCCCAGTTATTGGGATTTTACGCCTTTGGTGCTAGTCGCCAGCCCCTGGCCTATGGAAGGTTGGATTTGGGTAGTCACGGCACGGGCCCCGAGGACGGGTCTTGACAAATTGGTATCAGAGAAGTTCAGTTCTACCGCAGAACTTATAACTTTGATGTTTCTTTCTGTGAAGCAATAGTGTTGAGAGTAACGAGTGTGGTTTTCAGTTCAGGGAGTCCAGTGTTGGTGCGGGCGGCCGACGTATCCATACACCAGGACCCTGACAACTGATTTCCGAATTTGTGCACGAAAACACTGATTGCATGTGTGTTTTCAAAGGGTTTTTCACTTAAAACAGCTCAAACCAGGTCATCTCACCAGGTATAATCGTTTGACCGTGTTACGTTGTTTATTTCAGGATGCCTTTTCTCGGACGACCAGCTAGAGCCTAGAGGGATGTGCGTGCTGACAGCCTGTCGAGCGATGAGGCTTCGGTACAGGGCCCTCTTGCAGTTGAGGCACTAGCGGAGGCACCCGCGGTACTACTACCTGTTGGGACACCGATGCCACCAGCCCCAGCAGTAGGTGATGCACGACTCTTGAGCGCGCTGCACGAGTTCCAGCTCTAGAGGCCACCCAGGTTCCGGGGAGAGATGGACCCGCAGGCGGCTGAGGTTTGGCTGGAGGCTGTGGTGAGAGTCTTCAGGCTAGTGGGGACGCCGGCAGACTTCATGGTGATCTTTGCTACCAGCCTCCTTCAGGCAGCAGCAGTCAGGTGGTGGAGCCACTTGTTTCAGTTTTGTGATGGGATGAACTTCGCATGGGAAGACTTTGAGACCTTCTTCATGGTGGATTTTGTGCCAGTAGCTCTACACCCCGAGCGTGTACAGAAGCTTCTGCCTTTGCCGCGTGTTTTTTGATCAGTAGCCGAGTCATCTGTGGGTAGTAGACAGATGATGCAGAGGTCCATGAGGACCAGACTAGCAGTTGGATGATCTCGGGTTTTAGGACCGGTGGTGCGGGGCACCCGGGGTGGGGTCAGAGCCCGGTGTGCCAGAAACGGACAATGTTACTCCTGCAGCGGGAAGGGTCACCTGGAACGTGACTGTCCGACTCCTCATACAGTTGATCCGCATGATTTGGAGGATCCCTCGAGGCAGAAGCAGCGACGGGTGCTTGAGAAACAACCGAGCAGTCGACAAGGCAGTAGAGCTCCGGAAGCAGGTAGACAGGATCAGAACTAGTAGATACGTCCTTTGTACTTCTAGTTCCTTGTTGCTTTTGTATTCGTGTCTTTGTACTATGAGCTGCAATAATAAAAAGACACTTATCTTTGTTTTCTTTCCTGTCCTTTTGTTTGGTTGATACTGAGTGGTTCCAGTTAAACTGTTGACTTGAACCTCACTTTCGAGATTTCTACTGGAGGAGACCCAGTGACCTCACACTGATGCTGACAGTGTGACTCGACCCTTGGAGGCGAGAGTGACATTTGGATCTCTTAGTAGTTATGTCGAGGCCTTACGACGTCATCCATGGCATGAATGCATCATTCATGTCAGGATTGACTGTATTAGGCAACGAATGTGGTTCATCCAGGGGATGAGACCCAATTTCTCTTATCGGCAAAGAAGAAATCATAGCAGATCTTGTGAGACTAAAGGAGGTGCAATTCATCTAGGAGCGGATGAAGACTGCACAGTGCAGTAAGAAACAGGGAACCGATGCCAGTTTTAGAGACTCGGGCGTGTTAAATGTTTCATGAAGAGGAAGATTTAAATAGAGATGAGTCTGCGAAGCGGCAGACGTGGAGGCAGAGCTAGGAGAGCAGCATGAGGTGCTGTACATCTTAACATGCTACAACCACCCACCTTAGTTATCCCCGCCAAGCTCAGGGAGCTGGAGGGCGGTGGAAGAATGCGGCTGCATGCGTCAAGGAGTGTGACCCAATGGCTCTAGAAATGATTCAAGGGATAGTCTGTGTCCAATACTAGCTACTGTAGTAACAGACGTCGATATGAATCATTCCTCGCTTTCACAAATCTTGTTCTAGACCTAGAGTTTCCAGTAAGCCGTGGACTTGACCCTCACGTCTGGAGATACCTTGGGAAGAGACTCGATAATCACACTTACGCCGATGGTGTGGTCAGACCATCGAGGAGAGAGTTTCGGTTGGAATCTCTTGGTGGCAGCGTCGAGGCCTTACGACGTTAGATTGAGTATGGAATGGGCAATAACTGTACATACTCAAATTGACGGTTTTAGGAAAACGTCGGGATGGGTTTTCCTTGGTCGGTGAAAAGGAAACCCCAGGCAGCACAGGATAAACTCTTCACATGAGGGTGCGACCGATCACTCTTGAGTCAGTAAACCTTACCCTCATGGTAGCAGCCTTTCGAGTTCCAGTTCTATCAAGAAATAGAGACCTATGGAGTTCGAGGATGACGATCACGTCCTTATACGGGTCTCACCTCGACGAGGTTTACGGAGATGTGTCCAAGGCGGCAAGTTATCTCCGGGGTTCAGCCGACCTTATTAGGTCCTCAGCTGGGTAGGCGAGGTGGATTACTGCTTGACCCTTTCACCGCAGTTGCACCAGGTGCACGATGACTTCCACGTATCTCAACTGAGGAGATACATGCTCAACCCTTCGCATACCATCGACCATGAGGAGATGGACGATGGTGATGGGGTGTCTTTCACGGAGATTCCAGTGGGGATCGAGGATCGACAGGAGTAGATCCTACGAGGACGATCGATTCCCCAGGTGCACTTTCTTTGGCAGTACGGAACCTCCAGGTAAGCACATGGGAGCGGAAGGGTCAGATGCGTGCTCTGTACCGCTTTTGTGATCCTAGTTTGTGTTGAAGCTTTACGGGGACATAAAGCCCTGAGGTGGGAGTAATGAAAAGACCCGGAAATTTCAAGGAAATTTTTTTCTAAATTTTCTTTGGAATTTTACAAGAACGCAGTTTCTGACGGCGCCTGATTCCGAGGCCCAGTGTTCCCGGAATTAATTTCCGAGGTTTGGCTCAGGTACGTTCAGTGAACGTACGAGCGGGAAATTTCTATCTTTTGAACCGGTGCTTGGAATTGAAATCCGATTGCACCGATGAACTCTCAATGCCTGTAATCGCTTAAGGGAACCTTTACCTTAGTTGCGTTTGTGCGGGAGGAGAAGTTAATTTTTGGAGTTTAATTAACAAAGTGAATAAAATTGTTAACTCAATTTTATTTCATGTGAAGTTGTTAACTTCTCCCATGGGAAGTTGGTGGTGGGTCCACATCCATCCAACTTCCCATGTGTGGATATTTGAAAGGGTGGGGCCCACACGAACCCCTCCCCACCTTTTCAAATTCCTTAAACTCCCTAACCCTCTTAACCCCTCTCATTTCAACTCCCCATAAAATCACATTCTTTAATATTTGACAACATGATTAATTAATGAGGTGAGTTAAGTATAGTTTATTTGAATTTCAATCTTTTGAAATTCTTTCCAACACTTTGCAATTAATTAATTAAACCAACTTAATTAATTATTTTGAGTGTTTGAATTCTTTTGTATTCATTTTTCCAACATTAAAAAGAGAGATTATATTCTTCTTTTTGGGTTGGCATAAACCTTGTGGGGAGAACTAAGGAGAGGAGAAGAACTCTTGGAAGATCACCAACCTCTCGAGGAAGAACGTTCCACGTTTCCGAAGAACGTGAAGCAACACCTCCGACCATCTTCAACCAGAGTAAAGAAGGGAAGCACCACCGCCTACAAAGAATACAGAGGGTGACGTCTCGGCTCGACTTCACCAAGCTCTTCTCCCACCAACCTAGACGGAACGACGCCCGACCTCCGCGATGCTTGTCTTCCGCGGGTCGTTGAAGAACTCTGTTCTTGAAGACAAGGTAGGGGAATTTATTTTTGGAATTCTCTTATCTTTTGAGAAAAAAAAAACGACGAGCGCGGACCAACCAATACCGGGTTGATCCGCGGATCGTCCGAACAAGCGGTTGATGATTGAGGGTTTTTTATTTATTTAATTGTTCATGAATACAAACTTGGTGATGATCGTGGATTAAAACCCTTTTTGGTATCGAATAATGCGAGGGGGTCGGACCGCACAAACACGGCCGACCCTCCTCCTTTGTTTTTCGTGATGGTTTCTTGAGGATGATACGAGAAAACGTGGTGCCGTCGAACCACGCGATTTATTGCAGAAGATACGTGCGGTGCCGTCACGCCGTGCCGTGGAATGAAATCCAAGAACGCGACGCCGTCGCGTCGCGTCGAAGAAAGTCAAAGGCGCCGCGACCGGAACGGGGCCGCGGCGGAGGGAAGCGATGTCGTCGCATCGCGCCGAACGGCATAGGCCGCGGCCGGTTCCGAGCCGCGGTGGAGCAAGATGACCGGCGGCCGGCACCGGGCCGCCGATGTCGGCGAAGGAAGGACCGGCCGTCGCAGGTCCTTGCTGGCGAAACCGGCCGGCCAGTGCGGGCCGGCCGGGTAGTGGAGACCGGGGGAATTTATTTCCCCCGACCGGGTCTCAAAAGCGGCCCCAATTAAGGGGTCGCAGTTCTCAAAAGGGGGGGGGGGAGAGCTTTGCCCCCCGCGCGCGGCACCCGAACGGCGCCAAGGCCACGCCGCCGTGCCGGTCCGCGCCGTCGTGCCGGTCCGCGCCACCGCGCCGGACCGCGCCGTCGCACCGGCCCGCGCCGGACCGCGCCTCTGGCCGGGCCGAGTTTTTCGAGCCGGGCCGGGTTTTCTGAACCGGGCCGGGTTGTCGGGCCGGGTCGACACGGTTCGGCCGACTTAGGGGGGGTCGGGCCGGGTCGGCCTGGGCCCAGACCCCCCAGTTTCAGACCACTTTTGGTCAAATGCCCGTATCTTGGGCTACGGGGCTCCAAACTACTCGCTGTCAGCGGCAACGCGATCCTTGGATCGAGACGGTCGTTTCGGTATAATATACTCAAGGTACACCTTCCTTTTCGGAAGCCTACGTGGTTAAAACTCCATAGTTAAGCGTGTTTGGCCTAAAGTAGTGACCAGGATGGGTGACCTCCTGGGAAGTTTCCCAGGGTAGGGTGTGAGACGGAAAAGCCAATAACTCTCAGACCGGGCGTCCGATTGAAGCGTCGTCTGTTGCGTTGGGTTCCTGTTGACGATACAGACCTTTTGGCATCCTCCACCCGAGAATTGGGTGTCGATGGATAGTGGCCAGGTTGGATCGCACCGAAATCCAACCGGGCCCCTGGAACGAAAAAGCTGATATCTTTCTGACAGAACGTCCGTTTGACGAACCGTCAGCGGCGTTGGTGATCTCATTGAGAAACGTTCCCTATGAGTATACCCTATGAGAGTTTGGGGTACAGCTGAGATACGGTCGGGTTTGGTTCGCTCACGAAACCAACCGGGCCCCTGGGACGAAAAGGCTAATAACTTACAGACCGGGCGTCCGATTGACGCGCCGTCTGTTGTGTTGAGACCCCTATGACGAGGAGGTCCTTAGAGATACTTCTTTGTGGGACTCTGAGATACTTGGAGTATCGACCTGTAGCTCGTGGAGTGGAACCTCCCAGTGACGAGCATGCGGAGTACGGAGACCGTGTAACTGGCTGAGACCTGACGACTGCTTGACCGACTCGACTTGGAGTGAGTCGACTAGCCCAGTGGACGGAGCACTACTTTCTGAGGTGCAGACCCATGGCGGACGGAGCACTAACTGTGTGACAGTGCAGACCTGCGGTACTCATCCGGAGAGTACCTCAGCAGGATACTAGGGGGTGTGCACTACTGTGTTTGGGTGACATACCTCGGCGGGAAGCACTACTGTGTCTGGGTGTCTGACCCGCGGTACTCGACAGGAGGAGTACTTCAGCAGTCTTAGGTTAGTGAGAAATACCTCAGAGTCATGACAGGACCACTGTACACTCCAGAGATGGAGCTCTTCAGCAGTTACAGTTTTGATAATGAAAATCCTGGTTTGAGATGAGACTTTTGACCCTGTGTTTACCTCATGATTGAGATGGGTCACTTCCTAACTTAGGTATATGTATGGGCATGTACCTGGGTAGTGGTTATCCGTTGATTTCACAATCCTTGTTTTTCCTCATGATTGAGATGGGTTACTTGATAACTTAGGTATATGTATGGGAATATACCTAAGTAGAGGTTATCTGTTGAGATCTTCTTTGTGGTTATCCTTGTTGGTTTAGTGAGACCTTGAGGGTCTCGGGGTCCCTACTGAGTATCGTTATACTCACCCCTGCACGGGCTATGCCCGAACCTCGTTGTGTTGGTTGCAGATGACGGGCAGTGCTGACGGAGGCCGAGTGTTCGAGGACTGGACGGTACCCGGAGGTGGAATACACGACGAGTCAGTACCCGGAGGTGGACTACACGACGTGACGACTCACAGTGGAGGTTGATGGGGGAGAGCATGAAGGAAGCTATCTATACCTACCCTTCAGGTAGGATCCGTGGTGGACGACCAGGAGCTGCGCTATATGTACCTACCCTTCAGGTAGGATCCGAGGAGGACGACCCAGGAGCTGCTTCCTTCTTCCAGCTGTTTTTCTTTTTGCTGTTGTTCCTTGTTCAGTTGTAGTTGTACTTTCTTTTGGGTTTGTATTCTGGCCCATTTACTTTTCATCTTTTCTTTTGTACTAAGTGTTTTGCTTCCGCTTGTACTCTGTGGTGCTTGTTTTCTTTTATAAAGGCAATGCCTTCCCAGTTATTGGGATTTTACGGCTTTAGTGCTAGTCGCCAGCCCCTGGCCTATGGAAGGCGGGCTTTGGGTAGTCACGGCACGGGCCCCGAGGACGGGTCGTGACACATTCACTCTCCCAATTTCTCCCCATATTTCTTCTCTCGTATGCCTCTTGGCCTCACCCATTTCAATAAATTATTCTAATTAATCATAGGCCATTATTTATTTTGAATTTGTTTCAACTATAATGGTATGTTGTTTCTTTTCGATTATTTCATGTGTTTTGATGTGTTATAGGTGATTTTTGATTCTAGTGATGCGTTTATCCAAAAAACCACAATACACAGCTACACATGAAGCATTAATACTATATACATCACATACATGACTAAATATTCTCTATTCAATATTTTAAAAACAAACTACATGTCAATTCATCACATGCCTTGTACTCTTGTCTCTACCCATCATATTTGAACCCACGTATTGATTTCCATGTGGCCACAAGAATCATTTCATTGACATAGTGTGTACGTTGGGTATGCCAGGTACATAACCCTTAATGATTTAGCTATGTGAGGGCACATATAGGATGATTTCTCATGTTCTCCACTATGTCGTGTATGTTCGGTACACTCCAAGTCCTTTTTATTTTTACCCCACCTTTTAAGAGTCTGTGTCTGAAAAAATTCTTTGATAGGTTACCCTTGTCCTCACACACAGTGTGTTACACTTAGACACATCATGGAAAATTAAATTTAAACATACCATCCCACTAATCATGTGCATCTAGGGACATGGGTTGGCATCCAGATCATATTGTACATAGTGTACTCATAATAGACACCCAATGTACTTGTATTTTATATTTTCACACCTTTTTTTATTTGTTTTTCTTTTTAATTATATTTTCTATTATTTTATTTATTTTTAGATCAGAGAACAGAGAGGCTGAACTAGTGGGATGTGGAATATGCCTACTACCAATGAGGAGTGACTCACACTATGTCAGGTCTAGAATTGGACACTAGGATGGTCTGTTGAGGTAGATCTACCACATCATCAGTTACCAGTTTTAGTGATCTTAACTACTCTTCCACCGGTCTGACCATCCTCGATAGATTCTTTTATTCCTGTGGCAAACATGACATATTCCATGGATACCAAGGGATCCATCTTGGAAGATCCTACCATTGAAACCACATCTTCTCCTACATCACATAAAAAAGAATCATCCTCAATTGCAGATGATTTTCCTCCACTAGTCAGTACCTCATCAGGTCCTTCTACTATAGTGAATAGTGCTCCACCATAGCTAGCTCTGCCAGTAGCCGAAAACCTTCCACATCCCAACCTCATCGTCAATGGGCGACATCATGTGGTAGATCAAGTACATTGATATTCACAATTGATAATTGTGTTGAGTGTCCAGTTCTTAAACATCTATGTTCCCGAGTGACCAGGCATAAGTTTGGAGATAGAGGAGCTCCTCATACACATATATTTTATTATAACTATATAGATTTTAACAGCAAAATTTAGAGATTTTTTAAATAGTTTTATACCACTTTGGAGTTTTATTGGTCTATATATCATGAGATGCCCAATAATATTGAAACCCCGACCATATTCTAGTTGGGAAATAGACACTTTTCATTAAATTTGGTAGATTTTTGCCGAGGGTATAGATTTTACCACCATCAAGCTACCCAACCCCATATTTCCACCCTTACCCACCATCACCACTAGGTATAACTCTCTGTATGGAAAGAGATTGATGAACCTAATGAATAATATTCTTCCCCCAATAAAAGAGAACCCTCATTTTTCTCGTACATTTAGCTTCATCCACTAATCTTTCATCTCCATTATTTTCCCCCACATTGAGGACATGGGTGTTACCTCTGAAAATGGCATGGATATCCTTACTAGTATCATCCTACATGATTATCCTGACCCAACTTACTTCACCACCTCATACTTCCATGATATGCTCATCTTCTATCAAAGATACTTGAACAGTGGATTCTACTCCGCCAGGTTGGCACGCTATTATCGGGAGGTTCAGTCATCTCTTCCTCATAATTTATTAGGATAACCATTGTGGATATTAATTTTCATTCTTATTCTCATGAACATGGTTAAGGAATAGGGGAAAACATTGTTCTCTCCAAGGACCCCCCCCACACCACCTATTGTAAGAGAGGACCCACATAAACCTAATGGTGCTCTTAATCTAAATCCACAAACACCCCTCCCATAGCACACAATCACCCTCCTCCTCCCTCTAATTCTTC
Organism: Viscum album; assembly: GCA_963277665.1. Lineage (NCBI taxonomy): Eukaryota > Viridiplantae > Streptophyta > Magnoliopsida > Santalales > Viscaceae > Viscum > Viscum album. The sequence continues at coordinate 63,675,754 of OY728136.1, read as the reverse complement.
TTCTAGTCTCTCTTATTAAATTATAACTCCTCCACGATGCACACCCCACATCATCCCTCACCCTCTTTCAATACATGAATTCATTCATTCCTCGATATGATATAGGCTATATTGGCACTCATTTTGTAGCACCTAGGCTTTATGTTCCATCCAGAACAAGCTCATTGTTCATATCCTCATCCCACAATAATGTAATCCACTATCAATTCCCTAGACGTTGACTTAGTTTATTTGTATTTTGAAGAGATGTGTAACACTAATTCTATTTTGTCCTAAAATCTTCCTAAATATACCAAAACATAGATTGAAGGATCTATACCACCAATTACCACCACACCTTCCCCCACCCTTTCGAACCCCCATTATTATAGAGTTTCTAGGATTAGGCCACAAATGTGACTATTAATGAAACATTGTTATTTCATTATATATATATTTTTATTGTTATTTTTTTTGTGATGTGACAGTTTGTATTCATGTTCAATAAATTTTTCACTTTATAGATGGTCACAAGTACTTTATTATGTCATTGAAATCTTCATTCAACATCATTCCATCCATTCAGGGTAACCATGAGAATAATTTTAATTTTGGAAATTACTTTTCATTATTTCCTATAGATTACATTTTCCATGGATGTCCCTCATCCCAGACCAGATGTTTTTTTTACATATCCTATATTATTTGATAATGTTGAACTTGGAGGACAATGTATGATATTATTTTTGGGGGGGTGAGTCTCTTGAGAAAACTAGATTTTTCATTAAAAAGAATAATGGATAAATTCATTCGTTACACTTTTTTATGGTTTAAAAAACTATGTTTGCAAAGAAAGATCATAGTGATGTGGAAAATTTAGATATATTAATAGAGATCCATTTTCACCGAGCCCTGTCATTGAATATCATGATATATTGTATAATTAATTTTCCCTCCGTTTTCAAGTCTCTAAGAATATATCCACATCATTACATACAAAACATTAGCCTCATACGAATCTGAACCATATTAAATAATCTCATGATTTTTGTGGTTTAATTTCATAGTGAAGAATTAAAAGTATTCAATATTGTAGATAGAATACATATTCTTGTGATTGACCATAACATAAATAAATTATCTTATGGGATGAGTGAGTCATTTTATAGAGAGATAAATCCCAAAGTTTCATATATATTTAGGAATAATTAAAAAAAGGAACTAAAAATGATGAATGTTTTAAAAATATTTTGTATAAGTCATGAATGGAATATATTTTAAATAATTTGTTTTCCATTTTAAATCCCTTTTTTATGAATATAATACTGATAAGTAAAATTAATTGAATTCTTCATTTCTATGAGTATGAGTTTTTTTGATTATATTTTTAGATTTTTCTTGAGGGAACGAAAATGATCAATTGTGGGGGAGTTTTGTATCATTTATTTATGTATACCAATTCATTTATTTTATATATTATTAAAACATTTTTCAAAAAATATATATTTTTAATTGAAAAAATGATTTATTTTAGTGTTCATGGTATTTCTTCATGATATTCCATTAAAAGTCACATACTAGGGATATTTACAATAATAATTAGAATATACATAGTGTGTAATTTATAAACACACATAGTGTACCTTCTCCTAGGCATGGCTTATCCATCCCAATTATACACCCATGTAGCCATCCAAGAACAACATGTGATGTGCACCCTTCCGAAAGTGGGATATGTATGATATAGATTCTACAATACCTATGTGGTGGTTATCCATGAAGTGTACTCCTATCTAACGACCACCAATGCTTCAGATCCAATAGGTGGCATAGTTCATCACTTATCAGTGGGGAAAATTATGATAAATACAGTTTAACCAAGTACACATAATGAAATATTGAGTAAAAGCCATATAATCTATTTTTATATAAATAAGGAGGTAGACATCTGAATCTAGTGTTGGGTATTCGATATAGAAGTCCTTCTGCTTTGCTGTTTGATCTCCCATGAATCTAAATTGGGACTTTTCTTATTTTTTAATTATGTTTCTATTTAATTATTCTATTTACCTATTTTCTTCTCATCTTAATGTATGGGTTGAGTGTCTTCCCAACTTGAACATCGTGAACATGGTGACAAGTGGATGATTTTCTAGTGTTGGGATTGTAATAATATAATGGTTGTAGAGTAATTTAACTTATGTTGTGTTTTATATTATTTATAATTTTATTATTATTATTTTGAATAAAAAATTATGCATTCCCACAATTGTTTCATATAAAATGAAGAATGACATAACTAGTGGAAACTATGGGTATTTAAAAATTTGAATCCATGAATGTCAAGTGAGACCAATACCAATATTTTACGAGTGATGATTTTAATTGTATTTTTGTATTTGGTTACACAATTTCATTCATTTACATTAATTAATTTTATTCTGGATAAATTTTTCGAGACACATTGACTTCAATTTCTCATTACTTATCTGTATTTCTATATGTTATTATGAATTATTGGATCTAGCTACCTAGTTAGTCAGAGAAAAATATAAAACAAATTCCATGCCCCGCAATGGGTGTAGTAAAATTCAATTTCAGGGTTGATCCCATTAAAAAATACGGAGAAGAAATGAGAAATGAATTTCTATGAGTGTCAACTAATTATATAAACAATATAAATGAAGGGAAATGAATGAAAATGTGAATCTATTTTTGAAAATACAGTTGAAATAGAATAAAGTAAATACATGTTTCTTATTTTTTACTAGATTATAGTATTTTTCAAGTCATTATTTTGAATAAAAATTACTTATAAAATATTTTTACCATGGGGATCTAGTTAAAATTATTTTTATTGGTATCATAACAGGTAATTATGTTTTCAAAATCTCATCCATTATCATTGTAATTGAGAATCCCAAATAACATTTTAAAATTTTCACCGACAAATCAATAGAAATCATTTTACCCAATGTTTATGGATTCTCCCATTAAAATTCTCTTAGTGTAACCTATTTATTTCATTCTGGTATAGATATGAAATAAATTGTTTGATGTAGGATTATATCAGTAAAATAATTATAAAGAAGTATCAGTATAGTAGAAAACACATCATATGTTAAATTACACTACACCCATAGCTTTATTATAACCCAAACATAAAAAATGTACCTCTTATGACCATGGTCAAAATGTGTGGGTTAAGTAGATACTCAACCCCAACCATTGATATGGAAGGATAATGGGAAAGGGGAATAATTACACTAAAAAATAATGAAAATTGAAGAAAAGCCCCAGTATGGATTCACAGAGATCAAATAAAAGAGTGTAAACACCAACCCCTCCAATGTAAAACCATGAATTTAGAAGGCTGTCTCCCAATTTATTGAAAAAATTAATATACTCAAAAGTACAAGCTTTATACTTTGGTCAATAATATTTGTCTTTGTTTTCCATTTGTAGGTGAACAACGTTGTTTCCCATTGAATCTGAAGCATCAAAACTTTGTATGTGGGTTTAAAAGGTGTGTAGAACCACCATAAAATTCATATTGAACACTTGTTAGCCAATAAATGCTTCCATAAGGGCATATACTACATGTGATGTGTATTTACACTATATTTCGGTCTTCATAATATATATGTGAGTGTACTTGGGATTACTGAGTAATGCCTTTGGTAAGGTACATATTGTTTTTTATAATATACCCATTGTGTATATTCCAATTTCTATTATAAACATTCTCAATTTGTAAATTTGGGTAAAACAATTAATAATCACCTTGAAATTTTAAATGAGGAATTTTTTATATTAAAAAATATACCCAGTAATTTTTTTTAATAATCTATAAAATTAATGAATTAGTAAACAAAAATTTGGAACAACATATTTCTAAATATAAATTCTTCCCATACTCTCTACTAAACTATTATCTTAAATGGATAAAACGTTTTCCTACATGGAGAGTCTTTCACCAATCAATAAGATATCATTTTTAACACTATATGATCAATGAATTCTTACCATGATCTCCATAAATATTTGATCACACATCCAATCTCTCACCTTGAGGGTTTTATCTAAACCAGTTGGAACCTAGTTCCTGACCACCACCTACTAAAATTTGAGTCATAAAACGATCAAATAATCTACACACCTCTTAATTATTTTGGGCCCTAACTAAAGTTCAAGGTCATTTTTACATCTTATTAAATTCATTATTTAATGTTAATATGGGTTTATGAATCTCCCAAAACACCATTACTTGATGCATATCTTGTACCATACTCTATCTTCAAAAAATGGAATTCTTACCACTATTATAAAATCCATCATAGTATTTTCATTTTGATATGTATCCATGAAAACTCCAAATTTTATACCTTCTTACTGAGCCTTTGTAACATGTTTAATAATTGTAAGAGTAACAACTATTGAATGAATGTATTTTTTATCACCCTTACCCACTATAGACATTTATAATGAGAAAAACTTTATTAACACACTATTCAAAAACTATGACCAAGATCTCCTTGAAAGATAGTCTTCCACCACAATACCCTTTCCATGTTTATAGACTATACGAAATTTTTATCCATGCAACATACCATCCATTGAATATGTCCCAAATTATGATATTTTAGTGAAAATTTCATCTGAGACACTCTTTGTCAGAGAATGTAATTGATCACTATCCCTTAATGTATTTTATCAACATATCAACGAAATGTACCACTATTTCCAACTATACATCAGTATTCATATAGTTCTTATCATTGGTTCTCAGCTGTCAAGACCCAATAGCAGTCCCCAAATTCATATAAATTAGAATGTATCAAATCAAATATACAGATGAATCATAAAACACCACATTATCAAACACATCATTTGATAGCCTAATTATGGGGGTACTCATCTACCACTTCCATAATTGCTATAACGATTACTAGATCATCACTATCCAAATAAAAGGCTGACCATTTTGGGTCATGGGTTTCCTATGTTCTGAAATCCTAGAGAATTTGTTCAAGAGTCATTAATATTATGTTTTTATACCCTAAAAGTTCCAAAAATCTATCATTCTTATGGTTGGATCTCATTATAGAACTACCTCAACCATTTTTCGTTGCACAAATACTTCTTTCTATGAGATTAAATGACCTTGGAATTAGGCCTGTCAAATCCATAAAATAATTTTAGACATTCAAATAATGGCTTTTCTCTCAGAGTATGTCTAGAACCATTATGAAATGTCTCGCTTATTAATCATTTTATTCCTTGTACATAGGGATTTAATGACGAAGGATACTTTGATTCAGTATATGAAGGGTAGAATGATCAAATTCCAGAGCCCCGTGAACAGATACGAGCATTCTTCTTACTAAATGGAATCACTAGGTGCTCATAGTGTATTTTATAACAATATAATAGAACCTTTGGTATATCCTCCTATCAAACATGATATTAGTGATAACTATAACTATGGACACTATTTAGGACCCACATTCACCCTTTTAGATTGTTGAATAAGTTCTTGATTCTTTAAAGTGGATAATTATTCTTATTGGTCACCAAATTTAGGTAATGAAAATACTCTAAGAGAAAAAATATCCTATCCATAATATTTTATAACAACACTATTATTTCCTATGGGGACATAAAATTGAAATTACCTTCATCCACAAATCTGACAACTAAACCTTTAGCTATAAAATTCTATATATGGTCTATCTGATAGTCTTGAATAGATATTGAATAACAATATGACTGAAATTATATAATGAAATCGTTACATCAATATATATTTTGTCCCAAAAAATCAACAAGAATATCTCACACACCACCAACTCAAAAAAAAACTAGAATCTAATAACATCTACTACTAGAAGGGTAATACTATTTAACTAATTATTAATAGATTTTTTCATCATGTGTGTGATCCCATCATAATATTCTTATATTTCCTTCTAACTGATGAAGGAAAACCTCAACCCCTCTTCTATAATTCACCCCACCCTCTTCCAAAAACATTCAATATGTACATGAACAGTAACAAATAGAGCTTTTCTAAGTGAAATCTAATTTCATACCGAATATATTATCTATTATATAATGATGTTTTATAAAACACACATACTACTTGGTTTTTTTATTGAAATAGAATGTCGTAGTTTAAGATATGGTTGGGTATCTTAACCAATGATAAGATTGGAATTTACAGTGACAGATAAGATATTAATATATTAGTGGTTGTGAAAAATTAATATTGAAAAATATGGATGAATAGACGGCCTCAAAAAGTAGGATTATTCCATATAAATCACATTAATTGAAGCTTCCATGGGAGATGGTATAACTAGGATTTTGAATTTTTCCATGACTTATAATTGATCCTAAGGTAAAAAAATAGAAAAACCATTTAATGGGGATGTTGAAGCTTATTAGGATCAAGACCCAAGACATTTTTTTAACCACCCCAAGGAAGTATAACTTTTTCCCATGTTACCCTAAGGGAATATAAGGTTATTAAAAGGAGTTATGTAACTAGGCCTCAGAAGTATAAATTTTTATATATTCCATTAAATTAAATAATCATTATATTTGTTCAACATTATTATTACTTTAAAATTATATAATGTGATTAATGAATTTTTTTATTTTGATATAAAGAAAGATAAAATGTATTATTGGATAGAATATTATTTTAACTAAGACAAATTTTTTGATCAATTATTTAATTTAGAAATAAAATATATTATAAATAAGTATTTTTAATAAATAATATTTATTTAAATATTATTGATAATATTATATTATGATTTCGAATGTAATATTTATATGGTTAAGAAAATTATTGTTGTCACAAAAACCCACATTTATCAATAAATTACTTTTTTTATTTATAGGAGAAATTATCATATTTAGAGAATTATATTAATGAAATAAATAATTTATCTTAAATAAACATTTTAAAATAATCAAATTGTGTATTTTTATTATATTTAATGAGATAGTCCCATTTTATGGTGAATGATAAATATTTTATAAATATATAGTGTGTATGAATACATAGTAATGTATGAAACATGACGTAATAAATACCATAAATTACACCATTAAAAAATAATGTTTTACCATTTAATATATTCTGTTTTTATGTTATTTGATCAATTATATAAACCATTAATGAATCATCTAAGAAAATATATTATATTTTATGGTTTTAAATTCAATTATTTATGAAGATGTCCCACTTATACATCAATAATGGTATTATGTTATTATAATCAATTAATGATAAAAAAATAAAAAAACACTCCAATTTGGTGTAATCCATGAGGAATAACTGTGTTACAAATTTTTTATTCTCTTATTTTATATAGTCATTAATCTAAGTATAGAATTTAATAAATAATTTTTGTCACATTTTCTATAAATACCAACCTAAATTCTCACTCTACTTTACTCAATATCCATTAATGTTGGAGTTTATCTTCCCCAAATTATCTAATACACTCTCTAGGTGTTTCAATTATATTATGAAACTCCTCTCATGAATTTTGAAGTCCCCTATCATGGTAAGCTATTCTCTCCACCCCTCTTTATTCAATAAAATTCATTATATGAAGGATTTTCCAATACAAAATTTTCATTTTGGAATATTTCTTTACACATAGTGTTAGTATCCATGTGATTTACATTTAATGGGATATATCATTTCACTTTCAAAAAACTGATTCATAGATCATTTCATAAACATGTTATGATGCCGAAATTATCTTAATATTTTTTTAATTCATTTTTATAGTGAATACCCATATTCGTTTCAAAATAATGGTATTCACATAGTTGTACATATGATTCCTTGATTTTTGACTTACATGTTTATATACCATATTCATTAATCATTTCATTAAAATTGATGAAATTCATTCTAATGTTGAATGATCAATGTAGTACAAAGATTCACCTACATGATATGAATGTGATTAGTGGGAAAAATATATTATAGCTTCTTAATACATTAGGTAATGATTATTTATCATTATATACCATGTATGTTTCATGGGATGTTATCCTAAGAACACTATGTAATAATGTATCAATGTTTTCCAGGACATATGTTTGTGATTTCATATTTTATTTTTTTTCCAAATTCATTGTGTTTTATTGATTTCATCATCTTATACATTTTATTTTCATGATTTTGATTAACACCTATCTATGTAAACATTTTATTCATCTTGGAAAACAAGCACTAGATTACCAAATTATGTCATTTGATTATTACTATAATGATATTTATAACTCTCTAATTCCTTATGTACATCCCCTAGTTACCCAACATAGTTAAAAAGGAGAAATATAATTTTATGACACTGTTATGGATTTTTAAATAATTTTAATGTGTTCATGTTTTATGTTATGTGTTCTATGTGTATAATTTCCCCAATATATGAGTCCCCTTTTTTTCATATTTTACTATGTGTATATATATGAAACAAAACATGAAATAAAGTCTAAAAAAGATGTTTTCTCAGAGTGGTCATTGGAGGAAAATCATGTTATTTATGGATAATGATTTGAAAACAATAGTGAATGACTTATAAAAAGGAGTAACATTTGAAAACACCCTTGAGTTTTTGAAAGTATAGATTATGTGGTTTCCACCAAAATAAATATATATTTGAATACTACAAGTGGACATGTTTCCAACTTAGTCATACAAAAAATGAATCATCCATAAAAGGGATTATTCGGTATTAATTAAATCATCAATTAGATCATTATAAAGGGGGGGTTAAATTACACCTTTTTTAAAACTGTTGGGGGATATGACTTGGTAAATTAAAATACACCTTATGTACAATTTTAATGTGGAAAAAATTCATATAAAATTTAATTATATAAAATAAAAAATGGATAACTAACAGTAAAACCGTGAAATTCATAGGGTAATGAACATATTACATTTATTAGTTATCACTTAAATGTTTTTAGTTTCTCTTTTAAGTGTATAATTGTTTAAAAATTGAAATTATGAATTTTCACTGTATTTTATTCTATGGATTGAAATAGGTGGCTCAACTCAATAGAAACAATGAGAGAAAATGTAATGAATTCTAAAATGATCTACCACACTATATATGATTAAGAATTAGGAAAATAATTATTTTAGTATCTAATTTAAATAATGTTTTGAATAGAATCATGAATAATTAGTAACAATTAAATCTCACCAAGAAGAAGCATGTCGTAGTTCGGAAAATTATTATACAATTATATCCAACATAAAATTAATTTTATGATTCCAAAACCGTAGATAAAAGGATCAATGCCATTGAATATATCTTTCCCATCCATTAATTATTTGAGAAGTAGAAGATTGTGGTGGTTATTTTTTAATTCATGGCGGAGCTAATAAATGCTATTAATTGAAAAAATATATAATGAAAAATGTGGAGATCTATGTATTGAATTAGATAGATATCTTGGAAATATTTTTGGGTCAATATTTTCCTGTCACAATAGGATATAAAATAGAGGTGTATTTTTTAATCCTCATGAAATATGATAATGAGTCTTACAAGACTTATGAAGTAAAGATGATAAGAAAACATGATACACCTCTAAAAGTTTCATTAGCACCTTTATGTAATGATAAATTAATATTTGGAGGGTTAAATATTATTTTATGAAAATAACATGTGGTTGAAAATGATAAATTATATGATAATTTTTTCTGATATTCCCTCAATAAGAAAGAAGATAAAAAAATATCCAATTCTCATGGTTATAAACATATAAGGTTGAGAAAGGACATTAATTCTTGTGGTGAAATAGATCAATATCAAGATTGTAGGAAATTCAAACATCCCACATGTTATATGTGTGTGAAAACGAATCATATAATTTTTTTGATAGGTACAATGAAATGATTTACATGTGGAGATTGGCTAATGAAGACCACGGTAGGGAAAAAGTATCCTCTAAAATATATTTATTACTTTATTGACTATATTGGTGGAGCCTAGTTCTTCTACAAGTGGATAATTGGTCAAGATAATGTTATGTATAGGATAAGAAGGACAATATCCCCATGAAATCTATTTATACAACATACCAACACTATAAGTTCTCAGTAATACAATATATACAAACTGATTCTCTATGTATCTTCATGGACATAATAAATAGAGTCATTAGAGGTTACCTATACAAATTTATTGTAGTATTTATATAAACCATTCATTTTTACTATAAATTAAAGTGGAAGATGAGGGTAATTTGAAAGTTATACAGAAGAACTTATGAAACTAACTATTATACATGAATTATAGTATATTCATGTTTTGGAGGGAGAAAGTGACATTCATGGGGAATTTTATCACTAGATATTTGAAATCTATTTATCCTTAAAAAATATATGAAATTGGAGTTTCTATAAGACTGATATCTATTAAGTAAATTTTTTGTTGTCATGTAATAGATTAGTAGTATCATAATTTTTTGAGATACTTTGAGATTTTAAATCTCATTAACCAAGTTATCTCACAATATAGTACTGTTTTTTCAGATAATTTTGTTAGAAGACATAATTAAACAATTAATATGGAAACTAATAAATGAACCTGGGCTCACACTACACAATATTTGGGAAGTATTTGTGGTCTATATTGAATAATTAGAAAAAGGTCATGCAATTTTTATGCATACAATATAACTATTTGATAATATATATATCCCACTAATTAATGATCTATGAGAAGAACTACCACCCAAATTATCTATAATTTACTATTGTGATATTGAATCATATAACATGAGCTATGAGAGAATAAAATTTGTGTAAGAAAGATATTTCTAGTGTACACATGACCTCATAACATTACTAACATGTATAAATAGAGATTGGTTCACATATTAATTAGAGGACCTGAAATCATGTCATCCCACAACCCTATAGACATGAAATCCATTCTACTCAGAATAGTATGGACATGAAATGTAGGTCCAAAAATAAGACTATGAACATGTAATCAGGTTCTAGAATAACATTGTAATCATATAATAAGATTCACTAAGAAAATTATAAACATCTACTCTGTTCCAAAAATAATATTGTGATGATTTAATCAGGTTCACAAATAAAATTATTAACATAAAACATGAATTATGCATAAAATATTTAATCATGACTTATCCATATTTACAAAACGAATTGGGGTATATATATATCCCACCCATAACATAATAAAAATCTTACATATTTGTAGAAAAATATCATAAAACATTAATCCAATCATAACCTATTAAATTTAAAAGGTTTCATAAAAATTTCATCATGTCATTACATTTTGAATGAACATATGTTCCATAGTCATTTTATCATAGAATAATCTTAGTAAAATTAAGTAGGTTTCATATGAATTTTATCATGGTATGACCAATTGATGAGAAATGGGTTTTATAAATGACTTTCCATAATGAACTAGTCGAAAACTAAAAATAATTGTGTCATTTTTTTCTATCCCCAACAAATAAAATTTCATAAAAATGGATATCACCTTAGATGGATAATAGTTTTTCTAGATAACTTAAAACATTTATTAATTAACAACATCGGTTTGAAAATAATTTTTATAAAAAATAAAAAATATTGAAATTTTTTTCACTGAAAACATCGTTGAATAACTATAAAGTATGATTAAAACAAAATAATTTTTAGGATGGTAGAAAATTATATTCATCTCATATATGTAAAAAAATATTAATTTGTCAATTTTAGAAAAAGAGAAATGAGAATTGTTTGTAAAATGAGACAAAAAACCCTGTGAGTTTTTTAAAAAGAAATAAAAAATGGGAAAAAATTTACATTATTTTTTATTCTAAAAATTTTAAAATCATTTTTCAAAACCTTTTTACAAAACATGGTTTTATAAGAAAAATATTTTCCAAACATCGGGAGAAATAATGTTGTTTGTTCATAAAAATGTTATTTTGAACTCTTGAGTAAATATAGAGATGAAAATGATGGGAAAACTTGAATAATAAATAATGATCCAGAGGATATGAATACTAATTATTTTTTTTAGAGATAGATCATAAGGTTTCTTTTATGGAAGCATAATGATAAAAAATCCCAATAAATGATGATATTGTATCACAAAACCATTATCTCATTGTTAACAATAAAATGTAAGAACTCTGAAACAATAAAATTAAATGAAACATAATATGTCATGAATATAAATAAATTAATGATAGTACATATAAAATGAGCTCCATATGAAACACATAAAAAGAATGCAGATGGAAAACATAATATATGTCATATATAAAGAAATTGATTCCAAAACCCATTATCGCTTTCATAAATTTTGATATATAAAACTATTGAAATAAATATCCTAAAATAGAAATTTATATAAAAATAACTTTCAAGATATTAATAATAATTTAAATTCATTGTAATTACTCTCACCAAAAAATGAAATAGGGGGTGAATATGGAAAGTGTCTCTCTAAAGTAAATAGTGATAATGAAATCAATTTTGGTATTAGTAATATTTTGAATAATAATACCAAATAAAGAATAAAATAAATTGAAAATTTTAATATAATTAAAATTAGTAGATTCATGGTATAAAATTTAATATGGGTAGTATATACACCTCATAAAAGAAATGAGTTTTACTAATTATTTGTCAAAAATAATTTTTCAGGTAATAACTGATTTTTTTCTATATATTAGGATTTATTATTCTTGGTCCACTTAATGTAATAATAGTTCTATCAAATAATGAATATTACTATTAACAAAATAATAATATTTATACATAAACTATAATTTTAAGACTAATAAAGAATGATTATTTGGTGAAATTCTGTATGTTAAGACCTTCGTGATGATAAGCCACATATAAGCATGTGCATCATTTCCATTTTGGAAAGATAATTATAGAGAAGAGGTATGCAATATATAATTTTTAAATAATTATAATATTATAATATTTTAATATTTTAATTATATATATCATCCATTTGGAGTGGTTTTGATAATAGAAATTTACATAACTTCTTAAAGGTGGTAATCGACCCATACACAACTAATGTTATCATCTTTTATTAAGAGAGATGGTAGGAAATACAATGATATAATATCATTTAAGAAAAATAAATATTACATGAATATAATATTTATTTGATTAGTTTCACATTTATTCAAAAAAAAGTCTTTCTTATTATATGTATGTAGTGTTAGTGAAAAATAAACCACATCACTCTACAAGGCAGTAGTTGGCCGCACACATTAGTGACTTTTTTATATCTCCTTCATAATGTAATGTAAAATGTTTTTGGTGAAATAATTACTATAGTGGAATAATTATGTTATAAATATAATATATATAATTTATATCCATCTTCATATCTTACCATGGGAGTTTTTAATGGGGAAACGTATGGTATCATTTTGCTAGGTGGTAGCCCACCGTATACATGAATGGTGATTTCGTAACCAAATTCATGGAGGTAGAGATGGTTTTAGGTAATTACAAAAAAATATCAACATATAATTATATTTATGAAATTATTATTTTTATTCCAGAATTTTTTAAAATGAACTCTTGGATGTGGATGATTAAATAAAATAAAAACGCTCGTGGAAAAACGTTATGTCTTCTTCATGTAACATCCTTATGTTTGCAACAAAATCCATCCTATAATGTATTTAATCCCAATTTAAGTCTTAAAAGATTATAGGATGGGGTTTTTAATATATTTGGGCTTGGAATGACTGATCTCATATGGTTTTAAGATGTGAATATGAGAGGAGAGTGTGTGGAAGTATATTAAAGAGGTTAGAGGCATACATGTTATTTTTGATAAGAAAAACTGTAACTCCCCGACCCTAGATACCCAGATTCGGTGATTTATTACATAAATGGGAATGATCACAAGAAAGATAAAGTCTCGAAAGACCGATTAGTTTAGTAGCCTTAGAAACACTAGATATATGCATAAATTTTTACATTACATCATAAAAATGAAAACTAAAAAAACATAGTCTCTATATTCCACACTCTTATCCCCTCATACTATCCCTGCAGGTCATTCATAATTTACATCTTCACATCCTGGGAAAAATAAACATAGAAAATGGGTGAGCTCAAATTCCCAGTAAGGATAACAATATAGCGAAATCTTTCAGAAATAAGAATAAACATTTAAGGAAAAGTATAACTAAAACAAAAGCCTTTTAAACTTGTACTTAAACATAGTATGGAAAGAATAAAATGAAGTAATTCCATTTACTTATTCACATGGATATTCTACAAATAGAATAATCACATGAAAAATAAATAACCACTTTCATAATGATGGAATTCATAATGTCAGACTATCATAACCACATAGCCAATGCCTCATTCCAAGACTACAAATAAGATTTTTCCAAGGCCTTGTGCCAAGACACTAGTTTGTCTCATCAGACCTACCGATTCATCGAGGAGCTATAGTGGGCTCCACCCGTCACATATTAAGTCCAATGCATTCCTATATGAAAAGGTTTAAAAATAACATAATCATTTGTATTAAAACTATCATACAAAATTTCAATACATTCACCATAAACCATGAAGGGTATAAAATAACATATCCATAGTCCAACATATCACAAAACATTCAATATAATATGGAAGTTTTGTTTCATGATAAATCGGCATCAAATAAGCTTAAAATCCATCAAAGGATGTTGACATAGATGAAATCAAAACACTATTTAGAGAAATATCTCTTTTTATTTTGAAATCATTTAAGAGTCATATAAAATAAAATATTTTAATTGAAAATATTCTTATAAGATTTTAAGGGAAGCTTCGTCGATTTTATAACGGCGGAAAATAGCCGCACCCGTCGTACAAGTTAAAAAAACATTCTTACCTTAATTCTGTCGAAATGTTAAAATGCACCTTGTTTGGAAAAAGACGGAAAGATTCCTTTATAAACCTCTTATAAAAAGTCAGAAAAGGTTATAAATGACTTTAACCCATATTCTAGTAAATAGTAAAAATGTTTTGAAATACATTTTTAAGAAAAATGGATGTGGATGATACAGAAGTCCGAGTAGATTATTACATATAAACAACCTTGGATAATGAAGAGATTTCGAAATAAAACCTTACCTTTTACTTTTCCTTGGTTGAGGGTAGGTTAACTTCCTGTATAATGGTGAAATAATTGTTATTAAATTATTCACAAATCATATACATTAATATGATATCATATATGATCTTTTAACATTACTTTGTTAATAATATCTTAGAATTATCGTCGTTTTGGGTGTTAACTTACTCGTTTTCTTTTATATGTTTTGTTATAGAAGTCGTGTTTGTCCTGGATAGGTGGTATATTATTAATATCCATAATTATATCAATTCCTTAAATACTATTATTAATAATCAAATGAAAATTATACTTGAATGGATACGATGGAGAATGAATCTCATCGCGTTTGTGGAGACGGTAGTCCGTACATACGCACGAGCGACAATATAATCCTTTTGATATTATATAATTGGATGTTATATCATATATAAAGAATCATTATCATGTTATATTTATTATTTACATGAATTACACATCATTATTATACCCATCCAAATAATAATATATTGAATATCAATTACACCACGACGTGGTGACGGTAAGCCGTACGTACACACGTATGGTGACATGTCATTCAAAGGATGGATAGAATATTGAATATGGTTGTACCATATTTATAATAATATTAAAGTATATAGGAGACACAGGATTCATTATTTTAGATTGGGAATAACAAAGAAATAAGAAGTGGAAGAAGAAATGAATTTGAAAAAGGGTGGTGAAAACATTACCTCTTCTTCGGGTTCTTCCTTTTGATTTGATCAAAAGGGCTCATTAGGTTGGCTTTCTGATCAAACTAAGGCCTCTAGGTTGTAGTAAGGGAAGTTTAGATAGTATTTTAGAAGAGTTTGGCCGAGAAAAATGGATTTAAAGGTGTGAATTAATGGAAGGGGGGGTTCCCTTTTATAAGAGGGGTGAGAGGCACCTTTGGAAAAGCTAGAAATATTATTTTAATAATAAATTCATATTCGGTTTCTAATGCCTCCAAAGTGGATTATTTAAAGTTTAAGGTGGGGATGGGTCTAAAAACACTCATCCAATAGAATTTATACAGGTTTGGGTCATTATATTGGCCTTATCTTTTAGTTTTAACTCTTAGTAAATTAGTTTCACTTTTACAATGTTTCATTATATTTTTCTATTATATGGTTAATAAAATTACTATATACATCCAATAGACCCCCATGTGGTGCATTAATGATACACCTATCATTATATAAGTCTCTTGGATGAACCGTATGTAGAGACTCGAAGCTTAACGTACATAGACATTACATTACTTTTGCGGAATACTAAGTTCATAACAAAAACACACACACAAGGACCGTAATAGTTTAGTGTCTTTGGAAACTCGGAATATAATCTTCTAATCGTGGTGAAAGATCTTCAACATCTCCCATAAAGATCTTATTTTTTTAAACCTAAATCCTTTCTTTATGTCCTGGGGAAAAGAAAACATAAAAGGGTGAGATCAAATGCTCAGTAAGGGTAAGAAAAATAAATATCAATCACATCATATTCATAAGAACATAACATTTTAGAGATCTTAACCTGCAAAAGAGATCATAAATTCATAACATGGGATAAATCATAGTAGTGAAATGAAATCCAAATAATCATAACTTAAAACATGAAACTTTGTTTCATACACACATAATCATAGAGAATCATATCTTATTATTCAAGACTTATTTCCAAGACTATCATAGTGGACAAAGTCCATTTCTGAACCGAGTCACCCTCGTTTCAGTCCCGTTTCACTGAACTGGTATAACCTACCGTTCAAGCCATGTCTATCTCATGAGATATAAAATCTTTACCCAATGAATTAAAGGGAGATATAGGTCCCACCCATCTCATAATGATACCATTCTTATGTGTGCCACAAAATCATAAACCATACATCATTGCATAATCCATGTAATAAAAATGGGAATCTTAAACAACGTGACATCATAAAACAATTCATATAAGATAAAGGAATCCATAAAAATAATTCCATCACAACATAATCAAATAAATGTAATAATAGTGAAGGAAACATAACACTTTATTATATTATATGGTAAATAATTTTGATAAAACACTTGAACTCCATTCTTGAAGAAAATATCCTTTCTACTTCAAAAACACTTTTCATTTATTAACATGTATTAAAATTATAACTAAAAGAAGTTGATTAAAAATAAACTTGAAAACTTATAATGGAATCTTCTGGGAAATAATATTTTAAAAATCCATTCATGCCGTATAAGTAAAAAAATATTCTTCTCGTACTTTTGTTGGAAAAGTCAAAAAGTACCTTATATGGTAACCAAAGGGAAGATTCCATTCATACAATGTGGTAAAAAGTCAATAAAGGGTAAAAATGACTTTAAACATCCATATAAGAATGGTAAACATTTTATGAAAGCATTTTTAGAAAACATGGTCATGGATGTTAAACGTAACCCCAGTAAATACTTACGTATAAGCAATCTCAGATAAAAATGAGATTGAAAATTTATCCCTTTCCTTAGGTCCGATTTGCCTCATAAGTGTCTAAACCTCCTGTATAATGATTTAAATAATTTTATTGACTTATTCCAGAATCATACATATTGTTATGATATCATATATGGTCATATTCTTAGCTTCTTATTCGTAATATTTCATTACTACTTGTTATTCGGGTGTTTATTACCTTTTGTCCTTATGCGTGTTTTGTCGAATAAATTATTATTATTCACTTTAGGTTATAGATAACTCATTTCCAGAATGGTATTAGTTTAATATATATCATATTCATTCATTCAATTCATTTATATAATCATTATAAAATGAAGATCATGTAGAAAGAGTCGCATCACATCATGGAGACGGTATTCCGTACATACGCACGAGTGATGATATCATTCCTATGATCGTGGAATTGTATTGGAGTGTATGTATACTATTTCAGAATCAATATAACTTTATAATAGTCATATATAGTCATTATTTAAACCATTATACCCATCCAAGTAAGGTGGTGGTGGAAAATAGATTACACCACGGCGTGGAGACGGTATTCCGTACGTACGCACGCGCGGTGATTTCATTTTCCGTAGGATGGATAGATGGTGAAATAGGGTTGTTTAATAATTATAATAACATATAATTAAATTAGTGATACTGATGTTATTAATTCATAATGAAACAACTAAATAAGAAGAAGTGGAAGAAGAAATAAAGATGAAAGAATAGGTAACAGACATTACCTCTTCTTTGAAGTGCTTCTTTGAGACATTCTTTTAGGGCACTAAAATTGGTCTTTTAAGAAGACCAGGACCTCTAGGATGTCTCTAGGAAAGTGGAGAGGAGAAAGTGGCAGGGTTTGGACGAGCTTGAAGGCTCAATATTGTGTGAGGAAGAGAGGGAGGAGGTGCCCTTTTATAAGGGAGGAGAGGGGCACCATTGGAATAACTAAAACTATTATTTTATTATAAAGTCAAATTCGGTTTTAAATAGCTCCAAATTGATTTATTTAGAAGATAAGGTGGGGATGGGTCTAAATACTCTCATAAAATAGAATTTAGACAAGTTTAGGTTCCTATTTTAACTTTATCACTTAGATTTAACATTAAGTTAAATAATTCTACTTTTACCGTGTCTTCTTGTGTTCTTACACTATAAGGTTAATAAACTTTCTATAACAATACAAAAGAACCCCAAGTTGTTTATTATTAATATATATAACCTTATCTAAGTCATTTGGCCGAACCATAGATTTTTAGGAATAAAATAACAACTAATAATATAATATTTGTTTTAAAAACTATTTTTGTCAATTTTGAAACTATTTAGTAACTGATTTTTGAGAAACTCATAAAAGAATGATTAGTTCTAACCAAGTTAATTAAATCAATAATAACAAGTCATATTAACCTATAAAATTAGTGTAATTCATAAAAAGTCTCAAATTACATTTATTTGGGTATTTATAACATCAATTATGTCAATATTTCATTAATAAGATAATTACGGCATCATCATTGTGTCATAAAAAAATTAAATTATTTAATGTCTAAAAATTACAAATAAAACACCATTATGTAGGAAATCGTTTTATCTTTCTAATGAATATTTATAGTCAAATTTATCTTATGTATAACCCAATATTAAAAATGATTTACTTATTAAACATTGATTTTAACTATTTTAACCCTTCTTTAAATAAATTAATAATAAATGTCCTAATATAATACAAGTGGGCCTAAATGGTCATATTTTATTCCTAAGGTTGTTTTTGGTCAAATTACACTTGTCCAATAGAATTAGGACATGTGTTATGGTAATAGTAATATCATTTTTACCCTTAATTACCATATTTACTTTTAACCATGGTAAAAAAAGTAAAAATTTACTATTCACCAAAAATTATTTTCATCTCATTGAACCACATTTTACTTACTGACATCAACCGTATCTCTTGGATTTTTGAAATTCCACTCACAGAAGCGGTAAAATTAAGTTTTATGAAAAATTCATTTTTTTAACTACCACTTAGTGGTTTCACTATTCATCAAAAAATGAAAGTTTCCAGAAAAATACAAAAAATTAGTCCTAAGCTATATTTGATATTATGAACTCAAAAATGATGTCTATTTTACCAAATTCAAAAAATATCAGTTTCATTAATTAATTTAAAAATTAATTCCCGTCGTTAAAACAAATAGCGTGTTTTTAAGAGATAATAACTATCAAAAGATCAACACTTGTTTATGTCTGGTTTAAATGTGAAATTACATCCAATAACCAAAATTTTATTAAAATGTAAAAATCTATTCTAAATATACTTTAAAAAAAATCAAATTAATAATTTATCACTATTAACTATTTCTATTAAAAAGGTTGTTTTTAATTAAAATTTAGTAATTTTCACTATTCATCAGAAAATGAAAGTTATCCGAAAAGTACCAAAATTTCACCCTAAACTAATTTTGATATTCCCAATACAGAAATGAAGTCCATTTTGAAAAAATAAAATTTACAAAATTTCAAAAAGTGGTTATTACTATTCATAATAGCATATCGTTGTTTAGTGAAACTCGGTATTGCATTCTACACATGCTATCGAGGAAGGTCGTGATTGCGTGTAATGCAAGGCAAATCAAGGATGCGTGTTGTGCAAGCTCTTTTTGGTGTAGCATACAACACAAGACATTAATGAAATTAAAACGAATATTTTTCATAAAATCTTGGGGTGTTACATTCTACCCCCCATAAAATGAATTTCACCCTCGAAATTTGTCGGGGTTATAAATGGTTTACTATTCGAATGTTTCTTTAATAGAAACCCACATCATAAAAAGGAATACCAAAACCAATCTTTAAAAAAAGTATGAAACGTAACGGTTACCCAAATAAACTAATCACTGGGTTTTCACATAGGTGAAAATATGGATATGGAAGAGAAATCTAATCATCATGTTCTGATGGAGAGTGGTAGAGAACATGGCTATGGAAAATCCACCAATCACAAAGCCATAAATTTGTGACGATCTAAGGTACCATCTGATTCATCAGATATAAGAGCACTAGGACAACAATTTTTGTTTTCAAGGTCATTTCCCTAAAGTTGATGAAATTGGAATTAGAAGAAATACTTTCGTGATTTTGGTATAGTATCACCGTATGTCGTTCATTGGATAATTTCCACTTCATCTCTTAAAGAAATAAAGTTGAATTTGTCATTCATGATGTGTTAGCAGGTCATGTGATAGGACTATGGGTCATTCCATCTGTCTCAAACAAAAGGTTAGAAAAGTTATCAAAAAATACATAAGTCCATCTATGGTGAGAGTAATCATATATAGTTCCCAAAACGGACTTATACTTCATATATCATACTGGTTAATATAATAAAACTAGTTTCTACTAAACAGGGACTTCCTGTAGGCCAGTGGTAGGCGATAAAGGCCAGTCGCACTTCGGTTGTGGGTTCGATTCCCACAGCCTTGTCCGACGCGATGGGCTATCGCCCGTCCTGTAGGTTGTCCTTTTTCTAAAGCTATATTACTATAACATCCCATCAACAATATCAAAAAGGTTTTTTCCTTAAACAATACTAACATATGTCCAACATAATCTATTCCAATCTTTAGGCTTATCTAAAATACTTCGGTCCAAGCTCATAGTATAAAGAAAATGATCACGTGAATGCCATCATTTATCCCCCATATATCATAAGATATATCTTGTTGGTAAAATTACAAACATGTGAATACCTTAATAATGTATTCTCTTGAAAAATGAATATCCATTGAACCTTAGTGGAAACATGAATTCAGTTAAAAGTTAACACTTTCTACATACCAAAATCCTCAAAATTCTATATCCTCAAACCATGATATCACTTAGTCCTTATATCAATCATGAGCTCATGAATACTATCAAACATTTAATTTTCTCCATATCCCTTTATTATGCGCATATCATCTACATTCCAAAAATATCTAAATAACCTTTCATGGATACTGGTAACATTAATCATACACTTTCAAAACTCAAGGAAAGACAACAATGTAACAATCCTTAGATGTCTCTTTATTCCATAGTACCATGAGATTACTTATATAACATTAAACATGATAAAAGTGCAATCATTCCACTACATTCCTAAAACATTGACCAAGCTTCAACAATTATTTCATCTCACATATCATTTGTAGTCTCTTCATCATCATCCATATAAATACTACCCATACGACCATACTGATTCTCTTCATGAGTCTTTCCCTTAGGGCATTGGTTTGCATAATGCCCGTACATTCCACATTTAAAACATTTAACCATTGTTGATGTCGTAGCAATACCATTATCCTAATCCCTGGTGTTAACTGAACCTTTTCCCTTGCACTTACTGGTTTTGTGTCCTTCTTTTCCACACCCAAAGCATCTTCCAGTTCCTTTAAAACAATCTCTCAGATGCCTCTTCCCACATGATTTACATGAGGTAAATTGAACTTTCTTTCCTCTATGATCATCATGAAACTCCATATTTCTCTTATTATCTGATTTTGGAAACTTACCAATGTTGAGATTATTGATCATATTATGAGATTTCTGATTAGGCATAATAACGATGTTTGGACTTCCAAATCCAGTTTCATTTGGTTTCTCATGAAGAATATCATTCCACTGTCCATTATATCCTCTATTATCGTGAATCTTCCTGTTTTCAGCCATTTTCTAAAACCCAAAAAGAATAGTGTGAGAGGCAAAAATCATTCTAGGGAAAACAACATAATAAAGGGGGAGTATCCTCAATATCTAACATCTTAGGTTAAATTCTATGATCGTTACCGTAGTTCTAGGACTGTATCATATACGTATACTTATCCTTAGGGACATCCCTAGACATACATTAGAAATATCTATAGGGATCTCACTAAAGTTTTCACATCCTAGTTTCCAACGGTTGACTAAACCTTTCCTCTGATACCAACTGTAGAGACTCGAAGCTTAACGTACAAAGACATTACATTACATTTGCGGAATACTTAGTACATACCAAAAACACACGCACAAGGACCGTAATAGTTTATTGTCTTTGGAAACTCGGAATATAATCTCTTAATCGTGGAGAAAGATCTTCAACATCACTCATAAAGATCTTCTTTTTTTTAAACCTAAATCATTTCTTTATGTCCTGGGGAAAAGAAAACATAAAAGGGTGAGCTCAAATGCTCAGTAAGGGTAAACAAAATAAATATCAATCACATCATATTCATAAGAACATAACATTTTAGAGATCTTAACCTGAAAAAGAGAGCATAATTTCATAACATGGGATAAATTATATTAGTGAAATGAAATCCCAATAATCATAACTTAAAACATGAAACTTTGTGGAATACACACATAATCATAGAGAAACATATATTATTATTCAAGACTTATAGCCACGACTATCTTAGTGGACAAAGACCATTTCTGAACCGAGTCACCCTCGTTTCAGTCCTGTTTTACTGAACCGGTATAACCTACCGTTCCAGCCAGGTCTATCTCATGATATATAAAATCATTACCCAATGCATTGGAGGGAGATATAGGTCCCACCCATCTCATAATTATACCATTCTTATGTGTGCCACAAAATCATAAACCATACATCATTGCATAATCCATGTAATAAAAATGGGAATCTTAGACATCGTGACTTCATAAAACAATTCATATAAGATAAAGGAATCCATAAAAATAATTCCATTACAACATAATATAATCAATGTAATAATAGGAATAGAAACAGAACACTTTATTATCTTAGATGGAAAATAATTTTGATAAAACACTTGAACTCCATTCTCGAGGAAAATATCGTTTCTACTTCAAAAACACTTTTCATTTCTTAACATGTCATAAAATTATAACTAAAAGAAGTTGATTAAAAATAAACTTGAAAACATATAATGGAAGCTTCTGGGAAATAATGTTTTAAAAATCCATTCATGCCGTATAAGTAAAAAAAACATTCTTCTCGTACTTTTTTCGGAAAAGTCAAAAAGTACCTTATATGGTAACCAAAGGAAAGATTCCATTCATACAATTTGGTAAAAGTCAATAAAGTTTAAAAATGCCTTAAAAAATCCATGGAAGAAAGGTAAAAATTTTATGAAAGCATTTTTAGAAAACATGGTCATGGATGAAATACGTAACCCCAGTAAATACTTACGTTTAAGCAATCTCAGATAAAAATGAGATTGAAAATTTATCCCTTACCTTAGGTGCGATTTGCCTCGTAAGTGTCCGAACATCTTGTATAATGATTTAAATAATTTTATTGACTTATTCCATAATCATAATTATTGTTATGATATCATATATGGTCGTATTCTTAGCTTCTTATTCGTAATATTTCATTACTACTTGTTATTCGGGTGTTTATTACTTTTTTTCCTTATGCATGTTTTGTCGAACAAATTATTATTTTTCACTTTATGTTATAGATACCTAATATCCATAATGTTATTAGTGTAATATATATCATATTAATTCGTTCAATTCATTTATATAATCATTATAAAATGAAGATCATGTAGAACGAGTCGCATCACATCGTGGAGACGGTATTCCGTACGTACGCACGAGTGATGATATCGTTCTTATGATCGTGGAATTGTATTGGAGTGTATGTATACTATTTCAGAATCAATATCACTTTATAATAGTCATATATATTCATTATTTACACTATTATACCCATCCAAGTAAGATGGTGGTGGAAAATAGATTACACCACGGCGTGGAGACGGTATTCCGTACGTACGCACGTGCGGTGATTTCATTTTCCGTAGGATGGATAGATGGTGAAATAGGGTTGTTTCATAATTATAATAACATATCAGTATATGATTGATACTGATGTTATTACTTCATAATGAAACAACTAAAGAATAAGAAGTGGAAGAAGAAATAAAGATGAAAGAATCGGTAACAGACATTACCTCTTCTTTGAAGTGCTTCTTTGAGACCTTCTTTTAAGGAACTAAAATTGGTCTTTGAAGAAGACCAGGACCTCTAGGATGTCTCTAGGGAAGTGTATATGAGAAAGGGTCAGGGGTTGGAAGAGCCTGAAGGCTCTATATAGTGTTAGGAAGAGAGGGAGGAGGTTCCCTTTTATAAGGGAGGAGAGGGGCACCTTTGGAATAACTAAATCTATTATTTTATTATAAAGTCAAATTCGGATTCAAATAGCTCCAAATTGATTTAATCTGAAGCTAAGGTGGGGATGGGTCTAAATTCTCTCATCCAATAGAATTTAGAGAAGTTTAGGTTCCTATTTTAACCTTATCATTTAGATTTAACATTAAGTTAAATAAGTTTACTTTTACCGTGTCTTCTTGTGTTCTTACACTATAATGTTAATAAACTTACTATAACAATGAAAAAGAAACCCAAGTTGTTTATTATTAATATATATAACCTTATCTAAGTCATTTTGATGCACCTTAGATTTTTAGGAATAAAATAACAATTAATAATATAATATTTGTTTTAAAAACTATTTTATGTCAATTTTGACACTATTTAGTAATTGATTTTTGTGAAACTCATAAAAAAATGATTAGTTCGAACCAAGTTAATTAAATCAATACTAACATGTCATATTAACCTATAAAATTATTGAAATTCATAAAAAGTCTCAAATTACATTTATTTCGGTATTTATAACATCAATTATGTCAATATTTTATTAATAAGGTAATTACTGCATCATCGTTGTGTAATAAATAAATTAAATTATTTAATGTCTAAAAATTAAAAATAAAATACCATTATGTAGGAAAGAATTTTATATTTCTAATGAATATTTATAGCCAAATTTATCTTATGTATAACCCCATATTAAATATGCTTTACTTATTAAACATTGATTTTAACTATTTTAACCCTTCTTTAAATAAATTAATAATAAATGTCCTAATCTAATCCATGTGGGCCTAAATGGTCATATTGTATTCCTAAGGTTGTTTTTGGTCGAATTACACTTGTCCAATAGAATTAGGACATGTGTTAGGGTAATAGTAATATCATTTTTACCCTTAATTACCCTATTTACTTTTAACCGTGGTAAAAAAAGTAAACATTTACAATTCACCAAAAATTATTTTCATCTCATTGAACCACATTTTACTTAATGACATCAACCGTGTCTCTTGGATTTTCGAAAGTCCACTCACAGAAGCGGTAAAATTAAGTTTAATGAAAAATTCATTTTTTTAACTACCACTTAGTGGTTTCACTATTAATCAAAAAATGAAAGTTTCCAGAAAAATACCAAAAATTAGGCCTAAGCTATATTTGATATTATGAACTCAAAAATGATGTCTATTTTACCAAATTCAAAACATATCAGTTGAATTAATTAATTTAAAAATTAATTCCCTTCGTCAAAACAAATAGCGTATTTTTAAGAGATAATAACTATCAAAAGATCGACATTTGTTTATGTCTGGTTTTAATGAGAAATTACATCCAATAACCAACATTGTATTAAAATGTAAAAATATATTCTAAACATACTTTAAAACCAATCAAATTAATAATTTATCACTATTAATTATTTCTATTAAAAAGGTTGTTTTTAATTAAAATTTAGTAATTTTCACTATTCATCAGAAAATGAAAGTTATCCGAAAAGTACCAAAATTTCACCCTAAGCTAATTTTGATATTCCCAATCCAGAAATGAAGTACATTTTGAAAAAATAAAATTTACAAAATTTCAAAAAGTGGTTATTACTATTCATAATAGCATATCGTTGTTTAGTGAAACTTGGTGTTGCGTACTACACACGCTATCGAGGAAGGTCGCGATTGCGTGTAATGCAAGGCACGTTAAGGATGCGTGTTCTGCAAGATCCTTTTGGTGTAGCATACAACACAAGACATTAATGAAATTAAAAAGAATATTTTTCATAAAATCTCGGGGTGTTACACCATATATTTTTAGGAATTTAATATCAATTAATAATATAATATTTTCTTCAAAAACACTTTTATGTCAATTTTGACACTATTCAATAATTGATTTTTGTGAAAATCATAATAGAATGATTAATTATAAAAAAGTTAATTAGGGCAATCCTAACATGTCATATTAACCTATAAAATTAGTGTAATTCATGAAAAGTCTAAATTATATTTATTTGGGTATTTATAATATCAATTATTTTAATTTTTCACTATTATAGTAATTACTTCATCATTATTTTGTCATAAATAAATTTAATTATTTCACGTATAAAAATAATAAATAAAATCTCATTATGTGGGAAATCTTTGTAGGTTTCTAGAGAATATTTACAATCAAATTTATATTATGTATAACCCTATATTAAAAATATTTTAGTAAATAAACTTGTATTTTAACTCTATTAACTCTTCTTTGAATTAAATAATAATAAATGTCCTAATCTAATCCAAGTGGACCTAAATGATTATATTTTATTCCTAAGGTTGTTTTTGGTCGAGATAAACCTGTCCAACAGAATTAGGACATGTGTTAGGGTAATATTAATATCATTTTTACCCTTAATTACCCAATTTACTTTTAATCGTGGTAAATAAAAGTAAAAAAGTTACTATTCACCAAAAATTATTTTAATCTCAATGAACCACATTTTACTCCTTGATAGTAACCATGTCTCTCGGATTTTCAAAATTCCAATCACAGAAGCGGAAAAATTATGTTTTATGAAAAATTCAGTTTTTTAACTACCATTTTGTAGTTTCACTATTCATCCAAAAATGAAGTTTTTCAGAAAAATACCAAAAATTCACCCTAGGATAATTTTGATATACCGAATCCAAAAATGATGTCTATTTTAAAAAATAAAATTTATAAAATTTAAAAAAGTAGGTATTACTATTTATAATGGCTAGATTGATTGGTTGTGGTGTGTTAGAACTTGATGTTGCGTACAACACCCGCTATTGCATTATTCAAAGAGAAGTGTACCGTAGAAGCTTGGGGTGTTACATTCTCCCCTCCTTCAAATAATTTCATCCTTTAAATTTCTAGAATACTACCGCATGAAAATACTCGGGTGCTTCTTCATCATAAGTTCCTCGGGTTCCCACGTTGCCTCATCCATCTTATGGTTTCTCCACAAGACTTTTACCAGATGAGTCATCTGGTTTTTCAGTACTTGTTATCTCGTATCAAGAATCTTGACAGTCTCTTCGCAGTAAGACAGATCGGGTTCCAATTCGAATTCCTCATAGGTGAGTACATGTGCTGGGTCAGGCATGTATTTCCTCAACTGATATACGTGGAACACATCATGAACTTTGGAGAGACTTAGCGGCATTTCCAATCGGTAAGCTACAACCCCAATTCGTTATAGAATTTCAAAAGGTCTGATGTACCTGGGACTTAATCTACCTTTCTTATCAAAATGTATGACTCCCGTCCATGGAGATACCTTCAAGAAAACATGATCACCAACTTGAAATTCAAAATCCTTCCTTCGATTATCGGCATAGATCTTCTGCCTACTTTGAGCTGCTTCGATGTGATTTTGGATTACCTTCACCTTTTCCATCGTTTCCTCCACCAGTTCTGGACCTACAAGTTTTCTTTCACCAACGTCATCCCAACAGGTTGGTGTGCAACATCTCTTTCCGTATAATGATTCATATGGTGCCATCTAAATACTTGAATGGAAGATATTATTATAGGAAAATTCTACCAGAGGTAAATATTGATCCCACATAACCTGAAATTCATGTGAGAAGGATCACAACATGTCTTCTTAGGTTTAAATAGTTCATTCTGATTGTCCATCTGTTTGAGGGTGGTAGGCAGTGCTCAAATGAAGTTCAGTATCCAAGGCTTTCTGAAGACTTTTCCAGAATCTGGAAGTAAAACGAGGATCACGATCAGAAACAATCGATAGGGGTACTCCATGAAGTCTCACAACTTCCTCAATATATAGTCTTTCTAGACGTTCCAGTGGTAGATCTTCTCTTATAGCAAGAAAATGTGCTGACTTAGTGAGACGATCAACAATAACCCATATTACATCGTTCTTTCTAGGAGCCTTTGGTAGTTCGATGACAATGTCCACTGTAATATTGTCCCATTTCCACTCTGGTATGGGAAGAGGATTCAATACTCCACCAGGCTGTTGCCTTCTAGCTTTCACTTGTTGACAAACCATAAATCTTGACACAAAATCGGCAATCTCCCTCTTCATGTTGTCCCACCAAAAGTGTTCCTTCAAATATCTATATATTTTGGTGCTCCCATGGTGTATAGAGAAATTGAAACTATGAGAATCATCCAACAATTCCCTTTTTAGACCAGGTATATTGGTAACACAAAGTCTCATCCCAAATTTCAAAATTCCATCTTCATACACAAAGTCTCTCAATATCCCATCATTCTTAGCTTTAATCTTCTTTTGAAATTCTTCATCATCAGTCTGGGAAATCTTAATCCTCTCTAGTAAAGATGATTTGGAAACCATTTGAAAAAGAATTGATGTTTCACCTTCCATGGTTATTCCCATGTCCATCATCACTAGATCTATGAAAATTGGATCCCTTTCAATTCTCTTATTGTTCAGAACACCATGATCTTTTCTGCTCAAAGCATCTGCCACCTTGTTTTCTTTCCCTGGGTGGTAGTGTATCGTACAATCATAATCCTTGAGTAATTCAAGCCATCTACTTTGCCTGATGTTGAGTTCTTTTTGAGAGAAAATATACTTCAAACTCTTGTGATCAGTATGAATTTCACAATTTTCACCGTAGAGGTAGTGCCTGCATATCTTCAAAGAAAAGATCACAACTGCTAATTCGAGATCATGAGTAGGATATTTTTTTCATGAATTTTTAAATGTCATGATGCATAAGCAATAAACCTATCATTCTGCATAAGGACACAACCAACTCCTTTCTTTGATGCATCACTATAAATAACGAACCCATCATTCCCTGATGGTAGAGTCAATATAGGAGAATTGACTAATCTTCTCGTCAATTCTTCGAAAAATTCTTCACACCCTTTTGTCCAAAAAAATTTAACCCCTTTACGTGTGAGCTTTGTTAATGGGTTAGCCAACCAAGAAAAATTCTGGATGAAATGTCGATAATAACATGATAAACCAATAAAACTATGTACCTCAGTTATACTCGTCGGTGCAGGTCATTCTTGGATTTCCTTGGCCTTAGAAGGATCAACAGAGATTCCATCTTTAGAGACAATATGGCCAAGAAAAGAAATCTCCTGAAGCCATAATTCAAACTTTCTAAAATTTCCATATAATTCACGTCTTCTCAGAGCCTTCAGTACAATGCGCAAGTAATTTTCATGATCTTCGTAGATTTTGGATTATACCAAGATATCATCAATAAATACCACCAAAAATTCATCGAGATATTCCTTTAAAACTCTATTCATCATATCCATGAATACAGAGGGTGCATTAGACACTCCAAAAGGAATTACTGTAAACTCATAATACCTGTACCTAGTTTGAATTACGGTCTTCAGAATTCCTTCCTTCTTCACACACAACTGATGGTATCCAGATTGAAGGTCAATCTTGGAAAAGTATTGAGCTCCGTGTAGTTGGTAAAATAAATCATCAATGCGAGGTAGAGGATACTTGTTCTTTATTGTTATAGCATTGATCTCCCTGTAGTCGATACATATTCTCATAGATCCAACTTTATTTTTAACAGAAAGAATAGGGGCTCCCCATGGAGAAACACTAGAGAGAATAAATCCCTTATTACTCAATTCCTCTAGTTGTTTCTTTAGTTAAACTAATTCTATAGTGTCCATTCTATAAGGGGTATTCGATATAGGCCTTGATCCAAGAATTAAATCAATGGAAAACTCATATTCTGGTTCTGGAGGATGTCCATGTAAATCTTCTGGAAACACATCTACATATTCATTCGTAATAGGTACATCCTATAATTGAACATTCCTTTCCTCACCCATAGTTATTTCATCCTCTTCCTCCCTAATAATTGAATTTAGTTGAGCTACTGGGGGTGGATCTAGATTAGAATTAGGTGGTGACGATTATTATCTAAAGATAAGGTGTTTCTTATCATCATCATCAAAAATCGTAACCTCCTTCTTATTACAATAAATATTTGCATCATGGTCTGAAATCCAATCGATACAGAGGATTATATCAAACTCAATCATAGGTATGACGATGAGATCTGCAGATAAAGAAAATTTATGTGCTCTAATGGGGACTGATTCACAAAACTTTGTTGCAATGATACTTCCCATAGGAGTTTTAACTGACAACTACCTTGTTAAATCAAATTGGAAATATATAATTTTATTAGAAAACTGGGAAGATTTGAAATAATGTGATGATCCAGAATCAAATAATGTATATGCTGAACATGAGGAAACCATTAAATTACCTTCAACCATGTCTTTTATATCTTCTACCTTAGAAATAGTGATAGCAAAATCTTGGCCTTGATCCCTTGGCCTTTTCTGAGGTAAGTTTCCCTGACTCGTAGGACATTCATTTTCATAATGTCCCATCTCCCTGCAATTGTAGCACTAAACATCGGTAGCATCCTTCTTCCCTTTGCAATCACGAGATTGGTGGCATTTTTCACCACACTTGAAACAGACACCCGTTCCTTTTAATAAAGTACCAGGGTGTTTCTTCCCACATTTACCACAGGATGGATATTCAACCATTCCCTTATTCCCCTTATTTCCATTCCCAGATTGATCAGTATATCCCTTTTCTCTTTCTTTGCTTTAAAGTCATAAGACTTAGTGAATTCATTTTCTGTCTTGATAGCACATGAGACAATGTCTTTGTATGACGAGAAGGATTGTGAGACTAATGCTCGATAAGGAAATGGTTTAAACCCATAAAAAAATGATCAATCTTACTTCTTGGGTTACGTATATAATCTCCACCATACCTTGCTAACCTTGTAAAGTTAGCCTCATACTTTGCGACATTCTCTTCCTCCTTTTGTCTCAGACTCAGAAATTTCCTTTCCATATCTTCTCGATGGTCACGAGGAAATTATTTTTATAAAAACAGATGTTTGAACTCCCTCCATTCCATATTTTATACTTTATCATATTCTTTCATGTTTTGAATCAATGACCACCATTGATCAGCATCTCCAGTGAGGCGGTAAACTGCCATGATAACTTTTTCCCTTTCACTACTCCCCAAAGCCTGAAATATTTTCTCCAAGGAATTTTTCCATTGCTCAGCTACTAAGGGATTTGTACTCCCACTGAACGTTGGTGGTTTTCGCCTCATGAATCGATCTAACATTGATAATCCACGCTGCAGATCAGGGTGTTCCATATGAGTAAGGTTATTATTCATAAACTGAGTGAGTTGTCCTAGTATGGTGATTAGCTGATCAGCACCAGTTGCATCACCTGCTCCACTATAATTATCTTGAGTAGGAGGGAAATCCTTATATGGAGTGAGTGCATTGATACAGTTTCCATTTCTTCCACTAGGGTCCATTTCTAAACAATGGCATAAACTAGATCCGTTTATGAATCAAAATACATAATTCTATACTTATGAAACACTTAACATAAATTTAACTATTTATGGATATAATCCATAATCATAAGAATTTTTTCGTTGAGGAATTATATATTCATAAACCCTTCATAATTATTTTAAAAAAAATGAGTGTTATCTTAAGTATATCCCCCGAGAGTGTCGTAACCAAGAGTGCAGCAAGGCCCGTTGTCGTGCACCAGTTCCCGTTCGAGTCTAGCTCTAAGCGGTGTTTTCGGGTTTTAACCCAAGGTACATCTGTGCCAGATCTGCCTCTACCTGCTCGTATCCATACAGGGATGTATTTCTCGGAAAACTCACAAAATCTCTACAATACAAAAATTCTAGGAATTTCTTCTATACTAATCCTCAAAGTCCAACTTAAATCTATGTGCTCTAATCAGAGTTTATCTAAATCTAGTTTCCAATGTTTTTACTAAACTTCCTCTGATACCAACTGTAATGCCTCGACCCCAGTTACCCAGAGTCAGTGCATTATTACATAACATTGGCATGATCACAAGAATGATCAAGTCTCGAAAGACCGATTAGTTTAGTAGCTTTGGAAACACTACATATATTCATAAAGATTTACATTACATCATAAAAATGAAAACTACAAAAACATAGTCTCCATATTCCACACTCTTCTCCTCTCATACTATCCCTGCAAGTCATTCATAATTTACTTCTTCACATCCTTGAAAAAATAATCATAGAAAAGGGGTGAGCTCAAATGCCCAGTAAGGATAACAATATAGCGGAAACTTTCATAAATACGAATAAACATTTATGGCAATGTATAACTAAAACAAAAGCCTTTTAAACTTTTACTTCAACATAGTGTGGAAAATATAAAATGAAATAATTCCATTTACTTATTCACATGGATATTCTACTAATTGAATAATCACATGCAATATCAATAACCACTTTCATAATGATGGAATTCATAATGCCAGACTATCATAACCACATAGCCAAGGCCTTGTGCTAAGAATACAATTATGATTTTGCCAAGGCCTTGTTCCAAGGCACTAATTTGTCTCATGAGACCTACCGATGCATAGAGGAGCTATTGAGGGCTCCACCCGTCACATATTAAGTCCAATGCATTCCCATATGAAAATGTTTAAACATAACATAAACATTCGTATTATAACTAGCATACGAAATGCCAATACTTTCACCATAAACCATGAAGGGTATAAAAATAACAAATCCATAGTCAGACATATCATAAAACCTTCAATACAGTATGGAAGTTTTGTTTCATAATAAATCAGCTTTAAATAAGCTTAAAATGCATCAAAAGATGTTGACATAGATGAAATCAAAACTCTTTTTAGAGAAATATCTATTTTTATTTTGAAATCATTTAAGAGTCATATAAAATAAAACATTTTCTTTGAAAATATTCTTATAAGCTTGTTAGGGAAGTTTCGATGATTTTATAATGGCGGAAAATAGCCGCACCTTCTGTATAAGTTAAAAAAACATTCTTACCTTAATTCTATCGAAATGTTTAAAAATCACCTTGTTTGGAAAACGATGAAAAGATTCCTTTATAAACATCTTATAAAAAGTAAAACAAGGGT
Source organism: Viscum album (assembly GCA_963277665.1). NCBI lineage: Eukaryota > Viridiplantae > Streptophyta > Magnoliopsida > Santalales > Viscaceae > Viscum > Viscum album. The sequence continues at coordinate 63,641,948 of OY728136.1, read as the reverse complement.
ATAAGTGACTTTAACCCATATTCTAGTAAATAGTAAAAAAAATTTGAAATAAATTTTTAAGAAACATGGATGTGGATGATAAAGAAGTCCCAGTAGATTATTACGTATAAACAACCTCGGATAATGAAGAGATTGTGAAATAAACCCTTACCTTGTACTTTTCCTTGGTTGAGGGTAGGTTAACCTCCTGTATAATGGTGAAATAATTGTTATTAAATTATTCATGAATCATATACATTAATATTATATCATATATGATCTTTTAACATTGCTTTGTTAATAATATCCTAGAAGTATCGTCGTTTCTGGTGTTAACTTACTCGTTTTCTTTTATATGTTTTGTTACATAAGCCATGTTTGTTATGGGTAGGTTTTATCATATTCATATCCAGAATGATATCAAGTCCTTAAATACTATTCTTAATCATCAAATGAAAATTATACTTGAATGGATACGATGGAGAATGAATCTCATCGCGTTCGTGGAGACGGTAGTCCGTACGTACTCACGAGCGACAATATCATCCTTTTGATATTATATAATTGGATGTTATATCATATATACAGAATCATTATCATGTTATATATATTATTTACATGAATTAAACATCATTATTATACCCATCCAAATAATAATATATTGAACAACAAGTACCCCACGACGTGGAGACGGTAAGCTGTACGTACGCACGTATGGTGACATGTCATAAAAAAGATGGATCGAATACTGAATATTGTTTTACCATATTTATAATAATATTAAATTATATAGAAGATACTGGATTCATTATTTTTGAATGGGAATAACAAATAAAGAAGAAGTGGAAGAACAAATGAATTTGAAAAAGTGTGGTGAAAACATTACCTTTTCTTCGGGTTCTTCCATTTGATTTGATCAAAAGGGATCCATAGGTTGGATTTCTGATCAAACTAAGGCCTCTAGGTTGTAGTGAGGGAAGTTGAGAGATTATTTGGGTAGAGTTTGGCCGAGCCAAATGGCTTTGATGGTGTGAATTAATGAGATGGGGGAGTGCCATTTTATAAGAGGGATGAGAGGCACCTTTGGAAAAGCTATAAATATTATTTTATAATAAATTCATATTTGTTTTCTAATGCCTCCAAAGTGGATTATTTAAATTTTAATGTGGGGATGGGTCAAAAACCACTCAACCAATAGAATTTAGATAGGTTTAGGTCATTATATTGACCTTATCTTTTAGTTTTAACTCTTTGTTAATTAGCTTCACTTTTAATATGTCTCTTTCTATTTTTATATTATATGGTTAATAAACTTACTAAATACATCCAATAAACCCCCAAGTGGTCCATTGATGATACACCTATCATGATATAAGTCTCTAGTCCGATCCTTATATTTTTAGGTATTTAATATCAATTAATAATATAATATTTGTTTTAAAAACTATTTTATGTCAATTTTGACACTATTAAATAATTGATTTTTGTAAAAATCATAACAGAATGGTTAATTCGAAAAAAGTTAATTAGGTCAATCCTAACATGTCATATTATCCTAGAAAATTATTTTAATTCATAAAAAGTCTCAAATTATATTTATTTGGGTATTTATAATATCAATTATTTTAAAGTTTCACTATTATGGTAATTACTGCATCATCATTGTGTCATAAATAAATTAAATTATTTAATGTCTAAAAATTATAAATAAAATATAATTATGTAGGAAATCATATATATTTATATTTAATATTTACAATCGAAGTTATATTCTGTGTAACCCTATATTAAAAATGTTTTAGTAAATAAACTTTGATATTAACTCTTTTAACTCTTCTTTGAATTAAATAATAATAAATGTCCTAATCTAATCCAAGTGGACCTAAATGATAATATTTTATTACTAAGGTTGTTTTTGGTAGATATAAACTTGTCCAATAGAATTAGGACATGTGTTAGGGTAATATTAATATCATTTTTACCCTTAATTACCCTATTTACTTTTAACTGTGGTAAATAAAAGTAAAAAGTTACTATTCCCCAAAAATTATTTTCATCTAAATGAACCACATTTTACTCCTTGATATTAACTGTGTCTCTCAGATTTTTGAAATTCCAATCACAGAAGTGCTAAGTGTTATGAAAAATTCAGTTTTTTAACTACCACTTAGTAGTTTCACTATTCATCAACAAATGAAGTTTTCCAGTAAAATGCCCAAAAATCACCCTAGGCTAATTTTGATATTTCTAATCCAAAAATGAGGTCCATTTTGAAAAATAAAATTTATAAAATTTCAAAAATTATGTATTACTATTCATAACGGCTAGTTTAATTGGTCGTAGTGTGTTAGAACTCGATGCTGCGTACAACACACGCTATTGCATTATTCAAAGAGAAGCGTACCGTAGAAGCTTGGGGTGTTACATTCCCCCTTCCTTAAAATAATTTCGTCCTCTAAATTTCTATAATACTACCGCATGAAAATACTGAGGTGGTTCTTCATCATACATTCCTCAGGTTCCCACGTTGCCTCTTCCATCTTATGGTTTCTCCACAAGACTTTTACCAAACGATTCGTCCGGTTTCTCAGTACTTTTTCTCTCATATCAAGAATCTTGACAGGCTCTTCGCAATAAGACAGATTGGGATCCAGTTCTAATTCCTCATAGGTGAGTACATGCGTTGGGTCATGCAGGTATTTCCTCAACAGAGATACGTGGAACACATCATGAACTTTGGAGAGACTTGGCAGCATTTCCAATCGGTAAGCTACTGCCCCAATTCGTTCTAGAATTTCGAATGTTCTGATGTACCTGGGACTCAATTTACCTTTCTTACCGAAACGTATGACTCCTTTCCATGGAGATACCTTCAGGAAAACATGATCACCAGCTTAAAATTCCAAATCCTTCCTTCGATTATCGGCATAGCTCTTCTGCCTACGTTGAGCTGCTTTGATGTGATTTTGGATTACCTTTACCTTTTCCATCGTTTCCTCCCCCAGTTCTGGACCTACAAGTTTTCTTTCACCAACGTTATCCCCACAGGTTGGTGTGCGACATCTCTTTCCATATAACTCTTCATATGGTGACATCTAAATACTCGAATGGAAGCTATTGTTATAGTTAAATTCTACCAGAGGTAAATATTGATCCCACATACCCTGAAAGTCAAGTGAGCAGGATCTCAACATGTCTTCTAAGGATTGAATAGTTCGTTCTGATTGTCCATCTATTTGAGGGTGGTAGGCAGTGCTCAAATGAAGTTCAGTATCCAAGGATTTCTGAAACATTTACTAGAATCTTGAAGTAAAACGGGGATCACGATCAGAAAAAATCGATATGGGTACTCCAGGAAGTCTCATAACATCATAAATATATATTCTTTCTAGACGTTCCTGTAGTAGATCTTCTCTTATATCATGAAAATGTGCTGACTTGGTAAGATGATCAACAATAACCCATATTGCATCGTTCCTTCTTGGAGTCTTTGGTAGTCCCATGACAAATTCCATCGTAATATAGTCTCATTTCCACTCCGGTATGGGAAGAGGTTGCAATACTCTACCAGGCTGTTGCCTTCCAGCTTTCACTTGATGACAAACCATACATCTTGACACAAAATCGGCAATCTCCCTCTTCATGTTGTCCAACCAAAAAAGTTCCTTCAAATATCTATACATTTTGGTGATCCCATGGTGTATAGAGATATTGGAACTATGAGCATCATCTAGTAATTCCCTTTTTAGAATTGGTATATCGGGAACACAAAGTCTCTTCCAAAATTTCAAAATTTCATCTTCATACACAAAGTCTCTCAATCTCCCATCATTCAAAGATTTAATCTTCTTTTGAAATTCTTCATCATCTGTCTGAGAACACTTAATCCTTTCTAGTAAATATGGTTTGGCAACCAATTGAAAAAGAATTGATGTTTCACCTTCCATGGTTATTCCCATGTCCATCTTCACTAGATCAATGAAAATTGGATCCCTTTAAATTATCATATTGTTAAAAACTCCATGATATTTTCTGCTCAAAGATTCTGCCACCTTGTTTTCTTTCCCAGGTGGTAGTGTATCATACAATCATAATCCTTGAATAATTCAAGCCATCTCCTTTGCCTCATGTTGAGTTCTTTTTCTGAGAAAATATACTTCAAACTCTTGTGATCTGTATAAATCTCACATTTTTCACCATAGAGGTAGTGCCTCCATATCTTCAAAGCAAAGATCACAGCTGATAACTCGAGATCATGAGTAGGATAGTTTTGTTCATGAATTTTCAACTATCGTGATGCATAGGCAATAACCCTATCATTCTGCATAAGGACACAACCAAGTCCTTTCTTCGATGCATAACTATAAATAACAAACCCATCATTCCCCGATGGTAGAGTCAATATAGGAGAATTGACTAATCTTATCTTCAGTTCTTCGAAACATTCTTCACACTCTTTTGTCCACACAAATTTAACCCCTTTACATGTGAGCTTTGTTAATGGGTTAGCCGATTGGGAAAAATTCTGGACGAAACGTCGATAATAACCTGCTAAACCAACAAAACTATGTACCTTAGTTATACTCGTTGGTGCAGAACATTCTTGGATTTCCTTGGTCTTAGAAGGATAAATAGAAATTCTATCTTTAGAGACAATATGGCCAAGAAATTAAATCTCCTGAAGCTAGTTTTCACACTTGCTAAACTTCCCATATAATTCATGTCTTCTCAAAATCTTCAGGATAATGTGGATGTGATTTTCATGATCTTCCTAGCATTTTGAGTATACCAAGATATGATCAATAAGTACCACCAAACATTCATAGAGATATTCCTTGAAAACTCTATTCATCAGATCCATGAATACAAGGGGTGCATTAGTCAATCCAAAAGGAATTACTGTCAACTCGTAATGCCCGTACCTGGCTCGAAATGCTGTCTTCGGAATGTCTTCCTTCTTCACACACAACTGATGGTATCCAGATCGAAGGTCAATCTTTGAAAAGTATTGAGCTCCATACAGATGGTTAAATAAATCATCAATGCGAGGTAGGACATACATGTTCTCTATTGTTATAGCATTGACCTCCCTGTAGTTGATACATAACCTCATACATCTATCTTTATTTTTAACAAAAAGAATAGGGGCTCCCCATGGAGAAACACTAGGGAGAATAAATCCCTTATTACTCAATTCCTCTAGTTCTTTCTTGAGTAAAACTAATTCTACAGTTGTCATTCTATAAGGGGTCTTCGATATAGGCCTTGATCCAGGAATTAAATCAATGGAAAACTCAACTTCCCGTTTTGGAGTATGTCCACTTAAATCTTCTGGAAACACATATACATATTCTTTCACAATAGGTACATCCTCTATTTGAACATTCATTTCCTCACCCATAGTCATTTCATCCTCTTCCTCCCCAATAATCGAATTTAGTTGAGTTACTGGGGGTGGATCTAGATAAGAATTAGGTGGTGATAATTATGCTCTAAAGATAAGGTTTTCCTTATCATCATCATAAAAAATCGTAACCTTCTTCTTCTTACAATAAATATTCACATCATGGTCCGAAAGCCAATCCATACTGTGGATTATATCAAACTCAATCGTAGGTATGACGAGAGATTAGCAGATAAAGAACATTTATGTGTTCTAATGGAGACTGATTCACAAAACATTGTTGCAATGATACTTTCCTTATGAGTTTTAACTGACAACTCCCTTGTTAAATCAAATTGGAAATATCTAATTTTATTAGAAAACTAGGAAGATATAAAACAATACGAGGGTCAAGAATTAAATAATTCATTTTCTAAACATGAGGAAACCATTAAATTTCCTGCCACCATGTCTTTTGGAGTTTCTACCTCAGCAGTAGTGATATCAAAAGCATGTCCTTGATCCCTTGGCCTTCTCTGAGCTAATTTCCCCTTACACTTCGGAAATTAATTTTCATAATGTCACATCTCCCTGCAATTGTAGCACTAAACATCAGTAGATGCCTTATTCAGTTTTCAATCACGAGCTTGGTGGCCTTTTTCAACACACTTGTAACAGACTCCCGTTCCTTTTAAGCAAGTACGGGGGTGTTTCTTCCTACATTTACCACAAGATGGATATTCAACCTTTCCCTTCTTCCCCTTATTTCCATTCCCAGATTGATCAGCAGATCACTTCCTCTATTGTTTTTCTTTAAAGTCATAAGACTTAGAGAATTCCTTTTCTGTCTTGATAGCACATGAGACTATGTCTTCGTATGATGGGAAGGATTGTGAGACTAATGATTGACGGAGAAATGGTTTTAACCCATAAAATAAATGATAAATCTTACTTTTGGGGTTACGTATATAATCTCCAACATACCTTGCTAACCTTGTAACATTAGCCTCATACTTTGCAACATTATCATCTTCCTTTTGTCTCATACTCAGAAATTGCCATTCCATATCTACTCGATGGTCACGAGAAAAGTAATTTTCTAAAAACAGATTTTGAACTCTCTCCATTCCATATTTGATACTTCATCATCTTCCTTCATGTTTTGAATCAATGACCACCATTGATCAGCATCTCCAGTGAGGCAGTAAACTGCCATGATAACTTTTTCCCTTTCACTACTCTCCAAATCCTGAAATATTTTTCCTAAGGAATTTATCCATTTCTCAGCTACTAAGGGATGTGTACTTTCATTGAACGTTGGTGTTTGTTGCCTCATCAATCGATCTAACATTGATCCTCCATGCTACGGATCATGGTGCTCCATACGGGTAAGGTTATTATTCAAAACCTTAGTGAGTTGTCCCAGTATGGTGATTAGCTAATCGGCACCAGTTGCATCACCAGCTCCACTATACTTATCTTGAGTAGGTGGGAATCCCTACATGGAGTGCGTGAAATGATACAGTTTCCATTTCTTCCACTAGGTTCCATTTCTAAAAAATGGAATAAACTAGATCAGTTTATGAATCAAAATAAATAATTCCATACATAAAAACACTTAAAATAAATTGAACTATTTATGGATATAATCTATAATCATAAGAATGTTTTCTTTGAGGAAGTATATACTCATAAATCCTTCATAATGATTTGTAAAAAAATGAGAGTTATCCTAATCATATCCCCCGGGAGTGTCATAACCAAGAGTGCAGCAAGGCACGTTGTTGTGCACCAGTTCCCGTTTGAGTCTAGATCAAAGCGTTGTTTTGGGTTTTAACCTTAGGTACATCTATGCCAGAGCCGCCTCTACCTGATCATATCCAGACAGGGATGTATTGCTCAGAAAAATCACAAAATCTCTACAATACCAAAATTCTAGGAAGTTCTTCTATACTAATCCTCAATGTCCATCTTAAATCTATGTGCTCTAATCAGAGTTTATCTAAATCTAGATTCCATGGTTTGTACTAAAATTCCTATGATACCAATTATAACGCCCCAACCTCAGTTACCCAAATTTAATGCATTATTACATAACATTGTCATGATCACAAGAATGATCATGTCTCGAAAGACTGATTAGTTTAGTAGCCTTGGAAACACTAGATATATTCATAAAGTTTTACATTACATCATAAAAATGAAAACTACAACAACATAGTCTCCATATTACACACTATTATCCCCTCATAAAATCCCTACAGGTCATTCATAATTTAATTATTCACATCCTGGGGAAAATAAACATAGAAAAGGGGTGATCTCAAATGCCCAGTAAGGATAACAATATAGAGTAAACTTTAATAAATAAGAATAAACATTTAAGGCAATGTATAACTAAAACAAAAGCCTTTTAAACTTGTACTTCAACATAGTATGGAAAAAATAAAATGAAATAATGACATTTACTTATTCACATGGATATTCTACTAATTGAATAATCACATTCAATATCAATAACCACTTTCATAATGATGGAATGCATAATGCCAGACTAACATAACCACATAGTCAAGGCCTCGTGCCAAGACTACAAATAATATTTTTCCAAGTCCTTGTGCCAAGACACTAGCTTTTCTCATGAGACCTACCGATACATTTAGGAGCTATAGCGGGATACACTCGTCACATATTAAGTCCAATTCATTCCCATATGAAAAGGTTTAAACATAACAGAAACATTCGTATTAAAACTAGCATACGAAATGTCAATACTTTCACCATAAACCATAAAGGGTATAAAAATAACATATTCATAGTCCAACATATCACAAAACCATTAATACTATATGGATGTTTTGTTTCATAATAAATCATCTTCAAATAAGAATAAAATCCATCAAAGGATGTTGACATAGATGAAATAAAAACTCTTTTTAGAGAAATATCTCTTTTTATTTTGAACTCATTTAAGAGTCATGTAAAATAAAACATTTTATTTGAAAATATTCTTATAAGCTTGTAAGGGAAGCTTCGGCGATTTTATAATGGCGGAAAATAGCCGCACCCTCCGTATAAGTTAAAAAAACATTCTTACCTTAATTCTGTCGAAAAGGTTAAAAAGCACCTTATTTGGAAAACGACGGAAACATTCTGTTATAAACCTTTTATAAAAAGTCAAACAAGGGTATTTATGACTTTAACCCATATTCTAGTAAATATTAAAAATGTTTTAAAATACATTTTTAGGAAACATGGATGTGGATGATAATGAAGTCCCGGTAGATTATTACGTATAAACAATCTTAGATAATGAAGAGATTGAGAAATAAACCCTTACCTTGTAATTTTCCTTGGTTGAGGGTAGGTTAACCTCCTATATAATGGTGAAATAATTGTTATTAAATTATTTGAGAATCATATACATTAATATGATATCATATATGATCTTTTAACATTGCTTTGTTAATAATATCTTAAAATTATCGTCCTTTCGGGTGTTAACTTACTCGTTTTGTTTTATATGTTTTGTTACATAAGCTGTATTTTTTATGAATAGGTTGTATCTGATTCATATCCATAATGATATAAAGTCCTTAAATACTATTATTAATCATCAAATAAAAATTATACTTGAATGGATACGATGGAGAATGAATCTCATCACGTTGGTGGAGACGGTAGTCCGTACGTACGCATGAGCGAAAATATCATCCTTTTGATATTATATAATTGGATATTATATCATATATAAATAATCATTATCATGTTATATTTATTATTTACATGAATTACACATCATTATTATACCCATCCAAATAATAATATATTCAATAACAATTACACCATGACGTGGAGATGGTAAGCCTTACGTACGCACGTATGGTGACAAGTCATTCAAAGGATGGATAGAATACTGAATATGGTTATACCATATTTATAATAATATTAGATTTTATAGGAGATACTAGATTCATTATTTTATAATGGGAATAACAAAGAATGAAGAAGTGGAAGAAGAAATGTGTTTGAAAAAGTGTAGTGAAAACATTACCTCTTCTTCGGGTTCTTCCTTTTGATTTGATCAAAAGGGCTCCTTAGGTTGGCTTTATGATCAGACTAAGGCCTCTAGGTTGTAGTGAGGAAAGTTGAGAGAGTATTTGGGCAGTTTTTGGCCGAGCTGAATGGATTTGAAGGTGTGAATTAATTATAATGGGGAGTGCCCTTTTATAAGAGGGTTGAGGGGCACCTTTGGAAAAGCTAGAAATATTATTTTATAATAAATTCATATTCGGTATCTAATGGCTCCAAAGTGGATTATTTAAAGTTTAAGGTGGGGATGGGTAGAAAACCACTCACAAAATAGAATTTAGACAGGTTTGGGTCATTATATTGACCATATCTTTTAGTTTTAACTCTTAGTTAATTAGTTTCACTTTTACAATGTTTCTTTCCATTTATATATTATATGGTTAATAAACTTACTATATAAAACCAAGAGACCCCCAAGTGGTCTATTAATGATACACCTATCATGATATAATTCTCTTGGCTGAAACTTAGATTTTTAGGAATTTAATATCAATTAATAATTTAATATTTGTTTTAAAAACTCTTTTATGTCAATTTTGACACTATTCAATAATTTATTTTTGTGAAAATCATTACTGAATGATTACTTCGAATAATGTTAATTAATTAAATACTAACATGTCTTATTTACCTATAAAATTAGTTTAATTCATAAAAAGTTTCAAATTATATTTATTTGCGTATATGTAACATCACTTATTTTAAATTTTCACTATTATGGTAATTACGGCATCATCATTGTGTCATAAATAAATTAAATTATTTAAAGTATAAAATTTATAAATAAACTATAATTATGTAGGAAATCGTTTTATCTTTATAATTAATATTTACAATCAAATTTATCTTATGTATAACCCAATATTAAAAATGTTTTCGTAAATAAACTATTATTTTAAAATTTTTAACTCTTCTTTGAATTAAATAATAATAAATGTCCTAATCTAATCCAAGTGGATCTAAATGATAATATTTTATTCATAAGTTTGATTTTGGTCGAGATAAATTTTTCCAATAGAATTAGAACATGTGTTAGGGTAATATTAATATCATTTTTACCCTTAATTACCCTATTTACTTTTAACAGTGGTAAATAAAAGTAAAAATTTACTATTCACCAAAAATTATTTTCATCTCAATGAACTAAATTTTACTCCTTGATGTTAACCGTGTCTCTCAAATTTTTGAAATTCCAATCACAGAAGTGGTAAAATTATGTTTTATGAAAAATTCAGTTTTTTAACTACCACTTAGTAGTTTCACAATTCATTAAAAAATGAAGTTTTTTAGAAAAATACAAAAAATTCACCCTAGGCTAATTTCAATATTCCGAATCCAAAAATCAATTCCATTTTGAAAAATAAAATTTATAAAATTTCAAAAAGTATGTATTACTATTCATAACGGCTAGTTTGATTGGTTGTGGTGTGTTAGAACTCGATGTTGCATACAACACACGCTATTTCATTATTCAAAGAGAAGCGTACCGTAGAAGCTTGGGGTGTTACGAAAATTTGTAGCCACAGTTTCAAAATTTAATAAGGATTGGAAATGATTATTATTTATTATTATAAAATATAGGTTGTTAAGATTTCCAAAAATTAGTTTTTAGATATTTTTTATTATTTTATCTCTTATAATTTTAGTTTATCCCCTAGTAAACCCAATTTAATATTAATTGGGCTAATTGAATTTTGAATTTTTACATTTAATTATGGTAAATATTTATGTTTAAAAAATTAGATAATAAAAATTATTACTATTCCAAATATAGAATCCATTTTTCAAAATTCCAGTAATAGAAGTTGAAAATTTTAATTAAAAAAATTATATAGATGCGATGAGAAAGAGGGTTTTTAAAGAGAAAATGTTAAAGAATTTACATTTATATTATATCAAAATTCATTTTTGAAAAGATTCCAATGACTAAATTTTGATTAATAGATTTAAATATGATCTTATTATTTGAAACCAATTAGAAATAATTTTTAACCTTATATATAATTTAAATGAAAATGGTGTTTTCAATTAAAATTCATAATTTTTCACAATTTTTCAAAATTTTATTCTTTTTAAAAAATTAAAAAAATAACCATAAGCTAAATTTGATATTCTAATTTCAAAATTGATTTTTTTCATATCAAATTTTTAAATGTGCTTGAAATTATCTTCAATATATGTTCAAAAAATCATGACAAAACTGCTTTTTAGAAAAATAAAATTGAATGCCTAAAAATGGATGTATTCATATATTTTGTTTAGAAAAGATATGATTAATGTTAGATATTTGATTGAAAATATAACATATAAATTTCATTAGAATTACTCACCAATATTGGTTTGTTAAATTTAATTAGATTAAAATATTTTTTTCAAATAAAATATTCTTTTTCGAGAAAGGTTTACTTTGTTTTAAAATATATTTATTTTTATTTTTAATTTATTGTTCCCAAAATAATTCATTTGATTGACATGTGTAGACCAAATATTTTCATAATTTGTTTATTCTTATTCAAATCCATTATTTATATATCTAGGTTACAATAATCATTTAAATAAAAATTTTATAATATTGTTTAATGTTTCTTTTAAACAGTGTATTTCCAGTAACAAAATATAAAATATCTATTGTGTGTAATGAAAAATATCAAAAGGGTTACATTTATTTGAAAAAACTATCCCAAAAAATATTTTTTGATACATCCAACCCCTAATAAAATGAATTTCTCACTCCGAATTCAATAAATTAGTACAAAAAAACTAAGGATGCATCATTCTCTGTGAATTCTTAGGTTCCCATGTACCTTTATCAGGCTAGGGGTTTAGTCAGGAAGTATAGAACACGTATATGGTATTTATTTCATAGAACCTTCACTATTTGATCATGAATATCCACAAGATGTTTGTAATTGGTAATATCATATAACTATGGTACAAACTCTATATTCAGTACATGTGATATATTAGGTTTGCACATCATCTAGAGATCAATAGAACACAAGTGAATCTGGGATTTTTTTTGGTGTAAAAACAATGAAATAATCAACATTACCAATAAAATAAATAATTTCAAAGGGTCCATATACATAGGTATTAGATTTATCTTCATTATACCATGGAGAAAAATATAGAAAGACCCTATCACAATCTTCAAATTCTATATTGCGCAGACAATTATCTGCCTAATTTTTTTTAAATGTTTCAATTTTGTATTTATAAATAGATATAAAATTATCCTAAATTTCATTTACTATCTTAGGTAATAATATTGTTTATTCTGTAAATTCAATTCAGTTTGTTGGAGCTCTCAACTTCTTTCCATAATGGGATACGTAAGGATCCATTTGAATTCTCGAGTAAATAACTTTGTTTCAAGAAAAGTTATTTAGAGTTATGTGTTGATCCAAGAAACAATTTAAATCCCTAGAACTAGACAATTTTATTTATAATAGTGTTTTAATTATTCCTATTGTCCAATCATATATTTGAGTATGTTACAATGTGATGAAACTCAACCCTTTATCCCAATCCTTTTGAACACTTCCCTAAAACCTTGTGGTAAATTTTATCACTCAGTTATACTAAATTAAATTTGGTATTGTAACACCATGGTTTGAGGTATGAAGACTTTTCTATTTCTTTTTATATGTTTAATGTGCATGGGATTTTTTGGGAAGAGGTTGGGAGAGTTTGGATTGGTTTTTAATATGTTTGGAGGCTTTTATAAGGGCACACAGTTTGAGCACGATTTGGGGAAACTGTGTAAAGGGAGATAGTAGGCTTCACATGACATGAACATGGTTTTCCAAACCATGTGAGGAAACTATGTAAATTATTTCTCTCAACATAGTGGCATGTTCACAGTTAGCTCATGATTTTCTGAACCGTGCGGGCTAACCATGAAGCCACCTAAAGGAAGAATTTTTAAATTTTGTATCCCTCAGGATTGACTTATGTCACTGAAATCTCCCTCTCACTCAAGCCTCACTTGGGATTTTCAGTTCTCAAGGGTTGGATGGGCTCTCCCACATGATTTGGAAGTAAATCTATGGAGTGTCTAGGTAGATTGATTTCATTTCTTGTTGGATAAGTCTCTCCTCTTAGTTTCTATTTGGTTTTATCTAGGTCTTATGTTCCATCTCACTTAGTTTTCTTGATCTAAATCAGTTGAAAACTGATCTTGTGTTGGGTTTTCCATGGGTGTTGATTTTAAGTCTTGTGTATGATAGGGAAGGAGATCTAGAGTGGTTTTTTGAAGTATTTTCCCGGATTGGGGTGGGGTTTCTTGTGGGTCATTTTCGTCAGAACCCTAATGGTAAGTGGCTTCTCTCTCAACTCTACATGGTTAGAAATAGTGGTTTTGGTTAAAATTAAATTTTTTTCCTTGATTTTAATTGTTATTTTGATGTGAGAAGTTGGTTAGAAATACCTTTGGTTCTGTTTATGGATTTTTTTGGAAAGGGGGTTTTACAGTTGAATGTTCTTGTAGTTATATTTTAAAAGGTATATTTTAAAATTTATTGATTGGCTTGGGTCAAGGAAATGGATTATGAAAATGGTTTTCAAAAAATCGGTTGTTCTATTGAATCAAGGCATTTTCATGGAAAATGTTTTAAGGGTGGTTTCAATAAATGGGTGACTTATTGAAGTTGTTTGACATGTGGTGGAAATGGTTATTTGGATATTGTTTTGGCCTTGGTGTGTTGTTCTTGGTTATGACTTTTTTAAGTATCGTGTGGAAAGTGGGAGATAATTAACACTATAAAGTTATGGTGGATAGTGTATATAAGGGTCACTATCAAGGGGAAGTGGTGGGTAAGTGCCACTAAATTTGGAAGGATGGAACGGGTCACACGAAAGTGTCACTGTGGTTGTTATACCATTTTCGGTTTGTGAATCATTGTGTTGTGCGTAATTGTGTTATGGATATGCAATGTATAAATTGGATATGATAAGGTGTGTGATAGTGATATTGATTATGTAATGTTTGTGTCACTCTCTTGTTATATGTGTCTTGGTATGGGTATGTTGGGCTTGTGGTAAATGTTGATTTATTTAATGCTTTATATAAAATGACTTATATAAATGTTTTAACGATTCTTTTCTAGTGGCATGTGTTGGGAAGTATTTTTGGGAAACCCTACTGAGTATTATTACTCACCCCTACATAGGAATTTGGGTGCTTTTTCAGATGTTGTATTCTGGGACATAGGTAAAGGTAAAGCATCTCATGGCTAGTTGTTCGTAGTTATGCTTGGGAGATGTGCTCGTGCATGGAGCATAGAGCTTGGTGTTGAGTTGTGGAGTGTGTCTTGGTTTATTTTGGGACTCTTGTTTATTCTTCATCAGGGTACTATGATATTGTGTTTGGTTGTATTCATTTAGAGTTATATTGTGAAACAACTTGGTTGTCTTTTTGGTAATACATAATTTAATTTTTTAACGACATTCATCATATAATTTTATGTTAATGGATGGTTTGGATGGTTTTGTCTTAAGGGTAATCATTCCCCAAACTATTCGTTAAGCCGTCAGTATTTATTTCCTTTCTTTGGGACATTGGGAATGTCACTTAAGGCCTAGTATAATTCCTCTGCCCTCTTAAGAGAATGATATGGGTTGGGATGCTACAAGTGGGATCAGTTTTTTCCATCCTTAGCATTCAAGTGAGAGCAGTTGTTTGATCCGTGGGGTTGAGGATTGGTCTTGGTGTTGACATTTTTTCTAATCCTATTACTTGAGTCGAGATGGTTGAAATGTGTAGGATTGTCGGAACATGAAATATATAACATCAAAGGACAAGCTAAACCTTTTATGATTAACATCATGTTACCAGAGATTTGGGTACATTAGTGTTTGCAGACACTTATAGGGATTGAATATCTCAATTTCATGGGTGTAGCCAATGAGATGAGCAAGACATGCATGTTAGAAATGACTTCCCACTAGGATGCATATTTCATTGGGTATAATGAATTATTGTTTGATATAAATATTTTTATTCTGAAAACCTGTATTGGGTTTCAAAATGGAAGGATTTGAAACATAAAAACTGGTGGAATTTTGAAAATGTGTTGATTTTGAAAACATGGTGGATTTTTTAAAATAGAGAATCATGGGAAATTCTATCTTGTGGAAATCCATGTTGTGATAGTTTTAGTGTAATTGAACTGGAACTTTTGAATCATGTGTTGCTAAAAAAGAAGGACTCATGGTTTTTTTGTATTAATAGCAATGGAACTGGGTAGGGTTCTTAGAGTCCAACTGGAGGAAGCTGCTCAAAATGTGGTTGTACCAGTGCCCCATGTGAACAAGAATCTAGTGCAGAGTATAGTGAAAGATTTCCAAGAAGTAGAAAGTGAGAATAAAGAACATAAACCACGACATGTGGATCATGAGGTTTAGTTTCAAAGGATGAATCCACCCATATTTTGGGGTGATTCGGAGGCAGAGAGGGTTGAAGAGTGGTTGAACACAATGAATCAGATTTTTCACTTCAGGGGAACACCGACTGAGCTGAAATTGAAACTTTCCATGTATAGGCTGGAAAATTTTTCCCTTTAGTGGTAAGAGATAGCAGTCTAAGATGGGATATACCAAAGTGTGACATGGGAGGGGTGTGAGGAATTGTTTAATAAAAAATTATACCCCATACATTTAGAATTTGGTGTATAATGGATTTCTTCAGTTTAAAGCTAGGGAACATGGAACTGATAGAATATGTGGCAATGTTTATGAAATCAGTGTGGTTTGCACCAGTGGTGGTGAGTAGTACATCACTGAAGGCACTAAATTTTTATGCCAGGTTGAACCAGGAAATTTATTCCAAGATAGAAGTGCTGTATATATACGATTATATAGAAATGGGGAATCAAGATACGGTGGTTGATCAAGATATTGTCGGGGTTACAGGTGGGGGAAGTACGTTGGTACCCATGGGAAATAGGTGGAACTCGAATGTTGGGATCAATGGGAAGAAGGAAACTTATTTACATGGTGGTAGAATGGTTTAGAATCTGATAGCAGGATCTGTGAATCTTCCTTCAAAGCCTCAGATCATGTCGGGATGTTTTTTGTGTGGTTCTATGAGCCACATCATGTGGCATTGTATAGAACAGCCTTGAGCATGTAATAATTGTAAGTATATGGGGAATATGAAATGTTATTTTTTAAATTCCTTATCTTATGGTTTTCCTGACACTCCTCAAGGGTCGTAGGGGTCTTATACATCGACTGGATGGGGGCAGCAGCATACCCCTTGCCAGAAGAGTAATATTGTTAATGGTCATTCTTAAAATACCACGATGCCTCAACATGGTTATAATAAGCTATGTGTGGAAAGTAAGAAGTTTATTGGAGCTGAGAAGGAGGTGATGGATTATCATTCATGACCATCCACAGTGTAATTTACAATTCTTTTAAATTCAAAATTGATGCAAGATTTGTTTTATACAGGTGCTTCACATTATTTTTTTGCTTCTCGCATAATTTATTTGTTGGGTTTACACATGGAAATGTTGTCTTTTGTTTTGAAACTACAAAATCCTTTAGGTCAAAGAGAGTGGCAAGCCTTCCTATGTTGAGGATATTTTTAGTTGTGTATGTAATTGAAATGATTTAGGGTTTCTAAGTCCCTTAAATGAATTGTTATGATATAATCTTGGGAATAAATTTATTGAAAATGTTTAAGGCCCACATCGACTACTATGAATGAATGGTTAGTTTTGTGATGGAGGATGGAATTAGGCAGATTTTTAGGGGGAAGAAGAGAGAAAATAAGGGTGCTATAGATTTTATGGAACCAACTATTGGCACAATATCGTATTAGTTTGAGGCTTTTTCATTATTATCAGTGGAAGATGTTGAAAATGGAATTCTTCTAGAAGTATTGGACCATTTTATGGATGTATTTCCCGAATAATTCTTATGGATTACACCTATGAGATATGTGGAGTTTACAATTGATCTATTTTTGGGGACCAGTTCTATCTCAATTCCATCTTACTGAATGGAACCAGAAGAATTTTTGGAATTAATGGTGTAGTTGGAAGAGTTAGAAAATGAAGGGTTCATCCGGCTGAGCATGTCACCATTGGAAGTGCTGGTTTTGTTTTCTAAAGATATTGTCGGAACATTGTGGATCTATGTTAACTATCATAGACTTAATCAAGTTACGAAAAGTAATTCATAACCAATTCCACGTATTTATGATTTTTTTACCATTTGAGGGGAGATTAGTGGTTCTCCAAGATTGACATGAGGTCGGGATATCACCAATTACTGGTGAAGAAGGAGGATATCATGAAAACAACTTTCAAAATTAGATATGGCCATTACAAGTATGTGGTTATGCTATTTGTTCTAACGAATACACTAGATGTTTTCATGTAATTGATGAATTAGATATTTCAGTGATATCTGGATGCTTTTATGGTGGTATTTGATGATGATATACTGGTGTATTCGAGGACAAGGGTGGAGCATGAGTAGAACATGGTGATAGTGTTGGGGATATTGAGGGATCATTGGTAGTATACCAAATTGTAAAAGTGTGTCTTTTGGATACATGAGATTTGTTTCCATGGTTATGTTATTTCAGAGAAGGGTGTTTCAATTGATCTGAAAAAGGTAAAGGTTTTTATCTCAGTGAAATTTCCAAAAAAATTTTTCAGATACAGAGCTTTCTTGGTCTAGATGGGTATTATCGATATTTTGTTCATGATTTTTCATGTTTTGATGTGTCGATGATAGATTTGACAAGGAATAATATCCCATTTCCATGGGATGAACAGTGCAAAAAATGCATTGAATTGTTAAATGGTTTCCTTACATCAACACCAATCTTGGTTTTTCCAGAACCAGAGAAATGGTATGTGGTGTATTGTGACACATAAAAATCGAGGATGGGGTGTGTTCCTATGTAGGGGGATCATGCGGTTGCATATGGCTTATGACAGTTTAGGATTAATGAGAATAACTACCCAAAACACGATTTGAAGTTGGAGGTAGTGGTTCATGCCATAAAAATGTGGCGTCATTATCTCTTTTGGAGAAAACTTTACTATGTTTACCGATCACAGGAGCCTAAAGCTTATATTTTCACAAAGAGATATGAAAATATGGAAAAGGATATGGATTGTATATCTATTGATGTTTGATTTCTACTTAATATACACACTGATTAAAGGAAATTTGGTGGTAGATGCATTAAGTAGGAAATTATATGCTCAAGTTGTGAAGAACATATCCCATCAGTGGTAGTTGATGTTGGTCATACCAGACGTGAGTTTTGAATGTGAGGACTGGGGTCACAGAGTGGTCTTCATTTCAGTTTCATTTGTTCTTGACATGGATGGTTTGGTTAAAGAGGCACATGCATCTGATTCCGAGATTATTGCGATGAGGTCGAAACTCAATGTTGGGGATAACATTGAGAGCTAGGAATTGAATGGGAAATTCAGTATTGTGTTTTTAGAATCGAATGGTGGTACCGGTGGCTTGTTGAGAGGAACTTCATAGGGATTATCATTATTATAGGTGGACTATCCATCTTAGAATTTAGAAAATGTATATTGTGTTGAATGCATAGTTTTGGTGGGCTATTATGAAAATGGATGTGGCCAGGTTTGTCTCGCGATGCTTGACATGTCAGCAAGTCAAGGCAAAGGATCATCAGTCAGTAAGAATTTTGTAGTCTTTAACTTTCCTAGTGTGGAAATGGGAGCATATAGCAATGTATTTTGGTAGATGACTCTCAAGAATAGTTCTAAAGCACAATCACAGAGGGAGATTGTGGATTGGCTCACAATGTCAGCCCATTTCATCCGAATCGTGACTCTCATATGGTGGAGGATCTATCCAAAATCTATATTCAGGTGGTGGTAAATAGGAATGGTATTCCAATTTTGATTTTATCATATACAGGTCTGAGGATCATATCTTGTTTTTGGAAATCATTGTAGCAAGCCCTTGGGACATAGTTGACTATGAGAATGACGTATCTTCCACAGATGGATGACCAATCCGAGAGGACGGTACAAACCTTGGAGGACATGTTAATGGATTGTGTGATGGATTTTGGTGGTTTATGGAAGGATATATTAACATTGGGGGAATTATCCTATAATAATAATTATCAGGCTTTGATACATACCACACTGTTTAGGGCTTTGTATGGGCATCCTTTCCATTCTCCACTATGTTGGGTGGAAATTTTAGAGATATCAATGATCAGACCGAGCATTTTCTAAAACAGTATTGAGAAAATAAAATTGATCAGGAAGAAGTTAGAGATGGCTCAAATACATCATAAATCATATTGAAACCATCATCAATGACCGCAGTCACTCGGGGTGGGTGATCATGTGTTTTTCAGAATCTCCCTAAGGTTAGGACATCATCAGTTTGGGAAGAAAGGTATGTTATCTCAAAGGTATATTGGTCTTTCTGAAATACATGATAAAATTTGAGATGTGTCATATCATATGGCTTTTCCACCACAATATTGTGTGGGGTATAATGTGTTTCATGGGTTGTAGTTGAAAATTATCAGCTAGATCATGGACATGTGACTTGTTGAGATAATGTTGATCTAGAACAAGATGCATCCTTGGTGCACATGCCAATGCAGATTATGGATAGGCAAGAGAACTTCTTGTATGGTAAAAGAGTAGGTTTCATTCGTTTTTTGTGGTAGCACGGTCAGATTCGAGTGGAGACTTGGGAGCGAGAGAAATAGATGTCCAAACAATGGCCCTAGCTCTTTCGACGAACCCATGGTTCCTTACTTTTAGAGGACGAAAATTCCAATGGTGGGGAGAATGTATCACCCCTAGTTTAAGGTATGTAGCCTTTTTATGCCCTTTTTAGGTGTTTAAAGTGCATTATATGTGTTGGAAAGAAGTTGGGAGAGTTTGGAATGGTTTTGAATAAGTTTGGAGGCATTCCTATGGTCGCAAGGTTTCATCATGTTTAGGGGAAACCGTGTGGGTTATACAGGACACCTTCCTAGGGAAGACAATAGTCTTCAAACGACTTGTGCATGGTTTTCAAAACTATGCGATTAAACTATGTAGATCATTACCCTCATGAAATAGGCATGCACATGGTTAACACACATTATTCCAAACCATGCAAGCTTACCATGCGACCACTTAAAGGAAGGGTTTTTAAATCCGAGATCCCTTGGGCATGAGCTATTTAACTCCAAACACTCTCCCACTCAAGACTAAATTGTTATTTTCAGTTCTAAAGGGTTTTAGGTGCTCTTGCACACATTTTTGAAGAAAAACGAAGGGATTTCGTGGTGGATTGATGTTAGTTCTGGTGAGTTAAACCTCCACTCTTGGTTTCTATTTGGTTTTCTCCAGGTCTTCTCTTCCATATCTCTAGATTTTCAAGATCTACATCTATTTAATGTATATATGGTGTTGGGGTTTCATAGGGTGTTTATTTTCAGGATTTTGGATGATATGGAAGGAGATCTAGAGTAGTTTTTGTTATGTGTTTTCTTGGATTGGGGAGGGGATGCTTGTGGGAAATTTTCACCGTAACCTTAATGGTGGGTGGGTACTCTCTTGACTCCACATGGTTAGAAATAATGGTTTTGGATAGAATTAATTTATTTATCAGTAATTTAATTGTGATTTTGATGAAATAAATTTAGAAGAAATCCCTTTGGTCATGTTCATTAATTTTTTGAGAAAAAAGGGTTTTACAGTTGAATGTTCTAATTGTTAAATTTTAAACTGTAGATTTTAAATTTTTTTCTAGTCTTAGGTCAAGGAAATGGTTTATGGAAATGGTTCTCAATAAAGAGGTTGTTTTATTGAATTGAGTATTTGGCCAGGAAAATGTTTTATGGGTGGTTTCAATAAATCGGTGATTTATTGAAGTGGTTTGACATTTAGTGGAAATGGTTATTTGGATTTTGGTGTGACCATGGTGTGTTGTCCTTGGTTATGAAATTTTTATGTATGGTGTCTAATATGGGGGAGAAGTTCCACTATAAAAAGGAGTATGGATAGTGGATGAATGGGCCACCATCAATAATAAGTGGGCGGGATGTGCCACTAAATTGGGAAGGATGGAATGGGCCATACAAAAGTGCCACTGTGATTGTTATACCAATTTGGGTTTGTAAAGAATTGTGTTGTGCTTGATTGTTTTGTGGATATGATAAGTGGAAATTTCTTGTGATAATGTGTGGGAAAGTGATATGTATTATGGAATTTTTGTGGCTTTCCCTTGTTTGAAATGGCTTGGTAAGGGTATGTCATGCTAGTGTTCAAGGTTGAGATATTTAAGGTTTTATGTAAACTGTATTATATAAATGTGATAAAGGTTATTTCCTAGTGGTGTGTGTAGGGAAGTATTTTGGGGAAAACCTGGTATATATTATTTTCACCCACTGCTTTGGAACTTAGGTACTTTTGTAGATTTTGTATTCTGGGACACAGGTAAAGGAAAAGCATCTCATGGCTAGTGGTTCGTTGTGATGCTTGGGAGATGTGGTGGCGGTTGGAGCATGGAGCTTGGTGTGGAGCTGTGGAGTGTGTCATAGTTTGTTTTGGGTCTCTTGTTTAGTCTTCTTTATGATACTCTGATATTGTTCACAGTTGTACTGGTTTATGGTTTTATTTTGGAACAACTGGGTTGACTTTTGGTAATACATGTTTGAATGTTTTATCGACATGCATCATATAGTTTGTTGTCAGTGGATGGTTTGGTTGATTTTGTCTTAAGGGAAAATTGTTCCCCAATTTGTTCTTAAAGAAATCAGAATTTATTGCCGGCCTTTGGTGTTGTGGTAACATCACTTAAGGCCCATTAGTATTCCTCCACCCTCTCAAGCCAATGATATGGGGTAGGATGTTACAAGTACCCCATGAAACCATAACAATTATTTATTTTATATTGTTGAGATTTGATGTATAGATAAATCTTCTTTAGAATAAATGAAGTGTTCTATGTTTTTATGGTGACCAAATGGTAATCATAATTACCTCATCCTCATTGATAAGATAAATCCAAAATATAACCATTAGTATTACTCATATATCCACAAAGTATAAATTCATTTATCCTCAAATGACATTATCACTAAAAAGTATAAAAAAATTGGTTATATTTTAATAAATTTCGTTTAAAATATCATTAATACTAAAAAATATCAGAAAAAACCTAAAATGGTTATCAATGAACATGAAGATACGATCAACCACAACCTCATAAATGCAAGATGGTGTCCATAATACATAAGTTAATCTTACATGGAGACAGATACACTTCCAAATGTTAATTTAAACATTAATACTTATATAATATCTTATTATATAAAAATTATTTCATATGTTTGTTTTTTTATCCATATACTGATAGAATATCAAATGTAATTTCATTAATCTAGAATCATAGAAGAGTGAGTTAATCACATGTAATTTCACCAAGGAATGAACAACAATATTTTCATAATGATATTTTCTATAAAATCATAAATTGAATTCCAATATAAGGAGGGGAGAATATGTTTGGAAAAATTATCATGATTCAATTCATCAATTATGGTTGAGAAATGATTAGATTTTTCCTTTTCCTCTAGTGTTTTTTTGCGGATTATCTTCTATATTATCCTTTGGATTGGGGAATTGAATATCATAATGTCTCAAATCCTTTCCCATTAAGAAATGGAGTTTTTGGGTTCATTTTGTTTTGACCTCTTTCAATTCATTACATTAGAAACCCTCTTCACACTACTTTGACAATCGTAGGCTTGATTACCAGACATCGCATAATTAGAAAGCATCATGTTCATTTCAAGAACTCACATACATTGTCCTTCGAAATTTTTTGGAAGGTTGTGGATTTAAAATTTATCTATCCTTTATGTGATGTATCATTGGAATTTCCATGGAACCCAATCTTCATTTTCATATCACTAGAACCAATAGGGTGTCTGTAAGATCCAAAAATATTCTAAAGATGAATCAAATATTTTTTCTAGTACCCTTTTATTCTTATTTGTGTACTTTTATTGGGTATTAACTTGGGGTGTTTTGGGAGAAATTTAAGAAAAAATAAAATAAAAAAGGGGTGTGCATGGTTTTCATATGGTCAGGTAAAATTGTGCACCCTATCCCAGAAAACCATGAAACCCTAGACAATGGGGTTTCACAATGCTAGAAAATAGATTTTCAAACCATTCACCCAAAAAGAAGGAACTGTGCTCCCACAAAATAATATTCGCATGGTTGGTGAATGGTTAGGTAAAATCATTCTCCCCAACCCAACTAATTGCTCTGGTAAAATATAATCTCCTGAAAATTATTTTTTAATTCCCCAAGCCCCCGAATCTCACCCATTATGGCCCACAGTCGATCCTATGAGGTCATTCATGGTTTTGGAGGTTTCCAGGTTGATTCCAAGGCCATCCAACCTCCATTCATCGCGATCCAAAGCCCAGATAGAATATCTTCTCCTCACTATGTATGTAGATTAAATCTTGTTTCTTTTCTATTAATTTTCTTTACTTACCTCATAATTTTGATAATATTTAATATTATATTTATCTATTTCAAGATCTCAATTATATATATATATATATTGTAGACATATATTTTAATTAAATATATATTTATTTTTTGATCTTGATTTAGGTTTTTGAGCTCAAATGTAGATATACATCATTTTGTAGCTCAGTTTTCTAGATTTACATGGGTGATTATCCATTTTTGAATTGATATAGGTTTTTATTTTTAAAATAATAGATTCTTATTATCAATTATTTTTATATGATTAGAGAATTTATAGATTTATTTTAGCGATTGGAATTCAAAAATTATTTAATTAATGTTGTCGATTAATTAATTAGGGTAATTTTGGGAGTTGATTGAATAATTGAAATTGTTTATATGGGATACATAATTGGTGAATTAATTATCAAAATATTGATTTGAAAAAATGGGTATAAATTATATTTAAGTTAATTATTAAATTTTTGAATTGTAAATTTTGATAATTAATTAGTGATTTAATTATCAAAGTATTGAATTGGAAAATTGGGGATAATTATTTGTTGAGTTAATAACCAGATTATTGACATTTATATTGGAATTATTAATTATTTAATTAATTATAAGAGTACTGAATTGAGAAATTAGGGCTAATTAATCATTGAATTAATTAACAAATTGTTGAACTATGAATTATTACAATTAATTGGAGAATTAATTATCAAGTTATTTAATTGGGATATTGGGGATAATTAGTCATTGAGTTAATTATAATGTTGTTTAATTTTAAATTGAGAATAATTAATTGGTAAATTAACTATTTGAGTTTGTGTATGTGAAATGGTTAATTATTTATTGAATTGATTAACTGAAGAGATGTGATTAGTTAATTGTATAACTAATTAATATAACTGAATTGATTAATTTTTGAATTAATTAATGGTGAATAATTAAAAACCTATACATGTTGATCTACTCCAATGATATATATGAATGATTGATAAATCGGGTCTTAGGCATGATAATCTAGGATAATCAAATATATGCATGATTAATAAATGGGGTTCTAGAAATGATGATCTAGGGAACTGATATATATACATGATTGTTAAATGGGTTTCTATAAATGAAAATCTAAGCCAATAGAATATATGTATGTTTGAGAATTGGGGTGATAGAAATGACGTTCTATGACCATGATATACATGAATAGTTGATAAATGGGGTTCCACACAAGGTGTTCTTCACCCAAGACATTGGTATTAGACTATGGTTCCAAGTGGTAGTAATAAAAAAATTGAATTGAAATAGATAATGTAAAACTCTGTTCTATAAATAATTTTTTCTTATATATGTATCATGTTTCAGAGCTGGCATGAGACAGAGTAGGTATTGAGGTATGTGTGTCCTCGCTAACATAGTGGCCTATGTGGTTTAACTAATATTAATTGGTAATTTGATAACTATTTACATATGTATTGCAATTATTTATTTGTATAATGACATAGAAATTTTATTGACATTTTTATTTAGACATCAATAATGGTGGTCAACTGATTTTAACTCACACCGTACATGGCCTAGCTGATCGATAACCGAGAAGGTTTTATTTTTACAGGACATGTTAAGGGAAAATGCCCTGTGATAGAAGTCTAATTTGGGAATGGAGAATGGCTGAGTAAAACAGACATGGTTGGAGACCTGAGGGGATTCATTAGTGTCTTTATTTTATGTTTACATTTTAGAAACTCAGTATGTAAATTAGCTTGGCATGTTTTCTTCTTTAGTTTGATATTCTATGTCCAAATTTTATTATCCTAAGATATTGCTATTATCAGTGGTTTTACATGCTTATGATAATGTTTATTTTTATTATTCTTGCCTATTACTATGATTAAAGAGGGTATAGTTTTCCCATGATTGATTTATTAGACACTTACTACTAGGCGAAAACCTCGTGCAATGGGGAAGGCACGCTTTAGGTTATGTGGTGGTCCGGTTCTAGGAGCCGATGAATAAAACCTAGCTTGGGACATTACAAAGTGGAATCAGAGGTTTATTTTTCCTTCCTTTTTCATTTTATATTAATATTTTATAAAGTTGGACATGACACTAGATTGGGTGATCTTATATTCCTTAGGTTGTTTCCAAGACTAGTTCACCTTATGTTATAGGGACAGATAAAGTCGTCGCCCAGGTTTTTCGTATCATTTGAGGTTGTGGAGGTAATTGGGAATTCAGCACAAATATTGGCTCTCCCACAAAAATATAGTGATATTCATGACATTTTCCATGTATAAAAATTAGGATGTTATCACCCTTAACCTTCTAATGTGATAAATGTGGATGTTGTTGAGCATGAGATAAATGCTTCCTTTTTGGAGAATCTAATACGTGTGTGGGATCTTAGTGAGAAAATTTTGCGAGGCTAGAATGTGTTGTTAGTTCATGTATTATGGAAACATGGGCATGTGATAGAGGAATAATGGGAATGGGAATTTGATATGTGTGATCAGTGGGCCGATCTGTAAGAACCATGTTCTTAGTTTGGAGGTACGGGTATCTTCTTTTCTCTTTTCATTAAGTGTTTTTTCAGAAAATAAGGAAAATGAGGAAAATCCCAAATTTTGGGACTACACGCCATGTACTTTTCCACATGCCGTGTACTTTTGGCCATGTGGGATGAGTACACAGGGTGTGTAGCCATGCTGACGACTAAGTGTGTAAAAACATACTACACACCGTGTAGTGGTCCCTTACACGCCGTTTAGTCAGACAGCAGGAAAATAGTAAGGCGGTGGCCAGCTGTGCGACAGAACACTCCATGTACTCATCAAGACACTCCATGTAGTCATGTCGACAGATGAACAGTTTGGCGGTGCCGCCAGGTGACCAGTTAAATGAAGGAAGTACACACATTATACTTGGAAGTACCTGTCGTATACTTGGAAGTACACGCTGTGTACATTCTTTATTTCACATAAAATGGGTAGTAGACTCCCCTGTTCATAGGGAAGGCTTAGAACGGGGGGGGGGAGGATTCGAAGAGGGATGAAGAAGCTTTGGAGATCCGTCGAACACACGTCTGGAATCCGTTCTTGGCACCGTCGATCTCCATAGAACCGCACGGGTGAGGTTTCTCTTCCCCTGGTGTAGTTCATACAAATTATTCCTCTAAGGGAATTTATTTGTGTTTGAATGAGTTTTATTTCACTTCATATATACCTTGTTCTAGGAAAAATCATGGAATGTCTTTCGAGTATACTAATCAGGGGCATTAAAGGTTGGTGGCTTGGTGTTAAGTTTTCCAATTGTTGTGTGTTTGTGTGAATTTTTGTGCCACAAACCCATGTTGGGGTGTCATGCGGCTGAGGCCATAGCTGTTTAAGTACCTATAATTGTATAGGTAATTAAATATGATATTAAAATGCTTTGTGGGATTGCTGCTTGAGTCAAGGACCACCCTAGGGGTGCATTCCTCTATTCTCCGTTTGGCCAGGATACCCGAGGGTATGCCTTAATTATTTTGCACATTACTTTTTCCTTGAGAGGAATTTTATGTGAACAACTTATTTATATGTTGGGAAAGGCCTGGTTACTTGTTCCTGAGGGTAGTATTTTACTATAGCCTGAGGGAATGACTGTATTAGCCTGAGGGCAATGTTCTCTTAGCCTGAGGGAAATTTCTTCTGTGCCTGTGGGCAGTTGATTCTGTGCTTATGGGATACATATCTTACGCCTGAGGGAAATATCCATATGTCTGAGGGAAGATTCTTGTGTTTGGATTTTCTTTACCTGAGGGTAGTAGTTTATATGTCTGAGGACATTGGCTGTTTCCATAAAATATTCACTATGGTGATATTTTAATTAAATGATTAAAAAGGAAATGTAAATGGAAATATAACTGGTTAAGTTAGTTACTTTTCAGTACTGCTTAGTTTATTGCATTCTACTATTGAACACTGTTGCTTCGTGTTTACACACTGTTGGGAATGAGCCTTTGGTGGATGTCTATTGGGATTTATTTATCACACCCTGTTTGGGTCATGCTTTTTGGCCCAAACAGATTATATTGTTTCATGTGTGGATAGGGACAAGAGTCCCTATGCAGGTACATGATTTTTGATGAGGAGTATGAGGGCATGAAACCGAGCCTAGGCTCGTGATGCCACTGGCTATTCTGTTTTTCTTTTCTGTACTTGTACTTCAGTTATAATGTATTATTGCGATGTAAAATGTTCTTGCTGTTTTATAGAATAGTGACATGCTACATCTTCACATATGTATGACTGCTGGTTTCCCTTTTTATTATCAGTTATCCATTTCAATCACGTGTACTGTAGCTGCTTCCACTGTTGATGTATGTTTATATTATACTCCACTGTGCTACACTTTGAAAAATGAGGGAATAGTTTCCCCACTATCAGCACTGGGCCCTCACTGCTAGTGGTCATCCTCTGGTGTTTGGGGAAATGCGCTTGAGGTCACGTGGAGAACTGGGTTCGGGGCACCCGTTGAGTGGCACTCGGAGTTAGGACGTTACAAAGTTGTACAAAGGGGTTCTTTTCTTTGACTTACTATGTGGATCCTTAGTCAGGTATAGGACTGGAACGGTAGTTGGTACTAAGTTGTGACTAGGAGTAGCTAACCCGTGTACAGGGAAAAGCCAATTTACCTCGTAATGCAATCTTACTGATTTTTCGATTTGACAGTAGAATTGATTTTCACAGAAGGGTGACGCACTTGTATTATGATGTTTATATTTTCTTAATGGGTTCTATTTAGTTACAACCAGATGAGATGAAGCTATTCCATCTCATGCATCATTTAGGCACATGCTAGAAATAACATGCCATGCATTGTTCCATGCCATGTAGGTGCATTAGAAATTTCATGTTGTTGTGATAGTGGTTGTGCTAGAAAAGCATTCTATTGTGATAGCTTCTTGATAAATACCTACTATGTGATAGAGTATTTTTTAATGATCCGGTTTATAGAATGGACACCAAATATTGGTTTTTGGGGAGTATGGGCCCTCATTGACCGGAATTTGGTGGATCATTGGGTGTTTACTGTATTTTATAACATAGATAAGAAGTAAAACTTTTATTTGTGTGGAGTATGGGCCCTCACGAGTTGGAATTTTACACTTAGGTGTTGTTTCCGGTATTTTATGGGTTCTGGGGAAGTTTCTAAGGCATACTGTCTGGAAACCCAGTACACATGCCGTGTAGTATATAAACACACCATGCATGTTCTTCTGTTCGGGAAGAAAAGAATTTTTTTTGGGCACATGCCGTGTACACTGATTAAACGCCATGTAGTCTCTTCCCGTGTCACAAACCGTGTGGGCGCTGACACAGGGAAGAGTAGAGCTTCAGGTGAACCTATCATGTACCGGATGTACACGCTGTGTAGTGTTGACCCGGAGTCTGCCTGTGTAACTAACAACACGGACAGAGGATACCTTAAGACATACATGTTGATTCCAGGATAATCACGCCATGTAGTGTGACCTGGGGACCCGGCCGTGTAACTAACAACACGGGTCAGTGTCACCTCTCCTTGAACATGTCGTGTACCTGTGGGACTCACCGTGTAGTCTTGTTTGAGGACAGACCTCATGGAGTTCTCTGTGTGGCGAGAAAAAATGGGGTAGTGTACATGCTGTGTTCCGGGTGTCACACGCCGTGTAGTGTCAAGCCGAGTAGTCGGCCGTGTCAAAAATGACACGGTCAGTTGGAAAATTCCACCATACATTCCATGTAGTTTGTATACACGCCATGTAGTTTGGTTTAACGGGAGATGTGTGGCATAGACATGTTGAAGGACCTGGGCAGGGGAAGAGAAGTCAAGTATATGTCGTGTAGTCAGTATACACACCGTGTAGTCTTGTTTTTCAATTTTGAATGCCTTCTTCATCCTGTTCCCTTTTGTGTTTCTTCGTTTTTGGTATTTGATAATCTTTTTCTAATGTGTGCAGTTGACCTTGTACAGTCATGCTGCCGAGACGACCGCGCGTTGTTTACCAGGAGAGCGGCAACGATTATACTCCAGAGATGGTGGGCCATGGCCTACCAATTGATCCTCCAACAGAGCTAGATGCGGCGCTAGCCTTTATACCTGACACAGGTGTGGACGTGCATTTCTGTGAAGGCTTTATGCGGTTCATGCAGACCTTTCAGGGAGCACCGCAGGCTGCCGCATCTATGGCTGAGCTGACTCGTGTCTTCCAGCAGCAACATACACCTATGTTTTTGGGGGTTGGCGGACCACAAGCTGAAGATTCTTGGCTAGGATCGATGCCAAATGTCGTCGAGAATCTAGATACACCTCGAGGGAGGAGGGTCAAGCTCACGACATACATCCTGCGTGATTCCGCCAAGAGGCGGTGGGATGTTACCACCCAAATAGTGCATCATAGGGACATGTCTTGGAAAGATTTCTAGATAGAATTTTATGAATTCTTCTTCCCAGAGATGCTGAGGGAACATAGATCTTGAGAGTTCGTGAATCTGATACAGGGTGCTCTGTTGGGAATGGATTATTCTACTCATTTTACCGAGCTGCAGCGTTTTGCACCCATCCTAGTGGGCGATGAGATGTCGAGGGCCAGGCGCTTTGAGGATGGTATCTGATATGACTTCCGAGCACTAGAGAATGTTTTCAGGCTGCCTTTAATACATGCTATTGTAAACTAGGCGCTCGTTACAGAGAGGACCCTGTGGGAATCTAGTAGTGTGGGATAGGGCAGTTAAACAGTAGTTTCTGGTACTATTTCTACCAGTAAGGGGAAGAGACAGATGGAATTCTCTCAGGGTGGTAGTACCAGCCATAAGAATGCTTCAAGTGGCCAGGTCATGTGCTACCAGTGTGGTAGAGAGGGGAACCAGAGGCCACAGTGTCCACAAGACCCAGTGAAGTGCCGAGCTTGCAGCAAGATGGGTTATCTGCATTGCTTTTATAGGGAGTTTCCACTAGTGGCTATTGAGAGGGGTTCTGTGAAGACTCCGCGTGTGGGAGCAAGACAAGTGGCTTCTTACCAGTTAGGGAACTAGAATACGTCAGGGCGTGTGGGAAGAGATGGTGGTCGTAGCCTTGGTAGCCATACACCCGGATCTTAGAGGCAGTAGGGCGGGACAGCTCAGGGTAGCCAAGTTGTGTCGTAGGGCCGTGGCACTAGGCATGAATATGGAATGCAACAGACCTAGCAGGAGCAGGATCCCGTACGTTCTACAATCAGAGGTACTATTCTAATAGTTTCTGTTTTATCATTAGTACTTTTTGATATGGGTGTTACACATAGCATCATATATGTGCACATTGTAGAGAGCCTTGGGCTCTGTGTTCTGCTTCTTCTAATATCATGATGCTAGAAACACCGTTGGGGACTAGAACGGTTGGTGTGTGTCAGTGCAAGGAGTGCCCACTTGATTTTGGTGGGTGTCACATCCTTTGGGACCTCTATGTCTTGGAGATGACGAGCTATGACGTCATTCTCAGGATGAACAGGTTGGTTCCCTTTCAAGAATTTGTGGATTATTATCGTCACAGGGTGAGTTTCACATCACCAGAGGGTGGGGAGTTTCTATACAAAGGAGAATGGGATGTTCTAGAGAGTCAAGCTAGACCCGAGAATCATGGGTGAGGTGGAGTCACAGACCATATTGCGAGTTTATATCTGGACGACTAGGGGACTTGTCCGATGGATTTCATTCTAGTTGTTGATCATTTCAGGGATGTCTTCCCAGACATATTTTTAGGTCTACCTCTAGACCGAGAGGTGAATTTCTCTATTGATCTTGGGCTAGGAGTCGCACCGGTGTCCATTCCTCCTTATAGGATGGCCACGCCTAAGTTGCAGGAGCTCAAGAGGTAGTTAGAGGAGTTACAGGAAAAGGGTTTCATCCAACCTAGTACTTCTCCTTGGGGTTCTCCGGTCCTTTTGTGAAGAAGATGGACAGTACCCTCAGACTCTGTGTGGATTATCGGACGTTGAACCAGTTGATAGTTATGAACCGATATCCCATGCCAAGGATTGATGATCTTTTTGATCACCTTCGTGGAGCACAAGTGTTCTCGAAGATTAAATTTAGATCAGGATATCATCAGCTGCACGAGAGACCATCTGATATACCACTTTGGGATTTCAGGAGCTGGTATGGTCTATACGAGTATATGGTTATGTCATTCGAACTCACGAATGCGCTAGTAGTTTTCATGGATCTGATGAATCGTTTGTTCCATAATTATTTTTATTCTTTTGTGGTAGTATTCATGGAGGATTTATTGGTGTACTCTAACACTCAACACGACCATGCCACCCATCTTCAGATCATATTGAGTACACAGAGAGAGCATCGGCTATATGCTAAGCTCTCAAAGTGCCACTTTTGGATGGACCAGATACCCTTCCATGGTCATATAATCTCTGAGGCAGGAGTTGCAGTGGACCTAGAGAAGGTGAGAACAGTATTTTCCTGCGAGCAGCCTAATAACTTGTTTGAGATACGGAGTTTCTTAGTGTTGTCTGGTTACTACAGACACTTCATCTAGGACTTCTCCCGCTTAGAAGCACCGTTGGTGGGATTGAATAAGAAGGGTGTGAAGTTTGTTTGGTCAGAAGCTTGTGAGATAGCCTTTCAAGAGTTGAAGGAAAGGTTGACATCAACACTGATCATGATACACCCTGAGTAGGGGAAGAGATATACAGTTTACTATGATGCATCAGGTATTTGGATGGGAGCATTGTTGATGCCGGGCGATCGAGTTGTTGTGTACGGGTCTCAGAAATTGAGGCCACATGAGAGGAATTACTCGACACATGATCTCGAGTTGGCTGAAGTTTTGCATGCGTTGCGCTATTGGAGACGTTATCTATTGGGAGAACGTTTTGTGGTTTTCATCGACCACAAAAGTCTCAAGTATATCTTTTCTCGGCGTGACATGAATCTGAGGAAGAAAAGGTGGGTCTAATACCTTCAGTCCTTCGATTTTGAGCTTGCCCATACACCTGGTAAAGGTAATGCAATAGCTGATGAACTGAGCAAGAAGACTCAAATACTGGCTGTGAAGGAGGCCAGTAATGAGTGGAAGCTCATGGATTTGTTCTCTGAGATGCATTTGGAGGTGCATGATAGTTAGGGGAAGACATATCTTTCATCTTTAGCTATTACCTATACCCTCTGGGATAGAGTGAGGATGAGCCAGCTATCTGATTCAGAAGGCCTAGTTCTATGGGAGTCGGTGGCACGTGAGGACCCTTCTCCTGGGTGGAAGATCGGCGGTGAGGAGGTATTGCATTTCCAGGGATGAGTGTGGGTTCCAGGGGATATACACGAGGAGATGATGCGAGACTTTCATGCTTCATCTTTGGATGTTCATCCCAGAGTTACCAAGATGTACGGTGACTTGAGACGTCAGTATTAGTGGTCGGGTATGAAGTTGGATGTAGCTGGTTTTGTTACAAGGTGTTCCACCTATTAGCAGGTGAAGGTGGAGCATCAGAGGCCAGTCAGACTGATACCGCAGTTACCTATTCTAGAGTGGAAATGGGATGATGTCGCGATGGGCATCGTGACTGGGTTGCTGAGGTCACCTCGAGGCATGATGTTGTGTGGGTTGTTGTGGACATACTCACAAAGGTATCACACTATTTTCTGATCAAGGAGACCTTCGGAGTTTACGAGCTCATGAAGTTATATATCTGATCAGTCGTACATCTTCATAGGGTTCCTTTCTCTATTGTTTTAGATAGGGACACCGGTTTTATGTCTCTTTTCTGGAAGAGTTTTCAGAGGGAACTGGGTACAAAGGTGGTTCTGAGCACAGCTTACCACCCTCAGACTGATGGTCAGTCAGAGCGTACGATATAGGTGCTTGAGGACATACTGTGTGCATGCGTCCTAGACTTTGGGGGCTCTTGGGATAAGCATATACCCCTAGTTGTGTTTTCCTATAATAATAGTTTTCAGGAAACTATTGAGATGGCACTATACTAGGCTTTATATGGAAGGCCATTTTGATCACATTTGTGCTGGTTAGAGGCGGGTGGGGAAGCTTTACTGGGATCAAGTCTCATGCAGGAGACATCTGAGGAGGTCCAGTTGATTCAGAATCAGATGGCTACCACACAATCTTGTCAGAAATCATATGTTCATCGCCACAGACGACCTTTAGTGTTCATGGTCAGGGATTAGGTTTTCTTGAGTGTTTCGCCGAGGTTGGGACATAGGTAGATCAGAAGACAAGTTAAACATTCACCGAGGTATGTGGGTCCATTTGAGATTCTGAAGTGAGTCGAGTCGGTTGCTTATTGGTTGCAGTTACCACAGAGGTACCAGGCCATGCACGACGTCTTCCATGTATCTCAGTTGCGACGCTATCAATCAGACCTGTCTCACATCTTTCAGCCAGAGAAGGTTGAGCTTCAAGGAGATGTGTCCACTGAGGAGTATCTGATTCGTATTGTTTATAGTAGAATGAAGGTTCTCTGAGTCCGGTCAGTTCCTCTCGTACAAGTGCTATGACAGCATGGCCGAGTGAAGGACAAAACCTGGGTGCGAGAGACCGACGTACGTGCTCAGTGGCTAGAGTTATTCACTATTATATCTTCACCACTCTTAGAAGGGAAATTCGGGGATGAATTGCTTTAAGGGGGGAAGTGTGTAAGAACCCGGTTCTTAGTTTTGAGGTACGGGTTTCTTATTTTCTCGTTTCCATAAGTGTTTTTCAGAAAATAAAGAAAAATGGGGAAAATTCCAAAATTTTGGGACTACACGCCTTGTACTATTCCCCACTCGGTGTACTTTTGGCCATGTGGGATGAGATCACAGGGCGTGTAGCCATGCTGACAACTAAGGGTGTAAAAACCGACTACATGTCGTGTAGTGGTCCCTTACATGCCGTGTAGTTAGTCTGTAGGAAAATAGTAAGGTGGTGGCTAGCTGTGCGACAGAACACATCGTGTACTCATCAAGACACGCCGTGTAGTCAGGTCGACAGATGAACAGTTTGGCAGTGCCATCTGGTGACCTGTTAAATGAAGGAAGTACACGCCGTGTACTTTGTTTTTTTGGATTAAAATGGGAAGTTCCTCCCCTGTTCACAGGGAAGGAATAGAATGGGGAGAAGGAGTAGAAGAGGGAGGCCGAAGCTTTGGAGATCCGCCGAGTGCACGTTGGGAATCTGTTCTCTGCAACATCGATCTCCCAGGAACCACATGGGTGAGCTCTCACTTCTCCTGGTGCAGTTCTTACCAATTCTTCCTATAAGGGAAGTTATTTTGGTTTGAAAAAGTTTTCTTTCACCTCATATCTAACTCGTTCTATGACGAATCATGGAATGTCGTTTGAGTATACTGATCAGGGGCATTAAAGGTAAGTGGATTGGTGTTAATTTTTCCAAATTTTGTGCATTTGTGTGAATTTTTATGCCACGAACACATGTTGGGGTGTTGTGTGGATGAGGCCGTAGCTGCTTAAGTTCCTAGAATTGTATAGGTAATTAAATGTGATATTAAAATGCTGTGTGGGATCATTGCATGGATCCAGGACTACCCCGGTGGTGCGTTCCTCTGTTTAGCTGTTTGGACGGGATACCTGAGGGTATGCCTTAATTATTTTGTGCATTAATTATTCCTTGAGAGGAATTGTATGTGAACTGCTTATTTACATGTTGGGAATGGCCCGGTTACTTATGCCTGAGGGAAGTGTTTTACTATCACCTGAGGGCATGACTGTATTAGCCTGATGGAAGTGTTCTCTTAGCCTGAGGGCAATTTATTCCATGCATGTGGGCAGTTGATTCTGTGCTTGTGGGAGACACTTTGAATGCCTATGGGAAATATCAATATTCCTGAGGGCAGATTCTTGTGTTTGGATTATATTTACCTAAGGGTAAGAGTTTACATGTCTAAGTACATTGGCTGTTTACATAGAAGATTCACTGTGGTGATATTTTAAATTAAATTATTAAAAAGGAAATGTAAATTGCAATATAACTGGATAAGGTAGTTACTTTTCAGTTCTGTTTAGTTTATTGAATTCTACTACTATAAACTATTGTGGCATGTTTACACACCATTGGGAATGGGCCTTTGGTGGATGTCTACTGGGATTTATTTCTCACACCCTGTTTGCGTCATGCTTTTCATCCCAAACAAAATATATTTTTGTAGGTGTGGTGTAGAGACCTGAAGCTTGACATACATGGACAATACATTACTTTTTCGGAATATTTAGTACATAACAAAAACACACACACACAAGGATCGTAATAGTTTAGTGTCTTTGGAAACTCAGAATATAATCTTCTAATCATGGTGAAAGATCTTCAACATCTCCCATAATGATCTTCATTTTTTTCTTACCAAAAACCTTTCTTTATATCCTGGGGAAAAGAAAACATAAAAGGGTGAGCTCAAATGCCCAGTAAGGGTAAACAAAAGAAATATCAATCACATCATATTCATAAGATCATAACATTTTGGAAATCTTAACCTGCAAAAGAGAGCATAATTTCATAACATGGGATAAATCATTGTAGTGAAATGAAATCCCAATAATCATAACTTAAAACATGAAACTTTTTGGAATACACAAATAATCATAGAGAATCATTTCTTATTAGTCAAGACTCATTGCCAAGACTATCTTAGTGGACAAAGTCCATTTCTGAACCGAGTTCACTCCTCGTTTCAGTACTGTTTCACTGAACCGGTTTAACCTGCCATTCCAGCCATGTCTATCTCTTGAGATATAAAATCTTTACCCAATTCATTGGAGGGAGATATAGGTCCCACCCATCTCATAATGATACCATTCTTATGTGTGCCACAAAATCATAAACCATACATCATAACATAACCCATATAATAAAAATGGGAATCTTAAACATTGTGACATCATAAAACAATTCATATAAGTTAAAGGAATTCATAAAAATAATTCAATCATAACATAATTAAATCAATGTAAAATAGGGACAGAAACAGAACCCTTTAGTATCTTAGATGGAAAATAATTTTGATAAAACGCTTGAACTCCATTCTTGAAGAAAATATCATTTCTACTTAAAAAAAACTTTTCCTTTCTTAACATGTCATAAAATTCTAAAATAAAAGAATTTGATTAAAAATAAAATTGAAAACTTTTAAAGGAAGATTCTTGGAAATAATGTTTTAAAAATCCATTCATTCCGTATAAGTTAAAAAAACATTCTTCTCTTACTTTTGTCGGAAACGTCAAAAAGTACATCGTACGAAAAACGAAAAAAGATTCCTTTCATATCTTTTACTAAAAACTCAAAGAAGGGTAAAATTGGATATAAAAAATTGTAGGTGGATCTAAATAATATTACATATTGAGGAAACATGGATGTGGATGATAAATATACCCCAGTAAATTCTGAAGTATAAACAATCTTAGATAAAAATGAGATTGTGAGATTTTCCCTTACCTTATGTCCGATTTTTTTCGTATGTGTCTGAACCTCCTGTATAATTATTTAAATAATGTCCTTGACATATTACAGAATCATACTCATTGTTATGATATCATATATGGTTCACTTATGGCTTTATATTACCCGTTCATTTGTAAATTCAATGTTAAAGAGCGTTTTGGGTAAAATCGTTTCATTTGTCGGCCGTGTTTTGACTTGTAATTATTCATATGATTACTTAGATCATGATTACTTAATTACAGAATTTAAAACATGATTTATATATAATATATATTCAGAATATATATATATATATATAATATATCAGTAAATGGAAAGAAATACACCGTTCATGGAGACGGTAGACCGTACGTACGCATGAACGCTGTTTTCTTTTCCTTATTGAGTTGAATGGAATTAAGTAGATGACATAAATATATGTACAAATAAATCCAGAATCATTATTATGTCATATATTTAATTATTACTTATTATATATACTTTATAATCATTCATGAATGGTTAACGTGGAGAATGAATCTCATCGTGTCGTGGAGACGGTAGTCCGTACGTACGCACGAGCGATGATATCGTTCTCATGATCATGGAATTATATTGGAGTGTATTTATACAATTTAAGAATCAATATAACTTTATAATAAACATATATAGTTATTATGTACACCATTATACCCATCCAAGTAAGGTGGTGGTGGAAAATAGATTTCACCACGGCGTGGAGACGATATTCCGTACGTACGCACGCACGGTGATTTCGTTTTTCGTAGGATGGATAGATGGTGAAATAGGGTTGTTTCATACTTATAATAACATATCAGTATATGAGTGATACTGATGTTTTTACTTCATA
This sequence comes from Viscum album, assembly GCA_963277665.1. Taxonomy (NCBI): domain Eukaryota; kingdom Viridiplantae; phylum Streptophyta; class Magnoliopsida; order Santalales; family Viscaceae; genus Viscum; species Viscum album. Next base: position 63,603,670 of record OY728136.1, on the reverse strand, counting down.
ATGAAACAACCTATGAAGAAAAACTGGAAGAAGAAATAAAGTTAAAAGAATCAGTAACAGACATTACCTCTTTTTTGAAGCGCCTCTTTGAGATCTCCTTTTAGGGCACTAAAATTGGTCTTTGAGGAAGACCAGAAACTCTAGGATGTTTCTAGGGAATTGGATAAGAGAATTTGGCAGGGGTTGGCCGAGCTTGAAGGCTCAATGTGGTGTCAGGAAGAGAGGGAGGGGGTGCACTTTTATAAGGGAGGAGAGGGGCACCTTTGGAATAACTAAAAATATTATTTTATTATAAAGCCAAATTTGGTTTTAAATAGCTCAAAATTGATTTATTTAGAAACAAAGGTGGGTATGGGTCTAAATCCTCTCATCAGATAGAATTTAGAAAAATTTAGGTTCGTATTTTAACCTTATCATTTATATTTAACTTTAAGTTAGATAATTTTACTTTTACCGTGTCTTCTTGTTTTCTTACACTATAAGGTTAATAAACTTACTATATCAAGCCAAACGAACCCCAAGTTGTTTATAATTAATATATATAACCTTATCTAAGTCATTCGGCCGAACCTTATATTTTTAGTAATAAAATAAAAATTAATAATATAATATTGGTTTTTTAAATTATTTTATGTCAATTTTGACACTATTTAGTAATTGATATTTGTGAAACTTATAAAAGAATGATTAGTTCGAAAATAAGTTAATTAAATCAATACTAACATGTCATATTAACCTATAAAATTAGTTTAATTAATAAAAAGTCTTAAATTACATTTATTTGGGTATTTATAACATCAAATATGTCAATATTTCATTAATAAGATAATTACTGCATCATCTTTGTGTCATAATAAATGATAATTATTTAATCCCTAAAAATTCTAAATAAATTCCTATGATGTAGATACTTGTATTAGATTTCTGGAGATTATTTATGTTTGAAGTTTCATGAAGTTTATCACTAAATTAAAATTATTATACTTATAAGATTTAAGAAAGTGACATGTTGTCACATTCTTTGGTTTTAATAATAGTTAAATTATTTTCCTAGAAAAAAGTCCATTAAATTAATCTAATCCGACCCTTAGGTGATATCGGTCGACTTTTAGTCATACAATAGGATTTTGACATGTGTTAGGGTAATTTTGTAATATTATATTTACCCTTAATTACCCGATTTACCTTTAACTATGGTAAATAAAATTTACCATAGTTACTATTCATAATTCCCAAAAAAAAAATTATCTTATTAACATAATATGGATCCAATGATTCCAAATATGTAATCCATTTTTCCAAATTCAATACACAAAAGTTTCAGAAATTAAATTAAAATTAATCCCGTTGTTGAAAGAAAACGGGTTTTTCTTTAAAACATTGCAAAAGATTGAATTGATTTATCCTAAGAATTAAAGGTAGAATCAATGCTAATGAAATATATTATATTAAATGGTAAAAATATATTCTATTTATACTTTAAAACCATTCAATATTATAATTTAACCATACAAATTATTACGATGAAAAAAGTTGTTTTTCATTAAAATATAGCGTGTTTTTTCTATTCATCAAAATATGAAAGTTACTAGAATAATACGAAAAATTTATCCAAAGTAAATTTTTATTTCTTCATTCCAAAGAAGAATTTTATTTTTTCAAATTTAACTTATAAACATGTAAAAAATTAGATTTAAAGTGGGTGCGCCATCAAAAGGTGGCAAAACTGCATTTTTTTAAAAATACTTATTTTACCCGAAAAATTTATTTTGTTCTTATGCCATGTTCTAGAAAATGTGTAAGATTAATAATAATGTTATAAAATTAAAAATTTAGTTAATACTATTCATAACGTCTAGTTCATAATAATATTATAATAATATATCATTTTTTAGTAAAACCCGGTATTGCGTACAACACACGCTATCGAGGAAGGTCGCGATTGCGTGTAATGCAAGCCATGTCAGGGTTGCGTGTTGTGAAAGAATCCTTTGTTGTTTCGTATAACATAATCCTACCATATTTCATTTATACATTGAATATATATATATATATATACTCAATGTTGCGTAGAATAACTATTATCAAAATTGTGTGTAACATGATCCAAGAATAGTGTTGCGTATACTGCAAGCTAATACGGTGTTGCGTATAGCGCAAGGTAATGTTGGTGTAGCATACAACACAGGACATTAATTAAAAGAATATTTTTCATAAAATCTAAAGGTGTTACATTCTACCCCCCTTAAAATGAATGTCGTCCTCGAAATTCGTCGGGGTTATAAATGGTTTACTATTCGAGAGTTTGTTTAATAAAAACCCACACCGTAAAAAGGAATACCAAAACATGGATTTTAAAAAATAAAGTATGAAATGTAATGGTTACCCAAATTAACTCATCACGGGGTTTCCACGTAGGAGAACATAGGTGAAAATATGGATATGGAAGAAAAAGATAACCATCAAGTTCTGATGGAGTGTGGTAGAGAACATGGCTATGAAAAAGCCAACAATCACAAAGCAATGGATTTGTGATAATCTAAGGTACCATCTGATTAATCAGATATAAGAGAACTAGGAAACATTTTTTGGTTTTCAAGATCAGTTCCCTAAAGTTTATGAATTAAAATAAATACTTGCATGATTTTGGTACAATCTCAAGGTTGTTCGTGAATTGAACAATTTACACTTCATCCCTTAAATAAATGAAGTTGAATTTGTTATTCGTGATGTGTTAGCAGATCATGTGATAGAATGATGGGTCATTCCATCTCTTTCAAAAAATAGGTTAGAAAAAGTTATAAGTCCATCTTATGGTTAGATTAATCGTATATGGTTCCAAAAATGAACTTATACTTCATATATCATACCGCTTAATAAAATAAAACTAGTTTCTACTAACCAGGGACTTCCTGTAGGACAGTGGTAGGCGATAAAAGCTAGTCGCACTTCGGTTGTGGGTTTGATTCCCACAGCCTTGTCCGACGCGATGGGTTGTCGCCCGTCCAGCAGGTTGTCCTTTTTCTAAAACTACATTACTATATCATCCCATCAATAATATCGAAAAAGGTTCTATCCTAAAACAATACTAACTTATGTCCAACATAATCCATTCCAATCTTTAGGCTTATCCATAATATTGCAGTCCACTCACATAATATAGTGAAAACGATTACCAGAGATTTAATACCCTCGTTTATCTCCATATATCATAAGATATGTCTTGTTGGTCACATTACAAACGTTCGAAGGCCTTAATCATGTATTCTTTTAAAAAATGAATACCCATTGAACCTTAGTGAAAACATGAATGCAGTTAAAAGTTAACACTTTCCACATACCGAAATCCTCGAAATTCTATATACTCAAACCATGATATCACTTACTCCTTATATCAGTCATGAGCTCATGAATACTATCAAACATTTAATTTTCTTCTTATCCCTTCATTATACGCATATCATCTACATTACAAAAATATCTGAATAACCTTTCATGGATACTAGTACCATTAATCATACACTTTCAAAATAGTGTAACAATACTTAGATGTCTCTTTATTCCATAGTACCATGAGATTACTTATACAACATTACACGTGATAAACATGTAATCATTCCACTACATTCTTAAACCATTGACCGAGATTCAACAATTCTTTCATCTCATATATCATTTGTAGTCTCTTCATCATCAACAACATAAATACTACCCATATGACCATACTGATTCTATTCATGAGACTTTCCCTTAGGGAATTGGTTTTCATAATGCCCGTACATTCCACATTTAAAACATTTAACCATTATTGATGTCGTAGCAATACCATTATCCTCATCCCTGGTGTTAACTGAACCTTTTCCTTTGCACTTACTGCCTTTGTGTCCTTCTTTTCCACACCCAAATCATCTTCTAGTTCCTTTGAAACATTCTCCTTGATGCCTCTTCCCCCATGATTTACATAGGGGAAATTGAACTTTCTTTCCTCTATGATCATGATGAAACTTCATCTTTCTCTTATTAGCCGAGTCAGGAAACGTAACAAATTTTACTTTATTGATAATATTATGAGATTTCTAATTCAGCATAATAATGATGTTTGGACTTCCAAATCCCATTTCATTTGGTTCCTCATGAAGAATATCATTCCATTGTCCATCATATCCTCCATTATCATGAATCATCTTGTTTCCATCCATTTTCTAAAACCCAAAAAGAATAGTGTGAGAGGCAAAAATCATGCTAGGGAAAACAACATAATAAAAGGGGGAGCACCCTCAATATCTAACATCTTATGTTAAATTATAAGATCTTTACCGTAGTTCTAGGAATATATCCTATATGTATTTTTATCCTTAGGTGCATCCCTAGACATACCTTAGAAATATCTCTAGGGATCTCACTAAAGATATCGCATCCTAGTTTCCAAAGGTTGACTAAACCTTTGCCCTGATACCAACTGTAGAGACCCAAAGATTGACATACATGGACATTACATTACTTTTGCTGAATACTTAGTACATAACAAAAACACACACACAAGGATCGTAATAGTTTAGTGTCGTGGGAAACTCGGAATATAATCTTCTAATCGTGGTGAAATATCTTTAACATCTCCCATAAAGATCTTCCTTGTTTTCTTACCTAAAACCATTCTTTATATCCTGGGGAAAAGAAAACATAAAAGGGTGAGCTCAAATGCTCAGTAAGGGTAAAAAAAGAAATATCAATCACATCATATTGATAAGAACGTAACATTTTGGAAATCTTAAACTGCAAAAAAGAGCATAATTTCATAACATGGGATAAATCATAGTAGTGAAATGAAATCCCAATAATAATAACATAACACATGAAACTTTTTGGAATACAAACATAATCATAGAGAATCATTTATTATTAGTCAAGACTCATTTCCAAGACTATCTTAGTGGACAAAGTCCATTTCTGAACTGAGTTCACTCCTTGTTTTAGTCCTGTTTCACTGAACCGGTTTAACCTGCCGTTCCAGCCATGTCTATCTCATGAGATATAAAATCATTACCCAATGAATTGGAGGGAGATATAGGTCCCACCCATCTCATAATGATACCATTCTTATGTGTGCCACAAAATCATAAACCATACATCATAACATAACCCATATAACAAAAATGGGAATCTTAAACATTGTGACATCATAAAACAATTTATATAAGATAATGGAATTCATAAAAATAATTCCATCATAACATAATCAAATCAATGTAATAATATGTATAGAAACATAGCCCTTTATTATCTTAGATGGAAAATTATTTTGATAAAACTCTTGAACTCCATTCTTGAGGAAAATATTATTTCTACTTCAAAACACTTTTCCTTTCTTAACATGTCATAAAATTCTAAACTAAAAGAAGTTGATTAAAAATAAACTTGAAAACATTTAAAGGAAGCTTCTTGTAAATAATGTTTTAAAAATCCATTCATGCCGTATAAATTAAAAAAAACATTCTTCTCTTACTTTTGTCGGAAATGTCAAAAATTACATCGTATGAAAAACGACAAAAGATTCCTTTAATATCTTTTACTAAAAACTCACAGAAGGGTAAAATTGGATATAAACAATTGTAGTTGGATGGAAATAACATTAAATATTTAGTAAACATGGATGTGGATGATAAATATTCCCCAGTAAATTCTGAAGTATAAACAATCTCGTATAAAAATGAGATTGTAAGATTTTCCCTTACCTTAGGTCCGATTTGCTTCATATGTGTCCGAACCTCCTGTATAATGATTTAAATAATGTCATCAACTTATTCCAGAATCACAATCATTGTTATGATATCATATATGGTTCACTTATGGCTTTATATTACCCGTTCTTTTGTAAATTCCATGTTAAAGAGCATTTTGGGTAAAATCATTTCATTTGTCATCCGGTTTTTGACTTGTAATTATTCATATGATTACTTAGATCATGATTACTTAATTACAGAATATAAAACATGATTTATATATAATATATATTCAAAATATATATATATATATATAATAGATCAGTAAATGGAAAGAAATACAATGTTCATGGAGACGGTAGACCGTACGTACGCATGAACGCTGTTTTCTTTTCCTTATTGAGTTGAATGGAATTAAGTAGATGACATACATATATATACACATAAATCCAGAATCCTTATTATGTCATATATTTCATTATTACTTATTATATATACTTTATAATCATTCATAAATGGTTAACGTGGAGAATGAATCTCATCGCGTCGTGGAGACGGTAGTCCGTACGTACGCACGAGCAATGATATCGATCTCATGATCGTGGAATTGTATTGGAGTGTATGTATACTATTTCAGAATCAATATCACATTAAATAATCATATATATTTATTATTTACACCATTATAACCATCCAAGTAAGGTGGTGGTGGAAAATAGATTTCACCACGGCGTGGAGACGGTATTCCGTACGTACACACGCGCGGTGATTGCATTTTCCGTAGGATGGATAGATGGTGAAATAGGGTTGTTTCATACTTATAATAACATATCAGTATATGAGTGATACTGATGTTATTACTTCATAATAAAACAACCTAAGAAGAATAAGTGGAAGAAGAAATAAATTTGAATGAATCGGTAACAGACATTACCTCTTCTTTGAAGCGCCTCTTTGAGATCTCCTTTTAGGGCACTAACATTGGTCTTTGAGGAAGCCCAAAAACTCTAGGATGTTTCTCGGGAAGTGTAGAAGAGAATTTGGCAGGGGTTGGCTGAGCTTGAAGGCTCAACGTGGTGTGAGGAAGAGAGGGAGGGGGTGCCCTTTTATAAGGGAGGAGAGGGGCACCTTTGGAATAACTAAAACTATTATTTTAATATAAAGCCAAATTCAGTTTTAAATAGCTCAAAATTGATTTATTTCGAAGATAAGGTAGTAATGGGTCTAAATACTCTCATAAAATAGAATTTAGATAAGTTTAGGTTCCTATTTTAACCTTATCATTTATATTTAACATTAAGTTAGATAATTTTACTTTTACAGTGTCTTCTTGTTTTCTTACATTATAAGGTTAATAAACTTACTATATCAAGCCAAACGAACCCCAATTTATTTATTATTAATATATATAACAATATCTATGTCATTTTTCCAATCCATAGATTTTTAGGAATAAAATAACAATTAATAATATAATATTTTATTTAAAAACTATTTTATGTCAATTTTGACACTATTTAGTAATTGATTTTTGTGAAAATCATAACAGAATGATTAGTTAGAAAAAGGTATATTAAATCAATACTAACATTTCATATTAACCTATAAAATTAGTTTAATTCATAAAAAGTCTTAAATTACAATTATTTGAGTATTTATAACATCAATTATGTCAATATTTCATTAATAAGATAATTACTGCATCATAATTGTGTCATAATAAATGATAATTATTTAATTCCTAAAAATTCTAAATAAATTTCTATTATGTAGATAATTGTATTATAGTTCTGTATACTATTCATGTTCGATGTTTCAAGAAGTTTATCTCTAAATTAAAATTATTATACTTATAAGATTTAAGAAAGTGACATGTTGTCACATTCTTTGGTTTTAATAATAATTAAATTATTTTCATGGACAAAAGTCCATTAAATGAATCTAATCTGACCCTTAGGTGATGTGGGTCGACTTTTAGTCATCCAATAGGATTTTGAAATGTGTTAGGGTAATTTTATAATATTATATTTACCCTTAATTACCTGATTTAACTTTAACTATGGTAAATAAAATTTACCGTAGTTACTATTCATAATTCCCAAAAATAAAAAGTATCTTGTTAACATAATTTGGATCCACTGATTACAAATATGGAATCCATTTTTCCAAATTCAGTACACAGAAGGTTCAGAAATTAAATTAAAATTAATCCCATTGTCGAAAGAAAACGTGTTTTTCTTTAAAACATTGCAAAAGATTGAATTGATTTATCCCACGAATTTAAAGTAGAATCAATGCTAATGACATACATTATATTAAATGGTAAAAATATATTCTATTTATACTTTAAACCATTCAATATTATAATTTAACCATATAAATTATTACGATGAAAAAAGTTGTTTTTCTTTAAAATATAGCGTGTTTTTACTATTCATCAAAATATGAAAGTTACCAGAATAATACAAAAAATTTATCCAAAGTAAATTTTTATTTCTTGATTACAAAGAAGAATTTTATTTATTCAAATTTAACTTATAAACATGTCAAAAAACTATATTTAAAGTTGATGCGCCATCAAAAGGCAGCAAAACTGCATTTTATGAAAAATACTTATTTTACCCGAAAAATTTATTTTGTTCTTATACCATGTTCTAGAAAATGTGTAAGATGAATAATAATGTTATAAAATTAAAAATTTAGTTAATACTATTCATAAAGGCTAGTTCATAATAATATTATAATAATATATTGTTGTTTAGTAAAACTTGGTATTGCGTACAACACACGCTATCGAGGAAGGTCGCGATTACGTGTAATGCAAGCCATGTCAGGGTTGCGTGCTGTGAAAGAATCCTTTGTTGTTTCTTGTAACATAATCCAACCATATTTCATTTATACATTGAATATATATATATATATACTCATTTTTGCGTAGAATAACTATTAACAAAATTGTGTGTAACACGATCCAAGAATAGTGTTGCGTATACTGCAAGCTAATATGGTGTTGCGTATAGCGCAAGGCAATATTTGTGTAGCATACAATACAAGACATTAATTAAAAGAATATTTTTCATAAAATCTTGGGGTGTTACATGTGGATAGGGTAAAGAGTCCCTATGCAGGTTCTCTATTGTTGCTAAGGAGTAGGAGGGCATGGGACCGAGCCTAGGCTCGTGATGCCACTGGCTGTTCTGTTTTGCTTTTATGTACTTGTACATCAGTTGTAATGTATTATTGCGATGTAACATGTTCTTGCTATTTTATTGAATTGTGACATGCTTCATCTTTACATATGTATGACTGCTGGTTTCCCTTTTTATTATCAGTTATCCATTTCAGTCACATGTATTGTTGCTACATCCGCTGTTGATGTATGTTTATATTATACTTCGTTGTTCTACACTTTGAAAAATGAGGGCATAGTTTCCCCACTATCATCCCTTGGCCCTCACTACTAGTCGGCATCCTCTGGCATTTCGGGAAATGCGCTTAAGGTTACATGGCGAACCGGGTTCGGGGCACTCGTTGAGTGGAACCTGGAGTCAGGACGTTACACGATCTATTTGACTCAGAATCTTAGAGATTCATGGGAGTGCATCTCAAAGATGATATCTTATATGGTAGGGAGATTCTAATATCCCATCCTTTTCTATAGATGACTCTATATTTATTTCATATACTATTTTATCATTATTACAGTTATTTTTTGTTGGGATATAAGTTGGAGTGTGTTTTGGGTGAACATTTGAAAAAATTAAAGACATCAGGATGTGCATAGTTGGCACATAATTAGGGAAAATCAGGCACCCTAACCCAACAAACCAACTAACCTTATATATAAGAGTCTAACACAGATGGTGCACCATTTTTCAAACCATTAACCATAAAATGGGAAATTGTGCACCCCTAAAATAATAGGCACATGGAAGGCACCCTAGAAGAGTAAAATGTGCCCCCCAACCTAGATAACCCTACACATGAATTAAAGTATCTGAAAAATTACTCAAATAATACTTTGAGGCCTAGAAACTCACCCATTTTGAACCCCATTCGACCCTAGGATTTCCTTCATTATTTTGGAACATTATAATTAAATAGATGTATTTTTTGTGTATATTTATAATTAAATACATATATTTTTTGTGTATATTGATTTTGGGTTTTGAGAATCATATATAGATCTGTATCATTGTCCTACTCAACATTCATGATTTTCATTTGGGGATTATCCATCAAGGAATTAATGTATGTTGTCTATTATTAAAATACCATACACTTATTATTAAATATTTGTTTGTGATTATATAATTTATAGAGTTTATTTGATGATTGGAATTTCAAATTGAATAAGTTAATGTGGTCCATCAAATAATAATGGGTATTTGGGGATTTGATTGAATTATGGAAATTATGACATTTGGATAATTATTTGGAGAGTTATTTATCAATGTATTTAATTAGGAAATTTGGGATAATTAATACATGAGTTAATTATTAAATTATTGAATTGTGTACATGGATAAATAATTAGTGAATTAACTATAAATGTATTATATTGGGATATTGAGTACAATTAATCATTGAGTTAATTATCAAATTGTTTAATTTTAAATTTGGATAAACAATTGGTGAATTAATTATAAATTATTTATTTGGTAAATTTGGGTATCATTAATAATTGATTGAGTTATGGAATTTTTTAATTGTTATTTATGGAAATTAATTGATTAATTATTAATAAAGGTATTGAATTTGGAAATTGGGGATAACTAATCATTGAGGTAATTTTTGATTTGTTGAATTGTTAATTAAGATAAATTAATTGGTGAGTTAACTATTAGAATTTGATTACATGAAAGGGTTAAATAATTTTTTAGTTGATTTACAAAAGATATTTTATTAATTTATTATTGAATTAATTAATTTACTTGGATTAATTAATTTTGAAATAATTATTTTTTGTAAATTTGGTTATAGGGCATGATTATCTATGCTAATGATATATACACATGATTGAAAAATAGGGTGCTAGACATGACGATTTTGGACATTGATATATGAGGAGGTAGACATGAAGATATAGGCCAATAATATGTATGTATGATTGATAAATGAGGTGTTATACATGAAAATCTACTGCAATGAAATTTATATATGGTTTAAAATTGGTGTTCTAGACATGAAGTTATATGCCCATGATATACAAAATTATTAGATAAATGGGGTTCTAGATAAGGTGCTCTACACCCAAGGCAATGGTATTAGACTTCCAAGTGGTTTTAATAATGAAATTTAATTGACATGGATATTGTTACCCCTTGTGAAATAAACAAATTTAGATTAAATACGTAACATGGTTTAGACACAATGAGAGCGAGAGTAGGTATTTATGTAAGGGTGTCCTCAGTAACCATGTGGTCTATTTCGTTTATTTAGTATTAATTGATAACATGGTAACTGTTTACTTATTCATTATAATTATTTCTTTTTACAACAACATACACATTTTAGGTATTGGATTTGTTTTAGATGCTATTGGTGGTGGCCTACTAAGTTGTAATCACACCCTACCTGGGAATCCTAATCAGCACATGAGGATACTTTATTAGTGCATGATAGATTAAGGGAAAATACCCTGTGTTTTATGGAAGATTTGGGGTTGGATCAAATTTGATATATTGAAGATACCATTTTTTGTATGGATTGAATTTGTTTTCAAATGAATTTTTTTTCAATGTGATGAAGCATCTCTAATGTAAATTGTTCAGGGAAGAAGTACTCAAGTATTGTAATTTTAGGATACATTTTAATTGGTTGATAATGGTTTGAAGAATTTGAGTTTCAAGGTGATTATAAAGTAATTTATATGGATTACATATCATTGGATTCCATACTTGATAAATTCTTCATGTTGGTAAATAGGATGATTGATGCACTGGAAATATATTCAATATACATGAATCAAATGTGGTACATTTTTTACTATATTTTATTTTTCTGAAGTATCATTAAATTTATGATTAATATGTTCTTTAGAACATATAATAAAATAATAACAATGAAAGAGAATTTGAGGGATTAGATACTTTGAATTGGAATTCACTAAGTGTATATTTGTAATACATTTAATATTCAATCTTAATTTTATATGGTTTACTAAAAACATTTGCTAGCTAGCTATGCCAATTGGCTAGATCAACTGATGCCATAAGTACAGTAGGTAAACCACGCCCAAGGGAATCTTTCCAAGATGGCCCGTAGGGATGTTCTTGGTCAGATGTAAGCCCACATGCAGTTTTGCATGAGCGAGCCTATTTATAGGTCTGTCAAAGGCCCTACTGAGAGGTGGGCACAGTGCGCACATGAAAAATTAGTATGGGGAAGTACCATGAGGGGGAGAAAAATTTTTTGAACCTCCCCCCATATCAATTGATTAATAATGTATAGAAAACATGGGAGTTGTTTTGATGTAGGATGAGTTTTTTAATGCTCTGATTGATCATTTTCATCAACCACAACTTGCCCAAAAACGTGGGTCATCTTATCTCCCTTGATCTCTATATATTATGGTGCCATCATCTTCCTCCCTCTACCACTCAATGCCACCATTATCTCACCAGAGAAGAAGGAAGAACAACCACTGCTGATTTATGGCCATCATATAAGGATACTTCCAACATTGTCTGGGCCAATGAATCGAACAAAGTGCATGGATGATAAAAACATGATTGGATAATTCATGAAACTTCAATTTAATGATTTATATGTTTATGAAAAAATAAAAACCATGTTTTAGGTGTTTATTTGAACATTTTATCCCCATGTATAATTCTTGGGCATTCGAGAAGAATAATTGCATTTGATCCTCGTCGCTTTCATATGATATGTTCACTGTAAAGGAGAATCCTTCTCGTAAAGAAAGCATACCGTAATTTGTGGGGTATCTTTTAACATGTGTTTTGATGATTTAGAAATTAAAAGGATCTCGTCCATTAAAATGGAATATTTAAAATAATTTATCTTGAAATATTTTAATTTGGTGCATTGATTTTGATCCTTTCTTATAAAATCAAAATCCCCAAGACCATACGAGGTTGTTGTCGTCCGTATACAAGATATATCTCGTTTAAAAAATAGAGCCTCTCCAAACTTTTATTTCACAAGGGGAAAGAATTGATCCATGATCCTTCAAGGATTCATGAATAAAGGCCTCTTTTTGGATATTTAGGTGGTTAATGAACTCTCTAACTAGATTCATACAGAACAGCATTCCACAATACAAAGGGATTATGCGAGGCATCTCCCAAGCTTTCGCATTGACATGAGATCAGTGAATCCCTCATATTCAGTGAATGATATTTATACATGTGAGATACTATTTGAGTTTAAGACTCCCACTCTTCTTTATGAAGAGCTATAAATATCATGGATTTCATTCTTCTCTTTGCATCGTAAGAAGATATACCGCTTGAGTAGTTTTTCCTTATAAATTGTATAATGAATTAAGATAAAGGGTAGTTTTGTCATGTATGAATAACATTCACTCAAGTGAAAGACACAAGATACATGAATTTTCATGAATCCAATGGAGATATAAAGAAGAGGAAGAATGTGCATGTACATTGAGAATCAGTAATGGATAGTGGGTATCCCCAAGAAGGAAACACATATGTCCATGCACAATCATAGAAATATTAGACATCGAAACTAGTGTTGTGAAAAGTGACAAAGTAGAAGAAAAAATTTCATGCATGCTAGAATGAATACATGAAGACTCACTCACAAATAAATGGATATGCACTTGAGATACCCAAAAAATTATTTAATTTCAATACATTGAATGCATGGAGTGTATAAAATTTGATTGGGTTAATAATACAGTAAAAGAAAAAGAATAAAAAAAATAGAGTTTGGAAAAATAAAGATTGATTTATATTTGGGGATATTTAATTGTGATGATGATGTGTTAGATGTTAATTAATTTTTTAATAATCAAAAAGGATTTTAGTTATTCATGGAAAATAATAAAGATATCTTAGTGTAGTTGGTTTCTTACTAAAGAATAATGTTATAATATGAGAAAAAGAAGAAGAATAAGAAGAAGTGTGTGAAACTCTTAGTTTCATGTTGTTAAATTGTAAGAAGAGTTACTTGAATACTGCTAATAAAGTATTAATGTTAAGAATAATGTATTCTAATAATAAATAAGTACCATGTAATTAATAGTTCGCAATAGGAGGAAGCCATCATTGGTGTTACCAACCCTTATCAATAAGTTGAAGACGATCTTGGGAGGTAGTATAATGATCCATACAAGAGATTTAAAACACAAATTGTTGGACTATTTTGAGATTTCTCTCTGAGGGTAAGGGAATATCATAATGATTGTAACCACATTAAGTTTTTTTAATATGTGTTTGTGTGGTCAGGATTATTTCTAGACCATGATAAGGACTAGCCACTCTTAATAAGTAGTAAAGCTTGAAAAAATATTATGTTCTATCCACATCAAAATCATATATTTTCATGTGATATGGATAATAGATTAATAGAATTAAGATCCAAACGTTTCTAAGAGATATAGGGACAAAAACCAATAATAGGATTATAAATTCCCCAACACTAATTCACCCCACCTCTCAGTGTTAGGCATATCACAAAATAGTCCTTATAATTTGTATCAGAGGCCGGTTCACCTCTAATATATTCTCTAAAGTGATGTAATTCTATTTTTAATATTTGAGTATATTTCACTTGTCAACAATGAAGTGAAATTTTGAGGACGGTTTAGTCATATTTGATAAGAAGTCTCTATCTACCTAAACAATGATGAAAAGGAAAAATAACAGAAAGATAAAGTTGAAGAAGAAGACCCTATTATCTAAAAATTTGGATGTTTCTATTTATCTATACCATGATTAAAATAGAGATATGTCAATCATGGAAAGTAATGAATAGGTTTCTCAAGCTCCCAACAAAAATAAGGATAAACATCATACCACTAGTGTCACGAACCAGCCCGAGTCGACCCTGAACCGGTCAACCAGGCCAGCCCGCGACAAGTCTTGAGAGAAGTTCCCGATCCTCCCGGGATGGTGACAAGAACCAAGGGCATCAATAGAGTACACAAGGGAATGATTTCGCCTATATATAAACAATCAAACAAACAGCGGAAATAAACGGACAGCCCAAAATGAATTTATATAAAAATTGAACTAAATATTATTTGTACAAGAAACTAAAATTAGAACAAAACCAACAAATCAACTGAACAATCCCGATGAAAAAAAACTCCATGTGACACTTCTGGTCACTCTCCAACACAATGATAAAAAGTCTCCCAAGGTGATCGAACTAAAGATGAAACCTGCACAAGGGCTAAAAAAAGAAGAAGACTATAGGCATGAGTATTAAAACTCAGTAGGTTAGCCCGATATTCTATTCCCAATGAACAGTACTTTAAAATAAAAGAAACATCAATTTATAGTTTTAAATTCAAGATTTGAAAGTATGGTTTTCAAATGAGGTTTCATGCTATAATAATTATCAGACAAAAACATGCATGTTTAATAAACAAAAATGCAAGTAACTATTTTTTTTCAAAGAGGTGCAACTTCAAAATGAACATAGTCTTCAAGAGGGCTTCTTTAAAGAATTTTAACATTCAAATATATAACACATACTACTGAATTTACCAACCAAACACACCGTATGCCGACGGTGAGTACAAAATAGCCAATGAGCACTAGTCACAGGAATACCCCTAGGCACTAGTTAGTTATGAGCCCTAGGTACCTCGTATCTCGGTGAAAGTAACCATAATAAATATCCATTCTCGTGCATGAGCCACTAGTAGGGAACATACCCATAACCTAGTGGTCCCCAATCATCATCATCATCATCATCATAGTTTAGTTAGTGTTGTCATCGTCAAACTTGCTACGTGAAACAGGGGCCAACCACCACAGAATCACTAGCATACTAGTACACGTCCGCCCACCTAGATACCCAGGATTCCCTTTAGTTCTCAATCAAGTTACACATATTATCGAATACACACTTCACATCCACATTCTTCACATTTCTTTCACTAATCAACAAACCGCTAAATATTTTGGTAAAACAATTTCATGAAGTGTATTGAGGCTTTGCACATAAAACTCTTTCAAAAACACTCTTTAAAATATAAACACACATCATAACCAAACCAAATCATATTTGGTAGCCCAATAAACATTTAATAAAATCATTTAATGGACCATAAAACAATCCCAATTTCACAACTTGTTATATACAAGTAAAACACTCCTTCGTTTCTAGGAAATGCCAAACGGGACTTTAAACATTTTCTCAAAACTAACCTTTGATGAAGGTATGCATTTTAATTTTATTAAGGATCTGTATAAACATCATTTACGGCTGCAAAACTCATTCATAAATCTCTTATAATACTCAGGTTACATATTCAAAACACAACCATTTTCGTAAAGATGTGAAACGGTCCATTTTTTTTGGCAACTCCGGCCAAAATATGTTGTAAATCAAAACCCACTTGTTTGTAAAAACAAATACAAATTAGAAATAAATATAAGTAACCAAAAATACCATTTATAATTCTTCCAATTCCTTTATAAATCCAATAAAATAACTTTTAAATCACACATCACACATAAAAGCTAACCGGGCAATTTACCGAACACATGCCATGCCCTTTTTAAACAAAACAATTTATTTTATGTACATGAAAAGGAATAAAACACCAATTGAATGTCATATTTTCATTCAAGATACTGTAACATGTTAAAAATACCATAAAACAGATTAAAATCCTCACAAAATATTTTCAAAGATAATGGATCATTTAAACAAACACTTGTTGATTACTTTCATGACAAAACAACACTACCTTTCACATAACAGTGATTAAACAACGACTTTGCACACCCAAAAAATTATAAAAAGGATTTAAAACAATAATATACATTTATATCAGTATAGGATAATATTAAAATGATGAAACTTCTATGATAAAAGCACGTTCAAGGGATATCCTACCTCAAATCTTTGGCGTAATTGAAACGCACACCCGAAATCACCCGCCGCGGGTTTATAAACCCTAAAACTCTAAATACCAGACCTAAAAAAACATAAAACCCATCAAAAAACATTGTATAACAAAACCCTAGGTCAATCAAGACTAGGGTACAATATAAATCAAATAAATAATGAAAGGAGGGGGAAGAGGAAGGAGAAAGGAGAAGGAATCTCACCTTTCACCATAGAAAACTCTTCGTCTTCCATTAGATCTGAAACCATATAGGTAAGGGAATGGCATGAAAATTAATGGATAGACTCCTAAGATCTGGACGAACCAGAGAAAGAAAATTGGTGGCCAAAAGAGTACGAATTGAATGAGTTATGGGTAAAACAATTTACCTTATCAATTCTGGACGTTTTTGAGGAAACCAGAGAACAATCGCCCTAATACGCGACCCATATGAGCTCCAAATAGGTAAAATCGATTATGAGGGATAATATAGGGTTATTGGCTTAGAGGGGGATGTAGAATAACCGAAAAAGAGTAAAAAATGAAAAAGCTATAAATGAAACAAATTATGTTTTTTAAAAACAGGAAATGGGTCCATGGGCTGGCCCAATACCTAAATAACTAACCCAAATTCACCCATCTTATGAATTTCTAATGGATCCAAAAGGATAAATAAATTTTAATGTATCAGTATAGGACAAGTGGGAAGTTGAATGGGTGAAAAAGGATGAAAAACAAAAGAGTTATAAAAGAAAAAAATTCGGTTTTTAAAACTGGGAATGGGCTCACGGTTGGCCCAAATCATGAAGTCACCACCCTTTCTTCAAAAACTAATAAACAAACAATGGGGATCCCAAATTATGGTGGTTAGACATATATGAAACTTCAAAACTCAAGATTCACCTCATCAAATAACCATTAAGGGGATCTGGATTTCTAATGGGCCGGATCAAAACAAAGACAGAAAAAAACCGTGTGTGACAATTCTCCCCACCATTAATGCTTTCCGCCCCCGGAAAGCCATAACACTTTCCGGCTGAAAAAAAAACAACACATACGGATTCCAGAATTTACTACCCACCATTAAGAATCAACTATAACTAGAAATGTTCTTAGGATGAAAATCCAGGAGACCCATGGTGGGTCTCCCCACCATTAGAAACCAACTAGCAATGAATAGACAAGAATTGAACATGAGCTAGAGTTGGGACTCACTCACACAAGACCAAAAAAAACCCTCATACAAAAACCTACTATACCAAGTTAATAGAGTTACAACATGAACATATAAACCACCCACTCCCGAATGGAGGGGACAATAACTTGGTCGACACATTCAGCACAATTCTGGACCCCCGTCACTTGGGGATGGGATGGTAGGGGACCCAATAATTTGGCCACTGAAGCCACAAAAGATACAAATAAACTACCAAAAACTCTCCACCTATGAATAGGTAACACCAAGACTACACCTGATTTTTACTGGCGGTCCACACAGGGACATTGATTGAAAACCCACATCCATGAAGGAATAACCATAGACACTGTGTGAGGGGTTAAGTCCACCACGCTTGTTGTGACAAAGGGAAATTCATAGAAATGAGGAACCAAAACATTGACATAGTAACTAACTTACCAAAACAGAGGAGTAAGTATCTTAATCTAGCACTCCACACCTCTGTTGATTTCCTGACTGTGTGAAAAGATTCACTCCGAGGCCTATGGCTGGAGCCCTGATTCTTGAAGCATTTGCTGCACCACAGTCAGGTGATAAGGATCACACCACTCAAAAAAAACCACACTTGATCACCAAACAAAAACCTTCATCTAAATAGGAACTCATAGATACATATCAAAATTCCTTATCACTCCAAATGAGGGGCATAATAGACGAGGAATTAGATGAAACACATCAACATCACCGAACACAACTGCTCTGTCCAAAAGAATTATCACGACCTAGAATCACTTTTAATAGATCCCAAACTGCTCTCTATTCCAACAAACAGGTTGAGGCATCATCAAAATAGGTGGATTTAACATTTGAAATGAATCCTTAGGTTGATCAGCAGGAAAGATTTCCAACGGAGAACTATCCCTGGCCACATCACAACATCAAACACATCTTTAAAAACCTAATTAAAATTTCTCCAAAACCAAGACACCAACAAGATATCATCTCAAGATACAACAAGAGTATGAATTGTAGATCACAAGGGAGATTACTGAATAAACAACTCTTCTACAACATAGAAAAAAACGGGCCACATAACCATTGGTTTATAAAAAAAGGACAACATTTTTCAACTCAAAACACTTTTTAAAAACAAACTAACTTGGTGGGTTTCAACATTCACCAATGGTGTTTCATCATGTCTCACCCACATGCACATTTCCATACCACCCCAGGCACCCAACCACCATATCATATATTTCATCCTTCCAGATATAAATAAAACCATGCATGTGAGCACTCATGAAAACACCAAAGGCTAAAACAAAACAATATCATTCCAAAAATCATGTACCTTCAAAAGGAACACCACCCACCAAGTGAAAAACCCTTTTCATATTCCACAAAAAAACCACAATTCATTAAGAACCATTTTCTTAAAAACCTACCCCTTTTCATTTTAAAAAAAACTTTTTAAATAACCAAGCCACTCCAAACAACCCCTTCTCATTTTTTTTTTAAAAAAAAATCAGCAATGTATATTTTTATAATCTGAGGTCCATTGAGACCAATACCGTTTGTAGTAAAACACCAACCGATCAACACTAATTGCCAAAAGTAATTTATCCAATTCAAAAACTTTTTAACATCCTAAAATACCCCATTTAAAAAAATATCCAGAATCACTTTAAAATTATTCACAATTTCAAAACATTTTATTTCAACAAACCACAATTTTAGATTATGGATAATACAATCCCTTTAAATAATTTTTGCTTCCCCCAATTTTTTTCACAAAAACACAACCTTCCAAAACCATTATTATATTTAATTATTGAAACCCCCTTTTTTTCACTTTTCAAAATCTAATCCTTACATTAAAACCCATTTCCACAATTCTCACACAAGGATTTTAAAAACAAAAATTCAGAATTCAAGAAAGGTTCAAGAGACCCAAAAAAAGGGAACTAGTGTCAGTGGGTGACTTGACCATATGGTTGGCGACCATATGCCAAACACAACACCAACACAGAGAGACTTATTAGGACCATTCCCCAGCTCTACATGGCATGCCAGGCCCTGTGAGCTCACGGAGGCCATTAGTCAGACTCCCCTTGTCATATCCCAACACCAAAAAAAATCAACCAGAACAAAGGACACTAATAAAACTGGACTCCCTTGGAAACCTGAGGATTAGAAAAAGAAAGAGTTCGTGACGCTCTTAATGCACTTACCCCTCAAGTCCCAAAAATAGTACTCCATCTACCTTGACATCCCCAAAATAACAAGGGCACTCTAAAAAGAAATGTCCACTAATAGCCGACCTCCTCTGATACCATTTTGTCACGAACCAGCCCGAGTCGACCCTAAACCGGTCACCCAGGCCAGCCCGCGACAAGTCCTGAGAGGCGTTCCCGATCCTCCCGGGATGGTGACAAGCACCAAGGGCATCAATAGAGTACACACGGGAAAGATTTCACCCATATATAAACAATCAAACAAACAACAGAAATAAACGGACAGCCCAAAATGAATTTATATAAAAATTGAACTAAATATTATTTGTACAAGAAACTAAAATTAGAACAAAACCAACAAATCAACTGAACAATCCCGATGAAAAAAAAACTCCATGTGACACTTCTGTTCACTCTCCAACACAATGATAAAAAGTCTCCCATGGTGATCGAACTAAAGATGAAACCTGCACAAGGGCTAAAAAAAGAAGAAGACTATAGGCATGAGTATTAAAACTCAGTAGGTTAGCCCGATATTCTATTCCCAATGCAAATTACTTTAAAATAAAAGAAACATCAATTTATAGTTTTAAATTCAAGATTTGAAAGTATGGTTTTCAAATGAGGTTTCATTCTATAATAATTATCAGACAAAAACATGCATGTTTAATAAACAAAAATGCTAGTAACTTTTTTTTTCAAAGAGGTGCAACTTCAAAATGAACACAGTCTTCAAGAGGGATGCTTTAAATAATTTTAACATTCAAATAAATAACACATACTACTGAATTTACCAACCTAACACACCGTATGCCGACGGTGAGTACAAAATAGCCAATGAGCACTAGTCACAGGAATACCCCTAGGCACTAGTTAGTTATGAGCCCCAGGTACCTCGTATCTCGGTGAAAGTAACCATAATAAATATCCATTCTCGTGCATGAGACACTAGTAGGGAACATACCCATAACCTAGTGGTCCCCAATCATCATCATCATCATCATCATCATAGTTTAGTTAGTGTTGTCATCGTCAAACTTGCTACGTGAAACAGGGGCCAACCCCCACAGAATCACTAGCATACTAGTACACGTCCGCCCACCTAGATACTCGGGATTCCATTTAGTGATCAATAAAGTTACACATATTATCAAATACACATTTCACATCCACATTCTTCACATTTCTTACACTAATCAACAAACCACTGAATATTTTGGTAAAACAATTTCATGAAGTGTATTGAGGATTTGCACATAAAACTCTTTCAAAAACACTCTTTAAATTATAAACACACATCATAACCAAACCAAATCATATTTGGAATCCCAATAAACATTTAATAAAATAATTTAATGGACCATAAAACAATTCCAATTTCACAACTTGTTATATACAAGTAAAACACTCCTTCGTTTCTAATAAATTCCAAACGGGCCTTTAAACATTTTCTCAAAACTAACCTTTGATGAAGGTATGCATTTTAATTTTATTAAGGATCGGTATAAACATCATTTACGGCTGAAAACCTCATTCATAAATCTCTTATAATACTCAGGTTACATATTCAAAACACAACCATTTTCGTAAAGATGTGAAACGGTCCATTTTTTTTGGCAACTCCGGCCAAATATGTTGTAAATCAAAACCCACTTGTTTGTAAAAACAAATCCAAATTGGAAATCAATATAAGTAACAAAAAATAACATTTATAATTCTTCCAATTCCTTTATAAATCCAATAAAATAACTTTTAAATCACACATCACACATAAAAGCCAACCGGGCAATTTACCGAACACATGCCATGCCCTTTTTAAACAAAACAATTTATTTTATGTACATGAAAAGGAATAAAACACCAATTGAATGTAATATTTTCATTCAAGATACTGTAACATGTTAAAAATACCATAAAACAGATTATAAACCTCACAAAACATTTTCAAATATAATGGAACATTTAAACAAACACTTGTTGATTACTTTTATGACAAAACAACACTACCTTTCACATAACAGTGATTAAACAACGACTTTGCACACCCAGAAAATTATAAAAATGATTTAAAACAATAATATACATTTATATCAGTATAGGATAATATTAAAATGATTAAACTTCTATGATAAAAGCACGTGCAAGGGATATCCTACCTCAAATCTTTGGCGTAATTGAAACGCACACCCGAAATCACCCGCCGCAGGTTTATAAACCATAAAACTCTAAATACCAGACCTAAAAAAACATAAAACCCATCAAAAAACATTGTATAACAAAACCCTAGGTCTATAAAGACTAGGGTACAATATAAATCAAAGAAATAATGAAAGGAGGGGGAAGAGGAAGGAGAAAGGAGAAGGAATCCCACCTTTCACCCTAGAAAACTCTTCGTCTTCCATTAGATATGAATCCCTAGAGGTAAGGGAATGGATTGAAAATTAATGGAGATACTCCTAAGATCAGGACGAACCAGAGAAAGAAAATTGGTTTCCTAAAGAGTACGAATTGAATGATTTATGGGTAAAACAATTTACCTTATCAATTCTGGACGTTTTGAGGAAACCAGAGAACAATCGCCCTAATACGCGACCCATATGAGCTCCAAATAGGGAAAATCGATTATGAAGGCTAATATAGGGTTATTGGATTCTAGGGGGAGGTGGAATAACCGAAAAAGAGTAAAAATTGAAAACGATATAAATGAAACAAATTATTTTCTTTAAAACAGGAAATGGGCCCATGGGCTGGCCCAATACCTAAATAAGTAACCCAAATTCACCCATCTTATTAATTTATAATGGATCCAAAAGGATAAATAAATTTTAACGTATCAGTATAGGACACGTGGGAAGTTGAATGGGTGAAAAAGGATGAAAAACAAAAGAGTTATAAAAGAAACAAATTCGGTTTTTAAAACTGGAAATGAGCTCACGGTTGGCCCAAATCATGAAGTAACCACCCTTTCTTCAAAAACTAATAAACAAACAATGGGGATCCCAAATTATGGTGGTTAGAAATATATGAAACTTCAAAACTCAAGATTCGTCTCATCAAATAACCATTAAGAGGATCTGGATTTCTAATGGGCCGGATCAAAACAAAGACAGAAAAAAAACCGTGTGTGACAACTAGTGATGAGGAGGTATGTGTTTGTGCATTTTAAAATTATACTCAAGATGATAATTCTAGAAAAAGTGGTGATGATCAATCTAATAATACCCAAGAATTATCAGCTAATAAATTAATTATTATTCTGTATAGTGTTCCCAAAGAATGTGTATCCTATTTTTTGGATTCTATCAACATATTAAATAATATATAACCAATATGGAAGAATAAACTGATGATTTGGAGAAGGGGTTTCAAGAAAAATTTGTTTATTATTTAAAGATCTCCAGATAGGTTGGAACCATTGATGAAAAAAAGAGGGAAATAGAAGTGAGTTTATCTAAATTTAGCATGGATTATGAAGAGAATTATATATTCAATATGTCTCTAAATTAAAGGGACCATGAACTTGAATATACGATGAATCATATCACTGAAGTCAAGGGTTTATATTTTGATGACGATTCCATGAAGATCAAGGAATATGACTCCCTATTAAAAACAAAATTTTAGTTTCATGAAAATGAATTTGATGGAATGTGGAAGGCTTTTTATGAGAAGATGATTATCATTGAATATCAAAAAATTACCCTCAATATAAAATCATCAAAATTGGATGCTCTATTGGCCAATCATGAGAAGACACATATTGAAACATAAAAAAAGGAAACAATTATTACTAGTACTCAATGATCACTACAATATTATAATGTCAAAATTACATCAACATGTTATAAAAAGACCATAAATTCATTCAATGATCTATCATAAGAAGATGAGAAGGAAAAGGTACCATCCACACCATCTTGTACTCATTTTTGTAAATATGTTTCTACATGAAGTTCAGGTTGGATGAAAATTTGAAAACATGTATGTTTGAATAAAGGTGATAAGATACCTACAAGAATGTCTAAGTTGGATATAAATAAGAATATTAAAGTTGGTTCTCTATAAAGGGAACAAAAAATCATGAATAAGACCCAATAATCTAATTCAGAAGATATCAAGAAATCAATTTTTTTTGTTAATGTTTATATTATAACAAATTTGGGTGTTGTGAATTAAATTATTGGAAGAGTCATCAAAGTATAAAATTTAAAAAAATGAAGTCTATCTCAAGGAGGATCAATCCAGTGTGGTAGAATAAGCATCCACAGGTCCTTAAGCATCTTTATATAGTAAAAATATTTGAAATTATTTGTAACATCTATTATCTATACAATGGTAGTGGTCACTAGGTTAGTACATGCTCATCTCAACATCTATAAGAAGATGATAAAAAATGGGATCACAGAAGTTGCCCAATAATGGAGAAGATACCTTTAGAATAAATCAAAAGAGTATTGTAAAAAAAAGTTCTCTCAAAAAGATTCCATGATGAGAAGATATGAACATTTTGGATTTCGAATCCATGAAGGTGAAGGGTGGTGCATCCAAAAGAACTACCAAGAAGGATGGCACTCAGAATAACCCATGAGGAAGATCCAAATGTGCTTCAATAATTCTTAAGGACATGTTAGTTAGTTTACCTGAACAGTTAGAAAGAATGAGGATTCTTTATTATGCACAAGCTAATACTAGATAATATGGAAAAATAAATATTCCACATGATGAAGACTATATAAATGAGAGGCTTCAATCAAAAGGAAACTCTTCTGATAAAGAAGTTATGTTTTAGAGATGCATGAAATTTGGTATCATTACAAAAGGTAGTTTTACCTTATTATAAGAATAAGAAGATGTCCAAAAGAAGAGTAATTTTGTATCATCAATGAAGTATATTAAGAATAAATGTTCTCTAAATAGAGTAGAAGAAGATGTCAATAGATCCATTTCACCTCAACACAAATTAAAATAGTTGTTCAAATGTGCATGTATGTAGACTAAACCTAGTGGAACAACATGTTTGAAAAAACATATAATCCTTGTTGCTCATATTAATGAAGCAAGGAGGGTCCAAATTATTAACATAAATATCTTTTTATTGTATTTTTTCATAAAATAAATGGAATTGAAGGTGAATAATGTTCGCATGGGGAGAACCTAAGAAGCAGTGAGTTCTATTAGTAATTGATAGAAAAGTTGAAGAAGATACAATCCTTTAATGATTCCTAAATTCATATTAAATTATTAATATGATAAAGGATTATCTATGATGAAGATGAAGAATGTGATTTCCTATTATGGAAATCCATGATAAGGAATATTACATCATGGTTTGGTCTTATTTCTTGATTTCTATTTCTGGTAAGATATACCATTATAAAGATAATGAATAGTGTCTTTTTTAAGGGGGAGACAAATGAAGAAACTTTCTAGAATTATTACTTCAATTAATATAAAATATGATCATTCTAGAAATTGATTTAAGATCACGAAAATCGAAAAGTTATGTCTATCAATCTCTCATCCTTGGTTATTAAAAATAAATAACTTTTTATAAATGTGGGGAAATTGAATTATTCATTTGCATAAGAGAAACAGATCTTCCCTAAAGCCATATATCCTTCATATTACACTTGAATGTTTGTTATCTATTTGTTGATGTGAGTGTAATAGTGTTAGGATGATTTTTCTTAAAAATATTCATCTAAATTTTAGTTATATCATTATAGAATTAAAGTGAATAATACTTAAAGACATGTATATGAGGTCTAATTTCATAAGTTATCATGATTAGTTTGTGTTGGACAACATTTATTGTCTAAATCAAATCATCTTGTTTACTACACTACGTTCCGCTCAAGTATACATAGAGTGAAATGATGGGTGGCACATTACTTAACTATGGACGAATACCCATTTTTCTATAAACACTGTATTTATTTTCAATATGGGGGATAGAATGTGAAATTAGTTTTTTAATTAAAGGGGAGATACAATATAATTGTTCCACATATAGAAAATACATTTTGAAAGAATTTTGAAGGTGTTTCCACAAAACATAAAGGGGGATATTTATGATCCCATTTTTATGGATTGTATTTTATTTCAAATATTATTTAATTTCAATATGATGAATAATATCCAATGTTAATGGAGCATGTGAGAAGTTCTCAAGTATAATAATTTGAAGAAAAATTTCAATGAATTGATAACAGTACTAAGACTATAAGTTTCATGGTTATTCCTAGAGAATTGTTATGGAATCCATAGTGTTGGATTTCACGCTCGATAAATTATCATGTCAGTAAAATAAAATATTTTTTCATTGGTTCTATGTTAAAAATACATGTATCAAATGTGATACATTTTTTTGCAAAATTTCGGTTTGTTAAAGTATAATTCATTTGAGGATTAGTTAGTTATTTGGAATTTGTGTACCAAAAATAATAATAGAAGAGATGGGGGCTTAGATACTTTGAATTGGAATTATCAAAGAGTAATGTGGCCAATCATTTCTTATTAAATATTATTTTTATGTGGTTTACTTAAAAAATGTACATATGAAAATAAAATTGGCATGCTCAAACATGTGAATATGTTGGACACTAGGTCGACCACACAAGAGGGAAGTTAGCCAATAATGCACACAGGCAGCACACATGGATTTATGTAAGCATGGTTTCATGTGTAGATGGGAGATCCTATGCATAGGTTGGGACATGGGATCACATAGATTTTGGCATATAG
Organism: Viscum album; assembly: GCA_963277665.1. Classification (NCBI taxonomy): domain Eukaryota; kingdom Viridiplantae; phylum Streptophyta; class Magnoliopsida; order Santalales; family Viscaceae; genus Viscum; species Viscum album. The sequence continues at coordinate 63,576,742 of OY728136.1, read as the reverse complement.
TGCTTCTGTAGGACTAGTACATGGTATTATCGAGAGGGGGGATGATAATTCTGAGCCGACCTTGTAATTCATGAAGAATAATGTGAAGAAAAACTGAAGGATTTTTTTGTTGGATGATTCTTTTAACACTTGGAGAGATCTTCATCGTCTATCAAATCTTGCGAATAAATAGGGTCCTATGATCTCACACAATCTCTGTGCTATCCATTTCCATCGTCTTCCTCATTCCACCACTCAACACCCCCACTGTATCACAAGGGAAGAAGGAATAACCATAATGGATGATTTTGGTCTACTTTATGAGGATCATGCCAACATCGTAATGGCAATTGGATTGAATAGATTTCATGCATGAAAATGACATGATCAGATAAACCATTCAAATTCATGTTCATGATTTAAATGATTCGTTCGAAATAAAAAATGAAATTAAAAATGCTCTTCAAACATTTTATTTCCATGGATGAGGCTCAGAAAATTGGGATGAATATATTCATGTGATATTCATCGCATGCATGTGATCTATTCACCTAAAAGGATGAGCCTACACGCAATTGAAAAATTCCATGATTTGAGGCATATCCTTTATCCCATGGTTTAAGGATGTTAAAAATTTGAGGATCTCGAACATTCAAAGAAAATATATAAAATAAATTATCTTCTGTGATTTTAATGTGGTGAAATGATTTTGATACGTTACTATAATATGTAAATCCCTGAGGTAAAGTGACATTTCTGTTGTTAGTAAACCCAAGATATCTTATTAAAAAAAAGAGCATCTCTGGATTTCTGTTTCAAAAATGGAATGCAATGACCCATGCTATATTAAGGGTTGAGAAAATAAGAGTCCCATAAGCATTCAACAAGTGAAAATCACCCTCAAATGATCTTCAAAATGGAAAATATTCTACAAAGCAAACAGAGCACACAGTTCATCTTCCCAGTAGTCATGATGTTATGAGATTAATGAATCCCTCAATGTTTTAAAATGATATTCATACACATATGTGATTCATGAGATGAGGGGTCCTACTTTGTTTCCTAAAGAAAAAAAACCTTGTTTATTTCATGCTCTAGTTTATATGTTAACATGAATCTATATTTTTTGGAGAGTTTTTTATTGTGAATAAGGATAATTCATGAATTTTAGGGGTAGTTTGATCATTCATTAATCACATGCACTGAAGTGGATGACTTGAGAAACAAGAATTCATGTGAATGAAAATGATATTTAAATAAAAGGAATATTGTATTTGTATATTGAGGAAAAAAATTGGTTAGTGTGTTTCACCAAGAAGAAAGTACTTGACTCAATGCACACTCATAGAACCATTGGACACACAAACTAGTCTTGTGAATAGAGAAAAAGAATAAGAAAACATTTCATGTAGACTTTCATGCATACATTATGGCTCATGAACACATAAATGGTTATGTATTTGAGAAACCTAAACCATAATTGAATTTCTATAAATTTAATAGATGATGACAATATAATTTTATTGGGTTAATAATTCAAGAATAGAAAAAGTAGAAGAAGAATACAGTTTTCCCAACATATGATTTATTATAATTCTGGGAAGTTTAATGTGATGATGCTATGTTGAGATAGTCGTTATTGTTTTAATAATCACAATAGATTTTTGTGATTCATGAATAAGAAGAAATAGATCTCAGTGTAATCATTTTTTTATTGAATAAGATTGTGATAAGAAGAGAAAAAGAGAAGATGAAGAAGAAGAACAAGAAGATAGTGTATATCTTAGATTGTTGATTAGAAAAAGTGATAAGAGTAAATTTCAGGCTCCTAAGTATGTAACAACGTGAAGAAGGATGGAATTGAAGTACATGGTAGTACTATGGAAACAACTAGTCTTAATATGTGGAATAATTCATTGGTGTTACAAATAGTTATCAACAAAAATAAAACTATCTTGGGGGTAGTATAATGATCTATCCAAGAAAAATAAACCTTTCACTATTGGATTGTTTTAAAATTCCCCCACGTGTGTACTGCAATATCCTACTCATAGTAACCACATTCAAAGGAGTTTTTCCTTTGTGGTTTTTTGGTCATGATTCTTTAAAAACTATGGAAAAGACTATAAACACTTATTGAGTTGTGAAGATTGTGAAAATATCATGTTCTATATTTAAAACATTCATATAATTTCATGTGAAAGTGAAAAAGAGAATAAGAGAATCAATATCCCAACAGGCCCAAGAACAATAGGGATAAAACGTTGGAATTAGAATAAAAAGTACTCAACAATGATTTTAACCCCTCTAAATGCTAGAAATATCACAAATTGGTCTTTAAGGATGGAACAAGACATTGTTCGGGACCCATTGTGAGTCGTTAATGTCTTTATTTTTTGTTTTCTGTTTAGAAATATTACACATAAATTAACACACATGTTTTATTCTTCAGATGTATATTATTTTTCCTTCTTTTATTATTTTGAGATATAGGTATTTTCTAGGGTTATATATACTTCCTCTATAGTATATTATTCTTCCACTGGTGTATTACTTTGATAAAAGATGGTATACTCTCCCCACGATCGAATTATTAGACCCACACTACTATTAGTTAGCCTTTGGAATATATGGAGAACCACTTTAGGTCATGTGGGGGTCCGAATCAAGACACCGGTGAGTGGTACCCAGGCCGGGATATTACAATGAAGATCTTCCATTTTAACTTTTGGTTCACAAAAAATGATTACATTGAATCCTCCAATGTCCCTTATGGATAATTCCAATCAACGATTTGTTTTTATGCCACTAATTAATTATTCAACCATAATATCCCTATGAATGATAAAACCCAGGGAGTACCTTTCATGTATTGTAAAAATATCTCCATATTTACGAAGATATTCATCATCAAACAACCAAATATTGAGAAATTCCTTCTCTATTTTAACCATGAATACAAAAAATTTAATTTATAAAAAACAAAAAATTTAAACTCACTCCACATCATGGAATTAATTTCTACTCATTACCTCGTGTTCTGAATTAGGTTCCACCATTGATCTGCCTCACCTTCCAAACGGCCCTCAACCAAAATGAAATTTTCAAACTCCAATCACAAAAAAATTTAAAATGTCATTACAATGGTTCTGTTCCATTTCTATTAAATTAAGAAATTATAGGAACCACTAAAAGAACATGGGAATTGTCTCGTGAAGAGAGTAAGTGAACATTGATATTTATATTAATAATTTTAGAATCATCCTAATTTATATATATAGAATGGTTTGTTAACATAACAGTGATGTTTTTCCATTCAAACCCATTAAATTCATTTTTTCAAGATGAAAATCATTTCATATCCTATTACACTCAACATTTACATGGTTCCTCTGAGTTACATCCATTTACTAAAACCAAAAAAGAAAAGTCTAAGAAACAATAATCATATAGCAGAACCTTATAAACATGATAAATAACTTACAGGGTGTGTAAATCATGTCCCCTTATTATTATTCTATGATACCAAGGATTTATACAATTTCTATAAAATTTATCATCTATTTAAATCCTTCATGATGATTCATAACTTGTTTGTGAATTTTTAATGAACATGTCATTAAAGAGTAAAAACACATGTAAAATAACTCCCATTTTGGTTTTACTAGGTGAAAATCATGTCCATCTTAATGTGGGATTTTCCGAGATTTTAATTCTTGGTACTTATGTGTAATATAAAAACACACTTTTATATCCAAAAAGAAATTAAATTTCTTGGAAATGATTCATCCTTTCCTTTACCAAAAATCCCATACATTTTTCTATGATTTTTCTTATTTGTTGTCTTATGCTTAGAAAAATACCAATATATATTTCATGTAATATATGTTGGTATCATACTAAATTTTTCTGATTATTATTTCCCAATTATAACTAAAACATTCTTTTTTAACATCTATAGAGATAAAGGAATCACATAGATAGACATTACATATTTTAAGTGAGTTTTACATTCATTACACAAACACTTTATTGAGGAACGTAATAGTATACTGTCTTTGGAGACTAGGTATACAATATTCTAATTTGGTGAATGACATTAAATATTTAACATAATGATCTTACACGTTATCACTCTTCAAAATGACACCATACATAAAACCATTCTTCATAACCTAGAGAAACAAAACATAATAAATAATGATCATATATTCTTAGTATGGGTAAATAATAGATATATATAATCATAAAATGAAGTTAAGATTATGAGAACATGATCATAACATTAGGAAAACATACTCATCATTAAAAATATTATAATATTCAGTTATAGAATGATGATTGAATGTTCATTAGAAATAAATCATAATTGAATCAAGGAATGTGATCCATGAGATAATAACATTGGAATAAGACCATGATTTATGGATTGAGCATAATTTTAAATTAGTTTGAACATGTAAAAATAGAGAAATGTTCTCTCATTAAGTCATGGACAAGAAAATAGGACTTGTAATAAACTTATAGATATGATGTTAGGTCCACACATAACATTATAGACATAAAATAAAGGTACACTAATAAAAATGTTAACATGTTATTAGGGTCATCAAAAACAACATTAATATATTATAATGTTCATGCATGACATTGTAAACATATAATTCAATTCATTCACAACATTAATAACATGTTATTAAGATCATTCCTAACATTTTGTACATGTAATTGGGTTCATGTATAACATATTCACACATGAGTTATCAATATTTACCCAATTAATTATAGGGATATATGGGTCTCACCCATCAGATAATGAAATTCATACATATTTGCAACAAAAGATTCTAAACAATTCATCATACCATAAACCATGAAATGAAATGAGTTTAAAAAATATCTAAACTTATCTTTACCTTTGGAAAATAGAATATTTTATCAATCATTTCATCATTTCATTATAGAATAACCCATATAAAAAGAAGTGACATTCATAATAATTTTATCTTTTTACAACCACTTGAATAGAAATGAGTTTCTTATACATCTTGTCATAAAAAAACATTATGAGAAATATTAATAATGGTATCCTTAAATGAAATCACAATAAAATCATAGGTTACATCAATGGATATCATCATATATGGAGATTTATTTTGAAATATAACTTGGAATTTTTTTAGGAAAATAATTGTTCATCAAAAACCAATATTAGGAAAAAAAATTTCAAAAACCATTTTAAATGTAAATATATTTGGAAATTACCTTGAAAACATATAAAGTCAAAATTGATGAAAATAATGGTCATGATGGTGGAAAATTCTATTTATGTTGTACATGTTGAAAAAATGATTGCTTTTACATTTTTTATAAAAGATAAACTGTAATTTTTTGGAAAAAACATGAAAATTACATTAAATACAATTTTTAAAAAATCAATGCTACGAAAAAAATTTTACTAATTAATTTAAGTAAATTAAAAAACATTTTAATTTTTTTTATATAAATGGTTATTTAAGAAAAATTATTTTTGATAGAATAGAAAAGAATTTTTTTTTTCATTAAAAAAAATTCTTTTTTAATCATGAGTATTTGAGTTTATTAAAATGAAGGGAAAAACTTATTCACATGACATAACTATAAAGTAAGGAAAAAATTATTTTCTTATGATATAAGTAATAATATGTCATCATTGAAAGCATAATCATAAACAAACCGAATAATCTACTAAGTACAAGAACATCACTATGACACATTCTTTATCCATAATGTAGTGGATGATGCTATAATGGAGATTTTAAAATTGTTTCCATTGAGAGACCCCTATAGAATTATTATGAAAAAATTAACCCCATTAATCTCACATAGACTCCTATGCCTCACATATTAATAGTTTTTAAAATTTTATTAAATAATTAGTTCTAATTAGTGAAATAAATCAACATTATATTTTCCCCAAAATTAATATTTCACACACATTTATAAATCCACTTCAATGTGAGTTATTTTTTATCCTACTGTAAAAAACAATGTTTTGGATTTTCCATTTGTCTGAAGAGGTCCCAAGAGTTACCCAAACTATGATTCATATTTTTTTGATAATATGGGAGATATGGTTAAACAAATATTTATTGTATGTGGAGAGAAATATTGATAAAATGAGGAATAATCACTGACACATCATATAAATCTATAAAAAATGTTGAATGGGTGAGTTTGTTTAATGTATAAATGGACACATGAATTAATGGATAGTTCATCAAAGTAACATGACCCCAATTTATTTTCATTGAGGGTCAAAATTCAATAAAAATGTATCTTTATCCAATTTGAGGTGAAAAACTAATTTCATGTTTAATAGGATATTCAAGAATTTTTTTTATTTAATGTGGATGGGTTTATAGACATATAAATTTTTATATGAATGGTTGAATGTAGTTTCCAATATATTAACATGGGGGAGATTAAAGTACCAATTATATTATTAGTGATGTTTTTATTGAGTTGAATTTATTTCCAACCACTATTGTGATATACTAAAAGTTTTTGAGTAGTTTTTAGGTGTTCCAAATGTTTTTTCACATTGATATATGTAGTTTGAAGTTATTATGATGATTTTTAAGAAACTCTAGATGATTCAAAGATAATGAAAATTTAAAAAGTCCCATTATTATGTCATTAAAATTATCCATCATACAATCTCATAGAGAGTAAACCATCAGTGAAATTTATTTCATCGATATTTTATATAACACATTGAGTTATCAAAATAAGTATTCATCAAACATATTATTTTATATATAATAAACCTTACTGTAACATCCTCTATTTGGGAACTCTATAAAGTGGAAAAAATAGGTTGGTTATGGGACCTCATGCATTCCATCCCATATTCCAGAGGCTTTAGAATAGCAGTGAGGTCACAAAACGTTTAGTGGGGATAATGAAACAACTGGTTACTGAGTTACAACACAATGAAGAAAGCATATAAAAAATAAATATGAGAGTAGAAAAAATAATTAAAAAAATGAAATACATTGGATACCCCAAAACAATAAAATCCAACATAAGAATCCAGTAAATAATAAATTAATAATGTAATGATAGGAAGAAATGTAACTAATTTTCAAGAAACATGTAATAAAAATAATAATAAATAACTAAAATAAATACTAAAAATTCAAATTTCATGAACCCCATTTCGGTCCCATATCAAAAATCTAGCCCATATAGTGAGCAAAAATCAACAAAAAGGTCCTCAGACCATGTGCTATCATCCAACCATGTAATATGATCGGTTACCAAATGGTGTCCTGAATAGGATGACAGTAAAACTCAATAGGTCAAAACCACTATGTATAAACATAAGCATCTTATAATAAGTCTTTAAAAATAATATAATAAATATGTGTATTAGTTCATTAAACAATTAAATTAATATTTCATCCACCTTAATCGACATCGTGATAGAATATCTCTAATCATGTATCATGATCATGCCAAATATAACCATATATTCATTTTAAAAAATAAACTACTACGGCTGTATGATAGAATATCTCTGAGCATGTATCACAACCATTCCAACCATAACAACATGAATGTGGAATAAATCACACAAATATTCATAAATAACCTCATCTTGTAATTTTAAAAAACAAATCATAGTTGTTCCTTGTGTATAATCATTATAATATTAAATTATGGTTTGGACCAATGTTTTAGAATTATAGCATTAAATTAGGTCCATGCCCGGTGTATAAGCATTACAACATGTATTAGGGCTAAGCCTGGTGTATAGATATTTCAACCTACATTAGGTCTAAGCCCATTATATGAGCACTTTCGAATGTTTCAATAGTCTTACACCTCTATATATGCATTAAAACATTAAATCACTATGCATAAGAGAAATAATATCACTATATCACTCCATAATGGTCAATGGTTAATTATAAAAAATATCATTCAACATTTAATTACACATTTTGTATATAAATTTATGATAACATAATACCATAATATTCATTTAAATGGTCAATACAATCTATTTTGAATTTTTAGCATCCAATAAAAAAATTTAAATCCATTCTAAACAAACATCCCAGTGTTAATCAATTCATTTGAAGTTAGTGGTTCTCTCACCTAAATGGTAGCCAAAATTTTGGTCAATACAAACTCGATTCAATGTATTCCAAGGAATAAACCAATTAATAATCTAATTAAATTAGGTTCACACTACATTAAAACCATTTCAATGTTTCAAATACATGTATTACACAAACCATAGTGTCATGGTTTAGATTCCCTTCCATTAACAGGGTATTAACATAGAACTTACAAAGCATAACAAAACTGAGGAATGAAATTAAAGAATATTGTGATATGAAACATAGACCAAATCATAGAATGATTAAAATTGAACCCAAACATGGTACAAACCTTCCAATTCCATAATTATGAACAATTTAATAATAAGGGGAAACCAAATCCAATGACATACCAAGGATAAATAGAAAAAAGGGACATCTGAAAGGGAGGATGGTGTTTTAAAATCACTAGGAATTTTCCCTAGGATCAAGAGGATAAAAGATATAGTGGATTCAATAATAAATAATCCATATAGAACCATTAAAAAATGCTACTTAGGATGTTACAATGTGGGTAATTTATTTCCACATTACTAATTCCGTTTTAATGGTATACCGTGAAAAACATGTATCGTTATACTATAATTATCCTTGATCAACTTTTCTGAGATATGAACATATTTAAAGATATATAACCAGTTCATGCCCTGTATTTGCTTATTGACATGTTTTTGATAGAATATTTAGTTATTTTAATTAATTCACATGGCATGTAAAACACATAGAGATATAATTCAACCCATTCTCCTGGATAATGACCCGAATGAACTCCAATGTCTTAGATATCCAAAAAACAATCATGAACCCATATAACATGTTCATACTAGGACTCAATTTATTCAAACAATAATATATTGATGAAATTTAGTTCAATTACAAAAAAATTAAATTCCATATTTGAATAAGACTATACCACCTAGGATTTAAAGAAAAACATAAAGGGAGATGTACTAGAAAAGACAGGTCCTTACAACCTCTCCACCATATAATAACTCACCCCTGAGCTTCTAAAAATTACATTGTGGGGTCTCAAAAATCATATATAGACACTATTCATTAATTTTAGACTACCTCTCCCAGGACTCCATGTAACGACCCAAATTATTTCAATAGAAAAATCCCTTCTTATATCTATGTCATAAAAACACAAAATAATGAACTACTAAGTGATAAGTGACCTTTAAACATAGTTTTGTCACCCCTATGTTTGGAATTTTAAAAATCCGACATACACTGTTGTGTTCAAGATAGTTTTTGGAGTCTAATGTAACAAAAATAATTTTTGGTGAATAGTAACCTACCCTTATGAATAGTAACCTACCCTTATGAATAGTAATATGACCCTTATGAATAGTAAATAAGAGTAACATTACCTATGAATAATAAAATAAAATTTAGACATCATAGAAAGTGATAATGTGACCTTAGTAAACATTTTTGGTATTTTATAAGTCATAAATGATTAATTATAATTAATTAATTTAAAATAATATTTATTTTCCTGAAATATATTCATAAATTATTGAATCAATGTCTAATAGTTTTTAGATAATTTTATAAGACCCTACGTAATTTTTGAAAGAACTACAAAATCAGTTTTAATTTTAAAAACATTTTTTTTAAGTAGATTATGATTTTAATTAAATATTAAATTAATAATATTTAGAAAATTATTTTTGAAAAATGGACTTCATTTTTGGATTATACACGTCGAAAAATGGTTGGGGTAAAATTTTGGGATTTTTCTGAGATACTTGAATTTTTGATGAATAGTAGAATACATTAATTTATCATATAAATACATTTTAATTAAAACCCACTATTCCTGACATCACAAGTGATGTAAGCACACTAATCCCGAATTCAAAAGTCTTACTTACTATTCTTAGTCATCCAAGACTCACTATTCCTTGTCTTAGGTGAAATTAATAAACTAATCAATTTTATATTAAGGAAACCCCTCTCCCCTCCACTATAAAAGCCACCCTTCACTCCCTCTTTTCCTCACACCTCTCAAGATCCAAGCCTTCTCTAAATTCTGCCCAAACACCTTCCCTAGATCATCCCCCACGTCCAAAAGCTGCTGGTCTCATCAAAAGACCAAGTTTAGCTTCCTTAATGAGGATCTCAAGAGAAGGATTCTAAAGGTAATTTCTCCCTCTCTTCTCCTTTAATTTCCTTTCAAGTTCAAGTTCCTTTCTTGATCTCTCCCTACCTATCTTCATCCAAATTGTTTTTTAACTCCAGTATTATATATATAATGTAATCATATGATTCTAATGTTATATTATATCACCCCACACCCTTTCCATATTCCTTTTATTTTATTAAAGAGAACGTTGTTCATGTGGTGATAATTTATCACCTTCAAAAACAACATGCTCTCTTCTTCCATTTATCCCTTCAATATGGTCATGAAACCTTTTTTATGGTTGAACCAGAATGTTTTATATGTATTATGTTCTATTTTAAGTTCTGGAAATAACCTATGGCCATACTACTAAGTGAAAAATTAAAATGAGTTGGTTGTGATCCAAAAACCGCTCAAATTAGCCCAAATAATCTTCATTTAATTCTTATCTAATGATTCGGCCAAATGGATCTAATATAACTCATTATAAAATCATTAAATATTCTGTAATATCATTAATTACATGTAATATTAGTTCTGGTTGTTTACCCACGATCTACCCAGACATCAAATTAAGAATACAAGTGGACCGCTCAAGAAAACCATGGAAACGAACATCCCCGATCAATGTTTTTAAACTCTATAAGTCAACCAATGGAACATAATATGAAATAATGAAACCAGAATTAACCCTATTAATGTATAAAGGGTTATTGAATTTCTAATTAATGAATATAATGTCATTATACAGGACATTAAAGAGAAGGAGGCATTCGAGTACAAGGTAAGGGGAAATCTCGAACCCAATTTTCTTCCTTCGGGTTCTCCCTCTTTCACTCCATTTTTGATATGGTTACTCCTCAAAGGTCTTTTGTTCATCATTTCCTTTACTTTTCTGGGATATACATGTTTTTCACTGGTCTTTATTTCCATAAAAATGTTTTCCAAAAGAACTCTTCTTTCAAGATCTCACCTTTTACCTCTCATTCAAGATTGATGGTTCTTATATCAAGTATGTTGTTCCCTCTTTCGTTTGGGAACCAAATGCTTATGAATGTGTTATTATGAGATGAAACCCATTCCTTTCCATGGGTTATTTATGTACATGTTTTTTATGTGTTCTATGTGGCAATCATGATAATTATAATGTTATGATGTGACGGGTGCGCCCGGAATTATATAGCTCAATATGAATGTTTAAACATGACGGGTGCGCCCAGAATTATATAGCACTCCAATGCATTGGGTAAAGTGATGAATCTCATGAGTAAATGTGAAATGATGCGTGAACATGATGCTAGCTTTGTTCACAAGTATGTGTGGTAGTTAACCACTAAGACATGATGTTTGATTTTTATGCTTTGCCACATTTCAAGTTTATTGTTTATGCTCCTCTCATGTTCAAGATCTTCTTCCTATGTCATGATTATGCTCACCCCATGCTATATTGATCTTATATATCCTCTTACTGGGCTTTTATCTCACCCCTTTTTATGTATATCCTCAGGTGGCTACATGTACTAAGGAGAGGACAAGTGCCAATAAGAACCAATAGAAGAAGAAATTAAACAAATGTTTATGCTTAAAGTTGTATTTGTTATGTATGGTCCTAGTTTTCCCAAGACACTAAACATCTAGATCCTCCATGTGTAAAACTATTATGTTGTTTATCTTTGAAATGATGTAATAGTAATGTAAGAAAAGGCCGGGTTGCTATATTTGGAATCATAGGAAAGGATTAGTTAATTTGAGAATTAGGATTAGTGAACCCTAAAGAAAACCTCTAGCATGAGACTAAGTACAAATGTGCACAAAAGGATATTTACCTGGGGATCCCATATGTTATGTTTTTGGTTTATTTGTCTAAATGAATAAGTTATTCATGACTTGTTTACTTATGTTTTGTTCTAACATTTTCTATTTTAGAAAATGGTGCGAATCAGGAGAGGTAATAAAGGAGAAGTACCCTTACCTGTTTGTGTAAAGTGAAATTTCGGGAGCGAAATTTCCTAAGGGGGGAAGAATGTAACGACCCAAATTATTTCAATAGAAAAATCCATTCTTATATATATGTCATAAAAACACAAAATAATGAACTACTAAGTGATAGGTGACTTTTAAACATAATTTTGTCACCCCTATGTTTGGAATTTTAAAAATCCGACATACACGGTTGTGTTCAAGATAGTTTTTGGAGTCTAATGAAACAAAAATAATTTTTGGTGAATAGTAACCTACCCTTATGAATTGTAACCTACCCTTATGAATAGTAATATGACCCTTATTAATAGTAAATAAGAGTAAAATTACCTATGAATAATAAAATAAAATTTAGACATCATAGAAAGTGATAATTTGACCTTAGTAAACATTTTTGGTATTTTATAAGTCATAAATGATTAATTATAATTAATTAATTTAAAATATTATTTATTTTCCTGAAATATATTCATAAATTATTGAATCAATGTCTAATAGTTTTTATATAATTTTATAATACCCTACGTAATTTTTGAAAGAACTACAAAATCAGTTTTAATTTTAAAAACTGTTTTTTAAGTAAATTGTGATTTTAATTAAATATTAAATTAATAATATTTAGAAAATTATTTTTGAAAAATAGAATTTATTTTTGGATTCTACATGTTGAAAAATGGTTGGGGTAAAATTTTGGGATTTTTCTGACATACTTGAATTTTTGATGAATAGTAGAATACATTAATTTATCATATAAATACATTTTAATTAAAACCCACTATTCCTGACATCACAAGTGATGTAAGGACCCTAATCCCGAATTCAAAAGTCTTAATTACTATTCTTATTCATCCAAGACTCACAATTCCTTTTATTAGGTGAAATTAATAAACTAATCAATTTTATATTAAGGAAACCCCTCTCCCCTCCACTATAAAAGCCACCCTTCACCCCCTCTTTTCCTCACACCTCTCAAGCTCCAAGTCATCTCTAAATTCTGACCAAACACCTTCCCTAGCTCATCCCCCACGTCCAAAAGCTGCTGGTCTCATAAAAAGACCAAGCCTATCTTCCTTAAAGAAGATCTCAAGAGAAGGATTCTAAAGGTAATTTCTCTCTCTCTTCTCCTTTAATTTCCTTTCAAGTTCAAGTTACATTCTTGATCTCTACCTACCTATCTTCATCCAAATTGTTTTTTAACTCCAGTATTAAACATATAATTTAATATTATGATTCTAATGTTATATTATATCACCCCACACCCTTTCCATCTTCCTTTTATTTTATTAAAGAGAACGTTGTTCACGTGGTGATAATTTATCACCTTCAAAAACAACATGCTCTCTTCTTCCATTTATACCTTCAATCTGGTCATGAAACAATTTTTATGGTTGAACCAGAAAGTTTTATATGTATAATGTTCAATTTTAAGTTCTGGAAATAACCTATGGCCATACTACTAAGTGAAAAATTAAAATGAGTTGGTTGTGATCCAAAAACCGCTCAAATTAGCACAAACAATCTTCATTTAATTCTTATCTAATGATTCGTCCACATGGATCTAATATAACTCATTATAAAATCATTCAATATTCTGTAATATCATTAATTACATGTAATATAAGTTATGGATGTTTACCCATGATCTACCCAAACATCAAATTAAGAATACAAGTTGACCGCTCAAGAAAACCATGAAAACGAACATCCCCGATCAATGTTTTTAAACTCTATAATCAACCAAAGGAACCTAATATAAAATAATGAAAACATAATTAACCCTATTAATTTATAAAGGGTTATATAATTTCTAATTAATGAATATAATGTCATTATATAGGACATTAAAGAGAAGGAGGCATTCGAGTACAAGGTAAGGGGAAATCTCGAACCCAATTTTCTTCCTTCGGGTTCTCCCTCTTTCACCCCATTTTTGATATGGTTACTCCTCAAAGGTCTTTTGTTCATAATTTCCTTTACTTTTCTGGTATATACATGTTTTTAACTGGTCTTAATGTCCATAAAAATGTTTTCCAAAAGAACTCTTCTTTCAACATCTCACCTTTTACCTCTCATTCAAGGTTGATGGTTCTTATATCAAGTATGATGTTCCCTCTTTCTTTTGGGAACCCAATGCTTATGAATGTGTTATTATGAGATGAAACCCATTCCTTTACATGGGTTATTTATGTACATGTTTGTTATGTGTTATATGTGGCAAGCATGATAATGATAATGTTATGATGTGATGGGTGCGCCCGAAATTATATAGCGCAATATGAATGTTTAAATGTGACGGGTACGCCCAGAATTATATAGCACTCCAATGCATTGGGTAAAGTGATTAATCTCATGAGTAAATGTGAAATGATGCATGAACATGATTATAGCTTTGTTCACAAGTATGTGTGGTAGTTAACCACTAAGACTTGATGTTTCATTTTTATGCTTTTCCACATTTCATGTTTATTGTTTATGCTCCTCTCATGTTCAAGATCATCTTCCTATGTCCTGATTATGCTCACCTCATGCTATATTGATCTTATCTATCCTCTTATTGGGATTTTATCTCACCACTTTTTATGTATATCCTCAGGTGGCTACATGTACTAAGGAGAGGACAAGTGCCAATAAGAAGCAATAGAAGAAGAAATTAATCAAATGTTTATGCTTAAAGTTGTATTTGTTATGTATGGTCCTAGTTTGCCCAAGAAACTAAACCTCTAGATCCTCCATGTGTAATAATATTATGTTGTTTATCTTTGAAATGATGTAATAGTAATGTAAGAAAAGGCCGGGTCTCTATAGTTGGTATCAGAGGAAAGGTTTAGTTAATTTGGGAATTAGGATTAGTGAACCCTAAAGAAAACCTCTAGCATGAGACTAAGTACAAATATGTACACAAGGATATTTACATGGGGATCCCATATGTTATGTTTTTGATTTATTTTTCTAAATGAATAAGTTATTCATGACTTGTTTACTTATGTTTTGTTCTAACCTTTTCTATTTTAGAAAATGGTGCGAATCAGGAGAGGTAATAAAGGAGAAGTACCCTCACCTGTTTGTGTAAAGTGAAATTTTGGGAGCGAAATTTCCTAAGGGGGGAAGAATGTAACGACCCAAATTATTTCAATAGAAAAATACCTTCTTATATCTATGTCATAAAAACAAAAAATAATGAACTACTAAGTGATAAGTGACCTTTAAACACAATTTTGTCACCCCTATGTTTGGAATTTTAAAAATCCAACATACACTGTTGTGTTCAAGATAGTTTTTGGAGTCTAATGAAACAAAAATAATTTTTGGTGAATAGTAACCTACCCTTATGAATAGTAACCTTCCCTTATGAATAGTAATATGACCCTTATGAATAGTAAATAAGAGTAACATTACCTATGAATAATAAAATAAAATTTAGACATCATAGAAAGTGATAATTTGACCTTAGTAAACATTTTTGGTATTTTATAAGTCATAAATGATTAATTATAATTAATTAATTTAAAATAATATTTATTTTCCTGAAATATATTAATAAATTATTGAATCAATGTCTAATAGTTTTTAGATAATTTTATAAGGCCCTACGTAATTTTTGAAAGAACTACAAAATCAGTTTTAATTTTAAAAACTGTTTTTTAAGTAAATTATGATTTTAATTAAATATTAAATTAATAATATTTAGAAAATTATTTTAGAAAAATGGACTTCATTTTTGGATTCTACACGTTGAAAAATGGTTGGGGTAAAATTTTGGGATTTTTCTGAGATACATGAATTTTTGATGAATAGTAGAATACATTAATTTATCATATAAATACATTTTAATTAAAACCCACTATTCTTGACATGAAAAGTGATGTAAGAACCCTAATACCGAATTAAAAAGTCTTACTTACTATTATTAGTCATCCAAGACTCACTATTCCTTGTCTTAGGTGAAATTAATAAACTAATCAATTTTATATTAAGGAAACCCCTCTCCCCTCCACTATAAAAGCCACCCTTCACTCCCTCTTTTCCTCACACCTCTCAAGCTCCAAGACTTCTCTAAATTCTTCCCAAACACCTTCCCTAGCTCATCCCCCACGTCCAAAAGCTGCTGGTATCATCAAAAGACCAAGCCTAGCTTCCTTAAAGAGGATCTCAAGAGAAGGATTCTAAAGGTAATTTCTCTCTCTCTTCTCCTTTAATTTCCTTTCAAGTTCAAGTTCCTTTCTTGATCTCTCCCTACCTATCTTCATACAAATTGTTTTTAACTCCAGTATTATACATATAATGTAATATTATGATTCCAATTTCATATTATATCACCCCACACCCTTTCCATCTTCCGTTTATTTTATTAAAGAGAACGTTGTTCATGTGGTGATAATTTATCACCTTCAAAAACAACATGCTCTCTTCTTCCATTTATACCTTAAATCTGGTCATGAAACCATTTTGATGGTTGAACCAGAATGTTTTATATGTATTATGTTCTATTTTAAGTTCTGGAAATAACCTATGGCCATACTACTAAGTGAAAAATTAAAATTAGTTGGTTGTGATCCAAAAACCGCTTAAATTAGCCCAAATAATCGTCATTTAATTCTTATCTAATGATTCGGCCACATGGATCTAATATAACTCATTATAAAATCATTAAATCTTCTATAATATCATTAATTACATGTAATATCAGTTCTGGATGTTTACCCATGATCTACCCAAACATCTAATTAAGAGTTCAAGTGGACCGCTCAAGAAAAGCATGAAAACGAACATCCCCGATCAATGTTTTTAAACTCTATAAGTCAACCAAAGGAACATAGTATGAAATAATGAAACCAGAATTAACCCTAATAATGTATAAAGGGTTATATAATTTCTAATTAATGAATATAATGTCATTATACAGGACATTAAATAGAAGGAGGCATTCGAGTACAAGGTAAGGGGAAATCTCGAACCCAATTTTCATCCTTCGGGTTCTCCCTCATTCACTCCATTTTTGATATGGTTACTCTTCAAAGGTCTTTTGTTCATCATTTCCTTTACTTTTCTTTGATATACATGTTTGTCACTGGTTTTTATGTCCATCAAAATGTTTTCCAAAAGAACTCTTCTTTCAAGATCTCACCTTTTACCTCTCATTCAAGGTTGATGGTTCTTATATCAAGTATGTTGTTCCCTATTTCTTTTGGGAACCCAATTCTTATGAATGTGTTATTATGAGATGAAACCCATTACTTTACATGGGTTATTTATGTACATGTTTGTTATGTGTTTTATGTGGCAAGCATGATAATGATAATGTTATGTTGTGATGGGTGCACCCGGAATTATATAGCGCAATATCAATGTTTAAATGCGACGGGTGTGCCCATAATTATATAGAACTCCAATGCAATGGGTAAAGTGATGAATCTCATGAGTAAATTTGAAATGATGCGTGAACATGATGCTAGCTTTGTTCACAAGTATGTGTGGTAGTTAACCACTAAGACATGATGTTTCATTTTTTTGCTTTGCCACATTTCAAGTTTATTGTTTATGCTCCTCTCATGTTCAAGATCTTCTTCCTATGTCATGATTATGCTCACCCCATGCTATATTGATCTTATCTATCCTCTTAATGGGATTTTAGCTCACCCATTTTTATGTATATCCTCAGGTGGATACATGTACTAAGGAGTGGACAAGTGCCAATAAGAAGCAATAGAAGAAGAAATTAAACAAATGTTTATGCTTAAAGTTGTATTTTTTATGTATGGTCCTAGTTTTACCAAGACACTAAACCTCTAGATCCTCCATGTGTAATACTATTATGTTGTTTATCTTTGAAATGATGTAATAGTAATGTAAGAAAAGGATGGGTCGCTATACTCCGCCTAAACACACCCATGATACCACTTCACTCAAACCAAAGGAGTCACCCTACCCAAATGATACTTCCCACAGGGTTCAACAAACTATATTAAATTTTCCTCAAATTATGCATCCCCACTAAGCTCAACATCCTAAAATTCCACCACATGATAATGGTTTGGGTAATATGTTGGAAGTGGCCAAAAATGAAATACATCATGCATGGAACTATATCACCATAGAGGGGTTAATTATTATAATATAGGGATAACTTTATACCCTATCTCAAATAGCCCGAGTGACTAAGGAACTAGATTTCACATTTTTTATTATGTATTTCCCGAAACTAGGTGAAATCCAAAGAAAAACTGGACGACCAACCTCAAAATATAGTGTTCATCTCTTATGGTTAGGATATGATTTATACTTGATCTACTTAGTCATAAAAAATCCTAATAGACAAAACCATATCAGATATCTCCTACATGGGACTAGGCCCAAAAGCACTCAATAACGTATATGTAACCAAAAAAGTGTTGGAGCAATGGAAATTATATGCCGGAATTGTAGTATGGTTTGTGTTTATTGTCGATCCTAATTGGAAGCTCAGAATGTGTTC
This sequence comes from Viscum album, assembly GCA_963277665.1. NCBI lineage: Eukaryota > Viridiplantae > Streptophyta > Magnoliopsida > Santalales > Viscaceae > Viscum > Viscum album. The sequence continues at coordinate 63,558,030 of OY728136.1, read as the reverse complement.
TAGTTAATTGATCATATAGTTCAAGAAGACATCAGTATTGAAGGTAGCAATTTTTTCAATTGTTTGCCAAATTTTTGGGCATGAAAATCATAAAATGAAGACATGGGTTGTTGAATAATTGAGGTGCATGCAAAGAGGAATTGGTGCAGGAAATTGGTGAGTTGTGCATGAAAAACAATGTGGTGTGTGAAGTAGTCGAGTGAGGATTTTTGCACAGGACTTCTTTCAGAATCATAGTATCGAAAAATGGAAAAGGCATGGGGTTCCTAAAAGATATAAAGATGTTCATGAATTATGATTCTTGCATGAAGCATATTGCAAAATGAATGAGAGGGTTTTCACACCACGATGGGTTTTACGCGTGGGTGTCGACGATGCCTATAAATAACAGGTGACCCCCCTCATTCTGTACGGCTGAAGACCTAGAGAATTTCTATGTGCTGATACGCATAAGAGTTTTGCGTAAAGGGAGTTGCATGAAAATTTATGAGTTTTGTGAAAAAGTATGAGTTGCCTGAATAAGGAGAGGGTGTGAAAAAATTGGAAGGTGTGTGAAAAAGGAGAGGGTGCACAAAAGAAATGGATGGTGCACGAAAAAAGAGAAGTTGTGCATAAAACTTGAGGTTGCGTGTAAAATTTAATTTTGCATGAAAAAGGTGGAGCTGCTCATAGAGGTTGAGGCTGCGCACAAAATTTTCAGTTGCACGAAATGGGTGCTGTTGTGCGAAATATTTTTCTACGCTAAAAGAAAATATTTGGATCTAAAGTGAGGTATTGCATGAAATGGGTAGGTTTTTCACACAATTATCAGTGAAACCTATTTTCACATTCTAATTATCCAGTTCAGTGGTTTAGCGCGTTCAAGTGCATCAATTCCAGAAATTTATTCAAGCAGAGTATCGTTCTAAGAAGAGGAAAAGAATTCAATGTGAATATTTTGAAGTGCATTTCACGTCTATAAACTGATTGGGACATCACCCAAGGTATTAAGCATAGGAAAGTCAACGAGAGTGACCTAAGGGACACAATGAACTATCCTTGAACTTTTGGTACGAAAGACGCACTATCGGCATATGATCCTTGGACATAACCATTTGTAGTGAACCAAGTAGAATTGTTGTGTTAACTTCTTGCATTCATTTGTTTAACAGATATAACAAGTTCCTACCAACATGGGAACAATATCTACAACTTTAAAAAGAAAACGTTGACCCCCTGATTCACCCCTCCCCTCTCAGGGCGTTTCGGGGTCCTTCAAGGAGAGGAAAATGACACAACCTACCATAAAAATCCTTTAATAGTGGCATCTATATTGATTAATGGAAGCTATTATTATATGTAAACCCCACTATTTCCATATGATTATCCCATGTATCACCAAAACTCAAAAACATAAGATTGTAATATTTTCTCCAAAACCTAAATAATCCACCCAGGTTGACTGTTAGTTTGAGGTTGATATTATGTACTCAAAAGAACCTATAATCCCAGATATTTATGAATACCCTTCCATAAATACAACATGAAATGTGGTTCTATATATTAAATGATACTCCTCATTACATAATGAATTCTAACTACCTCTAACACAAAGATACCATGTAAATCATCAATTTTGAAGGTCTTCTTATTTGGAAAGAACTATGATACCTTCATTAGTTGATCCTAAATCATTGATACATCATTGTAATTATGGTTAATACTAGGTAATCCAATAATAAAATCTATAGTTAGGTCCTCACATTTCCTATTAGGAATGGGAAAAGTCTATAATATCTCAGATGGCCTTGAATTCTTGACATTCTCCTACAGAAAAGTGAAACATCATTCAAGGAAACCTACTAACTCCTTCATAATTTCATACCACAATTAATAACTATAGATATCCTGATAAATATTTTTAAGCCAAGATGAACCCACATTATGAAACATGACACTCTCTATTCATCTCCTTGTGAAAGCCCATGTGACCCCATAAAAATCCATGGAAATGGATAGAATAGCCACTACATAGAGAATTTCTTAATAGTGTCCCACTACTATAACGTTTTATCTCTAATCAAGCCATCCTTATCAAATTTAATCATTTTTTTGATCTTTTATAGAAGCATTGATATAATAGATTTAGTTGTTATAGTTACTCATCCCTGAAACTATTGATCATCTAGATGGATGTCTACAAAGAGTTCAATGATCCAACACTCCTTGAAAGACTCCCGAACAACATTTTTCTGCATATTAGGATCAATGTATCAGCACTAATGTTTCCCTATACCAGTGTATATGTTAACTCAACGATGAATGACTATAGATACTCAACCCACATCCTCTAAAAAAGGTTCATTTTCCACTAAGATAACATGTACCTAAGGATCTTTTTGTCTATTTATACCACTAACTTGTCACCAATGAAATAATACCTACATCATCTTAAGGAATTTTCTAGTGATGTAACATAAAAATCGAGAGTAGGTTAAATATATCATGTCGTTGAAATTGTTTGGAGATATAAGAAACCACATGATACTCATACCTCAAAACATCTCTGAGTCCAACATAGTTTTGTTTATAGTACACATTTTTTTCGTTAACTAGAATATGTAAAGTGAGGGTAGGTTTTATGGTCATCCTCCCTTTCATATCATAATACTAATGCGAAAAAACATATAACAATTTTTTGGGAACCATTGTTATAGGCCCCCAAAACATTGTTATATAATATACGAAGGGTTTTGAGGACCATTAACCTATATTACATTAGTATAGACTTATACCAATGGTTTTGAGAAACTACTAGAATAGTTAATGTAAAAAATGTGGTAGGATTTCATCTTTGAACTATGGAATTATATTTCAATAACCTAAAAACTAGTATAAAATATCATTTATGAACATAATATGATATATATATATATATTAAAAAATAATATAAAATTTTGTGTATTAAATATTATGTTATAAAATAACATGTAATAAATATTAATACCTATATAAATGATTTTCGAAACTATTGGTATGGTCTTATACTAATTTTTTGGAAAATAGTTGGAATAAGGAATTATTATTGAAGCTATACCAACAGTTTTGAAAAAAACTATTGGTATTTCTATGACATATAGAAATAGTTTTTTTACAAAATTTATGTAATCTGGACTTAATATATAGTCTATACCAATGATTTTTCCCCAACTATTAATAGAGGGTCTTATTAAGGAATCTATACCAATGAGTTTACTAAAAAAGTTGGTATAGATAGATAAAATACTAACGGTTTGGCCAAAACCAATTGTACATGGTCTCTATATGATACATGTTCCAATGGTTCTCTCTAAACCATTAGTATTGTTCTGTTGGTAGCAGTACAATTTCATGTAGTGTGAAAATATTTCCCACATGCTATTGACCAAACAAAATTCACCCTCTTCTTGGTCTACTTGAACAATAGTGTTTCTAGATGGGATAAGTCATGGATAACATCATGGTAATAACCTACTAGACCCAAAAACTCAATATTTAGAAGGAATTATTGGGATGTTCCCATGATTCATTGGATACTACTTTCTATGGCTCCACTAATACTCTATCTGCGGAGATAAAATGTCCTAAAAGTTCATTTTACCACTCTAGATAATGTAATTAGATTTATTGGGATACATTCAATGGCCTATAAATGTACTCTTGATAATGTCATATTGTTCATAACGATCATATACTAACTGGGATTTCATTATGATATTGTCCAACAAACCACCACAAACCAATCCATAAAAAATATTAAATATCTAATTCATCAAGGCTATGAATATAATTGGTGTACTAGTCAAACCGAACCACATCACTAAGAACTTATAAAAGTAATTTTCTCAATTAATTTAGTATGAGCTAGGTTTGTGGGTCTAACCCCCAACAGATAATAATTAGATCCCAAATCAATCTTGGAGAAGTTCATATCACCTCCCAACTAATCAAGGATATCATCAATTAATATAAGAGGATAATGGTTATTCACCATCATCTAGCAAAACATCTAATAATCCACACATATTCTCAAAGTCCCATCAACCATATTAGTGAAAATAAGTGGATATCCTAATGGATAAGTACTGGTTTGTATGATTCAATTAGATTATAAGTCATCCATCTAAACATTAAACTACCAAATCTCTTCTAGATCTATTATTTAAGGATGTATAGAAACTAGTTCTGCTCTTGGAACCAACTAAATCATAATATCTATCAATCTCTTGGATTCTTACTAAATAACTCATTAAGAAAGTCATCCTCAAAACAGTTTATCACTAATGGAAAAGAACCTTTCTACATTCCACAATCATCTATGTCATGATCAATTATTTGATCCATGAGACAATCAATATTTCATTTTCATGGAAATTATGTATAATTGTTTTTAATTATATAAAATTATTTTGAGACCACACACTTTAACAACATGTGATTCCAAGGTCCAGTGATACTAAAATAGAATTTTGAACATTTTTTAGTTTACTCAAGTAAACATGCAAGACGATTTTTCTATCTTTTGAACGAGTGCTCAGATCAAAAATCCAAGGGAACTATTCAACGCAGAATGTCAGTATTTTCCTAGAACATGCTTAACTTTTTCCGGCAAGGGCTGAATGGAAAAGTTAATTTTCATAATTCTCGAAAAAAATATCTTTAAAAAGTTATTTTCTTTTCTTTTCTCACCTATTGAGCAATGAATGACGACTCTACAGTGAAGAGATGAGGTTTATTGATGTGTATCATTAATGGATCATCAACTCGTAGTGTAAAGACTCTTTAATGACACTTAATAACGAATCTGTTTCTTAATTGAAACAACGTAAGAATGCAACATCCGAGAGTAATAGAATCATTTTGACATTTTTCTTTTTATTTTGGCTAACACATTGGTGGAACGGGGAATTAAATTGTTAGGATTATCTAACGAACCTCTAAAAAAATTCCTCTCTAATGAATAATGAAAAATTCATAAGAACAACAAACATCTTCGACACACCTCAAAAAATGTAGTCTAAAGCAACAAAAATTGTTGATATTTTGAATCCTTGAGGATGTAACGTAGAGGAAACGAATGACAAAGAGGAAGGGGTTTATTTTTTTCATGTTATTTCACATTCTTATTATAGATATGATTAATGTGCATCAACCAATGAAAAGGTTGATCTATGAATCATGTGTTTATGTGGGAGGGTGAATTTTCTTTTTTGAGTATTCATCCAAGATTTGTTTATCTCTAGTTGGATTCAAAAACCATCCCCAAGCCTCCCTATAATTATAAACCACTAACATGGAGGGAATGTGATTATATGAAAAAGTCCCAAGCACGTACATTCCATTATTTCATTGTGGTATCACCCTCAAAGTGGAAGAAATATGATTCCAAGACCTTTGCGGTGAAGAATATTATCCACGAAGAGAGTAGGCACATGCCACATGAAGAACCGACCATCGGAGCACGTCCGGTGGTCCCCTGAACATCTTCTAGTGCGGAGGTGGACCGTGGAGGTAGGAGGCCACAAAAAACTAGCCGCAGTGGAAATGGATAGATGCGGTGCCTTTCTGGAATCGTGTAGATGTACGACCTGCGTCTAACTTGTCCAGGTAGCTCAGCAAACCTCAGTCGCTTCACTCATATAAGAGGGGCCCACGCATCCGCGGTTCAAGCGGTGGCCAAACGTAGATACTGGCTATGTCCAAGCTAGGCGATGCACCCTCATCCCGCCCCAGCAGTCCAAAATCGCACCAAGCTTCCTAGACGCATGCTAGAAGGCCAGACCTCTGCCCTTCGGGTCGGGCCGGACTAGACCAGTTCACCGGTCGACCTGGGGGGTTGGACCCTCAGCCACACCAGGTCGGGTCCAGCAAGGCCCACGTGGCCTAGAACACTAGGCAAGTCATACTGGACTGATCCATACTAGGACCGGGTCAGGTCAAGTTGGTCGAAATAAATAAGGGTATGTGGGACCCCTGGGCCAGGATGGTCGTGTTAGTCTAACCGGTTCAGACTAGGCCCAGATGCAACCGACCCCATTTTACTAAAATGATATTAACATGAAAATTGGGAATTTTTTTGGTGAGCCATTTGCAACGTTGGGAGCCTATCAATGAGGAATATATTTTGACATGGCATGAGGAGACTTTCATTGATGTTGAGAAGCGGCGAATGGCTTGAGGAGAGATTATCCCAAGTGCTCTATGTACAGAACCTTGTAGTTGGATGTGACCTAAAGACTACAAACATTCGACTTTGTGTGACATGAAATTTTCCCAATGGACGGAGCTTCTATTTGACATTGCATGGCCATGGTGAGAAGCACTTTTGTGTGACTTTATAGGCCCACAGTACATGACAAGAAGGAGTACCTCATTTTTTCAATATTAGTGGGAAGAACTTCACTGTGACCATGCAGGCCCATGGTATGCGATGAGGAGGTGTAGCTAAGTAGTCCAAGGTATATGGAAAGGACTTATGTGTCTTAAAATGGCCAATGTACTCGATAGAGGTGGATTTCTCCGAAAATCTAGGTATTTGATGATGTGACTGAGGATTCATCTATCACTACCCTAAATGTATACTGGGTGTGAGATTTCTTGTGATTTGTTCATTACATTGAGGATTGTGGTGTGGTATTTCCTCTTTCTTTTGATTTCCATAATGAGTATCATTTTACTCACCCCTATACGGGCTCTTCCCACACATGTCACGTCCCCTACCAGCGACCGAAATTTCAACATGGACTTTGGTTGATCATGACACAGATGTGTTTAGGGAGATGAGACTGACAGATGCTACAATTGTGGACATGGTGGATTAGGACCATGTGAGGACCAATATGATCATGTGGATATGAATTTCTGCTTTAGCTTCCAGTAGCTACTCTACCCTCTTGACTAGTTGGGGTTTTCCTAGGATGGCCAGCAATGTTTTCTTTTTAGACTTTTCTATTTTCAGTTCTTTTATTGGGATTGAATTATAGACCACTTATATTAGTTGTACCTATAATCAACATTTTTATAGTGATACTTGTTTCTTTTTTAGTGTGTGTTACATTTTTGGGTGTGTGTGTCTATATAGGTACTTAGTAAAATGCCTCCCACCTGTAGGTTGAAGCCTTCAGTGCTTCTTTCCAGCACCTGGCCTTCGAGAGGCGGGTTTGGGGTAGTCACAGCATGGGCCCCAATGGATGTGTCATGGAAAATGGTTTTAGAGGTCAGTTGGTCCTACCATAAAGACCGAGAGTCTATGTTTTGTTTTGGGGAAATAGTGTTTATTGTTTTGTGTCTGAGTTCCAGATTCAGGGAGTCTAGTTTTAGTGCGGTGGCTGGCGTATCTATACACTTGGACATCAAAATCTACTTTTCTTCTCTATACATGAAAACACAGGTTGCATTAGTGTATCCTTATGTTTCTATAAATAAATGTCAGCTCACCAGGTATAACCATCTAACTGGGGTACATATTGATCTATCTTAGGAACCCTCACATAGAAGAGCAGCCTAGACCCCGAAACGTGGTCCTGATGAAAACCTGCCAAGTGAAAAGGCGTCAGTTCAGGGAGTAGTTCCAGATATGTCCCCGTAGGGTGGTTCCCCAGTGCTATGACCACCCGACATTCAACATATACTTCCAGTGGATTTGGGAGAGGACGTGCACAAAATCAGTTCCCTATATGAGTTTCAGAGATAAGGACCTCCCTGGTTCAGGCAAGAGATAGATCCTTTGGTTGTTGAGGACTAGATGGTGGTAGTGACACATGTCTTCCACTTAGTAAAGGCACTACCTGAATAGATGAAGATATTTCTAGCAATCCTTCTATAGGGAACGATACAAATATTTTGCAGCTTGACCTACCGTATGCACGATGAGGCGACCCTCACCTAGACAGACATCGAGCGGCATTTCTGGGAGGAGTTTTTACCCACAACCTTGTGCTTTGTGCGCATTAATGAGGTATTTCACCTAAAACATGGAAACATGATGGTGGATGATTACTCAACAATGTTCAGTGATATTTCCCGTTACTCAAAAAATATGGTGCGAGACCCTTTCTTCAGGGTTCGTGCCTTTAATAAGGGACTCAGGCAGGAGAACAGGGTATCGATGTTGTCTCTCAGCATCTCTACACAGGATGGGGTGCTGGAGAGATCCCTTATGGTAGAGATTATTATGGAGGTGTAGGCCCCATAGCTTGTGTAACCAGTCGACCCCAGGTAACAAAGCCTTCGGTAGGCAGTAGACAATAGACGTGAGTTCCCATGCAGGCCAGGTCGTTTAGAGGACAACATCGAGACTCAGGGTCAGATGTGTGGGGAACTAAGAAAAGAGGGAGTAATCTAGGAACTATGCTTTGATTATCGTGTTGCGGGTAGAGACACATAGCACATGACTGCCCGAACAACCATATTGATGAACAACAGATATTCGAGGGGTTGCCGAGATAGAGGGAGTGGTTTGAGTGAGGAGGTCATATGGGAGGAAGATGTGTTAGGGGAGAAAAGAGAGAAGTAGGTGGTGGGAGACAGTTCGAGGTTGTACTGCCACCACCCCTAGGTGGTCCACCCTAGCCATATGTAGAAGGAACATAGGGATGAGCACAAATTCATGCATAAGGCTCGTATGAACATGGTGCTCCAGAGATGACCTGAGGTATTATCTGTGTCTTCTCCACCATAGCTGCAATTTTTATAGACACAATTTATTGTCTGTCCTTCCTTTATATTTCTTTAATTCAAATCTAAGAGATTCTGGAGGTTCCATTGAATCAATCGTTACAGCTAGAGACTCATATGGTATGGTATTTTATGATTAAAAACTGGTTCAAGCATTGTGATCATACTCTTGGAGGTGATTGATTTGGTTGGGATCTCCTAGATTCAGGGTCAAGTACTTTAAATTTCCTCTTGGGTATTGACTGGTTATCCATAGTCTATGATCAGATAAACTATATTAGGAATACAGAGTGGTGTGTCTGTAGAGATGGGGCATTGTTTTTTTCACCGGTGAGAAGGAAACCCTTGCAGTGCAGGATAGAATTTCTCGGAGTAAGGTGAAACTAATCACTCATTGGTTCTCCAGCATCACCCTCAGTGTAGTGGATGAGAGGAGTCCAAGATATCCTATATTGGTGGATGGGTACAATGATGTTTTTTTATGAGGATGTTCTATAACAACCTCCTCGTAGGGAGGTAGAATTTTTCATCGACATGTTCCCCAGGATGGTATAGATATCCACACCGGCATATAGGATGGCTCCCACTGAGCTTTAAATGCATTGGGTATAGCTTAAAGTCTTGTAGGAGAATGGGTACGTAAGGACTAGTGTTTCACTATGGGAAGCCCAATGCTTTTCTACATGAAGGCATACAAGAGTTTGAGGTTGTGAGTGGACTTTTGGTGCTTGAACTAGTTGACCGTGAAGAACACATATCAACTATAGAGTATCGATGATATTTTTGGCCATCTAAAGGAGGCAATGTGGTTCTCAAAGATAGACCATAGATCAGGCTATCAATAGCTTCAGTTACAAGATCGGGATATACTATAGATAGCCTTCAGGTCCTAGTATTAATACTTTGTGTTCCTGGTGATGCCTTTCAGAATGACCAACACCACAACAATGTTCATGGGAATCAGGGGTAGGATCTTCCATCCCTTCTTTTATTGGGTTTTTGTGGTATATAGTGATGAAATCTTGGCGTACTTAGTGTCAGAGAAGGAGAAAGATACACACTGGAAAATAGTTATAGATACACACTGAGAGCACCAACTTTATAGAAACCTCTCAAAGTGTTAGTTTTGGATTTGGGAAGTCTCCTTTCTGGGACATGACATATCAGAGGAAGTATTTACAGTAGATCCAGTGATGATAGAGGCGATGCTTTCTTGGGATCCATCGAGGAGAATTACTGAGGTTTGAAGTCTTATGGGGTTGGCGGGTTACTATCGGAGGTCTGTGACTAACTTTTCTAGAGTAGAAGCACCCATATCAAATTTTTCATGAAAGGGACATTCATTTTTGTGGATGGAGAAATTTAATCATAGTTTTCAAGATCTGAGGTGGAAAATGACAAGTTACCCCATCTTGAGACTACTAGAGGAAGGCGTTGGGTATGTAGTTTACTGGGATGCATCAGGGACATAACCAGGTTGTCTCCTGATGCATGATCAAGAAGTAACTGCATATGGATCATGATTATTGAGACAACATTAGAATAAATATGAAACCGATGACCTATAGTTAGTTGGGGTGTCGTTTCCTTGAAGATTTCACAACACTAATTGGTGGGTGAATGATTTTCAGTTTACTATAACCATAAGAGTCTCAGGTATATCTTCTCCTAGAAGGAACTGAACCTGAGACATTAGAGATGGCTAGAGTTCATCTATGACTATGAAAAGGATATATTTTATACTCCTAGAATGTAGAACGTGGTGGCAGATGTGCTCAGCAGGAGGACTAAATTTCACCTGTTGAGTGAGGTGATGGGGAAGTTGTCCACAATGCAGATATCCTTCATGGATGATTGTGAATTTACTTACCTTCATTTGATGAATATTCTTCCCCCACTATTACAGCATGTCAGGGAGGCACAATTGGTGTATGTTGATTGAAAGGACTTATGTGCTCAGTTATCCTCAAGATGAGATCCCAATATATTTTTTATTGGTGGAGAGAACATTATCTTTTTTAGAGGGTGCACTGTAGTGACAGTGGAATTGCAAGAGGAGGAATTGAGGGAGTTCCATACATCCCCTTTAGCAGTAAATCCTAGTGTGGTGAAACTTACTAGGACCTCCGATGTTAATACTCTTGTCTAAGGATGAAGAAAGCTATGTCTGAGATCATTTCATGATGCCTCACTAGTCAGCATGTCACGGTCGAGCATCAGGTTCTGGTAGTATTTGCCTAGCTACTGGAGGTACTAGAGTGGAAATGAGGTGATATATCATTGGAATTTTGTGAAAGTTTTACCATGTACATACAGGGGTCATGACTCTATCTAGGTGATCATTAACTAACCCACCATATAGGCTCACTACCTACCCATCTGTTAGTAAGGATCGGTAGAGGGATTGAGACGCATCTATGTCCAACAGTAATTGCAGCTTCACAGGGCTCCATCGATGATTGTCTCATATCGTGATGCTCACATTTTATCTCAGCTGTGGAGGGGATTATTAGAGACATTCTGGACGTAGCAGCGCTTGAGCAAAGATTTTGAACCCCAGACAAATTTTCAGATGGAGTAAACCATACAGACCATGGAATATGTGATTTATGCTTGCATATTGGACTTTGGTCATAGTTGGGAGGACCACTTTCCATTGTTATATTTTTCATACAACAACAGATATCACTCCACAATTGGAATGGCACCGTTTTAGGCCTTTTACATATAGCCTTGTAGATCACCCCTATGCTAGACAGACCTAAGTGATTCGGTACTCATGGGTCTAGAGTTGGTACGAGAAACCACCGAGAAGGTGAAAATCATCTAGGAGTGGATGAGTATTGCACAGAATAGGAAATAGTATTATGCAGATAGGGGATGGAGACCCTTGATGTTTGAGGATGGAGATCATGTATTCCATTGGGTCTCAACCTGATGAGGATTTTGGAGATTTGGCTAGTAGGAAAAGCTATCTATGAGATTCATCAGACCGTTATAGATCCTAAAATGATTTGGAGAGGTGGAATAATGCCTAAATTATCCCACACAGATGCACCAGGTCCATGATGTTTTCCATGTGTCATTTTTGTGGAGGTGCGTGCATGATCCATTTCACACCATCGACTAGGGTGAGAAGGATATTGATGATGGGGAGACTACTACAGAGTTCCCGGTGAAGATAGAGGATCAATAGAAGATGGTACTATATGGGTGGTTGATTCCTCTGGTGAGAGTTTGATGTCCACATAGGAATCACTAGGAGAGAACATGGGAGAGAGAGGCTTAGATTCCTGATCTTTTCCCCCATATGTTTGATTTGTTTTTGTTATATATTTTGGGAACAGGAAAACCTAAGATGGGGAGAAATTAATGTCTAAAAAATTCCATGTAATTTTTTTAATTATATGGAACAATTTTGAGACCACATGCTTTGACGGAACATTATTCTGAGGCCCGATGGGCATGGAATGGAATAATGTCATTTTTTTGTTCACATAAGTAAACGTGGGAGTGGGGTTTTCTAGCTTTTGAACCAATACTCAGATAACAAATATGAGGGCACTATTGAAACAAAAAACATAGGGATTCACCTGTAATGGACATAAGTTCACACAACAAGGGCCAAATGGAAATTTTAATTTCCAAACTACTCTGAAAATAAGAAAATAACATTTAATTTTTTTTATATTCTCATCCTTTGAGTGGAGGACGGTGATGCAATAGTTTAGAAATGAGGCACATTGATGAGACTTATTAATGGCTTGTCAACTCGCAGTGTAATGATGATCTAATTACACGTAATAATGATGTTATTTCTCAAATGAAACAACATAACGATGTGACATTTCAGCATAACAAAAATGTTGTTGTGTGTTTTCATTTTATATTGGTTTATGTGTCGGTGAAATGAGGAATTAAACAATAAGGATTCTTTGAAAAACCTCTGATGAATATCCTATCAAATGAAGAATTGAAAACACTGATGAATTTCCAAAATCATCGATGCACCTTGAAGAATGGAAACTGAAGGGACGAACAACGTCGATGTCTTGAAACCTCAAGGACATAAAACAACGATAAAGAACATTAAAGAGGAAGGGGTTTAATTTGTGCATGTTCTCCCTCATTAATATTATAGACATGACAAATTAAGATCAACCAATGAATATGTTGAAATGTGAATCATGAATTTATGTGGGATGGTGAATTTTCTTTTGGGAGATATTATCATGGATTAGTTTATCTCTTATTTGATTGAGCCATAATTTATGAGCCTCCCATTTATTGTAATCCTCTAATGCGGAGGGCGTGGGCCGACAAGAAAAAGTCTTGAGAACCTCTATTGTGTGTATTATTTGTGGCCACACCCTGAAAGTGGAAACAAGAGTATTATGAAACATTTTTGGTGAAGAGGAAGTTCCCTAGAGAGTGTAGGCACAAGGAGCGTAAAGAAAGGACTACCAGAACATGCTTGGTGGTCGCAAAAAAAATTATAGCCTAGAGCCAGTGATGGCAGTGGTAGCCCGCAACATCAGTAATGGTTGAAGGTGGTTGTGCCTTAATCAGCGCATCATAGTGGTAAGAGTCTGTGGAGAACTAGCCATAGTGATAGTGGGGAGACACGATGCACGCCTGGAACTGTGTGGAGGGATGACCTATTTTCGTGTCGTCTGGGTGGCTCAGCAAGCCACGGTCACTCGACCATGGAAGGAGGTCCCCCTACATCCTTGGGTCTAGAAGAGGATGGATGCGGTGGCTTGCCGCATCCCATCCAGGTGGCGCACCATTGGCCCTCACTACATAGACTAGGCTTCAGGATGGTGGGTCGCATCCCCAACCAGCGTGCTGGAACTGCACTGGCAGGTCTGACCTGTGCCAGCCAGCCAGACCTACACCCAGTCGGATGGACCTCCACTGGTAGAGTAGAGCCATGCCGTTCGAGCCAGTCTGGACTAGACTAGGTCGCCAGGAGACCCGGCGTGTTGCACCATCGGCCAATCCAGGATGGGTCCAGCAAGGCCCATTGGGCTGGGCCAACTATCTAGGTCATATCAGACTGATCTATACTAAAAACGAGTCAGGTCAAGATAGTCGAATTAAACATGGGTATGTGGTAACCCCGGGATGGGTAAGTTGGGTCGGACCGGGCCCCGACACAACCGGCGCCTGTTTACTAAAACACTACTAACTTGAAAACCAAGTGTTTGATTGACAAGAAATTTTTAGAGTTGGTACCCTCTCAAAGAGGTAGATCATTTCGAATGACCTGAGGAGGCTTTCATGGAATTTGATATGGGTTGAAGGGTTTGAGGAGTGGTTCTCCTAGGCACGATATGTAATGAACTCTGTGGTTGGATGAGACCAGAAGACTACTGACTTTTGACCCTATGTGACTCGACTATAGCCTAGTGTAAAGCAACACTATGTGAATTTTCTATACCATAGTGGTAAGAACATCTGCATGAAATTTTAGGCCCATGGTACATGACAAATAGATGTACCTCATCTATCCAAGATTAGTAGGAATTACTTTTGTGTGATTGTGCATGCCCATAGTATGTGATGAGGAGGCGTACCTAAGAAGTCCAAGGTTTTTGGGATGCACTTTTATGTTACTATGCAGGACCACTGTAATCTATAGAGGAGGATTTATCCAACAACTCAGGTGTTCAATGATGTGATTGATGATTCTTCTATCACTAGACAAAATTTATACCTGGTGTGAGATGTCTTGTGCTTTGTGTATTACTTATAGGATTGTTGTGTGGTTTGTCCTCTTTATTTTAGGGTCCCTATTGAGTATTGTGTTACTCACCCCTTCACAGGCTCTGGCCACTATTGTCGTGTCCCATGCATGGGTTCAGCATTTCGACATGGAATTTGGTGGACTGGGACGTAGGTATTTTTACAGAGATGGGGCCGATGGACACTAAGACGGTGGACTTGGAGGCCTAGGACCAGGTGCGGCCTAATATGACCGAGTGGATAGGACATTCTACTTTAGCTTCTAGTTTCTACACTACTATAACAATCATTTGAATTTTTCTATAGACAGCCAACAGAGTTACCTTTTTGTACATTTATTTTTTTATTTCATTTGATGGGTTATTATTTTTTTCCACTTTTATTAGTTGAATTTGTACTCAACTTTGTTTTTGTGATACTTGATTCATTTTTAGTGAATGGGACTTGGTTTGGAATGTTTGTGCATGCAGGTACTTAGGAAATTGCCTTCCATATGCAGGTTGATGTTTTCAGTGCAAGTCGCCATCCCCTAGCCATCGAGATATGGGCTTGGGGTAATCTTTGTGTGGGGCCCAGGGGACGGGTCCTGAAAAATATTCCATGAGTTGGTCCTGTATGACTAGACTAAAGATCTCTCTCACCATGGTTAGAAGAACATCCTCATTTTGGTGATATAAAGGTAAATCTCATACGGTAATATTCGATATGGACTAGGTGTATAACTATCAAATCTATACCTAGAATAAAATAGAATCAATTTATTTCTAACAAAAATGTTTCAAAAAAATAGTAATAATAAATGATTATGGAAGAAACCTCACAACATTTGATATTCTATGATCACACTCCAAATGGTTTTTTGATTGTCAAAACACTATCTTAGATTTATACAACCAAGTCTAAAACATATAAAAATTAATGGATAAAAAAGAATTTGATGATCCTCTATCATGAAAAATGCATGCAATATTGGGTGATATAAGAATATTTCTTTTGATGATAGATAGTCATGTATCTAAAATATATGAATAATTTTTCATAGTCTGTAATTGACTAGAGACTCTCTCATGGGATCTAAAATTACTCACCATGGGCTATTCTATATGCATGGTACTTCCATTCATGCATTGTGGTACCATGTTTTCTACCTCTACTAAAATGTATTGTATTACTCTAACTACATTTCTAATGAGGATTAGCTAATCCCTTTCAAAAATATAGTACATCTCATGACCCCAACCAATGCTCTACTACTTAATGCCCCAATAAAAACACTTCAGGTGTCCCATATTCAATATTAATGAAACTAAAAATTAGGGGTACAGACATTGATATCATTTGTGGCCCATCATGACACAATTATAACACTAAAATGGAAAACAATTTTTAGATGGATTCCCACATCCCATACTATTCTAACCACTATTTTCATTGTCGAAACTGTTATAGAAGTGATTCATTCTAGAATAATATTATCTCTATGTAAAACCTGTTAAAATATCCTAGCTTATTCTTGAGGTTTCTCTCATATTACATTCCATGATGAGTGTCTAATTTATCACCTCCACAAAACTAAATAGAAATTAAATGTTCACCTCTGACTTAACCTCATAACAAAGACCATTCTAAATAAATATCACACTAGACATATCATCTCGTCCTAAAGACAAAAAAATACCTATAGGTTAGTGAAACATTTAGAATTGTCTACCACTCGTATTCCCTTTATTTTTCATGTTCATGAACTCACATGGATTCTCATACCTCTATGTATCATAATATAAATTCCTTAATAACATAAAATCAATTTCATTCTAAGTTATCTCATTACTCTAACTAACATTCTCTAAAATATCCCACCAATTTTTTGAAGGTATACCAAACATATATGCCACAAGATTCATTATCCTATATATGGGTGTATCAAGATTCTTATAGAAAATTTTGACTGACTCTTTCTAGAACATTTCTCCATGGGGGGATCCCTCTTTAATGCATGTAGGTGGATAAAATACCTGGAACTCTCTAATCATCTCAAACATCAATGTTAATGTACGAACAGTCTCCAATTCCATGGGTTACGTTAACCTCATGAAGCTGTTACAAATAGGAACATCTATATGATCGTCTACAGATAAATAAATCTCCATTTATACAATGTGAGGATCATGTTGATTTCCACTCTCTTGATGCTCAACTCGAAGACAATGATTAGGCATTTTCTCTACAAAATAACCATATTCCTCAAAACACTCGCTATACAATAGGGTCAACCTCAACAAGTGATAAAAATAGAGAAGCAAACTCCTTGTTTCTCTAAACATGAATTACATGATTTTTACCATGACATGATAGATAATTTCATTCAATTTAGAAAAAATAAAAGGTATTTCATACCACAGTTCATATAGGAAGGTATATAACTCATGCAATAAATATAACCCTTCCATGAAAAATGCATGTCAATATATACCTATGTATTTATCTTGATGAACTCACACTCTTCTCCAACTAACTAGTCTGTGAGTATAAATATCAAGAAATAATAATAGTTTCTAAACTATATCATCTCACAACATGTGAATCAACCAAGGTGAAATAAAATCATATGTGACTAGAAAATTATATAAAAAACAATCTATCATGATCACTCAGATTTTCCCCAATACATGGGTCAGTTACTCCCATGAACAAGATCATTAACAAGTCCCAAAACATCTTGGTATGCTTTATTAATTTCCAAAATAGTAATTAAATTGAAAAATAAACTTGGTACCTCTTATACAACTTTGTAGTATCCCCCAAGACAGAACATTCTCATATGGCCAAAACAGGCAGCTTATGGGACCTCAATTGTACCTTCCCATATGCCATAGGCAAACAAGTAGTACTAGGGGAGAGATATTTATAGTGGGGAGACTAAAACCATGGATAGAGAGTTAAAAAATAATTTAATAATATTATAATAATAAATATTAGAGTATAAGAAATAATGAAAAAAATGAAATACTATGGAAACCCAAAAAATACATTCCAGAAAAATAATCCAACAAATAATCAAGAAATAATGTAATGATATAAAAAAATGTAACTGTTTGATTAGGTGGCCTAGAACCAACTAATTTGTACTTTATTCATTAATAAAATAATTATCACATCTTGAATGTTCTTATATGTTACAATGCATGTTATAATGTCCTAAGGAAAACTGTTGCATTAAAGGGTCATAGCTGATACCTGCTATGATGAGAAATCAGAAGTTCCATAACACTATTCTTGAATATATGTTCTATGGCCGGAGGATATTATTTGAGGGACACAAATAATACAGGTCATTAGGGGAGGGGATTCATAAAACATTAAGGCACCTTCTCATGGTGTGCGCCCTTAGAAATATCCAAGAGGATATTATGAGAACGAGACATGCAAGAAATACACATTTAATAGTGTCATTGGATGTTCCTATCTGCGGACATGTGTATTGGTCCTTAATGTATTATATTATTATTAATGGGTATTACAACTCACGCACTTAGATGTATTTACGAAAACTATGACAACACACTGTTCTCAGTGAGGTAGGAAATGTTGGGTGCGTCACGAGTAATACTGCATTAATATATAATGCGAGAAAGGATTTTTCCCTTCTATTCCATAACAGAAGCATATATATCAGGCCCTTTGATGGAATTTATATATCCTAAATTAATCCATGGCCATGTTAAAGTATGGGCGAGCTCAATTTAGGAAGTCAAAGAAATAATAATCCAGCATATGGGTTGACGACACGAGCATGAAACCCACTTGATTAGAGATATTGAGACAAAGGGATTATATTACACGGTAAGCGTTCGTATGAGATGACATGTCATTGCGGTGTTAACTTCTTTCTATATGGGTTCCTTGGCATGTTTCTAGATGCAAACCTTGGTCTTTAGGCAGGCTCTGCCTAATTCCACTGAGAAAGGGGCCTAGAGGGTCACACACTAAGTGTGTCCATGTATCTCAGTTAAATATTAATTTAACAAGTTAAATAAATATAAATTTTGACTTTGGTTTAAAAATTATTTAAGGATGTTGGATTGCATTTATTTCGACACTAGTTATTCGAGAGAATATATTGTGGGCGAAATAGTACATTTCATAGCGAGTTATGCAGTTACATTTATTTAAGAAATAAATAGCCATTACTCAGGAACTAATAAATGTGGTGGATGAAATAAAGGAATGTGGAAGATAAAAGTACACGCTTTGTATAAAAAATATACACGCAGTGTAGTTTTATGGAAAATGAGTACACGCCTTGTATTAATGATTACACGCCATGTGCTTTTTCCAGTCGGGATTTTGAGGATATAATTTTGTTTTATTAAAAGATATTTATTATAATTAGCGTGGGTGCATGTCAAGGAATTAATAATTCCCCATGGGGGTTTTCAATAAGAGTTAATGAAATAAATAAAACGCATAACACGTTTATTTATTATCATAACCCTATAACCTCAAACCCAATTATAAATATCCTCACAACCCCAACAATTTTCCTCAATCGTTGTGAACAACAATTCTGGAGAATTCATTCAAGGCCGAAAGAACTCCTTCCTCCAAGAATGCTCTCAAGACCGAGAGATCAAGGCAATTGAAGGCGGACATCGCAAGCGAAGGTTCTTCCATGCTAGCACCCAGATATCCCTTTGGCGACATCCGAAGTTACATGGCACACATGTGGATCATCGGTAGGGTAATCCTACACTTGGATTCAATGATGCAATGAAGGATCACTGAATCGTGACCAGACACATCAATGAAGAAAGAATTCCACCAAGGTAATTCTTGTGAGGTAATTAAATTAATTATATCCAACATATGATGATCCTATCTCTATAGTTCCAGGATTCCCTCATAAGTTTTAATTCCTCGTTCTATTTCTAATATTCGGCGTTTTACATCGTGACAGATCTCAGATTGATCATTGTTTAATGTTAAAATTAAAGTTGGGAAAACCCACCAATGTGCTTCCGCTACGCTTGAAACCTACAAGTGGTATCAGAGGGGTCATATAATTGATTATAATTGTTTAGTTTTTTGTTGATGTTTTAAGCATTTAATAATTTAGTTATTTCAATTCAAGTTTAATTGTTCTAGAAATATGAATCTCGAGATCTTTTCATCCTATCTTCATTTCTCATTCACCTAACAGAAATGATTTTTTCTTTTAATTTTGATTAAAATAAAATAAAGGAACTCATCTGGAGGAGACAAACGTTTTTGTCTGTACAACACCAGAAAACATAGTGTGTATTTTAAATTACACACCATTAATCTAGATTCATTCATCAGACTGATACGCCAAATCAGCCCGTGTATTGGATCCTATCTAAGTCATTAATGACACCATGTGTTGACCAGGAACAGGTGTCACACAGTTTCTGTATTACACTCCATGTGGTAAAATGAACATGGCCTGTAGTCCCTTCGGGTTAGGGTTTGAATATGTACCCCATACATGGCTTGCCAGGCTAGAAACCTCGTAACGCAAAAACTACAAGGCGTGTGTCCCATTGTACACATAGTGTACACTGAAATTTTATAAAGTACATTAATACGCCATGTCCCTGGGCATGTAGTTCAGATGGACGGTGAAGAAAAGTACATGTCGTGTTGTCGGAACTACACACCGTGTACTCACCCAAATTACCCAGATTTATTAAAATTTATTATTATATTATACATCCCCTTGAGATGTGTACCATAGTGCAGGC
This sequence comes from Viscum album, assembly GCA_963277665.1. Classification (NCBI taxonomy): domain Eukaryota; kingdom Viridiplantae; phylum Streptophyta; class Magnoliopsida; order Santalales; family Viscaceae; genus Viscum; species Viscum album. Next base: position 63,537,826 of record OY728136.1, on the reverse strand, counting down.
GTAATGCTGAGCCACAACACGTGATAGGTGTTTTATATATATGTGTTTAATTTAACATCTGCGTAATAAATGGGAACTCACCAGGTTTCCTCTATGGTACAAGTTACATACAAGGATAAATTTAAATGAATTTTTTTGTTTAAAATTATGATGGATGAGAATATCAAGGAATTTTGGAAAAAGGTTTAAGAAAAAAGGATTGATTTATTAAAGATAATTAATTGATTCAAGCGTGATTTATCTTAAACAAGAGCGATTAATGAATTAAATGATAGTTTTATTTATGCGTAAATATATTTTCATGTATGAATGATCATGAGCTAGACCGAGACCTTTCTATGTGAATGGTTTCATTTAATTTATTTTTTTAAATTAAATTTGTTGGCCTGCGAGCCATCTCCTCATTAATATGTAGGGTCTACACGCCCAAGGATTATTTTATGTAAAAACCCATTTTTACCTCTCACATGCATTTTAGATAAATGCATATGTAATGGATGGAGCTCCCAAGATAGTGGAGGTGGCTCAAGTCAGGAGAAAAGGTGAAACCAATCCAAGGAGATACAAAGGTGGACAGATGGAAAGCTATAAACATGAACCCACATGGATCAAGGTGTTTCTCCCCTAGGTCTTGGGTTAGTTTATCAACCGCTAGGTAAACTAACCAATAAAACAAGCCCATGATCATATTGTTTTTTTATATCGGTCAGTTGCATGGTTTATTTATTGTGGTTGTGTTGTCATGATCACAGAATTAATGAATTAAACGAGCATGAAAGATGGAAATAAAATAAAACAAGCTTATAGGTAAATATTATCTTAGAAATGGTTAATCACTTAAGTATTTCCCACTTAATATTAACAAGCATTTAATCAAAGATAATAAAATGGAAATTTACAAATAATGATTATATCTCTCAAAAGAAATATTAAGTCGGTATAGCCTTCCATAATCTTGGTCAGAATCGAACCATAGTTTAAAGTGATTGACCAACCCTAGTCGGAGTGATTTCAATTATTGATGAATTCTAATTCAAGGTTTTGGGTTGAATTGACTTGGTTCGCATCAAGGGTTGACTTACACAATAGGACTTGGTGTGACCAATAGGCAAAGGTTGAGGAAATCCAAAATATAAGGATTTCAGGATTGCGGAGTCCACTCAGTAGATCAAGGAGCTGCGAGTTAATGCAGTTGGCATTTGGAATGCCTAACTAAAACCCTTCAAGTTTCATAAACAACCCTAGGTGGGGTAATGTGATGGGAAATATGGATAACTACCACTAGAATATTCAGGAAACATAATATTCCGAAGTCAATGGTGAGGGCTATTGGATTTTGATAAAATAGTGGGAGACTAATAATGCAACATCCCATGAAACTGTGTTTTATATAACAATATGTTTTATGTCTTCCTATAATCGAACAAACTGTCCTCTTATAATATATATATATATATATATATAACAATGAGATAGAGTAAATGCACCAAAATTAACGAAAGGCCCATTTATTCAAATCAGTAACACCATGGTAACTACAACAAACTGTGATCAAACTGGAAGCTTACCTAACCAAAGATTCCAATTAAAAACCCAATTAAAATTACAGGAATACCGCTCAAAACTACAAGAACCCTAAGAAGGAGATATGGGTCTTTGGCATCCATCAAAACAAACATAAGGATGGATGAAGCCACCACAGCCATACTGAGCACCAAAGGAATGACTTGAACCATCTCCCCCTCTTTCTTCTTCAGTCGCCTTGAGATTGGGATACCCTGAGACCAAGTTTTTATAGAACTCTTATCTGACCGTTAGACACTGACGACTATAAATATAGACGTTGGCTCCCCCATGATCCTTAATCTACCAATATTTTAATTTTTAAATAGAAATGTAGAAGCTAAGAATTGAATACTTGTAAAAGGTTCAAAAAATTTATTTTCTTTAATGTTTAAATAACGACAACAATAATAATGATAATATAATTATTTTTTTGTTTGTTTTCCCAAAATCTAAATTATACAAGAATTCCATTATTATAATACATAAAGGTGGGAATTAATATTATTATTCTTCCACTATTAATTATACACGTTTTTATCTTAAGAAAATAAATATTTATTTTATTTAAAACATGAATGACTATATTGAATCAAGTAGGGTTTTTACTTTTTTTTGTTTACAAAAATATGTGTAAACTCATGGGTCGTATATATATATATGTTACGTTAAACTTTAAGTTAAATATATTATACGTACCTGTAATTAAATATAGGTAATAATAATAATACAAATTTTTTATAATTTGATCTTATTATGATTAACCGTTTTGAAATTATTGTAAATTATGGTTTTATTTATATTACAAATTCTGTTTCATAATGATAATGTTTACATAAATACTCTCTTAATTTGTGGAATTTGAAAATAATTAGTAATGATATTATGATAAATATCTACTTTTATTAACAACATTATTTTATATAGGTGATTACATGTAAATAGAGATTAAGATAATTGGTTAATATAAATCAATAAAGAAAATATAATTTAGGGTATAAGATAGGGGTAAATAGATATGTGTATTAAATAACTATTGAATTATCTTAAAATAATAATAGTTGAATAATAAATGTATGTAATAATAATAGCATTTTTATTATAAGTATAATAAATAAATAAAAAAAGTAGTGAAGATAAAATTAAAAAAAACGATGGAAGTGAGGCCCACATTTTTAAAACACTGCATCGCTATGGTCGTCAGATCCAGCTCATCTCCATCGTATCCATTCATGGTTTTTTTATACCACATTGCTTCAGGGACATACGATTTAATACCATTCTTTATGGGCCATCCATTTGATTATGGATCTTCCTCCCCACGTCCTTCTTTCTTCTTCCTCGCGCACACTGAACCAGTAGGTTAGGCTTCGTTTTTCTTCACCTAGGCCGGAGGTGGACCCGACTACCCCTTCATTCCACGGGTTTGGAACCGCCTCACCCTCGGATGTCCCGTCTACATCTTTACGCAAGGAGAGTCTCCCTACATCTAACCTCTGGTTTGCACAGAAGCGATGGGGGGGGGGGGTTTGCTTCGGGATTCTTGGATCTTCGACCACCTCGACGTCGCCACCTGCTTCATCCTCTTCTCCTCTCCAAGTGAAGGAAAGGGAAATTTTTTATCGTTTTTATTTTCATCTGTTTCGGGGAATATACACAGTTATATACACTTCATGCATATGGAAAATATATATATACATATAAGGCCTTAAGAACTGTTCATACCAGCTTTCCCCTTCCTGCATGGAGAATTCAACCGGGGTAAGGGAGCTCTTGGGTCTTGTTTTACTTCGGTTATGGTGTTTGTACATACCTTTATACACATTGTGTATATATATTAATGTATATATTTATAAATATATATATAATATGACATATACATGTAAACACATTTCTTTTATATGTATATAACCCTTGTTTTATTCTACCCTATGAAAAATGGGGGTTTCGGGTAATTTTTTTATGAACATGAAAAAAATATACATGTACCTGTATTATATTTGTGCATATGAATACTTAGATTTATATTTACATCAATGTGTGAACATAAGGACAAGCATGATTATTTGTTTTAAAATTTTTCACTATATAACATGATGATTTGACCAAGTTTCAATCTACTCTTAAAATTTGTTAATTCAAGTATGATCTTAAAATTATGTAAGTACATATAATAGGTGAGGTTTAAATTGTGTTTCCCATAACAAAATAGTTTCCCCAAAGGACAATTCTCATTCATCGTCATGTTTTTCAAATCATTGGTTTTTATGAAAAGGTGATTCTACCTGGGTATTATGGAAACCATTTTGACATTTATATTTCATACGTAAGAACTCCACTCGGTCTTACCAAACTATAATCATGTTTAAAGTAAGTATATCTGGAGGAATTTTTTTTTATAGTTTAATTTCGTAACATATGCGTATATGTATATACATTTAAATATATATATATATATATAAATGTATACAACCTCACACCAATGTGTTTTCTGCAAATCCAAAATTATTTAAGGAAATGTATTAAGATGATCTTTATTTAGTGTGCAAATGACTTTTTACATAACCTAGTATATATTTATACAGTTTGTATATATTCTTCTTTATACATACTTGACTACCCGAGAAAACCCGATTCGCAGACCATGTAAACATTACTGTATAAATATATGGGTATTCTCACAGTTTTAAATAAACTACCATCACACCCATTTATCAGCATGTGTTCTAAATTTGAATGACCTCATTGCCAACTCTGGGTTGCAATGTATGAAGTATTGAAGTGTTTATGTTCATTTTAAGGTTTCCATTAAGTCCATGTTTTCAATTGTTATGTTAATATCTGATGTGTATGGATTTTTATTACCTATGTCTTAGTTAATATTAATGTTTGTAATGTTCTTCCTTGACTATGAAATATGCATGTGAAAAGGGATGATATGTAATGAAAGTAAGAATGAAACCCTATGAATGTAATACCACTTCAAATATGTGAGGGATGTATTGGAATAAAATTGTTATGTACCGGTGCTTCCGGAATTATACTGCGCTCCAATGCATTGGGTAAAGTATGAGTCTCATAAGACGTTATGTGCGAAGATCTTGGTAGTTGGACTAGGCTTGTGCTAATATGGAAATTCTGTGGGCGGTTATCCTTGAACCGTATCAAGTTATGTTTTATGGTCATGATGCAAGGTCTTGACAATGTCTGGCATTATACATTCCCTCAACATGTGATGATAAAAGGTCAACCAGGGGATAGTTCAACTAACAAAAATTCCCCTAGTTGGAAATTTCCTTTGACTATGAGAATGAGATTATGAGGAATGAACTTTAACACATGTGTTATGTTGTTATAAGAACATTATGTGCCAATTAATTAGGATATGAATGTTTTCCCTGCTTACACAAGGTCTTTTAGAGCTGAAGTAATTTTGTTGTAAATCATGCATCATCTATTCATCACATGCTTGCGCACTCTGATTTATGTCTTCTTTGAAGTTTATTTTAAGAAATTACTTCTTTTCTGTATAGGTGGCTCTCAAGAATGTTGGATTTACATGTTTAAAGGAAAAGATAATAACTTGTTTTAATAAAGTTTTTTATCATTTTCAAATGAATATCTTGAGAAATAAATTACTTTAGACGTTTTAAAAACCCCTTATAGGGTATACATTGCTCACCCTATGTGTTTGTTTACAAATTTTTCAGGAAAGGATTTGTACTAAAGATGTTTTTCAAAAGTAGCTGGATTCCCAAAATCCTGAGCCTCTCAATCTTCTGTATTAATGGGACATGATGTATTATTGTAACTTTTTGAAATAAATTTTTTAGTACATCATTCCCCATTGGCACCGAGGAATCGAGGTCCTTATAGTTGGTATTAGAAGATGTGTTCAGGAAACTTTGGAAAACCATGTAGTATGAATACATAACAATAATTTATTAATTAATTATATTGTAACTTTCAAATGGATGATGGAAACGTATCTACCAATCTACTATCACTTCCCACTAAGGCCATAAAGACTATTGTGTCTCTAGCTGGCCGGGAGAACTTTCTTAATTACGCCCATATTCGCATGTCATGAAAGCTCCTTTATGATGTGTCAAACTCACCTAGGTTGATTAGTCTTCACCGGGGATTGGGAATGGATTATCTCTTAATGATGATGACCCAATTTACCTATTATGCATGTCAGGGAAGGTACCACGAGGGACTCTTTCGAGTGTTCACGACTGGCGAAGAATTTGGAACGATGCTCAATAACCCCTTTCAAGAATCCGTTGCTACCGGAGACCTCTGAGCAGCCTATCTGTGTCATTTTTAGCACTACGGCTTCTAGGGACTGTTGATGGACTTTGGGGTGTTAGAAGATGATTCCACCCGTTTGTCTTATAGGCAACAGGTGTATAATGGCTTTTCTCAACTTCATACCCCTCATGCTAACCTCAGGAGGTGTCATAGGTGTTCCCATGAGTTTAACCCTGTTTGTTCATCCTATGTGTGGTTTGTGGAATTATGGAGAATTGCTTCATTATGTCGTGTTCGTTTAGTAAACTCATGATTTGCTATGTAAACTATGTGAAATTGAAGATTTCATGTTTCCTTTCCTGTCTCTACCTTATTAGTACTATTAAGTGAGTTCTCTTGAATGTTTTTTTTCAGATGGATGGTCAAACGAACATCTCATCTCTACCTGATGAGTTAGTAGAGGTTATTTTGATCAGAACATGCACGGTGGATTATCTATCCTTTCTCTGCATGCGAGGGTCTTGCCAACACCTGCTTGATTTTTCAAATAGTCCTGAGATTCATCGTTCGTGTCAGGGTAATGAAAATGTTTTTCATATCATTTACACTACCAAAATCCCCTACCATAGGTGAAGGGGGAGATACTAAGAAGGCATCTTCCATTGTTTTACTGTAGTGCATAACTTTTCAGCCAGAGCATGCTTCCTCATATCTGCTCAAGATGGCCACCTCAAGGCAACCTTTGTGTTCCAGGTCTTAAATCTCAGTCACCACAATCACATCATCCCCCTCAAATACCTCGAGCATGATGTAGTTCGGAGGGTTATCAAGGAATTTGTCCACTCGGACATTTCCGAGCTTTTCACCACATATTCCTCTCTATGGAAGCCTGTGTGTAGTACACATGAGCAGGGATTCAAAACCTACTGCTCAAGGTGCATCTGGGATAGAGAAACATAGGAACTATGTACCAACATGGGTGTTCAATTACCCGAGCCAAATCTCCCGTTTTGGTAATGTTATACGACTGGGGGTTTACTCTTTTTATGACTAGAATTGCGAGGACACAATTTTTTGAAGGGGGAAATAATGTAACATCATAAAAAACAGTTTTTATATAACGATATGTTTTATGTCATTCTATAATCGAAAAAATTGTCCTCTTATAAATAAATAAATAAATAAATATATATATATATATATAACATTGAGATAGAGTAAATGCTCCAAAATGAACGAAAGGCTTGTTTATTAAAATCAGGAACACCATGGTAACTACAACTCACTGTGATCAAACGGGAAGCTTAGATAACCAAAGATTTCAATTAAAAACCCGATTAAAATTACAGGAAGACCGCTCAAAACAACAAGAACCCCGAGAAGGTGATAGGGGTCTTTGGAATCCATCAAAACAAACATAAGGATGGCCGAAGCCACCACAACCGTACTGAGCACCAAAGGAATGATTTGAACCATCTCCTCCTCTTTATTCTTCAGTATCATTGAGTTTTTGATTCCCCGAGACCAGGTTTTTATAGAACACCTATCCAACCGTTAGACACCAACAGCTATAAATATAGCTGTTGGATCCCCCATGATTTTTTTATTCCAATGTTTTAATTTTCAAATAGAACCGTTAAAGCTAAGAATTGAATACCCCCGAAATGTTCAAAAAGGTTATTTTCTTTAATGGTTAAATAACGACAATAATAATAATGATAATATAATTAATTATTTTTTTGTATTCCCAAAATGTGAATTATACAAGAATGCCATTATTATAATACATAACAGTGTGAGTTAATATTATTATTCTTCCACTTTTAATTATACACGTTTTTAACTTAAGCAAGTAAATATTTATTTTATTTAAAACATGAATGACTATATTGAATCTGGTAGGGTTTTACTTTTTTTCAGTTTACAAAAATATGTGTAAACTCATGAATCACATATATATATATATATATGTTGCGTTAAAATTTAAGTTAAATATATTATACTTTCCTCTAATTAAATCTAAGCAATAATAATAATACAAATTTTTTATAATTTGATCTTATTTTGATTAACATTTTTGAAATTATGGAAAATTATAGTTTTATTTATATTACAAATTTTGTTTCACAATGTCAATGTTTACATAAATACTCTATTAATTGTGAAATTTGAAAATAATTAGTAATGCTATTATGTTAAATATCTACTTGTATTAACAACATTATTGTATATAGGTCAATACAAGTAAATAGAGATTAAGATAATAGGTTAATATAAGTCAAAAAAATAATAATATAATTTATGGTATAAGATAGGGGTATATAGATTTGTGTATTAAATGACTATTGAATTATCTTAAAATAATTAAAGTTGATTAACAAATATATGTAATAATAATACGATTTTTATAATAAGTTTAATAAAGAATTAAAAAAAGTAGTGAAGAAAAAATTAAAAAAAATGAAGGAAGTGAGGCCCGCGTTTTTAAAACATCGCATCGCTACAGCCATTAGATCCAGCTCATCTCCATTGCAGCTATCCATGTTTTTTTTATACCGCCTCACGTCAGGGCCATCCGATTCAATCCCGTTCCATCTGGGTCGTTCGTTTGATTACAGATCTTTTTCCCCACGTCCCGCTTTCTTCTTCCTCTTGCACACCGAACCAGTAGGTTAGGCTTCGTCTTTCTTCACCAAGGTCGAAAGTGGACCCAACTGCCCCTTCGTTCCATGAGTTTGGCACCGCCTCAGCCCTCGGATGCCCCGTCTACATCTCCACGTAAGGAGAGTTTCCCTACTTCTAACCTCTGGTTTTCACCGAAGCGAGGGGTGGTTTTTTGCTTCGTGATTCTTGGATCTTCGACCACCTCAATATCGTAACCTGCTTCATCCTCTTCTCCTCTACAAGCGATGTTAAGGGAAAATTTTTCTTGTTTTTATTTTCATCAGTTTCAGGGAATATCCACGGTTGTATACACTTCATGCATATGTATAAATAAATATACATATAAGGCCTTAAGAACCATTCATACCAGCTTTCCCCTTCCTACATGGAGAATTCAACCAGTGTAAGGGAGCTCTTGGGTACTATTTTACTTCAGTTCCATTGTTTTTACATACCATTATACACTTTGTGTATATATATATGTATATATATATATAATACGACATATTCATGTAAACACGTTTCTTGTATATATATATAACCCTTGATTTATTCTTCCCTATGAAAAATTAGGGTTTTGGGAAATTTTTTTTATTAACATGAAAAAAATATACAAGTACATGTATTATATATGTGCATATGAATACTTAGATGTATATGTACATCTATGTGTGAACATAAGGATGAGCATGATTATTTGTTTTAGAATTTATCACTATATAACATGATGATTTGACCAAGTTGCAATCTACTCTTAAATTTTTTTATTTCGAGTACTATATTAAAATTACATAAGTACATATAATAGGTGAGGTTTAAAGTCTATTTCCCATAACAAAATAGTTTCCCCAAAGGACAATTATCATTTATCCTCATGTTTGTCAAATCTTTTTTTTTATGAAATGGTGATTCTACCTGGGTATTATGGAAACCATTTTGACATTTATATTTCATATGTAAGAACTCCACTCAGTCTTACCAAACTATAATCATGTTTAAAGTAAGTATATCTGGGGGAATATTTTTTTAGTATAGTTTAATTTGGTAACCTATGAGTATATGTATATATATATATATAAGTGTATACTACCTCGCACCAATATGTTTTCTTCGAATCCAAAATTCTTTATGGAAATGTCTTAAGATGATCTTTATTTAGTGTGAAAATGACTTTTTAGATAACCATGTATATATTTATACAGTTTTTATATATTCTTATTTATATATACTTGACTACCCAAGCTAAACCGATTCATAGACCATGTAAAATTTACTATATAAATATAAGGGTATTCTCACACTTTTAAGTAAACTACCATCACACCCATTTATCAGCATATGTTCTAAATATGAATGTCCTCATTGATAACTCTGGGTTGCAATGTATGAAGTATTGAAGGGTTTATGTTTAAGGTTTCCATTAAGTCTATGTTTTCAATTGTTATGTTAATATCTGATGCGTACAGATTTTTATTACCTATGTCTTAGTTCTTATTAATGTTTGTACTGTTCTTCCTTGACTATGAAATGTGCATGTGAAAAGGAATGATATGTAATGAATGTAAGCATGAAACCCTATGAATGTAAGACCATGTCAAATATTTGAGGGATTTATTAGACTTAAATGATTATGGACGGGTGTGCCCGAAATTATATAGTGCTCCAATGCATTGGGTAATGGATGAATCTCATGAGATGTTATGTGAGACTGTCTTGGCTGTTGGCCCGGGTTTGTGCTACTATGGAAACAGGGTGAGTGGTTAGCCTTGACCCATTTCAAGTTATGTTTTATAGATATGACGCAAGGTCTTGACAAAGTCTGGAATTATACAATCCCTCTACATTTGATGATAAATGGTCAACAAGGGGATAGTTCAACTAATAAGATATCCCCTAGTTGGAAATTTACTTTGACTATGAGAATGAGATTATGAGGTATGAACTTTAACACATGTGGTATGTTGTTACAAGAACATTATGTGAAAATGAATCAGGATATGAATGTTTTCCATGCTTACACACAGTCTTTTAAAGCTGAAGTAATTTTGTTGTAAATCATGCATAATCTATTCTTCACATGCTTTCGCTCTCTAATTTATGTCTTCTTTGAAGTTTATTTTAATAAATTACTTCTTTTCTGTGTAAGTATCTCTCAAGAATGTAGGATTTATATGTTTAATAGAAAAGATAATACCTTGTTTTAATAAAGTGTTTTATCATTTTCAAATGACTGTCTTGAGAAAGAAATTAGTTTAAACATTTTAAAAACCCCTTACTGGGCATATTTTTCTCACCCAATGTTTTTGTTTTAAAATTTATCAGGCATGGATTTGTACTAAAGAATTTTTTTCAGAAGCAGCTGGTTTCCCAAAATCCTAAGCCTTGCAATCTTCTTTAGTAATGGGACATGTTGTATTATTTTAACTTTTTGAAATGAATTTTTTAGTATTCATGCCCAATGGGCACCCAGGAATCGGGGTCCTTACAAATAAGTACTAATTTATTTATTTGTCTCCATTTTGTAATAATGTTCTAAACCTTTTCTCATCTTAATTTGTTGAAACAAAAAGAAAATGAATTGAAAAATATCATTGAAAACCATACCTGAGAAGTAAAACCTTCTCACCGGCACAAATTTCCATGAGTGGAATAGGCGTTTATGCGTCATCCATCACCACGAGAGAAAATTGTATGTGCTAGAAGAGACTATTCCAATTGTGCCTAGATCGGAAATTCTGCCCTTAACTCACTAGGTAGATAAGGACATGGGGCGTAACAAAGCCTCAGTACTTATGGTGAATAAGAGGAAGGAAAAGGCAAAGGGACCAGAGACTTATAAACGGTCTGAAGCCCCCGAGCATCGTCCCTCCAAGAAAGGGAAGTTCTAGAGGCAGGGCAAGGAACGGAAGGCAGTGTGTTTTTTCATGTGGCAAGAAAGTCCACTAAAAGAGGAACTGCACCTAGAAGCGTCGGGATGCTAAAGGTTCACTCGCTATCGAGTTTAATCTTTCTATTTCTACACATTGGGAATTAGATATAGCTTGTGGGTCTCACATATGTATTCAAAAACATGAACCAAGAAGATCTAGATAGATTACCAGAGGAGAGGTGGATCTTCGAGCTACCAATGGCGCAAGGCTAGTTGCATTGGGTTTTGGCAATTACCACCTCTCATTGCCAACTGGAATGATTTTGGTTTTACATAACTGTTATTATGTGCCTAGTGTTACCAAAAACATAATTTCTGTATTTTTTTTGGATATGGATCGATTTACCATCAAGATTAGAAATAAGGGTTGTCTCTTTAATGATAACAACGTATGTTATTGTATGGAATATTTAAATAATGGGTTGTATGCATTAAATTATGAAAACCAAGTGTTGATTAGTGATAACAAAACAAACTCACATGACTCATACATTACCCAGTTGTGGCATCACCGTCTCAGTCTAGTAAACGGAAGCACTTGAAAAAGAACTGCCAAGATTGCTATTTACACTCTACTGAGCAAAAACCACTTGATAGATTTCGCCCTTGTTTACAAGGAAAAATGACCAAACCGTCTTTTGGTGGACAAGGTGAAAGGGCCACAGAGCTTCTAGGATTGGTACATGCGGATGTGTGTGGACCACTTCCAGTAGAAGATAGAGGTGGATATTCTTACTTCATTACTTTTACTGATGGTTTGAGTAGATATGACTACTTCTACATAATGAGGTATAAGTCAGAGTCCTCAGATAAATTTAAGGAATTCAAGAATGAAGTAGAGAATCATCTTGGTATGAAGATAAAGAAGCATTGATCAGATCGAGGGGGAGAATATATAAACCAAGAGTTCATCGATCTTCTACAAGAGTCTGGGATTCTATCTCAGCTCAATCCTCCTTATGCACCACAATGGAATGGTGTTAGTTAATGGAGGAACCACACATTATTGGAAATGGTGAGGTCGATGATGAGTCATGCGGATATACCATTATCCTTTTTGGGATATGAATTACAAACTGTAGTTTACACATTAAAATGAGTATCAACTAAAGTGGAAAATGGTATTCCCTCTGAGATATGGAATGGAAAGAAACCCATTTTGTCGCACACACATGTATGAGGATGAGAGGCATTTGTAAAGGCCTGCTAAGGAAACAAACTTGCACCCCGAGGGCCAAGGTGTATCTTTATAGGATGTCCCATGGAAACAAAAGGATATTACCTATATAACCGTTCAGACAAGAATGTGACTGTCGCCAGACAAGTCATCTTTCTTGAGAGGAAGAACATACTCAAGAAGGATAGTGGGAAAAAGATTGACTTCGACGAAGTTGATGCTCAAGATACACAAGAGTTGGAATAGGAAAAAGTTCCACAGGTCCTCATGGAAGAGGTTCTAGAAACACAAGTACTGCGTAGCAGATCAAGAGAGGTAAGGGAACCAGAGAGATTTGGTTTCCTAGTCACTGAGGATGGTGAATCATTATTGTCGGACAATGATGAAACTATCTCCAACAAGGAAGAAGTAGAATGCTCAGAAGCAGCAAGATGTCTAGAAGCTATGAATTCTGAGATGGATTCCATGTATCAGAACCATGTTTGGGTTCTGGTCAATGAGCCAGTTGATGTAAAGATTGTTGGATGCAAATGGGTATTCAAGAGAAAGATGGACATGGAAGGTCAAGTTAGCACCTATAAAACAAGGCTAGTGGCTAAAAGGTTCAGACAGAATCAAGGAATTGACTATGATGAAACATTCTCACCAGTTTCCATGTTTAAATCCATAAGAATCATACTTTCCATGGCAGCTTACCATGACTACGAGGTTTTCCAGATGGATGTCAAAACAACATTCCTTAACGGGAACTTTCAGAAAGATGTCTATATCACACAACCAGACGGGTTTATGACACCAGGTGAAGCCAAACGGGTACGAATGTTGCAGAAATCCATTTATGGATTAAAGAAAGGATCTAGGTCATAGAACATTCAATTTGATGATCCCATAAATTAATTTTGATTCGTTAAGAACGAATGTGAGCCATGTGTTTATAAGTGGTTTAATGGGAATGTGATCATTATCCTAGTAATATATGTTGACGAAATATTTCTTATTATAAACGATGTACCATTCTTATAGTCAGTTAAGGACTGGTTGAACAAGTGTTTCTCCACGAAGGACTTTGCTGAAGCAGTCTACATTCTAGGGATCAAGATCATTCATGATAGATCCAAGAGGCTACTTGGACTAAGTCAGGGTACATACATTGACCAGATACTAAAGAGATTTATTATGGAACAATCCAAGAGATGATTTGTTCCAATGTCACATGACCTACATCTTTCTAAGAAAATGTGTCCGCTGACACAACAAGAGAAAGATAGAATGTGTAAGATCCCATACACTTTGGCTACAGGATCCATCATGTGTACCATGTTATGTACCAGATATGATGTTGCCTATGCACTGAGCATGGTAGGATAATATCAAGAAGATCCAGGAGAATAGCATTTAAATGCTGTTAAGACTATCCTTATGTATCTGTGAAGAACTAAGGATTTGTTCCTGGTGTATGGAGGAGACGAGGAGCATGTCATTAGAGGGGATTTATAATGCTGGTTTTTAGACAGATTAGAATAATCTAAAGTCGCAATCTGGATATGTTTTCTGTATCAATGGAGGATCTGTGAGCTGGAAGAGTTCAAAGTATCCAGTTTTCACTGATTCTACAGTGGTGTCCGAATATATAGAGGCTTCTGGGGCAGTCAAGGAAGCCATCTCGATTCAGAACTTTGTCCAAGAGCATGATGTGGTGCCTAGCAGTAAAGATCTCATTACATTGTATTGAGATAATATTGCAGCGGTGGCTCTTGCAAAAGAACCAAGGTCACATCAATGAACAAAGCACATACTCCGGAAGTATCACCTCTTGAAGGATTTTTATCAAAGGGGTGATGTTGCAGTGAGAAGAGTGTCCACGGAAGAAAAAGTGGCGGACCCTATGACTAAAGGCCTATCTCAGAAGAATCATGAATATCATGTGAGAGCTAGTGGGTTAAAAGTTGTTTGTAGTTGGCTCTAGTCCAAGTGGGAGTCTATTGGAGTTGGTGGCCTAGAACCAACTACTTTGTACTTTATTCATTAATAAATGTTTTATCACATCTTGATTGTTCTTCTGTGTGGAAATTCATGTGATAATGTCCCAAGGAAAATTGTTGCATTAAAGGGTCATAGGAGATCCCTGCTATGATGAGAACACAAAAGTGCAATTACAATGTTCTTGAATATATGTTATATGGCCGAATGATATTATTTGAGGGACCCAAATAATATAGGTCATTAGGGGTGTGGAATCATAAAATGTTGAGGCACCTTCTCATGGTGTGCGCCATTGGTAATATCCAGGAGGAAATTATGAGAACAAGACCCACCAGTAGGAAATCAACATTTCGTAGGGTCATTGGATGTTCCTATATGCGGACGTGTGTGTTGGTCCTTATACATTAGGATTATTATTAATGGGTATTACAACTCACGCACTTAGATGTATTATTAAAAACTTTGACAACACACTGTTTGTAGCGAGGTAGGATATGTTGGGTGCGTCACGAGTAATATCACATTAATAGATAATGAGAGAAAGGATTTGTCCCTTTTATTTCATAACAGAAGTAGATATATCTTGCCCTTTGATGGAATTGATATAGCCTAAATAAATTCATGGCCCTGGTAAAGTATGGGCAAGTTCAATTCCGAGAATTCAAAGAAAGAATAATCGAGCACCTGGGTTGATGACACTAGCATGCAACCCGATTGATTAGAGATATCGATACAAAGGGATTATATTACATGGTAAGCATTTGTATGAGGTGACACATCATTGCGGCATTAACTTATTTCTCTATGGGTACCTTGGAGTGTTTCTAAATACTATCCTTGGAATTTAGGCAGGATCCACCTAATGCCACTGATAAAGGGGCCTAGAGGGTCACACACTAAGTGTTTCCATGTATCTCAATTAAATATTAATTTATCAAGTTAAATAAATAGTATTCCTGACTGTGGTTTAATAATTATTTAAGGATTCTTAACTGGATTTATTTTGACAGCAGTTATTCGAGAGAATATATTTTGGGAGACATAATACATTTATTAGTGAGTAATGCAGTTATATTTATTTATGAAATAAATATCCATTACTCAAGGATATATAAATGTGGTGGAGAAAATAAAGGAATGTGGAAAATAAAAGTACACACCATGTATATTAAATATACACGCCCTGTAGTTTAATGGAAAATGAGTACATGCCGTGTATTAATTATTACACATCGTGAAGTTTTTCCAGTTGGGATTTTGAGGATATAATATTGTTTTATTAAATGAAATTTATTATAATCAGTGTTGGTGCACATCAAGGAATTAATAATTAGACATGGGGGTTTTCAATAAGAGTTAATGAAATAAATAAAACGCATAACGTGTTTATTTATTGTCATAAATCTATAACCTCAAACCCGATTATAAATATCCTCACAACCCTAACACTTTTCCACAATCATTGTGCACAACAATTCTAGAGAATTCTGTCAAGGCCGAAAGAACTCCTTCCTCCAAGAATGCTCTCAGGACCGAGAGATCAAGGCGATCGAAGGCGGACATCGCATGCGAAGGTTCTTCCACGCTAGCACCAAGAGATCCCTTCAGTGACGTCCAGAGATACATGTCACATGTGTGGATCACCACTAGAAGAATCCTTCACATGGATTCTACAACGCAATGATGGAGCAACAAATCGTGTCCGGACACATCAACGAATAAATAATTCTACCAAGGTAATTCTTGTGAATTAATTAAATTAATTATAACCAACATATGATGATTCTATCTCTACGGTTCCTGGATTCCCTTTTATGTTTTTCGTTCCTCATTCTATTCTGAAGATTCGGCGTTTTACATCTTGATAGATCTCGGATTGAACGTTGTTTAATGTTAAAATTAAAGTTGGGAAAACCAACCAACGTGCTTTCACTGTGCCAGAAACCTATAGTAACTACATTTCATTAAAGTTTTATACAAATAAAATTATAGATGACTAAGATAAATACTCAAAAGGTCCTCGGTCCCGAGCCCTATTTTGGTTCAGTCTCCAAACTCAAGACTATTCGGCATGAAAAAATCAATAACGAGGTCCCTTTCCCTTTCCCAATCATGCATTAATGTAATCATTCAGAGAACCAATCAGAAACTGAATATGGTGTGTTTAAGAAATAGTAGGTCGACACCACCATGCCTAAACATAAAAATTATAATAATTAGTGTTTTCAATAATCCAATAAATTGGTGTATTAATTAATTAAACAATTAAATTAATAACACATCCAACCACTTCGGCACTATTCGTGAATATATCATAGCATGTCTCATGACTATTCCAAACATAACAATATATCAATTGTAAAAAATTACATACTTCAGTGAAACTTTTGAATATCTCTGAGCAAGTCTCACAAAAATGCCAACTATATCCATATTCACATGGTATAAATCGCAGAATTATGGGTGAATCCCATTTTATAAGAATTTTAGAAATAAATTTGGGCCAAGTTCAATGTATAAGCGTTTAAACATTAAATCACGACCAATATTGGTGTATAATAATTATCGCATTAAGTCAGGGCTATGCCTAATGTATAAGAAATAAAACATGTTTCCAGGTCAAGCCAATTGTATATGTATTTCAGCATGTGTCAGTTCAAATTCATTTATATAAGTTTTTCTGAATATGTCACCATCCATATCCTACTCTATAAGTAGTAAAAAATTAAATAAATAAGAACAATATCAATGATATCCCAATATCATATCATGGTGAATAGTGGTTAATTATGAAAATTACCATTTATCTTCCACTTAAATTTTTTATCACTTTTTCATAAGCCGATAACATGCTTGTTGTTTCAATAATCAAGACTTTCCCTGGTGAATCTATATCAGGAAATACCCTAAAATTCAATTCAATCTAAAAACAAATCAAACCATTAATCAATAAATTTTAAATCAAGGGTTCTCTCAACCAAATGGCTTCCATTATCCAAGTAAATAAAAATTTAATCCAAAGGAATTATAAAAAATTATCTATTTCATAATTTAATTAATTTAGGCACACACTGTGTTGGTGAAATTAGAAAAATATAGATTCATGAAATTAAATTGACCATACTGTAATGGTTTAGACCCCTACATTTAATCAATGATCAATCTTGCACTACCAAATGTTAACAATAGTAAAGAAGAATAGTGAAGAAGATCACAAGATAAATCTAAGATCAAATTCGATAATGATTAACCAAACAAACAAATGAGTTCCAAAGGTTTCACCTCACTTACTGAGAAAAACATAAGAGGAATGTATAAATACACCCAAACACATACTATGGATTTATATCACAAATGATTTTTCTAAAATGGATTATGAAAATCCAAAATCTTTTGGGAGACACCCTTAGGTCGAGATGATGAATGTATAAGTGGACTGAATGAATATTCAACATCAGGACACCTTTAAAGAAATGTTTCTTGGTATATTACATGTTTCTAATCAATTAAAATGTCATGTAATCCTTTTTAAAGTGGTACAATAAAAAACCTAGAAACTCAAATTATATGTATCCCTTCTTGAATTTTACATGATGAGTTCATATTAGACAATGTGTAGTCATTCCAAACCACGTATTAGTTTGATGAAATTTTTCTAGAATAATTTATACATTGTGTAAATCCTTATACATGGTGTATAAATAACATATGAAAATATTTCAACCCATTTTTTCTCCATATAGTTCCAAACAACATCTAATGTCTAACAAATCCTCAAAAAAACTCATGAACCCATTAAACACATTTATATTCAGAAATTATTTATTCAAACAAACATAGATCCTTGAACAATAGATCATCCCCCAAGAAAGGCTCTCTATATCAGAAAACAGCTTGTACACCAAATCGTAAATAAAAAACTCAATGAAGGAAACCCCTTGATAAAGATGATATATTACACTTAGTATTTCGTAATAATACATTGATCAGACCATAAATTTGTTTTCCATAACTACATCATGTGTCATGATGAATGTAAGACCATGGATGTATGATATATATGTATTTATCAATATCTAATGTTTAATTTTATAGTTGATAGAAAAATAACACTTAATAATATGGAATAATATGAAGATAGTTAAAACAATGATTCCTAAAAACTTATTTAATCTGTAATTCATATTATATAAAATATGATTCAAGATGACTCATCTAATATTAAAAAATTATTATCCAATATTTATATCATTTTAAATCAATTAGTATATTTTTCAATTAAAAACATATAAATTTATTGAAGATGATTTATTTTTGGAATAAGAATAAAATATTAAATATTTAATGTAAATTTGATTATTCTTATCCTATTTGGATAGAACATAATTCCCTGAATTGTTGTCTCCCGAAATTCATGTCGATGATGCCAAGTTTCAATGATCATGTTTATGGGTTGTTAATTTTTGAACCACATAGATTTTCACCAAGACATTGACAGCATGGTGATTTATTCAATTTTAATTAATGTTAGTATGATTGTGTTTACACTTGGTATTTAAAAAATCAGTTATTAATAAAATTTTATTCCATGAGTAATTTATAATTAATAATGGTAAAAATTTAATTTTATTATAGTAAAAAATTTATTGTATGAGATGTATATAATGAGATTATGGGGAATTTTATTTAGACTAACTACATTATAAAATAATAAATAATGTGGTTTTATGATTTTGTTGAATAATTAATATAGAATGTTGAGATATAATTGATTTGTTTTAAAATAATTTATTCATATTTTTTTGAAATTTAAAATATTAAATGAAATTGATGAGAGAGAATTTTTTTGGTGAATAATTTTTTATTATTAAATAAATTGATTGAATTTTAAGAGTGTCTATAATATAACATTCTGTATCAATTTACTTCATTTCATTGAGTTTGAGCATTCAAATGTTTCCAATCTATGTTTTAAATTAATAGTGCATATCATAATATGATTTTCTAATTAGTGATAATTGTAATCTATAAAACATTGAATCTTAAGGGGAATAACATAAACTATTACCAAGTAACTAGAATATTAATAATTCATTACTACAATAATTTATTCTTGTGAAACCAGTATGCTATTGTGTAAATTCTGGTGGGATACTAATGGTCAAGGATTCAAGATGATACATGTGACATTAAATTCTATCTGGTCTTAAATATTTAGTGGATAATTTGACGCTTCATAAGAGTCAAACAAAATGTGGAGTATACAACTAAAATGATTCCAAAATTTATAAAAAATTATCATTATTTGAGTTGTTTAAATTCTTCCAACATGTTTATATATGAGTGATTAAGTTGATTAGAAAATTTCATAAATATTTACATAGTTTTATTTATATTTTCAGTAAATTATATAATATTATATTTTTTGAACAACCCCATCAATGTGGCATAATAGTTCTTGGTGCCTTACACATATCAACGGGTAGGGGAGGTCAAGAATAGTTGCATAAGATATATGATTAGGTGAGATAATGATTTTAATATTTTTATAACAAATGGATTTTTAAAATACTGAAATGTAAAATACTTTTCAATATTATTCAAGGTGGGTTTTTATAAGACTTATCATGGTTATTATAAAGATCATTCAGAAGAAGGAAAATTGAGTGTGGGATATTAATGATATAATAAAATATATGTTGTAGTCTCCATTGTTTGTTTATTAAATCTACATGGTAGTGGATAATTGTGAAATGGTTTGGGTATTGGTTTTGTGAGATGTGGATGTTGTATTCTGGGCTCTTCAGAAGATATTTGAGGGTTTTCTAAATGGCTATAACATTCAACACCATATTTTTAAAGAATGTGTTATTTATATTTAGTTTTTTGGTTTTTTTATTCTTTGAGTTGTTTTATGATTTTTTATATACTTATCAAATAATTTATTGATGGTTACCACAAACTAACTAGTTAATCATCACAAGTAGATGTGATTTTATATGATGATCAGTGGTGCATATTCATTATTCTGTTACTAGTATATAGTGTAATGATTTCATGTTTTTTTATAATTATTCATCATGTGAGATGATGATTTCATTGTGTTAAAGGATGGATTTATCATTAAAATTTTATAAGAAAATACACAAATAATTATTACCCATGATAATATCTCTCCTAAGAATATTGTTTATTATTAATGGATTACTATTTTTACAATGAGGATAATATCCCTCTAATTGAACCATCAAGAATATAGAATCATTGATGATTTATAATTAATAAATCATATTATTTTTTAGATTTCCATGTATGGGAATGAATCCAAAAATACCTATGTGTTTTTAGATATATAATTATTGTTATTGAAATATAATTATTTATAGATATAGTGAATTCTAGTATGGTTTTATGTTGTGCTCCTCATGAGTCTGGACCTCTCGACACTAATCATGTGAATGTGAAACCATTTTAGTTTCAATAGAAAGGATATTTTTTGGTATCCATATTTAATATATATTGTTGATCACTTTTATTGCAAAAATATATATAAATATTGAATTTAATAGAAACAAATATTTTTTATTGGGGAGTAATATATTTTTGATCCTAAAGGGTTGGGTCATTTATAGAGTGTAAAGTGTTCAATATTTCATTTTATCATCCTTGGTAATTTTCTTTTGTGTTCCCAAAAACATTGAATGTGTTGATTACCATTATGATGCTTTTTTGTTATCTTTTGAGATGTTAATAATTTACGTGGTATTTAATATTTATTAACTAATTAAATATTAATCAAATACTCTTTAAAAGTCTTATTATCTAAAATTCAAGGGTGGAAATACTAATATCGTAGTAGTGTCTAGAATGGCATGTCAGACCAAATAAGGTTTCTTGTAGTGTATTTGGATTTTGAATTCTAGGCAATGTTTTTTTGTGGTGATAAATAGGATTTTTTGATATCCTTGATCTTGTTATTTTTATTAATATCTCTTTATAAAATTATGTTAGGGTTGTGTCTATTTTTAAAGAGATCAACCATGATGACCCATGAACATTGCTTTATGAGTAATGGATTGTTATTCACATACATAATAGTGAACTCAATAAATATCATTGTCATTGAATGATTATATAATTATAAATGATTACACCATCAAGGTAGCTCTTTATGGTTTTAATTTTTTCACATGATCATGTGATTAAAACATGTTCTCCAGAAGTTTTAGTTGAAAAATACTTTTTACAACAGAATAATAGAAATTTATAATCAAAGTATATTTATCTTCATGATATTTTTATCTAGTAGTTGATTATGTTTATTTTTCCCAATAATTAAATTCAATTACTAAAGTATATGAACATAAAAGAAATAAATTTCAATCATTTTTTATTATTAATTTAATTTAATATATCTATAATAAAAACATTACATTAGTTGGGTTTTTAGTGAAATATATTTCTTTCAATTAATTATATATAAGTTTTATCTTTATTAATAAATAATTATAAAAAAAATCCTAAGACTGGTGAATGAATTATACATTTTTTGTAGTAAAATTTAAATGAAAATTTTAAAAAATTATGGATTATCTACATGATAAATAATATAAGTTTCCTTGATAATATTTTTATGATAATTATATAAATCATAAAAAAGATAATTATAAATGGTGAATAAATATAAATGATAATTCCTTGAGTGATTCCCCATTTTTGTCATTTTTATTCATGCCCAATTAGGATTTTGAAAATTTTCATTTCATTGACCATCCAAAAAAAATCAGTCCCTATTATACCATTTCAATTTCCAATAGAAAAATAATTTATTATTTTGTTAGTATATATAATATATTATCAATATTCATGGGATATAATTGTGTATTTGTTTATAAATGTAAGACCTTGATGACCTTTTACGAATGTCATGGACATGGTTTTAAGGAAGTACAGATAAAAAAATAATTTTCGTATGGTGTAAGGGCCATTTTCTGGGAAATAGATTCATTCAATCGAGGTATAGAGAATAATATTCAAACATGCAATTATTTAGTATGAATAAAATTCAAAATAAAATAAGTAATTATTTTAGAGGTGTTATATTGAGGAAGAATTTTCTTGTGTGAATTTACTCTATTTATTGTATGTAGTCCCCTTGATTCTCATGTGTTGTAGATACTGGGTTTTTTTATAGGGTTTATATGTTATTAAAAATATAAAATGTGATGAATATACAAGATACATTCCATTTATGTTTGTTCCTAGTGACTCACCATATTCTTAACATACAAGATATTTCACTATATCAGACACACATGATGTTTTAAACTATCACACATTTATTTTATATCAAATGGAGATTCATATTTGATACATATTAATCTTCAAATGTATTCATCTTGGACCTAACCATTATAATATCCAATATATAAATAATATATATTGGGATAGATGATTCAACATTTAGCCATAATACATAAAGGCCAACATTGTCTCTATAATCTATAAGAATAATAAAAGTTTATTTACATTGATTGGAATCCAAAAAAATATATTATTAAACGGTCAAGTTTTCAGAAATCCATTCATTCCATGTACCTCACTATGAAAACATTTTATATTCACTTAAGATGGACTGGGTTGAAAGTATGTGACATTTTTTCTTATTGTGACTTATGTTCTATGTAAATTATTGGTGCATTCCATGAGTTAGGTATATATTATTATTTATCATATATTAACCCCAATGTAAAATTTATTTACATAAGAGTAGTAATTTCCATGTGATTTTTCATAAATACTATTTTGATCATTATATATTCCACTATTTTTGTTATTTTTTATGTAACATGGATAAAACAAATCCCATCACTTCATGGATGTGAGGATTGGAATGAGGGAGTAATTTCTATTAGCAGATAGATGGTAATGCCTCTATATGTTCATAGGATTGGGCATGGTCCCCTATCTATGTTGTGTTGTAGGATACTATATCATAGGATTTGGATAGAAGAATTCAGTCCTTAGGATTAGTATTATCCATTCAATCAAGGTGTTAGTATCACCATGATTCAAAAGGGTAGTGGGCCACATATACTATAATATTTATTATTAATCATCCCATGTGATGGATTATAGATCATACACCATTTTAGTTTTTTTTTTCAAAAATGAAAATCCACACATTATTCTTATATTAGAGTTCGGTATCCCTTTGATAGACATGTACTCTATGGTAAGGTGTGGGTCCTATATTTCAGTCTATATAAGGATAAAGTTTTTATATGAGGTATGGGATGATGTGAAGATGTGTGATTTATATTATGGGCCTTGTGATATTAGTGGTATATTTTCCAGCCTCCAGGATTTGAAATTGAGATGAATTTGTGATTTTAGTAATTTTTGGATATTGTTTACTAAAATATCATTGACTTTAAGAAGTTAGGATTATTCATTAAGGGATAATTAGTGTGTGGGAATTTACCTTCACAGTGGTTATTGTAACCATATAGAATATTTTTTCCCTTGGGATACTCCTTTATATTTTCCTCAAACATAGGTATTCTGATGTTCTATTATAAAACCACTATAGTTGAATTTTTTTATCTTTATTTCTACATTTATACTCACTATTTCAAGCTTTTTTTGTACAAACATGTTTTTTTCATTACATATTGTTTGGCTATATCTTCATGGTGGTGTTAACGGATCCATTAGAGCTATTTAAGGTTATAAATAATTGTGAACCTATCATTCATAGTATATGACATTTTTCGATTGAACCTATTTTAGGATTTCATTTTATAAAGTGCACTCTCCCCATTCTTAATATATAATTTTCAAGGAGGTTATTATACATGGAATTTGTATTTCTTCTAGGATATTCTCTTACAGTGATACTACTATAATTTATTCTCTCAGGTATGAGTTTTATATAGATTCAACATTTGTATATATTGATTTTGATGTTGGGTTTTATTATTTAATGGTGTGGTATTATTGGTAGAGTTTTCATAAGGATATGTAACCCATGTATTGTTAAGACTCAATGGCGATAGATTCCAGTATCATTCCTATTTGAGTCACATATAGTGTGACACAATCATCTTACAACACTCCCAGGTTAGTGCCCAATGTGTACGATATTGTTATAATTAGTGATGTATAAGTGATAAAATGTGCCATTAAGTGTCACCAAGGGGTTGAAATTTTGTTTTATTAATTTAAGACAATAATTTTGATGGTTATAAAAAATTTTAATTATTTGAAATTAGTTGTTACTATATTATATATGTTCATGGAATTTAAAAAGTTTAATATCATCTAATAATTATATATTATTTCTGAAATATTTTTTCTCAAATTTTCAAATGAAAATGAAAATTATAAAATATTATGTAGATTAATGATGATATGATTATTGAGATTTATATGAATTTTTATAGAAAATATTATTAAAAATATTAGATTTATATTTATAGAAATAATTTTTCAATTTTTATATAATAATTTACCCTTTAACTCTTCAAAATTAATTTCATTCATATTTAAAATGTATATAATGAATTCATCTAAAAAATAAATTTAATCTATTTTAATCGACAGTATGATATGAAATTGAAAATTTTAAATATTTGAAGAGAATAATATATATTTATTAAGTCTCCAAATAGAAATTTATTTTATTCCATGAGAATTAATTATTTAGTTACTATTCATCAAGAATAATAAAAATGAATAATGAGTTGAAACTATGTGTATTTAATATAATAAATTGTAATGAAGAGTTCAAAAATTCATCATTTTTTCTTAAGGATAATAAATTAAATTATGAAAATGTAGTGGTTGATTTTTTTTTGATTTGACTTTATTAATAAAATCATTCTGAAATCACCATCAACTATTACAATTTAATATTTTAGGAGACATTCGAGAGGAGTTTCTATATCTGCTAGTTATATAGAAAAAAACAAATACCATATAAATTATGATGATGTATATGGACTTCTTATATAAATATAATATGATTCAAGAAAAATTTTAATATTATAATGGAAATATATACAATATTATGCTATGATTTATAATTATATAGTCAATTTTATGATAGAACATACTATTTCAGAAAAATATATTCTTTTAAATCAGTTGATGTATTTTTAAAAATTTCAACATAATATGTGGTTGAAAATATTGATTTATTTTAAATATATATTATTTTTTCATTTATAAGGACAATGATGATTTATTCACATTAATAAGTAAATATGGTGAATGCTTCTGAAGTAATTATCAATAACCACCACTAACTCTATCAATGTAATTTTTAATTAATTCAAATAATAATATTAATAACTTTAAAAAAATACATAGTATAACATTTATTTAATTTCAAATTAATTATATATAATGGTATAAGTTGAGGAAAATAATTTGAAATAAGTTTTTAATGCAATGTTATATAAAGAGGAAACCATTAAGAAAAAATAATTAGACTAAGTGTCTATGTAGAATACACATATAAATATGAACTGATAAACTCAAAATAATAATTTATTATGATTTTTTGAGGTATGAATATTATTTTATGATAATATTATTTCAAGTAATAAATTAATCTTCTCAATAAATATCAATGTTCAATATGATATAACATATTCAATGTTAATGATAACGTCATATGGCTATGAAATGTGAATTGGATTTCAGAATTACATGCATATAATAAATAATTATGAGAATGAATTGAATGAAATTTAATGATAAAATCATAAATAAAATTAATAGAAGGAAGTAAAAAAACAATATTATAATGATATGGACAATTATATGAGGTTTTTGGTGGATATATTATTTTTTAGTTATCATAATTGAACTCAAGAATCCACACTAAATGAATATATATGACAGAACAATATTTATTTAAATCACATTAAATAAAATTTAAGGACAATAAATTTGTATGAAATTATTTATTTTGAAGGATTATGATCTAGGAAAAAAATCAATTTTATAGATTATTCATATGTTATAAAATTGAAACATAGAGTAAAATTTCATCCTATATAGAGAAAGGAATACATAATAAAATATTTATGATATCACATGTATATGATTTGAGGGATCTCACATTTTTTTATGTTTAGATAGATACAAAAGCTTAAAATTGGGATTTTTTATTTACATAACTTTAAATAATTTAATAATATTAACTAATTTTTTTTGAATAATTCGGATTTATATTAATTATTCTATGATCATAAATATAGAGATAAAATGTATATTAATTAGTGAATAAATATCTATAGGTAATGGTTTAATTTTAAATTATACTATTAAAATTCGGTGTGTTTAGAGTATAAAATTATTCTATTAAAATATTTTATTTGAAGAATTTCTAATGAAATCACAGTTGATTCTCAAAATATGCTATGTCAGGTGAAATCCAAATAATTAAATATTCCATTAGTGATTATTATTAAAGATGAATATTAAAATTGTAGATGATTGGGGGGGGAGTATAATTTTAATATGTAATGGTTTAATTATTTTGGATAAATAATAGAATATTCAATAAAAATAAGACTGAAATTGGGGAATAACATTAAATTGTAGGATTCTATACTGGTTGATTTCCCATATTTTCTAAAAATTTTATACACAAGAAGGATTTGTAATTGAATAATTTCATATTTTATAAAATTTATTTTACCATAAGTAGTATCATCTATCTATAGTTTTCCAAATAAAAAAATTGAATGTATTGTTTATTTAGGGTCATATTTCAATTTTTCTCATTTATTATTTCATGAAGAATCATTTCCATAATATATATTTTCTGATTTAATGAAAGACAAATTTTATTCAATTTTTTTTATAATTAGGGCACATTAGGAAATGGATATTGATGAAGGTAATCAATTTATATTATGGAGAGGTGAGAAACCCGTTTTAAAGTCTAAAGGGTTATAAAAAACTATAGGGGGATTCTTGTTAATAGTTTAGTGAAGAATCAAACCATACAGAGGAATACAATTCCAAATGTGAATTAATAAAAATATTAAATAAATTCATACAAGATATATAAAAAAATATTATAGAATATACTGTTAATTAAGGATATAAATAAGAAATATTAAATAGAATAAAATGGTAAAAAGTGTATAAATGAAGTTGATAACAAATAGTTTAAATAAAAATGACATATTATTGAGTTGTTGTATTTGAAAAGATAAATATTTTAATGAGGTATAATATATAATGTATTTATTTTATTTAATTTGTATTAATAAAAAGTCTCTATGGTAGATTGAATTACCATTAACATTAAGGGAGTTAAGAGTACCCTTGAATTGATTATATATTATAGAGATTGATTTCATTTTTTAATAATAGAATGCAATCATATATTCTTAGTGTTGATGTAAATATAGATGATGATGATTTTAAAAAGAGATGAGATTTGTAATTCATATAACCAAGATAAATATATTCTAATAAAAAATGAGGATTCAAGATGGTATATAGTGTGGAAAAATCTACTGGAAACACTGAAGTGTAATATGAAGGACGAAATACTTATAGTCATTCAAAGATGATTGTTATAGTTTAAATACATTTAATGATAATTATATATTACAAAATTATCCATTATTATTTTAAAATAATGTGTGCGTGAAGGTTTTAGAGTACATTTAATGTCCAATTTAGAATATTATTTTATATAGGAGCTATGTATGATTGATATGGAGTTTAAATAGAATATATATGAGTAAATTAAAATTATAAATTATTTTATATGAGTTATTTGAGTCATATATAATAGATAAATATGGATTAAGTATATTTTTAATTGTGAAAAGACTAATCTTTTATGTTTATAATTTCAAGTTTCTATCATATAAGAGATACTAGAGAAAAATTTAATATTGACTCGAAATTTATATTGACTTCATAGGTGATGAAATATTGGAAACAAAATATAAAAAGGTATTTTATATCTATTTTTAATGGATTCTGAGACTATATAAATTATATGAAGAACTTATCTAACATTGAACCAGTATGATTTCTGGATTCCAAAGTAATAACTAAGGATTGTGTAATTTTTGGAACACACATGCAATCATTTCAAAATAGTAAATATTACATGTTGGAGATTGGAAGAGTATTTAATTAAATGGTCTTATAATATAATTATTCTATATAATTTTACTAATTATAAAATTAATAGATCCTAAAATGATTATAAAAAAATTATTGTTTATGTTTTTTTAATGAAAAATTTGCTGAAATTAGTGAGAATTCTAAAAGGATATTGGACAATTGTGTTTTTGGATTATTGAACAAATGTAATTTTAAATATATGATTAATATTGATTGAAATTAGAATAAAAATTCAATGTTAAATTTAGTCATGTAGTTGAAGAAATTATAAAAAAATTAAGAGTTCTTTTAATGGATAAATTTATGTTAAGAAAATATGATGTCCATTATTATGATTGATAGTTAAAATGAAATAAAACAGTAGATTTGTAAATAAAATATAGATTATAATGGTGAATTTTTATAGGTATATAATTAATTATATGGGATATAGTTGATTAGATACATTTGATCAAGTTAAAACTAGAATCAAATGATCTAATTGTGTCCAATAGTTGAAAAAATGTTATAAATCCATTATTTTATAAGAATCATAATTATTGATTTTATAGAATGTTGAGGTAGATTTATATTCCTATTTATTATTAATAAATTTTCCATTCCCAAATGGAATAACATTTTCTGATGGATGATAATCATATTCACATTCCATTGATATGAGGTTTCGATGATTATATCATACACATTCTTATATTCCTTACCAAAGTTTTAGATAACTAATACATTAAATTTACAATCCACAATAATGAGTTACTCTATTAAACTAGTAAATAAATAATATATAGATTTTTTATGTTATTTTAATTAAATATTTTTACTCTATATAACATGGGACTACTGAGTATGTAAAAAGTAATCTTATAACTATATTAATTTAAAAGGACTGGTTTATTTAAAATTTGGTTAAAAAAGCATTAATTAAACCCCCTTTCTTGGTGTTGACCATGCACTCTCACAAGATATTTTAATCCAAAGGATAAAATTAATAATTATGTTTTATTAATTTTTTATTCATATTAATATATCTAATAATAATTAATGATGTTAAAAATAATTTAATACTTATATATACTATTTGAAAATATCTTTCATTAAGTATAAATTATTATTAGAAAATATAACATTTCTATGAAGGCATAAGGCAGATTCAATATATGTGCGTGGAAATATGTTATTGATATAATAATATACCTCATTTTGTAATCATACATATCTCTTATTTATCAAATAAATTCATAATTATTAAGCATTCAATAGTTGAGATGTGTATTGTTTATAGATTTATAAGTAGATATTGGAATGTTTAATTGATGGAGATAATAAATACTTCATACCCTAATAGTAAAGGACTATATTTATACTTATAGAACCTAAATATAATATTATTTTCAGTTGTTCGATTCATTTTATTTGTATCATTTATTTTTTTGATGCGTATTTGATGAAATTTGAAGCTCAGTTGATATAATTTTATATGAGTAGTTCAAAAATAAAATATATAGAATAATGTATATGATGAAATAAAAAATACATTCTGGGTTTTTGGTTTCTTGGGAGTGATGTGAATCTTTTTATTATTTCATTATAATCTAAATAAAATATTTACAAAAATTATCTTGTGATTATTTTTAGTGTAATTGATTGAGGGAGAGAGAAATCCGGATAAATTCCTGAATAAAGTGATAATAAAAACCTCAATATCCAAAGTATTACATTATAAACTGCATATTTCTATGGTATCTATAAATGAAATAATATACACTTTTAATTTTACTATTTTGATACTAGGCCAAAAAATTACTGGTCCAGTTCAAATAAATATTAATAATATGGAATATAATTAATTTTAAATTATTAAATAAAATATATTTTGATATAATGAATGTTGAAAATATATAAAAGATTTATAAAATCTCAAATAAAAGAAAATAAAAAATAAAAAAATCCATGGATGCATTTATTTTTTTACACATTTAAAAATAATACTAACCATCAATTTTAATAATGTACATGGGAAAACATATAAAAAAGAGAACCTCTAACAAAGAAATGGGAAAATGGAAAATGAAGGTTGAATCTTCATAATAATCAATAGTAATGTTGATATGAAAACATTTATAATACAGATTAAGGATTATTTGATAGACTTCCACTCAATTTTATGAAATATTTTTTTCTGAATGGTGTTGAGAAATTTTCTATTCTATCATTTTAATTTAAAATAAAATTGTAATTATTTATCAGACCTACTAATCTACACTCAATATAGTAATATACCATTATATTGAATTTTATTTTTTAAGATTATAGTTTTAATAAATATCTATAGTGGGATGAAAATTTCTTATAGGAATTTTGAAAAATGATTCTAGAGTCCAATGATTTTGATACCGCCATTTTAATAATTTCATTGATATTTGGATTTATTGGACTTTATAAGTAACTCATGAATTTTTCCCCATAAAATATTATGACAATATTCAGATATATTGATGGGATAATAAGATAGAATGAACTAAATATCCATTTACATGATAATGTTAGGAAACAAAAAAATATCCATTGATGGGATAATATAAGGGAAATTACTAAATATTCAACCTAATCGAAATATTGACTCTCAATAATGTCCTTAAAGTTTCAATTCTTATTTTGTGTGAGTGAAAAATAAATAAATATAATAAATTTTGGTAGTAATATATTGATATTCTTATTTTATATTTTAAATATGTAGATGTTTTTCCAATTAAAGAGGATTTTGAATTTATTATAAGGAATATTAAATGAGGATGTCTGTGATAACATATTTCAACTAAATATTATGTTATTCAAATGAATAAATATTTTTTAAAAATATATATAATTAATGAAGAACATTTTATTCATATAATATGAAAAAATTAATATTAACATAAAATCATGATTATTTAAAAAAAATTGATGTTAAACATCTGATTCATTATATAAAATATAATAATCATAAAACATTACAAGTGGGATTGATGGATAAGAGAGAATTGTATATGGGAAGAGGTATTAAATTAATAAAATTAAGAAAAAGGGTATAATATTACATAGTGTATTGATTAATGGCATCAATGATATATAAGTAGATAATATTACCATAATAAGAAATATATGAAATATTAATATTGAAATGAATAATTGATTATTTAGTTTTTAAATAATATATCCAGATGAATTATCTTGGAAGATACATTCATATTATCTTCCAGGAAATAACCTTGAAATAAAAATTATTAATGTTTCCCAACATTGTCATACTAATTTTCTTCATCTCATTTATTTTAATTATACACTTATTTGAATATATTTTATGTAAATATAATTTTTAATGTTATATGTGTTTTGAGTATAATTATGTAATGAAATGTTATTTAATATTGATAAAAAATGATGAAAATTATTGTTCCATAATGGGGAATTTCTTTAATGATATAAACTAAAAACCATAACGGTGATACCTAGAATGTTATTATTATTTTGGTAATAATTATCTTTGTTCTCAAATTATTATAAGTTATAATTGACGTTTGTTATTTAATATTGAATTTTTGAGAGAAAAATTAATGTTTTAGGGAGGCATGTAATGGAAAAACTATTATCGATTAAAATATGTATCTGTAAAAGGAACATTTTAAAGACTAAATATGTGAGATAAAATGTTTCTATAATTTATTTATCTATTTTCCTGGGGTTTGATAATAGTGATTTGATATATCTAAAGGAATCATTACAATAAAATTAAAAAAATAAATATGTTTTGTTGTCCTTTTTTATATAATAAAAGGTATTGAATCTCTATAGAGAAGGTAAATAAAAATATTGTTATCTTAATATTCAATAAATATATTTCTAGATAGTAATTTTATGGTTTTGACTATTCAATATAAACATAGGGGTTTAAAACTATTTCAACAAACGTAATGTTTCATTTATAAAATATAAATAATGAGTGTTCTAGATATGTTTTAATGTTATTGGAGAATAATATATTTAGAGGTTATAAGATGGATGAAAATAAACCATGTTTCTTTTAAGTGCATTATTTTTTCCGATGATGAAGTATAAATATTTCCACCATGGGGAAGATTATAGAATTCACATAAGTATTTGAGTGTTAATATATATATATATATGACTGTGTATATTAAATAAATCATAGATATTATACATTATATTGAATGGGAAGGGAGAATAAGTTTTTTTTGAATAATATGGAACTGAGAATGATTGAATTGAGAAGTTGGAGACGCGTAAAGAATGTAGATTCAAATTGAAGATTTGACGAAATGTGTGTGTGTCATGATTGTGATATGGGATATTTTTTATACAATAGTGTTGAGGAATATTATCGAGTTTCATAATGATGAATCCCATGAAATATTTTATTTATAAGAGGGAATGTTTCTATTATGATGCGAAGGTGTACTTGTTTTGATATGTGTACAAAAACAATCTTTATCCCCAATGAACCAAGAATCTAAGTAATAATGTAAATCAACCAAAAAACATTCATCATATCCTGGATCTTGAAAATAATTACATGGTATCAGATCGAATACATATAGAATTATATCTAATAATAAATTACATAATAATGGGACATCCTATGGGGAGTCTAACATGATAAATCCATATCAATTGATACAATGAAGAAATATAAAATAATAGAAAAATAACAACATAACCAGCAATGAAAATACATAATATATATATATATAAAGGAACTCATGGTAAATGATCAAAAATAAAAAAAACATGATAACATTTGGAACTAAAAACTCAATACAAGAGAAACTATGTACCAAGATTGAAACATAAAAAACAATTCTGATGATTTTGTGTAGTTCAATTAGGTTGTGAACATATAACTACATAAAACGAAATCACCAAATAATTCAAGAAATTATTTTTTAAAACCATAAATATGTGATGAAAATGAATGTAGAAAATATGTTAAATCCCAATAATAATATCCAACCAACATATTTCTCCAAATAAGGACATTAAAAGTAAAGAAAACATTTTAAATTAACATTTAAGAACCTTTCTAAATATATATATTTTTAAAACCAATCATTAAAAATATTTATTTAAAATTTTCAAATCAAAATTAAAGATACTAAAAATTATTTAAAAGAAACCAACACTATACAAAAATATTAAAACCATATAAGTAAGATTTTTTTAAATATAAACTGATAAAAAAATCATACTAGAGGATTTGTAAATCATATTTCAATAAATAAGGTCATTAAATGATTGATAGGAATTGGTAATTCATAAATATCTTATTACACAGCCCTTGAAATACATGGGTTTAAACCATATAATATATTATCAATGCATTCCAAAATCAATAAACATCCAACTACACTAAAATAAACTACCCAATATTACTTCTCTATAACCTCTTATACTATATTGGATCTTCTAATTCTTATTAAGAAACTATAGTGATCACCTTCCATCCATCGTAATGAATAATATTAACCAATTGATAGTAATTGTTCCTCAATTTGGGGAAATATAAATCATATAAAAAATACAACCAGTAAATCATAATCACATACCACATCCCACCACTATATACCTCTAAATGCGAATAAAAAAAATTTAATCCAATAACAACATAATTTAATTAACATATATGGGTATTCCATCAGAGCGGCTCCAAATTTAGAAATGAAAATTCAGTATATCTAACCAATCATTTCATTTAAGGAATGGTTTTTTTAAATTAAATCCTATATTGAAAATGATTTCTATTTTTGTGTCATTTAGATGTCATTTAAAAAGTTAAAAACATTTCTTTGAGTTACCTTTTGAAAATTCTTGATAAAAAATGTTAATTGTCAATTTAAAAGCAATGAATAATTTTAGAAAATTTCGAAAACCACACAATAAATAAAAAATTCAAGTCATCTAGAACACAAGTCATTAATTCCCTATGAAGAAATAAATATGGATTCACTGAATAATGTTATTTCTGAAAACAAAAGAACCAATATTTAAAACACATAAGAACCCATATACTATATTGAAAAAATTCAAAAACAAACATAGGACCTAATAAAAATCATGAAAAACCATTAAAACATTTATTAATCAATTTTATAACCCATACATTATAAAATTACATCTTCTTAAATTTGAAAAATATATTTAAAACACACATTTCTTGAATAGAAAATTATGAAATCATATTCTTTGGTAACTAAATTAAAAACACATTAACACCCCATGATCAACCATAATTATATAGAATTATTTTAAGGATCATGAATAAATGTTTTCATTGAATATAGAAAAGGAGGAGGACCACTAACATCATATAGAGTGATGATAGCGTTAAAATAACTACTACTTAGAAAGAAATACCAATGAAAAGAACCCTACAGAACAAATTAATAATCCCACTACATTTGGGAGAGTTTTTTATAATTTTTTTTAGAAAAAATGTGTTTCAATAAGACTAGATTAATTTTTTTTAAAACTATACTACAATAGAGGCTAGGGCCCTTCAACCTTTTGTATTTTTTGGCCAAGTCCAAAGAAGGTAAGGTCCTTTCCAGCTTTCTAAACAATTTTTGGAAAAGGCAGCTAGGACTTTCCTTCCATTACCCAAATGAACAAAATCACCTTAATCATACACTTTCGTTTATTTAATATTTAATAATTTTATATTGTTTTTGTTTTTTTATATAAAAAAATCCACTAGGATTTAACTCCTATTTAATATCCACCATTACTGCCATTAAAATAGTTTAGAATTCTAACAGAAACCCTCCCTCATGACTCCCTTTTACAATGAGGCTTACCCAAGAAATCCATCTACATATCCAATGTGTGATCCATGTCCTCCCTTTCATATGGAGAATTAATAATTTTTTATTAACAATGAGTTGTTAACTAATGAAAAATATTAATTATCAATATATATTAATAATACCTAAATAATAATTAATTATAACATTTATTATTAAATATTTGTAATTAATTAATTAATAATAATAGTATTGTAAAAATATACAAATAAACAACTAATTAATTACTAATTAATATAAATTATTAATTAAAAATATTAATAAAAAACTTCTTAATTTTTAATAATTAATAATTTTTAAGTAATTAGTAACATAATAATATATAATTAATAAAAAATAATATTAATAAAAAATAAATAATAAAAACTAAATAATAAATATAAAATAATTATTAATTATTAATTGTTACTATATATTAATAATAATAATTATATTACTAAATTAGTAATTTCTAATCAATTTTTATTATGTAATTATTAAATAATTAAATAAGTGTTGGTAATTAAATTTAATTACAATAAAATATAAATAAATAATGAAAATTAATTAAATTATATGCTTAAAAAATTAATATTCTGAATTTCTCATAAATATTAATTACTAGTTAATATTAATGACTAAAAAGTAATTTAAATTATTATTTACTCACTAATTAATAAAATTATTAATATAAATTTTGTTATTACTAAAATACTAAATAAGGAATATTTAATTACACTTTAAGAATAGTAATTATTATTTAACTAATTAAATATTAATAAACTAATATATTCTAATAAGTATTATTAAAAAATTATTAGAAAATAGTTAAAATTATTATTTATTTACTAAATATTAATAATAATAACTAAATTACTAATTTTCAAATTTTTATGGAATTTTAATTAAATAATTGACTAATTGTATATAATTAATATTAATTACGAGTCAATATTAATAACTAATACATATTAATTAAATAATATGATTTAAGATTTAATAATATTAATTTTTAACAAATTTTAATTAATCATTAATACTAATTACTAACAAATATTTAAAATTATTGTTTTATAAAAAATTATTGGAAATATTAATATATCTATTTTTTACTAATTAATTAATATTTATAAAATATTTAATTAACTACTAATAATATTATGTAAAAACTAAATAATTATTAATTAATTAATACATAATGATCAATAATTATTATTACACAATTATAAAAATATAACTAAAAAATATTATTTAGTAACTAAATATTATTTATAATTATTATATTAATAAAATAAAAAGTTTAATTTGTTATTATTAAATCATTATTATATATGTACCTATATTTTCATAATTACTATTAATTAAAAATTAATATTTGTTACTAATAAATATTAAAAATTATACTTTAATAACTATTTAATAATTATTATAATCATTATATAATTATTTTTTATAAATTATTATTTAGTTAGGATTAATATTATTTATTACACATTATATATTATTTAATTAATAATTAATTAAAACCTATAATTTTTTATGAATTATTTATTAATTAATTAATTTTTATTAAAATTATTAATTTGTTTTTAATATTAATTAGTAATTAATTAGCTATTAGTTAATATTATTTAAAAAAGTACTATCATTAAATAATTAATTATAAATATTTAATAGTTAATATAATAATTAATTAATATTTAAGTATTATTATTATTTTTATTTATTCGTGATTATCATTTATTATTAATTAATAAATAATTATAAATAAAAATATATTGTTAATTCAACATAGAAAATGGAGGACTTAGACTCCACATTTGAAAATGTGGAAACATTTCTATGGTAATCCCCATTAAAAATTGTATCCCTAAGAGAGGGTTTCTGTTTGAATTCTGGACTACTTTAATGGGAGTAATGTTTGACTTTAAATAGATGTTAAATTATAAAGAAAAATTTGTTATAAATATATATAGACAAAAAGAACCAAATAAAAAATTAAATATACAATCATGCAGATCTAAAATATTTTTCTAATATAGCAAAGGCGGCAAAGCCCGTTCCTCGTTTTCCCTAACTTTTTGGGAATGGAAAAAATGCCCTTCCCACCATTGGACTGAAACAAAATACCAAAGGTCACATGACCCTTACCACCATTGGGGCGTAGTTTAAAAAATAATTTTTACATAGTATTATTTAAATAATTATTTTTATAAAAACATATAAAAAATGAACATTTGGTGTAACATCCCATGTTTTTTTTAAAGGAAACCCAAAGATTGATCTCATACATGATACATCACATCGTCCTTAAATAAACACATAAATATTATTATTTAATATGGGAGTTATCACATAGTAATTATAATGGAAGGAATGAACAATGATAACTGATCTATGAATATATTTTTTACAAATGTTTATATAATGATTAATTGGTTACAAAATTTACATGAAAAAAACTAAGAACCATTAAATATAAAATATATATTTTTATGAAAAATTATTAAATTTGAATAATTGAGTTTATAAAATTATAAAATCACTATTTATGGATTATATTAATGAACTATTAATTCAATATAATGTTTAAAATAAATCTTATGTGTGTTTAAGACAATATACAACAACATGTACAAATTTATAGATAAAATGAGTGTTTTTCTAAAAATACAATGTTGTCTCCTTTTAATGAGAAACTAATGTTAAATGTGGGGTTTGAAACTTTTTTATATTAAATTTTACAAAATAAAATTTATATTTGTAAGGTGGACATCAAAATTTAATTTCATTGAAATTTTAATATTTTTCCAATAAAATTCGTATTTTAAGGAATAGTGAAAAATACTACATTTTAATTCCGTACTTTCTTTTCATATAATTTATTTATATAGTTATATTATAATTTTAATTAGGTTTAATGTATAAATAAATAATTTTTTCATAATATAATAAAATTTGGGTTATTGGAATAAATTTCAAAATGAAATTGAATATAAAAACTACGTGAACTTTTGAATGTTTTAAATTAAAAACTGATTTTCGTATTTCATTGATGGGAATTATTTTTAATTAATTTATGCCAATTCTGTGTTTTGTATTTCAAAAAAATTATTCCATATAAAGCGTAGGAAGTTCCATACTATTTAAATAGTTCCCTTTAATATTTTAATAATATGAATATTAGCATGAGTAATAAATTTTATTACTATTATTAAAGGTAAATCAGGTAAAAAAACAATATTATAATCATATAAAACTACCCTAAATCTTATAATAATATTATTGGATGAGTTTATCCTGACTATGACTATCCTTGGGTTTTTTTAGGACCATATGGAGAAACTTAAACGACAGTAATGCATTTATAATATTATATTCATTGAATAATCATTTTTGTTACACTTCTGTTTTTTAAAAGTATAGTACTTTAATATGGAGTTATATTGGGAAATTATTCGGGAACAAATAGTACATATATAGATAATAATATTACCTCAATCATGGTAATTTATTTATAATTATTTTAATTAAATAATTCAATTTAATTATGACACAAAGATGACACAATAATAGATTTATTAAATAAAGATTCAAATAAATGATATAAATAAAATTTTAAAAAATATAATATGATATATTTTTATCCATCCAAAAATTTAATGTATGAATATGATACGTTATGATTGATTTAATGTAATTTTTTATAATTAATAATGTTTTTATCATTTCCCACAAAAGTAAAGTGGCGAATAGTGTCAAAAATGAAAACAATTCCTAACATAAAATATAAAATATTTAACTAAATGAAATAATATTTTAAAAATATAAAATTATTTCAAAAAGTATAGATAATGTTGATAATTTCATTAATATCTCTTTCATTGGAATTTTTTCATTATTCGGTAATTACTTTAACTCCCAAATTGCAAATATCTAGATAAAACGGTAAGAGTTAAATGGTTAAAACAAAAAAGAGGGTTATGAAAATTCGAACATGTCTAATTTTAATTGGAATATTATAATTCGACCTAAAATAATCCTATTTTCTAAATAAATTAGTTCGGGACCATTTGGAATAGAAATTGAATATATATTAATTTCTTACTATTTACAATCCCAGTGGTGCTCCTCCCCTCTCCTATATAAATGCACCCATTTCCCTCTTTTACTCACAAATTCAAAACCTTTAGGTTTTTCCAAGATCTACCCAAAACCCTTAGTAGATTACTTCCCGAAATTCTTGAGGCCTTATTTTAGTCAGAGAACTCTCATATTTTTTTTGATGTGTTGATGTGTGATCATCCGAAAAAAAGATAACATTTTTATTTAAGTATTTATGTTTTATTTCTTCTTCAATTTACAAAAAATAATCATTATCCATGATAAAATAATAACACCAGTATAAACTATCATCTCCACAAACTGGTCTAATGTTTTTACATCCCCATCAATAATGACTGGTTATAATAATATAATTAACTTTTATATATAGTATTCATTACATATTATACATTGTAATAGAGTACAATATCAATTAAGGTTTAGGTTTTATTATTTTGAGATTAGGTTATAGGTAATAGGTTTTTAGGTTTAGGTATCAGCTTTTAGGTTTGAGAGTTTAGGTATTGGGGTTTCAGATATAGTCTTTTGGGTCTAGGTTTTAGGATTTTTTTTGTTCGGTTTTAGGGGGTTTCAGATATAGTGTTTTGGGTCTAGGTTTTGGGGTTGTTTTTAGTTCTATTTTAGGGTTTATGTTTATCATTTGTGGGGTAGGGTTTTGTTTTTAGGGTATATAATTTAGAATTTTGATATTAGGTTATGGGGTTTAGAAATTAGGGTTTCAGATATAGGGTTTTGGGTCTAGGTTTTAGGATTTTTTTTAGTAATTTCGGGTTTAGGTTTATTATTTCAGGTGGGGTTTAGTTTTTAAGGATTAGGTTTTATTATTTTGAGATTAGGGTATAGGGAATAGGTTTTTAGGTTTAGGGCTCTGATTTTAGGTTTTAGAGTTTAGGTATTGTGGTTTCGGATATAGTGTTTTTGGTCTAGGATTTAGGAGTTTATTAGGGTTTAGAGATTATGGTTTCAGATATAGGGTTTTTGGGTCTAGGTTTTATGATTTTTTTGGTAAGGATTAAGGGTTTAGCATTATGATTTCAGGATCGGGTTCAGTTTTTAATGTGAAGGTTTGTTATTTTGAGATTATGGTACTCTAAAACATAAAAGAGGTTACCTAAATCTAAAAAAATATTCCCTATACCCTAATCTCAAAATAATAAACTCTAAACCTTAAAACATAAAATCTACCCTGAAATCATAAATCTAAACCATAAATTCTTACCAAAACAATCCTAAAACATAGTTCCAAACCCCTATATCAGAAATTATAATCTCTAAACCCTAATAACAAAAAGATGAACTCTAAAACATAAAAGATGGACCCTAAACATTAAAAATTATTCTCTGTCCCCTAATCTCAAAATAATAAACCCTAAACCTTAAAACCTAAACCCTACCTTGAAATCATAAACCTAAACCCAAAATTCTTACCAAAATAATCCTAAAACAAAGACCCAAAACCCCAATCTCTAAACCCTAACCATGTGCATAAAATGATAACATCGTTTGTACGTATGTGTGAACTATCACCTCAACAATGCCATGTGACTCATATTTATTCATTATATCACATTTATGATATATATATATATATAAGAATATTTAAATGATTAATATTATATTAATTATGTTATGATCATTCTGTAAAGGCATAACAATACTTAACTTCTTTACATAATTATCATTGAAAAATAGAAAATGTTACTCATGAGTACGTATGACATTCCATCTCAATGATTATAACATTGCATATTTTTAATAACCACACTTCTGGGTTTCATTTAAATGTATAATTTATCTAAAAAAAGATAATAATTACATGAATAGTATTCTTGAGATGAATGACTTTTGACTACACAGACTATTAAAATATCAACGAAATATCTAATATAAAATTAATTAAATATGTAATTGTTATTACATGGTAATTGGTGATATAAGAGGAATAATACACATGAACATTTTTATAAATTAATTATAAATTAAGATAATTTTATTATTCAGGATTATAATGATTTTATGTGATGATTTGGACTCAAGGTTAGGAACTTTTAAACTCATAAGCTCATTTTTATGTTTTGATGATTTGTTCTTATAAATATTTCTAAATAATTTCAATGTTTTCAAAATGGTTATAATGATTTAATTATATGGAACTAAATGTTTTAAAATATTAATTCCAATCAAATGTTTCAATTTCGTATGATACACATTGATTCATGAATATTCCTTTTAATTGTTTTAATTGTTCATTAAAGATGGACAGATTATTTCAATAACATGGAATTTTTTTAACAATTATGCCATGAATGGAAATTATTTATTTCATGTCACTATCATGTATTGATTTTTACTTTACAAGTTTATCATTTTATTTTATAAATATCTCTTTTTATGTGTGTGTGGCTGGTAAAGATGAAATGTTCTTTCAAAGTGATTTTTTCCCATTATGTATGTTTTATGTGTTACGATTACATTATGGTTTTTAGGAATTTTTTACATAAATGGGTGGGTCCATGATAAAATTAGGTTTGGTG
The DNA here is from genome assembly GCA_963277665.1 of Viscum album. Classification (NCBI taxonomy): domain Eukaryota; kingdom Viridiplantae; phylum Streptophyta; class Magnoliopsida; order Santalales; family Viscaceae; genus Viscum; species Viscum album. Next base: position 63,495,601 of record OY728136.1, on the reverse strand, counting down.
TTCTTTTGATATCTCTATAATTTATTGGGTAATGAGATGGAGTTAAAATATAATGATTGTCCAAATATATTTAGGGGAAATAATCCCATAGGTATTCCAAACGTAACCATATAGGTTACACCCTATGTAGACATGAAATAGACAATGTCAGAATGATATAGATTCCACAATTTACCTTTATGTTTTATAATTTCTAGTATTATTTATAATAATATTATGATTTAATAACTAAATTTACAAAGTTAATGTTTTTTGAAGAAATAATTATGATCTTTTGAAAATGTTTTCAGGATTTTCAAATATTCAAACACTAACGATTTAATTTCTTATTTTATATCCCTTACTAAGATTCTTATACTCATACCATGATTTTGAAATATATTTCACATGATTTAGGGGAATATATTGTCAATTACGGGATCAAGGAAATGTTATGATGATTAAACATGAAAAGAAACCACGTTTCACTTTTAAAGATTTTTTATTGAAGAAACAGATAATATTGGAAGTTTCCACCTTCTATTTCTATAGTTTTTTATGTATAAGTTGTGGTATAATTATAAAGATGTATAAAATAGAAAATATCCTAAATGTGTAATAATGTATAATTATTTACATAACACAAAATTATGTAATGTTTAAGGCTTCGACCGTATAATTGACATTAGAGGATTGTTTATAGATATTCATAGATTAGGATGCTTTATAATGAGTTGTGGATATCATCATTAGTTTTTATTTTTAAGGTTGAATAGATGTTTCATGTCATATAAATACATTTTGAGGATTTATGTTTAATAATTTAAACGTTAATAACATTATTTGTGGAGACATTTATTTTAGAGAAAATTATGGGTTATTACATTTTTGGATGAAACTTGAATGGAATAAGATAAAAATTGACGTTAAAATATATAATGGTTGTTTTTGAGGATTTTATCTCATTTTGGGAATGTTATAATAATTATATAGTTTTAGAAAAGGGAATCCTACTGAATGTGTGACAACCTATTATGTTGGACAAGGCTACCAAAATAAAACCGAAAACGGGTGTATGACAAGGCTTTTTCACCTGCAACTAGCCTACGAGAATTCCCTGGTGAGTATATCTTTTTAGTCATTTATTTGATGGAATAAGAATAAGTTGATTTTGGTAACTTATTATTATCTAATTCAAATCCGTGGTATAATAAAATGAATATAGAATTAAGTGATACATTATATTTTGTAATATATTTACTATTTAGGGAACATTACATCCTTAAGGAAAATAGAATACTATTGGATTTTATTTGAAGAGTAACGATTTAATTTTATTTTTCTAGAATCTATAATTTTATTATCTATATATATGAAATTGGGTTATTTATGTAAATGATTAACCTATATTGATATATATGCAATTAGGATAATTACTTTTTGGTATGAGACATTAATAGTGATTTATGTTATTTGGATACAAATGTGAAAATTTATCCTAGAACAATATCTGATCAAATCCTTCCAAATTTTGGGTTTCAATTTTAGTTTGTATTATTTTTAGTTATTTTGAGGATATTTATTTGTGGAATGATATATATGAAAATTTGGGTATTACTGTTTAATTTTCGAGATTAAAAGTAGTAATTCTTTTTATAAACGATTATTCTTTTTGCTGAATTATCTTATCTTATCAAAAAAGTATCTGTTTATTTTTATGTTTCATGATAGAAGAAATTTACAGTTATTATTTTGTGGATTATGTGATTATGTATAAGTGTATTCAAGTGCCTCAAGTGTAAAAAAAATTATTCTTAAATACTCATCATTGGAGAGAAAATGAGTTTTTTGTAGAATTTATTTAAATGATGAATCTATATATGTCATGTAAGTATGTTTCCTTATGATCTTAGTCAATGATGTAATATAATTTCTCATATTTAAGAATATTGTCTTAAAACAAAAATGTTTCTCTTTACATTTTTTACAATGAAGTCAAAGAACCTTTAACCCATCACAAATTTATAGCTTTGTGATTGTAAATATTTTTCCTCGAAATGTTTCTATCAATATTAATTAGTACATTATTGTTATTTATTCTTACATATATATGTTTTCCAATATGTAATCCTAGTATGTGTTATATCAGGTGACCTTCCTACTATCCTATCTTTCTTTTAAAGTGGATGTTTTATTAGTCCTTTTTAAGATGTGGGAATGAAATAATGTTATTTTGAAGAGTATTACTTTTTTTACAGACCCTAAATTCAATTTTTTCGGATACATTTTCTATAAGGGGGAGAATTTAACATTCTGGGTTTTTAATAGGAAACACAATGTTCGATAGCATACATGATACACAAAAATGAGCTTAAACAAATAACTAAATATTATTATTTAATAAGGTAGTTATCACATAGTCATTAGAATGGAGGGAATGAATAATTTTGACTAAATTATGAAAATATAGTTTATAAATGTTTATATAAAACTTCATTGGTTACCAAATTAACTTTGAATGAAACTAAAAACATATTGAATATAAATAATATATTTTTATCAAAAACTATTTAAATGTTAATAATTTTGTAGATAAAATTATAAAATCAAAATTTTTGGATTATATTAACTAAATAATAATTCAATATAATTTTTAAAATTTTTCTTATTTGATTTATAGACATTATATAAGAAGAAACACAATTTTAAGGATAAAATGAGTGTTTTTTCTAAAAATTATTTTTTCCATCTTTTTGAGAAAACCCATTTTAAATATATTTTTGAGACTTTAATACGTTATATTTGAAAAAGTGAACTTAATATTTTGAATATATACATCAAGAATTATTTCGGTTGAAATTTTCATATTTTTCTAATAAAATTAATATTTTAATGAATTTTGAAAAACACTTAATTTTAATTCAAAAATACATTTCATATAATTTATTTATATAGTTAGAGTATCATTTTAGATGGTTTTAAAGTATAATTAAATAAAATATTGATCATTTAATACAACTTTTGTTATCTTAATCAATTTATAATGAACTTGAATATAAAAATTATGAGAAACTTTGAACGTTTTACTTACAAGCCGCGTTTATTATTCAACAAATGGGCTTAATTTTTAATTTATTTCTTCCAATTATGTGTATTAAATTTCGATACATGGATTCCATATTCATAATCAGAAGTTCCAAATTATGTAACTAAGACTTTTTTATTTTTGGACTTTATGAATAATACCTTTAGTAATAAATTTTATTACCACTATTAAATGTTAATTGGGTAATTAAGGGTTACACTAATTTTACAATAATACGAAACTACCCTAAAACTTATAACAATATTATTTTATAATTTTATTCTGACTAGTTTCATCCTTGGATCAATTTTAGGACCACTTGTAGCCACATGGACGTCTTTAATGTATTTATATTAATATATTTAGTTAATAGTCATTTTTGTTAGACTATTGTATTTAAAATGTAATTTATTTTAATATGAATTTATACATTGGATTTATTATTAAATAAATAGTACTTATAAATATAAAAATATTACCTACATCATGGTAATTTATTTATAATTTTTATGTATTATATGATAAATGTAATTATGACTCAATGATGATGTTGTAATAAATTAATTAAATAAATAATAAAATAAATGATATTAATAGAATTAAAAAAACAATTTGATAAATTTTAAACCATAAAAGAATTTTATGTACGACTATGAAATGTTAGTATTGACTTATTGTAATGTTTTTGAAAGAATCAAGTTATTATTTTTTTAAAAATTCTAGGTGATGAATAGTGTAGAAATTGACATATTTCATTACTTAAAATATAAAATATTCAAATAAATGAAATAAAATATCTAAAAATCTATTATTTGGCCAAAAAATTAAGATAACTATAAAAATATCATTAATTAGTCACTGATATGTCTTTTTTCAAGATTTGGTAATTATTTTAACTGTTAAAGTGTAAATTATTTGATAAAATGGGAAGAGTTAAAAGGGGTTCAAACAAAACGATAAGGATTAAGAAATAGTTAAAACCAGTATAATTTTATTTAGTTTTTTATTATTTGAAAAAAATAATCTTATATTCTAAATAAATTATCTTGAGACTATTTTTAATAGAAATTGAACTTATATTAATTTAATAATTTAAGTAATTCCATGTGTACCTCTCCCTACTCCGATAGAAAGGCCCACATTCCCCTCTACTACTCATATATCCAAAACATTTTTGTTTTGAAAATATATTCCCAACCACCTCATGAGAGTTTATACTAACATTATTGAGTCCTTATTTTTGGAATAACAACCTCCTTAGTGGTGTGAAGGTGTTATGATGTGTGCTCATCCAAGGGAAAGGTACTATTTTTATTTAACATTTATATTCTATTAGTTCATTTATTTCATTAAAATATATTTTATCCATGATGAAATGAAAACACTAGTATAAAAAATATAATTAGATGTTATTATCTTAATATCATCAACTAAATTCATCTTCACATCTATTAAATGGGAAATGAATTAATCGTTTGTGCATACGTGCAGACTATCACCTCCACGAACTGATCTCATCGGTTTTCCATAACTATCTCTCTTGACTATTCATAATAATGGAATTAATTTAAATATGTGATATTCATGAAATATTAATCATTATAAGATATTAATATATCAATTATGTTCTTACTTTCCTTGCACATAACAATGATTATGTCTTTCGTGCGTACGTGTGAATTATCACCTCCACGAAGCGATGTGGCTTGTTTTTTCATTAAATCACTTGTATGATAAATATTTAAGTATATTTAAATAATTAATATGATATTAATGATTTTATGATTATTTTTAGGGTAAAATAATACCTACCTTTTTTCCATAATGATCAATGAAAAATAAAAAATGTCACTCATGTGTACATACGACTTACCGTCTCTATGATTATGACTTTGTAAATTTTTTATAAAATAAATTAATGGTTTGATTTAAAGGTATATTTTACATATGAAAATGACAATAATGTCATGAATATTATTATGTATATGAACTAACTATGAAAACATTGACTATTGTCTTCATACCATGTTCATTTTCGTTTGATGTACTGAATATTAACAAAATGTCTGACGTGATCTTAAATAAATATGTAATTTGTTAAAACAAGTTAATAAGTGATATAAAAGGAATAAAAAATATTAAAAAGTTTATAAATAAATTATAAATTATCCAACTCTTATTATTCAGGATTATAAATATTGTACATGATGAGTCAGACTCAAGGTAAGGGACATTTTAACTCAAAACGTTATTTTAATGTTTTTATTATTTATTGATATATATATTTCTATTAAATTTCAATTTATTCACAAATAAATTAAGGATTTATTTATATGGAAATTATTGTTTTAAAATTTTAATTCCTTTAAAAATAATCCAAGAGATAGGGTACACATGGATCCAAAAATATTCTTTTTAAATATTTTACTTGGGTTTTTAAAATGTATTGATTATTTCAATAACATTGAATTTTTTTAACATATACGATAATAATGGAATTAATTTCTCTCCTGTACCTATAATTTATTTATAGTTACATTAAAATTTTACCATTTTATTTTGAAAAATTTGTTCTTGTTTATGTGTGCATGGCTTGTAGAGATGAAATGTGATTTCAAAGTGAAAATGTTATTATTCTTTTATGCATGTTTTATGTGTTATGATTATGTTATGGTTCTTAGGAATTGTTTAAGTTTAAGGGTGGTTCTATGATAATACATTAGAGGGTGAGACCATTATATCTCTCCAATTCATTTGGTAATGAGACAGAGTTAAACGATGAGGTTTCTCTTAATAGATTTGGGGAATATATTGTGATGAGAATTCAAAACATAACTATAAAAGTAAACCTAAAGTAGTTGTGGAAGGTACGATGTAAATATGATACAGATTCCAAATGTTATAATAATTATTTAAGATTTAATTTATTTTTTATAAGAATATTATGATTTCATGAGGTGTGTAATATAGTTTATGTTTTATTGGTCAAAAGATTGATTTTGTGAAAATATTTTCATGATTTTAAAACATTCAGGTATTATTGGTTTCATTATTTATTTTATATCCCTTACTAAATTTTTTTTACGCATCAATATTTCTGAAATTGTTTCATAGGTTTTAAGGGTGAATAGAGTCATGTATGGGATTATGGAAATGTTATGATGGTTAATCATGAAACGAAACGACGTTTCATTTTAAAAGTTTTTGTTTTCCGAATGAAATGGATACTATTTTATGTGTCCAGTTTGTATTTCTTTGGTTTTGTTACATTTGAGTTAAGGAATAATTATATATAGCTATAAAATTGCAAATATACTCATTTTTAAATACAATCAAATTATTTTTTAACTAATTTTTTTGTAAAGTTTTAGGTTGGGGCCTTATATTTGGGTCATCCCGTACTATATGTTTTGAAAATTTAGTTACCAATGAAATTTGGAAAAGATAATGAAACATTATATAGAATAAAATAAAATAAATATTAAAATATACAATAATAACACCATTTTACTAATTTTTTAATTCCTAGAATCAATGGTAAAATAGTTGGGATTCACAGAGAGAACCCCCTTCGTGAACCTTGATTGATGAGGAAGAGGATAAGTTCAATTTGTATCAAAATTAAATATTTTTTGAACATCAATTATTTATGATTCAAGGTATGATGAACAATTTCGCCAATTGGTTTTCTAGTACACAGAATAATATTTTTTTCCTTTAATAGAGGGTACCAGAAAAAAAACTACAATTTGAGAAAAAGGTCGGAAACATTTTTAACAAACATGAAAATTTTACGTCTTGAAAATGTAATCCTTCTACATAATTTTCCCACATTTTATACATATTGTGTGCTTTTCATGCACTATTTATTACATACTATGTAATTTATTGATAAAAAACTATTCATTACAAAAAAAGTATTAAAATAGATCAACTATAATGTTTGTCAAATTGTTTCCCCAAAAACATGTGCACAAACTATGAGACCAACAGAAAATTACACATTAAATTTAAATTTTTAAAATTTAATTTGGGATTTCCATGGATCCAAATGATAATATTAAATGAAAGTATCTGAATAAAATAATTTTTATCAACTATATGAGTTCGACATTTATCCTTACAATATCCCTTTTTACCACACAATATCATAATAGTCAACAATGTTTCATGAAAAAATTAAATCAATGGTAGAATCAAACCATAGAATTAATATCAAAACATACTAGATCAATATTAAAACCAAAACTGAAGAAGTTTCTATAAAAATATAAAATATGGACAAATTATCCAAGAGAAACTCACAAAAGACCACATCATTAAAGGAATCAAGAAACAAACACCAACTATAGGTATCCCTTCTATATATAAACTACAATAGAATGATAAAAAAGATATAGGAACTCTAATAATAGTCATTATATAAAAATAGTATCCCTAAATAGAAGATACATAAATAAGAACCTTCAATCACTAAGATAGTAAAACTCTAAGGAAATAAAAATTTTATCTTTTAATTGATAAGGTCATCAAGAATTTAAAAATAGAATGAAACCTTAAGAGAACCTTTTAAAGACCAAAATTAAAGAAAATCAGTTAACTCATTAACCACCTCCAAATGAATCATAATGTTGGAGGAGGAATGAACCATGATAATGGGAAAAAAATACATAAGGCCTATAACATTATAATATTTACAAGGATGTATATTATATAATTGAATACATAAGACACCACTCATGGTCGTCATAATAAAATAAATCCAACACTAGCTGGTGTGTAATCACAATTGGTTCAACAGAAATCATAGTCATGATAGGAATATCAACAAGTTTTCCCACACCATTAATATAGGTAAGATAATTACAACTATACTTGGAACCACACATAAACCTCAGATGACCCATCCACATATATAGGAAATCATTATAAAAAAGTGTTGCTCAATCTGCAATAGGAAATTTGGTAAAAACCGAGTAATTCACAACCAACTACAATCACAAAGATACCCATTTTAATATGACACCATAATGGACGATATTTCAAACCCAAATTCAATTGATACCATTCAAATAAGAATAATCTAAATATCATGGAGTACATAAGACCTGATAATTCACATTAAAATAAATAAAAAACATCTTCAATAATCAAATCCAAATGTTGAATAAAAAATAAATTGAAAAAATAAAATATACATATAAGTAAAATCAAAATATTAAACATCTAAATAATAATAATTTTAAATCATTTAAATATCACAATAGAAAATATTCATGTCATAAAGATCCATTTAAAACCATTCGACTCAAAAATAGTCATCACTAAGGGATTTTATTAATCGCCCAATAAAATTTTACTTTAATTATAAAACCACATTAATGTTTTGGAAAACCTTATCCACAAAAAAAGAGTTCTTAAATAAAAAATTTTCAACAAAATATATTCAATAAGAAATCATTTCTCAACAAACCATCCTTAAAAAATTACAAACTAACTTTCACAGTATAATACAGTGCACCCATTTAAAAATAACATCTTGAACATTTTATTTCAATTTAATACATATAAAAAACAATAAAAACAAATTTAAAACCTCATAAATTCCTGAGCTACCATTAAGAAAAAAAATAATCCATTTTACCACACAATAAAAGAATTATAACATTGGGGAAAGTTGCAGTTATTGAACATCCCATGTGGATTAGTGGATTATCTTCCAATAATACGACTATCATTTAGACTTATAATGATAAATTAACAGAAGTTCCAACTTTCTCACCAGACTGTGTGATATCTTTTTGAACCCCTAGTAATACTTAAATATTCATAAAAAAATACATGAAATTAGTAAATAAACCCATAAAATTTCAATATATTCCATATTATTATCAATAAACATAAATATAATCCAAATTATGAAAATCAAAAACTAAAAAAAAGACATAGAAATAAATCTCAAGTCTTGTAATAGAAAAAATGACCTATAGAATCATCCCAATTCATCCTCTTGAGTCTTGACAATACTATCCCTTATAAACTAGTCACAACAAAATAAAAATCAATATTTCAGGAACACTTGTCTCTAAGGTATCCTATGATCAAAAACCATTCTTTCACAGAACATGCCAACCCACTGCTAAACTAGTTGCTTGATATAGCATGTGAGAATATAGAATCACCTTTTGTTTCTTAAGAGATATAATACTAACAATACATTAGATAAAAATTCAGGGGAATTATTTCACTCAGTAAAATTGATAATCATGGGGCATATTCCTTAGATTACAACATGATTATTATATTTATATATGTTAAATAGGTATAAGAAACATAATAATATATATAAATAGAATCAAAACAAATATATAATATAGAGAATAAAAATCCACAATGAATGAGATTTAATAAACAAAAATAATTTAATATAAACACATCTATAATGCATAAGGTCTATATAGAATATAAAAATAAACTACAAAAAGGAAACTAAAATATGAGCACATAACCACATATTATCATTTTAACCTATAAGTTCACATTAAATAATGTTTACCTACTTGTTCCATGAGCAATGAAGAACCATATTATAACCTACAAAATAAATCAATTTTACAATCAAAGAATTGAACATGTACGGTGTTTTCATATAATAGATCTATAAGAAATCACAATAGTGCCCACATATTTTCTTTTTAAAATAAAAGAAGAAATACTTGTTCGAATTACATCTCTAAAATAGGTTTAATAAATTTAATAAAAACCAAGAATGTGATTTCTATAAAATAGATATTTAAATCCCAAAAATTGTTTTAATGAAAATATCAGAAACCATTCACATACTAACTCATTTTAAATGACACCATTTAAAATTATTTTTTAATTAATTTTCAAACCATAAATAAGTAAATAAAAATAAATCCCATTGAGGTACCACTATATAAATAGTATATATAAAAATAAGGTGCACAATAGATTTTTTTATTTAGTAGAAAATTTCATAAAGTAAAAAATTATAACACCAAAATAAATATATTATAAATTTTAATTATTTTTAATCATGGGAAATTTATCAATATCTCTATAAGAGAGGATAGATATACTTAGGATAAAACCATATGTCAGCTTGTCGATTCATAACATTTTCTATAACTAATAAAAATAGATATGCATACCTCTATTGTGGAACTCCCCAAGATAGTAACAACATATCACCCCTCATTATGTTACACATCATCACCATTATGATAATATCAAATGGTTTTTAGGGAACATAAATCAACTATATATAGTAATTATGTAATATAAATCACGTATCAACATCCCACACATATAAAATTGCCAATTTAAAACCACTAAAAATAATCCCCATAACACCCCCAAATGGGTAAACATATTAGGTGATTTTATTGCGTTTCAGACCAATTTATAAATAATTATACAAGGTCCAATCATGTAATTCATTTGAAAAATGGATATATACAGGACAAACTCCATTGAAAACAATTTTAAATTCAATTTCATTTGAAAATACATTTTAAGGAGTTAAATGTGCCCTAAATTTCTTATTATATAAGTTCCATTTAAAAATAAATTTTTAAAAGTATCATGATATAAAAATAACCCTATTTAACTTTTAAGAAAATGAATCATTGAATCAAAATTCCACTCATGTGGAACGTACATGATCAAGGTACTAATAACCAATACTTTTAATGTAACAAGACCATTTATTAAGTCAAAATCATATAACCATCATGAAAAAACCCATTAAAACACAAAAAATATAACAAATAATTTTAGAAGTCAATCGAAAGGCCTAATCCAAATAATTGAAATAGTTAAATCGTACAAAAGATCAGTTTTATTACCATATTTACTTATAAAAACAATTTTGAATTTTATTGAACACCATGAACCTGAAATTTTAGTAATAGAAAATTAATTAAATCTTATTAGTTAAGAATACTTCAAAAACATATTTATACCCTCCACACATCCATATATTTCATGAATCATAATTTTAAGACTACATGATTGAGTAGAAGAAGGATATGCTTGACTTGGTTATTACATTAGAAGGGGAGAAGATGAGATATCTTATATTTAATAGTCATAGTAATTTTCCTTGTGTTAGTCAGAGTAGGACACTCAAGATGGGGGTTAATTGAGTTCCTATATAAATTTCAATCGAACATTCGTATTTAAAAATCCCCCAATTTAAAATAAAATACAGCCCAGTTAACCAAAGATGCATATTTATAAAATATTTTAATGATCGAATGGTATTTAAAAGATTAATTAGTTCTTTGATAATGTAATATGAATTACTCTTTTAACTTTTGAAAAAGTATACTAAATCATATTCTAATATAAATAATATATATCATTAACTATCCGAGTGAAGTTAATTTTTCTAAAATTATTAAAAGAACATAGAAAACAATACATGGAAGAAAAAAATGAATGTAAACAAGAGGTTAATTCACAAAATGAAATGTAATCCTCTCTAATTTTTAATCACTTTCCACCAAAAAAATTTTATAAATAAACTTTAACCACACCCTAAATCGGGGTATAGAATAATAGAGAAACTGTCCATGTCAAAAGACATCTTCCACTATGTCGATGAAAGTACAAAAAAAAGATAGCCTATGCAGGTACCTCTTCAAATATTATTTGTGGGATTATAAGGTGTAAAAAAGGAAGGTTGGTGAAGATATAGATGTATGTTCTAGTTTATCGCATGATAAAATGTGTATTTATGAAATTATGACAGGAAGATGACTCAAAATGTAAATAATGTACACAAGAAGAGAAATTTAATGAGAATATGGTTTATAAATCTCTTTGTGATGTATTATTCCACTTATGGACTCTATAATGCTGGTATAAGTTAATCTAGAGTCGACTTCAAGAAATAGACTACAAAACGGAGTGTTGTTTTTCTTCAATCTATTGTTTCCGAGAAGGTATATGCTTCCTTTTAGTTCTCTTCTCTTCTATGTTTATTTCTGAAAGTGTTCATGGAATTTTGGTTTTCAAAAATGTCATCATGTATTCATAGTAGTCATCTCTTGTGTTCTTCTCTATGGTGAGAAAGCAGTCTCTTTTACATCTCCTATACATATATATGTGTGTATATTTTATTGATCAAGTATGCACTTTATCCATTTTAGCCAACCAGGATCATGTTCCAAATCATGTGTTGGTACCTCATACTTCATATTATTCTTTGACAATGTCATTATAGTTTTTTAAAGATATAATTAATATAATCAACTCTATTATGTATTAAAAATATGACCACTAGTAATAAGATTTAATTTAAGAGAAAGATCATCAGTGTATCTGTCTATCAACATCTCAGACTGTCAGTGTCTTAGACTGTTGTTCTCTCATGCTACCAGAGACTCATGTTTTTAGTGACCGATGATGTAGGTGACTCAATCTATTAGTGGATCTAGCTTATGGAAAGTCATTACTTTGCTAGATCATTATATTAGTGGGTAAAACATGCATAGGTAACTTAGGATCAGTTGATCCAGGTTTCATTTGGTTATGCATCAGTAACTCAGTTGTCGATGACTCACGTATCGGTAGCTCATACATAAAAAAACTCTGATTTGTTCTGTCAGTCAGTCTCTCTATTTTTAGATCATTCCATTGGTATCTTAGACTTATTTGGGTAACTTATGTATCTATTATACTGATATTGGTGATTCAACTATCAGTAGGAAAATTATTAGTGACTTATACACAGAAAACATTTTATATCCTTTTATTTGATGTAACATGTTAATATAGTAGAACAAGGATATATTTAACAATATGCAAACCTAATTTCACTATACGAATCCTGATAAAACAAGATAAAACATTATTTCATAAAATTTATCTTGAATCATAAAAAATTATGACATATGAGCATGGCTTATAATCATGATTTATGAGAATTAAAACCAGAGGAGACAAAAAATCTCCCCCATTTTCATGATCAAAAATCATGGAATAAAATACCACCAATGGTGACTTATATTGATCAAATTATGTTCTTTTTAGCATAAGATAAATTTAATGATGAAAAATAATATATAGATTACTTATTCAACATTCATTTTAAGATAATGTTGTATTTTAATTATATGTTCCTTTTTAGCTCCCCCATAGATGTATGCCACTCATATTCACCCCCTTTTGGGATTAGCATAAATAAAATAAAGAATAAAATTAATGAACATAAAATAAGATGAAACAAAAGATCCATGATAGTGAATTATTAAAAATAGTGCATGAGTTTATAAAATTCCAAATTAGATCCCTATCAATGGGTGATCCAACAACTTCCTTGTCACATTAGAGTTCCACAGTTCTTTTAACTTTGCAGAAGCAATACTGGTCAGATTAAGTGGTGAATATGTATTTTTGGTTTAAGGAACAATAAGGGTACTGAATGATGGAAGAGCAACATAATGAAAAATAGGTTCAGGGCTTGTGATAGAAGAAGAAGAATGACCCGTAACTTCCTGATGGATGACAATTTTAATTTTTCTTAAGAGCCAGAGCATTGGTCATTGTCAAAGGGTAGATGAATAAGTATAAGGGTACATGAATGTTCTATGGGGATCATATATTGGAGAAAAAATGGAAGTCCTATTATGATTCAATTAGTCCTTCAATATATTGATGAATCCCATTATGCCCCCTTCCATATTTCCATAGCCTTTTCAAAATCTTCCTTATTCCCCATAAATATCTCAAGGTTATGAGTGAATTTCTTAAGCTTCATGAAATGATATTTGAAATATTGAGTGATAAAAGGTATCCTAAAATTTACCTCCAAATACTTTAAATGACTATTTAGCTGATTATTGGTGTAAATACTCTCATAATAAAAGTCTATCTTAATGGTTATTTCTTCTTCATAAGTATTTTCTTAATTTTAGTTGAATCTCACCATGTCATGCATACGATCAATGTTCATGTGGATTTTACTAAGGATATCCTAATTAGTTCCACCCATTAAAGTATGAAATTATTCGTGAATCACATATCTAATCATATCAACATCTACATAATGAAAAATAAGTGAAGATGAAGTGGAGGTACCTTTCACTATATCTCAGATATCTAATCTCAATTGGTTCTCTTTAACAGTAGGAGGCGGAGGGTGAGATGTATCACTCCATGAAGATACATCCTAAAATATTTTCACCACTTTATCCAAGTATGTACTATAATCAATAGTGATACAGCTAATGGCCGAAACCATAATAGTTTGCTAATTCCATTTTCTATAATTATCAAGGAAAATGGATTCCAGAACAGAGAAGAACTGAGGCTCAACCTGAGAAAAAACTCTTTCTATGGTCAAATATTAATCTAGTTCACTATGTATTGGATCTTAATCACATGTATGTAAATAAGAAGATCTTACTATAGTAAAAAATTATTCCTTGAAATTATCTAGATCATCTTTGGTGAAATTTTCAATAGATTCTGGTGAAGGCACTTGAATGTAAGTATGGGTAGGAGTAGTTTTCATATCCTCTAAATCTGGATATTCCAAACCCATATTCACATATCATAGACCTATTATCTATACAAGAAAAAAATTGCATCCAAAGGAGCAAGTACATCAACATTTTCACTCTTAGATGTTATCTCCCCCTCAGATGATTCTCTCTTTTAAATTGATGATTTCTTCCGGGAATAAAAAATTCCTTCTACTAAATTCATTGCAAATTATTCATTAAAATTTACATGGACATCTGAAGACATTTCCCTAATAAAAGATTCTTCTGGAGCATCATGAGATTAGAAAACTAGTTCTAGTTCATGTACCAATATCGTAGAATAAACATGACTTTCATGCTTTATAGGCTGTAATGTAAGATCAATTGATTCATCCCCAGGACCTTCATCATCACATTGATGATATAATTCAATATTAGAGGCATCACTTCCTCTATCACCCCTTCCTCTTGAACAATAATTTTATATTTTTTCCCTCTTCTTTTTCACCGCCACCACTATTATCATCTTATTTTTCACTACCAATTTATTCTTCATCACCACTGGATTCCTCATAGCCACCATATTTTCATTCAAACTTAGAATCCTCTAATTCCCTAGTCTCTTCACTGTCATCCTATGCTAGAAGTGGCTCTTTAAAGGGTAGTGGTCTTGGTGGACTTGTAGTACCATCCAATTTGGAAATTTTTCAATGTATGGATCACTCATATATTCTATTATTGATTCAACTATTTGAGCTACCTCAACTATCACAACATATGAATGTACACCCACTTCACCACATCGTTAACTTGGATCCACAATATTCCATGGCCTACATGAATGCTCAAAAGTATTGAAATCTGCAACAACTTATCATTATCATCCACAAAAATTTTCTTCTGGGGTTCCAATTAATTATCATCATCCGACAGATAACCTTGTTTAGACAGAAACCCTCATTAGATGAAATTGTCTCTTCACCTTTTTTCACCAATCCCTTAGATTTCAATATAGCCTAGAAACTCCTTGGATAAAACAAAGAGTTTTTCTAACAGTAGGTTTTTCTTATATCACATATATGAACAATCAAATATCTGAACAAATTTATCTTATTAAATTTCATCAACAGATATTACAAATAAACATACTAGTACTTGATATAGATAAAATTCCCTTTCATGGGAAATAATTTATTTTAAATGAATTTGGACAAGATTCCGGACTCACCATCACACTCTATAAAAATAGGCCTTTTATGGTCTTAATTTCCACTCAACTCAACTATTTCATCCTAATAATTGAAAAGGCCAAAGGTTGGAGGAGAAATTCATAGATGATCATCACACAGACCCTTAGGGGGCACCTTTAAAAAATGTTCCCAATTTATTGATGAAAAATATATCCTTTTTCCATCTATCATCGAATTTATCCAAAATATTTATGATCATTCAATAAAAAACCCAGTATATAGGTAGAACTCTTACCCCAGGCTCAGATAGTATGTTCTTTCATTGTTGGAGAACAAATCCAACCATCTTTGATCCTACAACATATCCAGTAAGAGAGAATAACTTCATAATAAACATTATGAATGTAATTCTTTCTCAGAAGTCATGATACAGTTTGAGTGTTCTGGAAGAAAAGGGCTATGATTAGGTTGGATAGATTCACTTCGTTACCTCTTGAATGAATGTGATTTATCCGTATATCATTTTAGGATGTGATTGACAAGATCCGTTAAGATAGGGTAAAAGGTTTTAGTTTAATAGAGAAAGGTATCATATCAAGAAAAAAGGGTTTGAGGGTTAGAGTCTGAGAGTAAAAGTATAAGGGTAAAAAATTATTGGATCACCCCTTATTTTTCTATTTAAGGATTCAATAAAATAAAATAAGAAATGTGGGTTAAATAAAATAAAATAATTAAAATAGTGATGTTTGAAATTGTAGATATTGAAATAATTATGTATCGATCGACAGACATGTTGGAGAGACCTATCGGTAAGTCACCATAGCTGAGTCTTGTCAGTTACTCATGTTTGTGAGACATCATCGATGAGTCATGTTTGTGACACGTCATTAGTGAGTCATATTGGTGAAACAAAAATTGTAGGTAAAAAAATTTGATCATCCCCAACTCATATCAGATGTAACTCATCATTTTAGATGTTAAAGGCTTTGTAAAAATATCAGAAAACTGATGTTCTGTGATAATTAATTCAAGATTAGTATCACATTTTTTATATTGATATATCAAAAATTGGTCTCTAACATCAATATGTTTTGTTATAAAGTAAGAATCTAGATTCATAGAAACGTTAATAGAACTTATTTTGTCACAGTATATGGGGACATGCCTAAACTAATATCCATAATCTAATAATGTGTGTTTCTTCGAGAAAATATGAGCACAAAAATTTTCATAAGTTAGGTATTCATCTTCAGTAGTGGATAATGGAAAAAAGTTTTTCTTTTTTAATTCACCATGATAATAGAGACATGGAAAAAAAGTGACATGTTCCAATGTTTCTTTTTCTATCTAATTACATCCATGAAAATTATATTCATAATAACTGATTAACCCAAATGATTTTACTCTAGGATAGAAGAATCCTATGATGGTAATACACATGAGGTTTCTGAATATTATTAAAAAAAACAATGTGAATCTTTAAGATTTTCTTTAAAATGAGAACACATACACATGCATAACATAATATCAGTTTGAATAGTAGTGAAGTAATGAAAACATCCAGTCATACAATTTTAACAAGTTTGATCCACTGATTTTTTCTTTGCATCAAAATCAGATTAATCGGTGGTACTTGTGGGATTATTATTACATTAAGTGTTATCCAGGATAGTGCATTTTAAATGATCATCGATTTTTTCTATTTAAAATAATATATTCTTTATTTTCAATGATTTTCAATCCAAGAAATAATTTGAGATCACCAATTAAACTTATCTAAAATTTATTTTGCATCATTTTTGAAAAATCAATTTAGAAGATCCAAAAAAATTTCATTAATATATATTTTTAAAATTGAAAAATCTATAGAAATTTTTTTATGAAAAAAGTAGGATAAGTAATACTGTTTTTATAACTTTTGGAAATAATAAAATTGATGAAATTATCATACCAAGACCATGGACCATGTTTTAACCCATAAAAATCTTTTGTTAATTTAAAAAATAAATTCATAAAATGTGGATTTCTGAAACCAGGTGGTTTTTCATATAAAAAATCCTAAACTACATACCAATTTAGGAATGCACTTTTAACATCCATCTAAAATATTTTGAAATTTAGATATGCTAAATAAGCTAGTAGTATTCCAATGGATTCAAGTCGGGCAACATGTGAAAAGGATTCCTCAAAGTCAATTCCCTCTTATCTATAACCTTGTTCAAATTGTCTATAATTAATCATTACTATAGTCCTATATTTATGTACATTATATTTAGAAACCCACCTACTAACTATTGTCATGGTGTCCTCGGTTTTATGAATAGGTTTTCAAACATTGTTTCTTTCTAACTGATTCAATTACTATTTCATGATCATCACCCAAAATTCATCCTAAATAGCATCATTGATATGTTTATGTTCAAGATATGATAAAAAGGATTGATGTTCAAACTCATTCATTATATAATCTATTCTATGTGTTCTCTTATCTAATTCTCCAAATAAAACATCTAAGGAATGGTTTTTAATGGTTCTAACATATATAATAAAGAAGGACTAGTTATTTCAAGTTCTTCAGCATGTTCAAGTTTGTTATGTTCTGAATCTAGATATTTTCTAGAACTATATACTTGTTGGAAAATAGAATCAGACACTTTAGGATTTATGTATTGATTAGACAGATTTCCCTCAATATTATCTAGGGATGTTTTAGGTTCATGTGGGTCTACTTTTATCAATTTTGATATGTAAAAATTCTTCCAAACATTTCATTTTCTTATTAATGTCCATGTTGTATATTCTAGATATTGAATAGCCTATGTAAATTATATCACCACTTTTGTATGAAAATCTATCTAAATTCTATTTTTTATGAAGTATATAGACTTTGAAACAAAAAACATTAATGTAATTAACCTTAGGCTTCATATTGTTCCATAACTCATATCGAGGCTTTCTTAAGGATATGTATAATTAAAACTCTATTGATTATTTAACAAGCTATATTCACATATTCATCCCAAAAATAAACAGATAAATTCAATTCGCCAAGAAAAGTTCAGGTTATTTCATGTAAGGTTATATTTTTGATTTCTATAACTCCATTTTACTAGGCTGTCCATGGATCAGACAAGTTATGACTATAGCTATTTGGTGAGGAAAAATATTAAAATTCCTGACTTATAAAATCATAGCCATAATCATTTATGATTGTTTTTATCTTGAATCCCCTTATGTTTTTACTGACCTAACATACGTGGTGAAATAATAACATGCTTCACTTTTGTGAACTAAAAATAAAGTATATGTATATAAAGAAAATTAATATACTAGAACATAGACATAGTGATTCCCATATAGACTATAAAATGTAGAATTTCCAAACAAATAAATGTGAACCAACCCAAGAGGATGAAAATTTAAAACTTCTTTATTTGGTTTGAAAGTTATTTGTTTTATTATTTTGCCTTTTGAAAAGGATTACAACCTTTATCATTTTGAAACTCATGTTTAGGTCGATCCATTACTAGTTTTTTCCAATATATATTTCTATGGGAGAGAATATTACAACACCTTAATCTTCTATTTTAGATCCAAGATATTTTGTGAGAGGCACTCAAACAAGAAACATTTTGAGAAACTAAATAATCTAAATTCGTATAATATAAATTTTAATTTCTAATAGAAATGAATCCAAAATCATTATTAGAATTTAAAAAATTATAAACAACATTTTCAAATTTCAAATTAAAACAATCATCACATAACTATGATATATTAAGCATATTATACTTCATACATAAAAAATTAACTTTAGAAAATAAAATTGAATTAGTGTTACCTATTTGTCCAAGGCCAATAATTTTTCCTTTTTCATTGTCCCAAAAGGTTACAAGACCATTAACAATATTAATAAGGTTATTGAAGCTCTAATATTTCCCTATAATACATATTGAAAACCAATTTTCTAGGTACCATAATCCCCAATAGAAACTCATCAAACAACATTTCCATAGAATCATTAAAAACAAGTACTGATTTTAGTACCTACACAATATTGGGTCTTGTAGAATTTGTAATTAAGGCTTTGGGAAGCCACATTTTCATTAAGGGTTTTCTATAACAAACAATAAAACAATTACAAAAATAAAATTTATTTTTTAGATAAAATAGTGGCTGTAAAAGGTTTTCCAGTGTTGGATGTTGTAATATATTTTTCATATTTATACATAAAATTGGGTTCTTTATATTTAGAGAAAAATTGTTTTTATAAAACTTTCCTTTTCCTGGTTCATAGCCAAAACCAGTAGTATATTTGGGAGAAATATATTGGACACAAATTTTATCTAAGGAATATTTACCATTTTTGTGTATATCTAAATATTTCTTTAATTTCTCATTAGACAGTTTATGTTCATTATTCTCATTGATAAACTGATCATCCTTATCCTTTTCAATAGTAAGTTAAAAATTGACATAAATGGTAAGAAAACGTTGTTTCTTTAGAGATATATACTTTTCATTTATTTAATTTCTTGTATCCCTAAGAATTATATAATATTAAAAAAAATTAATTTGTAATATTTTCAAAATTAGATTCATCTCTATAATAATAAGTACATTGTGCTGTAGATTCTAGATTTACCTCAGATGAGTTTTTCATTAAACACATATTGGATTTGTCAGCCTTGTCATCATATGAACATTATGATTCAGTAGAGATATCCTTAGAGGAAGTCTAGGTGGCCTTAATTTTTTTTGTGAACATTTTATAGATTTCCTCATATTTCATTTTGAAATTTAACTTAGTGCAGTCTTCATGAACATGTTCTCACCTCTTGAAATCTTAATTGTAAATTTCGACAGAATTTTTATTTCTCTTCTAGTTCTTTTTCTTGTTTATTTTACTACTAAAATTCCCTATGTAGCTATGTTTTATGAAGAACTTATTTCTTCTGTAAAACCTCTTAAATATCCTGGCTAACTGAGTCATTTCATCATCATTATCACGCGACGATTCTTCATTCCTGGAATATTCGTCATGAACATGCACTTTCTCTTTCAGTTTGGAGTCATTAGTTTTGAAAGCCATTAAATTTAACAATAGTTCATCATATACATATCTATTAACCTTAAATTATTCTTGGTAAATCATTTTCTTAACTATCAGATCCTTTATATGTAATGCGCTGATATCATAAGATTATTTTATTAATATTGAGGTTTCTCTCCATCATTTAGGTAAACATATGAGAATTATAATTACTTCTTCCTTGGATGTGACTATCCTTCCTAGAGAGCACATCACATTTACTGTTTCATTGAACCTAGGATACATGTCATATATAGGTTCATCATGCATCATCTTAGAGTCATTATATTCAATAGTATATGTATTATGTATCATTTCTTTGACATTAGTGGTTACGTCGTGTGAAATAGCTAAAGTATCCTAGATTTCATGTGTTGTTTTACATGTAGAAACCCCACTAAATTCATCACCCCATAATAAAAAGTATTATGAATTCATAGTATTACCGCTATTATTGTAGGATGACCTAGATGAATCATCCATTGTATTCCTACCAGCAGTAGTAATTTTTTATTCATCTACAATTGAAGACCATATTTCAAAACCCATACCTTCACGATGAATTTCTATTTTAATTTTCCATTGGGAATAATATGTTTCAATAATTTATATAGTTCTATTGGTAGTATCATCTTCCTTTATATTGTTCTTTAAAAATATAATTTAATTATTTTAATGTACATTAAATTCTGAACTAGGAGAACTTGATTGATCATTAAAACACAACTAAAATAACATTTTAAAAGAGTTATGAAAAATATTTAAACCCTTTCATAAAAAATGTTTCCAGGAGTACAAAAATTAAGAAGAGTTAGAATTGATTTCCAATAAAATTATTTCATTAGAATTATTATTTAATAATCACCCAATTTAAAATTAAATATGGCCTAGTTGCCCAATGTATAATATTTTTAAAATATTTGTTCATTTGAATGATTTATCAAAATTGATTAGTTCTCAGTTAAGATAATATGAATTAGTATTTAAATATTAAAAAATATTCTACAAAATATAATGATAATATAAACACTATTTAAGATTAACTATCATAGTAAAGTTACAATTTTTGAAATAATTATAGGAATAAAGAAAATGAAACATGAAAAAACCCAATGAATTTAAAAAAAGGTTCAGTCTCAAGTCGATACCTAGTCCTATACATAGGGTGATCACCTATATCCATAAAATTGATATCAATTAACTTTATCCATAACCTGGATCTGGGTAGGCAATATGATACAAACTGTTTAGGTCAACTTATATCTTCTGTAGTACTCATGAGAGTACAAAACAAATACACAGGTTAGATAGGGACCTCTTCCATTGTTATTTATGGGTGTATAAGGTATAAAATGATAGGTTTGTGAACATTTCTATGTGTCATCTAGTTTAGAATATGATATAGTGTGTTTTTATAAAAAATTCACACTCACACACACACACTACTAGAAATGTAAATATTGTACACAGGTAGTGAAATATAAGGAGAATAGGGTTTTTATTTTTTGTGTGAGGTACAATTTATATTTTTGAATCATTAAATATGGTAGAAATGAATATGCAGTCGACTAATAGAAATGGACCAAAAAATAATGTTTCATTTTTTCTTATGACTTCTGTTTATAAGAAGGTAAATTCTTTCTCGAAGTGTTATTCTCTTCTAAGTTTGTTGCTTCAAATGTTATTAGTGTTTTGGTTATCTGTAATTTCATCATGTATTCATTGTAGACATATCTGGTTTTTTCTATGAATTACAATATATCTCCTTTAATTATTGTATATATATGTGTATAGATTATTGATTAGGTTTTTGATTAATCTATGGCAGCCGATAAGGATCATGTTCTAGATCATGCGACGCTACCTCGTACCTCATATTGTTCTCTAAAAATTACATTAATTATTCTTCAAGAAATAATTTATAAAATTAGTATCATTAAATTACACAAATATAACCTTTATTAATATGTTTGAATTTAAGAGGCAGATCATCGATATCTCTATTTTTCATCATCTCAAATTGATATTGTGTTAGATTGTTGGTGTCACCTAATATCGGTTACTATATTTATTGATGACTCAAGCTGTCAGTTACTGAATATATTGGTGACTCAAGATATCAGTAAGTTAGATTGTTAGTAGATCATTATATTAATGGATCAAACGTGCATTGGTAACTTCGGATTGGTCAGTCAAGTTATCTATAGGTGATGTGTTTGTAACACAATTTTTGGTGACTCATGTATCCATTTCTCATACTAATCAAAACTCTAAGTTGTTCTGTCAGTTAGTCAGTATACGGTAGCTCATGCAACCAGTATCTTAGAATTATATCCAGAACTTATGTATCAGTCAGTCAAATATTGATGACTCAAATAATGATAGGACAAGTATCAGTGACATACACTTAGCCAATTTTTATATTTGGTATTATGTAGTAACAAACTAATAGAATAGATCAAGGTTATATGTATCCAATTTAATCATAATTTGACTATATGAATCATGATAAAAAATATAATACATGATCAAAAAACTGAAACATCAATCATTCATAAGATTAATTTATGAGCATGATTCCTATCCTTGATTTGTGAGCATTAATACTAGAGGAGTCCAACATATAATTTTTCAGTAAATTCTATAAAAGTTTGAACCAATTATGAACCATTAACAATAAAAAAGCTGAATACATTAAATATTTTTCTATTGTATTAGAAAATAGGTTCTAACTATGAGTAATGTTTCGAATAAAAATGTAGTCCTTCCACACACTTATTACAGGGGTTATATTAGATATGCACATGTCGTGCACAAATAACATTAAAAATATAATCTATTAAAGTGTTTCTCTGAGTTTCATAGGGTTTAGACCCAACTATGTGTTAAACATGCCAAAAAAAATTTTTCTGGACTAAATGGTAGCAGGAAGGCTCCTTTGTTTGGTTAGACACATAGTTTCCCAAAAATTCAATGTAATAATTTTCTAATAGAGATAGTACTACCCCAAAATAATAAATATTAAAAAATTATACTATTAAACCATCAAAAAAATTCAATATAAAAATAAAATTACAAAACTTAAAAATAGGAAAATCATTAGTCTGGTTGTGAGAATAAGTGTTGTTTTTTTATTTTCAACATATTATCAAAATTATTTAAATACTTAATCTCTATAAAATATAAATGAATCATATTAATTATTATTTATTGATGATAGACTGAATTTTTTTAATGAACAAGATAATATTTAAACTAATAAGATACATATTATGGGAGATTTTTGAGATTATATCTGATATCACATTTAACATGTAATTATCACTACTAATTCCCAATGAATAAAATATAATCACCGTACAACTAGTTGGTTGATATTATAATCTATTTTTGATTTCAGAGAATTTTTATTCATGGGATCTTTAGGAAATGTAGATCACACAACATGCCAGAGGATTTGAATTTTTTACTTTTAGATATAATTTTGAAAATTAGAGGAATTAGGATTAATGGTTCTAGTTATACCTCATATATCCCAGCTAAAAAAATTAACTCTCTCAATTGAGAGAAATTCAAAAAAATCATTAGCGAGACATTAATTTTATTTTTAATGATCATAGTGAAATTAACATGAATTTAATAATTGTTAGTTCTCCAAAATTAAATGAGTTTTCATTCAAACCACAATGATTAAGATAAAGACATAATGAAAGGAAGATTTGTATTGTACTATAACAAACCTGATCACTATAAGATTGTTCCAAAAAATCATGAAATTTAATATTATGTTGATGTAGATAAATATATTGTTAATGGGATTTAATAACCAAAATCTCTCGATCAATTGATCAAATCTAATAGTGAGAATAATGTCTATGTTAATAATTTTTCTTGATAGGAATGAGTGTCTTAGAGAATTTGAATAATATTATTTTGAATTTCAATTCTGAAATTATATTTTATCAAAATATAATAGATATTATTAATTAAGAAGAGTAATAATATTTTCATGAAGAACGAGGCGGGGTTGGTGATAGTAGTGGTTACATATAGAAAATACAAATGGGGAAACTAAGGAAATAAGAAGATAAGGAGTAAGAGTATTAATAACAAGAACAGATCAATGTAATAAAAGGATTGAGGAATTTTATATTATTATAATAAATTATATTATCAATATTTATTTTTATAAGTTCTCATTAAAATATTTTGGAGGACCAAATTTAATTTTTTATTATTTGATCATCCATTCCCATATGTTATCAATGAAAATTAGTAGATTACATGAGCATGGTATTTACCAGATCATGGAATGGATGCATGTATTACTTTTAAGTGTTAATTCTAAAAAACATTATAGAATCTATGATGGTTTTGTGTTGAGATATCTCTTGATCATAGAATGCTTTTCTTGATTATTCTTAAATGGTATTTAGCATTGATTAAATATGAAGTATAATATTTTTTTTAATTCATTGATTAATTCCCCCACTCAATTAATTATAAAAATTATTGTTAGTATATTTAAGCATGTATTACACCATTTTATGATATGATCAAAGAAAAATAGAATTTTTTTAATTTTTCTAAAAAGTGGTTCTTTTGAATTTTATTTTTTGACTTATCAATTTATATCTATAATATGAATCATGCTAATTATCTAAATATTAATATTATTTATACATTCAATTGGATAAATATTATATATGGAATATTAATATATTTATAACAATTTATCAACTATTCTAGATATTATTTATTTCTATTTCAATGGATTAACACTAGGTTATAAATGATCATTGATGAAAATATTTTTTTAAAAATAATTTTCAAAATGTTAGATATTCATTAATTCGACTATTTTTATCTCATAGATAGAATTTCACAATTTCAAATAAATAATTAATGTCAATGGAATTTGGAAAAAAATAGACATTTATGCTGATATTATTGAAGTTAATAAATATAAGATAATAATTTAGATACTAGTTAATGTAGACCTAAATATAAATTAATCGTTGACTGAGGAATACCTCACCATATTAAATGATGTTGAGAACACTGTTATAGATTTCAATAAGAATTAAAATGATTATATTAATATATACGTGAAATAATGTATTATTTAATGAAAATTTTTTAAAACATAATTTGGTGAAGGAATTCAATGAACCCATCACATATAAATTGTATTATATTTACCAGATATTAATTGATTATGAAATCATTAAAGGAATTTGATTCAAGATGAAGCGTAATGATTTTTAAGAAATATATATTAAATATTTAAAGTAATGGATGTGTAGAGAGAACATATTGGATTATTCATATGATATATTTGAGTATGAAAATATTGATATGAAAATAAAAAAACACAAATCATTCTTCTCCAAAATTATGATACTTGTAAAAGGAAACTACTGATAAAAACATTTACTCAAAAATAATAAGTATGGATATATTATTCATTTCTTATAAAATTTTCTAATATTTTTTTAATAATAATTTTATATAGAATTATTATTCAATATTTTGGAAGATTATTTTTTGTAAAACAAAAGAAGTATGAAATCATTTCAATTTAATAAAATTTCATCTTTGTGTATAATGATGATGATAAAAGGAAGTTATTTTAATATTGTACATAATGTGATATTTGTGAAAAACCATTAATTGAATAATGGAATGATTATTAATCCACTAGGGTTTCAATTATAAATGATGGGATGAAGATATAACTCCAAATGGAAGTCATTCTGAAAATAATGCTCAAAAAAATTACACCAATAATTTAAAATCAAGATAAAGTAAAAATAATATTATTTAATATAGTTAATAATCATGAAAAGAACTATATTCAAGACATTTATAAGGATTCATATTAGATATATGTGTTTTATAGTGTGCAGAAGTTATTATATGGTGGAAAATGGTTAATATTTTTATTAGAGGATATAGAAAAATAATTTTTTTAGTCTTTTAATAAGAAAATAATACATGTGAATAAGTAACTGAAAAACAGATAATATATATTTAAAAATAAATTCATCATATAGGAGAAATATAAAAGAATAACATTTTTAAAATACTAAAATATGTATTATATATAGATAGATGGATTTTAAGAAAAACAAAATTATTCTCAGAAGTATAGAATTTATAGGAATGATAACATAATAATTGAATACCAGAGAAATATGGATTTAAAACAATCCATAATAATAGTATAATGTTGAAAAACAATTCATAGTTCTATAATTTTTTTTGACATTTTGTCCAATGTTAATTATGAAAATATGAGAAAAAAGGTGAAACTATTTAGAAATTAGGATCTTTTCAAAGAAAAATATTAATTTTGTTTCTACTAATGCTATATTGGTATATTTTGGAATATGGAAAGGATATTTGGGTGAAATTAAAATTATCACTATGAACCGTGATGTTATTGTAGGAAATTTTTATTTGTGACTCAAACAACTCTTATAAGAAAATAAAATATTCAGTCTAAATATTCTTCACTGATAGTTGGGAACATGTTTTAATTAGTGGGGGATTTATTTGGTATTTATGATAAACTATATCATTTTTATGAAACATGTTTTACTATTTGGTCTTTCAAACTATATATAACTTGAAATATTTAGAATCCTTATATAAATCAATTTAATTGTAAGAAAACTGTATTAGTTTTTAATATAGTACTCAATAAATAAAAAAATGAATGTCTTTGTTTCTTTGTTAAGGGATTCACGTCACATATTAAATGAGATTTTATGCTTTATAATATGATTAAATAATCATGGATGGTCCTATGATATTTGTGAATTAATCTTTACCCATAATTTGGGCATCATCATCAATCAACAATAGAGATATTATATTTTTATGGAATAATAACATATTTATAGATGGGTTGAAATAGATCATACAATGTGTGTCTCAACATCTAGATAATGGAAATGAAGTTACAATTTTAATTGAAAAATAATTAATTAAATTTTTAAATGATGAAAGTTTTTTACTCTATGGTTTCTTGAATAATGCATATTTTTTCATGTTTTTGGTAATAAAAATTAATATTAAATGAGGTTTATAGTGGAAAATGAATTATCTTATCAATAACATTAAAATATTTGTAGAAATAATATGATAAATCCTAACCAATAAATAAATTCCCCTAATTGTCATAGTATTTATATAAATAGAAATTAGAAGTTTTTTACATGAAATAAGGGGATGAATATGAAATATTCATCTAAGAACGTACTAATTAAATATTCTCAGCCATTAGAGCCTTTTAATTAAGATGTTTTTGGGATTATATATAATTAGTCAACTGAAAAAGATACATTATATTTTCATTTAATTGTTAATTTACTTATATTACTCTAAAAATGTCTATGAAACCTATGTCAAATACATTAAACCTATTTAAATGATTTAAAATATTTTTGAAAAGTGGGTATTGTTTCATCATAATGAAACATAAGATTGAAATATGATATAAATATAAAATGGATATATCTAAAAAATATCTAAAAAATTGTGGTATCTATTATAATTTTGGTACACTCGAAACACATTACGAAATGTGGTTGGTAAGAAGAATAAAAAATTATTTTTATTAATGGATCACACTATATTGTAGAAACATGATAATTTTCAACTCTTATAGAGGTAGGATATTAGAAAATATGTTTAAATTCATAATAATAATTTATATTTACCAATTACTGAAAAGTCATAATATTAGTTGTTATACAATATTTTTCTGATGTTGTATAACAAAATGGTAATTGGATCCATATTTTTGTATCAATTAGAGATTTTATGTTTTATATATTATATATAAATAAAAATTGGCTGATATATTTCATTAAAAAAAATTTGATATATGAGAATAATATTTATTAATTATTATGAATTATATAATATTTTATTTAAAATAAAAAAAATATAAAAAATAATTTCTAATTCCTCTATGATGAACAATTAATACACAAGGTAAATATTGAAATACTATTTTGAACATTATTTTAGGTATGTTTTTTTAATGAAAATATTCATTTTAAAAATAAATTCCTAAAATAAATAAAATGAAATAATTATAGTATACACATGTATAAACTAAATAAATTTTTTCTTAATTTTTTATATATGGAATCAAAAGAATTTTAAAGGAAAAAGAATATTTTTATAAAAAAAATTATGCATGGAATGATTTTGTCTCATAGATAATTAAAATAATTATTTTTTAAAATTATTATAATTTAGTTTATATATTTAATATTTCATCTATTTTTTATTTTCATGTCATTTCTATTATAGGGAACAGAATATGTGTAGATCAGGTCTTTTGCTTAAAATGCATTTTTAAGAAATGGGTTTATTTTCATATTATTATATTGTTTTAAACTAAAATTCCAAAAAATGTTGAAAATGAATTATATATTTAATGGATTCAATATTTTAATGAATAATAATACATATTATTTTTTTATTTTAAACAAAATTTAATGTCAGAATTTGTAGTAAAAGATAATTATTTTTAGCACTATAAGTGTTGAAACATTCTACAATGTGTTAAACTAATAGATAACTGTAAAAATGCCACAAAAAGTATAAATCCTATTGGATGATTTTATTTAGAACATATATTATCTTAACAAAAATTTCATGGCTACGGAGTTCCACATTCATAAGAAATTGATTTTTTATTATTTAAATATTTTATGTAATTCAATATGTTTATGTACCCTCACATACCAAAGGCATCCAAATACCCTCCCCTATTAACACAATTTTATTCCTATTTCTTACCAAATAACTATAAAAATAAATTTATAGCTTCCATCCATTTTCTTTACATCTCCAATATTTACACAAATATCATTCTAAGAAGGTTTAATGTGTAATCCAAATGTGATATCTCAATAAATATGTAATTATTTTACATGAATGTTTAAATGTATACTTCTTCTAATCTATTCTGTATATATAATGTATCCATGATATCAAAATTGAATTAATATACTAACTCTCATGTTATGTTATAATTATAATATAACAACTATTTAACTCTCATTTATCATCCAATGGTAAATAAATGTATCAATCGTTCTTAAATATAAACTACCCACTACACAAAGTGATGTATTTTATTCCCAATTGACAACATTAATAGATGGTTATTATATTAAAATTATTATTTATAAATTATATATATGACATAATTAATTTTATGTAAATACAAGGTATAATATACCTTATTAACTTTCAATCTAGAGAGAAAATTTTACATCACCCATGTGTATGTGTTGAGTACCACCTCCACAGAATGATGTGATTCATTATTCATTTATGTTTTAAATAGCTAGTAATATTAGTTTTTCCAATTAATATATATGATATAGAAGATATATTAATTATAAAATGATGGTTAATTATTATATAGAATTATTTTATTTTATCCATCATATAGTAGAGACATCCCTCATGTGTTTGTACAAATTTTTGTCCCTATTAAGTGATGTAATTAAATTTTTCACCAATTTTTTTATGATAATAGTTTTTTGTAAAAATTAATAAATAATATGTTTGTGGTATATTTGATTTTTTATAGATTATTAAACCATTATTATGTGGTGTGTACCAGAAGCATCAAACTGAAACATGCATGGATGATGAAACAGTTTATACCCAAATGATCTTTAAAAGGAAAGTTATTAATAAAAGTATAATTATAAATTATAAAGGAATGATAAACCATAATTTTTTTGGATATGGTTCAAAAATATTTTTATAATAAATAATAATTTAATATATAATAATTTTTAACAGATTTGAATAATGGTGAGACTTGAGGAAAGGGATATATATTATAATATTGTTTTCTTTCAAGATTCCCTCTATTAAACTTTCATTCCTATAAATTATAGGATCATTATCCATTGAATCCTAAATATTATTTCTATTATTTTTATTTTTTGGGATTCCATGTTTTCGATTAATTATCCTCAATTTAGTACATAAAAATGACAAAAATTATTTTAATTAAATGCTTTCGTTTTTTCTTCATTAGTCGATGAATAATTTCATCAATGTCTATATTTCTCAAAATATATTTAGGGATGTTTTTATATAACGATAAATATTGTTCAAATATATTTCCAATGAAATTACTTTCTTTTCAATGTTTGAAAAATTATTTTTTTAATCATACATTGAATAATTTGTTTTTGACTTTTCATTAATATTAGAAATTAATGTTCACTTTTAATTTATACAATAAGAAAATATTTATCCACTATCACAACCATTATTTACAATAAATAATACATTATATGTATCCATTTAAACATTTATGTAAAATAACAATATCAATTTTTACATATTTTTTAGGGAAAATTTTATCCAAAGAGAATACATTTTTAGCATTTGAATAAAATGTTAAGATAATATTTTAATGATATATTTTCATATGTGTCATTAAATTTTAAAGATTTATGGGATTCACTATGAGAATTATCTTCTGACACCATCCACTTTTCTATATGAATTATTTTGATGATGATCTTATGATGATTACATGAAGCTTATTTTATTCCAATGGGCTAATTAATATATGATGAGATAATAACTACTACTATTAAAAAATAAACATACATTCTCTTTATTTAATATGATTATATAAAATTATATGTTTTAAAACAACATTTATCATCCATTGGTGGAACTAATTTTTTAAGATTACTATTTTATGATCTTATTCATGCATATGTAAGTTCATAATTATTTAACAGATGTGCCGAAAATTACACATTACACTAATGAATTAGGTAAAGGGTGATATTTTTTGAGATAATAAGATATGGAATGGGGTGTGAACCCAATCCAGTACGGTAAAATGGACAATGTGATAGTGGTGGGTGAGATCCTTGACTAATGAAATGATTTAATGAGGATTGACCCCAATCCACTAATATAAACATAATAGCGGTCCATAATAGTGGAACCCTTTATTCAGCCTGTCATTCTTAGTATCACGACTTATCTTGTAATATCCATGTGATAATCCTAGTATTTCCATAAAATTGAATCTGTAATCCTGGTAACCCCTAATTCTTAGTCATAAAAAAATATTCCCATCCAAAAATTCAAAATGAATTTGTGTGTTCCCCTAACATTCCCATAATTGAGTATCCTTATTATTAAGACACTCTTCCTAACATTCCCAAATCATTATTATGCATATGAATATAAGTAATGATCATGATATTCCAAACTATTGGGTATCATATGGAGTCTAGATTCCCATTTTAGTATACCCAAATAGAATATATAATTATGAATCCAATGAGTATATCTTTGTATCTCTCATCAACCGACAAAAGGTCACCATATTTTAATTAGTATTATATGGATTAAATTGATAATTTACTTTTAAAAGAATTGCATTAAATAATGCATCAATTTTTATTAGATAAAATTTTTATAAGGAATCATGATGCATAATTTAAATAGAACATATTGAAACCGCTTTAAATTTCAAAACATAGATTACTATTTTTGAATAATAATATATTTTATGAAAAAATTTATTTCATTATAATTTTATTAGGAAATACAATGCAAAGGTTGAAAATTTTCATTAACCACGTGATGTTCCCATTTAATATTCTCATAAATAATTAATAAAATTATTTTACAAAGGATTTTAACCAGTACCAAAACAAAAATACATTGATTTTTTGGGTGAAATTTTATCTTGTTCGAAGTTTCATTTCAGAATTCAAAATGACTGTAAAATTTAATTTCCCAATAAACTATTTGCCTCATAGTTTCTCTCATCGGTTTCTCAAAACCAAACTATTTAATAATCTATCCATTTTACACATAGAAATAAATAACATTTTTTTGTTAAATGGGATTAAATGCATATCAATGAAATTCCACATTTAATAAAAATTCATTTGGAAGAAAAATATTTTAATATTGGGATTCTAACAAGAAATATATTTATTTTAATCATTTAATTTAAATAGGATAATTAATGGAAAGTCTAGAATGATGCTCATTGAACATGATGAAAATGATATAAGAGTGTGGAAAAATTACACATCCACCTACATTAATCTTATTGCACCCAAATGTGGATTATTGGATTCTTTTTTTGGATCTAATCAAGGTAAAATAAAAAATTTTAATAACACATTGAAAATAGGTCATATTGAAACAAACTATTGAATCACCACCCAAGAATGGTGAAAAAACTGAAATTGAGGGAAGATGAGTAGTAAAATATTCTTATGACCTCTAACAAAAAATATAACACTTTAAACAGACCAATGATGTTAGAGAAATATCAAGAAATTATAGAAGTATAAACATTTACTTTGGATAAGGAACTTATGTGATATAGGAGGCGGAAATTAAACTTTTGATAAAGCTAGAAAGATCATTGAAAAAAACCATTTTCCAATTTTTTTTAAAGAAAAACATAGAGGATAAATGTTTTCAATTTTAAAATACATCTTATGTATCTATAGATTCACAACCTAGTCGATAATTCTAGTATTCTTTTATGAAGAATTTTAATACCACCGACTATTTGATTGTTTTGTATAATCATGCTTCAGACATAACTCTTATTTTGGGCTCAATGTTCATTCCAATGACACCTACTAATTCCCTTCATGATTTATTACATGAGTAATTTAAAATGATTTTGTTGTTAAAAAATTATTATTTTCTTCCCCAACCATAGTTCAAATACTATCCCCTCTATCAATCTAAAATCTCATACATTACCTATATCTCACATCCATTCCATAGAGACAGGTACTATATCTCATTTTAATGGCCTCTAAATTACACAATATTGGATCACCACTATACCAATATTAAAAAATATCTATACTTTACTTTATATATTAACATGATCATGGTTAAACATGATTTTAGGGATATTATAGTTGATCCTCTAGTAAATGTCATCCACAATTTTTATAGAATCTATATCATTCAACAATAATTATTCATGATTATCACATAAATAGAATAAATTCTCGATGAATTAAATTCTCACTTCATGATCCTATCAACCATAATCATGATATAATATAAAAATCATATTTGATAAATAACTAAATACCATGTCACATGAAATGTAAATCATTGTCGATACATGAAAACCCAACTAAAAGATAATCATTATTAATGGAATACCCACAAAATAAACCACACTTCATTTTGGAAGGAACACTAATACCACTATCGATTTAAATATCCTAAATTCTCTACTGTATCTCATTATCAAATATGACATGTCCCTCAAATCATCAAAATTTTCTATAAATTTCCCAAACATAGAGAGGAATAGAGGAATATTTATAGAGGTCAAATAAAATAAAATTTTAATTTATAACCCTTTCGGGTTCTATATCTAAAGAAACACATTTATCATGAACCCTTATACCATCCGTAATAGAGGAAGCATACTAGTGTTATGGGCTAATTTTAGACCAATTCATTTTCATTCAAATTATAGGAGTTCAAGGGATAAAATATATTTTAAATTACTACTATACTAACAAAAAGTTGTTAGATAAAATATCATATGATAAAAATGAAGATCATTTTCTTTAGGGATATGTTTTTTCACATCCAACCACATTAGAAGTTATAACCATTATGAATAACCAAAAAACGCATTGAGTATACTAACATAATCAAAATAAAAGCATTTATAATCACCTAATCCAAAATCATAATAGTTAATGTTTAAAATATTTCATTATAAATTTTTATTATTATTTATATAATTTAATTACATAATGTATCATTATAAAAAAATCACTATGAATTGTACAGTCATTGAAATCTCATGTGACGACATATTAACATACCATTACAAAATCTTGTATTTTTCAATAACAATATCAATATCACATGACAACACACAACTCAAAATTTTTGTTCAAATTAAACATGACAACTATATAAATTAATAAGGTGTCATACCTAAGTCAAATGTTTGTGAAACAGAACGAATTTATCATCCCAATACTAACCATAAAAAATAAAATATATATTTCTTTAAGCATTACTAGTTTAAACAATTATTAAGTATAATAGCTGTCAATAACCTATTCTAAATTACCCTCAAAATATATTTAAAATAAAGGGAATATCGATGTTATAATGTATAGAATATATATATCACCCCCATGAACCAAATACCTCGTGAATATACAAGACTAAATGAGAAAATATAAAAGATAATATGTGGGAAGAGATAACCTACCCCTACTCATATATAATAATAAAGAAATAATTGAGGGGATTTTAATTCAGAAAGCCAAATAAAATACAATTGTTTTATAAATATCATATTTTTCGAACAATTGAATGATTAATTTTTAGAGACAAATTGTATATGTTTAGTTCATGGATGAATCCAACTTATTTGTAAACCATTATTGTGAATGGATCTTGTGATAAAGGGCTGTATCAAATTATTATATAGTTTTATTCATTCATTAACTATGGTGAACCATGAAATAATATATTTTTCTAATATGTTTGTGTATTTAGAAATTTGGGGATCTTGGAAGGAGATCATGTCTTTAAATTTAGTTGTAGCCCAATGTTCTTTATAAGATAATAAAAAAAATATTTCACTAACATGACCCCCTTTGTGAATCCTCAACATTACTATGGGTAATTACATATATGTTTTTGTAAATTATTATTATATCCAATTTATTCATTAAATGAATTTAAATATTATTAAAAATGCATGGATTTTTTTATGATGTATGAATAATTTAAAATGTAATTAATATGAATACAATGTGATTTTTTAGAGATAAATATTTCATTCAATGTAGATATTACATAGAAAATGTTCAAAATATTATATGCTTCAATTTACATAATATTTAATGATGTAAATGGTGTGAAATGTTGTGTCCTCACTTAATCATCTATTATGATTTAGTGGTCAGATAGAGGAGTAAATTCAACATAAAAGAAAAATCTTGTTTAATTGTGAACATATATAATGAATTTTGTGTTTATGTTTTCCATTAATTTTGTATTAAAAGGAAATAAAATACTATTATTTATTTTTTTATAAATCATAATTCAATTTGACCTCATGATATATGGGTGAGGATGTAATAATGAAGAATTTTGGAGGGTTGTTTATTTTTATTGTATATTAGATATTGGTGACAAGATTTTGGAGTATGGTGAAGAATTATATAATGTATTTCAATTATATTCATTATATTTTAATTGAAATATCAATTTATCTGTATAGATTTTGAATATTTCAATTATATATATGTAGTGAAAATTCCAAGATAAGAATTATTCAAGAATATATGTTAACAAACATATAACTAACAATAATAGTCATCACATTGTAGTAATATATAATAAAATGAAATGATTTTAAAATATGAATATCTTAATGACATGGATAAATAAAGCGTAGTAATTGTATATTTTATTAATAAAATTTAAACATATTTAATTTAAAATTATATAATTATAATCTATAATTATTGAAGTGAATTATGATTAAAGTTTCATTGTATGATGCTATAAAAGAAAACCAAAAGAGAAATATTTAAAGATAATAAAAATTTAGGGAAAACTCAATGAGAGAAATATTCAAGAAAAATTATAATTTAAGAAATAGTCGTCTATCAATATATAAATATAAACAATTTTTTTTTGAGAATAGGAAAACACACATGTTACAAAATTTTAATTATAGTAAATATATCTCATATAAATCTTTGATTAATAATGATAATACTGCTAAAAATATATAAGGATGAAAAAGTTTCAAATAATTTTAAAATAAATTTACTTATTATATATACTCAAGAAAGAGTTTATAAGGATTTTTTATGTTAATTAATCATATACAAGAATTTTTAATGAGACAATAATAGTTTTTATATATTAATTTTAAAGAGTCTTACATATCAATCAACTGATGAACTATTTACATGTTGTAAAATGTAGATAAATATGAAAAGTTAGTGATGATTGTGTGGTGGTGTGTTATACCTAGGAATCTTGTTAGGTTGATGATATGTATTGTCGATATCCCCATAGTAAAAATGAATTTTAATTACTGAAGCAACTAGTAACATTGAATTTTTGATATAGTAATTTGTTTTTGAATATATTATTATAATAAGTAGCCTAATTATATTTAACAGATTAAATGTTTTTATTTCATAATGTGGTTTAATTAATTAATTAGTTTTACACACGTTGTATATGCATGGATGTGAATCATTTATTGAAACATGTTCCAATAAATATTAAATTATGATCACATATAGAAATTTTGTTAAATGAAATATTTATATTATACCTCATCCAAATTCACTCCCTCCCTGGGAATGTCAATTATTAATACATAATTAATGATTCCCAAAAAAAATTTACATCTTATACTATTTTCCAGGAATTTCATCATAAAGAATAGATTTTAGGATATAGGTGGATTAAAAATATAATCAAAATTTTTCCTAAGGATATATGTTTTCAGTATATAAAACTTATTTTTTTATTATCTACATGGGTTTTTAAATAATTTCATATTATATATAAATAAAAATTCTGATCATTGATAGGGTAAAAAAAGTGTTCATGATGAAGTGGACTTGATGATTTGTATTAAAATTACGAATGAGATTTTATTAATGAAAACATACATTAGTTTATATCATTTTTGTTGTAGGAAACTGTCATTGAACATTAAATGTATTATATATAATATTATGATTATTGAATCTATCATTAGTTGTTGATATAAGATTTAGGATTATTAGAATTCACATTAGATAAGATGAACTAATCGTTTTAATAAAACAAATATAGATAAATATGTTATTGGAAGAATGAATATAATAATATTAAAATAAAACTCAGGGTTATTGATATTAATTCATATTATTTATCTATATATAATGTATTTTTAATGTTTCCCTGAAATATTAAATCTCACATTCTCTCTTACTGAAGAAAATATTGGGTTATTTTGCTGAAAAAGTTGAATAAATAATTTTTTTTGATTAAGAGAAATCAAATTTAGAAATGAAATACATAATGATTCAAATTTTTTT
This sequence comes from Viscum album, assembly GCA_963277665.1. Taxonomy (NCBI): domain Eukaryota; kingdom Viridiplantae; phylum Streptophyta; class Magnoliopsida; order Santalales; family Viscaceae; genus Viscum; species Viscum album. Next base: position 63,457,586 of record OY728136.1, on the reverse strand, counting down.
TTCAATATATATAAATTTAGTAGGGAGTATATTGATTATTAGTTTGAAATTATATTTGGAAAATCTAAGGGAGAAATAAGAGTAGTCAGCCTTTAACGATAGTTTTAATGGATGCATACAAATATTACTAAGTTGTGAGATGTCATTGGAGAAATATTACAATAAATAGATGATGATGTGACCAATGATATGGAATATAAATATAACATAATCTCTATCAAGATAAAAATTTAAGAATGATAAAAAATCAGTTATAATGCCTATATTAAATTGACATTTATAATAAAACAATAATGTATGTTGAGTAAAAATTAAATGTTCTTTTGTAGGATCAATAATAATAAAATTGGGATTTGATTATACCTACCCTAATAATATAATTGTACATTTTAGATTCTATATTGAAAAAATTAATCACTATTTAAAAGATGGATGATTAAAGGATCTTAATGAAATAATACCTCATGGAAAGGTTAAAAAGGATTATACATTTATAGATGTATATGATACACCCTATATGTGTGAATAGATTCCAAGGGATCAAGAAAAGTGGGAAATTTAACTATAAAATTTCATCTATGAAGGTCGAAAATTAAAATAATTTTTTGGGAGATATTTTATTTATGAAAAACCTATAAATAAGGGATTTTCTAAGAAATATGTGTTTTGATGGTTGTTTGAAGAGTAAATTCATTACCATTACATCATAGTAGTTGATTATTTAAAATTTTAAATAATTTATTAACATTAAAAATTTATTTATATCATTTGAATAATTAATTATGGAAGGTTCGGGAGTGTGTGTCACACACTGATGGATTTTTAGTTAACACAACTATCTCCAACAGAAAAAATTATAGAGAATGGAGTACATGGTTTTATTTGACTGAAAAATAAAGATGAATGATTATATAAAGTCATAAAATGGATACACAAACATTAGGTAGAATTATTGGTTTCTAAATATTATAACCATGAATAATTCCTAGATTGATTCACAAATTCAACTAAAAATAAAGAGGTACACAATTGATGTGTGATAATCAACAAGTGAAAAACACATTAAAATGTTATGATGATGAATTAATATAGGATACATACATCATGAGATGAATATTTTTCTAAACGTGTCTTCAAATTCAATGTATTTCAGGAGTAATTCCAGACCACCCCAGATCTAAGAACACAAGATTTCTAATAGAAAGGCCCGGGAGGAATTCTCGATCCCCATATACTAGCAACAAATTATAAAGAATAAAAATAAACTAAATGTATATTATTTACCCATAGTAAATAATAAATCATAGAGTTTCCCCTATGTATTTAATCATAACCACTCCATGGACAAGATTTTGTTGAAAAAAATAATAAATAAGTGATAAAAATAAAAAATAGGACATATATAATAAAAATTAAATAGTTAAATTAGAAATGATACTCAATATTTAAAATAGAATCTCATAAAAACATCTTATAAGGATAACACAACAAAAAAACATAAGGGAAAATTACAAGAACACAACTGAATCTATAAGTGGCTCAATGGGTCCCTCTTTTATACCAGTAACTCGTATTCTTTATAAGAAATAAGGGATCAACTTTGACTGGAATTGTTTATCAACAGGAGATCAGAGCCAGGAATCTTTTCCAAATCCACATCCCATGAATAAAATCAAAATAAATATCTATTTAAGTAACAATTTTAATAAAAATTATAATATAGTTTTTTGGATTTATTTTTGAAAACCAATATTATTATTTTATTGTTCAAAGTTTTATCTTTTATATCATCTAAATTATAAATTCAGAGGCGGTAACCCTTGACGATTTAAAACTGATGTGTCAAATTTTAAAAATACTTATTTTGAAATATTCACATTTATAAATTATATAGGAAATATTCCAAAAAAAATTTCACAGAGCATTTAAAAATATTATTCTTTATAAAAAAATTAGTATATATATAGTAAGGGAAAATGATAATAAATATTATGATAAGAAAAATAAAATAAGAAAAATATAAAATAATAAATATCTTCAACACCATATATAAATGAAATGTGTCCATTTTAATATACCATAAAATATAAACCCTTAATAATACATATGATATCAGGGGTGACATCTTGAAAAATATGAAATATTATCCACCATATCATCATACAAGATCAAAATTTGAAACATTATTTCTCTGTTGTACAATACCTATATTATTCCTTATGAAAACTCCAACAGTAGGGTGATATATTAATGAAGGCCTTATACCCTAATCAAAAACCAAAACTAGTAAACCATTTTCTCATTGAGATTCTACAATATTATCATAGTTCGGACAGTATACATCAAATGTTGTGGATCCAGCCAAATTATTAATAGTTAATTGTATAAAATGGGTGATATATAAGAATAAATTTCTATGTGTGTATATATAAGTATATATCCAAATTTATAAAACCTAAATAGTACAAAAACATCATTATAGGATAAACTTAACTCAATCAACCTCATATAAATATATCGAAAAAATATTTAAACTGTAAATATACTCTAAAAAATTCATCTCCATTAAAATAAAAAATATATGTTAATAATCTAATTGGTTAAATTCCCACTCATATAATCCACATAAGAAAAATATTTAAAATTCAAAAATTGAAAATTATTTGGAATTGTAAATTTAAAATAACATTTGATGTAGATAAAATACCATAAAAAGTTTTTAGAAACATTAATAGGTCTGAAATATCATGTTAACAATTATAAAAATTGAGTTTAATACTGAAATGACATTTAATGATTAAAAATTATTTATAAAATCTATTCAAAAACAATATAAACCATTTAGAGTTTGAGGTTATTAAAAATTTGAATTATAATATAGGTACAAGTTAAAAACATCCTTTTTTATGAAATAAATAAAAAGAGAAAAAAATATTTTGTTCAAACATAATCTTAAAACACATTTAATACTATAATATGATAGTCAATGAAATAATATAAGTATACAAGGAATCAATATTCAAGAAAATAATGTCTATTAATACTAGATACTAACCATATATCATCCAATCCATATGGTGACATGATTATCAGCTATAAGAAGATGAAGATGAGCCATATAGAGCAAAAAACTATACAAATTAAAACACAATTTAAATTTTAATGATGGAGATCTCTAGTAAAATGAGACCACAATAGGATAATTTTTTGTGATATGGTGGAGAACTAAAAGATGAAATGGGTTCTGGAATATATTTCTTAGAAGCGTGATAGAAAAATAATTAAAATACCACTACAATAGGCATTGGATGAAGAGGAAATAGATGTAGAGTCACATAGGGGTAACATTTTATGAGTTATAAAAATATAAGGACACATTTATGAATTTTGGAATTAGTAGAATTGTAAATTTATTAAATAAAACAATTTCCAAGACATATATGTTACCAACCAATTAATTAATAGTGAATACTCCACAATGAAAACATAATCAACATCACAGTTTAAAAATAAGGTTATGATAACAACAGAAAAATCACACTTAAAAAATTATTACAAAAAAAATATACCATTATTGTGGATTATAATGTGTTAGAGTTGACCATGAAGTAATGGGGAGATTATCATTAAAACAAATAAAACTCAAAATTAATATAATTTTGTTCTAATAATTAATTAAATGATCATGTATTTTTTAATATAAGAAATAATAAGGAATATAATAGTTAGTATGAATCAATTCATAACCCATAAATATTTAGTGTAGTTAGTAAATAAATCAAAATGAAAAGATTTAATATCTTACATAGAACATGATTATGAAAACCTGAGAACACCATTATTTTAAATGAGGTGTGTTTTGAAACACTAATCATAATGATTAATATTAATCTATAGAACTAAAATCATCCCTTGAAGAACCTCGTATTATTCAATTAATAACTATATACTCCATCATTACTAGGGATGTTCCCAGTGGAATGTAATGTTTATCATTATGATAGTAAAGGTAATACTAAATTGGGTGGTCTTAAAAACATATTTGAAATTCCCTAGAAAATACATCCATTATGGTCCATTAATAAAAACCGATTACTGAATTCATAAAAAGAGTAAATTTATAACTTCTTGAGTGGGTAACATACATGAAAATCAAGGATTTCAAGTATCTATATGAATGAACTAAGCCTAATGAGGTTAAATATTTAAAATTTTTCCAAGAGACATAGAATCAATATATCACAAAAAGAAAAAAGGAATATAACATTACAAAATAATTATGGTTTTTCCAACATAGGTATTTCTATTGGAAAAAGTGCATTTTATATTGGTTAAATTTTTTACCAAAAAAAACTTGTCCTATCACTAAATTGCTGGTAAAAAATATGTCACTAAATTCTATTGAGACATATAAAATGATTTGGTTACAACAATAATAATTACTACAGATAATATATATATTTGAAAATATATTTAGCATCAAATTATCATGACAAAAATATCTATTGGTAATATTATTAAATTTTTTAAATAATATCAAAATTTTATATTTATTTGTAAATTATACACCAAATGTTGGTATTCAAATATATATTATAATAATATTATATTTTATTTATTAGTATTGTCATATATAATATATGATTATATTTATTATATAATTAATAGAAAATTAGAATATATTAAACACCAAAAACCGAGACATTAATTGAAAAAAACACATCCCAATATAATTTAAATACATGTTCAAATTCCATGAAAAGAAAATAAGCTCCATAAAACAAATTGAAAACTTATTTAAACATGTTCAAATAGTAAGAGACATTACATGGAACTCAATGATACTTCATCTGTAATATATTTCTCAAAAACATCATAGGTTACTGTCTCAGAATACCCATAACATTACGTGATCTATTTCCCCCTTTAGTGGATCTGTACAAGAAAAAATTCACCATTATCCATTTGACTATAGTGGACCACTCTTCTATGCTTCAAGTAGCACTTGTCCCCACCCCTTCCACTTTAGAAATGTTTCATCACTAGCAGCATTCTGATTATACAGAAAAATTTGGAAAATAGTTTTCATATAATTAAAATATAAAAAAATAAATTCACATGATATAAATATAACATATAGTGACCACATCATGACCACATCAATACTACATGGTGAATACAAAAACTATTTTTATATTTGGTGATATACAAATAACCAATGATCATAAAAAAATAAAAAAAAATGACTAGACGAGATAATGGCTGTAAAAATATATAAGTGACCACATTAACATAAGATATCTAGTCTCAATAAAAATAAAAATAACAATTCCTAATATAAAAATAACATTAATATTATCTATCATGTGCCGAAAAACCATTTTTATTGACACTAAATTCAATTAAGAGTAAAAAATTACCCAAAATTATATAATATAGTCTAAACCATATAAGACATGAGTTGGTTTTCCACCAAACACCCAAAAAGTAATTATTAAATAAAATGAATGTTAAAGTGTATAGATAGGATTTAATTTCACTATTATGTAATTGAAAAAGATTTAAAGTATACATGACATTAACAAACATATTAGGGAGAAAGAAATGACACTGTTTTTTCCATATATCCCACCCATTCTTCATCAAAAGATGATTGAAAGAGGTTACAATTATTCCATAATCACAATAATTTTGGGGTAGTAAATATAAAATGATAAACAAAATATTGAAAATTTATTCACATAAGGAAAAAACTCACAGCAGCTAGAATGGAAGGAACATGAATAAATTTATAGAATCTTTCATGACTCCCACATTAACATCATCTGAGTTTTCAGGCTACAAATCATTATTGAACACCATATTATATTTTGAGGATGAATTTTCAGAACAATTCCAATAAATATATATATAATCGATAAGGGAAGGTTGGGAAATAAAAACTACAGCCCCTAGAAGACCTTCACCACTCCAGTTGTAATATTTCTCGATATTATAACCTAGGAGAGGGAAAACACACAAATATATGTCCATGATTTTTTGAAAAACTCTTGATTATAATGATACTACCCATATACTTCAATCAAAATCTACTCCACATAGAACATTGAATAATCTAACTCCATGTAGATACGATGTTAAATAGGTTTGAATATAACTTGTGTTCATTAGTCCGCACATAGAAAACACTGAGGAAAATGATAAATCATCATAAGAATAGATGGATTTTTAAACAAGATTAGTAAACATGGGACAAATACCCATATGGATGAGGAAGCCGATAGATGAATATAAAACATGAACAACCTCATAAATAGATAGAATTTTAAGGAATCAAAGGACCGATGGGCTCTGGTTTAAGAACAATTCAGGTCATATTCATCTCTTAAACATATTAAAATGTGTCATGGATCAAGGATACTCACTAATGTTAGATACTATAGAACCCATGATTCAAGGATGAAGTTTTTTAAGATTCCATCCATGGAATATCACCATTCATAATGATCCACCAATGTTATGTCATGAACGGATGATGACCCTGTGAACATTGGTGGAGAAATTTAGAAGGGCAATGCTCTATGACTGAAAACTAAAACAATTGGAAATTAGAAAATTTCATTAATTAAATGGGGATGAAAAGGGTTAAAGGGAGGTAGAACTGTAACACCCCATGCTTCCATGATATGCTTCTCTTTGAATTATATAGTAGCTTGTGTTGTACGCATCTTCGATTTCTAATGCACCACAACCAATCAAACTAACCCTTATGAATAGTAATACCCACCGTTTCAAATTTTATACATTTTATCATTCACAATGGACTTCATTTTTTTGATTTATAATATATAAATTAGCTTAGGGTGACTTTTTGGTACTTTTTTGATAACTTTCATATTTTGTTGAATAATTAAAATTTCTAAATTTTAATTAAATTAAATTTCTTAATAGAAATAATTAATAGTAATAAATTATGAATTTGAATGGTTTTTATGTATAATTAGGTTATATTTTAATCATAAAATAAAATTGAGGTCACTATAAGTAATTTCACTTTTAAATTTTACATAAACAAGTGTCAGTCTTTTGATAGTTATTATTTTATAAAAACACGCATTTTTTTGACATTGGGAATTAATTTTAAATTAATTTCTACCACATTTGTGTTTTAAATTTATAAAAAGGGATTACATATTTGGAATCAGGATGTCCAAATTTTGTAAATATGTTACTTTTATTTTTATACATTTTGAATAATTATTTCGGTAAATATTTTATTTACCATGGTTAAATGGGTAAATGCAGTTAATAAGGCTAAAAATAATATTATAATATTATTAAATTACCCTAACACATATCCTAACCCTATTTGATGATGCATTTCTGACCATGGACGTCCTTGGTTCGATTTTGGGGTCCCCATGGAGCCACTTAGAATTGATAATGACATTATATATTAAATAATTTAATGTAGATACAAAAATAACGAAAGAAAATATATTTTAGTAAAACAATTTTTATTTGAAGTTATTTAATTGATAAATTTGATTATAAATATTAATTAGAAATATATAAATATTTACTACACAATTTCATTTTATTTATAATTTTTGGACATTATATAATTAAATTTATTTATGACACAATGATGATGCAGTAATTACCTTATAAATGAAAGAATCAACTAAATTTTATAATAAATACAAACAAAAATATAATTTAAATCTTTTTATGATATAAACAAATTTTATAGGTTAATAAGACATATTAAGGTTGATTGAAAGAATTTTTTCTATGTAATAATGTTGTTATGACTTTAACAAAGAAAATTATTAAATAATGTCCAAATTGACATAATTGAGTTTTTTTAAAAATACTATATTATTGGTTGATATAATATTCCTAAAACTATAAGGTTCATCCAAAGGGCCTAAATAATATTATATGTGTCATTAATTAACCTATTGGGGGTTCTCTTGAAAGTATATAGTATGTTTATTAACAATATAATTTAAAAATACAAAGAGACATGATAATTGTCAAACTCTGTAACTAAGATTTAAATCTAAAAGATAAGGTTAATAGAGTGACCAAAACCTATATAAGACCTGTTTTTTGAGTGGGTTTCAACCCATAACCACCTTATCCTTTAAATAATCTTCATTTGAACCATTATAAATCTAAAATTATTTTTTCATAAAATAATATTTCTAGCTTTTCCTAAGGTTCCCCTCACTCCTCTTATAAAAGGGGACTCCCCCTTCTCTCTAATTCACACCTTAGATGCCTTTTGGATCGGACAACCCCTTCCAAAATTCCCTTAAACTATCCTCCATTCATCGTAAAGACATTCATTTAGTCATAAATCCAACATATGAATCCCTTTTGATAAAATCAAAAGGAAGAACTCAAAGAGGAGGTAATGATTTCACCACCCACTTTCAAGTTCCTTTCTTCATCCACATCTTCTTTCTTTGTTATTTCCATTATAAAATAATAAATCCATTATCTTCTAAATTATATGATGTTATTATAAAAATGGTACAACCATATTCATTATTCTATCCATCCTTTGAGTGACATGTCACCATACTTGTGTTCATACGGCTTACCGTCTCCACATCGTGGTGTAATTGCTATTCAATACATTATTATTTGTATGGGTATAATAATGATGTGTAACTGATTTAATAATAAACATAACATGATAATAGTTCTTTATATATGATATAACATACAATTATATTTTATTTTAATATCAAAAAAATGATATTGTCACACGGGCATACGTACGAATTACCGTCTCCACGAACGCGCTGAGATTAAATCCCCATCGTATCCATTCAAGACTAATTTTACTTAGATGATTATAAATAATGTTTAAAGACTTAATATCATTCTGAATATGAATATTATACATCCTATCCATAAAAAAATTTACTTACGTTACAAAGAATATAAAGGAAAACGAATCAGTTAACACCCAAAACGATGATAATACTGAGATATTATTAACAAGGAAATGTTAAAAGATCATATATGATATCATATTAATATATATGATACTTGTATAATTTAATAACAATTATTTTACCATTATAAGGAGGTTAACCTAACCTAAACCAAGTAAATGTTCAATTTAAGGGTTAATTTCACAATTAATTTATTATGAGAGGTTGTCTCTATGTAAGTATCAACTCGGACCTCTTTATCATCCCCATCCATTTTCTTAAAAATGTATTCCAAAACATTATTAATACTCAATAGAAAATGAGTTAAATTCATTTATACCCTTGTTTGACTTTTTATAAAATGTTTTAAAGGAATATTTTTATCATTTTCCAAACAAGGTATCTTTTATCCTTTTCGACAAAATTAAGCTAAAAAATATTTTTTTAACTTATACGGCGGGTGCGGCTATTTTCTACTGTTATAACATCATCGAAGTTTCCACTACAAGCTTATAAGAATTTTTACAAATATAAATGTTTTCTTTTATAATTTCATGTATTTTAAATTATTTCAAAATAGAAAGAGATAATTCTCTAAAAAGTTTTTTACTTCATCTATGTCAACATGTTTTGATGGATTTTAAGTATGTTTAAAGTTGATATATTATGATTCAAAACATCCATATTGTATTGAAGGTTTTGTGATATTTTTTAAATTAGATGTGTTATTTCATAACATTCATGGTTTTGGATAAATTATAGACATTTTTATGCCAGTTTTAATATGGATGTTTATGTTATGTTTAAACCATTTAATATGGGGAATGCATTGGACTTAGTAATTAATAGGTGGAACCCACTATAGCTCCTCGATGCATCAACAGCTCTCATGAGAAAAACTAGTGTCTTGTCACAGGGCCTTGATTATGTGGTTATGAAAGTCTAGAATTATGCATTCCATCATCATGAAAGGGGCTATTGATATTTCATGTGATTATTCAACTAGTAGAATATCCACATGAGTAAGTAAATGGAGTTATTTTGATTTATATTTTCCATATGATGATGAAATTTATTTCCTTAAATGTTTATGCTTATTTATGAATGTTTCTGCTATATTGTTATCCTTACTGAGCATCTCAGCTCGCCCCTTCCTATGTTTGATTTTTCCTAGGATGTGAAGAAGTATATTATGACTGACCTCCAGGGATAGTCTATAGGATCTCACTGTTTTCCATGGAAACAATGTTGTTGTATTTTTCTATTTTATGATGTAATGTAAACCTTATGAATGTATCTATTACTTCCAAGGCTACTAAACTCATCTGTCTTTTGAGAATTTATCATTTGTGATCATGCCAATTTTATGTAATAATGCACCAATTCTAGGATTCTGGGGTTGAGGTGTTACAGTTGGTATCAGAGAATGTTTTGTACAAACCATGGAAACTAGCTTTAGATAAACACTGATTATAGCATATAGCCCTAAGATAGAATTTTAGGATTAGTATAGAAGAACTTCATAAAATTTTTGTATTGTAGAGATTTTTAGAGTTTTTTCTACGCAATACATCCATATCTTGATATGAGAAGGTAGAGGCGGCTCTGACACAGATATAACTAGGGGTAAAACCTGAAAACACCACTTTGAACTAGACTCGAATGCGAACTGGTGCATGAAAATGGGCCTTGCTGCACTATTGGTTATGAAACTCCCTGGGAATATTCTTGAGATAATTATTATTTTTATTAAATAGAATTATAAAGGGTTTATGAGTATATACATCCTCAATGAATTTTTTTATGATTATTGATTTTATCTATAAACTGTTCAATTTAGGTTAAGTCTTTTACATGTTTGAAATTAAGAATTTTGATTTATAAACAAATCTAGTTTATGCCATTTTTTAGAAATGGAACCTAGTGAAACGAATGGAAACTATATCAATGCACACACCCAATATTGGGATTTCCCTCCTGCTTATGATAATTATAGTGGATATGGTGATGCAACTGGTGTTGATCAGCTAATCACCATATTGGGATAACTCAACCGGGTTATGAATAATAACCGTACCCGTATGGGGCACCCTTATCCATAGCATGGAGGATCAATGTTAGATCACTTCATGAGGAAACAACCACCAACATTTAATGGGGGTACAAATACATTAGTATCTGCTCAATGCATAAATTCCTTAGAGAAAATATTCCATTCCTTGGGGTTTAGTGAAAGGGAAAAAGTTGTCATGGTAGTTTACCGCCTCATTGGATATGTTGATCAATGGTGGTAATTAATTCAAAACAAAAAGGAATATGATGAAGTATCAAATATGGAACAGAGGGAGTTTAATGAAATTTTATTAGAAAAATACTTTCCTCATGTCAATCGTGCAAATATGGAAAGGAAATTTCCGAGTCTGAGGAAAAAAGAGGATGAGAATGTCTCAAAGTATGAGGCTAGATTTACAAGGTTATATAGGCATGTTTCAGATTAGATACGTAACCCAAGAAGTAAGATTGATCGTTTCTTTGATGGGTTAAAACCATTTCTTCGTCGAGCATTAGTCTCACAATCCTTCTCATAGTATGAAGATATTGTCTCATGTGTTATCAAGACAAAAAAATAATTCTTTATGTCTTATGACTTTAAAGAAAAGAAAGAGAATAAGAGATCTAATAAACACTATGGAAATAGAAATAAGGGGAAAAATAGAAAAGTTGAATATCCATCCAAAAGAAAATGTGGACAGAAACACCCTGGTACTTTCCTGAAGGGAATGGGAGTCCATTACAAGTGTGGTGAAAAAGGCCACCAAGCTCATGATTTCAAGGGGAAGAAAGAGGTTGTCGATGTTGAATGATACAAATTTTGATAAAGGGGTTATTATGAAAATGAATTTCCATATTGTTACTGGAAATTACCTCAGAATAGGCCAAGGTATCAAGGCTAAGATTATGCTATCACTACTACTGAGGTTGAAGCTCTAAAAGATGTGGTGGCAGGTAATTTAATGGTTTTTTGAAGTTTAGAAAATGATTTATTTGATTTTTGATCATCAAATTATTTCATCTCTTCCCAGTTTCCTAAGAAAATTAGATATTTTCAATTTGACTTAACAAAAGAGTAGTCAGTAAAAACTCTTAAGGTAAGTATCTTGGCAACAAAGTTCTATGAATCAGTTCCCATTAGAGCATATAAATGTTATTTATCTGCTTATGTCGTCATCATACCCATGATTTAATTTTAAATAATCCTTGGTATGGATTGGCTATCAGACCATGATGAAAAAATATATTGTAAGAAGAAGAAGGATACTATTTTTGATAATGATGATAAAGAACACCTTATCTTTAGAGCAGAATCATCACCACCTAATTATTATATAGATTCACCCCAAGTAGCTCAACTAAATTAAATTATTGGGGAGTAAGAGAATGAAATAATTATGGGTGAGGAAAGTAATGTTCAAATATAGTATGTACCTATTGTGAAAGAATATGTTAATGTGTTTCCAGAAGATTTACTTGGACATCCTCCAGAAAAAGAAACTGAGTTTTCCGTTGATTTAATTCATAGATCAAGGCCCATATCAAAGACACCTTATAGAATGGCTACTGTGGAATTATTTTAACCAAAGAAACAACTAGAGGAATTTATTAATAAGGGATTTATTCTACCTAGTGTTTCTCCAAGGGGATTCACTGTCCTTTTTGTTAATAAGAAAGATAGATCTATGAGGTTGTGCATTGACTACATGGAGATCAATGCTATAAAAATAAAGAATAAGTATCCCTTACCTCGCATTGATGATTTATTTGACTAACTTCATGGAGCTCAAAACTAATCAATGATTGTACTTCGATCTGGATATCATCAGTTGTGTTTGAAGAAGGAAGACATTCTGAAAACAGCATTTCGAATCAGGTATGAGCATTACAATTTTATAGTAATGCCTTTTGGGTGGACTAATGCACCATCTGTCTTAGAGGATCTAATGAATAGAGTTTTCAAGGAATATCCTGATGACTTTTTAGTCATAATTGTTGATGATATCATGGTATACTAGAAAATCGATGAACATCATGAAAATCACTTGTGCATTATCCTGAACACTCTGAGAAGACATGAGTTATATTGGAAGTTTAGAAAATGTGAATTATAGCTTCAAGAGATTTCTTTTCATGGACATATTGTCTCCAAGGATGGAATATATATATTGATCATTCTATGACCAAGGAAATTCAGGAATGACCAGCACCGATGAGTATAAATGAGGTACATAGTTTTATTGGTTTAGCAGGTTATTACCGGTGTTTTGTCCATAATTTTTCCCGATTGTCTAACCCATTAACCAAGATCACACTTAAAAGGGTTAAATTTTTTTGGAAAAAAGAGTGTGAAGAATGTTTTGAAGAACTAATGAGAATATTAGGAAATGATTCTATATTGAATCTACCCACGGGGAATAATGGGTTTGTTATTTATAGTGATGCATCAAAGAAAGGACTTGGTCATGTCCTTATACAGAATGATAGGTTTATTTTCTATGCATCATGACTGCTAAAGATTCATGAGAAAAACTATCCTACTCATGATCTTGGGTTAGTAGATGTAATATTTTCTTTGAAGATATGGAGACTCTATCTATATGGTGAAAAGTGTGATATTTATACTGATCACAAGAGTTTGAATTATATTTTCTCACAAAAAGAACTCAACATGAGGCAAAGAAGATGGATTGAACTACTCAATGATTATGATTGCACTATATACAACCACTTGGGGAAGGAAAATAAGGTGACATATGATTTGAGTAGAAAGGATCATGCTATTTTTAACATGATGAGAGTTGGAAAGAATCCATTATACATAAATCTAGTAATGGTGGATATGATAATAACCATGAAAGGAGAAGCATCAATGCTTTTTCAAATGGTTTTCAAAACATCTTTACTCGAAAGGATAAAAATTTCTCAGGCTAATGATGAGGAATTTAAAAAGGATATTAAAGCTATGAATGATGGGCGATAGAGTAACTTTGTATACGAATATGGAATTTTAAAAATTGGGAAGTGACTTTGTGGTTTTGATATACCTTATCTTGAAATGAAATTTTTGGATGATTATCATAGTTCCAACTTCTCTATTCACCCTAGTAGCACTAATATGTATAGGTATTTGAAGGAACATTTTTGGCGGGACAACATGAAGAGGGAGATTGGTGATTTTGTGTCAAGATGAATGGGTTTTCAACAAGTGAAAGCAGTAAGGAAACAACCAGGAGAAGTCGTGCAACCTGTTCCCACACCTGATTGGAAATGGGATAATATTACGATGGACTTTGTCATAGGACTTCCAAAGACACCTAGAAGGAATGATGCAATATGGGTCATTGTTGATCGTCTTACCAAGTCAGTACATTTTCATTATATAAGAGACGATTTTCCACTTGAACGTTTATCAGGATTATATATTAATAATGTTTTAAGACTTTATTGAGTACCACTATCGATAGTCTCGGATCATGATCCCCATTTTACATCAAGATTGTAGAAAAGTATTTAGAAAGCCCTGGATACTGAACTTCATTTGAGCACTACCTACCACCCCCAAACTGATGGAAAATCAGAACGGTCTATTAAAACTATAGAAGACATGTAGAGATATTTCCCACAAGAATTTCAAGATATGTGGGATCAATATTTACCTCTGGTAGAATTTTCATATAACAATAGCTTCCATTAAAGTATTCAGATGGCACCATATGAAGCATTATAAAGAAAGAGATGTCATACACCAACCTTTTGGGATGAAGTTAGGGAATGAAAACTCGTAGTCCCAGAACTTGTGGAGGGAACAATGGAAAAGTTGAAGGTAATCCAAAACCACATTGAAGCAGCTCAAAGTGGATAGAAGAGCTATACTGATAACTGTAGGAAGGATTTGGAATTTTAGGTAGGAAATTATGTATTCTTGAATGTATCTCTATGTAAAGGGAATTATACATTTCGGTAAGAAGGGAAAATTGAGTCCCAGGTACATCAGACCTTTCGAAATTCTAGAACGAATTGGGGCTTTAGCTAACCATTTGACTCTGCCACCAAGTCTCTCTAAAGTTCACGATGTATTCCACGTATCACTATTGAGAAAATATATACCAGAACCAATGCATGTACTCACCTATGAGGAATTAGAACTGGAACCCGATCTATCTTATTGTGAAGATCCTATCAAGGTTCTTGATACAAGAGAACATGTTTTGAGAAACCAGACGACTCATTTGGAGAATGTTCTATGGAGAAACCATAAGATGGAAGAGACAACATGGGAACCTGAGGAACTTATGATAAAGAACCACTCGAGTATTTTTATTCAATAATGTTCTATAAATTTCTAAGACAAAATAATTTGAAGTAGGGGAGAATGTAACACCCAAATCTTCCACAGTACACTTCTCTTTGAATAATATAGTAGCGTGTGTTGTACGCAACTTCTAGTTCTAACACACCTCAACCAATCAAACTAGCCGTTATGAATAGTAATACCCACTTTTTGAAATTTTATACATTTTATCATTCAAAATGGACTTCATTTTTGGATTTGGAATATTGAAATTATCTTAGGGTGAATTTTTGTTACTTTTATGAGAACTTTTATATTTTGATGAATAGTGAAAACTACTATATTTTAATTAAAAACAACTATTTTAATCAAAATAATTAATATTGATAAATTATACATTTGAATGGTTTGGAAGAATAATTAGATTATATTTTTATCATTTAATACAATTTAGGTCATTATAAATAATTTCGAATTTAAATTTTACATAAACAAGTGTCAATCTTTTGATAGTTATTATTTCATAAAAACACACGTTTTGTTTTGACAATGGGAATTAATTTTAAATCAAATTTGGCCACTACTATGTTTCAAATTTAAAAAAATGGATCCCATATTTGGAATCAGGATGTCCAAATTGTGTAAATAGGTAGCTTTTATTTTTAGGCATTTTGAATAATTACATCGGTAAATATTTTATTTACCATGGTTGAAGGTGTAAATCTAGTAAATAAGGATAAAAATTATATTATAATAATATTAAATTACCTTAACACATGTCCTGACCCTATTAGATGATACATTTCCGACCATGGGAATCCATGGGTCTATTTTGGGATCCCATGGAGCCACTTGGCAGTGATAATGACATTATATATGAAATAATTTAAAGTAGAGACAAAAATAAAAAAAGAAGATATCTTTTACTAAAACAATTTTTATATAATGTAATATAATTGATAAATTCGATTATAGATAGTCATTAGGAAGATAAGATTATTTCCTACATAATGGTATTTTAATTAAAAAATTTATACATTAAATAACTAAATTTATTAATGACACAATGATGATGGAGTAATTACCTTATTAATGAATGAATCAAATAAATTGAATTATAAATACTACAATAAATATAATTTAAAGGTTTTATGAAATACACAAATTTTATAGGTTAATATGACATATTAAGGTTGAGTTAATGAATTTATTTCAAGTACTAATGATGTTATGACTTTAAAAAAAATTATTTAATAATGTCAAAATTGACATAATTGAGTTTCTAAAACAAATACTATATTATTAGTTGATATAATATTCCTAAAAGTATAATGACTTTCCAAAGGTCCTAAATAAAATTATATGTGTCATTAATGAACCTATTAGGATTCTATTAGACTTATATATAATGTTTATTAACCATATAATTTAAGACTACAAAGAGACATGGTAAATGTCAAACTATGTAACTAAGAGTTAAATCTAAATGATAACGTTAATATAGTGACCCAATCCTATCTAAAAACTATTGGTTGAGTGTTTTTTTACCCATCCCCACATTATCCATTAAATAATCCACATTATAGTGATTATAACCGAAAATTATTTTATTATAAAATAATATTTCTATTATTTATTAAGGTGCTTCTCACTCTTCTAATAAAAGGGCACTCCCCCTTCTCTCTAATTCACACCTTCAAAGCCTATTGGATTAGACAAAACCTATCCAAATACCCTTTAAACATTCCTCCCTTCATCCTAGATTCCTTCCTTTAGTCAGAAAGCCAGCATATAGAGCCCTTTTTGTCAAATCAAATGGAAGAACCCAAAGAAGAGGTAATGATTTCACCACCCTCTTTCAAGTTCCTTTCTTCTTCAACTTCCTCTTTCTTTTTTATTTACATTCTAAAATAATAACTACAGTATATTATATATATTGTGATGTTATAATAAATATGTTATAACCATATTCATTACTCTATCCATCCTTTGAGTGACATGTCACCATACGTGCGTACGACTTATCGTCTCCACGTCATGCTGTAATTGTTATTAAGTACATTATTATTTGGATTGGTATAATAATGATGTGTAATTAATGTAAATAATAAATATATCATGATAATTATTCTTTATATATTATATAACATCCAATTATATATTATTTTAATATCAAAATAATGATATTGTCGCTCGTGCGTACATACAGATTACTGTCTCCACGAAAGTGATGAGATTCATTCCCCATCATGTCCATTCAAGAATAATATTCATTAGATGATTAAAAATAATGTTTAAAGAATTAATATAATTATGAATATGAATATGATACATACTATACATAAAAAACATTACTTACATAACAAAGCATATAAAGGAAAATGAATCAATTAACACCCAAAATGATGATAATACTAATATATTATTAACAAAGCAATGTTAAAAGATCATATATGATATAATATTAATATATATGGTTCCTGTATAATTTAATAACAATTATTACAAAATTATACTGGAGGATAACTTACCCTTGACCAAGGAAAAGTTCATGGTAAGGGTTAATTTCACAATCTCTTTATTATCTAAGTTTGTTTTTATATAAGTATCTATTGGGACCTCTTTATCATCCACATCCATGTTTCTTAAAAGTGTAACCAAAACATTTTCTCTATTTAATGGACTATTGGTTAAATAAATTTATACCCTTGTTTGACTTTTTATAAAATGTTTTAAAGGAATCCTTTAGTCATTTTCCAAACAATGTACCTTTTAACCTTTTTGACAAAATGAAGGTAAGAATGTCTTTTTTTAACTTATATAGTGGGTGCGGTTATTTTCAACTGTTATAACATCATCTAAGCTTCCCATACAATCTTATAAGAATGTTTTAAAATATTAATATTTTCTTTTATAATTAGGTGTCTTTTAAATGATTTAAAAATAGAAGGAGATATTTCTCTAAAAATGTTTTTATTTCATCTATGTCAATATCCTTTGATGGATTTTATGATTGTTTGAAGTTGATTTATTATGATATAAAACATCCTTATTATATTGAAGGTTTTGTGATATGTTTGACAGTGAATGTTTTATTTCATACCATTCATGTTTTATGGATATAGTATTGACATTTTGTATGCCAGTTTTAATACGAATTGTTATGTTATGTTTAAACCTATTTGTATGGGGAATGAATTGGACTTAGTAAGCAAATTGTGGAGCCTACTATAGCTCCTTGATGCATTGGTAGGTCTCATGAGACAAAATAGTGTCTTGAAACAAGGCCTTAACAAAATCATATTTGTAGTCTTGGCACAAGACCTTGGCTATGTGGTTATGAAAGTGTGGCATTATGCATTCCATCATTATGAAAGTGGCTATTGATATTGCATGTAATTATTTGACTAGTAGAATATCCATGTGAGTAATTAAATGGAATTATTTTGATTTATATTTTACAAATTACGATGAATATAATCTTTAAAAGGATTTTGTTTTAGTTCTATACATTGCCTTAAATGTTTGTGCTTATTTATGAAAGTTTCTACTATATTGTTATCTTTACTGAGCATTTGAGCTCACCCCTTTCTATATTTTATTTTTCCCAGGATGTGAAGAAGTATATTATTACTGACCTGTAGGGATAGTATATGGGATCTTATTGTTTTCCATGGAAGAAATGTTGTTGTAGTTTTCCATTTTATGATGTAATGTAAACCTTATGAATGTATCTAGTACTTCCAAAGGTACTAAACTAATCGGCCTTTCTAGAATTGATCATTTTTTATCATTCCAATGTTATGTAATAATGCATTGACTTTGGGATTCTGGGGTTGGGTGTTACAAGAACACTCTATAAAGGATTTTGATGTTTTTATGGGGACCCCACTCATATAGGTTAATAGCATTCAGAAAAGTTTCATGAATACACAGATGGGAACTAAATGTAAATCATCATAACCCCAATGTGAACCTCAGACAAATGGACATTGGAAAATGAAAAATTACCAGACCAGGATGTATAGTGAGAAAAATGAACCTTATAAATGGATTTTAATGCTACAACAATTCCAAATAAACACTTTGGATAAAATAGCATGCTCAAGGCACGCAGACACACTCATATAAAATATGGATCTCTAAGGAACGAGACACCACCACCATCAAAAATACAATGAGAGATTCGAGAGGAGATTAAAGAGGGAATAAATGTTGGTGGATGAATAAGAGAAATGGTATAATATTGATAAAATATCTCTATATATAGATGATGATGTGATTTGGAAATAACCATGATCTGATCCCTAGATACATAACCTATATGATGCAGGTTCCAAATGTGATTCATTTTCATATAATATGTGGAAATCCTTTTTCAATCTTCGATGAACTAATCTGTGTAAATTGGATAATTAATTGTGGTGGAAATGAGACTAGGAATTCCTGTCAGGTGAACTACTCATGACCCATTGGTATAGAGAAGGGACATTCCCCATACCCATCTCTTGAAAGTTACCACATCTAGAATGGACCACAATATGATCTGAAATTAGTTCATTCCGTGGTTGGAGGATGAGGTAGGTGCACCACAAGGTTTTATTCTTTTTGGGCATGCAACACAAATAGTAAGTTGATGGGGTGGGGATATATAGTATTGAATGGGAGAAGGGAAGTTTATAAAGTAAAAAAGTAAAATAAAATAAAATAATATTATTATTATTATTACTAAAACAACATTTTTACAATAAAATGAAAATGGCCAAGGAAGTTGTGATAATAGAACAGACAATTACAGTGATCTAATCAATGTGGCTCACAAATTTTAATTTAGGTAAGAGAGTGTCAAATTACGATATAATTTACAAAAAATCATTGTGTATAATAAATTTATATACAATTTATATCTAATGAATTATGTTTTAAAATTATATGTACTTTGAAAAAGATATATATTATATACATATAATGAAATTATATACCCATAAATATCTTTATTTAGTTTTTACTACCTTCGATCTTACTCAATTCTAATTAAATTATAATCATTTTCATCAATTTTATATCATATATATATATATTCACAAACCTATAATGTTTTAATAAAAACATATGATTATTTAATTTTATTAAAATATTTACAATTTATAATATTTATTGAAAATTATATATATTAATTTTTTTGTAAATATATTTTATGATATTGGATAGTTTATTACAATCATTTTTTATAATGGTAATTTTTTTGGCAATGATAATTAATAGTAATAAATTAATTTTTTGGTAAAAAAAATATTAGTACTGACCTGATAAAGAATTATATCTAACAATTAATAAAATATTTGTTGGTATTAAATGATCAATATACATAGATATAAATGTTGGTTAAAATATGTTTCAGTATATAATATCTATACAAATAAAATTTAAAATCTATTATTATTTCTTATATTTACGAACACATATATCATCTGTCAATAAATTTGAATTGGCATAAGACATTTTTTTGTAGTGTAAACTAGATTTTTAGAACACATAAAGATGTTAAAAACTTTAAAAATAAAAAATATTTATCTGGTTCAAGATATTTAACATGGGATACCTCAATAGGGGTAGATTATAATGGCCCAAACTTCTAAAAGAATTCCATTTTTGAGTCGAGAAAAATAATATTAAGTAAGGTAGTTATATAAAACACATACAATACATTGGTTTCTAGACATATATATACTATTGGATTTAATATGATTTTATGAGTTATAAACAGTAATAAAATAATTTTTATTCAATAAACATTATGATTAGAATATATTATATTTTATGCTATTGTTTTGAATGAAAAAAAAAATAAATTTATGGAATCAACTTGTATAATTGAACCGATAAATTAATTTTTTTCCTAGTATTCTAGGAGACATGGTATGAATATTATTTGACTAGGAACAAGCATGTTTTACTATCCAACACTGAAAACAAAATGGTATCTATTTATTTTAAAATATCAAACTTATCAAGATTATAAAAAACATTATTAACCAATTAACCCTATGAAAGTGTCACCACAAATAAACTCTATACATTGGGAGTACATAGGTGTAATAAGGTATTAGGTATCTAAAAACTGGGTGAAGGAATTAATATTTTTTTATAAATTAAATAATTATAATATTTATCCCAATTTTTTATTTCTTTAAAATTTATTATATAATTTATTTGGTAAAAAATATATTTTGATATAAAAAAAATGTAATTTTAAAAAATATATGGTTATAATTTTAAAACAATATTTAATAAATGTAATGAATTTAAATTCATTTATATTTTAATTATGTTCCATTATTACTAAATATTTATTGAAATTAGAATTAAAATTAATTTTAATATACTCCAATGCATTTCTTTTAATAGTTAGAAAATTGTTTTTCTTGAAAGAGAAAGTGTATTTCAATAAATTAGTATTTTTATCTAAAGGATAATATTATCATATTTTGGGAATTATTTTGACAATAAAAATATTAATTTTTAAAGCAATACATTGAAATTATACAATGGTGAATTTATCATAATTTTATGAGTTACTGTATTTTTTAGTTTAAAAATAAATACAAAAAAATATACATTATTTATTATGAGCTCATAATATCTAAGAAGTTATTTCATATATAGAAAATATTAGAATACATAAAAATAATATTAATTTAAAATATAATAATATGTTTTATTATGTTGTTTGATCAGTTCTTTAAACCATTAATAAACTATCATAAAATTATTTTATATTTTACAAATATAAAATCATTTCTTTATCAATATAACAAACACCATCATTGAAATTTGTATTATTTTAAATCGTTCTATAGAAAGTATTATAATTTTGTTGAATACATTATTATTTTGAAGAAATAATATGATAAAATAGTATTATATTTTTCATTTTTATTAATTATATATATACATTCAAAAACCTACAAATGGAAATTAATCAGTAATTTCCCCTAAATTTTTCAATAAATGACCACCAAACATCCACATCCACATGACTCAAAAACTAAAATTCATGAATTTAATCTATATATATCTCTCTAAATCACCTTTAATTTTCATCAATGTACATAAGAAAATACAACGAATAATTAGAAGTACCCTTCCTAGGTGACTTATCATCTCCTCTTCTTTATCCGTGAACATTCTTTGTATTATTCATTATAATTTCTAATAATTAATGTTTGGTTTATGTTTTTATATATAAATTTTAAATCCATATGATTTTTATGTAATGATAAATCACCATTCACTCTTAGTAAACCATTCCATGAATTTTTATGCATACCTGTTATGCTGTCGAAATTGTCATGTGATTTTATATATCAAATGTTTGTGTAGTGAAAACCCATCTCTATTTCCACTCAAGGTTATTCACCCAAAGGCACCTATCCTTTATTTGTTTACTAATTCCTATAATGTAACCTAAAATCCTTAAACATGATGTTAAATGAGATGAAATATTTTCTTTTACTATATAATCTATGTCGTATATAAATCCATCTACATGATATGATTGTGGATAGTGGGACCGAAATATTATAGACCTCTAATGTAATGGTTATTTTTTTTCACCTCACATGATACCAGGTATTGTTCATGATATCTTATCTTAATAAAATTTACGTTATTATTTATCTATAGTTATACTTGAATTGTGAATATTTTTTTATTTTTTTTATAAAACTCCTATGTTTCCATGAATTTATCATCTTATATCAGGAGTTCATTTTCATAGTTATTATTCTGACCACCATTTATGTCACCTAGAGATTCCACTTGAAAACATTATATTAAAATTACGATGTTATTTTTTGATTATTCCCATACTATTATTTACATCTTACACCTTTCATATGTATATCCTTAAGTTGTACAATTTAGTATTATAAGATAAATTGAACATAGTGGAATGTTAGGGAGTTTTTAAATAATTCTTTCTATACCCATTTTTTATGTTAATTTTTGACGAGTCTAATTTTATAGTGAAAATAAAAATGATGATGGGTTTTTATTGTATTATGTCTATACATACAAAATAAATCATCAATTGAATTATGTTAATGTTATATGGTTGTCATAGTTAATATTAGAATTATTTATATTTATTGGGTTACTATAATTGGATATAGCACTGTCAAAGATTTACTTGGGGTTAAAATAGCTGAAAATTGATAATTGGGTATTAACTCAATAGTCACTCAGGGCATAATAAATAGGCCTTACTGCAAACCGTGTTTACACATAAGGGGATTTGCTTTAGTAAATTCACAATATCATTACAAACAATTATAAAGGGAATAAAAACTATTATGAGATATCCTTGATTAAATCCATGAAAATAATAGGTTAAGGAATGCATATCATATCTTAGATATCCCTTCAATGTTTACATTTTACATTTTATATATTTAATAATTTAGAAAATCTCATCCCTAATTTATAATTTATTCTCATAAATGGATTGAAGGAAAAGGAATTGAGTAAATAACCAATGTGATGGGAATCATGATGATATAAAAAATTAAATAACCATCTTGATTTATGAATAAATCGGGAACTTCGGGAAAATGATTCAACTATATTTAATGGATGTTATTCATCAATATATTAAAATAGAATTAGAAGGTAATTATAGAAATTTATCATATGGATGGATGAAAATATCAATTGTGTATTCTAATACCAAATATGAAGCCTTATCATGATATTGAGTTGATGGAATAGAATTAATTCTGAAAGAACAAATAAAAAATATTTTACATTAACACTCTATCTTAAAATTGATTTGGTTTTCCTTAGCCTCGGTTAAAGGGTGATAAATCAATTATGGTGTATAATGTTGAAATTATAAGTCTTATATGATATGCCCTTATCATTGTCATTGACCGTAAATTTAATGTCCACCACATCTTGGTTGTGATAAATCTGAGCCTATAAAATTATTATATGATTAGAGACTTTGATTGATTTGAGAAAAATATATAATGTTCACTCAAATTAGAAATTGTGATTAGTATATCTCATGTTTATAATGTATTAAAATATTAGAAGATTATTATATAAAACAATTATGGTCTTTATTTAGAGAAATATCATTGTTCCATGAAAATACAATGACCCACATGTCAAAACTAAGGGAATTAAAATCATATAAATGTCTTTAATGGGTCAAGGAAATGATATTTTTTTGGGATGTATGTAACATTTCTACTAAATTATGATGAAAGAAATTGACCAATATGATTGAATAATGAAATTTTATTTTCAATAATCAACCTTCAATCTAATTTTTCAATAGCAAGGAATATGGGAACAAAGTGAATCAATGAAATAAGCCATGGGTGGATAATGATAACAAATGAATACAAAATCCATGGAATATAGAGTGAGGTTGATATTATTCCATCTAAACAAATGAGGGGGATATAAAAAAATTATGGTGATATGTGTAGCAGTTACTTATTCAATGATCAAAAATGAACTATTGGAATTGGGTTCAACACATTATATTATATCATGAAATATTTGTGTTATAATTTTAACAACACATAGAAGAATGGAATTCATGTTACTGGTCATGACAAAAAATATGTTAATTGTTTCTTCCCGATCACATAACTCCTCTTTTGCTGATTTCTTGGGAGGATTTTTCCATATGACCCTCTGATATACCATTTAGTGGAAAATAATACTATCATGGGTATAGAATTGGTTTTCTTATATATATACAACATAAATATCCAAGAGAATTAAATGAACCACTATACAAAAAATCACCATATAGTTCATTAAAATTATAAGTAGCATTATGAATCTCTTTTGGAATCATTATAAAAATCACATGTCTTACTACCTTTTGAGTAAGTATACCTACTATAATTGTTTTTGGCTATGGAAAATATCAGAATTGAATGAATTATTAATATTATAAAACATCATGTTGGTCTTCCTGATGAATTTATTTATCTCCCTTCTAGCTATGATGATGATGTTTTGGTCGAAATTATACATGTATATCTCCAAATATAAATACTTTATAATTAATTTCCACTATTTAACATTATGTCTGGAAGAAGAAACTATAGGGAATTTGGATAGAGGTTTTATATTATAACAACTCTATATTTTATTAATGTTTATTTCATTCTTATTATATAGTCATATATTATAAGTAACATAAAATCACATGATAACACAATACAAATATTAAAAATGAGTATTGAATGAAATCATATATATTTTTAGAAATTAAAGAACCCATACCTATGGAATAATAACTTGATCGATGAGATAGTAATATGACCATTATGAAGAGTAATATGGAAAATAGAATAGTAACCAAACCTATGAAATTATAAATAAAATTTATTTATATTGTAAAGTTAAATATTAAATATTTATATACTACAACATGTGAATAAAGTATTAATAGATATAAAATTAATTGTTTGATTTTTTGTGAAACATAAACATATATTTGTAAATTTATAATTATTTTTATGATATAAATGAAAATTTATTTTCATAAAATATAATCATAGAATAATATTTAATTTTATTACAATTTTGTGATAATTTTATGATACCTTAACTAATTTTTCAACGTGTCATAAAATAAAATATAATATTAAAATCGATATTAAAAAATGATTTTAAATTTTATTTAAATTCATCATATTTTGAAAATTATTTTCATAAAATTGAGTCTATTTTTTAATTATACATAATTATAAAAAGTTATGTTTAATTTTTTGGATATCTCTAAGATAGTTGAATTTTTTTGTCCATAGTGAAATATGGAAATTTATTTTATTTAAAATTTTAAGCCAAGTACAAAAATTTTGGAGTCATGTGTGATGTATGGATGAGGTAAAACCCATTAGAATGAATTAAATTATCTAGTTACAATATTTAGTCACAAGAATCCACAATATTTATAATCATGATCCAAAAAATAATATACAAATGAATGAAATAAAAAATAACTTTCCTCTCCTCCCGTATAAATACAACACATCAGCACCTTTTATCCTCACACCTTCATAGATTTTGAGATTACTTATCTTCAGACCGATTCACCTCAAAATAATATTCCCTACATTATAGTCTTATTGTTCTCACCAAAAGAACAATTCCAAGTGACTTAATGAGGTTATGTAAGAGATGACACTCAAAAGGAAAAATCATACATCTTTATCTTTTAATTATTTAATTTTATTATCCTCTATACACCTCCATAACCATGATAGAATGATAAATTTAGTATTGTATTTATATTTCAATATCACCAAATTAATTTTATATCCATCTTAAATTCTCTTATCTTCCCATTTTATTATAAATATAAAAACATTTCTTGTGAGGTGTTGATTTACCACCTCTGTGGACAAAGAGTTTTAAATTTATATTACCACCATAAAGGATTCTAATAAAACAATTATAATGTTTAAATAAGATCATAAATTTTATATGGAAATATTTTTAGGTTCTGTAACTAATATATAAACATAATCTGAATTAATTAAACAAAACTAGTTCTTGATAATTGAAAAACATCCAAAATAAGCCAACGTTCATCATTAACATTTTGTCAAATGAATCATCCTCATATCTGAAAAAATTATATAATATAGCATTTAATGTTATTTAAGTATATTAATATCATATCATAACACTTATTAATTTTTTCATCCATTTCAAATGATTTATAAAAAACAAACACAAGGGGAAAAATCATGAAATCTATGAAATGAATGCACTTAGAATGACGAAATTAAACAATAAAACTATAAAAATTTCTATAAACGAATCCAATAAAATGATAATTAATTAAATGTTTTTTTAATGGGTTAGGAATTAAATTATGATGGAATATGATATGATTATCCATAATATAAATTTATTGTATAGATGAATTTTATACATAATGTAAGAGGTTACCCCATAACCTTCATTTTCATTCGGGTTTCCCTTTCGGTCTCTTTACCCCCTTATAAATATTGATTCATATTATTTACTCATCATAAATTTTACTTTTATGTTTCAAAAACATGTACATATCTCAATTATTATTTCATTGATTGGTAAATAAATTTTTTCCATCATCCCCATCACAATTCCTTCATATAAGAAAGCTCGATTAAAGAGAATATCCCAATATATTACCCATTTTGAAGAATGATCCATAATTTTTTTAAGACACCATTATTTTTATAAAAATAGTCATTATTATTGGAAAATATATCTTATCACATTTCTAGTTTTATAAAAACAATTATTCCATTGTCCTATTAAAATAATCTTTTATATTTTTATTTAAACTGCACCAAACTCGATCATTTCTAAAGGGTCTTAAAATCTAGTTTTACATGTTTTGACTTAATCTAAATTTAGTTTATCTAGTTATATTCATATATTCTATTATAATTTTTGATTTATTATTTTAATCCATATTTTAGTATACACCATCATGATACATCCCTTGGCTATTATTTCTTTCATGATTGTGATACCCATTTCCATTCCATGGGTAACTCTTATGTTTATTCATTATGATAGATTATTTATGTTTCAAAAATATTTTCAAGTAATTTTATGGTGGGTGAAACCAGATTGATCACTATTTTAATGGGAAATGTTTATTCTCATGATACATAATGTTGGGATAGGGGTTAAACCTGATTCTTTCTTGGGAAATTTTTCCCCATGTGATAATGTCTTTGAAGTTAGCCTTGACTCATGTTTATGTCATGTTATCAATTGAAAACAAATTCCTATGTTGACATGATTACATTATCCCAGGTTTCCTTCATGGGACATTTTTGTTCCTTGCTTTCTAATTATGCACCAGATCATCCAAATACACTAGAATTTATAATCCTTTGTTTGTATTTGATGGTTAATTATGTATAAATAAATTTAATAATATGGGTAAAATGATAGGGTTACTATAGTTGATATTATATCATGGTCTAATTATTTTTGGACATTATGACAAGAAATATTTAGTAATAACCCTAGGGATAATTTTAATATCCTGGATATCATAAATTTAAAAATAGGGAATCACAAGTTAAGGTATACATTCCCTTTACATATTTATCTATATATGTTCAAATTTCGTTTTTTATATGCACATTAGATGAGTATTAAAGCAACATAATTTCATTTTTTTCCCATGTTAATGGATGTAAATCTAAAAAATGCACTAACAAATTTTCACCTTTGTAGGTAGAATGAAATTTCTAGTGTGAAATTTCATGAGGTGGGAAGAATTTAATGACACCAAATTTTATCAGTGGTGATTACCTTATTATAATTTTTTCATACAATACAAATCACATAAATTGACATAAATAACACAAAAAAAAACATTATAAATAAATAAAGAATGAAATAAGAGGTATATATTGTTATTATGGAACCTATACTGATGGAATAGTAACATGACCATTAAAAGATAAATATGTCCATTTGGAATAGTAATCTAGCCAATAAAATTGTAACCTCAGCTATGAGACTGTGAATAAAATATATGTATGTTATAAATTAAATTTTGATATACTAATATCTTAGAATAAGTGAATAAATGTTTTAAAAATGATAATATAATTATTGGTAATTTTTTTGAATCATAAATATTTATATACAATATTATAATTATTTTTATGGTTTAAAATATTTTTTCCATAAAATTTATTCATATATATATATATTTTCATTAAATTATAAGATAATTTCATGATACCATAAAGAATTTTTCAAAAGTGTCCTAAAATCAATTGTAATATTAAAAACAAGATTTTTTAAATAAATGTGAATTTTATAACAAATTTTAATTTCTAAAATTTAGGAAATTATTTTCATTAAATGGAGACCATTTTTCAATTTTAAGCGTTAGTTAATTTTTAGGGTGTTGTTTTGTGATTTCTATAAAATATTTTAATTTTTTGTGAAAAGTGAAATAATGTAATTTACAGTATTTAACTTTTTATGTGATATCAGTGAATTTTTAGTCATGGGTGATGTATTAGTAAGGTAATCATCCATTAATTTGAACTCACAAGCTCTTGTTACTGTAACTAGTCACAAGAATCAACACTGTTGAATTCATTGAGCGTAAATAAAAAATGAATGAATAATGTAACAAAAAACCCCTCTCCTCAATTATAAATACCACCCCCCACAACCAATTTTCCTAACACATTCTTAGATTATTATATTTTTTATATTATTCCCAATTACACTTAAAAACAAATTCATCACGTTCTAGTATTTAGGTTTTCACAAAAATATCAATTCTTTGTTTTTATGTAGGTTCATTAGGAGATAATAATTAAGAGGTAAAATCGGCATTGTTTCACTTATAATTTAGTTTATTTTTTTATCCTCCTATAACCTCCCCTATCAAAGACTACATGATAACTATAGTATTACATATATAATGAAATTTTATTCTATTAATGGTATATCCATAATCAATTAATTTCCCTTTCCCTTATATTAAAAAACATCATCTATATGGTGTCGATTCACTACATTTTTCGATGATGAGTTTTCATTTTCTATTACCACTATCAGGGATATTCATAACAAAGTTATAATGGTTTAACAATATTTTAAAATTTATATTATAACAGTTTTATGTTATATAACTAATATATATACTAAATACTAAAAAAATAAAAAAACTCATTTTTTATGATTGTAAAACTTCCAAAATTAACTAACAGCCACCATTAAAATTTTATCTAATTAATCAAATTAATATCTTAAAAAATTATATATGAGACCATTTAAAATAATCAAAGTATATTAAAGAAATATGATTCCACTTCTAGAGTTTTCAATCCCTTTAACATGAAATCCCATATTTAATGTTAGGGGAACCGATCCTGAAATCCTTGAAACGAATGCTAAAAATATGACAAAATTAAACACTATAACTGAATGAAATGTCCATTAAAAAACATAATAAAATTATTATAAGACATGAATATGATTAATTTTCTCTTAATTAAATTAATCATTAATTTAATTTAATTTTCTCTAACATTATGTACATGTGAAGAACAGTTTAAAACCTAAGTAATGGATTCTCTCTGAAAATTTATATTTACATAGATTACACTTTCTCTATCTATTCCATATGGTAATTCATAATTATTATTGTATAAACCTCCTAAATTTTAAGTTTATTTTCCAAAATTATGTATGTGTCTCAATTGTTCCTTCAATTCTGGTGAAATACATGTTTTATAAGGTTGCCTTCCCATTTCCTCACCAAAAACTAGCCTGATTAAACAGAAATTCCCAATTAATTAAAATTTTCAAGTACCGACTATATTATATTTTATCCCACAATTATTTTTATAAAATCACTAATTATATCATAAAAAAAATATTAGTTCATTCGAGGATTTATGAAAAAAATTATGACTTTTTCTATTTTAATGAGTCTTTAATATTTTCTATAAAACTGCACCGAAATTTCTCATTTCTAACATTTTTTAAAACTATTTTCAATATTTTTTTACTTTATTTGGAGATCAATTATTATGAAATATACATATATTCCCAAATGAAATTGATTTTATGATATAAATATATTATTTCTTGTACTTCATTTATGATACAACATTTATTATACTTTGTGACATGATTATAATACCCACTTAATTCATTAGGAAATCCTTAAGTTTATTCCTTATGAGGTATTCTTCATGTGAGAAAAATATTCATAAACATATTAGGATGGGTGATCTCATATATAACTCCAATGAATTGGGAAATATTTAGTCTCTCGTGACATCATTTTTGGATAGGGAATAAACCTGTTTCCTTTATTGTACTTTGTAAACAATGTGATATTGTCTTTAAAGTTATCCATTAATCATATTAATGTAATGTTATATGTTGCATAAAAAATTCTATTTTTAAATTATTACATGATCCCATATTCTATATGTTATTATTAAATATCTATTTTCATGTTCTGTTCCATTTAATGTCATCATGTTATGCCTTTTAACACATGTGTAATGCATTATTCCTTTTTTTATTCCCTCACCAGTATTTTTAGCTCATACCTTTATTTATGTATTCACTAGGTTATCATATGTAGTTTTAAGATATTAGAGGATGTTAGGATCTCAATATGAATATTAAATAAAATTTTATTTTGGTTTTATTTCATGTTTACTAATTATTAACCTAATTATACAATGACACTAGACTTTAAAATCCTTGGAATGTATTTGATGGTTTATTATTTATAAAATCAAGTAATAATAGTTGTAAAAGGCTATAGAATCTATATATATTTCCATGAGATTCACCATGGGTGGTCATTTTCCCCATGAATAAGTTCAGGTAAATATGCCCCTTCAATGGTTATTGTCTGCACAATAAGATAAAAATAGTGAACATATATAATCAACCATGAATAAATGACTTTTTTGATCAGAAATTTACATACCACTACCTGTCCATATTTGATATTTGGTTAGTATATATTCATGTAAATGTGAAGGTGGTGGATATCCCCATGACTGAATTCAAAAAAAAAATATAGATACAATGTGTTCAAAGTGATTCCATTTAGTCCCACTAATATTCCAAATATCATAATGAACCAAATGAATATAGTAATTAGGGATTTCCTCCAAAACAATTTGTATTAATTATATAAAATATTAAT
The DNA here is from genome assembly GCA_963277665.1 of Viscum album. NCBI lineage: Eukaryota > Viridiplantae > Streptophyta > Magnoliopsida > Santalales > Viscaceae > Viscum > Viscum album. The sequence continues at coordinate 63,425,545 of OY728136.1, read as the reverse complement.
ATATACTCAAAAATAATTGACTAAAATGGATAGAATTTCATTGATTTCCAAAGAAAATTTTATAATGAAAAGTGGTATTCTATCTATATGAAATAGATATAATTTCAATGGAGGATGTAATATTATAAGGGCATGTTATCATTAGAAAATTTGTATATTTGTATATTTAAAAACTATAGAAATTAGTAGATAGACCAAAACAACATCTATGAGAAAAATAAATTGTTTCCATGGATTACTTAGGTGTGATTGTTTATTTATTGGACATTTATCATGACTCTCATGCCCACTAAGCATTCCAACATAGAAGAGAGTCATGATTTTCTAGATGGATGAAAGTTATTAAATATTTTAAGTGATAATTATGATTTTAATGACTACACCTATATGCATTCAACCAACAAGAGGGGATATATTTTTGATATATAGAGATGATACCAAATTGGGAATGATTTTTGTAGCCATTAAATATTAAAAATTTGTACCCTATGACTCCCTCGAATTAAATTTTCTTGAATATAACTTCTCCAACCATGACCTAGAATTATATTTTGGGATATTAAAATTAATTATTTAGTGTAATTATCTCAGTTTTCAAAATAATGATATATATAGAGATCATAAATGCCTCATTTATATATTCACACAAAAGGAGATCAAAATATCACGATGGAAGAGGTTGAAAATTTTAATGGATTATGACTTTTCATTCCATTATAATCCAAGGAATTCGAACATAGTGGGTGAAGCTCTGTATAAGAAGGATATTGAATCCATATCCATGATGATGATCAAATGGATCCAATCATCATTGAAATGAGAATTAAGGAAATGGAAATAATATAATGACTTCCATCCTACCTTACATAACATCTCACCCATCTATTCATAGTAGGACAACATAGGACCAAAAAGAATATTAGGTGCAATAAAAATTTTAGAGAATATTTCATAGATGTACATTTATAAAGATGTATTTTTAATAATGAAACAAATTTTTGTGTCCCATTATTATTATATTTGGTGAGATTATTTATAGATGATTATCATATATCATAATTCTATATTGATCTAAGATTAACTAATATCTATAAATATATGAATCAAACTATCTAGTGGGACAACAAGATTATGTAGACGGATTTTTTTGATCAATTATTTTTATATGACAAATTAATGGATAAATATTATATTAATATGTGTATGATGAAAAAATTTCCCATACCAGTATAGAAATCGGAAAACATATACTTATATTTTCTTCATTGGGATCACTAAGACATCTATTAGAAATAACCCCATCATGGTTGTAGTTTATTTCCTTACAATGTAATATCATTTAATAGCTTTAAATTACAATTTATATCTTAATCAACTCTATAATATATTAATTAGTGAATTTTTAAGACAACATAGAGTTTCACCATTATTTGTATGAGATTAGTAGATTAGTTTTACTGCATGTTCTAGAGAGGCCTACTGTAATCACTAAATGCCGTGTTCTATTTTGGTACAATATATCACACAAAAATAGATGGATTGTATAAACGAATAATTCAATCTATAGTGCATATAAAGAAATAATTTTTGATGGATTTAAAGGGATGTTGGTATCAAAATCATCCCCTTGTGTATTCTTTATAAAATTACCTTTCGCACTGTATCATTCAAATGAAACCTTAAGAGGCTCCCCAATGGATGTGGTTTTAAAATCTAAAATATTGGTGTGAATTTAGATAGATAAAGATAATAGGGGATTATCTTATATGATATATTATGTAGAAAGTATAGACTATTCATGTTCTAATTAGATCCACACTTATTCAAAATAACATATATATATACAATTATCTTTGATTCACGAGGTATGAGGTCAAAGATAATGTGTTACATTATATATCTCCATAGAATAATATCATGAGGTTTGTGAAGAAGAGAATTATTTTTCTTATATACATTTCCCCCTTTGAGATCACGTAAAAAATAAAATCTACGATTTATTTTATAGAAATCCCATATAACAAATCTCACATGTGTTGTGTGTTCCAATTTTTCTATTGGAGAAAATATATACCATGACCTAGACATGTATTGAATCCAGAAGTAGTACTCTTGAAAAATGATCTTCCATATGAGTTAGTACCTAATGAGAAAATATATCATAGATATAATTTTCTATGAAAAAATTTAACTCTTCTAGTAAAGTGATGTTTCATAACCAAAATATTTAGGATGCAACATGGAAACAGAATAGGTGAAGAAATAAATGTACGCCGATCTATTTTATTATATGAATTGATATTTCAAGGGAGGTATTTTTGGAGGGGAGAAGAATGTAATGAAAAAAATAATGTTAAATGAGAACCCCTTTTGAATTAATAAATTCCATATCAAGTAATGTATTTATATTAAACACATGCAATATAATGGTTTTTGGACTGATAAAGCATGTTTGATTTAAGAAAAATAATTATGAATCAAACCATTAATAATATCGATAGTGTACAACGAAAATTATGATTATTATATATTATGGGTTTTGTAATTTTTTTATTGAGATGGTTAGAAGAAGTAATGACCGCCACCAATAGTATCATGATATGGGAAGCCTATTTATGGGATCTTTTGATAGAGATACAATCACTGTGATATTAAAATAACTAATCTCATAATGATATCCATCAATTTAAACCTTACTTAAACCATTTATGTAATGTTTTTAGGATATTTGAGATCATGAACTCAACCCAATTCCTTGAACGAGCCTAAAAAATCACACCGTTGCACAACTTACATATATATAATTCAAGTGTGTAATATGTTCCTTAGTATCTGGATTATAATTGAATGGGTTTTTATATTTAATTTAATTTCTCATAAGGAATATATTTGTTTATTTTTTTATTACATTATAAATTACTATATGTTGAGTTTGATAAATATTATACATTTATGTGTAGAAACCAAACTTTTATTTTTGGAAAAACATATAGTTTTAATTAAAAAACATTTTTATACGTTTTATAATTTATAAATAAATAATTAATTCTGGAAATATCCATATTAAATAATCATCATTTATATATAAATGATAATATAATATAATGAATTATAATGTAATCATAATAATGTTAAAAATATATACACTGCCATAAAAAATCTATTTTCAATTACAAGTAGATTTTTATATAATAGAGTAAATTTCCATATTAAGATATATATTTAGAAAAACTAAAATTTATTTTGGAAATAAAAAATCCAATTTATCTAATGGTTATTTTTATTACTTTCGTAAAGTATTCATTTTTTTGGTAAAAATTATGAATGGAATAAATATAAATTATGTATTATGACATCATAAAATCTATAAATTCATGTAAGAAATAAAATATATGAAACTAAAATACAAATAAATATCCATCCTCTAAAAAATTTAAATTGGATTTCATTTAATTAATTTAATTAATAATTTATTAATACCTAAAATCTTTGATAATTTTCTATGGTTTTAAGATAAATATATGAATAAAACTCACTTTCACATCACCAATGGTATTATTTCAATGATATTTCCACATGGACAAAAAAATATAAAATCAGACTTATCATTGGTAGAACACATAAGAAAAACCCTTATAATGGATAAAAATTTTTATTAATTCAATATATATAGTCCAAACCCATTTTTAGGTATTAATAAAATATTCCATTCTATTTTCCTATAAATACATACCCAAATTACCACTCATGGTCACTCAAAACCTATTGAGAAAAATATTATTATTTGGGAACATATATAGTATATGTCCAATGTGTTCTAATTATATTATAAATAACTTCACAACAATTTAGAAAAATCCTCTAATGGTAGAAGATCATTGCCTTGTAATCATTATCTAATAAAATTCATTGTATTATGCCTATTCTATGTACGACATTACATTAAGAAATTTGTTTTTACACATTATTTTACTATCCTTATGATCTTCATGTAATGAGAGACCAACTAACAATATAATTAATCAATTCTATGAATCTTTATTTACACCTGTTATGAAACTAATATTATCTTTTTATTTTCCATGTAATTTATTTTAGTAAATACCAAACCCCATTTCCAATCAAGGGTATTGAACAAGATATACTCATATGTCTTTGATTGGGGACCATTATATATGATACACAAATTCCTTAATAATGGTGATAATAATTATGAATGATGATCTAATGTTTTATGATATATGTGGAGAACAAATTTAGTTGCGTTAAATTATTGTGATGGGTGGGTCCAATATTTTATATCCATAAATGGATTGGGTAATGTTTTTATCTCTGGTGATAAAATTTATGGTGCATGAGGTTATCTATACCATACAAAATTATGTTTTCTTTGAAGTTATCCGTGACTTATCTACATGATTCCATGTTTATTTTTGTTATATTGTTCTATTATTACTTGACTATATCATCATATATGAAGTGTCATTTCTAAATTTTATGATTTTAATCCACATTTAAGTCACCCTGATAATCTTATTGGCATACATATATTTCATTCATCATCTTATTATTTAAATATTCCTTTATTGGGATTTATATTTCACCCCATTATTATATATCCTAAGGTTATACCATGAAATATTAGATGATAAATAGATTATAAAGTCATGTATTGGTGTTTTTAAATAATATTGTCGTACATATTATTCATGTCATTATGTTCTATATATAATTTAGCAAAATCACTTGGCCTCAATATATTTTGGGATTCCGTTATGCGTATCAATTGAAAATAAATCATGAATTAATATATATTAATGATATTTTAATTTGTTTATATCTAGATATAATTAATTTATATATTGATCCTAAACAAATGCTATGTAGATAAACCAATTGAACAAAAAAGTAGTTGTTCTTCAGTTATTTATGAAATTATGTATTTTCTTATTTAATTTCCCACTGTGATAGAGCACCTATGTTATAAAGACATAGTCTATACATACATGGATATTAAATCTTTTTAAATGAATATTCAATAAATTAAAAAAACACATGCTAGAGGACTATAATAGTTTAGTGGCTTTAGAAAAATGGAAAGAAAATCTCTTATCTTGGTGAATAATCTTCAAAATCTATCATAATTATATTCACCATTAGTACATCTACCAAAAATAATTATTTATAACCTGGGGAAATTAAACATAAGAAAGAGGTGATATTAGATGCTCATTAATTGTATATAAGGGAGATATGTAAGCATAATCGTTAGCATAAGGGTATTAGAATGTGATCATGAAAATATAAGATCATACCCTGCATATCAAAGATCATGTTCATTAATCGTGGAAAAAATATTAGTAGTTAATAAGGAATGAATCATAATGAAATAAATTAAATAGTCCATGGAAGCATAACATCAGAATAAGACATGGAATTGTGGCAGACACATTACTAGATAAAATAATTTCTAAAATAGTCCTAGAATTGCTACTATGACCATCTTAGTGGTAATAGTACTTTACTGAACTTGATTCAAACACCATTCTGGATATATATTACTTAACTAAGTTCACCCCTCATTCTGGCCCAATATTACCGAACCAAGTTCATTTCCCATTCCAGCCCTGTAATTTTGAACTGAGTTCATTTCTCATACCATACCAGTAATTGTGAACCTAATTCATTTCTAATTCTAGGAATATCTCTCTCATGTTATAATGTTTTTTACTAAATACATTAGAGGTAGATATAGGCCCAAAACCCCTCATAACCCCTGAATTGAAATAAACGAATCAAATTTTATAATCAATTCATGAAAATCATAACCAATGAACGGGAAATAGATTTCAGAAACATATAACCCATGAAAGAGAAATGTGTTTCATAAAGACCATAACATTATTCATAACCCATTCATAGAAAGAATATTAATGGAACCTTTAGATAATTTCCTAGTACAGCATAAATAACATCAATAGGAACCATCTTAGATGGCAAATAATTTTGAAAAATATTTTAGAAATGATTATTTAGGAATATATCCCATATTACTTAAAATTGTTTTTTGACACAAAACAAAATTTCAAAACCATTTTCTTAGAAAATATCATGAAAACATATAATAAGTAATTAGAAAAAAATTTTAAATTGTTTTTCTAGAAAACATATAAAATAATCTTAAGAATTGTTTAAAAATTATTTCTTTAAAACAATTTGAAAATAGAAAATTAAACTAGTAAAATTATTTGAAAATAATTTCAATAAAAATACTTTGAAAACATATAAATAATCCTTTTCAATTTTCTAAATAAAATATTCCCATAAATATAATTAAAAATATTTTCAAAAACATATTCCTTGAAAACATAATTTAAAAAAAAAATCATATAATTTAACCATAAAACCAAAAATGAAATATTTTAAGAATTGATGGCGGATAAATTCATACATTTCATACAATGTAAAAAGAGTATTCATTTTTCATTGAAAAAAGGTTAGAAAAATGTCACATTTTGTAAAAGAAAATAATATTCCATTGAAATCAATATTAAAACGAGAAAAGGGTAAAATTTTCTGTTAAATATCATAAGAGACTAGTAGAATATTCTTGGGAGTCATTTTTGGAAAACATGTTTTTAAAGGAACACATATTTAAAACTAATGAGAGGGTAAAATTGGAATTTCTTAAAAAAATATGTTCTTAGATATCTATTGTACCAAGACTAGAAATATGGTCACATTACATGAAAATATCATTAATAACCAAGGGATACAAAATTTTAGTAATTTTCATGGGATATGGATTATATTATTTCATCAAATAAAGCACAAACCTAAACAATCTCTAAAAGTTATGTGATTATCTGAATAAACACGTATAACATGGTAACTTGGGACCACACTCTCCATGTAAGAATAAGTAAATATTTGAAGCATAAAATATCATAAAAATAATGAATTTCATGATATAACATGTAAAATTAAAGTATATACACCTCAAAAAATATTTTAGGTGCATAAGAAAACACATCTCTCGATGATGGAAAAAAGAGACTCATCTATTTTACCGATTTGGTAACATTTAAAAATTAATCCCCGTGAAATAAATTTCATAGAATGGATATGTAAATATCGATAAATTTATGTATAATAGACATATAATAGAATCATGGGTATTAAATACACCACAAAAAATGAAATATTGGCCAACAAATCATGTATCTCACAGAAAACAATAGATTAAATCCCCTAACCTTGTATATCTACTCTCATCATACTCGTTCTAACAACCTGTACAATAAATAAAAATTTCTCATACATCCATTGAATAAAAATATTCTTATCTATGGTTCCATATATTGTTTGACTATGACCCTATATGACACATTTTTTAACCATCTTATATTAAGGTTTTACTTAAAATAGTATACACTTTCTTCTTTGCAAGTGTATTAATTTACTATATCATTGGTCCTTATGATTAAATCATTATTATAGATTGAAAACCATGATATAAATATAATTTATATCCAGTATATTTTTATTATAATAATATTTAGAATATATATGTACAAAACATAATACACCGTTTATAGAGACTGTAAGCCGTACGTATGCATGAACGTTGTTTTTGTTTTTATTGTCGTATTGAATGAATAAAAGAAAATGATATATATATATATGTATTTCATTTTTAATTTATATTTATGATATTATATATATCATATATATTCTATAAATCGATTTTTAATACATTACATGTAGTGAATTAATGAATCATGTCTCTTTGAGGGGGCGGTATCCCACACTTCCTAATATCAAATTATCATACAAACAAAAAATAGAAACTAAAAGGATATGAATCCGAAAAAATGAAAAAAAGAAGAATAAATAAATAAATAATAACATATATAACATATGTTAATGTATTTTCAATCATAATTTCCACCATGAGAGGTGGTATGGAGAATTGATCAATCATCATTCAATGAGGTGGCAGTTCGCCCTACACGTAAATATTATGTTTATTACCCATTAGATAGATGTTTGTATTAGTTTAGGTAAAAAATTCAATTAAAAACATATTATAATATTTTGGATACATTATTTTACATGCATGGAATAAATAAAGTGGAGTGGTGGAGAAGAAAAATAATATAATGGGCAGGAAAATAAACATTACCTCTTAATTGGGTATCTCCTTTTGGTTTGTTCCAAAAGGCTTTATTTGAAGACTTTAATCCAAAATGGATTATTCAAATGTCATTTTAGGGATTTTTTTTAAAGTGTATTAGGTATATATTTTCTGAACATATGTGGTTTGAGAGGTGTGAAGAGGGGGTAGAGTGCTAGCTCTTTCATAGTGGAGGGGTAGTGACACTCTTGTACATACCAAAAGGTATTCAATAATGGGATGACTACTTTACCTAATGTGACTCAAAAATAAAAAACTATTGGATTAATTTGAAAGTATGCCCAAACCAAATCTAAAACATATAGAATATGTTCTTTTTAATCATTTAGTTTCTGAACATCTAATGTTCTTCAATTTTATTACTTTTATTTTTATTAAAGCATCATGTTTTCTACATAAATAATTAATATATTAATATTAATGTAAACTAAAATTTATTATTGAATATATAACCAATGAAATTAATATATTATAATTAATTTATAAAATAAAAAACTCATGTTTTTTGTATTTTAATTCTTTAAGCAAGCGCATGTGATATGAAAAACACTACATAAACTCGCACCGTGCAAATAATATTTTTATAATATATAGGAAAATAAGTTAATTATAAAATATAAATTGGTCCATTAACAGAACATATTTAATATTTTTTAACCATTATATAATACTTGGAAAATTATGATATTTTGATTAATTTTGAATCATTTAATAAAATATGATTTACTGTAAAATATCAATAATGTCAATTTTAACATTTTTTATTTTTTATTTTTTAAAAAATATAAATATAATATTAGAAACATAATATATTTTGATAAAAGATGTAAAAAAATATAAATTAGTCCAAAAAACAATGAAATAAAAAAATTAATTCAATTTAAATAACTTTTAACATTCGTATCATTTAGTTTGGTTAATTATTAACTATATGATAACCACGTTGGCATTTTTTAGGAATTTTAGATAACTAAATAATCTCTAAAAGTATGTTATAATTTATTATGACAAAAATAACGCGTTTATATATGAAAATTATATCTATAACCTAAAATATGATGTTTTTTCATATTTAGATGTTTTATAAATGTTAAGCGTATAGAAAGTTATTTTTTTTCATTTTCCTAACTTAACCTTTTATATATGGAAATTCCATCTAATAATATCAAAATAACACATAATATTTAAAATGGGGGGAATATGGTGAAATTATTGGTATCTAAATTTATTTTTGTCAAGTGTCCAGTTTAATTTGGTCTATATTTTTATTGTTTAGTCTTTAATTATGATTAATGACAACATAATATATGTGATTAATTTTAATTACATTCACTAATATATTTTGTAAAAAATTAATTTGGCCTCATTAGACCAAAAATATTATATTTATTACAACCTTGTTGATTATTTTTTCAAAATTTAAATAACAGAACTGGGAAAATTATGTTTAACGCTAATCCTACAGAGGTGATGGGAAAATAGGTTTTTAAATTAAATCGTCCAAAAGATTCTATTTATAATTTCAGTAGAAAAATGATTTCAAACAACTAAATTGGATTAATATATGTATAAATGATATATTCTAACTTAAATCCCCTATTTAAGATTTAATATAAAAAAATTAATAAAAGTCTTTTTTAAACAAAATTACATTAATTTTAACTATTCACCCAAAAATGATGCTTCTCGAATAATTCCCAAGAATTAAAGCTAATATTATTTATACATTATTAATTAAAAATGAATTCTATTTTATTAAAAAATTTCTATTATCTTATAAACTTAATTTTATTATTGTTTGGTAAAACATGGTATTACATGTTACAGAAGCCATCAAGAAAAGTCAATCAAGAGTGTAATGTACTCTAACCTCGATGTTCCATGTTGAGAATACTAAAAATTATATTTAATGAAATGCATGATAAAATTATGTTGCATATAACATAATAAAAACTTAGTTTTATAATATAATATAAAATATTTTATGTGTTGCGAGAAATTAAAAATATCAAAAATATTGAATTAATTTAAAAATAATAATTTATAAAATTTCAGGTTGTTAGATTTTCCCCCCTTAAACTGTATTTCACCATAAAATTTCTTCTAGTTTTTCAAAGTCTTAATACATTAATATTTCATTGAATCAAACCCACTCTATAATAATAATTACTAAAACATACCTTAAAAAGGGAATGTGGGAATAATAATTGTTACCTAATATAAACCATAATGAGATTCCCACATATGAACAAATTTATGGGAATTGAAAACATTAAACATAGAAGAGAAAAATTTCCATAAAGTTCAAATAGGGACAGATAGAGAACAATGTTTGAAGAATTTTAACAATCAGCAAACCATAAATATGTGATGACCTAAATGACCATCTGATCCATCAGAAACAAAGGTGCAGGGATAAAATTTTATTTATAGATTATTTTCCTAATGTTTAATAATTTTCATGAAAAGTTAAACATGAATGATTTCAAGAAAACATCATCATTTGTTGTTCATTTTTCCACTTTACCACATTCCTTAAAAATAATAGGGAATTTTTTAATATTATAGTACTAAAAGACCATGATACCCGTGGAATTTCTTCCCATAAGTTATCATTATCAAAAATTAGTATTACAAGGCTATCCAATATGCATAAATTCCCATATGGGGAGATAACTGTTTAATATTATCGAAATCATCTTATTTTTAACATAAAAATTCCATTAAGGGATATCCTTATGTCCAATATGAAGATTGAAAATACAAAACCATATATAGAGATTCCTAAAATAAGTTTAACATTGAACCCCCATATATCACAACAAAGATCTTGGTTTTCGCTTTCAAAAAATATGAATACATTCCAGTTAAATTCTCTTGGAATGTGTTAACCACCTGAATTACCATAAATAATTTTAGAAATCATGCTTGATTCCTTATTCGATGTATTACTAGATGTATTTCACAAATCCAAGAAGTTTTAAACTTCTTCTATGATAACAAAAACTACTTTTGAAAATGTCCATAATTAGGTCAAAGGTAGTCTATATAATACAATTTACTTATTCATAATATCATTATCATAACATAAAGATCATATTAACAGTTACATTCCCTTAGTCTAAATATCACCTTGTCATTAAATCACATCACCAGTCTATCAAGAACATTCTCCATGAATTGGTAAATATAAAGAAAAAACATAAGTAGAATAATTGATGTATATTTTACAATTCATATAAAATATCTTTTTATTTCAAACACATACCAACTTTTATTATTCCACAACATCCTTATTCTATTAACAAGGATACCTCATCTATTACACAATACCTCTTTCCTTTCACATTTCATATGTAGTATCATTATCATCTGCAATGTAACTGTTACTCACACCACCATTATGACAACCTTCATGATATTTCATCTTGGGTCATTCGGTTTTATAATGACTTTTTATGATGTAATTAAAATACTTAACATGTGATTATATATTATGGAGTCCAATAATATCATCAATTTTTTAATCAAGCTTTTTATTTTTCCCTTGTAGTAATTACTTTGTGTCCTTATTTACCACATTCAGAAAATCTCACATTCCTCTACTACATTATATTATGTGATTCATTACACATTATGGAAATAGTGGAAACCACATCTTCTTTCATTCATGGTCTCTATTATCCAAAATCTCAATAGAACTCCTTTCTCATCCTTGGTGAGTTTGAGGGTTGGTGAAGGTATATGTTTTTAATCACGTTCTGTGAAAACTGATTAGGAATTATCACAACATCTCTCACTCTAGGGGTCATCCCACTAGAATGCTCATCAGAAAAAAAATCCATCAAATTAATCATTAATTCAGTTCATTCAGGTTTCCCCAATGGACTAAAACAAGAATCATATTGTGAGCATTACTTATCATAGTAAATAACCACATAATCATGAAATTAATTATGTATAGTATATCTAAATATTGACATATTTTTAATCTATGAGACCCTTTTTTCATCCAAGGTCAGTCGTAACCGACATGTATTTAAATCATTCATGATGGTTCATGGAGATTTTGTGAATTTTCAAATTATAACCCCTGTGAGTGTCAAACCAAGTGGGTGACAACGCCAGTTGTTAGGTACTTGATTACCACGAGTCAAGACTGGAACATCATTTTAGAGTTGTTAACCCTATGTAGATCTATTCCATATCCATATCCACTTACAGTATCCAGAAAATGATGTATTTACCAAATATCACTCACTCTATCCATTACCACAATTCCATGACATTTTCCAAAATGTTAACTCATTCTTATTCTTAGCATTAGATACATCCCTAGAAAGATTCATATAAATTTATATAGAGATATCATAAGTTTTTTATCATCATAGTTCAAAATGTTGGTTAAACCAATCCTTTTATTCCAACTAGAGTGACATAATATTAAAATACAATGATATTTCATCATTTTAGATGAATATTAATTACATTACAAAAATAAATTCCTGAGGACTGTAATATTTTAGTGTCTTTTGGAACATGGAGATAAATCCCATTATCTAGGTGAAATATATTCAAAATCTCCCATTAATATATCCACCATTTTTTAATTCTACCAAAAACATTTCTTTATAGTCAATGTAAAGGATACATAATAAATGGGTGAGATGAATTTCCCAGTAAGGGTTAATATGGGAGATATATAAGCATAATCATTAGTATAAATGTATGAAAACATGATCTTTAAAATATAAGATCATAACATGCATATCAAAGTTCAGGTACATGAATAATATAATACATATTGAAAGATCATAATTCATGAATCTTAATGAAATAAAAAAAATAATCCATTAAATCATAAAATTGGAATGAAACATGGAATTGTGGAAGAGAAATAAGAATATATAATTATTTCCATAGTAGTCAAGTAATTACTGTTGATACCATATTATTGGACAATGTTCATTACTGAATCGATTATGCACACCATTCCAGCCTTGTATTACTGATCCATGTTCACCCCTTATACCAGACTTGTATTTCTAAACTAATTCCATTTCCCATTCCCACCCATTAATATTTAATCAAGTTCATTTCTCATTCCTTCTATGTATTACTGAACAAATTTCATTTCTCATTCCAACCATGTCTATCTCATGATATATAAATGTTTACCCATTTCATTGGAGGGATATATAGGTCCCCCCATCTCATAATGATATCATACATACATTTTCCTAAAAATCACAATAAATCATATCAAAACCCCTAAAATTAAATTATTATCATAAATATGTAATTATATCATAACATGTCAAAAATATATAGGTTTCATAATCATTACATCGAAAGAATAACCTAGGAAAGGGAAATATATTTTTTAACATGTAACACAGGATTCAAAAACATGTTTCATAAAGATAATGACATTAAGAATAACCCATTAAAAGAAATAAAATGAATGGGACCATTATATTATTTTCAATAAGGGCATGTCTGGCATCAACTGATGTCACCTTTGATGTTAACAAATTTTTAAATATCATTAAAAATATTTCTTTAGGATTATTTAATCATTGAAAAGGTATTTTTAAAACATAAAATCATTTTAAAATTATTTTCATATAAAATACCTTGAACAGATAAAAATAATTCTTAGGATCAGTTGGAGATCCTTTTTCCTAAAAAAATATTTAAAATAAGCTTCAAAACTTTTTTAAAAACCATTTCATTAAAAACACATTGAAAACCTATAATGTTCGATAATATTTTTAAAACTAATTATTTAAAAAAAAATTGAAAACATATAAATAAGGCCTATAAAAAATTTGAAAATAATTTTCCTTGAAATAATATTGCAAACATTTTGACAACGAAATTCATTGAAAAAATATAAAATAATCATAAAAACATTTTTAAATTTTTTTCCATATAAATATATTTTAGAACCATTTTCCTTAAAATGTAACTTTAAGTATGAAAATAATTCTTCAATGTATTTATGGTGGGTAATTCCGTATATGTTTTACGACATAAAAAGAATATTCATTTTTCATGTTAAAAAGGTTAAAAAATGACTCATTCAGAAAGTAGAAAATTGATTCCTTTAAATAATTTCTAAAAGAGAAATGGGTAGAAATTTATTTTATGGATAATTAGATATTGTTATAATAATATTCAAAATACTACTTTAGAGAAAAAAAATTTAAATGAAAACATAGTTTCGACCCAAGAGTGGGTAAAATTGGGATTTATTAAAAAATACATTCTTCGCTATCTTATTTTCCAAAGAGTATATAAATTTTAAAAATACAAAAAAAGTTAATAAATAACCATTTAGGAATAAATATAATGAATTTACATGAGGTATGGATTATAATATTTCATAAATCAAAACCAAAACACAAACAATATCGAAAAGAGATGCGATTATCTCAATAAAATTTTATAACATGGTAACATGGGATCATACTATCAATGTAAGAAAAGGGAAATAAATAATTATTATCTTGAATAGAATTAATTTAATTATATAACATAAAAAATGGAAGTTTATACACCCCTAAATAGAATTTAGAGTCATAAAAAAACACTAGAGTCTAAGAAGAAAAATTGAGAAAAACATATTTTACCGGTTTGGTAACTTTTGAAACATAAAATACAGAAATAAATATAATATAATGGGTATTTAAATATATATAAATTTATTTATAATATAAATTGAAGAAAATAATGTGTAGTACAAACACCACAAAAAAATCAATGAGTGTAGAATGTATCATGTATCTCACGAAAATAAAAAGTGAGATTAAATCCCCTAACTATGTATCATGAACCTCACTGTACTCATTCAAAATACATGTATAATAAGTATAAATTTATTATAAATATTTTATAAAAACATATTCTTTTATAAAGTTTCATTACTTTTTTATTAAGACATTATATAACCGACTTGTTAACAATCCAATGTTAATGATTCACTTTGGATAATATACGCTTTGTTCTTCGCAACTGTCTTAATTTGTTACATCGTTAGTACATATTCTTATATTGTGATTATAGAAATAAAAACATTATATTTGAATAATTAATTTCTATTAAATGTTCATTATAATTATATATATAATATATAAGTAAAAAATGGAATACATCGTTCATAGAGATGGTAAGACATACATATGCATGAAGACTGTATCTATTTTTATTATTGTATTAAATGAATGAAAAAAATAATATATATATATATATATCATTATTAAATTGTATTTATGATGTCATATATATAATATATATTCACTAAAATCATCCTTAATACATTTCATGTAGTGTATGAAAGAATCATATAGATTTCAAAGGGAGATTGTCCACACTTCCTCAAATAAAATTATCTTATTAATAAAATGAAAACTAAAAATATATGAGTTTTGAAGAGAAATAAAAAATCTCAAAAAAATAATATATATAATATATATCTTATATAAATAGAGTGTCCATCATAATTTCCACCATGAGAGTCGGTAAGGAATATTAAATAATCATTGTTTAGTGAGGTGGTAGTTTTCCGAACACATAAACAATATGTTCATTACCAATTATATGGAGATGTGTGTAAGTGTAGGGAAAAAATCAGAATAATAATAATAATAATATATTTATGATACTGTCATTTTTTTGAATTCATTGAGTAATGACACCGGAGGGAGTGGATAAGTAAGATAACAAAAAAGACTTTAGAGAACACATTACTTGCACATGGGCTTCAGCCGGGCTTGTGAGGACTCCTTAATTTAATCTAGGTACCCCGAGATCAAATACAGGGAGAGACATATTTCTATGTATTATAGAAGTACAATAGTTGTGTTGTAGTAGGACTGTAGCAATAGTGATGCAGTGATGTAGCAGGACTGTAGCAGAACTGTTGTAGTGTAGTAGCGTGTACTATAGCGGGAACTGTATGGTGTAATGTTTGGCACTAAAATAGTTGATAATGTTCCCCCATTTGGGACTTCATTCCCCTTATTTGGTCTCAAGGTCTTTTATGTCCTTTGGGAAACCAGTCCCTTCATGTCAGTAAGGCCTTCGGGCCACCTCAAGGCCTTCGAAAGTGCAAATGCAAACCAGACAACCTACAAGGAATAGGCTCTAGAAGGTGGTTGAGCAAAGAGATTTAACCATAGTTTAATCTAAAGGGATTGAATGAATGAGAGGGTATGGAAACGTCCATCGGTACAAGCCTGTGCATGCATAGGAAAGCCTAGCTGAACAACCATGCGAAAGTGGAGAGCTGATTTCAGGAGGTTAATGCAAGGGAAGAGCAGTTCGAAGTAGTTAGTCTGGGTTGTATGTAATGTTTGAAGCCTACAAGAAATGAATTATTCTATGGAATATAGATCATGTAATACTAATGTCTACGGGCCTTGTAAGGATTATACCACACCCCTTGAAAGGTGGATTATCAAAAATCAATAAAAAAAATGAAGGCCTTAAGGCCGTTGGAGGAGGAGAAGATATTACCTCTTAATTGTGTAACTCCTTTTGGTTTGTGACAAAAGGATTACATATAAGGCTTTGTTCCCAAATGTATGCTTAATTCATATTACAGGGATGTGGGTAAGTGTATTTTTCAGATCGTGGTTGAACCTATATGGGTTGAGATGTGTGAATAAGGTGTAGAGTTCATTCCTTTTGATAGATGAGGGGGAGTGGCAGTCTTGTAAATACCAAAATATTTTAAATAATGGGATGTCTCATTTACCTAATGTGCCTCAAAAATGAAAAAATAATGGATTAATATGAAATTAGGGTCGATCCAAATCTACTACACAAAATGATATTGTCATTTTAATAATTTGGTTCTTTAACTTCTAATATTCCTCCATTTTATTATTTTGGTTTTTATTAATGCATCATGTTTTCTAACCTATTTAATTTAACCATTATGATTAAACTAAGCAATTATTTGTCATAAAATATAATGGAACTAAATAAAATTTATTATTCCAAATTTAAAAAATAAAAATATCTTGTTTTTTTGAAGTTAAATTTTAAAAAAAGAGCATATGACATGCAAAACATTTCTTAAACATGACAGTGATGAAAATGTTTTTATAATATTTTGGTCAATATATTAATTATAAAAGATAAATTGGTCTATTAATACACCATATTTAATATTTTTAAGACTTAATAATCAATTGAAAAAATATAGTTTATTTATTAATTTTAAAACATATAATAAAATATCATTTATTGTAAAATAACAATAATGTCAATTGTGGCATTATTTCTCAATACTAATTTTAAAAATATCAAAATAATATTGGAATTAGAGTAAGTTAGGATTAAATATGTGAAATATTATATATTAATATTGATAAATAATTATATAGAAAAATTCAATCAATTTAATTCACGTTTAACATTCATTATCATTTATTTTAGATAATTATAAACTAAATAGTCACTATGTTGGCATTTCGTTAGAATTTTAGGTAACTAAATAATATCTACAAATTATTTATAATTTATTATGATAAAAAACCAATTTATTTTTTAAAATTATATCTATATCCTAAAATATGATGTATTTTTAATATCTCAACGTTTTATAAATGATAAATGTGTTTAAGGTTCCATTTTTCTCGTTTTCAATACATATGATCTTATATAGGGATCATCCATTTAATAATATCAAAATAACCCATATAATTATAACAAATATGGTATATTGTCTAATTATTTTCCTTCAATTTCATTTGGACATGTTTACATGTCATTTTAGACATTATGGTTATGTTTTTGTCCTTAATTTATCTTTACCTCGCACTAATCACTGTGATAAATTTTAATCACTTTCAATAACCTTTTTGGTATAAAAATTAGGTTAATATTATTGGAAAAAAAATATTATACTTTTTACCACCATGTATTTTGTTTTTCAAAATTCAAATCACATAATTGGGAAAATTATGTTTAACACTAATCTTGCAGATATGGCGAGAAATCAAGTTTTTGTAGGAAAATTTCAAATGTGATTCGATATAATTTCTATAAAATTATTTCAATGACCTTAATTTGATTAATATATTTATAATTTTTTTGACTTTAAAACCCAATTTAAAATTATATTTATCACTAATCATTATTTAAATGAAAATGCAATTTCAAAATAAATTATAGTAATTTTTACTATTCACCCAAAAATGATGTTTCTTAAAAAACATACCAAAATTAACACTCATATAATTCCAACAATAGTAATTTAAAAATAATGTTTCTTTTATAAAATTCAATTTCAATTATAGTCTAGAATTACTTTTATTATTGTTCTGTAAAACCTGGTACTATGTGTTACAAAAGCCATTGAGGATAGTCAATCAAGCTTGGAATGTACGATAAACTTGTTGTTATGTGTAGATAATGCTAAAAATTATGTTTCATGTAGTTCATGATAACATAGTGTTAAATATAATGTAATCCAAACAATTTTCATTAATATAAGAAAAACTATATCATTTTTTGTGAGAAATTAAAAATTTCAATAAGATTAAATTAATTCGAAAAATATAATTCAAAATATATCAAGGTGTTATATATGTCCTACCCCTGGTTATATAGGATGAGAAGATACATGAAAGAATTTTTATAGAAACACATTCCAACTCAGACTCATATTTCTTCTCCATTAATTCTCCCAAACAGTTTTCTCGGGTTTTTAGAATTAAGAATGTGAAATTATTTTTAATAATACCAATTAAGACTCCATCAACCAAATATTTATACAAAAAAAATTATATATTATGATAAAATGATCTCCAACAACCAAAAAAGATGATCCTAATTATCGATTTTTTCAATTTATCAGGTCTTCAAGTTATCATTCATCAAAAATTCATGATTATTGGGGAATATTCTAGTAAGATTAATAAAATTTTACAACATGAATCAATAATCCTTTTGAAGGAATTGAAATATTATAAACTATTGAACCATAAAAACTCATGGAAATGAAATTTGTTTATCAATGACTTAAAACAATCCCATGAATAACCTATAGAGGAATATTCCAAATAATTGACTTCTAGTACTTCAATTTTGGAACTTGAAGAACATTGGTTAATAACATGATCATAAGAGACATTGGGATCCCATGAAGATAAGTTATCCTTTAAATAATCTATACTTTTTCATTTTAACCCATATATTCGATTGAATAAAAAAGGAGAGGAATAAAATTTTTAAATTCTGGAAGGGAATATCTTTATTGGTCAATAGTATGTTTCAATTTTGGGATAATAAGTATTTTCTCTCATTGTGATATCATCGAGAAATGGAGGGGTCATGATCTAAAAAAAATATAATCACATAACACTATAAAAAAACAATCAATGTACCAAACACTATTAATCTATGAACCAAGTCATCGTATGAAATTAATGAAACCATTTTCAAGATATCATGTAAATCCTTTTCCACAATAATAAAAGTTTTTTATAGATAATAAATATAATTTTCAACATATTATATATGAAAAAATTATTTTTATTTTATTTAGGTAGTTATTGTATTCATTTTAAAAAACCCAAATATTGTTAGATATGACTTCCTTCCATTTAAAAATCAGAAACCAAACCACTTCCAACATTATTATCCATTAGAAAAATATAAAATAACCAAAACATATTTCAAATAAAGAAAATTTTGTAAAAAATCACCATAAACATTTCATGACTTCCTCCATCAAAATTGTAATCATCGACAACTAGAAATAGAGGAAGAGATATGAGGTCACCTATGTCTCAAATCTAGTAGGCTCTGTGCTAGTGACTGGTTTATATGGTATAAATAATTTCAAATTTATATGAGGCATTAAACTAAATAAAAATATGGATCATGAGATTTGATATCAACAATAAAACTACTCAATAAAAAATTAAATGCCCAAAGTTAGCCTATAATGTATTCATCTTCAAAAAACCACAATAATTAGTATCATTGTAATTTTTTAAAATAATTTCATACAAATGAAAATAAATAAATCTATATTAAATGATAGAATTTTTTATCTTGGTATCTAGATCTATCATCATTGACTTAATATAGTATATATATATATATATTAGTAGTGTATATAACTTGTAGTCTTGGTAGAATCATACCCAAGGAATACATGGGAATTTTGAGAATAGAATAACATACCCCCAATTATTTTTTTTGAAATCAACATGATCCTATAAATTAAAATAGTTTCTACCCTCAACATGTTTCTACCCCATGTATCATATCCAGTTATAATAATATAGGAATAAGAATAATGAATGGTCTATACTTCAAAACATTTCCACTAATTTGAAAATATCATTTGCCAAAGTTTTATATACTGGAACGCTTATATCTGCTATTTTCGTGTTCTTCATAACAATTCAATCCTCATGAAAAATTGTAAATCCATAGATCTCAACACATTCCACAACTATTTCATCCTTATATTTCAATAAAAACTACATTGAAACAAGGAGAGATGATAATCATGAACATAAAGTCCATCACGATTATTCTCTCATCCTATTAAGAATTACCCCCTCTATGAACAACCCCATCCCCTTGTTAATCATCATTATAAGAGAA
This sequence comes from Viscum album, assembly GCA_963277665.1. Lineage (NCBI taxonomy): Eukaryota > Viridiplantae > Streptophyta > Magnoliopsida > Santalales > Viscaceae > Viscum > Viscum album. The sequence continues at coordinate 63,404,715 of OY728136.1, read as the reverse complement.
ATATGTCTATGTGACATTACAAACCATGTGCATTTACCTCGCATGGAAGATAGAGTAGGGAAGATTTTCTACTAGGCAATACATCCATTGAAAGATGGATGTTTCTGGATAACACTATGATCCCAAACCCATTGGGACTCAATGTAAACACACATCTTGGGAGGGGGTCAATATAGAACTATTAATGTAAATAAATTATATAATAGTTTCAAAAAATCTCTTCCATTGGGTTCAGACAAAATAAAATACCCAACTAGCACAACCTCTATATAACATCTTCCTCACGTCCACATCACAACCGTAATATCAATTAACCATCCAATACCTATTAAAAATCACATATTTTTATATGAATTTTATAGTTCCAATTTGAAAAAATAAATTACAAAAAATTTAAAAATATATTTATCATATGTGGATATTTATTAACAATTCGTACTCTAGATCGTGTCTAAATTTAGTCTCATCCATTCTAATTAAAATTATGAATCATTATCCCATTTATCATCCATCATTCACTTATTTCTAGATCCAACTGAATTTTAATTTCCAATATTTACCATTTCAATAATTATATATCAATCAGTAAACTATAAAACCAACACAACATACCATCATCCATTCCCACATCAACCCAAATCTTTATTTTCAAAAAACATCACCATACCTATAATCACTATAAAACTACATCATAAAGAATAACCACCATCCAACAATACAAACTCATAGGTAAATCCAAAAAATTTTAGTCCTCTTGAAATCTACACATGATTCAGATGTTACATAAGCATAAGAAACCCATTATATATATTTTCTATGAAAATATATTTAAATTAATAAATTTAATAGAATTTAATTTTTTTTTGTGTTTTTAACTATATTATTGAATCATCCAATAATAAATTAACCAGTCTAATCACATTACATAACCAATATATAATAATCCATATACATGGAGAGAAAAATTTATACAACTGATAAAGAAAATTTGACATCATACCCTTTCACATAATTTTCATTTTGTCCTATTAATTATATTCCATAGGAACTTTTTTTCCATCCACCTAAAATAGAAAAAACATGTTAATATCATATATGCTACTTGATAAAGCGAAATAGAATCCCCTTAAAAGATCATCTCATTAATGTGAACCACCCTCATTATAGAATAATCAAGGGATTAAAGTTTATCAAACTAAAGGGTATTTTGATAGGAATAAATCCAGAAAAATCCATCCCCAAACCATACTATGAACTTTGATAAAAATAGACAAGGTTTTTTAAGATGATCATTTTGGAAATATATGGGAGAATCAAAGAGTGGAATAAGAGAGAAAGGTACCTAGTAACATGGTAACTCTATCCTTGAAAATATATGTGGTTTTAACCTTTAATGGATATGAATAATGGTCACTAATGTATTGTGGATTTAGTTAATTTTTGGTAGATAAAATGTATGTTCAGATATATGTGGACTATACCTTTATTTCTTACATAATCTCAAATCGACTCACTACTCTTTGAAGACAACCACAACATCAAAATCATGATTTTACAATGGAGATATAAATCTTCCATAGTAGCTTACTCCATTTTATCATGTATTTAAAATTATTTCCACCATCAAAAGGACCATAGACATAATGTGGTCCAAGCAGTAGCGGGTCCTCAAATGCATATACTTACCATACACTATAGTACAAAACAGATTACATGAACATTTTACCCACACCATTTCTATCACTATTACATTGAGATATACACCATCACGTGTTATTTTGTTATTCCATCAAAATTGAAACCCAACCAAACTCATTCATTGGGAATTCCCACGAAGCTACTATTATAGAAACTGACTACCCTCATGTAATTCCATTCAAAATACCCAAAGAGACTATTCCACTCATTACAGAATATCCAATCACCAAAAAACTATCCCCAATACCATCCATCATGAATTCTAATACATAATGTATACAATTATTCCCATCACTATGGAATTATGGATTTTTGAATGATATCAACAGATCCATAGCCACCTGAACACCAAAATACTCATCCCTTGTACAATAGTTCCATGGAATATATAATGGTAGTGTGATTAAGGAATCCCATCCCCAAAATAATATACCTCTCATAAATTCATCCCTATAGATACCTCACAGTGATATCATCATAACCCATAAAAATCCATCGTTGATTGGGGAACATTCCATAAATAAAAAACAAATAACGTGTTACGTCACAAAAAAAAATAAAAAACCAAAACCCAATTCAATATTGGATAATGAGAAAGCATGTATGTATCATTTTTTCCCATACCCATAACCAAGAAAACATGAATCTCTAGAACATGAATAAAAATGAATGTTTTACTATATAAAATTTTCTCTTGATCGTCTCAATGGATTATCACCCTCTGAAAAACCATATGGACCTTTTTAGTTATACTCTATAACACATCAGGACTAGAAGTAGATGACTCTCTAACATTGGTCTAGTATAATAGAGATGGAAATGACCTCCAATAACACACCTCAAATAGTTCCATGTTATTAAATGAGAAGTATCGATTTTTTTAGACAAACTAATATAAGGGAAATTATTTCACCAAACAACCATAAAATTTAAGATGCACTCTCCATCATATCCTCTAGCATGATGATAGTGTAATTCATATGTATATAATTATAGGAAATGAAATAAATTCTAATGAATAACTGAGTTCCAAAGCACGGTGAAATCCCATTAAAAATAAAAAGTCAAAATGAGATTCCCAATCCAATTTTAAAGATATTTAAACTCTATGTATCCATATATCCTTATCAAAACAAAACCTTTCTAAATAATATATGAGGATAAACATAATAATTTATATGAACTGAGTAAATGTAATTAGATGATCTATTATTATAAAGATAACATCATATAATCTAGGATAATTAGGAAATACTGTGAAAGGTATCATATATATATATATATTTCATCCTGATTCCTATTGGGGAAATCCAGATACTTCAATAAACCACCCCAAACTAATGTTCTACCTTAATCTATTAGAAAACTATGCATATCTTTATGAACAATACCACTACCCATTCCAACATAGGAAACTAAAACATTATCATCAAATTAGATTACATTATTTATAATATTAAGTGTAAAACTATATATAAAATTTGAAACACATAATGGAACCTGTCACATATCTAAATTTTTAAAAAATATTCCAATGAATCATTAGTCAATTATGGTCATCCTTTAACCTTCAATTACAAGTGTCACCCTGAACTACACAATCTCCCCTCATCCCCACCTCTAGTACTCACCATAAACTCTTCTCCGTCTACATCATAAAGAAGATTTCACAATCATCAAAAACATGAAACATCTTCTATATTGTAGACTTACATCTTTATACATGGCTAAAAACTGCACTATCAGAAAACAAGAATCCCGAAACTCATTAACAATATCTATTAGTGTATTTATATAATATTAGTAATCTAAAACAGTTCATTTCATCAAGGTATATGAGTTCTCAAAATTGTAGTGTGGAAGACACTTCAACATCATTTATTTCCATAGATATTGGTTTCCGAGGATGAAAGTGTACCTAAATATCATATTATTTTTTAGGAACACAATTATTTCAATGATATGGTAATAATGAAACCAATTTAGTGAAAAAACCCCTAATTAAAATTACGAAACATGGGTGGCATAGTTAACCTTATGGTCGAAAACTATTAGGACTCATGCGATATAAACACCGACTACAGTATAGAGATGAATCCAACACCCAAATGTGATGAATCTAATATTACCACCAATACCATGCCACAATCAATAATCTATAGATAAAAGGGTCTAAAAAACCATTTCATATGGATAAAGGCTTCAAAACACTAATATATTCCCTAAAAATAAATTTCATTCCTTGTAAAAGGAGTCAATTGGCTCAAAATCTAATATATTTTAGATATAAACCTCTTATAATATCCATTGATAACATGATTATTATAATCCCTCACAAAATTGTTGGTTCCACCAAATATTCATCCACCAAAACCATAAAGAGTTTTATTTAATGTCCCCATTAAAAGACCACATGTCCTAGTATATGAACCTCTCTCATATACAACACACACTTATAAAAATTCCTATTTATATGGTGGTGTTATTGATTCAGTAAAATGATATCCTGATGTGTGATATGCTCTTCTATGGTCTGTGAGTATATAATCATTTCATCGATGAAAATTATTACAAAATATAATATAAGCTATTTAAATCTGGAGTTTATGAGACCCATGAATACATTAATAATGTTCATGAAATATAATGGGGTGAATAGAAACCCAGTGTTTCAATATATGAACCAACATGTAGTCTTCATGGTGACATCATCATTTACCCTTGACTAATATTATAGATACCACAAATCAACCTTGTAAATCTAGATGGACCATTTTAACTAGTCAAAAAGATTATGAAGTCATTATGTTGGGTAATTAATATTTATCGTTACCATATTTAGTCTTTGATAATATATACACAACCCAAGGCTACCATCAACATTCTTGGATAACATTACAAGGGAACCCCAATGCTATAATTCATATCAGATAAAACCCTTATTCATCAAATCATTTATTTGAATCCTCACCTGCAACTACAGAGACTATAACTTTTCAAACATAAAAATTAAATATTTTTAGATGAATAATAATTAATTTTAATTATAATCTATGCTATAACATTCCACATTTATTTTAATTCGAAACATATATACATAAAATTTTTGTATTAAAAAGATCTATATTATATCCCACATACATCATTACATATATCACCCTTACTTGACTTAACATACATAATATCAAACATAAAATGATTTATAAGGAATGATGAGATAAGATTCATTGTAATGGAACACAAGGGAGATATAAACCAATGATCACGTGTATGAATATAAGGATAATATGGGTATGAGAAATTGTGCTTAAAATATGACATTTATTCCAAATAATTGAAATAATCATAATACATGACATTAGACATGGATTTTTATAAGACTTGAATCGTAATGAATATAGATATAATGATCTTGGATGACATAACATCCATATTATATCATTTCATAAAATATTTTAATAAAGTATGTCATAATCAAAATCATTGAAATATTATGTTAAGGCCTCTAACCAATACAATTATCAAATATTACGCTTGGGATGACCACCATTGATCTTATTTTGATATTCATATTACCTATAGTGTACCATTGTTTGGATTCATCTATCCTCCCATTCACTTTATATTAAAGAATGGATATCCTCATATATTCCCATTGAGATCATAAAACAATTATCCTTTCCCAATGAATTATAGGGATAAAATGGACCCACCCGTTATATAATCACAATATATTCAAATGCATTTGACAATATTGTGGAATTTTTTATTATTTCATCATTAATTAACACATGGAAATGAAAATAGGTATAATTAATATTTGATTATAATTATCGTAAAAAAAATATAGAAAAAAATAACGGTACCATTAGATCATATTATTAGTAAAGCATAATTATTTTCTAAGAATATTGTTTTAGATGAAAATACAATTATAATATAACTGGAACATTTCATAAAGAAAACACCCTTCTCATTTTGAAATAAATTTTTAAAATATTAAAATTTCTAGAATGTTAGTAAATATATTTTCATTGAAAAAAAAACATGTAATATAATAATGGAACCATTAAACCATGCAACATTCATCATCGAGGAATTGTTTTCATGTTGAAGACACTAAAATGAATACTTTATTAAGACCTTTGGTAAAAAAGATACTAGTTTAGAAAATTAAATGAAGTTTTCCTTGAATCCATTTTTTTGAAATAATAAAATTGGTAAAAATATCATTAAAATATGCTTTCAAAATATCATGAAAATTATTTAAGTAACTTTTGATGAAAATATGGGAATGAAAGAGAATGAATACCTGGTAGATTATTGAATTAATAAAACTTTTTCTAATAAAATCATAAAATTTTTATTACCCATGAAAAGAAAATTTGATTAAAAATATAAAATCTAAAAATACTATATTTGGATAAATTGTATGATTTTCACGAGATATATATTCTATAATTTCACTATAAGAAATTTATTCATAAAAATCTAGGAAAATGTGATATTATAAGATAAAACACTTACCTCATTGGTAACTAATCAATCATAAACCCTATGAATGAAATAATAAAATTAGAATCATTAAATACAATTAATATATAGATACTCATGTTATAAAATATCAATTGTTTAGTGGGCTCACATCATAGAAAATAATATAGTGAATAATATCAAGCATTCGTCAACAGAACAACATTGAGATAAATAACCATTAACTTATTACCAACATGATTCATAAGTACTCTATCTATTGGTATAATAAAGATATATATATTAAATTTATATATATTAAATTTATATTAATAAATAAAATTCATATGTATATTGTCACAAATGTCCATCTAATAACATTTAAACACATGTTTTTTAACAATATTCTATTAATTTTTTCATCCAGAGTGTTATCTTCATCATTTCCCATGTATGTTTTGTTTTTTAGATCCTTCAAATATGATGATTGTTCTATCATCATAAGAAACATAATTTCTTCGTTATTATAATATTTATTCATTTTAAATACTTTCCAATCTATAATTATAATGTGGTGATGAAAAATGAAGTACACCATTTTATGGAGATGATAATCCATATGTACACTCATGTTTGGTCAAATATTTTCATTAGATTGAACAAAATAAAGCTAAATAGTGGTTAAACATTAGAGAATAATTATTATATGAAAAATAGAATACATATTTATTTAATCAAATTGTCTTACTTTTCACATAAATCAAAAATGAAAAACAAATCATATAACTTTGTCAAGGTGGTAGTGAATACGTACTCACAAGCAGCCATTACATCTTCATTCATAAGGTATAGTACGAAATTTCATAAGAAATTATAAATTAAAAAACATATTTTTTTCTATAAATATTACATATAATTATTAAATCCTCCAAATTAACCATCAATGGTTGATAGTGTGAAAAAATGTTCTGTATCTTTTTGGGGATTTGGTATTCCACACACAACATTTGTTGTAGCATCCCTGACCCAAAAATCCTCATGACTAGTGCATCTAGGCTGGTGGTCCACTGGGTTATAGGCACACCTACCCAAATACCAAATGATACCGATAAAAATGTGATGTTATAAACAGTTATAGTGGGGAGGATATAACCTATAATAATGATAATATACTGTTTTGTGTAAATATATACTGCATGAAATGGAATAAATAAGACTCAATAGACTCAAACCGAGCGAACAAAGTATAAGTATAGTCAATAACAAGTAATATATGAATTAATTAATAAATAACTATAGAAGATGATAAATAAAAATATATGCATGCCACTTGTAGCCACTACAAAAATAAAAAAGTAAAGTATGAATTTCATAATAAGTCATACATGTCACTATATAATAGAGGCTCACCAATGGACAACTAGTAAAATTCATACATACATATATAGAATGTTGTTATAGAAAAGATACTAGTCAAAATATCTAAACATGAAAAACGTCAAGGTATGCTTCTAACTCTATGTTAGTAGTAACTAAGATCAAGCTCTTAAGGATGAACCTTTACCTAAATGTAAATTCATAAATTCCACACATATCCTGAAAGACCAATAAATGGTTTGATATGAATCTTAGTAGTGTACCACCCAATGTTTTATATAAAGAATATGTGTTTAATTAGTCCCATATAATAAATAAATAAGGTAACATATCAATCCACATTAAATAAATAAACAGTCTTTTCTTGTGTTCAATAGACACCATGAAGTGTCACCTACTATGCTCAAAGAAGAAATATATAATAGAATAAGGTACATGGACCATAGAACAAGGAACCTCAGATATTATAATCTAGGTGAAACCTCAGGTTCAACCTCAAATCATATAACTTGGTTCGATGTTCCATCTAACACCTCTTGTCTCAATAAGTTCAGATGTCCCAAAGGTATGCCCCAATAAATAGTATCATTGTCCCATGGACTGCTTCCCAAAATAAAATCTTAGCCCAAGGAACAAAAATTGGTGGCACAACAAGATATTTCCTCAAATAAATATCCAAACCCATGGCTCAATAACAATGAGCGTCAACACCCTACCATGAGCCTCAACACTAACATCGAAAGTTTCATCACCTTCCACATGAATTTCTACAGAAATAACCCCCAAACCATTTCATATGTCGCACTACCACGGGCCAATACCCACTTGTGTGGTCAAACCCACATTATCAATTGATTCATCCTATGTTCACACAAATCAAAATAGTGCTTTGGCCATCCTGGGTGAGAGAGATTCACCAGGTATTTAAACCAAAGCCACATCTACACTAGAACATCATGCCCATGTGACCATTTCTCTCAAATATGATGCCCTTTCTATCCCAATATCATGGTTCAAGCCCAAACTAATGGCCTATATGCCTCTAATGATTTCCTCAATGACCAATCAAGTCATCATAACTACTCATAAAATCCAGGCTAGGACCAACTAGATGATCAACATCACATCAATCTGATGGAATAGCCAAATAAAATTAGCGGATGCCAAGACCATCATGACACCATGGGTATTGTGTCATGCAATTATCACATCAAAATCATTTAGATACATTTATAAAAAAAGTACTAATAAATCAATTCATCAAAATTAAATTTCACATCTGAAATAAAATAAACAACTCAATCCAACATAAATGAATAGGGTAACTACAATTCATAGGATCAATACAATTGAAAAGAACAACCATTTAAATTTAATTGATTTTCAATATTATAATTAAAAAAACAATTTAATTTAGAAAATATACACACTCTGGCATAAACCCCAAATTGGTTGATGTCTTCAAACCCATCACCACACCTATAAAAAATTATAAAAAATTCATAGAGTAATCTCACATAGTCTAATGACCTTCTTAATATGCAATAATATGGCCTCTCTCCAAAACCAATGATGTGATTAAAAGCTGTAGCACCCAAATGTCTGTGAAAAAAAAAATCATGATATTCACCAAATAACATAGACTCATAGATGTATAAATTTCTGATATCGAGCTCCATCTTCAATGTGGTTTATTATGAAAATGAGTTTCCATTAGGTTCCCAAAAAATAAAGTGAAATGGATCTAATTTATTTAGCACTATGTGAGGAAAAAATAGAGATGAAAATAGTCACATGTGTGAAAAATCCCTAGAAAAAGGTGTTTTATAGCCTCCAACGGGTCAAAAAATGGATGACTAAGGAAAGAAATTGATCAAATTTGTAGGAAGGGAGAAAGGGTTGGATACATCTATTATTTTTGGTTTTTGGAGGAGAAAAGAGGGGAGAACCCATAATAGAAGGGAGGGGAAGATGGGAATTTTTACAGTTAAATGGGGCTGCATGGTTTTATAAACCTTGGGAGCTAAAATGCATATACATTGTCTATGTGGAAGTAACTGTGTGACATTCTACATGGATTTCACTAACTGTAAGAAAATAGTTCATAATCCTATGAAATAATAATTAATCCACTAACACTACTGTGTTCCCTCATAGAATGGTTTACTCAGACCATGTAGCTATTCAAAAAATAGTTTCACAGTAACTTGGAAGGTGTCACATGGTTTTCCATAAACCTGGTGCCCGGATCTACTATTCCAAAAGAGGTCATTCAGTCTTCGCAGCTCTTAAAAGAAAACGGAAACACTGTATACACTCTCTAACTTTCTTGACTAACAAGAAACCATTTTATAATTATTTTTAAACAATCATTATTTTTTTCTGGTCTTGAAAAAATGTATCATATGAAAAAATTCAAAAAATAAAATCAGGAATGGTTTTTTACCCTCCTCGAATGCCAAGATGTTAAAATATTACCACATTATCATAGTTTATCACATAGCTATGAAATAAAACATGAAGATGGTCCCAAACAAAAACATCATGATGAAAACTTACCCATACTACCACAATCTCAATAGTTCAGGTGAACATATCTCAAGGGGTATCCACACCATTAGAATTGCCTAACCCTATCACATTCTGACCAAAAACTCAAATAACCCAAAGAAACAATAATAAATTATCGGACCAATGGTCCTTATGTGATTCATCATTACTCCCATACCTCATTAGGTACTCCTATTAGATTTTAGACATACAATCCCATGCTGTATCTCATCGATGCCCACCTCGAGCCCATGTCAAAATGGAACTATGATATCCTGCATCACAAAATATTCTCAAATCAATCGTTGTTACTCGCACAAAATCAATGCCTATATGCTTCTCAACTCAAATAATTCATGCATCCCCGATTCCCAGATGATAAAACTCCTCAAAAACTAGAACCCGTCAATGATAATGATGCCATGAACCCCATAACCATGAACTCATGGTGCTCACTCACCAAACTCAGTGACTCTCACATCATACATAGATATAACATGCATATGATATAGTTCTAACCTAATAAATAGTGTCTCTTCAGTCCAATTTCATGCCCAATACACCTTATACCCCAAAATGGACATGCCTCAATAGTCCATGAAAAATAAAAAAAATTCCAATCATGACCATTCCCAAGGCATACCTCTTACCATCATCTGTTCACCAGCCTGCTCATCCCCTAGAAGCACCACAATGTGAACCTAGCCGGATGCATGGATTCAAGATTTCTAAACTCAATATAGTTCAGATCCACCAACCAACCACTAACCACACTTCGAGGTCCCAAAATCTTGGTCATTTCATCTATGTGTAGTTGAGTCTTGGCTACCCACACTCGATATCGATCCAGAATGAACCCTAGATGACTGAGTTTTGGCCAGTGATGAATTTTCAGCTATTTAAAAAGGATTTCTACATAACTTCTCGAGATTCCCAACATTTACACATGTCAGACACTGCATTAGAGGCCACTTTCATTGAGTTAGTACATTTATTGGCTTCCCAAACTAAAAAATCTATAGAAGATCCACTCTAAAGTGGTTTACTCGAGTCCTTGTCCTAAGTTCCCAATTAGAACTCATATTTACATAATCTATATCAATATGAACCATCATCACTGAAATCATCAGTAGTCTCTACTGGGCTTGTGTACAAACTACCCATGAGGTTTCACTCAGCTATGAGAACCTAGGTCCTATCCTTAGAGAATGAGGCCAACCTAAACATGTTTACCTGCACCTAAATGGTGTACCGTAATCCATCCTTGATGTGACTCACCCCTGGTGGTGCCATCCCTAACCATGCTAGGTGAAAAGCATAACAACATAGTGAACATCACTACATAGTCAATGATGGACATGCCACCATGCTGAAGAATTCAGAACTCCCAAGACCATTCTTCCCTCAGTGTCTTTGGGAAAAATTGCATGAAAAATTGGGCCTCAAAATACTTCCAGTCTAGTCCCTCATGTCTATCAGCCTGAACCTTCACATCCCACCAGCTCTTAGCCGGTCCTCTAAGCATATAGGTCACCAACATCATCCTCTAAACTGAAGGAATCTCGAGATACTTAAATACCATACTCATTCTATTGATAAAGTTCATAGTAGCCTGAGGTCCACCCTCACCCTAAAAAATGATGTGTTTTAGGAATTAAATTCTGAAGTCAGTTATGCCACAGGTGGCTCTGCTCACAGATCACCTCTATCAATCTGATACAATATACATACCAGTCTCAATCGGAGATGCTTGTCGAGCCTAAACCCACATGATATCAAATCAAGCAGCTTTTCTACATGTACTGGATCCCGAACATAAGCTCATACATATGGCACATTTTTTCATACAACTAAGAAGTCTGAGCCTTCTCATGCTCCTGTGGCACCGTGTCCATGACTGTGTGACACTACATATGTTTTGTCAAGGTAGAGACTAGTTAAATACCATCAAATGTCTAGAAAACCCATATCATATATATATATATATATTATATGAAAATTGTGAAAGAAATAAATGGTAACATGACCTCACTACCCATAACATTCCCATTCAAACCATTCCCAATGGAATCCAAATATTATGACCACCTAGCACACCCTCAATAGATGAATGTTTTATTATAATATATGGGCCCCTCCCATCCTGACAACCCTCTTGGCCTCAATCTAATGACCATGTCTCCAAACCTGGTGATCAAAATCACCCCATTCTAGGATATATGTCTTATCTTATAATGAACCAGGCTTATTTCTCAAAGAACAAGTGATTTTACAAATATATATAAAGCATGGAATAATAAATTAACTCACAGAATTTCACATTTCGTATATACAATTCAATTTATCTTTATTAAGGTCTTTGATATTTATCACAGTGTATGAACACTTTATAAATCATATGTGAATTTATTAATTTTAAAACCCCAAAATATGCATATCAAGAGCCATTAAATCTTTCAACTACCCCTTCCATCATTGTGCCAAGGTGTAACTAATCCATCACCATACTATTCTATCAATCTATGACTCATATCATAACCAATAACTTCACATTCTAAAAGACACCATGAGGGTGAAATCATATAAAATACAACTTAGAAAAATAGAATAAAATTATCACTTAAGGTAACTCAATTTGTAACTCATGCATGGGGTTGAAGACACCCAATCATGAGTTTTGAATCTGGTTCAAAGAACAAAATAACCACCGGTATACCATAACCAAAATAGTAAACAAGTAGAAAAATAAATGGAAACCTCGGTCTCATTAGTAATAAGCCATACATTGTTACAAAATAATCGCAATTAAACTTATATAATACCAATTTTAGAATACCTGACCCAATGATCCACCAGAATATTTCTTCTAGGATGGTTCTCTACTGGGTCTTATGCATACCTCCCAAAACACCAAAGATAATTCACTAGAAGAAGAAATGTAAAAAGGTATAGGGGGATGTTATACCTTCTGTGAATGAAAATAAATTGGTGTGAGTAAATATACATAGAATTAAATAGATAAAATAAGACAGTGAAGAGACGACTGAGACAAAAAAATGGAAGCACAATTAATATATTCAAATATAGATATAATTAAATAAACAACTACAATGGAAGAGAAATAATATGATCAGTATTCCACTTGTTTCCACTGCCAAAACAAATAAAAATACAAGAATCTGATAGCTGGAAATACATGTTAACAAACAAAAGGGGGAAAATTGCTAGATAGTACATGTAATGCATATATATGGCATTCCAATAGAGAAAAGAGTCTAGCCCTCGGCTCCAACTAGGGATGACCTCATGGTCCTGTGAGTAACTCCATGCAAGAATCTCTTAAGATCCAAGTCTTGAGGCTAATTTGTCATTTGAACATAAATACATAAAGTCTAAACACACATAAAAGGACCCATACATAGTGTGAGATGAACCTCAATAGGTTACCACCCAATGGTACATACCAAACATTTTTTTAAGAAGGAATGTATAATTAATTAATAAAGAAACATCTCAATGCACTTTAAACAAATAAACAAAAATATCAGGTTCTCAACACCCATCAATAAGTGTCACCAACTTTTTACAACACTATGATATAGAATAGAAAAAGGTAGTTGGAGCATGGACCCTGGTACCTCTGATATCAAGAATCAGGTTAACCCTCAAGTTCAACCGCTATGAAAATAACTTGGTGCCACATGCATCCTCACGTGTTGTCTATCAATAAGTACCAATGTCATGTAGGAAAACTGAATAAAATAGTAACTTGTTCCCATAAACCCCTTCACAAAATCACTCATAATCCAAATTCCTGAAAACTATATGCACAAAAAGATCTATCCTCCAATAAATGTCTAGGGCCATAGCCTCCATCACAGTAATCCCAAGCTCCCAACCATTTTCCTCAACTCTAAAATCCAAAGGATTCTCACCTTCCATGTCAGTTTAAATAGAGATCACCCCAAACCAATTCTTAATCTGCACTAATGGGGGCCTCTACCTACTCATGTTCTAAAAACTACCTCATCAATGGAGTCATCCTTTGTGAACATGACTCAAAAGTTGATTTTTCCATCATAGGTGAGGGTAAATCCCAAAATAAATAACCTAATACTAATCAACATTGGAAGCTCAAGTAGATCTGACCATGTCCCTCAAATCTAATGTCCATTCCATCCCAATATCATGAGTGAGGCACAACATGATGGCCTTACCTCCTAACACAACAATCATGATGCCCAATCTTGTGGCCAAAATTGCTAAATTATTACGGGTGACACCTAACCGAATAATAATTATCTCCTAAATCTGATTGCCTAGGCACCATAAATCATCTCAAGCCTTTCCCATCACAACCCCATGAGTCTCATCTCACAAAATTATCTAATCATAAGTATTTAAATGAATTCATAACCCAATTTAACAATCGATAAAACAAATAATATATAATTTCACATCTCAAACTAAATAAAAAACTTAATCCAACCTATTTTAAATGGAAAACTCTAATTCATATAATCAACCCAATCAAAAATAGTAACCAAACCTATTTCATTGAATTACAAAATTCCAATTAACATAAATAATTCAATTTAGACCAATGAAACACACCGACATGACCTCCATAGTTTCTAGAAACATCTAACCCAGCCTCGCACCTATAAATAAGGTAAGGTAATGACTAGAGGCATCCCATGTACTATAACGACCAATTTAATATGTAATAATAGAGTATTTCGCCAAACTCAATGATATGAATAAAGACACACCACCAAATTATTTAAAAACCAAAAATCAATGTATGATCCACTTTCCATAGACACATGGAAGTATGAATACCCATATAGAACTTTGATTCGAATCGTTCTGGGATATATCTGAGTTTTAATCGAATGAAATAAAAGTATGGAGAAACAAATCAAACATATTTAGTTAAATGTGATGAGAAAATAAAAATTAAAGGAAAAAGTAGTGTAGAAACCCTTACCTGTGTGTTTCTATATCATCTTATAGATCAAATAATGAACAACCCTGAAAGTAGAAGTATCAAATCTAGTGTAAGGGAGAAAGGGGAGGCCCCTTTTAATGTGCATGTTATTTGGAGAAGAAAATTGGGGAGAATAACATAATAAGAGAGAGGGTAAAAAATATAAATTCTTACACATTAATGGGGTCACACTATTTTCTAACATAGTTTTCCAAACCGTGTGGAAATCATGAAGTGAATAGTAATTGCTTATGTGGAAATACCCATGTAGTATTCAGTAGAGCTTTCACTAACCATGCAAAAACAATACAGAGGCCTTTGTTGTAACTACAGAGCCACCCACATGGTTGTGCACCCTCATCACATAGTTTACTCAAATCATGTGGTAGTTCAAAAATGATATTCATGATTACCTGGATTGGGCCGCACAGTTTATCGTATGCAATGCACCCAAACCTGCTATTTCAAAATATGAGATTTGGCCTCCGATGCTCCGAAAACATTAACAAGACACCCCGAGACACTCTCCAAGACTCTAGAATAACCTAAAACTATCAAATAATGATAATGGAACTTTCATAATTTATTTCTGATCAACAAAGAAAAAATAATCCTAGGCACTAATTGAAAATATCAAATTGGTAGTGGTTTTTGATCCAACTCAAAACCCCAAGATTTTACACGATCCATCCATTTATTTACAATTTTACCGAGATGATTAGGGAAATTGTTGTTCCATCATGATAATAACATATTAATATATTTATAACACTATATTTATTATAATGTTTTGGATAAAACATGTTTTATGATGGTGTAAGATAAGATAAAATATAATGTTCATCGATATAATTTAACCCTCATCATTGAGAGATCATATTTGGAATACACACTAATTATTGATAGTTTTTTTATAAGATATTAATAGTGGAACAATGAAAAAGGGAAGTAATTTAATTTTTTTTAATGTATTTTAAGTTATATATGGCCCAAATTGTATGAATATATGGTAATAATTTTTTCACTATTACAATTAAATGGAGGGGCCCATATGGAACTATTTAAATGTTTACAACAATAAAACATCAATTTCATGTGAATGTTTCAAAAAATTACAAATGATTTTATGATAAGTTAATAATAGGATGAAATATATTCAAATAATAAAAATTATACTTTTTATATGTGATTTCTAACCTTGTCTCTATGTTAGACACCATGAATGACTTTTTTTACTGCTAACCATAGTAACAAAATTTTCATGTTATTAATATTCATTATAACCAAAAAATAAGTTGGCACTATTAAGTTTTATAAATAATACTGATTCAAAATATGAAATTCTTTTTACCATAATAAATTTCAAAATATGATAGATTGTAATTTAATATAACTATAAACAATGAAAAAAAAGCCTTTTTTATGAAAATTTAATTTTATGTGTTTCAAATTTATTCCATTATATGTCTTGTAAAAAAATATTTTTTCTGTAAAATAATTTATTTATATATAATATGTAAATATTATTAAAACCATTAATCAATAGTATATTAATTAAATTTATAATGACAAACCCCATTGGGATTATAAAAAATATTATAATTTCTTCCAACAAAAAAATGGACTCCAAAGACGTGTAATTCCTTTACACGTCATGTATTCCATGAAGGGTAAAATATCAAGAAAAGGTTCACCATTTTATTAGAAAAAAGATTTTTTATTATAAATGATGTGAAAATTGTCCCTAGAATGTAAAAATTTCATGCACAGAACATGTTTGAATAAATCTTCATGGAAACCATTACAATGTGTATATTCCCTTTACACAATAGGGAGTCTCCAATATGGTAGTAGAGAAACTATTTTCCAGTATAAAATAAAACATCACCTTGGAATACCTCCAATCATGTGGAGGACCCCTCAAATTCATATTCATGATTATACCCAAACATTATTAATTCTAAAAATAAAATATCATGTAACAACCCAAGATTCAACGATACGCTTCTTCTTAAAAATTAAATAGCTTAAGATACACACAAAACAATGTTTGAGAACACCAGAACCTATCAAAATAGCCATTTTAAAAAATTATATGAATATTATTAACCAAATTTTGAATTTTATATATCACATATAATATTAACATTCATCTTAGTTGTTTATTAGATATAATATAAGAACAAAATTCAATTTCTTAGACAAAAGAATTGGTTTTCAAAAATGCAGTTTTACCACCTTTTAATAGAGAAATTTTTTTAAATAAAATATACGCTGATTTAATATATTAAATTTTAAAAAAATATACTTCTTCATTAGAACCATGAAATAAAATTTATGTTTGGATATTTTTTTTAAGATAACAAATATATTTTAATAAATAGTTAAAAATACAACATCTTAATTTAAAACATCCATTTCATCTAAATTTTTTATATAGTTAGATTATAATTTTAATTTAATTTAATGAATAATATTATTATGTTTTTATCATCTAATCCAATTTTTTCCATTCTAATCAATTTATAATTAAAATTGGACATAAGCACCTATCAATCATTTGATAATTTTGACTTCATAAAAACTGTCTTTTTGGTTTTGAGAACAAGAAATAATTTAAATCAATTTCTTACAATTATACTTTTTGAATTTGGAAAAATTGATTACATACATGGAATCATAAGATCAAAAAATTTTAAATATGCACCTTTTATTTTTAGAAAATATGAATAGTAACTTCAATAATTATTTTTAGTTACCATGGATAAAGGGTAAATCAGGTAAATAAGGGTAAAAAATAATATATAATAATAATAAACTACTCTAAAACAAGTATTAATCCAATTAAATGATATATAGCGGACCATTATAATCCTTATGTCAATTTTAGGACTCCATGGAGCCACATGGGGTTTGAAATTGACATGTTATAATAATTAATTTAATGTAAATCAAAGTATAACATAAACAAGTATTTTATTATTAAAACAATTTAAATTCAGCTTATATAAGTGATATCTTCATATATTAATATTCATTATAAAGATAAAAATATTTCATACGTCATTAGAATTTATTATTAATTTACAAACATTAAATAATAAAAAAAATTTATGACACATTAATGATGCAATATTATCCTTATTAATGAAGGAGTCAAATAAATGATATTATAAATATTAAAATAAATGAAATGTGAATTTTTTTTATGAAATCCAAGAATTGTAGGGATTAATATGACATTTTATATTTTATTTAATGAATTTCAATCCAATTAATCAATAAGTCATGACTTTTACCTAAATCAATTACTAAATATTGTCAAAATTGGCATAAATGTGGTTTTAATACGAATAATATTTTATTAAATGATATAAAATTCATAAAAATATAAGATTCATCCAAAACTCTTTGATAAAGTTTAAAATTTCATTAATTACCCACTAGAGATTCACTTGAAATTTTATATTATGTTTTATAACCGTCTATTATAAAAATACTAGAAGACATAGTAAGAGTTAAACTGTTTAACAAAGAATTAATCCAAAATTATAAGGTCAATTTCATGAAATAAACTTCCCTAAAAATATGTGGATAAATGGATTACGACCCATACTCATCTTTTCCTCAAAATAAATCACATTGGATCTATTATAAACTAAAAATCAATTTATAATAAGTTAATATTTCATGATTTTTCTAAAGTGTTGCTCACCTCTCTTACAAAAGGGAATTTATTCATATCTTTTACCCACACCTCCAAATCCCATTATTTTAAAAAACACATGGCCAAATCTCCTACCAAATCCCCTCACTTTATCCTAGAGGCCACCTTTGGGGAGAAACACAACTTGATGATTCCTTTAGTGAAAATAGAAAGGAGAAACACAAATACGACGTGTTTTGGTCATGTCTGAGGTGTATGAGACCTAAGTCAAGGGTCAATTCCTTAATCACATCATTGTACAAGAATTTTTATGTGCATGTTTTTAAAAGGAAATATTTATCATAGATATCCATGTTTCATAAAAAATTATTCTAAATGAATCTTTTATGAATTTAAGGAAGGAACTCTTTAACTATAAATCCCATTTAAATGATTTAAAGATTTATTTTTCTAAATATTTTTTACTAATATCTATGTTTTAAAAATTATTTTAAGGATATATTTTTATGTACATGATTTTTTTAAAATGTTAATTCATTTCAAATGTTTTAAAGTGGTATGGAATAATTTGATTCAAATTTTTTTTTCAAATGAAATATTTTATAAATTGTGTGACTTGAAAATGATTTCATGAAAAAGGGATATTTTTCTCAAATATTTTTACTGATTATTTTCATCTATGTCATTATAATTTATTGGTTATTATTCTAGATTGAGGTTGATTTATTGAAATACAATATTCCATATTGTATTGATTGAGTAATGATATATTTTAGTATGGATGTTCTATTTTTATACCTTTAATGGTTTATTTTTAAAGTATTAACATTTCGTATGCTAGTTTAATTACGAGTGTTTATGTTGTGTTTCTATATTTTAATAATTTGAATGTTTTGGACTTAGTAAGTGATGGGATTGGCCCACTATATCCCCTCGATGAATCAGTAGGTCTCTTGAGACAAACATGATATGGACTTGGCTGAGTCCATACCCATTTATTTTTAGATATGGATTTAGACAAGGCCATAAACATTTTTTTTCAGATTTCCTAGATGAATCCTCTACGGTATGTTGTTGATTTTTTTCATTGTGAATTATCTCATTATGAGATTATCTATTGACATTTCATGTGATTATTCAACTAGTAGAATATCCATGTGAAATTTTAGATGGAATTATTTTATTTAATCATGAATATTGTGTTTAATATAATGTTTAAAAGTCTTCTGTTCTAGTTGTATTCCATTACTTAGAAGTTTATGTTTATTTATGATAGCTTCTACTATATGTTTTATCCTCACTGAGTATACAATCTCTGCACTTTCTTATGTTTCATTTTTCAAGATGCTAAGAAGTGTTTTTTTATTTATATGAAGGTTTATGAAATGGGAGTAATGGCTTACTCAAATTATTATTTATGATGTGTCTAATTTTATAATATTTAATATAATTTTCAGGTTTTAATCGTTTTACTGAACTGCTAAACCGATCAGTCCTTCAAGGCTTGATTCTTTGTAATCTAATGATGTATTGAAATAATTCACTTGTTTCATTCTTCTAGTGTTATGGAATTAGAGTTTCAATCAAATAATGTTTATCCACATCCTTGGGAATATATTTAGAAAACCTAGATCATGGATCCTAACCCTAAGATAGACTTTGAAGATATTTATAGAATAACCCCCCCAGAATTTTTGTAACAATAATGGATAACCTATTATTAATCATAAGATGTTTTAGATGGAAATTTCCTTCCCATGAGTATGTGGTTTCTTTCGATGAGATGTTTTTCTCATGATGTGATTTATAGTCTTAGTTAATGGATGAAACAAAAAGGAAATGGATTAACATTTAATTTGATAGAGAATCTGGTTATTTTGAGCAACAAATTTGGATAATGACTAGAGAGAAAGATATTGTGATTATGATGAATTATTTATCATGATATATGATTAAAAATGTAATATTTGATGAATTTTCAAAAACATTTCATAAGTGGAAGATTATATTTTGTAAATGTTAACAAATTTAAAAGCATAAAAGAATGACGATTTGGCTTCCTACATATCAAGAAGAAGGGAATAATAACCTTGAGGAATACCTCAAATAGAGGGGATGATGTTATCTCTTTTGGAAAAAGGGTCATAGAGTGACCAATTGTTAGTGAGTTAAATGTATCATATTTTGAATTCATTGTAATTAAACAACTCAATGGCCATACATAATTATCTAACTCTAAACCAAGGGATCACTTATTCCATGCCAACCATTTTATTGGAAGGATTTGAGTATTTATTTATTCGGATCCAAGAAATATGAATAGTGAATTATATAAGGAGTCTTCAGTTTATGTTTTTCTCTAAATATTTTCAATAATGTTTTTGAATAGTTATAATGAAAAATAAAATTGATTTAGGGTAGGATTCAATTTTAAGAACACATGATTAATGTAAATACTAACCTTAATATTACCCTTAGTTATATATAGTGATGTTTGGATAAATATATACAATATTTGAATATGTAAATTTTGATGATTCTAGTTTCTTTTGATCAAGTTATGGACTTTTCGACAAGAGAGTTACACTATCATGGATTATGTGGACAAAATTTTGGGACATAAGGAATATTCCACAATGTTTTGGAAAAAGGAAACATAAATGCAATAAATAAAGATATCTAATAATTCTAGTTTTTACCATCACTCAATTGAATACTTTATGTAGGTGTTCTCTTGTTTGGAATGTGACAAATAATAATTCCCGTATGAGATATGACAGATAAATGCTACTCTGATTTGGTTCAACTCTTTCGTATGTTGTATATTTCCAGTTTTTGGATGGATTATAAGGTTATCCATTTAAGGATAGTATATGTTATATTCCAGTTGAATTTTTTTAGATTAATATATTATTTCGATTTTAGAGTACTTGTGAATATTTGATAACCTAGGATAGCATTTTTGTTGGGATATATGGAATTACCTATCATACTTTTATAAATCACATGATCTTCCAACCCACCTGGAATGAGAAATTAAACATCGTTTCCTTGATTAAGAGACGAAGTAGAAATTGTTCAAGGCATAACCAATGGTGATATTGTACAGAAATCAATTATTTATTTCTTTTCATGATCTTAAACTATATGTAAAGGATATTGAAAACATAATGTGTTTTCTGAGTACTTTCTTTATCAATGAATCTAATAGTCCCTTAGATCACAGAAAATTTGTGGATTACAAATCATTAAATTTTCCTAATTATATTGTCTATTACTCCAAATAAGAACATGATGGTTATATTTTTCATTCATGTCCATGTTTTCCTACATAGATCACCAGAACGAGTTATTTTCGGTAACCTTCATATTAAACTTTATTTATTTTAAAATTGAGTTCTCATTGATCCATTTTTTTATGTGGAATTTCAACTATCATATTATGAAATGTCAAACCCCAAGTATTCTATCTGAAATTTAAAAAGAGAGGATGAAATATATTGAAGAAGTCGATAATTTAACACCCCAATCTTCCACAGTACGCTTCTTATTAATAATTCAATATTTTCACAACACGCAAGATTGAGTTTAAACGTACCATGACATATCAAACAATATATTTTAAAAGAAGTTATGAATAGTATTAATCATATTTTGAATTTTATATATCCAATATAATTTTAACATTCATTCTATGTGTTTCTTATACATAATATGAAAACAAATTGAATTTTTTAGATAAAAGTAATTATTTTTCAAAAATACAGTTTTATAGCCTTTTATTAGAGAACCTTTTTTAAATACAATTTTTGAAACTTTCAGATATTAAATATGAAAAAATAGAATTATTCTATATAATCAGGGTATTTAAATTTTTTTGGGAATTTTTTTGGTGTTTTTATGATAAGTTTCATATTTTAATAAATAGTAAAAAACACTATATTTTAATTCCAAAATTCAATTTCATTTAATTTATTTATATTGTTATACTATCTACATAATTGTTTTTAAAGAATAATTTTATTGTTTTATCATTTAATCCAATATTGGTCATTGGATGAAATTTCACATTGTAATTGGTCATAAACACATGTCAATCTTTTGATAGTTTGTAATTCTTAAAAACCAAATTTTTAGTTTGGAAAATGGGAAGTCATTTTAAATTAATATTTGAAAATTATGTATTTTTAATTTAAAAAAATATATTAAATATTTTTAATAATAAGCTCCAGATGGCGTAAATATTTACCTTTTAATTTTTTAAAATTATGAGCAGTAACTTAAATAATTATTTTTATTTACCTTCGTAAAATTGGTAAATCAGGTAAATAAGGGTAAAAAAATAACATTGTAAAAATATAAAACTACCCTGAAACATGTCTTAATCCTATTGTATGATATATGGAAGATCATAGAATAATTAGGTCGATTTTGAGACCCCATAGAGCCACATGGGTGTGAAAATGACTTGTTAGAAATATTAATTTAATGTAAATGGAAATATAACATAAACATGTATCTTATTACTAAAAGAATTTTTATTCAACTAATATAAGATATATCTTCAATTATAAATATTAACTATAAAGATAAAATTATTTCATACATCTTGGTAATTTATTTTTAATTTTTAAATTATTTATTATTAAATTTACATGTGACATAATAATGATGTAGTATTTTCCATATTAATAAAAGAATCAAATAAATGATATTATAAATATTAAAATAATTGTAATTAAAATGTTTTAATGCCATAAACTAATTTTCTTGAATACTATGACATATTGACTTTGATTTAATGCATTTTTTTGATGTTAAAATGCTGTTAGGACTTGAATAAAAAATCAATTACTAAATAGTTTCAAAATTAACATAAATTGGTTTTAAACCAAATACAATTTTACTAAATGATAAAAAAATAAAAAAATCTAAGATATGTCAATATGAACTATATAATGATTCAAATATAATTAATTATCCACATGAGGTTCTATTGGCGATTTATAGTAACTATATTATCCCTATCGTATAAAACTTCCAGAAGATACAGTAAGAGTTAAACTGTTTAACATAGGGTTAATAAAAAAATATAAGGTTAATTTCATGACAAAAATAGGTCTAAATTTTTCTGGATGAGAGTATTTATACCCATAATCATATAATAATAGATTAACATAAAATTCTAAATTTTATAAACAAAGAATAAATATATAATATATTTTTATTCCAGTATTTTCAAAAGTACCCCTCACCACTCTTATAAAAGGGATATTCTCTATCTCTTTTATTCACACATCCAAAGCCCTTTGGATCAGCCACACCATATGAAAATATTCTTCCAAATTCAATCAATTCATCCAAGAGGATTTCTTTTGGGAATAAAACCAAATTAAGGAGTCCTTTTGTGTAAATCAAAAGGAGACACCTGAAATAGTAGATTTTCAGACGCGTATATAGAGTATCAGATGTAAGGTAAAGGTAAATTATTCATTCTCATTATTATTTGAGATTTTTTATGTGTAGTTATTTGTTGGAAAATTTTATCATCAATGTCCATGTTTAAAAAAATTGTCTTCAAAATGAATCTTTTAAGGGTTTATGGAAGGGACTCTTTAACAAGAACGTCATTTTAAATATTTTATTGATTTATTTTTCTAAATATTTTTACATAATGTCCATGATTTAAAAATGATTATAATGATTCATTTATAGAGAAATGATTGTTTTAAAATGATAATTGATTTCAGATGTTCCCAAGGGGTATGGGACACTTTGATTCAAAAAACTTTTTTTAACAATATGTTATCTAAATTGTGAGACTTTTAAACGATTTCTAGAAAAAAGAGATATTTATCTCAAAGAGATTTACTAAATATTTTTATCTTTTTCAATATCCTTTATTGTATTTTATTCTTGTTTCTGGATGATTGATTACCATAAAATATTCAATGTTTTATTTAATGGGTTATGATATGTTGGACTGTGGATGTTTTATTTTTATACAATTCATGGTTTATGGTTAAAGTATTTACATTTCGTATTATAGTTTTAAAAAAAATTTATGATATGTATCACCATTTTCATAAAGGGGATGTGTTGGACATAGAAAGTGATGGGAGGGGCCTGCAATATCCCCTCAATGCATCGGTAGGTCTCATGAGATTAAAGGAGACAAAGATACCATAACCCAGAATGAAGTTACCAATACTTGAAAAACTCATTAGGGGGATTGTATTATGCAAGGCCAACTAGAGTATATGACGCATATCCAAATAGTGACATATTTTGACTGACGGGCCTATTATGTAGGCAACTTACTCAAGGCCTCCTAAGGGCACTTACTGCATAGTCAGGCAGAAGAGCTCTCAGGTGTTAGAAACATTGTCACCAAAAAATCAAAAGAAAGATTATAAATACCTGAAAAGTATTCAAAATTAAGATTATGAAATATGGAAAGGGTTTATGTTTAACGAATTTGAGAAATATTTGAACCAGTATTGTCCATGAGTTTGACATCCTTTACAGAGATCTAACTAGTATGTAAAATGGAGACTTTCTTTGTTTCTTCTAAATTAATATTATGATGTGCAGTTTTAAGTCATGAAATGAGGAAATATGCACCCACATAATGAAGTAAGACACCTTAATTATATAAAGAATCACTTTATCCAATTCCTAAGTGCAGTGGATCTATGCTCGGCGTGAGAAACAAATAGTAGTAAGGGTCTCTTTAAAAATACAAAGGTGGCACAGATGAAGAATAGAAGTGTCAGATTTCAATAGAGTTTAACATCATATAGTATGGAAGAAAATATACCAATATGAAATGGAAATAAATATTGTATCTAGGGTATGGGATATCACCTATGTGTCACTATATGCCTTTCTGGTTAAAGGATCAAGTCATACATAATTCAAAAAACATTTCCTATGCATAATTGATTCTTATAAAAGAAATAATGGGGTTTTTTTATCACGGTTGGGACCAATATTAGAGATATAGGAGTCTCTAAATATCTAAAAATATATAAGAATAAATTGGTATGTAGTTCAGTAAACAATCATTCCTCACACACACTAATTATGATATGATGAATGAGGTCTTTTGACACGTTCTGAGAGAATGGTAAATCTTAAGACATAAAATGGTATAAGGACCAAATCATATATCTTATAAAAACAATCTGTATTGATCTGATTCATATATAGAAGGATAAAATAAAATAAGAATATTTTTTTATTGTGGTAGGGCCCAAAATTAGAGATTTAGGTGTCTCTTTGTATCTCATTGAAAATGAGAATCAATCCGTACATAGTTCTTGAATCATGGTCTCTATACAGATCTGACTCAGACATAGTAAAGACAGGAACTCATGTACTACTCAGGAATATTGATGATGTCAATGATATTTGCTTATGGAAGATCCTAATGTCAAATAGAGTGAACGTTAGTTATAAAAATTATTTCATGCAGTTTAACGTCATGAGACAAGGATGAAGATGCTACACATTTTAACATCATGTAGCATGGACGCTTATGGTTTTTATGCAATTTAATGTCTTACAACTAGGAAATTGGAAATATGTAGTTTTAAGTCTTGTGGCAAGGACATTTTGTTGTGCGGTTTATATTCTTGGAGTGAGGGCTATTTGTACAAAACTACACAATGTATTTCTTCAAAAAATGTCGATTTGGTTGGTATAGTGACAAGCTCTCCATCCTTTTAGATTAAGGGATGGGCTCCTTTTAAATATACCTTATGTATGGAATAATGTCTATACAACTTTGGATAATGTTTTGGAGGTTTCTTTTCTGGTATCATTGGAGTCATAAGGACCAATAACAATTCTCATTGAAAGAACGAATGATGGTGAACATTCTTATTAGAATCTCTCACTATTCTGTTATGATAGATTTATAGATGATGTAAAGTATTCAATAATTTCTATTCTAATCATTTAAACTCAACAAACCATTTTTTAGACATCTTACCTATATAAAACTGACCACAGATTCAAAATCTATTTAAAGGAAATTGATTTTCAATTAGAAAAATTTCTTCAGTTTTATATACCAATGAAAAAGGAGTTGATGGGGTAGGAGTACGGGTAGTTGTCCGATAATCCCATAAAGCATTCATAAGTTTATCAGGACATGATTTCATATCTTTATCCACCATCTTATGGAGTATATTTGACAAGGTCTTATGGAAGACCTCTATCTGTCTGTTGGCTTCTGCATGATAGAAAGATGAATGGTTGGACTTGATATTGTGTTCTTGATACAACTTTTTTACTTCAGCAGAACAAAAATTCATGCCATTTTCTGTAAAAATATTATGAGGAACACCAAACATGGTGATGATATTAGTTTTGAAAAAACTAACAATAATTTTGGGTTAGAATTTTTGATAGGTATTGCCTCAGTCCATTTAGAGAAGAAGTTAGTAGTAGTGATAATAAAATCGAACTACTTATCTGTGGCAGGAGGATAAGGCCCTACTAAATACATCCCCCATGTGGAAAATGGACGGGATTATTTAGATATATTTAGCAACTAGGAGAGTTTATGAATGAAGTTTTCATGCACTTGGTAGGGATGATAGTTTTTAATGTAATCTATATAATCCTGCGTCATTGAAGGCCAAAAGTATCCATGCCTTCATATCAGATCAAAGAGTTTGTTCCCAGATTGGTGGGAACCATAAGCTCCTAGATGTACCTATTTCATGAATGTTAGTGTTTCTTCTCAATCATTACATCTGAAGAGAATTCCATCAAAGCCTCGCTGGTAAAAGATATTTTGGTGGTATGTATTATCATAAACAGTAAAATTGGCCCCTCGTTGCTGGATCTGCTCCTTCTTATCCCTATCCGGTGGAAGTACACCATTTTAAAGTTATTCTATGAATGTTGTTCTCCATCCCATGGTATGACCATATGATTCAGAAATAGAGAAAATTTTGTTAATTTCCTCCATTCTAGTTTGAACAAAAGGTGAGAACACACGGCGATGGGTTATACTGATAACTGTTTCATCCCCATTTGGAACTTCCAACGCTATAGATGTGTTAGAAAGTGCATCTGGTTGAGAATTTTGTGATCATGGGTCATAATAAAATGTTTATTCTAAGAAAAAATAATCCATTAACCCTATGATGTAATCACACAATGGAATTAATTTCTTTTTTCTGATAGAATATTCCTTACTGATTTGATTGATTACCAATTCTAAATCACCTTTTAGCTTTAAATGTTCTATTTACACTTGAAGGGCCCATTCCAAACCTATTTATGAGCGTTTGATATTATGCTTTATTATTGGTAACCCCTTCCGTTAAAATGAAAAAATAAGGCAATACTGCCTTTTCTAGGGAAATAAGGACAATTCCTAATACAACCTTGTTGAATCTAGGGTTTTCCATTCTCCTTTCTGTTGGACTTCTAGAAGATCCATCAAAATACATTTCCATGTTTTGGAATTATCTTGAATAGAAAATACCTCTTCATCTAGAGGTTCAGTATTAAAAAATGTATCTTCTGAAAATGGATTCTTAGAAAGGAAATCAGCAAGAGTTTGGACTTTTATTGCCATTTTAGGTACAATGTAGATACCAAATTATTGAAAAATAACCACCCACCATTCCAGACGTCATGTATGCATAGGAAGACAAATAATATCATTGAATGGAATTTTAGGAGACATGAATTGGACCTCATGATTTTTTAGGTAGTTCCTCAATTTTTGAATAGTAATGATTAATTCCAGGCATCACTTTTTCACACTTAATTACCGAGTTTCTGCATCAATCATAGTTCTACTATGATAGTAAAGGTTGTTTTTATTACCAGCATCATTCTTTTTGGTGCAGAAGGAACCTAGTGATCACTCTAATGTTTTCATCTATGAGAATAAGTGGTCTTCCTTCAATAGGTGGCATTAATACTGGTGGACTCAATAGGTATTTCTTGAGGATATCAAATGCTTCTTGGAAATCTTTAATCCATTGGTAGGTAACTCCTTTCTTCATTAATCTGGTGAAGGGAAAACACTTGCCTGCCAAATTGGCAATGAAGCGCTGAATATAGGCCAAGTGTCCTTATATTCCACTTAATTCATTCAAAATTAAAGGATATGGCATACCAAGGATTGAATTTTTTTCAAATTATGAACTCTGAAACCACAATTGCGTACAATAAAGCCAAGGAACATTCCTATGGTTACCCTGAAATCACATTGTAAGTGGTTCATCTTCAAACTATGTTGCTGAAGGTTATTGAATATGGTTTTCAAATAATCCATGTGATTGGAAAGTTTTCTAGATTTGACCACCTAACCATCCACATAACATTCAACAAATTTCCATAAGAAGGGTTTGAATATACGGTGCATGGCATGTTGGTATGTTGCACCAATATTCTTTAAGATAAAGGGAATTACCCTGTAGCAAAATACACATTGAAGGGCTCCAAAGGCAATAGATTCTTCAGTATCTAGGGCCATTCAGAATTGATTTTACCCAAATTATCCTTCCATGAAAAAAAATTCTTCATAGCCAGAAGTTTCATCAATTAATAGATCTATAATCGGGACTAGAAAATCATCCTTAGGACAATGCTGATTAAGATCTCTGAAATTAATACAGAACATAATTTTCCCATTATTCTTTATCACTAAGACAATATTGGCCAGCCATTTGGGATACTGAACTTCCCTGAAAATGTTATCCTTTACAATCTTATCAAATTTAGATTCAATTTTAGAGGCATGAGTTGGGTGTGTTCTCCTTGCTTCTTGCATAAATATAAAATGTTCTTCTAGAAAGCCCAAATTATGGGTGGAAAAATCATGATTAAGACCTAGAATTTTTTTATAATTACAATAAAATATATCTCGATGTTTCTTTATAAAGGAAGTATACACCTCTAGCTCTTTAGTGGTCATTTCCATACTAATTAGAGTGGGGTGTGGATCTTCTTTTGTACCCAGATTTATTTCCCTGAGTTCATCCACGGTGGTAGAGACACCTTATTCAAATGTTGGAAGAGAATACCTGAGATATTCCTCTTTTTCATCATTATTTATTACGTCTTCTATTTCCTCTTTCATTGTAGATTATGAGGAAAAACATTAAGTGTTAGATGAGAAATTAGTATTTGAACATCTTCAATAAAAGGCCACCATATCTGACTCTACTGATGACGAAGGGTCTTCTTGTTGTAATAAAGAGGGATTGATGGATTGAGAATCAACATCTTTGTCTTCCTCTAGAATTACCACTATATCTTCTATTTTGGTTGATGAATTAGAGGCTTTTGTAGATCAATATATGAGATAAAAACATCTTCATTTAGGCTTCCACAATATCTTTGTGTGTCAATAATTTCTCCCATGTTATCAGGCTCAATAGCGATAATTGACATTATGGATGTTACTAGATGAGTCTATAGGTTTGGTTTTACACATTCAATTTTATTGATAGGTAACACATAATCTGTACTCAAATGAATGAATGGATTTTTTGGGAACTTTTCCTGTCCATTTGGAGCAATGAATCAGGTTATCTTCTTTTTCATGAGATTCTTTCCTTCTGTGTGATAAAACATTGCCTCAATGTAATGAGATTCATATGTTTTTAATGGATATTTCTCGCCATACAATGTCCCAAATTGACCATTGAAACAGTACTTCATAAATTGGTGTTATGACAAAAGTATGGCTACATGTTGATGAAACCAAGGTATTTCATTTAGAATACTGAAGATTGTGTCCTGAAGAACAACCATGAAATCTGAATAAGACATAAGATCTATAAATTAATTTTTTAGTGTAATCCCGCATAGATGTTCTTGCTCATTCTTGTCAAATCCTTGCAACATTAGAGTGGATGGAGATAAGTCATATTCAGTTAGGACAAACCGATGAAGTGAATGAAGATGAATGAGGTTGACTCCGGAGCCATGTTCAATGAAGGCTCGTTAGATGTCTATGAAATTGACCTTTCCAGACAAATACAAATGTCTAATATGCCCATGTACAACATCATCTTCATCTTTATATGTAAAATATATGACTGCCTGGCATTCTGCAGGATCATTCCTTATATGGTAACCTCAGCACCAGCAACATCAGTTTCAAACCCTTGAGGACTTGAAAAATCCTCAATGAGTGCCTCTTGAAGATATTTTGACATATTCAAAGAATCCATAGTAGAAATATTGGCCAGTACATGGGATAATTGTTTCAAGACATCATACTTTTGGTCCAAAGGTCTGCATTTCCCAGCATAGAGATGTGATTTTTCAAGTGATTTGGATGATGATGCTTCAATTATAGATATACTTTGGGTTAGAGAAGAAGCTGTAAATACTAATGGAATTGGTAAATTAAACAAACTAGGTCTATTGATTTTATAATAATATTATGGTGTAGCTTCTAATTAGTCTTCCAATATAACTGTGTTAGAACCGAACCTGACATTCATGGAAGAAACTTTTTGTTCCTATTGATCCCACTGAAGGTCTTTTCCATGAGTTTGTGCTGCATAGATGGTTTGAGAAGGGGTGGAGTTAAAATGTTCATTTCTTTAATTCCCACGTCTTCCCCTACATCCTCGACCTTGGGCCCTTCCTCTTATTCCCCAACTTGGTATATGGAATTTTGGATCTCTATAATCAGAATCAAAATTGGCATAAGGATCTATTAAATAGATAACATTAATAGAACCAAATATATATTCTTCATCTGACAAAGATTCTTCTTTACATGTAAATTTTGGATGTACCATTTGGCAGGGCAGTGCCAGTACTTTTGAAATAGATGGCATACAATATTTTGGGGTCAAGTACAACTTTGGACATGACACGATAACGTCTTCTTTTGATTGATCTTTTTTTATGATCACATCTCTTCATTGAGGAATAAACTTTTGATGAAGTTGGTTTTTTATTGTAGGAGTGGAAGAAGACACAATTGTTTGTTTCAACATATTTGTAAAATGGAATGATTCTGGTTGATCATCTTCCGGATCATCCAATCAACATATTTTTGCACGTTTTTACTTTTGACCTCTTACCTTTCACCCTCTTCCTCTGGATAGATATCAGTAACACATGCTAATTGAGATTACGATAATTTCAATTTCACCACTCTAGTGTCTACTATCATTTCAAAAAGGTCTTTTAAAACAAATCACTCTTGAATAGTGTGTCCCATCATCGGATGAAAAGGACAGTAATTCAGAAGATCTTCATCTCTGTCTTTATTTGGATTCGTTGGCCTTGGAAACTGAAAGAAATTGGTTTCTAAGGATGAGATGAAGTAACCATGAACTTGTTCGTTCCATAAATAATAAACATTATTAATTAATTCTTCAAACTGTTTCATCCATTGATCTCTTTGATCATCCTGACGATTCAGTCATTGCTGTTGATGCTCAAGAGGTGGAGCCCTATGGTATCATAAGAGACTTGACGTAGAAGAAGGTACAGGGGCCTATTTGGGGGTGATCATAGTAGATTATAGCTTTCTTATCATCCTCCACACAGCTAATGGAATTACATGAGTTTGCGCCTTATTTTCTATTATAGAGTCTTATATCTTTTGTCTAACTGATGTAAGGTCTTGAAACCCTCATGTGTACTTCACAGGGATTAATGGTGTGCGTAATTCATTAGCCAGATATGCCACATAGATTAGCAGTAATTCTTCATGGGGAGTACTAGACTTAAAGAATATGTTAATCCTTTCCATCTTGTAATGAAATATGAAAAAATTTCATTATACCTTTATTTACAATTGGTAAGATAAAAATATATCGTCTTTAGTAGCATTGAGCAAAATTGGAGATGAAATTTTTGACGGATATATTCCCATCTAGTAATTGATGGAGATTTCGTACCTATATACCAAATAAAATCTGGTCCTTGTAATGACATCAAAAAACACATAATATTACCAAATTCTTGTTGTTGAGAAGTTCCCCTCGTGCGATAATAATGAGAAAAAAAATGTGTTAAGTGTTTTCCAAGATCTCCCGAACCATTAAATATTGGGAATGTGGTATTCACAAAAATTAGTGGGGAAGGAATTACATCCACCCATTTAGGTATGAAATCTTTTCCAGCTGAACTGGTTCGCATTGTTTCTCCATAGCTTTCAAATGAGTCATTAAAGGCTCAATTGTGTTCATAATCATTTGGGGAACATCCAAATGAGTTGGAACCTATACAGGTATAGAAACTGGAGCATGAACTGGTACATTGACTAGTAAAACCACTGATGGTGTTGCTGATATTATCCATGGATAACCAACATGAAGAGGCATATCTAGGAGTATATATTCCTTCCATGATTTTGTACCTAATAGAGGGAATTCATTGTCTGCATTTGTAGTAAATAGAAATCCTCTTTGCTGAGGAGCTCCTACAGGATTTTCAAGTTGAGGACTTGCCTGGGGTGTACGTCTAGCAGAAATGTTGTTTTGAAGTAACTCAATGTTGAGTCTTCTCAACTCATTAACTTCCTTTTTTCTATGAAAATATATATTGAAGTGAAAAATATTGACCTTATCTAGTGGAAAAATGAGATTCAATCTATATTTTTTCCTTTCCCCTTGTTAGATGCCTTTTAGAGAGGGGGGATTTGGTTATTTGAAGGCATACCTAGATTCTGGGTAAGCCTCTAATTTCGAGTGCACACACCTTCTTTATTTTCCTCAATGTGTACCATATAATGGACAAGAAATTCAACTATTGATTCCCCTAAAAATGGACTTATTTCATAGAGGATCTTCTATAATGGTGTTAATAACATTCACTGATGCATAATGATTTGATGGAATTTTGTCAGTGTTTCTACTTGATCACCTCCCATTGTGTATTCCATGAGACTTTGTTCTCATATATGATGAATTTCCTTGAACTATTGAGAAGATAGTAACCCGAAGGGAATCTTTGGATAGTCAGTTGTACGCTTTCCTTGTGGCTTCATCCCTAATCGGGAGAAAACTGACATCCGTTGAGGAGGGGATTGTAGATGTCAAAAATCCTCCATCCATATAGGCTAGGGTTGTTCTTGTTGTTCCTCTTCATATCATCAATCATTTTTAATGAATTTGAAGGTTGAATTAAATGAACCCCCAGCCTATCAAGCTGGGGTGATTCTTGAACTACTATGGCCGAAATTCATGCAACTTCTTTTTTGATTTTGTGGATTTTGGTTCAAACATTAGCTGGGTGCATCATCTTAAATACACTTAAATCACCTGCTTCAAAAGATCATTGTTCTATATCAGACATTTCCATTCTCTGATGCCTGACAACCTCTATGTGAGAATCCTACTCTAGATTATCAGATGCTTGATGTAAAAGTAACTTAATAGCTTCTTTTCTTTAAGCCTGATTCTGATGAGAACTGGTTGAGGCTTGTTCTTAAGCGTACATCAGATTATATACAAAACCTATTAATTGTGACTGACCATGTGCAATAACATTCCATGAGACCACTTTTGGTGGACTTTGCTGATTTTGGACTGTAGTGAAATGCCACACTCTATATGCACCCCATCTTCTGAAACAAACACTATATGGGGAATCAAAAAGTAACTACTGTTGCCACATTAGAGCACTGAGACATGTGCGTTGAAGGGTTCTATACTATTTTTAATTCTTTGGATGTTTGGATACTGAGATAGATGTCATTTCAATTTGTTTCTATAACCCTTCTATCACATTTATATGATTTTGATATTCATAATATGGTAATATTTTGGTTCTCAAATGACAAATAATTTTCTATAAGTTGAGTTGAATGTCATGAATGAAATCTACTTTCATCAATTCCAAAATATTATACTACAAATTTTACAAATTCCAAAAAATGACTGATATTTCTGCTTTAGCTAATTATTTACTCATGTTTAACACATCTTCATCTTATATTACTTGATATTTCTCCACTTGATTTGACCAGAGTGGATGCTCTGTATTAGATGACAAATGACCTAAAGGGGGATCAGAGAATTACCGTTCTCTTAATATTTCTTCTGGTTGAGAAAGTGTTTCATCCATAAATAAAAAAGAATTAGACATGACTGGATTTTTATTTTCATGTGCCCCAAGATAGAGGGATTTCTCATCCCTACACAGTCAATTATGTAATTGTCTTGAATATGTGAAATACTACTACGAATTGGAATTTCGCAGTGAATACCATCATGGCAAGGATCACTAAGATGGATTAAATTAAGGTGTAAATCTTCTTTCTCCTTGGTGTTCTGGCCACACTGAGGGTTTCTCTGGCTCTCATGCAAGATAGGCACTTTGGATTTACCGAATTTTTATGAAGAATCTCTTCATGATGATGTGTCTGATGAGGGACTTCATAATTTCAACTACCACTCCCATAATGTGGTAATGAGAGAATAATATCTTTAGTAGTAATAGATAAATTTTTGAGTGCTTCAACAACTCCATCATTATGAGGAGACACGTCGCAACCTAACTCTTGATTTTCCAACAATGTTTGGTGAGAATTTGTCATGGATGTTCTCTTATACTTAGTTGGGGCCACATGTTGGGAACAATGATTATCATGGCCATCTGGATGTGTCTTCCCTAGAGTGGTTACCCAAACATACTGATTACCTCTAATTGGAAAGGTTGAATGTTCTCAATCTTTTTGTCCAAATGATATGGGGGAGTATTCCCCATGAGCCTCCTACACTAAAGTAGAGGTGCGTATCTACTCCGTGATGACATGCTGACATGTCATCCCATGTGTGGGGATAGATTTATGTCTCTATTCCTCTAATACTGCTCAAGTAGTTAAAATTTCTTGGAACGTTTCCAGAATATGGGAAGGGATTTGCATCTGCCCTTTCACCATTGATAGAATATGTTCAGTGACTTCAGTAGCTGGAATGGGAATACACAATTGTTCTATATTAGGAATAGGTGTATGTGCCAACTCTTTCCCTCCTTTTCAGATCAATGGGTATTCAAAGTACTCATACATGGGGAATAGAGTTGGGTCTGCCCCAAATTTGTTGTTGAAGGGTACTACCAAATGAGATTGTTGGCACGCTTGATGGACATTGGTATGTGTATGTTCCAGATAGATATTTACCATCATGTTTGGTTGATGAAATTCCTTTAAGATTGGCAGAAGAGACTACTGATACAATTTGTGATTGTAAACAAGTTTTCGTTCATGTTTACCGGTTACCATTACATTATTTCGGAGAACTTCATTAAATTCAGTCAGACGAGCCTGCTGATTGGCTGATAACTTGTAAACAAGTGTATGTGCTTGTTCACGGTACTCCATTGGGTTTATTTGGTGGTATTGGTGGGTTTCTTTCAAAAAGTCTGCTGAATAGAAAAATAAGGACGGACGGAGGTATGTGACCGCTCGTTGTTTTCCATCATGTTAAATTGATGGACTACTCTAGAGGAGACAGAGGTGAGAAAATGCTCCTTGTTAACTGTATTTTTTCCCTAAAGGTTCATCTTGCATGCCCGAGTTTGAGACACATAGGAAATACGTCTAGAGGAAACACGCCCATCATGTTGGGGGTTCACTACCACACGATTCAGGAAATGATGGCTAGTGAGAGTCCTTGGGAAGGACTCCCGCATTATTCAATTGAAGCCTTGAGTGACCTATTGATCCACCTTTATTTAGTATGGGTGGGATTTATTGTTTCTTTCTAAGGATACAGACATGTAACTATTAGAGACGGTGGTTGGAACAATTTTCTTCTTGATCATTGATGGTCATTGGTCAGATGATCGAGGATTGTTGTTGACATGGAGGGCCTGTTGAGCTGCCTCTAATGTCTAGATTTTACAGTGCTAGTGATATTCCTTTACCATCACATTAGAGACCCAACATTGAAGATGTTGGGTTGGTGATGAAATCCTTCTTGTAGATGGAGATCTATCTTGAGCAACTGTCAGAACGTTCACAGATATTTCCTTGGAGAAATACATTCTTTTGATTGAAGAGAGTTATATGGAAAACTAAACACATCAACAACCTCTATTAAAACAAAAACATTTTAGTTGGATACATGTCTGATTAATTCCTTTTTCAGGCCTTTGATTATCAACTGATATGGGCCTAACAGCTGGGTAAAATTATTAGCATGGTTAAGGATTCACGTCAGGTTCAAAATTTTAGTTTTGTAGTTCCTTGAATTGTGTGTTCTAGTTTTATGAATCACTGTTTCCAGAAGGTTTCCATTGGATTTTTTCATGGAACCGGAAACTACTAACAGTTCTTTATCCAAAGAGGTCCTACTTTCTAAAGGAAGGTGTTCACTATGTTTGAACTTTACGATACTTAATAATGTGCATTGGTTGAGAGGAAGGGAGGCTGGACTCATCACACCCTTTTGGGGTGAATTATTGTATACTCCAAGACTCTCTTTGTAAATTTAGGATATTTTCATGAGTCCTTATTAATTTACCATGTATGTCATATGAATCCCTTGAAATTTTGAATCAATTATTAACATGTGTAAAATTTAGAATCATCAGTATGCATTCAAGGTTTATCATTAATGGAAATATCCGTATGTATTTAAGGATTTACATCAATGGTATACTCTAATGTACTGTTTAGAGATTCTTTTACTCATCATTTGTGAGGATACGAGTTTTTTAGACACTTAGTGGGGCTCTCTGGGATTTTATTGTCACCCTAGAAGCTAAAGTTATGGTTTTGATTTTGGGATCGTGCCTATAAGATAGGCTACCTATGTATCCTTGTGAAAGGAATCAAATCCATTTTAGTTCAGTTCCACTGAATGGGACGCATCATACATTTTAAGGTCATGCGATAAGGACCTC
Source organism: Viscum album (assembly GCA_963277665.1). Lineage (NCBI taxonomy): Eukaryota > Viridiplantae > Streptophyta > Magnoliopsida > Santalales > Viscaceae > Viscum > Viscum album. The sequence continues at coordinate 63,367,102 of OY728136.1, read as the reverse complement.
TAAGAGGAAGGTTATTAGTTGAAACTTGGTGTCAGATTTATGCTGAAGTAGCTCGGGGAACATGGAAAGAATATTGGTTTCCATGTAAAATCAGGCCATATTGGGAATATGGCCTAAGGAGAAAAGGGTTGATTTGAAGTGTTGGGTTTGAACCTCAAGGAGGATTCTTACGTATCCCATATGGATGGAAATAAAATCCCACGTTGTTTGATAGGTATTATAATAGAATAATGTCCTTTTATAGAGATGATTTTGGACTTAATTCTTGAAAAGGATTCCTTGATGACTTCGGGGTTTAATTTGGAGATTTTTCGTGAGGAGGATGCTCGGATTAAGGGAATTGGTGTTGGATTTTGGAAGAGGATGTCCAATGTGCTTGGGCCCTAAGAAGGATTCATATGTATCCTGATTAAGATGGGTGTTAGAGTTCTCATTTTTCATTCCAATGAGTGTTTGAGAACATTTTGTAACCATCACGTATCTCTAAGCCCACGTGAGTCATGCTCAGTGTGAGAAACAAGTGAATCTGAAAGATTCAACAATGACACTTCATACATTTCCTCCTCTACTGATGGAAGAGGGAGAGGAAACGAGCCTTCCCTCTGTTCTATTTACATTGTACAAGGATCCAATGTAAGTAAAAAGGGATGAAGGTGAGGGGCTTATACTATGATGGCTTCCCATGGAAACAAAGAGAAATGGGAGAGGGAAAGGGTAACACAAGTCTCTATGCCCATACCACTTTGGTATTTGGAATTGAAGAAGAGAGGAAGAAAAATGGTGTTACCTATTGCAAGAAAATATAGTGTCTTACACCAAGATGGTGTCTCTAAACTTTATCTTGATAGGGGAAGGGATACCTCTGGTTTATTCATTAAAAGGTAAAGTAGTCATGAACTGTACCTTACCTACCATATAATTGAGGTTCTGGGTCGCCTCTTTGAGAAGGGGGAGGCTAGGACCCAACCCTCCTCCCAACTATAAACTTCCCAACAATATTTCTAGGACAAAGATCTATGTGACTATGGATATACAAACCCGCAGACACTCCATTTATTCTGTCCCCATTGTGAAACAAATGTGGGAAACCTCTTACTGTGGAACTACAAACCCAAATAGGACACACGCTAATGTGCCTTTCCCAAAGGATTGACAAGTTAGGAGGTTTTGGTGGAGGCTTCAACTTAGTACCTTTCAGATAAGGGAACTAAAAAATGGGATACCCTACCATGAATAGATTTTTAAAAGGGTACATGAGTTGGTAATGTAGGTCCCTTGCGTAAGTATGTTGCGTAGGTACCCTACGATGATATACCACATAGGTATACTACTTAGGTTTGGCGAGTAGGTATGAATGATTATAGAAGAATATGTTTTACATAGAAGTACCAAACCTATGTAAAACATGTACAATGACTCTCAAAACATGCTTATCCCTTTACATTATCTCTTCTCTCGTGGTTTAGAGAGCTAACTGACACAATTTGAGGGATCTAATAAAAAGTGCTATGCAGTGGGACCTTCAGAGAGTCTCTTAATATGATCTGTCATAAAATTGGGAGCCCATGGGCTCTACTTATTGGAACAGATGGGGCCTGGTCGATGAAATGTTTCCCGCGTAGCTCCGTTGTGCTAGTACTCTACGTAGGGGCAAAAACATATTCTATCACGCATCTCTTCCACGTAGGTCAGTCGCGCAGCTCTGCCGTGTAGTTTAGTAGACCTGTTCTTTAGGATTGTTTTTATTGTTCTTTTGAACTTTTGGAACCTTTCCTTGAGATCTGAAATATTTGGAGTTTTCTTCATAGTCTTTTTGTTTTATTATGTCATATCAACAAGCGTACTACCACCTCGCGAAACGATGTCATCTTTTTTCCATTTCCACCACTCATGCTTGAGAATTATGATGCAGAAAAAATTATCTAATATATATGATATATATGATATATTTATACTTATCAAATAGTTATATAAACACATAATTTTATTATTTCCATTTTTTGGAAATATGGTATCAATTTTGTTGGACTTGTATATTATCCCCTTCTCAAAGCGATGTGATGCATTTAGACATTACATAGATAGTATTAAGGATGGGTAAAAAAATAACCACAATACATGAAATATATATGTTATTAATGACATAAATAACTTTATGGAATTATAATATATCATTTTTTATTAACCCTATCACACACTAAGAAAGTGACAACGTTGTTCATGGACATGTGGACTACCCCATGCTCGATGCGATGTGATTTGTTTTAAATCATAAGAATTATATCTATAAATATAAATGATTAAATAACATGGTATATATAAAATAATTTTTATTCTTCCACACATACCTTCTTTCCATAACTATCATAAAAAAATAGAAATGTTACTCATGTCTGTGTACGTCGAACTCTCTCCATGATTATAATGTTGATCCATTTTTCCTAACCATCGTTAATTATTTTTTTAAAAAAATATAATGATGTATAAAAATAACAAATATTTCATTATTATTATTATATATATGTTTATATAATGACCCTTTGACTATAGTCGACATACCAATTTAATTTTTACCCAAAATCTAGTCAAAACACCAGAACTAAACGTTTTTGTTTAAGTAGTTGTATAAACCACTGTCATAAGTGAAAAAAAGGAATAGTATACATGAAAAAGGTTCCAAAAAAATTATATAATTAATATTTGTTTATTATTAAAAAATATAAAGAAACATTTGATACATCGGTCTCAAGGTAAGGGATACTTGTCTCACTTTTTCTTCCATGAGGCATAGACCATTCCCACCGTTATTTCTTTTTTTTTGTATATTTTAAACCTTTATAATTTAGTACCATTATTAAATAAATTTTCATGGTATTATATTTTCCAATTTCAATTATCCCATCCATAGGGTTTTTTTGAAAATTTCTATATGGTAAAAGATATCTTTAAAATTTCACAATCTTCAGTGATTGGTAGATTTCTTGAGAAATAATAACTTTGTTGTAATCCTATTTAATTGGAAATTGTATTTAATTTAATAACCATATAAAAGTATGATGGATATGATTATTACCAAAAGTGTGTACAATATTTAAATATAGTGTTCACTTTAAATGTTTTATGATTTTTTGGGAAATTTTGATAAATCAGTATCTGTTACTCAATATAGATATTTGATAAAGCTAATTGTTTAGTTTTGAAAATAATTTATCAATATAAAAGGAATATTTGAGACATAAATTATATGGGTTGGGTACCAGTTAATTAAATACCCTTGATGCATCAGTTGTCTCTGATGTATAAATACGTTGTTTATAATCCTTTCAAGTTTATTTCCATGATGAACAAATTTGTCAAGAGTGTATATCTTGTCACAATTTAGATAGGTTTATTCCCATGCAATTTAACTTTCTTGTGGGTAGATCATGATAGTAACTACCATGAGTATATATATTAATATTGGTGATTCCTAATATTATTAATTCCTTATTTATAATTATTCCATGTGATTATTTGGTTAATTATAATATCCAACTTAATTGTTTATGCATATGTGATTATTTATATAAAATTATTCAATAAAATTTTATTCATTTCATATTCATTATTCATTAAAAATTCATGATATATTCAGTTATTATTTACCAATACCATGAATTTGAGCTTTCCTTTATTTTTTCCCTTCCCTAGGGTATGATGAAGAATTCATGGAATATGTTTCATGATCCTGATAATTTTATATTGTTATGTATTATGTTTTTATTCAACAACTAAAACTGTTCCATGTGTGTAATCTAGTTTTCCAAAAAAATATAAACTACTAAATCATTCAAGATTCTATTCATTATAATCATTCCAATGTAAAAAATTAAGGCCTCAGATCCATGCTTCTAGGGGTTGGGGTGATAAAATTACCCTCAATAATACCTTGAATAAGATATAGATAATATATATAAAACAATAAAAACCTAATAATAAATACAAAATAATTCCAATGTGAATACATTTATCTTAATTAAGTACTAAAACAATTTAAAATAAATATAAAAATTTCAAAAAAACAAATATTTTCAATGACCATAAAGAAAAAAGAGATCCTAAAAAAGAGCTATTTGTATCTATATTAATCTATAAACATATTCTATTAACCTGAAAATATATTTTATATATGTACAGTGACAATAATAATAAAATTATTATGATCATCCCTGGATCCTCTCTTGAAAATGATTATGAAATAATTCTAAATCCAAATGAAATATAGTGAAATAAACTCATCACCTAAATAGTTATACTGAGATCATATCCTCACCCTGGATTACTCTCAACAGGTATGATATAAAACTATTCACATAATATACTAATGAAACATCCACGGTTCCCATATTCCCATTACCCAATAGTTTTCTACTCCCCCTAACATCGCATGCCCTGAGCCATCTCTTTATCAAATAAGACAGCCAACTGACACCTAAATGAAGTATCAATAACTAAATCTCATGCAACAAATCATCATATCTTGAAAAGAACCCATACAACATAATCATATAGTAAAAATTTAGTTACATGGAGAAATCATACCTATATGACATGCTTCATAAATTTTTCATTATACCTCAATCAATCACCTTCCATACATTGAGTAAGGTTCCTCAAGCCATCCTAGCCTATATATGGTAAAACTACTAAGATAAGTGTGTTGTGTTGGTGGGTGTATTCAGCTATCTAACCACCCAACATATTGTTGAAAGAATACACTGTTTGAGTCCATTGGGTGTAAATATCCCTAAAAATGGGTAGGGTATCATATAGAATCATAGAATATAGAGGATAAAATATCAATCATGACCAAAACATGGGAATAACATATTCCAAAGCTCATCTACAATGGCTATCTCCCAGAAACCTAGTTTCCACTATTTAAGATGATATATCCTATAAAAATAGAATAATATAAAGTGATACATTAAATTAATTTCTTCTTTCTTATCATTTATATTTTTGATTAAATAAATATAAATTAATTATACATTCTAATTAATACATATTACATTAAATTAATAATAATATTACTCCCATGCCCTATATTCGTAATGAAAAGTGAGTCCACAATTTCTCAGTATCGTATAATTTTCATTTCTACAATACCTACCCCATGGGTTAAATTTTTTTAAAACATCATTATAATATTTTAAAAATTCTAGGTTAACTGGGGAAACCATCCTATGATACTGATAAGATGAATCATGCATTAAATAACATCATGAAACATAATGCAATGGAAAAATAAATACAGATTAAACATGTAACCCATCCATTTTACATAATAATGATACTTTTAAAACAAGAATCCATCATTATCAAATCAATGGTTATTCCCAATTTCATCCCGTTAAATCATCTCTAGTGGCATCTCCAACACTCACTTTCATATCCTAAGGAATCATTCCACAACAAGCATCAACTGGTAAATTATTATTTGTGCCTCCCTCTGATAAATCAAATCATCCATCCTGGGATCAGTCTTGACAAGATCAAATCAAATTTCATAATGTTTATAACATCTAGAGAATGTTAAAAAACAAAAAACAAATATAAAAATAATGTAGTATAAATACACCATAAAATAATGAATTTATATATCAAAAGAATATAATATCTAACAACTCATAACACATGAAATTCAACCGTTATAAGAAAATTGGTAACATAGGCCCCAATAATTACCTTCACCAAAACAATTATTTTTATTAAATCATAAAATAACTGATTAATTATTCAACTATTCTATCTATATATAACATTATGTATCATCTATAACAGGCAATCACGACATGCTTCCTTGTATTAAAAAATCATCCAACTTTGAGAAGAACCATTATCAATTAACATGAGTTATTATTACTATAATCAATATGAATAAACATGCCTTGTATTCTATATCAATTACATTAATAAAAGTGTGATAATATTCCATTTATCATGAAAATTATATCAATTTTATTATCTTAAAATGATAAAAACACAATATTAAAAACACCCATCTTCTTAAAATTCATAATCTAATTAATGAATTTACATCAAAATTAATGTTTTATAAATTTTTTGATCAAGTCCAACATGATATTCTAAAACCTAAAAAGAAATTGTGAAAATCATAGTACATTTATAATAGTATCGATAAATACCAAAGGAAAAAAGAAATCATGGTATAAAATGTCAACATCAACATGGGATTATTGTCTAATTTATTTATCAATCTAGTTTAATCCTAATTATATTAATTCCATTTCTATCTAATTAGATAATAAATGATAACAATATGATTTTGCATACAAAAAATGATGATATAGTGAATCACATACCTCAAATGTGTCATCATTATCTTCATGAGAATGGACCATTGTTAAAAATATTGTTTTATCTTCCAATATGATCTACATACCTCAATGGAATATGTGCCACAACCATACCCAAAAAAACCCAGAAAATACCTTTTAAATAATAGATAGAATGTGTCATCAACTGACATGAATAAAATGTTAGACAATAATTGATGAACCACACAGAAAATAGTGTAGAACATACCTTTAAAAGTCATGGATCAAACATAGAAACTGAATATTGATAACTTTTAAATTGATTCAGAAAAAATAAAGATGGAGCCACTGGCTACCTGGTGTTTTGGGCAGAAATATCTACACAGTTTGAGGGAGTTTAGGATGATATAGGTTATAAAACACAGAACTTAAGGAATTATTAATATGTGAATAATCCACACACACCATATTTTTTGAATAATATATTTTTCTAAAAAACACACCACACCATCCATTTTTAATAAAAAAATTATTAATGATGTAAATCTATAGTTTATGACATAATTTCAACCTACCAAAAAATCAATGCCATAACCCATTTACATTGTATACCACTATTATGCTTTAAAACCCCACATACATTATATGAACTCTCTTATTCTATACTATTGGGGATAAACCCAATAAGGACCCACTAAGACTCTTCTGATAATCATAATATTATGAATCACACAAAGTGTCGGACTATATAGATCCATTCCCTTATATGAGAATCCTATAAAAAATTCTCTTCCTCGAGAATCAAAAATGAAACCCAATTATAAAATAAAAAGTCTCATCTAATATAAAACCTCATAAAATACTTCTTAATGTCCTTACCATCATAGGATCTAAACCATATCATCATACAAACAATACATGAACAACAAAAACACAACTAGTAACTCAAAAATAAAATTGTGAGGTAGATACCTCTCACACGACAGTAAATACATAATACGAAAAATCAGGAAGACACATAATTACTAGAAAAGGCCTAAATAGAAAAAATGAACAACATTTCAATAGATGATATAAACCTCAAATTTCTATGGGTACTGAGTGAATATATAAGACTTATGATTTATGGTACTCTTCTTTACACGACCATGCCAACACATGATATGAAATAAGGGAATTAAATGCCCTAGAAACACCATCTCTTGGTTGTATTAGTTCCCCACATGATGCTATTTAGAGTTCACATTATCATTAAAATTGATATATCCACAATTAATGATGTGTGATTCAGCTTAAATGAAATATCATAGCTATAAGATGTTTTAAAAATTGCATGTTTGGAACATCTATAACACCCAAAATGATAAATTGTTAACTGGATAAATGATATGAATCATTTCAACAAGGCACTACATTACTTTTGAGATGATACATGATTATGACGTCACATTTAAGCATGATTGGCATGGATTAGTGATCAAAATGGGTTACCTCTTTCAATGTTTCCTATATTGTGTGTATATATGAAAAAAGTCTCTATAAATGAACAAGTGTGGGACGTTCAGAAAGTCATTAGTCTGATGATATATTCACCCACGTGGGTTGGCCCCATAAATGATTCCATTTGTCTTCGTGGAAACTAGTTATTCCAAGTAGGAAAGTTCCCAAAAACTGTTTGATAGTTGGGTTTCAATGCTATCAGTGGTGCCTAGTTGTCACATTGGAATCATAATAGAAACTCATACTTATGTGTTGTGGTAATTCATTGATTGGGATCTATTATTCAAAAAGAATATGTTTTTATCTAAAGGGGGAATAATATAACACCCCACAATGATAAATGTATAACTATCTAAATTATATGAATCATAAATAGAAGGAGAGCTTATATTTTTAATATTATTGTTATAAAATCATAGTTTAGAATGATTTTGAAAATAGTAGTGATCAGGATGCTTATGATCATATGAATCTTTTCAAAGTGTGTCTATGTGAGGATAATAAACATAGGAAGAACTTGTTTTTTAATATGGTAATATTCATTAGTCTAATTATCTATTCAGGAATGTGGGTGGACCCAAGGTAGTTGACCACATGTCTACAAATAAACTGATGTTTCCTAGTGGGCCATGACCAAACAACCATGTTATGAAATGGTTTCTATGATTTTAGTAGGGACCATTTCATACCAAAATATATAGGGGAAGTGATATATGATATTACATGGCTCTAATATGACCCAATACCTTAAATATCCTTATACACAAGGGATAAACCATTCTCCCACAACCATGCATTCTCTTACCATGATGAGGAGTCACCTTTAAGGAAACATGATATCTAAAATTAATGTTTAGAGGTCTCCACCTTTGAAAAAAATAGGATATCGGGAAATCAACAACTTATTTATTCCTATAATATATTACCTAAATAACATTAATTGTATTTTATACCAATTCTATACTGATAATCATAAAATCTCTAACCCTTGTCTAGAAAAATGGATAATATAATGCTCAGCCAAAAAATATTCAAATACCACCAAAAAAATGGTGGAAAGAACGATATAATTGAAATAGAACTCAAAAGAAATCAATTTAATCATCCATGAACCTCAAAAATTTGGTACACATAAACGTAGCATGTCTTCTAGAGTCTAGATTTTGTGACCCATAAAACCATAATTCTATGGATAAAAAAGGCATGATAAGGAATAATTGATAACCAAAATCCTGATAGGGTCTTTGTAACACCCTGGAAGTAAAATGAGGATCCCTAATAGATATGATCATCCTTGGGACTCCATTGTGTCTTACCACCTCCTTGAGATAATTCCTAGATGATCCCTCACCTAATATCGACTCCGTATTATCTACGAAGTTGGTTAAATTTGTAAAAGGATCCACCATCACTGATATATCATCATAGCCTCACTAAGCCTAATGTATACTTGTGATTATTACCCTTGATAATTCATTATAATTACATTAAGGAACATATAATAACTATAAAAAATAGTGGGAACATGTTTCTTTTCCTTCACCTTCTGGTATACTACATATTGATAAATGGACACTTAAATTTCACGGTTCAACCTATGAAACAAAAACTATAATCTAAATGATTCGTGTATATAATTTTTGATACTATGTACATCTATGGGGAGGAATAAAAAATAAAATAATCATGCCTCACTAATGGGATAAAATTCATATACAAGAACAACACATGGTGATGTATATCCTTAGTCCAACCATTATAGGAATATCTAAAAACAACTCAATCTATATATACCTTAAACTCAGAATCCCCCAATGAAAATACTCAACCTTCAATACAGATTATAAAAAAATGTTATATTGAAAAGAAAACAGCATCCTCAATCCTCTCCCATATCTGTATTCATCAGTGGGAGCTCTTCCATCACTCTCTATGAATCCTCAGATACGATCATGAAATTACCACATTAATACCAACACAAAACATGAAAAAAACATTTCTCATTCAAGTAGTATAAAACAACATCAAATATTAATCCTAAAATAATTAAATACACTATCAATATTGTAGGTTCAAGTCATACTGGGAGAATACATAACCATATATGTTATGATCAATAAAATCCATGAAATGCTCTCCATTGAGGCAATGTCACCACAATATCATGGAAATCACAACTCCATCCAACTTCAGATTAGGTGTGTCATAGTTATGCTCAAGGGAACATACCAATAGTGACATATATGAAACAAAAGATCTATGAAAAATCATAACACAACCCAATACATTATGAAAAGTGTCATATTAATCTTCTAATTAAACGCCCACTATAGGAAAACATATGAATATTTTTTTACACTGTCAACTTCTAGTACTCAGAACCTTCTTAATAGTTTTTGGTCCACAGTAACGTGTGATCCTATCTTGTTATGGATTTCATAGGATTCATATCTCATATGAAATTTTTTATGAACATTCTAAAATAACCTTCAATAACAAGAGACTTTTCAACTATATCACAATCATGTGGTCAAACTATAAATCAATATCCTATATATTTAGAGGGTCCACATTTATTCCTTATTGGGAGAATATATTCCACAAGAAATTCACTTCATGATTTTAAAAGGCATACTTTTTTCTACTTCTAGAATAGTTACAATCAATAAAGAAATCCTAAAATAGCATTGTGATACTCTTCATGATAAACTTTTAATACAAATTTAACATTTATTTAATCAATTAAAACCCCAATAATATTTTCTATTAAATCCCAAAAAATGAAATTCAACATCCTCATGAACATGGCCAGAGAATTTATCACACTGATCTATATCAAATTTAACTCGTAATGAAAATATATAAAATAGAATGTTTTCTTCTAAATAGACTCATCCTTAATCTGTATCTGATAAAATAAAGAGCATATATCTATCATCAATAATAAAAATGATTCATTAGTCTGATAAAAAAATCATCAATCTGTGGAAGTGAATAGTGGTTCCTCACTATCAACTGATTCAAGAGATGATAATCAATGTAAAGATAAAAACATCCATATGAATTATTTATGAACAATAATAGTGCACAGAACGGCAAAACTCTCATATAAAAATAATCACAATTTAAAAGATCATCGACATACACTTTCATGTGTATAAATTCAAAAAGATCTATACTATAAAAAATATCACAATATAAGACATACCCATTTATAGTTCGATCCTAAACATGATCTCACATAGAGGGATATCACCAAAACCCCTTAAGGGAAGACAATATGATACTCATCTAACATAATATGATACACCAACAATTGGACCTATAAAAATCATATAATTAGACCTAAAATCATTGAATACTTGGATGAAACATGCCATTGACCCATATGAAGGACTCCCTTGCAATGAACACTCTTGTGTCACCATCAACATCATAGAACACAACATGACTCATAAATAAATACATGATTGACTATAATAAATAAAAAAATAATTTGTAGGATGATTTAATATGGTTATATTCATAAATATGTAATGTCACCCATAAGGAATTTTTCCCATGAAATATATCACATTCTATAAATACTTCATATAAGTGAAATCAAACCCCAATTGGTATAGTAAATGAAAAGGGAGATGGAATCCACCCCACATAATATCCTAAATAATTAATATATTTGTGTTATATGAAAGAGTTTATATCTAATTAATCAATAAAAGAATTAACCGCTATTGAAATCTTGGAAATTGTTCCAGAAATTACAGCTAGCCGATATAGTACTGACATAGCTATTGCATGATATTGACAATGACCTTCTCTAAAAATATTTGACCCTACCATTAAGAACCTACAAGGATTCAATCTACTCTTAGTAGACATTGAGTATCCATGGGCCATCTCTTCCCACCCCATATACTATATGATGATCCCAAAATGGAAAACTATATTGTGGTTCCCTCTAGGGAAACTACCTCAATAGAGAAAAAATGCATAAACCCTAGCATATGCTGACTATATTGAATGATCAGACACTCTCACATGATATTATCCTAAAATATATATTAAAAACCATTTTGATCAATTGGCATATGTCTAGGATCCACCACCCTTAGTGAGACGAGATGGAGAGTATTGGGGCATAATAATAGATGAACAAAAACTCTTCTTTCTTGGAACCTAGGCACCCCATAAAATATCCATACTCCATGAGGAATCATGAATAAATAACCTCTCATTGAGAATGAGTTTTGGACAACACACTCACAATAACCACTTCTATTTCTATCACCTCAATATAATTCATCAGGATAAATGATGTCATTTAGATCTAGATACTTGGATGCAATGATTCTTCTAAATTCATCACAGTGGACTCATCATTTAGTAACAGTTCCAAAGAATATCAAACAAGGGTCATGAGATTAATAAAAAACTCTTGCACTCTCTAACTCCCCAAAAATGGAGAATTTATTCTTTCATGGTTAATAAAAAAATTCTAATCAAAACAAACCCATGAACATCTCCCATGATATTACAAACTCCTTTTGATCCCCGATGAACAATTATCACCAATTCCATGATTACCCACACAATAATATCACCTCCTATGAAACCCATTAACACTTCTATGAACTAATTGAATCGAAATCTATTTCCACATCCCCCAACTAATCTTCTATGATTGAATCTAAATTGGATCTATAATACTTCTATAGAATATTCAAATGAAACACTCATAGTTTCCTTATCCATGTTTCATCATCATAAACAACTTCTCTACATGGATATTATATAATATCCTTATTATTATCCTAAATTTGATTTTGATAAGGATATTGACCTAGATCCATGCTTACAAATGGATTAATATTTAGAAGATAATATTTTTTCAACATTCTCAAGAGTTACAATTTTTTTAATAGATATTAAATATTTTCATTTAATAGAGCTACCCAATAGTTTTTAAATTATTTTATATCATTATGAACATAATTATTAATAATTTGATTTATAATAATTTGATTTTAAATCATTAAAAAAACTTAAATACAAATCATAATATTTATTATGTTTTTAATAATAAATTTTATATCTACTAATTGATCATCATTAGAAATAAAATATTTCCTAAACACATGATATTTGAAAATTATAACACAATAAAATGATAATAATGAAAATATTTTAAGTACTATATATAAAAAAATGAATAATTTTGTTAATCAAATTTATCATTTATAGATTAATCTCTTCTAAAAAGAGTTAAAAAACATGGGAAATAGATTTATTATCTATTATAAAAATATTCTTGATATTTCATTATTTCATTAATTTAATTATTAAAATTCCTTTCAAAACATAAACTATGTTGTTTTGAACTCTTACTTTTATAATTTTTATAACATAAAAATTTTTATAGCTTTTATAAATATATCTTTGAAACAAGTTACATTTTAATTACTCAATATCATATTCTAAAATAGAATTCATGTCTTTATATATTTAAGGAATACCTTTACCCCATAAAATCAGAAATAAAATATGAAATGTATTGTTAAGAATGATGAAATTTAGAATATTTTAAAATAGATAATTAGTAAAAATTATCATCAAGAACATAATCATATTAATCAATATGATATTATTTAACATTGTTGTTAACTACAATATTTAAATTTTAAAACAATGAAATTTATATTTTAACATCAGTGTTTCTAACTCCATCACGTTTGAAATTATGATTCTTTATTTTATCTTTATAATTTACACCTTCTGGTTCCTAAAATTAAAGAAACTTTTTCAAAATTATAATCTATACTAAAACATTATCATTTCCATTCTCATATTACAAAAAAATTATTTCCACTTTTCTATATTTCAGTGTAGCATTTTAAATCTTTTTTCATTTCTGTTAGTATGTTTATCTAAATCACCCCTAATTGTAGTAGTTTTATTAATATAAAATTATATACAAACATATATATATATCCATCAGTTTATAAAGGAATAATATTAATAAAATTTATTTTTTAATTAGTTAATGTATCTCATGATGTTAACATTAAATCATAGCATCTTGGTTTCTTCTTACTCTACCCAAAACATATACTAAAAAAATCATTTCCTATATATTTTTACTTCAAAACTTGTAGGACAAAAAAAAATCCAAACATAGTAAATACTAGGACTTATTATCATATATAACCATAATTTTCTATATTATTTATATTAATTGTATCCATGCTATTAAATGACAAGATACAAATTTTTGTCATCTTATTATTATCCAAAAATTGAACAAATTTAAGATGATTAAATTAAAAGGCATCTATCTAATTCTACATAATATATTTTACGAAAAACCAATTTTTTATAAGAATTTTATAAGTATATAATATTAAATAATATCATCATTTGATAAATTGATTCATATACATACATATATACATATATCATATAAATCATACAATCATTTAAAATGGTTAAAAATTAATCAAACATATCACTAGAAAGAGAACATATAAATCCTCAGCCTTTTCATTTTTATTTTGTGAATGAATTTATAATGAGCCTTATTCTCATGTTATATATTATTTTGAAATTTAAATCAAATGTTTGTGATATTAAAGAGATAATGTTTTTTAAAATAATAATAAAATTCCCCAGCAAGAATAATAGATTGACTAAATTCGAAATTCCATTTTTATGATAATGAAATAATTCACCACACTAAGTAAATAAAAAATGGTATAATATTTATTTTGACCTGAAATTAATAATGTATCTATTTTTTCTAAATATGATATAATGATTCTTATATAATTATATAAATTCCATCTAAAAAAATATGTGTTCATTGAATTAAAAATCTATTTCCATTCATCAAAAAAAATTAATATTTTGAAAATAATACTTTGTATGATTATTCTAGGAGAAAAAAACAACTTTACCAAGATATAGCCTAATTTATAATTTTTTAATTAGATCTCTTACACAGTAAATAAGAGATGGAATGAGTATAATTCATTTTCCCATGATTAAATTCAATTTATTGGACTAGATAATTTGATTAAAAATTAAAATGATAACAAATAATTTTCAATTGAATATAGTTTTCAAGACAACCAATCAAATGATCATTTAGATAATTCAAAGAAGAAATATACCAAATTTGACATTTCAATTTTTCATCATATAAGAATAAATTCATAGAGATCCGTTAAATAATTAAAATCTCAGCACCCTTTGATAATGTTTATTATAGAGAACATAAAATACTATTTCACGCTAAAATACTAACATTACATATCATGATATTGAAATTTTTAATAACATAATTTATATTATATTTTGAAAAAAAATATAATTTTAAATTTATTTTAGATTATGTGATTTTATAAAGAGATTAAATAATAAAAATACATATTACATATTATTAATCACAAAATCCAATATAGTTAAATCTTGTTAAACACAAAACATTTCAATAGAAACTAATAAAACTATCTCATTATAAAATCAAAACAATTTGATGTAACGGGATTTATGAATATATGTTCAAAATATTATTTACTTCTCATAAAATTATGAGCTATATAACCTTTTTGAGAATGATATATTTTGAATTAATTCCTTATATTAGGATTCTTTATTCAATAATTCATTACTGGACTTTTGGAAATGATAATGAAACTATCATAATAAAATATTATATGAAAATTCCTAAAATTAAATTAAAATTAATGAATTATATGATTTATATACCACCCATGTACTCAAATACTACCACATCAATCGCACCTAAATTCACCAATATATTTTGAAAAATAATGTTATTTCCTTTCAGTTCATTAGGAAAAAAATACTTTTCCACAAAATTATTTCATCATGATGTTATCCTTATATGTTTTATACCTTAAAAAATGATGAATTAAAATATGAAATAAATTATATTGATAAATTTTGTACAAATTAATAATGGTAATATAAAACTATGTTAAGACTTGAAAATTAATTTGGATGATTCCAGGTTTCATTCACTATAATTTTCTCGAAAACAATTACTTATACATATATAAATCCTGATGTGTTATCTATAAGAAGTATGATGCCACAATATCTTAATTATTACTATATATTACATCAGTTATACAAGTATTTCTATATTTTTCCATACTATTATTGATATTAGATCCCATAGGATTCTCATATGCATAAATATTTTGAATTTTTTTAATTTATATAATGATATGTAAATACATTCATTGATTAAATCCCATTAAAAAGGTTATGGATAGAATTAAAAATATTAAAAATATTTTAACTTACATATCATGAAAATTTAAAAGAATAATTATATGTGTTTTGAAATTGGTTACACGTTTTTTTGTTTTTGAACCAAAAAATCATGCCCTTATTATTAAAAAAAATTACAAAGAAATTATGTTTTATAAAAAAATTATCTTCTAATACTATATAACAACCAATTGGAAAATGAAATGTACTATACATCTCATACCAACCTCTAAGGTTGGGTTTTTGGAAAAGAAATTATTTTAATTTTTTTTTAAAATATAGTCATAATAAATTTGTTCTTTAAAAATTATGAGGATGATATGAATAATAATAATCAATATGAAAACAAATTTAAAATAAATACTTATCATATTTCTAGAAGTTTATAAAATTCTCATGTGATATATAAGCTATGTCTGTTATTATGGATTCTAACCACAATAAAAGAGCAATTTTATCTTCCTAATATATTTATTCCTTAATATTATATCTTGTACCTAATTACCTAGACTTATCCAATGTTATCAAGCCTCTAATATATTTCGTATTTCTAAAAATTATCTCAGTTATTATATTAAGATAATGTTACGAAGAAATCGTTCGATGTTCACTGGATGTCTAAAAGGAAGTAGGAATCCCACAAAATTATAGTTATATGTAAAGTAAAGTAGGGATTCATGGAATATATATTGGTTTCTTTGATGGAAGGATAAAAATGATTTAACATCCAACTTGAAAAAAATTTGGAAGGATCACTCATGTAAATTCATTAAATAAATATGAAAATTTTAGAAGTGTGGTAATCCTATAAATTGAGAAAAATAATTTCAATCTAATGTAATGAATATAAACAATGAAATTAATTTAGAGATATATCAATAAAATACACCACTCGTACTAGAGTTCTATAAATTAAAAGAGATTGGAAGTTATGTGAATAAATGTACTAATCTAAGGGATATTGGTGATAATAGTCCACACAAACCTTTGATTTCAAATAAATAAGGGAAATGATATTAAATTGTTATAGTATAAGTGAGTTGTGATAGTTCTGGGACACATATTCTCCACTCTATAATTAGGGATTCTACATTGACATTTTTTTGAATAAGAACCACAAAAATATTATCCTTTTGTGAAATGTGATAAGATTTTTTGAATTGATTAGATGTAACTACATATATTACATATATATTTACTGAATAATGATATAAAATTTTATATTGTAAACCAACCTATGATCATCTATCAGGGAAAGGAATGACCCATACATCAAATAAATGTTTTTCATATGATGACATCTTATTTAAATAAAAGTATTGAATTATATTACAAAAGAACATATTATTTTATCATTACCTTTTAAGAAATTATTAGTTTATATTCTAGAATATATGGTCATGGTATATACCTTTTGTTGTGAGACATTAACAATGATTAAATTTATTGCTATTTGGATCCTTGATGTATATGTGATCAAATCATCATTGGGATTTGAAAATGGCCGATAAAATATTGAAAGAGTATTAAGGGTAACTATTTATGGAATTAATGTCGGTCAACATCAGATATTACATCATGAGGTGAAATTATGATTTCTTTTAACCTGTGAAATCAATTATAGTTTGTAAATATATAGAGATTGAATAAATGACTTTTGTATCATATTATTCATTAAAAGAACATTAGGAAAGAAAACGTCATCTAAAATTTCCATAAACTTCCATAATAAATGAATTCTAAATTTATCGAAGTATAATCAACGGATGATGAAATTCTTATGAACTTAAATTAAATCAATTAAATTTTAGTCCATAAGGGAATTATCACGAACGAAATAGAATCCATCTAGTTTAGAAAAATATCCATGATATAAAAATGTTGTCTATTTAATTTATTAATAAAACATAAATGTTATATTTTTTCATCACTTATTTATATTTTTCATGGTTAATATTATGGTGAAAAAGTTACTTATCACAGTATTTTTATCGATGGGAATAATTCTTCTCTTCCATATTCATTTTCATACTTCCCAAGAATTTTATCTTATTAAGAAACCCTGTTTTTATGACCTTGTAACATACTTTTGACACTTTTTAAGAGGAAAATTTATTATCCCTTTTTACGATGTGGTTTTTCCAAAAAAATTATTTTCAAATATCAGAAAATTGATTACAAAAAGGGAAATAAAATTGAGGGGGAAATTTTTTATTTGGGGAGAGTGTAAAACCCTGATATTTTCAAAAGTACACAATGTTCAATGGAATATACGACACAGAACACTAAACCTAAACAAACCCCAAAATATTATTATTTAAATATTTAATTTATAACCTAGCTATTAAATTTAAGAGTATGGATAAAATTACTAAATTATGAAATATACATAAAATTCTTACTCAATGAAAACTCATTGATTAATTATTTTTAATTAATTAATCAAATTCTATGAAAATTAATTTTATGTTTCATAAATGTGTTTTCAATAAAAATAATTTTTATGTTTTTTTCGATAAATTATAATGTTTAATTTCTTGAAAATATTTAATTTTTTTTCCATAAATTGTAATTTTTTAAATAATTATGTAAAAATTTTCATAGGATGACATTTTATATATTTTTTTAAAAAAATTCATTTTTCAGTGAATATTTAAAAAGGTATTTTTTACAGAAAAATATTTTTATCATTTATAAAGTTAAATTTTATTTTAGATGGTTTAAAAATAAAATGAATTATTTTATATTATTAATATATTATTATGTTCAATGTGATAAATTTTATTATTATTGAATCCTATATTGAAAAATTATTATTCAAAGAAGAGGATTTATCAAAAAAATCATTTTTAAAGATGTTACTTCATTTCATATTCCATATTTATTTTAATATTAACATAAAAACATTCTGTTTTTGAATTCAATAAAATTAATTACATATTTTGAATCTGGGGTTTTAAATTCCTTCAATATGACATTTTTATTTTTAGGCATTAAGAATTCTAACTCTTTTAAACTTTATCACTTCAATTTTGGGTAAATTGGGAGAATATATGTTAAAAATAAGAGATAACGCCATAATATTTATTCATAATTTACATAGTTTTAATTTAATTCAACCGTTATAATATTTGGAAAAAATAATTTTTTTTAAAAATCTTCTTTTAATGAATATGACATATTCAATATTTAATTCAATGAAAGTTACTAAATGTAAATATCATAGTCTTAAATGTTTGTTATACATCCATATAAGGTTAAAATAATTTAATTTAAGATTATAAATATCACTTTTTAGATTAATGAAATTATTTTCATGGATTAAATATATTTTGTAATATAATTAATTATTTAATTATAATAAATTCTTACATAACACTAATAATGTATTTATTTAATAAAATAAAATAAAATAAATTATAATTATAAAGTAAAAAATAATATTATATGAATTATTAAATGTTAAAAAATAGTTTTATAGATATATATGATCTATTGGGGAGGTCCTAAATAATTGTATTTCAATTATTCCTTAGTCTTGATGTATTTAATGTCACATTATTTTAAAATAGTTAAAAATGACATAAAGATATTTTATGATAAAAAATATTTTATTAAATGATTATAAATTCATAAAAACATATATTTGGCCACCCTAATATAATATTTTTTTAAAAATATACCATAATCTCTTTATGGGTATTTTCATCATTTATATTAACCATGATTACTCTTACTGTGTTTAAAACATAAATATTTTTGTAATTTTGAATAGGGTTATCTATGTAATAAAACAACATCATAAGAATGAACATTTGATCCAAACATGTAATATTTTTATTTTTTAGGGGGTTTATACTCATACTCATTATAGAGTGGAACTATATCAATTTTTATCCATTTTTATTTCAAATTAATTTATATTAATTAAAAATTATATGAAATTTAAAGGTTTCCCTCCCCTAAATTTTAAATGGGAACTATATGATTATTTTATTCACACCAATTTGTACTTAATATATCCACAATACCCTAAAAATTCATCCTCAACTTCTTTAGACACATTCTGGATGTTTTGGTACTCTAAAAATACCAGCCCTAGGATATATAAGATAATAACTAAATTATTTTTCAAAGAGTTTGTAATTACCTTAATTGATCGCATTCTTTTTAAATTTTATTTTACCTCCTATAATTTGGATATATTTATTATAAATTTTACCACAAGTATCATACCTTTAATAATTCTTTTTATATTATGAAACATTCATTTTAAAAGTACATTCACAACAAATTTCTTGTTAAAGTATCGCTCGTGTGTTTGAATAGTTTTCCATCTCCATATAGCAATGAAATTTATTTTTCACTACCATATTTCATAGATGAGTATATTGATGGGATACAATTTTATATATGATATATATATATATATAATTATAGTAATAAAATTATAATAATAATATAAAATATATCTTTTCACCTTCCAAACAATTGGAAAAAAACAACATTGATCATTCATAAGTGTGGACTACCACCTTCTAAATACTGTGTGACTTCCATATTTTATGTTATAAATTGTTGTAAATAAGGATGAATATGAAACTTTTTTGTTATTTTTATGATATCGTAATGTTTCTAGAAATTATAATTATCATTTACCTTTATTTCATTTCATAGTGTGATAAATGAAAACATCATTCATGAGTATATATGACCCATCGTCTCAATGAATAATGTAATAAATTTTTCTATCTATACCATTATGGATGACTCAAAAGTATATATATAATTAATATATATGATATTAGAATCATATACATGATACATGTATATAATTATAAAAATTTAATATTATTTTATAGTAATATAAACAACATTTGAAGCATGTCGATCTCGAAGTAATCGATTTTAATCTCGTTAGTATTTCTGTGAGACACATGCCTTATTCACCAATTTTATATTTTATTTGGAGTCTATACAAAGCATAATTTATATTAATTATAATTATAAGGAATATTATTGGGATATAAATATCCTTTTTTGGAAATCTCTTTCACAAGGTTTATGATTTTAAATATAAATAAGAAAACAGTGTTTCATATTATGAAAGTATTGTTTATTCTATTTTTAATTATTATGTTTCCAAAGAAAAAATTAATATGTTATACCTATAAAGAAAATCATGAATTTTTTTATCTTATTTTTATTTCATGATAATATCTTTCACCCTTCATTATCCTCAACTTATGTACTCAAGAGTCCAAAAATTCGTTTTTAAGAAAAATCCACTTTATATCTCTCTTCGGTCGAATGATGTTTTTTATACATATAATTGTTTAAAAAATACTTTAAAAGAAGGTTTTTTAATATTTTACTTTAATTTAATTATTAAATTTTATTCCCAGTATTAGATTTCAAAAAATATTTTAATAGAAATATTCTTGTCATTTTTATAAGGGGTATTTTTTGACTTTTTATTTCAATATTAATGGAATGTTTTATATCATATATTGTTTGTGATGAATATACAAAGTTATAGACATATCATGGATTTGAATATTTTATAAAATATTTCTATAGTTGTTTTTAAAAAACAATCAAATTTAAAAAATTATTTTAATTTACTGAAATAGAAATCAAAATGTTATTTTCTTCATAAAATGTTCTAAGTGATATTTCAAAATGACTATCCATATAATATAAAAAAATTACATTTTTATTAAAGGGTATGTGATCCAAGGATACCATACTGATTCATTTTATAGATGTTTTATAATTTTTATGGGGATATGTTTATAAAACATGTTTCGGTTTTAGGGGTTATACTATGATAACATGTTTATAAAACCAATTTATTAATTTGTGGGTTTTCATAAGATAAATGATTAATTATCTACTGTAAATCTTCAATATAGTTTTCAATATGTTTTGGGTGGGAATTATATAACCCTATAATGAATATTGGTAATGTTGGATAACTCTTGAGGTAAATATCTTATTTGTGAACCTAATTTTCATATTCACAATTTTATGCATGGACCTGGTTTCTATATCCATAATATTTTGCATGGAATTATTATTCATGTGAAAAATTGTATTCATAGACATAAGCATCATATTTATATGAATGTGAAATTAATTGGTTTTCATGACTATAAGGTTATTCCTGTAATGATATTTCATGCCCTTAATATCATATGTGGACCCATTTCAGGTACATATGTTTATATGATGGCCATATTTCATGTCCTTGATATTATGAGTGAAGCCATTTCTAATAATACATGTTCATAATGATCTATGTTTATATCTGTGACACAATCTAATGTATTAGGAAAATTTTCTACTACCATGAATCATGCTATTTGATTCTTTTATGATTCCAATCTTATGAATTGTTATGCTTTAGGTAATTACAAAATTTTATGATATTGAAAATTTTGGTTGTCTATTTAAAATATTAATATCATATTATCACACCATTTTATTATTTTTATTGTTATTTAATATTTGATATCTTGTTTTTTACCCAAACTATGAATTTGAGCTCACCCTTTACAATATTTTCCTCACTTGTATTATGAATAATGTAATTTGAAAATATATATTTTAGAAGGTTTCCAGTTATGAAGAAGTTAGTAGGATGAAATTTAGATAATTTATCAACCGGTTATTCGGGTGTTCAGGTATCCATAGGCATTAAACCTATATGATTATGTGATTGATCAGTTATTATTTAATGAATATTTATCTTTTAAGATTTGAAATATATTGTTTATTGGAATGGAATTATATAAAAAATTAATTTTAATATATTACATATATATATTAATAATCTTATAAAATAGTTGATTAAGTTAGTTGTTCTTACTTTTAAGTAGTATATAGTATATTTGGGAAAGTGGGAATATAAGTTTTTTGTGTTTCACCACAATTTAAATTTTTAAAACATTTTATGTTTATGAACTCAATATAATTTATATAGTGTGTGCCCATCCTATTAGATATATCATATCATGATTTACGCTTTAATCATTGTATTAGAAGTTCAATTTCAATCCCACTTTTCAATAAAATTTTATGAAAATAAATTTTATGTAAAAAAGGAAATTGAGAACTCAACTCATTAACCCATGATCTATAACAATTATTGTTGAGATAATTCTTTATATCCATTGAATCATAATCCCTATGTTTTCATATATTTGTATATTCTATTTTTCTCAAGGAAAAAATTTATGTTTTTATTCAAGTCATCCATGATGATGAATTTATTCCTAGTGAATGTATAGAATTGTAAATGAAAGATCACATTCAATTTAAGGATGAATTATTAAACCTAACCAAATTTTACTTCTTAACAATGTTTTCCAATATATTTTGAAACAAATTTCCTTATTATCACATGTAACCATTGAAATTCAATTAAATGTTTACAAAAATATTTTTTTACTACATCTATAGTGTACGATTATAATAATGGGTTTTCAAAATATTAAAAAATTGATTTCTATTAATTATAAATTTAAATGTTTTATATTCCACTAAAATATTTATTTATAAAACTTATTTAATTTCATTTTTCTATTTTTTTAATTTTTTTCAAAAATAAAAAATTTAGAATGGATTCACCTGACATGTAGGAAAAACTTTGTCTTTTTTGAGGCTCTTATATTAGAGGTTATATTAAAAAAGTAATATATTAATTATGTTAAACCTTCACCTTCTTTAAACTATTATGTATTTTTCAATAATCCACTATGGTAATTTATTTTCTATGTTTTTTAAATTTTTTGACCTCTTAAAATATAACATTTAAAAGTGACTCCAATATTAACTTTTAATACTAAGATAAAATATTTTTGAAAAGAACCCTTTTCCTATTTTTATTTCTTTTTCTTTTTTAAACATAAAGGATTATTATCCTTGTATATTTATTTCGATGAATGAGAATACAATTTTTTTAAAGAAATTATTTATAAATAATTAGTTGTTAGTATCAGATGTTTGATTCATGATTTGAATTTTTTTATAGAATATATAAATGTGGTAAAATAAATATTTATTTACATGGGTAGTTTTTTATGTGAAGAATAAAAAAAATATCCCATTGGATTTTATATTTTATTGAATGATTAATCTAGAAAATATATTTATGGATGAGGGATGGGGGAGGTCCTATATCTCTCACTCATTAATTATTTATTGGTTAAAAACCCGTGAATTAAGAATGTTAAATGTATAATTATGTTTGTTTGTTATAGCATGATGGAATTTTTTTTATTAAAAAACATGATGCATGAATGTTTTTAGTCCACAACATTATGTGTTGATTTTTAGTTCATAAAATTATAATATAAATATGTTAATTATTTCAGAAATGATATTAATTACATTATGTTTGATTAACTTGTTGTATTTTCATATCGTAATACTTTTATTATAATCTATAGATTTTGATTATTATCTTGTGAGTCTAATATTTCTTTCATGAAATTTATTTGTGCAATTGATATTTCATATCCCTCTACAATGATTTATTAAAAAAAATTATATATTTTTTAATATGTAATTTATTTTATTACAATTCTTTTTATATATTTATTATCAATCACTTACTAACATATAGATAAGTATTACCTTATATTGTTATTTATCTCACAACATTCTATTATACCTATTCCTTAGGTAATGAAGATAATTATAAAATGATGAATCTCTTGAAGAAAGTTTAGATGAGTTCGTTTAAAAATAAATGTTCACATGTGTTATAAAATAAATATCTTGTGTAAATAAACCTCAATAACACTAAACCAAATGGTTCTCTAAGTTCTGTGAGATTTTATTCATATTTAACACTAATATTATATTTTATAATATTATTCTTGGATAATCTCAAACTGTATCAATGTTAATTTTTTAAAATGTATTTATTTGTTGATATTGACTCAATTGTACAAATATGGGGTATTTCATTTTTTATCAAAAGAGTGTTATATTTTTTATGATTCGTTCTATTAAATTTTTATTATAAAATTACATTAGTGAATTCCCTCGGGATAATGAAAATGGATAAGTCTATGTAAATGATTCATTAAAAAAATATTTCATTCATGTATAGATAATAATAATTAATTTATGATTTATTACAAATTTATTAAGTAGATGTAACCCTCAAATTGGTTTATTGGTTATTAAATCAATTGTCACTTGATTTGAAAAAGAGAGGGGCCATATTACCCATCTGATGTGGAACTCATAAAGTATGTGTTAAGGTCAATATCAATATTTTTAAATAAAATTCAGATTGATATATTATATTAAGAAATCAAAATATATATTATGAGTGAAACCATAAAACTCCAACATTGTAATGAGAGTTATTTTTCATGAAATGAAATATAATGTTATAATATTTATGTGCATGTAATATTGAAGTTGAATTTTTAAACTTATAAAAATTCCATATGTTGTTAGTTATTAAAAATTTAAATTATGTCCAATTGGTTTTGGAAATTGTTAGAACTATGAGTAATCATGTTTTTCGTTTACATGGTGGAAAATATAGTTATTTTTTTATTGTGAAACAATGTGTGGTAGAAGATAATATTAAAAATCTAAGATAGTTTTCTCACCAAAAAATCTGATGTTATGATTAATAAATTGAATATCAAAAACCAATAAAACCAATGGATATAAGGAAGGATTTTTATAGAATATCCCAAGGAAAATATTTTGAATGAATGAATATTAAACATTACATGTATAATGAATGTGTGAAGAGTAATGTAAGGAAATGTCTCAGAAACGAGAATATATTTAATGTGAGGAAGGATTTTCCAATGAGCTCATGACTATAGAGTTTAGAAAAGGAATCTTATAAATATAATAGCATGAATGAATTAAAAATACATATAATGTATGTATTTTAGGAATTATGAAAATTAATATCCTATTACAATAGGATAATAAGAATAATTAAACTCAATAACCACCTAAACCAAGAGAATAGAGTAAATCCTATGCCTAGACAACAATCAATATCAATTATAATTATTATGGTATTTTGGTTATAATTAACTTAAAATTTATTAAATTATTATATATTTTACATTTTATTGAATATTAAAAATCAAATTTAAAAAAATATGATGGGTTTCATTACATATTGTCCCTCAAGTCAAATGGACCACTATGAGTTATAGTGAATAAATGGATTTCTTTTACAATTCCTCGATGTCATTCAAATATATAAAACCAAAAACAATACCACCAAGAAGAAAATATAGTTCTACTATGTTCAAATACTTATAATACCATGTAAATGATAAACTCCACTTCCACCTCCAACTAGAAGAATCATGTATCTTCTTCATTCAAAACCCATCACATTATGTTTTTTTCCTCTTCGTGGTTTCATTAGCATCACGTAGAAAAAACAAAATCCTCAATGGAAAATTGTTAGGATGTATTTAAATATACATAATAATGATTATTAGAATTGAATTTTAGCTCAACCAACCTAAAACTAGTTCCAAATCACGTGTGATATTAATTTTTAAAAGCTTTCCTGATACTGGATGTATCAGTATCCCTTTTAATTTCATTAGAAATTAGATGCATGTTCTCAGGAATCTAAACTACAACATTCTTCAAGAAATAATCCATATATATATATATGAAAATTATAATTATGGTTCATTTTACCCATTTTCATTATCTCTTCATCCATAATATACTCCATTATTTTTCCGTCATAACATTATAAAATAGGTATTTTTCATTCATTCTGAAAAACTCTTGATGAAACTAGAATTAACAACATATTTCATTTAGAAATTATTTTTATAATATCTAAATATTATTCATCATGAATAATATATGAATCATGATATAGGTATCATTATTTTCTTTATTTAAATCTGGGAATAATTCCACTATGAAAATTTCATATTTTATATCACCTCATTTAAACTTGTGCATGATCAAGAAATATTCATATTAAAATAGAAATGAACACTACAAATCCTCAAAAATAAATTCATTAAAAAAATATCTCTGATTTACATGTATTCATGAAGATGGATATGTTTCTAAATTGATAACATATAAATCAACTACGGGGCTTTAAAAAGGATACATAGAAATTAGCTTCTTGATTCTCAAAATGATACATAATAATCAACAACATGAATCACCATTGCAGATTCAGAATTTACGCCATGGTGTAGTGCCCTGCTATTATCATGAACTAAAACACTCAAAAATATTATTATGTTGAAATATTATATACTATGATTTATCCCAATTATAATAATAATTTAATTATTTTGTTGAATTCATACAATCATTGATATAAGTAAAACTGCCAGTGTGAACATATTTTTATATAGGGAGATTCATCCATTATATGATTGTCCTCATAGATTATCTAATATAGAGTTCAAATAAACCCTAGGATTAACCATATATTTATACTATTTTCCAATTATTTTGCATAATGAAGATTCTTTTTTACCCTTATAAATCCCAGTAGTATCCTTATATAAGATTCCATATACTCTAATTTAGATTTTGAAACTCAGTTCTCCCCTTATACAGCCAAAGAGTTCCCATACAAAATATTTCTTGTACCCATAATTAAACATTGGATTCTTGGATTTACACACAAGAAGCCATTTTGTACCCTCACACAATCATCAATGTACATTTACTCTATGGCTGGTTACCCTTACGTTTGTTGTTATATTAATTAGTTACCTATAAATAGTACCTGATAACCATTATCTGAGATTCCATATTTATTGACTAAACCTTATGTAACCTAGAAGATACCCTTATGTTAGTTGTTTAAATAAAAAAATTACTTTAAATGATTGATGGTTCAACATTATATATAATTTTGATTTTCCTAATATCTTTACTAGTTCACTATTAAAAAACCTCACGAGTTTCTCAAAAAATTTATAGAGATAGAAATTTAGCTTTCTGTATATATAACATACATATATTAATGTAATAAAATTCATAGTGAACCATTTCATATATATCTAAATATAATAGGCCTCATCTCAAGCCTTTGACAACTAGTCTTGAGGCCTTTTATAAACCATTAAACTTCATATACAATATATCTACAACTAGAAACATGTTTATTTTGTTTCTATGAATATATTCCTAATATCATCAATTATTCAAGGATAACAGCTCAATAATGACAACAAATCACATTAAATTAATCCATAACAATTCTCCATGAATCACGGCTTACCCCACTAATACATATCAACTTATTGAAAATAAATGCAGTAGTTCGACACAAAAATCTCCTCTATAGTTCTTTCAATATTTCTTGACATCATTAAAATAAATATTTATACTAAAATCTCCCTAACAATTTTTTTTCAATCAAATGAAATGGATAAGTGTGGTTCTTCTCATCTCACATTTCATTCGAAAAACATATTATCTTCTATTATATGATTGTTTCTTGAACTCTTCTAAGAGAGGAATCATATGACACAGTTCTCATAGAAAGGAACCTTTATTAAATAAATTCTCAATCAATATGGTCATATATGATTTAGAAAACAATATATAAATAGTAATTGTTTTCAATTATTTCCATAAATTACAATTCATGTGAAACCATTGTCCCTGTTTATTAGGTCAGAAATAGTGGATTTATATTAATATATTGATTTAAATGAAACATGATATATTATATCATCTCAAAAATGCAATATAGTTCATGTGTACGTCATGTAACTCCCCATTTTATTCTCTTATTTTAATAACTAAGGCTCTCCCTTTACAGGTACATGTAATACTATCATAAACTAGTTACAAATGTGATTCTCATACAAAAAACCACCAATTTTGAATACTATCTATAACTTCAAGATTCAATGGAATATATTATAAGAAAATATTACACTCAAGGTTTCTACCCCTTATGTCATGTACTCCCCTTATTTTACTCCATTCTATTCATTATAACCGATGATGGAAAATCTATTCATGTTTTCCTACATTGATTTCCTTCAAATTCCCCATCAATTCACTTTATTATAGGTCAAAAAAAATAATTCTGGAAAATGTTTGGAACACTTGGTTTCATAAAAATAGAATTAAGACTTAACGGCTAATAATAATCATGGATGTCCCTTTCATCCAATATCAACATGGGATGGTTTATTTAAAATCATCATAATATGTTGAGTCTCAATTAAATAATAAGCTTATTTTTTCCATGAATATTTTCTTTTTGTGGAATTCAATTTTCAATTTTATTTCTTATAGATATTTATGTTATTAATTGGAAAAAAATTGAAAAAACAAACTTAATTTCAGAGTCCAAATTAGTTACTTTACATTATTTATATTTCATAGATTCCATTAGTTTTTTAGCCAATGTCATATGATATGCCAAAGGAATTTAAAAAATATTTTTTACATTTATATTCATAAAATTGGTTTTATTTTGAAATTTTCTCCTTCCCCATATTTGGGAACATATCCTTCTAAATTTTTCAATCATACAACAGATTTATGACTATTTTAGTGGAATCTAACATGAACATTTTATGAATTTGAAATTGGTTTTTTACATGTAGATGTGATCAACAGCATGTAACATGTTTTATCCATTAATATTTTTGCTCATATTCAAACTATAAATAGACCGCGGTTTAGTGAACTTTCCTAGAAATGAAATTATAGGCCAACAAGAATATGCATTGAGTAAATAAATACGACAGTACCAGAAAAATCCGTGAAACTTTGTTAATTTTTTTTGTATGCAGGTATTTCTATTTTAATATCATGTTACAAACGTGACCTCACATTTTAGATGGTCATATCATCCTTGAAAAATTATTCCCTTTCCTTTATGTTTATGATTTCATATATGTAATTGTGGCCCTAACATATATTCAGTTATAATTATGACACGGACTATTAGTAATAATATATCTATGCTGAATATTAAAAGTATAATATTTCCCATAGTTGTTGCAACCCGTTATATAAATTTCTTAATAAGATCATCCATTTACACACAATGATTTAGTGGTGATTATTAGGATAGTTTAATATCATTTTTAACAATGATATATATTTATTGGGATTCAAATTACTTTTCTTCTTTATATATACCCTTATTTTGAAGATCATTTTCTATCTTTTAAATATCAAAAGAAATTAATTTTTTTCTTGATATCATCAATGTAATTCACTTCATTCCTTCAAATATATTAATTATTAGTGACAACCGTTTTATTTTATTTCTAAAACTTCATTATATCTGACTGTAGTATTTGTATCTAACAGATGTTTAGTTCTATTTTCTGTTTCATCTCCAACTAAAGTTCATCACTTTTATTACTATTAACAATTATAATTGATGAATTAGTTCGTTTCACTATAATGGGATCGAATTAAACAACATCATCCAAAAAACAATTCTGAATATTTTATCTTTTTGTTCATTATATTTTACTTATTTCTTCTAAAATTGTTACTTTCTTTGTAAATTTTTTTTGAGGTCTCTCATCATTTAGTTCTTATTCTGAATCTTCAAAATTCTTCCTTGGAGAGTTTTTGGGATGATTATCATAGTCAATATAGTTTAAAAAAATTAATGTTTTTAATAAATCACATCCAAAATCCCTTTTTTAATCATTTTGATATAATATCCACAATACGATTAAATCCATATGCATTCTTATTTCCTTCTAAATAACCTAAATCGTCAATCTATTAATAATTATATTTTTTATTATTATTACCTCAAATCCCATTTGAAAAATATTATTTTTCTTGAAGGTTGTAATTTTCCTCAAATCAAAATATATGAGATTATTTTATTTTTCTTCACAATATAAATACTGTCTTTATTCTAAGGTTGATTTTATGCAAATCAAGATAATTATTCATCAGTTTTTTTTGAAAATTATATTGCAATCTCACATCCCAAAAATCCCCAAATGCTTCCAACTATCTTATTGAATACAGTGGGAAATTCATTTTTTATATCATTTATTAGTCTTGTTTGAATCCACAAACTATATCCTTAAAATATACAATTTTTTCACTCATATTGATATTACCTCCAGAGTTACTCTTTAATTTTTCCTAGATATCCATGGTAGTTTGGTGTCCCATTTCCTTTTTTTTCTTTTACAATAGAGAAATCGAGATGAAATTTTTATCCTTTACAGATTATTCTACATTTTCCTTATCATCATCTTTTATATTTTCAACATAATTAAATAGGGGAAAACAAATTATATCACCATAATTCATATATATGAAAAGTGATAGGAGATATCAAATGATACTATCACTATAAATATGATATTTATTCCCATAAATTTTTTAAAAACCTCTTATCTTGGATGAATTATGATTATCCATCCCATATAGTTATTCTTAAATCATTAGTGGGGATCATTCCTTTTATTCCACATGTAATTATCTAGGATGAGAATATTGTTGAAATGGGTTGAATTATTAGTCTTCCTTTATGAATTATTCTCCTATTAAATTCATCCTCTTCAACTGGTTAATGTTCATGATCTACTCATGAATATTTATAATTTCCTAAAATTTTGTGTAATAATAAACTATATGAAATAATAAATAGTATTTACATGGATTAAAAATAAATAATACTCCTTTGTGGAACCATTTTTTCATATGGTTTTATATTCTTCACTATCAATCATGTAACTAAAACAAATATCTTTTCCATCATAGTCAACATAGAGTACCAAAATGATCCCCACATCACACAAAAAATAGAAGATTCATTCCAATTATATCACCATGTGGATGATACTATTATCTTTTTTAATGAATATGAAGAGTAGAATTATTATCTTATTCTAAATTGTTACTTTAGGACCACATGTAAATAAAATATTCCTCAATGAAAAAATGTTTCTACATCTATACATGTGTACCTTTTTAACATAATAAATTGTGCATTTAACAGCTATTAGCCATGAACCCCTTATAGATATAGTGTGATCACGATTCTCCTCAGCTTCATTATTACATGATGTATTAGTCCCTCTAAAATTTCCCTTTAAAAATTGATTATTGATCTCTCACTTCTCAACAACTAACATATTTGACAAACTAAAAAATCTATCATGTTTATAATTATTATAGAATATTTGTTTTCTCGTTTACATGGTATTTTCATCCATATTATACTATAATATTTCTTGATTACAACTGCTTGAAATAAAAAAATGTTAATC
The DNA here is from genome assembly GCA_963277665.1 of Viscum album. Taxonomy (NCBI): domain Eukaryota; kingdom Viridiplantae; phylum Streptophyta; class Magnoliopsida; order Santalales; family Viscaceae; genus Viscum; species Viscum album. The sequence continues at coordinate 63,334,716 of OY728136.1, read as the reverse complement.
TCCCATTATATTTCATCATAATGAATCCTAAATTAATGTTATATTTATTATTTATATGATATTAATAATATCTCAAAACTAATCCTCATCGATTTTTCATGAATCATGATCTATAAATAATTATTTAATTCATTAAATGATAGGCTTAATTGTCTCATCCTAATTTAATCCTTTTTATATCCTAATTTAAATACACTATTATTCATTATATATTCATGTTCATGTATATGTGAACTCAAAAATTCTTAAATATATATTCATTAAAAAACATGATATATTTTATTTTCATCGTAAAAACACTTTTGTCTCCCAACCCATTTTTATATGTTTTAACATCTAGGGAGTGCATCTTAATAGTAACACATGTATCTTTCCCCCCTATTCCTACTTTCTAGGGGCAAGAAAGCTCCACTATCATGGTTAGCTATGTTGACTCCTAGATTGAAACAAGATAATTAGATGTAGGTTCTTCTTTTCATTATTCCCCCATGGAGGTCATTATATATTCGGGGTCTCACTCATAAATTTGATTCATGTTCTTGAAAATCATTTGCAATGTCATCTCGTAGTAGATTCCGATTATTTAATACTTTATATCAATAGGGTAGAATCCTTTATTTATATAAGATGGTTACATTACAACTTTGGGGTATATCGGGATGCAGGGTCTGTTGTGAACTTGGGAACTCTTCTACTTTTTATTTTGATGTTATCTCATATGAGGTATCTAGGGCACAAAAACTGAATCATCCCATGTTGATCATAAGGTAATTATCACTGGGGGAATAAGTATTCTAATGTCTAATCCTTACGGATTCCAATATTTTTGGAACAAGGTAGGTATTATGGGTTAGGGTGAATGTGCATTTTCTTTTGGGGTAGGAAATATGGTTAAGGTTTTATGGGGACGAAATGAGTGTATTTCTTACTTCCATCGGGAAAAAATAGGCATATTGTTAATATATTCTATAGATAAAATGGGCATAGAATTAATATCTTGTAGGTAAAACATAAACATGATTTTAAATTAGTGTATAAGTTTAATGGGAAAATGATTAGTGTCTTATGTTGAAATAATTAGAATAGTTTTAATGTTTTATTGGGAGAGAATGGGAACATGATTAATGAATTACGGGGACAGACTGGGAACATGTTTAATGTCTTGGGGAGAATAACTCATGTAGGTTTAATGTCATATGGGGATTGAATGAGTACCAGTTTAATGATGTGAAGATATAGGATGGTTGGGTGTTTAATGTTTTGTGGAGACAAAATGGGATTAGTTTTAATGTCTTGTGGGGACATAAGGGGTTTAGATTTAATATATTGTGAAGATAGTATGATCAAAATTCCCAATTGTGGTGGATCAAGAGGTATATCTCTATGAGAGAATATGTAACACATACATGGATGGATCAGTACACCCCATGGAGGTAGATATATGAGGTGAGTCCATAGGAGGGAAGATGTCACACAATAATGGATGGATCATAACACCTCGTGGAGGTAGTTATATGAAGTGATTTCCAAGGGTGGAAGAAATTCCACATGGGGTGTACTGATCCATCCATGTATGTGTTACATATTCTCTCATAGATGTCACACAATAATGGATGGATCATAACACCTCGTGGAGGTAGTTATATGAAGTGATTTCCAAGGATGGAAGAAATTCCACATGAATAGTTTGACTAGAATACCCCATGGAGGTTGATCTTTGAGATGCATCCATAAAAGGAAAGGAAGAACACCTGAGATTAACAATGGATCATAATTCTCTATTGAGGATGATCCATAGTTTCATCCCTAGGAAGGAATATGTCACGCCATAGTTTACTGAAGGATCAGAATGCCCTGTTGTAGAATATTCATGGAATCCTCTATAGGAGGGAAGATGTCACATCTGAGTTTATTGATGGATTAGAACAACCAATTCAGCTTGATAAAAAGGTGTGTCCCTTGGGGGGAATATGTGACACTTGAGTTTATCGATGGATCAAAACACCATATTGAGGTTTATCCAAAGGTGTATCCACATGAGGGAAGATATTAAACATCAGTTTACTGATGGATTAAAACTCCCTGTGGAGGTTGATATTCATTTTCATTACTAATATGGGATATTTCAAAAAAAAATTTACCTATGGATCATAATTTCTAATTTTGGAGTATTTATAGATGAGTCCCTACTAGGGAAGATATGACACCTGAGTTTACCAATGGATCAGAACACCCTCTTAAGGATGATTTGAAGGTGCATCCTCAGAAGGGAATATTTCAAAACAATGTTTAAAAATGGAAGGATTGAACATTTGGTTGGCATCCTTTCTTCCTTATATAAGTGAAAAATATCAAAACCCGCATATTTGGTTTCCAAATTTTATTTTTTCTTGATAGGACTAATCCATTCCGTTTAATTTTTGGCGAAAATGATGCTCGTGTCACAACTGAGAATCAATGGGGGATGATGTGGGGCATATACCTGGAAGATACCCTTTTCAAGAGGATCACACATTTGGGATCTGTGTGTGGAATAAAATTGAAGACTACTCAATGCATAACTAGGATCTGTGAATGTTTTGATGGAGCTTACGTGTGGAAGCTTTCCATTATATCCTCTTAATTTTAGGTCAAGAGGGAATACCATGTCCATTTCTAGGGGTATGATTATAGTTTAACACCATGTGAATTTAAATGGTGTCTTGGGAATATGAATTAAGGATAAAAATGATTTCCTCCCAACAATATGTCATGAAGGCATCCCATGTTCATTGTGTGGGATAAAATTATAGTTTAAAACATGGGGAACTATGTGGTGCATATAGAATAAGCATTAAGATTCCCCTCATTTAATCTTCATTTCAGGTCAAGATGGTAGCCTTACTATCAAGTTGGTCATGTCATTTGAGTAAGGATTACACCCTGGGAGGAGGCCTGTGGGAGATTCTTGGGATTAGTATGGATACATGTGGGTCTTGTAGTTTAGAGCTTCCCATTCAACATAATCATGTCATGTGATGAGGCAATCTTGAAATTCTTATGGGTCTAGGGATCTAATTGAGGAATACACATGATGAGGTGACCCATGGTTTTTGTTTAGTTTTTGACTCATGATCAGGGAACCAGTAATATTAGTCTTAATGATTAAGGATTCTTGTATTTGTTACAGTTTGAATCATATGTTTTTAATATAGGGTGTACTATAGTTTAGCATCATGTACTGAAAAATATGGTGGTCATCTCGTATTCATGGGAAGAGGCATCATACACTTGATTCATTAGGCATCTCATGTTTATCTTTAGAGGAATCCTATGTTTTCCATATAGGGTATACTATAGTTTAATGTCATTTATTGAGGATAAATGGGGTCATCTAGTGGTCATGGTATGAGGAATCTTATGCTTGATGCATAGGTAATCTCATGTTAGTCATTGGAGGCATCATTTTTTTGTCATGTAGGGTATAATATAGTTTAAATTCAAGTATAAAAGACTAAGAGGAAAAAGATTCCTCAAAATGGATGGTGTGGTACTAATTCAAGAGAAGCCCACTCAGTTTTAACTTATCGTAGGATTCAGGTGACGAGGTTTTAGGAGTTTCTTGAGAAGGATTTTGACTCAAGGTACTTAGGTAATCGAAGAAGAGAAACATAAATAGTGTAATGAGAAATAGACTAAGGGGAGTAGGTTGTCATAAGGTATTTTAGGGAGAAAATAGAAGTATATTGGCTCACATTGTTCTAGGGGTTGATGTTGGGATTTTATAAGGGAACAATTGAAAATTTCCTCAATCCATCCCAAAAAAGTTCATGGTTCGACTCTCTGGTTTTCATGGGGTCATTCATGGTAGTGAACAGATGGGGCCAAAGACCCATGACCACATTCCAATACTGATCTAGAGTAGGGGTGTATGCACGGAGCTACCATAGTATCTAGTATTGCGTGGAAATACATTATGGTAAAAAAGGTGCTTCACAATGATTCTCAACATTCGAGAAAGTATTATTAGAAAAATGAGGAATTTAAATGGGTATTGAAAACTATATTTCATAACTCTTTGGATCATCATAAAAATCAGAGCATCATGAGGAATATAAATCTTTGAAAATCATGTTCTTTAGGAACATATTTCTCATGAATCATTATAAAATTTTATCAAATATATTAAAGGGTTTTCATGAGGGATTTCATGAAGGATTAACCTTGTGGGAAGGAGCTATGTGAATTTAATAGGATCATCTGTTCTTCATGAATTGAATGTGATGTTGTATATCAGTGTATCATACCCATTAACAAATGTATGTGGGGTTAAATATAGTTTGTGGGTATTATGAAGAACAAATCCTTTCAAGATGATTTAGGGGATTCATAGTAGATGGCGATACATATAATTCAATGATGTTGCATGATGGTTACCATTAAATATCTTCATGTGCTTGAAGAGATCACCATGAATCTAGACATACATTTAACATAGGTCATCGTTAAACCTCTATGAACTGGACCTCCATTAATATGACTTCCACAAATAGAGCACCAGGAATAGACAACCACTAACTATTTCATCACAACCAGACCTCTTTTTATAGGACCTATGTGACCACCCTACCCCAAATGAGACATCCACTACCGAACATCTTTGAAAGGTGCCTCAATGAACTATTTTCTGGAATCCAACATTCAATCTACCATAATATCTGATTTTTAACTCCTTTAAGGCACTATAACTAATGAAATCTAATCTTATGACACTATATATTATTTTGGATCAGGTTTCTCAGAATTTGGTCCATCATTGTACTATTTTTAAATGATTCCAAAACTTTTATGTAGCAGTAGAATACATTATTCCAAATTGGTTGTCGGGGAAATAGTTACTTAATTATCTACTGATTTTATAGAATTTTTTAACATGAATCACCTACATGAAAAAGGCATTTACACGATGATGTAGTACCCTATTATTTTCTTGAACCAAAATAGTAAAATCTATTATTAATTTTGAATCCTTTATATTATGGTTTATCCCAAATACAACCTAAAATTAATTCCATTATATAATTGAAATATTCTATTATTTAGAGTGAATATATAGTGTGTAAATCTGATTATCCATATAGATTTTTAGATATTTCATTATACATGTTTTGTATCTAGTATAGAGTTCAAAAAATACTTAATATTACACCTACTCAGAAGTTTTTTTACCCTTATATGGGAAATGGATGCCCGCTTAACCATTACATAGCCTTGAGAACACCTAAAAATTATTTTTTTACCATTACATTAGCTTTAGAAACATGGGTGTATGCATAAAAGTTCTTGTAGTATTATAACACAAGATTTCCTATATACTTTTATCTAATTAGGAAAAACTATTTTACCATAATGTATGCTTGAAGTAAACTTTTTCAAGATTTATTATACACTTATCAAGTGCTCTGTAACCCATATGTGAATTGTGATATTCACGGGTTAACCTTACATTGCACCAAATTATACATTTGTGTGCTGGAATATATATGAGTTAACATTATGTATCCTCAAATATACTGTTTTTAGGCAGTTGTAAAAAAACATTACACTTACTTAAAGTTCAGTTCACCATCACGCTTCCTGATGTTTTTATCAGTACCAATAACAGTTCACCTTTATGTAGTCTAAGGTTGTTAATGACACGTTTATATAGAACCTTATTTTCCGTTATGTAGGTATAGTTTTCCATCACATAGGTAGTTTAATTCTCAGTTTAACATTATAATAGTATCCAATTATAGGATCCCAAGTATTTATAAAATAATACTTATTTATATCTATTAATATTTATTAATAAGATATTAATTTTTCATTATTGTGATGATTTTTCTAATAGAGTACTCGACACACAACAACGGGTTTCTCCAAAATCTTACATTGTACACAACTTTGAGTTATACTGAAAAATAAAATAATGTTATTATTAATTGAAATGGTAGTTAATTCCAAGATTTTATATTGAAGGTAATAAAAAAATAACTAAAATATGATTATACATGTTTATTAATTTTTTTTACATTTATCCGATAAATTTTAGAGGCTTAAAATGAGAATAAATCCAATTTTAAGCATAACATACTTTAATATTTTTAAATGGTTGTTTTACCACCTTTGACAGAGAACCTTTTTTAAATAAAGTTATTTTTCACTTTTATATGTTTTATTGGAAAAAATAAACTTATTATTTAGAATTGGGATATCAAAATTTTCCTTGGATGAAATTTTTGGTATTTTTTTGATGAAATTCATTTTAAAATGAATAGTGAAAAAACTACATTTTAAGTCAAAAATACATTTTCATATAATTTATATATATTGTAATATTTTGTTTTTAGTTGGTTTTAAATTTTAATTGGATTATTTCTTATCATTTAAACCAATTTGTTTCATTGAAAATAATTTCCCAATGAAATTGGACATAAACAGATTATAATCTTTTGATTGTTATAACTTATTAAAAACCCACTGTTTGTTTTTAACAATAAGAATTATTTTTAAATTTCATTCTCTTAATTATTATTTTTAACTCAAATAAATGTATTCCATATTTTAAATAATAAGTTATAAATTGTATGGATGGGTACCTTTTATTTTTGGACATTATGAATAGTACCTTTGGAAATTATTTTAATTTCCATGGTTAAATGGTAAATCTTGAAAATATGGGTAAAAAATAATAATACAATAATTTTAATCTACCCAAATACATTTTTAATCCTATTGGATGAGATATTTCCATTGATGGGAATCCTTGGATCAATTTCAGGACCCCAGGGAGTCTCTTGGGTGTGATATTGACATGTCATAAAAATTAATTTAATTTAAAGTGAATTATAACATAATCATGATTCTACTTTTAAACCAATTTTAATATTGGTTTAAATAACTGATCCATTTGAAAATAGAAAGAAATTATAAATATTATAATATTTAACACAACATGTGATTTTATTTATATTATTTAGATATAAAATAAATATACTTATTTATGACACAATGATGATTCAATGATTTTATTATTAATGAATGGTTTGTAGAAATAATAATATAAATATTAATATAAATTTCATTTAATTATTTAAATATCTTCCAAAAAATTTCTGTATTCTGCTGATATATTATATTTAATTTATTTTATTTTTTATGAGGAATACATTTTTATGGCTTTAAAAAAATTAAATACCAAGTAGGGTCAAAATTGAAATAAATGAGTTTTTAAAACAAATATTATTTTATTAAAAGATATAATTATCCTAAAAATATAAGATTCATTCAAATGAAATATATAATGTTGAAAATTTCATTAATGATCCACATTTGGGTATTTTGAAATTTTATGGTCCTTATAGTAACCATATATTGTGAAAATACAAGAAGACATGGTTAGAGTTATGGTTTTTAATGAAGGGTTAAAGTTAAAAGGTAATTTTAATTTTATGTCCTAAACATGTATAAAACTAGTTGGATGAGAGGATTATGGCCCATTATTATCTTATCTTTGACATATATCCCTTTGATACTATTATAATTCTAAAATCATTTTATAATAAAATAATATTTCAAGACATTCCAAAAGTTCCCCTCATCCCTATTATAAAAGGAAACTACCTATACCAACATAAATACTCCTCTAGAGCCTCTTAGATGATCTAAAATCTTTTAAAATAATTTCCCAACATCCCTCACTACCTCCTAAGAGATTTACATTTGTCATAATGAAATTCAAGAATTCCTTTTGGCTCAAATGAAAATCATTTACCCGTTTTTGAAGTAGCGTATTCTCTAAAGCTAATTTACATTATTTTTCTTCTCCACTTCCTATTCACATATTATTATCTGTTTAAATAACAACACTAGTATCCTCAATATATTATTTTATTTTTATGATAATAATTATAATTACACTTACACACACCTCCATCTAATGGATACAAACATATTGTTTTTGTGTACGACTTACTACTGCCTCACGAAATGATGATTGTCCAATTTTCCCAATCACCACTCATTGTGGTCATTATGATAGAACTGTATTTATAAATGATATATATTATATTAATATTTACTATATTCTTCTGTAATTTTTATTTACAACATAACATTATGCTTTCCATTATGTGTAAATATTGTAATTTCATTTGATGAAGTGTGGACTAGTGCCCTCTCAAAGTGATATAACACATTCATGCCACACATGGAATGTGTAAAGGATGGAATTATTGAACTTATTTAACATATAAACATATATACAATAATTTAATTAAAATATACCTATGTATCATTTATTTTTAATTCATTTATTATGAAAAAGAAATTGAAGTGGCGTTCATGAGTACGTACGACCTACTATCTCCATGAACGGTGCAATTTATTTATTATCTCCAAATGTTATGGAATAATATAAAATAAATATATACTGGAACTGTATGAAATTTAAATCATGATTAATATTTTTTAGATGATGTAATTTTGACGACATGAAAAATTTACAACAAACAGGTTCACATCAGACTCAAGTACCAAATATTGACAAAATGACAGATATGAACATTAATAATTATATGATTATAATAAAAAGGTAATAAGTTATGTAATAAGAATAATAAACTTGAAAAAGGTTCCAATGCTAATATAAATTTACATATGTTTATTTTTCAAGAAATTAGAGAAATAACTAGAGTAGTCAGACTCAATGTAAGGGACTTAATCTCAATCTCCTTTCATTGACGAATATTTTGATTTTACATTACATTATTTTATATGGTATATAATCAAACCCATTGAATTTCAATATCATTCAATAGTTTTTAAAATTGATCTTTTCCTATGAAGTGTTTTACAAAATGAAAAAGGAATATTTATTTTTAATGAATGCAGTGACACCGACCTTTCTTCCACGATGAGAATTATTTGATATTTGTATTCATCTACAAGAAGAAATGTATTTAAAAAATGAAAAACAAATACCATTTCTATTTTAGGGTATTCTAGTATTGAAAATGGTTTTTATAAGGGATTTATTATATCAATATCTTGATATGATGTCTTATTATTACAATGTGTAAATGGAATTTTTATTTTATTCATGTTCATGTATAATGATAATGTTATGGTTTTTTGGAATTTCTTATCTGTATGGGTGGTTTCATGATAAAATGATGGCAGATGATCCCGTGATAGCTCTCAAATGTATTGGGTAATGTGACAATGTAAAATGTAATGGATTCTCTATAGATACTTATCAAAAATACTATGGTGGATCTTCCAAACATAACCATTAAGGTTACACCCTATGTAGATTTGAGATCTACAATGTATGTGTGTAATTGATGCTAGAAGATACCTTTAGGATTTATGATTTCTACGATTTATTCATAAATCTTATGATTTCATGAGGTATCTTAAAGACCTTATATTTTATGAGTGAAAAGTATGATTTCATTGATTTGTATGTATTCATGGACTACTGTTTTTATATCTTATTTTATAACCTTTAATGACCTTTTTATACTCATCCTATGTTTTTGATATGTTTTTAATAGAATATAAGGAAGGGTAATATAACAGATGAATTCAACAAAACTTTTTGCAAGAAAATAATATTGTTTTTTAAGAATCTTATTTTTTCAAAAATTTGAATAGATTAAAAGTGTCTACATTATAATATTTGACCTATAATATATCATTTATGGCATAATTCTCAAAATATATAAACCAGAAAAGTTCCTCCATGGAAATAAAATTAGTTATTTATCATAAATAAATTTTATAAAATGTTTAAGGCTGGGACCTTATAGTTGGTACCATAGGTAGGTTTAGATAACATTTGGATTTAAGAGATTTTTAAATGTATATCCATAAATTATTTTTAATTTATGTAACATTTTGAATTATATATAATTTTAAGATTATTATGTTGATTCTTCTATGATATGTCAACATTCAGAATGGTTTTCCAGAGAGGAAATAGGGTAGCCATGATGGGAGGACATCAAGAGGAAAACCACCTACCAAATCGGTAACCAGAAACGGTTAGAATCAGATATGAATAGTTTTTTGTAGTGATGGAATAGTGGACTGATGCTATAAATGGTGGTGATATCCTTTTACAAGATTAGCCAGACTAGACACAAATAAACATGTCTGTAGTGGATCATTTCATGCGGCAAGATCGCCCAGCATTCTGAGGATCATCTGACCTTGTTCTAGCTTAAGGGTGGATTAATGAACTTGAAATTATTTTCTATGTTATTGGATGTTTATAACCTCAAATGGTTAGTCTTTTTGTTTACTGTTTTAAAGGTGAAGGTGTCTAGTGGGGTCTATGGTCAAAAATATCATTGATAGTTAGGATATTTATGCTCTTGATTGGGCTGTATTAAAAGGTATGTTTCTTGAGATATATTTTTATAAGGAATTTCAATTTTAGATGGATAAAAAAATTATAATTGAGGTGGAGGCATGACTTAGTTGCAACATATAAAGAAAAATACACTTTTCTGGAAAGGTATGTTGTATATTTCATAGGGAATCTTCTGTGTAAAATCAATCATTTTTACTCAGGAATAAATCCAATGTATCTAAGGGTATTAGCTTCCCATGAGTTCAATATTTATGGAATACATTTTTTATGTGCAAGGAAGGATTAAATGGAATTTTTTGATGATTAAGTGTTCTTTGAAAAAAAAATAAGAGTTATATGTGGAAGACGAAAGGGAAGAACTCTTCAGAAAATTATGATGGTAAGAAACTTAAGTTTACAGTTTGTGAAAAAAATGGTGAAACGTAGTGTGCGTAATTCCTTTTGAATAATGGTATGTAATTCTGATGTGGTAAATTGGACATAAGTCTCATAAATTTACTAAAACTGATATGGGTAATGATAAGATAAAATCTAATTTATAGTGAATAAAATGTTTAATGTTCAATTAAATGGTTCATTATGAAAATGAGTGTCAAGTGAAGAACTGAAATGACATAAACCATCCGAACTAAAAGTAGAAAGGCATGGTTAAATCCTTTGTAACTACTATAGTAGATATTGGGCCATTAAAATAATAGTATCCTGTAAATAATTTTTTTATTTAAATTATGTCAATGTGTTGTTTGATTCCAGATCTACATATTATTTTGTTTCTGAGGAATTTTCTAATAAATATGGGAATTTCATTTCATGATATGAATCTTGAACTTGTGTTAAAAACACATGGAGGAAATTTTGATACAAAACGAAATTATAATAACCTTCCTCTATTTGTGTGCAAATGAATCAGCCATCAAACCATATTTTTGTGCCTCCAGTAGGGTTTGATGTTATTTTGTGTATTATCCAAAAAAGATTTACTGAAGAGATAATGATTTTTATTTTTATATAAAATATCAGTTTGTGTACAAGAATGAACCCTTACTATTGATAACATATCAAAAAGCTGAGAAACTAGAAAAACATGGAAATGAATGTTACCTTTGACATATTTTTGAAAAAAAGAACTATTCAAATTAATGATGTTCTAGTGGTCAATGAGTATCTTGATGTTTTTCATAATGAGTTTCTTAGTTTAATACATAATCATGAAGTTGAATTTACTATTGAATTTGTTCCTTATGAAATTTTAATTTTAAAACCACCTTATCAAATGGATAAAATTAAGCTTTTAGATTTGAATAACAAATTTCAATAGTTATTAAGCAATGGTTTCAATCAACCTATCACATCACCCAGGGGTTATCCTTTCTTTTTTATTAAAAATAGAGATTTTTAAATGATAATTTTCTTTGATTATAGAGCCTTGAATAAAATCACTATTAATAATAAGTATCCTTTGACTCATATCAATGATTTTTTTGATCATCTCTAGGGAACCTAGTATTTTTCGAACACTTACATGATATTGGGGTACCATCAGTTGAATGTAAAATAATAATACATTATAAAGACCCTTTTTCATACTAGATATGACCATTGTGAATTTTTAGTTATGCCCTTTGGGAAAACCAACTCCCCGGCTATATTCACGGATCTTATGAATATAATTTTACATGAGTTATTCGATAAGTATGTTGTTGTCTTTGTTGATGATATTTTGGTATATTTTAAAAGTAAAAAAGAAGTATGAATGTCATTTTACAGTTGTTTTGTAGACATCAATATAAAAGGAACTGTATGGTAAATTTTAAAAGTGTGATTTTTTTGTTACGAAATATTTTATTCCATGGTCACATTATTTCTAAAGATGGCATAAATGTTGATCCTTTTAAAACAAAATTTTTTGAAGAATTATCAATTCACACAAATATAAATGAGATGGATAGTTTTCTTAGTTTATCTGGTTATTACCACATGTTTGTTGAAAATTTTCTATTGTTATCTATCCCACTGACTAAGGTAACTCATAAAGGTGTTATGTTCATATGAAAAAAGGAATGTTATGAATGTTTTTAGGAATACAAAAGAGGATTAATGAATGATCCAGTTTTGGCACTACCTTCAAGTAATGGTGAATTTTTTTATCTATACTAATGTTTCATTGAAAGGAATTGGATGTGTCCTAATAGTGAATGATCAGGTAATTGATTATGCTTCACATTAGTTGAAAAATCATGAGTTAAATTACCCTACACATTATTTGGAATTAGCTTTTGTGATTTATTCTTTAAAAAATTGGAGACATCGTCTATATAGTGTGATGTGTGAAATATATAATTATCCTAAAATATGGAAGTATATATTCCCTCATAAAAAATTAAACTTGAGAGAGAGGAGATGGCAGGAATCAATCATGAATTTTGATTTCAAGATTTATTCCCATCCATGAAAGGTAAATAATGTGGCTCAGACTTTGAGTCAAAAGAGTAATTCTATATTAATCATGCTACATTTTGAATGAGATCCTTTGGTTTTTGATTTGATAAATTTTGGATTATAAGTTGTCAGTGAATGAAATTAATATGTTTTGTTTTAGGTTTCAGTACAATCATCTCTATTGGATAAAATAATGAAAGAAAGAAAGAAGACATTGAGTAGCAGAAAAAGCTAGAATAGGATCAGAATGGTATGTTACCTAAATTTAACATTGATAAAGTCTATGTTATGAGGTTTGTAATGATATTATGTGTTCCTTGTAATTCACAATAGAACATTTAGTTTTTATGTGAATCTTATAGTTCTCTATTTTCAGTTCATCCCGGAACTACTAATATGTACATAGATCTTCAAGAGTATTACTACTGCGATGTATTTATAATCTATATTGCTGACTTTACCCCAAGATTTTTGATTTGTTAACTGGTTAAATCTATGTGACAATTATAGAAATTTATGCTTCAGCCTTTTCCATTTCCATATCAAAAAAGGGAAAATTACTCCATGGAATTCCTAGTAGGATTACCAAAGACTTCTCGAGGTAACAATGCAATAAGGGATATTGTTGATCGATTGACTAAATCTACTCATTTTATTTCTATTTATGATTCTATGTCTCTAGATAATATTTCTGGATTTTATGTTAAAGAGATAGTTAGGTTACATAGTTCCCCCCCCCTCTATTATATCTAATTGTGACCCCATGTAGACTTCTAACTTTTATAAGGCCCTTTAGAATTTATTTGGTACTGAATTAAATTTTATTACAACATATCATCTATAATCAGATGGGTAGTTAGAATGAACTATTTAGACATTAGAAGATATGCTATATGCTTGTTCAATTGATTACATGGGATGTTTGGGATAATATATTTATTTGATAGAGATTTCTTATAATAATAGTTTTCATTCAAATATACCGATGACACCTTTTAATGAATTTTATGGAAGTTGGTGTTGAACTCCATCTTTTTTGGATAAAATAGGTCAAAGGAAGTTGATTGGACTAGAATTGACACAAGAGATGGTATAAAAAAGTTCAGTTGATTCCAAATCAAATGAGAACATCTTATATCTGGATGAAAATTTAGGAGTATAATTGGATGAAGGATATTTTCTTTGAGTTTGGTGATAATGTCTTTCTCAATGTTTCTCCATGTAAAAGTATGATGTGTTTTTTCAATAAGGCAATGTTGAGTGTGAGGTTCATTAGACCCTATAAAATCTTGGATGAAGTTATTCAATTTCATACATAGTGTTTTTACCTCCACGTTTATCCTAGTCACATATTTTTTTCATGTTTCAATGTTGAGAAAGTATATTCTGCATCCATATCATGTATTGAGTCCAGAAGTACTTCAGTTGGAAGATAATATTTCTTATGAGGAACAACTAGTTTAGATTATTTAATGCATAAAGAAAGTGTTGAAGAATAATATAATTCATTAGGTAATTGTTTTAAAAAAAACCATATGGTTAAAGAGGAAACATGGGAATATAAAAATGCTATTATGGATAAATACACCGACTTATTTGACAAGTAAATAAAATAGTGGGGATGAAATATCCAAAAGGGTGAATAATGTAGGATTCTAGGTACTTTTAAAATAATATTTTTTTACATCTATTAATATTTATGAATAAGATATTAATATCACGTTAAAGTGAAAACTATTTTGATAACATATGTTTCTGACGCTTTCACTGGGACGTGCACATCCGTTTGTAGAGGGCACGCATCTGTTGCCTCGTATTCCCTATTTCCAAAGGCGGGTGTCATCTATCACATTTTTAGGGATGTTTACTCCTTGATCGAAATGGGATGATGGGATATTGATTCTTCCTTCCTTGGATTCCTCTTTGGAACTCGTCACCTAGTCTGAGTCTCCCTTAGAGACTTAAGACGTTGTTCATGAAACTCTTCCTAGCCCCATATCTTTATGAACACTTGTTAATTACACTACTACTGTCAGGATATTCCAAGGGGTCTGGTCAGGGCATCAACCTTCAGTCAGAGGATTAGTCACGTTGGGAATCACTAGCTTGTCTGGGCACTGGGACACTGGCGTGTCTGTCTTATGTCACTTATTATAGGGCTTCTCGAGGGCACAGAAGCATGATCCATCCCACATATAACGCGGGGAATCATATTCCATGGGCATGTATCTGAGGATTTCCTAAGCTTACCATGTTTAACATAGGGTATGTCAAAAGTTTAATGTCTAGCGGAGATGGATCAGACAGAGCAGAATAATTACTAGAGTGGATTAGATGGGTGCAACCCCTAGAAGGAACACCGATATTGGTTCCAACATATGGTTGACTTCCCAGTCACTGTTGAGATGAATGGAGAATGATATGTCATGATTTCAATGGGATGTGGCGGCCCGAATAAGAATCAGGATGGATGGTGGAGAGGTTGTATGAAGTGGATGATGAATGAAATTGGACCACTGTAAAGGTGGTGGTAGGGCTGGTCTTGTGCCTCAAAGAGACTTCGAAAGTATCTCTATGGTAGAGAATCAATGTTCTCGTAGTTCGGTGAGATGATGGGACACCTGAGTAGGTGGCCCGTGAGAATGGACACATGGATAGGACCCAGAGGAAGTAGAACCTCTGGGTTGGGGGCATGATCTTCCCAGAACACACAGGATCAAGGGATATAAGAATGAGACATGGGTTCTAGACTTGAACCTCATGGAGGCTTCCTACGTATCCCCGTGGAAGGGAATCAATGTTTGTGTAGTTAATCTGATGACGGCTCACCATCAATTGCGGACTTCAACGTCTTACCGTCGAATGAGGCTGACAATGGATTATCGTTGATTGGGGTAACAATGACTTACCACTGATTGTGGTCCATGATTTAACGTAATGTAGAACAGGGGTGAACCGACGTGAATAAGGACCTGGGATCTAGATGGATGGAGGGGTCGACCTTGAGGAAGCTTCCTAAATACCTTACATTGGAAAGGATCAAAGACCACATAGTTCAGGAGGGGGTGGGAACCGATGTGAAGAAGGCCAGAACTAATTGGTTTTTGGCGTGTAACTCATGGAGGCTTCCTACATAACCAGAAATTGCAGGGATCAATTTCCACGTTGTTCTAAAGGGGTAAATATGGGGCCTACTCTCTAAGGCAGCCCAAAGAGTTGGTGAACCGACGTGAAGGAGGACCTGGGGGTCCCCTGGGTGGTGGGATTAATCCTCATGGAGGCTTCCTATGTACCATTCCTTTGCAAGGATCAAAGACCATGTTGTTCAGGTGGGATGGGGCATACACTCTAGGATGCCCAGGGGTGATGTCATGGTCAGTGCTTACTCTAAGCCCATGTGAGTCATTCTTAGTGTGAGAAACAAGTGGAAATATAGACTTGACGATCACATCATGAATGGTGCGTCTGTGAAAGGTGAAGTGGGGCTTACACGGGATTGAATACCAAAGAGGAAACAAGGTCTTATGCATGGTTAGCTGCCCAAAGAGGTTGGGACTTACTCCAACATGGAGGCTAGATGGAGACAAAGCCCAGCAGGAGAGGGAGTTGGTACTGAAGAAAGGATGGGTCCGGTGTCCATTCCCCCTAGTCCTTAGGACCAAAGAAGAAAGGAGCAGCATGGATGCAACCTCCTACAAGAAAAAGATAGGGGCTTAAACTGTGATGGTCACCCTTTCCCCGCATAGGATGCAATGGGGTCACAGTTTTGCAACATGTGCTGAGGACATTGTTTCTTGGTAGTTTAACATACTACAACTCGGTCGAGGTGGGTTCACTTTGCACCCCTAGGAATTACATAACCGGTACCCTCTGCACCTTGGTGAAGGGAGGGGGTAGGCAATGCCATGGCTAGGAGGTGTCATGGAGTGATTCATTGGGGGTTCCACGTTAGTGTGGCAATGAGAAGAAGAAATATACATTAGTTTTCATATGAGAAGAAGAATGAGGTGAAGAAACAAAATGGGTAGTATCATCTATGGGACGTTGAAATTTCTCCTTACAAACATGAGGGGCCACATGGTGAATGAATGCATGACGCGGGTGTGTCACGTGTAAGAGTGGTTTGAACAAGGTGCCTCAAGGTGAGGGCAGCACATGGAATGTATGTTAGATAATGGACCAAGGTAAAATAGGAAGTCTGCATGCAAAAGGAAAGGTTGGGATGCAAGTTCGAACAGAGGCGCGCAAGAAGTAGGCTTTCACGCACGACAGATGGGTGGCAGGAAAGTGGGACCTATGGACCACAAGATGGATGTGCTGCACATGAAACAGGATGTGGGTGCGCAAGTTTACCGGGGGTGTGCAAGAATCGGTCTTGCGTACACATCAGACGGGTGGTGTGCAAGAATGCATGTCCCAATGGGGGTCACATGCCAGACGCACCCCTTTCTTGAAAATAACTTTGAAAATTTATAAGGATCCAAGGGCCATTCAAAAGGCATCCCCAACCGATCACACAACTTCCATTACCTGAAAGACATGGTTTTTCATGTAGTCGCGGAAGCCAGGGTTTACGTGCAGTAGAGAGTCACTTAGTATTTATTAACCATCCCCAAATAGAGGGGAGACGGTTTGTTTTATATCCGGAGTCCCTGGAGTGTCGCGCAAGGTACAAGCGTGCAAGGGAACGGTGTAGAAACCTCAACCAATGGTGACTAGGGTGAGGAACCATTCATGGTTGTGGAAACCCCATTTCGACACCGCCTTGGGTGTAGAAGCGGGGGACAGAGCGGCCGGCTTGCAAACGGTCATTCCCCACCGCCTTCAACACACAACTGTGCCCGGCTGTGAAAACGTAATTCGTAGGGGCCTTCGGTGCAGAAACGAGCCCGCACATGGAAACCCCTTTTCAAAGACACCTTCAGCACAGAAGCGGGCTGGAGCAGTCGGTTGTAGAGGGAAGAGTTTTGGACACTGAAGTGAAGGTCGGCGCGCAACGGTTTGCATGCCAAAGGCCGTTTGAACACTCTTTTTCAATTTTCTGCGAGCCAACCCCCCGGGACTCAGGATATCATTTTCTTCATCCAGGATTCATTTGGAGCTCTTTTATCTACCCGAAGGGACCCTCCTCCAGATTTCGGCGTCATCAAATCCCCCCTTCAGAATCAAAGATGAAAGGGAACCCAAAGGTCGGATTCTGAGGGTACACAGAAGAATATAACTGAATTCCTTGATGGTGCGAAAAAACACTGATTGCACGTTCAAGAGAGTTGCATAGGTGTGGAAGCCACATCTACACTTTATCAATAGGCCAATTCCCCCCCTTTACATACATTGAATCTTTCCTTGCGACAGGCTTGCTTGATCTTTCATGCAAAAAACATCCTCTTCCACATGTAAGATTCCTTGGTTGACTCCCAGTTTTGCACGTAGTTCGAATTATTTTCTGCGCATGTCAAATGTCCTTCGTGCTACCACCGTTTTGTGCACCGATTCCTCCATCATTCATGCTGACCCCTTTGGGATTATAAAAATGGTCGATCATCAGACCGACACCAGGAGGGAAGTTGGTGCTGCAACATGGAGAACCCTAATGATCGCAAACCCTCAAATTCTTCATGCAAGGTGGTTCATTTCTGACAATAAAAATCTTTTTGGCATGTTGACACAAGCTCAAAAAGTCTACATCCTGATTGGTAGCCTACCGCTATAGAATTTCGGTCTTCTGGATGAAGTGTTGATTCCATGTTTTGAGATGGACACACCACGGTCGTGGCTGATGCTCGAAGATAGTATTCCACAATTCCACATTACCAACAACATCCATCCTTCTAGAGATACACAGAATACATCCATCTACATCCTAAATCTGAAGACTAAGATGGTGGTAGGAAGTGATCCAGTTCCCGAGGAATCTCCCGCTATTCATGCAAGTACTTTCAGAATCAGAATTACCGATGAGCCAACGGGCTGGTAGGAGTGGTATTTCAGATCTGGGGGCAACTTCACCAATGAATGGGCATGGGAGTACTGGGTACACCAGACATGTGAGGATGTTGGGTCAGATCTGTGGGCCATTGGTATTTTCAAGGTCGTTTCGACATCTCAATTTCACTTGTAGCAACAACAATACTTAGTAGCATGGATGTTCAGTAGTTGGCCGCATGATACCAATATATTTCACCTTCATCATGGGGAGGTGGGAATTTGTCTGTGGGATGTACAATGTATCGGAGGGATCCCCTTAGAAGGATATCGGTATGATGAGTTCCTTCTGATGGAGAATGTCTTGGGGGATAGGACTCGCACCCTAATTCTGTCATTGCACCTGCTGGAGCTCTCTAAAGAGGAGCTCTAAATAAAAAATATCCTGAAAGACATATCCTACTCAAGATGGTTTATTCTCTTCCAGACCCGGGTCATTGTCATGAAAATGCTAGTTCGAGGGAAGCAATGCCCAAACACATATTAGAGGGTAAAGGCAAGATCATATTATAATGATTTTAGAGACGGGATAATATCAATCGTGGCGATTTGGAATCAATTAAGGTCGAGACCTGAATGTGAGATATTTTGTGTCCCTCGCTGCATTCTTGAGTGGTTTTTTGTTACCTATGAGGGACACGAGGATGGGGGTCTTCCTGGTGACGCTTGTGATGGTCGGTATCATGGCGGAAAAGAACAAGGTTAACCTAGGGGTACCAGTATGGGCTAGGTTATACAGTATCCTAGGACGCATTTCAAGGGGAATTGCTCCTAGGAGGATATACGGGCCATTTCAGATCCTTTATGGTTGGGTTGCAGACCACTGTGTTGGGTGTGACTTCCCAAATGTCATTCTCTCTCTGGAAAAGATATGCGGCCATCCCTCTTGAAAATCATCAGGATCCACCCATTTACACTCAAGGATGATGGAGTCAAGCTCTAGATCGGTAGCCACACTCATTTTTACTTCCACCCATTCCGAACCCATGCTGTCCAAATGGTAGATGATGGGTGGGGTCTTCTGGAGAAGAGGGAGTACCTACAGATCATACGGGGCGGCGTGCTGGTGTCCCGAATTGACGGAATAATATTCTATAAGCCCTATGTTCCGACCATATTTTCTAGGAAGTTCGGGTGCATGAAACGGATTCCCAAGAATTTTTATAAAGAGGTACAAGAAGAGGGGAATCCCTGAATTCTCTAATAGCTATGGCTTATGTTCATGACAGCTGGCCTGGGGGAAATCATTACTCTTCCCCCCCACTGATTCCAGTGCCGAACTATCCACAGAGTATGCTGAACAATGGATGAGGACGTACCCTGAGGTGATTCTTTCGAAATGCGTTCAGAAAATCAAGGCAGCTAGTGCAAAGCCTAAAGAGCAGGAAGGTCGAGGAGGTGTCATGGGGGAAGTGATGAAGATAACAGGTTGGGGGGTCTAGCGCGGCGCAGGCTAGTACTTCATCGACATGGGCAACACAGGCTGAAAGTGTTCCTCTACACTCTAGGGATGGGTGGTCTCGTGCACGGCCTCGGTGTCCAACTAGGGAACTCCTAGGGAAGCAACTCAGGTACCTCCTGGTGTCATCTGGTGATGCTATCTTCACTTTCCTATGGTCTACTTCGAGCACAATGCGACAGTCCAGGTCCGCTCAAGAGTTATGGAGGAGGTTGATGCATATCAGGCTCGATCTACCAGACATAGGGCGTGTCCTGATACTGGATAAGGTAAACATTCATCACCGTCACACATACCTAACAGTCGTGGACATGTAGGCATGCCAGCTGGGGCGATATAAATAGGCGCATCTTCTAGTGAAAGTAATGCTTGGCCAAGCGTAAGATCCATAGAGGCTACTGTCTGAGGATGAATATGTAGAGGAGGAAGAAGGAGGATAAGGATAAGAAGAAGAAGAATAAGAAGAAGAGGAGGAGGAGGAGGAGAAGTAGTAGTAGGAGAACCAAGTCTAGGGTCTGAGTGGAAAGAAGCCGTCAAGAGCTCCCACTCACCTGCAGAGTTCTCAAGAGAGTAGCGAAATTGTTGGCTCTCATGCAGAACTCGTAGAGTAGCTCGAGGTATGTTTTAAACCTCATACCGGTAATCATTTATTTAGTCTCGATCTGTCAACGAAAAAATATTCTATTCAAGAACATGTGGGCGAGGGTTCCTAGGAATCCTTCCCCTCTAAAGGCGTGGGTACGCCTGGGGAGAATGGGGAGAAACCTCAGGGGTCAATACTTGGGACCAGGCGCAATGGTTCACCGATCTTAGATGGACTAGGTGATGATGAGCTAGGAGGATGGCCTCCCTCCATCCCCATTTTCCAAGAGGAGCTAACACTGGTATTTGAGTTAACAAGCATTGAATTCTCTCCCGTGGCAGGGGCCCCCGCCATGTCACATGCTTTGGACATCACCGCACTTAGCTCTTGTATGTCCTTTCTCATTGGTTATCCCTATTTGCAGGAGAATTCGGCGAATCAAGATATTCATCCTTGATGTAGTGATCACAAGGTTGGAGGCCCGAAAAACCATCTAATCTAGTACATCCGTAGGAGCGGGATGGGTAACAACCACGTCGGCCGTTGTAGAAGCAACCATTCTAAGAGATCCTACTCCGATACTCGGTGATACGGAGATCACACAGAGGGGTTGTAATGACACCTAGGTGGATCTCCAGCTCGATGGGAGTGAGGTCGATGATGAGTTAGATATTCCCAAAGAAGACCCTGCTACTGAGCTCCTCACTGCATTCCACGACTATCGGCCTATGGATCCTGAGGAGATAGATGATTCTGATTCAGAGGTGACCGATGAAATCAGGATGATGCATTGAAAATGGTGGAAGTGTATCAAAAACATTCTCGGTCAGCCTCAAACAGAGTGGCTAAAACGATGCGATCACTCCATAACTGGTTGTGCATTCTTTGTACTGGAGAGGTGGACACTCAACACCTTCATTTGATAGTTCGTGATTACATGGTTGAGAAGCTGGACGAGAGCAGCCAACGCTCTGATGTTACCCAGTGTCAGGAAGAGTCAGGGAGTATTTGAGTGTTTCTGATGACAGAACAAGAATTCCAACGTCTCAATGAACAGATGAAGGAGAAGGAGGTATTCATTGCAAATTTATATAATACATGTGGAGAAAATGAGGGCCCAGCTGGAAAACACCCAAGAGAAGCTAGTGGAAGCGAGTCACCAAATGGACACACTCTAAACTGGGAAATCACAAGAACAGGCTTTGGCCAGTGAACTGTGCCTTGCGGTCACTGATGAAGAGAAGGTTCTCAGGGGGCAGGAAGAAATCCTTGAGGCCACAATACAAAAGGTAGCGGCTCTAGATAAATTTATCCAAGATGATAATCCATAAGAGACCTTTTTTGGTCAAACTCATAAACAAATTTCTCCTTAATATCCCTTATTTTGAACTACATGTATGGATAGATTTATTTACTTGTTCGTTTGGTTTAATGCATTCGACCACAATCCTGAAATAAGTATCAATCCATTCCTATGCTCATATGGGTCATACCTGGTGTTAGAAACATGGGATGCTCGCACTATTACTTTGTTCAAATGCTGGAGAACCAACCAAGCTTCAGGCACCCGAGGCTTGATCAACCAATTCGTATTCTCAGAAATTGAAGAGGGAGACACGACTGAAGAATGAATCTCTCAAAACAGTCAAATTACCGTTTTCACAATGTGCTCCTATACACGAGTGGAGTAATGCCAGGACCATTGGAATAAATCCAAACATAAGGGAATGAAATGTGTGAATTGGAATAACAAAGATTCAAAACACTGTAGGGGTGGCGTGACAATAAAGGATAACTATTGATCATGTTTGAAACAGAGTATCCATATTGTATTAGCCAGAAATGGGGATGAAAAAAGAGGGACGACCACTGAGTGTGTTCGAAACACGGGGCCTGACTCATAAAATCATCCATTAGTCTTCTGAAACATTGTACCAGGATAGTAGGCAAGCCATTGGTTGAGTATCTATACTATTAGGGGGTTCCATTAGACGTGAAAGAGGACGGGGGTCCGAATAAGGGGCATGCAAAGCATGGAATGTGGAGTGATGGTTTGTTTGAACAGAATCCAACACTCTTGAAATTACAAAACCGTGATGAAAGAACATTATATGGGTGAATTAGTTTGATCATGGATCATTCCATCATTTAGATAGGACCTCTCTGGCGAGGGAGATGCTTTTTCCCGACGTCATCGCGGGGTATCCCAAATTTGTTCGGGGTGAAGCTGCAGATACATGGTTCCCCACAAGGGGCCAGGTGAGGGGGTGGAAATGAGAAGGAACAAGATTTATGATTCCTAGGGCTAGACCCAAGGTGAAATGCCTTAGTGTCCTATGTATCCCATGAGGATGGTAATCAAGCCACACGTAGTTTTGGAAGAGGTCGTGCAGTTTAACGTCTTTCGGTAAGGACACAGTGTGGTATTAGTTTATATTAATAGATCTCGAACCATGGATGGTAGGAAACACTGTATACCCCTGGTGGGGTAATTATAAAACCCAACGTGAATCGGAACCTAGGGTTATGACCACCAGGTGTTCCCTAAGAAGGTTTTAGGTCGAGGGAATGGAAACGAGAATTAAGCTGGGTCTAATGGGGAAGTTCTCGGGCATTCAAACGTATCTCATGAGAATGGGAATCAATCGATACGTAGTTATAAGGGGTGGCATGGTAAGGTACCCGTTCCAGGGATAAAATGGTGTGAGGGTATGGCCCTTCCACTAAAAGAAGTGGAATTTGATATGTCTTTTTTGTTCTTTAGTGTGAATGGAGGATTTCTTTGTGTGAAGTGACAAGCATTGGATAGAAAGTCATGGGATCACCTTGAGAATCAATCCAAAGGCATTGACAAATGGTATGGTGTTTAACCGATACCAAACAAAATGTCCCTTGAGCGAGGACATCACAATGCAGTTTTTTTTTGTTGTGCGGCCAGGACGATACTGTCTCAGATTAAATCATACCCGGCGTGAATGAGGACATGATCTCATACCACACCATGATCAATTCTGGGGAAAAAACCTCATGACAAGTGGAAAAAAAGAGGTATGAGGGTAGGAAGTAGGAGAGGCTGGCTCTCAGTTAAGTTGGACCTGAAGACAAGATACCCGGGTGTTCCTACGTATCCCATGAGGATGAGAATCAAGATGTACATAGTTCTACAAAGGGGAAATACAAACATATCTTATTTTAAGGTCATAGAACTTGGACCATGGAGAAGTGGGATTATCACAAGTAAAGGCGGACCGTAACCCAATCCCTTAGCCAATGTGAGTCGAACTTGGTGTGGGAAACATGGGTGGATAAGGTATTAGCAATACGTAAAATACATGAAAAGGGGAAATTGGTGGAGCCCCCAATGATTTCCTTATCACAGCTTTTTCCTCCTAATGTGCGAATGCGCACTGAGGAATAGTACCAATAGTCTCTAAATTCTACTTGGACATGATGAGGTGAAGAATGGTGTGAGTCATGTAACAGACATTTTGGGATTAATGAGGTTAGTCTGAAGATGTAGGATAACTGTTGACAATGTTTAGAAAACAGCATCCATATCAAGTTTTCCAAGAATAGGAACAACAGATGAGTATCGACCGCTGACCAAATTCACAATGTGGGACTTGTATCAATTTTTTTCTCGAAACCCCGAAGGATGTTGGCCTGTAATGGTAGGAGGGACTTCGAGCTGAGCATTCATGCCATTCGGGGGGGGTCCCTTTGGATGTGAAAGATGATGGAAGCCCTAATGAAGGAGAACACAAAGCCTGAAATGTGGGTAAAATCATGTCTTAGTGGAGTTCGACATTCCAGGTACTAGACTAGAGTACCCTTAGGAACATTGGTGAATCACCGAAGAGGACCAAGGGGCTCATCTTGAGAGTGGCCGATTTGAAAAGGCAAGGATATCACAAAAGGATGGAAAACTCTTAGGTGAAATAGGTATAGGGCGTGGTCGCTACAACACCTGATGTGAGTGAGAACATAATCCCATACCACAACACATATTCCTCTCCCTGGGGGAATGTGGGCCAAAGGGCCAAGATGGGGCTGGACCCGAAGAAGCGGTGCTTGGGCGGTCCTATGTATCCCATTAACATGGGAATCAAGCCTCACGTAGTTATTGAAATGACACACATAGGGGTAAGATACCCCAATGAGGGGGGGGGGGGGTTGTATGACACAGTGAGTAACCCGACGTGAATGAGGACATAATCCCATACCACATCGTAATACCCTAAATTGGAACTTAGGCTAAGGGCCCGAAAATGGCCAAGGGACCGGAGGAGGCCAAGGGGCTTGAGGATGGGCATCCCAGCCAATGTTATTCATATGAACTCTTGCATGGTTTCCACCTCATCATAGCTCCTAAGCTCACATGATCAGTGCTTGGTGTGGGAAACAAGGATCCATACACCGCGCTCCCTACCATATAGGGGTCTAATAGCTGGCATCGCCCGACGGGAGTTCGTCACTTGGAAATACAATGGGGCAGAATGAACCACTACGCTAAATGTTTGGTACATCATGGGGTGGCTCTAATAACAAATGATACCTTTTTACCATGTTCAAAACACAACATCCCTATAGTGACTCAGACTGGAAAAAACAAATGAGAATTGACCGCTGACCATATTCACAACGCAAGACTTTTATCAATTTTTTTCTCAATATCCTCGAGGGAATTGGCCTATAAGGGGAAGGAGAGACCTTGGGCATAGAATCCCTGCCATTTGGGGACCCTTTCGGATGGGAAATATGATGGAGTCCCAATCATAGGAGTGGGTGAGGCATAACTGTACCAATCTGTGGAAAAGGAGAACACCTCCGGGGAGTGGTACGTACGGCAGAATCGAGATGAGCTCGACGTGAGTTGGGGAAAAATCATGCCCCACGCCATATGTTTTGACCCGAGGGAAGCTTCTGGAATTTGGGTTGGGACAATAGAAAAAATTTCAAGGCATTCAAACATTTCTCATGATAATGAGAATCAAGCCATACGTAGTTCTTGAAGTCCATGCAGTGTAACTTCTTGCGGTGAGGACATGGGGAGATAGAAGAATGGGGAGCAGGCACATGGTGTGACCATTATAATCATGGAATGATTGTGGCTAAGGAGGAATACACCATATCATGAAAGGATCCTCTGAGAGATCTGTACCTAGGGGGATATCCAAATAGGAGAGTTTGGGGTTGGGGTCAAGACAAAAGTCTTCCGCATTTTTACATAAACCATGCATATGGGAATAAATCCATATGCAGTTCTTAAGATGTATTTTAATGTCATGAAGGATTGTGCATAGTTTAATTTCATGTAGGACTGAACAGTTTATGGTCTTGCTGGACCAACTGGATCAAGAAAAGTATTTCTGGAGAAACATGGCATTTGTTGGAGGAGTTATATGCTCCTCATCCATGGTCACCAGGAAGTATGCTCTATTAGGGTAAACCATGTGGATTATGTAAGACCTTCATATTTGGGCTCCAACTTGGGTGGCTTTCTGCTAGGGATAATTGGCATCCGGAGGACCAATACCAAGACACCATGTAGGAAAGAGCAGTGGTGAACCTTCTTGTCGAAGGCTCTAGATCTCTTGTTCTGATGCCTTTCCAGATTGTGTAGGGCACAAAGCCTATTCTAGTTACGTGCTTCCATTTCAGCCAGACAAATTTTATCCACGTTATCTGGCACTTGTATTCATACACCACTTTGCTTAATGAATTCATCTGGATCTCGATGGGTAGGACAACCTCATATCCATACACCAGGGACTACGGGGTCCCATGGGTGGAATTACAAGAAATCGTCTGATAAACCCAAAGAGAATTGGGGAGATTTTCTGGCTAACACTTCTTATTATGACCAACCATTTTCTACAGAATGTTGGAGGGTGTTTTTTTAAAGCCTCGATCTGTCCATTTTCATGCGCTTGGTTGATGGATGTATGGTTAGAACAGATTTTGTACTTGGCATAAAATTTCATTATCTTGGCAGCTCGAAAGTTGGTGCCATTAACGGTGAGGATGGCATGAGGGACTCCAAAATAGTAGATGATATTGGATCTCACGAATTCAATGATAGAACATGCCTTAACCTCCTTGAGTGGAACTGCCTCTACCAACTTGGAAAAGAAATCCTTGGAGATCATGGTGAACCTACACTAACGAGCTGTCACCGGTGGATATGGTCCCATGACATCGAGTCCCCACACCGCAAATGTCCAAGAGTACTTGGTGGAGTGGAGAGGTTTTGGTGGCTGATGAATGAAATTAGAAAAAAAAATTCACGTGTGACATATCTTGGCGATCTTAATGCAGTCATGGATCATGGAGGGCCAGAAGTACCTCAGTCTTTGGATCTGATGGGACAACTTCAGCCCTGTCTGGTGAGCCCCACATGAACCATTGTGAACCTCCTGTATGACCAAAGAAATCTCGACTCCTTGGATGCAATATAGGATAACACCATCAAACTCGTGCTTGTAGAGGATCAGCTCAAGACTGGGACCACTCTGGAGTGTATAATGTAGCACGCGGTGTTGGATTCACTCACGCCCTGCCCAATCATCTGGGAGGAAACCATTTTGGAGATACTCAAAAAAAGGTGGATCTCTAGTTGGGGGTCACCTCGACCACTACATCTATGGGACCTGGGGGTTCGGACGTGGGGGCTATAGTAGTAAGATGGCTTACCCACATGCCATCTTCATCATCTGAGGTGATTGGAGAAATGAATCTCGGATGTGCCACGTGTATAATCAGATCATCCAGATCGGGTTCTGCAAGTGATGCATCCATTCCGGCCAGGGAATCCACCCAACCATTCTATGACCAAGGGACATGAGTAACTTTCAGTCGTGATGGAAACTGGGCCATTAGCTGAAGAGTTCACTCCAATAATGGTACGAGCTCTAACATTATGATGACGTAGTCACCATTTATTTTCTTGATGACTAGTTCAGAATCCACATTCACATGAAAATTGGGTGCATTGATCTCAAGGTCCATCTCAAGCCCAATGAAAAGATCCTGATACTCTGCCTCATTTTTGGTGAATCCTTTTGACATCAAAAATGAGTATGGAAGAATGGATTGCACCAAGGTGATGAATAAAATACCGAGGCCAACTCTATTGAGTTCGGGATCAATGAGCCTCCTGCCTGTGGGGCTTCAGGATGATCTATCAAAGTGCATATTCTAACACAAGATGGCATGAACTACTGAGAGGATTGCCTCATCGAGAAAAACCAGGTTTAAGGACTGGTCTACATGGGTTGGATGGGCAGCAAGAAAATCTTCCAATTTTTGTCCCATTATAGCCTTCTAAAGCATAAACCTGACATCGAACTACTGGAGGGTTAATACCCACTGAGATAGATTTCTGGTCAATATGGGGCGGTTTATAATGTATTTTAGTGGGCCTACCCGAGACACCAACTGTACCTCATGATGATCCCGGTAATTTCACATCTTCTTCACGTAAAATACATGTGCAAGGCAGCTTTTCTCAATCGGGGAGTATCTGGTCTCCGTATCGAGGAGCATGCAGATGAGGTAGTAGAGACTATTTTCTATCCCCTCATTGTTATTCTAGGTGAGTAGGGTGTTGAGAGATCATTCTAGGATAGTAATGTATAGGATTAGTGGTCTTTTGAGGACTAGTGGAATCAGGACTGATTGCTGGACCAGGTACTATTTGATTTCCTCGAACACGGTCTGGCACTCATTGTCCCATTTGTAGGAGGATCCTTTCTTCATGAGCTGAGAAAAGGGCATAAAATTGCCAGAAATATTTGTATTGAATCGTCATATGTAGGCTAAGTGGCCTTGCAAGCCTCAATGCTCCCGAATATTGCCTAGGGAGACATATGGATAATATCCTTGATCTTCTCTGGGTAGATCTCTATGCCTAGGTACCTGTCAAAAAATCCCAGGAGCATCCCAGAGGAGACCCTGAAGGCACACTTCAACAGGTTTATCTTCAGTTGGCGGGAATGGAGGAAGTCAAACACTTTCTCAAGGTCTTCAAGATGGTCTAGGCACTGGTGAGATTTGACCATCAGATCATCCACATATAATACCACCAATGTCCCAAGGATTATCTTGAATATGCGGTGCATGGCCCAATAATAGGTGGCACCTGCATTATTTAAGAAAAAGGGCATAACCTGGTAACAAAAAGTACCTTGGGGAACCCTGAAAGCTGCGGAATCCCTATCCTCTAAAACCATTTGGGTCTAGTTGTATTTGGAGTAACAATCCATGAAAGAGAGGGCTTGGAACCCATTTGTACTATCTAACAACAATTTCATCACAGAAAGGGGAAAATCATCCTTCATACAGTGAAGGTTGACATCTCGGAAGTTGATACAGTCTTTGATCTGTCTGTTCTTCTTCCTGAATAGAACAATGTTGGCTAAACACTTGGGGTACTGGACCTCCTTAAAAAAATTGGCTCTGATATGCTTGTCGACATCGACCTCAACCACAGCACCATGATAAGTTTTCATCTTCCGGGGAGTCTCCTTAAACCCAAGATGATTTTTCGGGAGACTGTGGCGGTGGACGGGTACCTGGGGATTTAGTCCTAGAATCTCGTCATATCTCCAGGGAAAAATGTTACAGTGTTGTTTCAGGAAGTATATATACCGCTTCTGCTACTCAAGAGGCTTGGAGACACCGATCAATGTGGGTCTCAGGTCCACCTCGCTATGGAGGATCACCTGTACCAATTCATCAACCATAGATGAGATGCCCTCTTCAAAGGCGGGGGGAGAATCCTCCAGATCCTTTTAATTCATTGTGGAGGGATCCCCAACTGGAGGATCTTCTTCTGTGTTAGTGGATCCTGACGGGAGGCAGGTATCAGCTTGAGCAGTAGTGGTCATTGCATTAGGAGATTCTTGTTCTGCCAAAACCATAGCAATGAAGGATGTCGACCTGATCCCATCACGTCTTCGGCCCAAGGGGATATGATGGATGATATAAACTCAATAGTGGTGCATTTTCTTGTGCTGGATAATTCCAACATGGAAAAACAGACATGTATAATGTACACTGTTTTCCATCAGGCGGACATCCCGATACCTTATGGGGGTAGGAGGCACCGGGATCACCTTAGCCTGATTTTTGTAGGAGTATGAGGGGATTTTCTATCTTCACATGTACTTGGGAATATGCTCCCATCTTGTACTAGAGACAAAAAAAATGACCCATGTTGGGGGTTGTGGCCTCCAATCAATGGATCGGGAAGTCATATGCGTCATCCAGACCTACCTAGGGGTCAGTTGCAATCGTGACTGGTTTGACCTCCCTGGGCTGAATCTGCTTATCCTTTCCCTTATAATAGTCGACATCCAGGTAGCGGGCTTCACAAGAAGCAAAATGAGATGCATCACCTTAGAGTACACCTACTCGACCATTAATGGAGTACTTGAGTCACTGGTAAAATTATGAGGGGCCCACTGCGTGCAGGTGGATCCATGATCTACCCATCAATGCATTGTACGTGGTGTCTTGGGAGACAACCAAAAACTCGGTGCTGGAAACTAGGCCGTTGAATAGGGTCCTCAAATGGATCGTACCGATTAGGGTCTTCTCTACCCTTTCATTTCCCATGATTCTTAAATTGGAAGGATTCAGGTCATCTTCAGATTACCATACCTTCCGCAGTGTCTGCATCAGGGTAATGTTAATCCCGGAGCCGGTGTCAACAAGACAGTGGAAGACCTCCATACCGTTAAATTGGATAGTGATTTACAGTGGGTGTATGTGCCCTTGTATGGGAGAGATTTCATCTTATAAAAATAATGAAATGATGGCATGACATTCAGCATTCTCGACAGCTTCATCATCAAAGGCTTCTGGAGCTGCTACCTCCGTCTCAAACTAGATAGGGCTTATTAAAGCCTCAGTGAGGGCCTCACTCATATCTAACAACAGGAAAAGTTCCTCAAGGATGGAAAGTATCACTGGTTTGTTGTAAAGGTTCTTGAGGAAATCATATTTCTATGTCAGGTGCAAAATTCTGCTTATAGGAGGCCGCTCTGTGATAGGAGGCATGGTGGGCCTTGCCGGTTGGACCGGTGGCTGGCTGGTACTAGGCATGGTATGTTGTTCACTAGTCAAAGCCTGTAAAGTAGCTACCAGATGAGGGCCAGATGACTGATACCGGCCCATATCATGGAGAGGCTAGACGGCGCATGGACGAAGTGGCTCGGTATGATCTAGTAGCACAAACAGTGGTTGAGGAGGGTCCGACGACACCAGATAAAGAGGTTTTTCATTCTGAGCTCTGTGTTGGGCCTGCGGTCTGGTCTTAGTGGCATGCACGACCAGGAGGGAGGTGCCAAATGATGTGCCTCGATGACCCATATGGTGTCGACTCCACTGATGTTGGCATCATTTGGGGATGTTGGGGAGGTTCTCCAGGATCTCCCCGTCATTGGGAGTTATGTAGGGGTTTACCAACTCCACAGTGTTGATTGAAGCATACCTTTTACTATCACATGATGAGTCATCAACTACTGGGAAGATATTGGGAGGAATCCACATCTCAAGGGGTGTGAAGTCGCCAAGAGAGTGGGGGAAAAGATGGAATTGGTGGGGTGCGTTGCTTTCCCTTGCATCGCCAATTCTTGTTCTTCTGGTAAGAGGTCGGCTGAGATAACAATGCAAAAGTGATGGATATGGATTCTGAAGGCTTTGGATAATTTAGTTTCACACGGATGATTCCATGGGCATGAGATATCTTTTTGCGACCCATAAAGACATCATACATCTATGACCCGTGGTTGGAAACCAGCTACCACTCACCTTCATCGTCTCTTTTTCTATCCATCCTTACAAAGACACCTGCCACTTGTGCTGAGGACGGGCCTAGCATGACTATGTGGCTATCAACCTAGTCTTGAAGCTATTCATTTAACACATAGAAATACCTGAGGGTGTTCCCTAGGATCCGATGATAGAGGCATTAGTTGCAGCAATCAGTGACGTTCACCTCCTCTAGCCTTCTACACCCAAGAAAAGGCACAATCCCATGTTCCAAGGCACTTCTGAAATACTTGGGTACCCAATTCTCATTGAACGTGTAGGTACAGTTTCTTCTGTTTGGGAAGGGGTCCTTGGGGCCTGGACCTGACGAGGAACTGGAGTAGCCTATCAAGGAGGTGAACCCTAATTTTCCCTCATCATTGGTGGCAGGACATTGCGTGGCGGAACCTACTGATTCTGGTCCAGATGCTACAGGGCTAAAGGATGTTCTTGTGTTGGGGGGGGGGGGGGGCTCTACGAGGTTGTAGAGGAATTTCCACTAGTAATTACTCCAGCTGTCTAGGGGACTCTATTTGGGCCACCGTGGCAGATTTGGCTCTAGCAGACCTCCTTGCTGGAATTAAAGGGGGAAACCGACATGCTTGGATAGCCTGTTGTAGGGATTCATCTAGGTGTGGGACTTATCGGAGAAATCTAGAAATCCCACGGGGTAGTTCTGTGTTATCCGAGAGGGAACCAGTTCCATCTTGACATTTCTACACACATCTTGAGTAATTGCTTCTATGTTAGTGGCTTGTCAAGAGAATATGTAAGCCCCTTTCACCGCGAAATAATGTATGTGACATGCTCATTAGGACTTTGTTTTCACTTGAAGAGGTTTGACGCTGGTCTTCCACGTGGTGGAGCTGAACTGGTAGAGGATGTGCCTGCGAAGGTCCTCCTAGATAGTTGCTGATCTTATGGGGAGCTAGATGTACCAGACAAACATAGGCCCCTCCAATGTATGCACAAAACATCAGAGTATGGCAGCCTCCGGCTGTGTTGGAGTCCCTAACATGGGCACACACCTTGAGTTAAAGTCGGCCAGATGCAGCGGCGGGTCCCCCGTTCCGGTGAAGGGGAGAAGGTGGGATTACGTAATCCTGTAGGTGATGGAATATCATCCACCCATGTGGGATATGGCTTTGCCATCAGGCGGGATCGCCACCTGTCGTGTTTCTAACGCATCTAGGTTAGCAATGAGTGTCGTCAATGGATCATCTGGGCGGGAGTACCAGTCTTGATGGAGATCTCTAACCATGAGTGCATTGGAAGGTTTTTTAATGAGGTAAGGAGGCTTCGCGGATCATGGAGCGGATGGTGGGGCATCTGCGGGGCAGTTGGGAGAACCAGATTTGGGTTCCCCTATTTGCGAGAGAAGCATGATCACGGTTTTCTGGGGGTAGATCGCCAAGGGGATTTTGTTCCTACCCCTTCTATTTTGGCCTAGGAATATCATAGTCAGGAAGTCACTCTGCGACGTGTTCATCCATAAGTTCATCGACTAACTTCTTCTTCATCTCATGTTTTTGGTGCAACGTGGCCTTCATGGGGTCCTCATCCATCTTCTGCACTAAGGCAGATGGGTCGGAGTGTTTAGAAGCTCCAAAGTTCTTTTTTCCCTTTCCAGAATTCATGCTGAGTTCCAATGCCTCAATGGGTGCATGGAGACCAATTAGGTTCCTCTGATGATGAGTAATCCTTCCCGATGGGTCTAATAGAGGTGGAATACCCTCGAGGGGCAAGTCTCCATAGAGAATCTCTAGATCATCCTCCTCATCGACTAGTTCACCCATGTTGACCATGACCCTTCTTGGGGGTATGTCTTCGATATCGCCTAGAGAGTTGGGCTGCCGCCGAATAGAACTGTAGAGGAGGGTAGCATACTGCCCCGATACACAGATTTTCACATGGAGGATAGCCTCCTTGATAATTTTTAGAGTACCTTGTTACTATGAACGCATTGGTAGTGAAGGGCCTCATGGAGACCTGGTAACTCGGGTCAATGGGCCACAAGGAGTGTGGCCAAATCGACCAAGGAACATTGCTCGATGATGTTTTCGAAATGTGTTTGGATCTTGGGATAAACAACTCACTAATGAAGAAGACTATAATGTGTCACCCAGAGGTTGTGGCGGAAACACTCAACTTTTTTTAGGGTGAGGGATCTCGGTATACAGAAATTCGGTGCTACCATGGGCCAGAACTTCTCAGGGATGTGGCCTACTAGGAGGATGGTCCAGAAGCTCCTCAGCTTAGATTCAGGGTCTGAACTTTGATTTCCCCATTCTTCATCTAGGGGTGGTCGAGGAATCGGCAGCAGTATTGAGGCAGACCGTTGGGACGGCAGGAAGGCCATGGTAGAGTATGGAGAATGGGCTGACTGTCCACCGAATCTCGGTCTATCCTCTGAAACATGTAGCGACCGGGACACCACGTCACGATAAGATGGGATGATAGACATTGTTCTTGTCTCATGGTCTAGGGCTACTGGTGATAGTTTGTGCTGCTGCTCGACCACCATCGGTCCCCAAAATAGTTCTTTGTTATCTCTTGTCGAGGTAGAGAGCACTTCAGGTAACGACGGTGGCGATTGCACGGCCATAACCTGCGGGTTTGGAAGATTTTAATCCTCTTGAAAATACCTACAGTGGGAGGTGGAAATCTTGTGGTCCTCGCACACTAGAAGTAGCAGGCTGATGCACCTCGTCCCTACCCTAGCCCTTGACTCCGATGAGCGAGAGGAGGGATCCCGTGCTGAGTCGCACTTGGCCTCAGAGTCTGAAAAGAGTATTGGATTGATCTATGTACCGACCATACCACAATTCTTTTTATGGTGGTAATGACCTTCCTTCCTACCCTTGAGTGGCTCCTTGGGACACAACATATTTCTCACACAAGGTCTTTCAGCCGCACTGGTGCTGGGGCGTTGAGGGTTTCAACCTGAAAAAGTTGGGGTGTGAGGACCACCGGGACAAATGTCAAAGGGGACATGGAGAGGAACTCCATGGGTAGAAATGGAGTGAGAAAGACCTCAAATGGAACTAGAATAATCATGGGGAGGACCTCCATGCTTGTTTTTTCTGGAGACCTCACTATGAAGAGGGTCCTTCTACCAGTTTAGTTGAAAACAGGTAGGGCCTCCCTGCTGGGCGCTAGTAGAGAGATGTTGACCTTCATCCCTCCAGTTGATGAGGTGAGGAAAACCATCTCCAGCTTCTAAGAGGATGTGGGGAGGATACCCACATTGGAGAGAGACCGGATGTGCAACTTCCCTCACACCGATGGCCAGGGCAGAAGAAATGACACCATACCCAGTGTAATGGGTTCGGGAGAGGCATTGGTACCGAGTATCACTGTCACGGGGAAGACCATCATTTAGATTGAGGGTGGCACGGGGTATAAATCCGTGATGAGCCTCAAAGAAGGGAAGGCTAACACTCTCCATGGTAGTGGTACGATGAGGATCTTCGTACTATGTGACATCACTGCGGGTTAGCTCGCGGCGACTACTGCTCATGTCGGGGAATAAAAGAGTCAACCCAGCCTACCCAGGGGGAAGTTGGGGCCTCGTTCTTGGTCGGTAATATATGTTACCATGCTTTATGTATACATGGAACTACTGATATGTGTCGGTGGTGGCTTGAACCACAGTATATGTCGACGTTGATGCTCCTTGGAGGGCGTCCTCAGCTTGTGCCTGACACTGACATCAGGTCGGACGAACCAGAGCAGGTGGTGCAGGTATGTGAGTTACCTTCTCCTTATATCGTAAGACAGGGCGGTGGCGCTAACATGGATGAGTGGGAGCCCTCATTGGGAGCCCCTCAAATGAGACTTTGATCAGGCTAGGCCGAACGTTACCAACCTCGTCAGCGTAAGGTAGGGAGTTGTCAAAGCATTCCGGGGAGAGGCTCCCGGAACGGCTATTTGTCGGAGGGGGTAGTAGTTTCTCCCTGCGCGGCCCTCGGGGGTGGTGTTTTCAATTAGGAACAGAGGGCTCCAAATCGAGCCGGTCCATATCCCAGGTGGGGATTATACCCTCCTCCTCGTAATGGCATATGAGGTCGTTGATCACCCTTCATTGGATGACCTCCGATGGGGAGATGGGTCATGAGCGCCCCATGGTCATAAATGTAGAGGCCATCGTTAAATAAGTGAACCCACGTGGAATGGCCATGTTGGCACTTCCCCTACCTCTACGTCGATGGGCAGGCGATGATCCTGTCCCTGGAGCAGCAACTGGATTCCTGATAGTAGGGATATTAACCCTTCATTGCTGAAAGAAAAAGGAATCGACGACCAATGCCCCGACACCATCCCGTCTTCCATTTCTAGTAAGAGGAATCCATGATGGAAATATTGCAGAAGAGGATGTACAACGTTCTACTACCCTAACTTCTAGTGAGTTTCATTCCAGGCCTGCTACTTGCTTAGCAGGAACCGGCGATGTAGAACTGGATCTGGTAACACACTAATCCATTGATGCATCGAGTTCTACTAATCTCCATTTTGAGGAGAAGAAATTCACTTTAGGTTCATCATTTATTTTTCCAATGCTTTTGTAGGGGCGCATGCATCCGTCTATAGAGTACATGTGGCTGTTTCCCTTCTTTCCTGATTTTCAAAGGCGGGCGGCATCCATCACTTTTTCAGGGACGTTTTCTCATTGATTGAAGCATGATGATGGGTTGTCGATTATTCCTTCCCTGGATTCCTCTTTGGAACTCGTCACCCAGTCTGGGTCTCCCTTATATACTTAAGACGTTGTTTGTGATATTCTTCCTAGTTCTATATCTTTATAAACACAAGTTAATTACATTGCTTCTATTGGGACATTCCAAGGGGTCCGGTCAGTGCAGAAACCATCATTCTGGGGAGTATTCATGTTGGGAATCACTAGAATGTTTGGGCGCTGGGACACTAGTGCATCTGTCTTCTGTCTCTTATGATAGGGCTTCTCGAGGGTACGATAGCCCGAGGCAACCTACATCCAACACGGGAAATCATATTCCCTGGGAATGTATCTGAGGTTTTCCTCAGTTTCCCATGTTTAACATAGGGTATGCCACATTTTTAACATCTAGCAGAGACGGATCGGACTGATCAAAACACTGACTAGAGTGGATCAGATGGGTGAAACCCCTATAGGGAACACTGATATTGGGGACAACATAGGGTTTAATTCTGAGTCACTGTTGAGAGGAATGGGGAATGATATGGAATGATCTCACCGGGAAGTGGTGGCCCGGATATGAATCGGGATGGATGGTGGAGCGGTTGTATGTAGTGGATGGTGAATGGGATGGGACCGTCGTGAAGGTGATGGTAGGGTTGGTCTTATGCCTTAAAGAGACATCGTACCTATCCTCATGGAAGGTAATCAATGTTAACATAGTTTGGTGAGACGATGGGACACCTGAGGAGGCGGCCCGTGATAATGGACGCATGGATGGGACCCTGAAGAAGTAGATCCTCCGGGTTGAGGACATGATCTTCCTATAACACAGGGGATCGAGGGATATCAGAATGAGAAATGAGTGTTGGGCTTGAACCTCAAGGAGGCTTCCAACGCATCCTCGTGGTATGTAATCAATGTCTACGTAGTTCATATGATGATGGATCACTGTTAATTGGGGACTTTAACAGCTTACTGCTGAATGAGGATGACAACGGCTTACCGTTTATTGTGGAAAAAACATATTACCACTGATTTTGGTCCACAGTTTGACATCATACAGGACCGGGGTGAACCGAAGTGAATAATAACCTGGGGTTCCGATGGATAAAGGGCCTGAACCTCATGGAAGCTTCTTACGTACCTTAGCTTGGCAAGGATCAAAGTCCACATAGTTCATGAGGGGGTGGGAACCGATGTGAAGGATTTCGAAACTAATTGGGTATTAGGCTTGTACCTCGTGGAGGCTTCCTACGTACCATGCCATAGTAGGGATCATAGTCCACGTAGTTCAAAAGGGGGAATTTGGGGCTTACACTCTGAGGTGGCGCCAAGTGTTGGTGAACTAGTGTGAAGGAGGACCTAGGGTCCCATTGGTGGTGGGGTTGAACCTCTTCGGGCCTTCCTACATACTCTGCCTTGGTAAGGAGAAAATACCTAGTTGTTCAAGATGGATAGGGCATATAGTCAAGGCTGCTGAGGGAGGATGTCAGGGTCAGTCCTTACTCTAATTCCACGTGAGTCATGCTCGGTGTGAGAAACATGTGGCATCAGAGACATGACAATCATGTCACGAAAGGTAAGTATGTAAGGGGTGAAGTGGGGCTTACATGTGATTGCATCCCAAAGAGGAAATAGAGGAATATGCATGGTTAGTAGCCCGAAGAGATTTGTACTTACACCAGGATGGAGGCCTGATGGCGAAAAATCCCAGAGGAAGAGGGATTTGGTACTGAAAAAAGGAGGGGTCTGCTGTCCATCCCCCCCTGGTCCTTGGGACCGAAGAAGAAAGGAGGAGCATAAATGCTACCTCCTGTAAGAAAAGATAGGGGCCTTCACTGAGATGGTCACCCTTTCCCCACTTTGGATGCATGCGGGGGGGGGGGGGGGGGGCGTAAACGTTTAGTGTCATGTGATGAAGATGTTGGTGCTTGACAGTTTAACGTCCTGCAGCTCGGACGAGGTGGGTTCACTTCGCACCCGTTGGACTTACATAACCGGTACCCTCTGCACCTTGGTGAAGAGAGGGGAAAGGCAATGTCGTGGCTAGGGGGTGTTAGGGAGAAAACTATTGGGGGTTCCACGTTAGCGTGGATATGAAAAGAATCAATATCTATCAGCGTTCATATGCGAAGAAGCATGAGTCTAAGAAACACAACAAGCAGTATCATCCATGGGACATTGATATTACTCTGTGAAAACCTGAGGGGACACATGGTGAATGAACGTATGATGTGGGTGCTTCACACAGAAGAGTGGTTTGAACAAGGTTCCTCAAGGGGAGGGAAGAACATGGAAAATATGATAGATAATGGAACAAAGTAAAATAGGAAGTCTGCATGCAAAAGGAAGGTTTGGCGCGTAAGTGGGACTAGAGGCACTCAAGAAGCAGGCTTGTGCGCACATCAGACGGGTGGCACGCAAGTGGGACCTGTGGCATGCATGTGGGTCCTATGGCACACAAGATCGAGGTGTTTTATGGAAAACAAGGGGTGGGAAATCAAGTTTACCGGAGGCATGCAAGGAGCTGGCATGTGCGCACGTCAGACGGGTGGCGCCCAAGAACGCCTGTCCTAAAGGGGGTCGCGCACAAGACGCGACACATACACGCAAATAAATTTGAAAATTTATAAGGATATAAGGGCCCTTCCAAAGGCGTCCCCAACCTATCATGCAACAACCATTACCTAAAGGCCATCGGTTTTTGTGCAGTCATGGAAGATGGGGTTTGCACGTAGCAGATAGTTGTTTCGTCTTTGGTAACCATCCTCGAAGATAGGAGAGATAGATTGTTTTGTAGCAGGAGTCCTTATAGTGTCATGAAAGGTACACACACGTAAGGGATAGCGTCCAAGGGATCGGCGTGGAAACCCCGGTTGATGGAGGCTAGGGCGGGGAACCAGTCACGGCCACAAAAACCCCCTTTCGATGGAACCTTGGGTGCGGAAGTAGGGGCTGGAGTGGCTGGCGTGCAAATGGCCATTCCCCACTTCCTTCAGCGTGCAACCGGGACCGGTGGTGCAAACACGGTTCTTGGGGGCCTTCAGCATGGAAACATGCCCATGTGCGGAAACCCATTTTTGATGATGCCTTCGGCGTAGAAGGGGGGCCGGAGCGACTGGTCGCGGAGGGAAAACTTTTGTGTATCGAAGCGAATGCCGGTGTGCAATGATTTGCACACTGAAGGCCTCTTTCATAATCTTTTGAAAATTTTCATGCGCCCACCCCCTGTGTAACACCCCGAGCTTCCAAGATAGGCTTCTTTTTCAATAATGCAATAGCTTGCATTGTACGCAAGTTCGAGATTCTAACACACCGCGACCAATCAAAATAGATATTATGAAGAGTAATACCCAATTTTTGAAATTATATATATTTTATATTTTAAAATGGACTTCATTTATGGATTCAGAATATCGAAATTATCCTATGTTGAATTTTTGGTGTTATTCTGAGAACTTCCAATTTTTTATGAATAGTGAAAAATACTTAAAAACAACTTTTTAATCAAAATAAATTATAGTGATAAATTATACTATATAGTGGTTTTAAAGTATAATTAGAATATATTTTTACCATTTTATCCAATGGTGGTCATTAGAATTAATTTCACATTGAAATTGTACATAAACAATAGTCAGTCTTTTGAAGTATATTGTTTCTTAAAAACACGCTATTTGTTGTGACAGCGGGAATTAATTATACAATTAATTAATGAAACATATATGTTTGTAATTTTGTAAAATAGAAAACCTTTTTGAATTCGGAATATCAATTATAGATTAGGGTGAAATTTTGGCATTGTTTTGAAAAACATCAATTTTTGATGAATAGCGAAACCACTAAGTGGTAGTTAAAAAACTGATTTTTTGTTTAAATGAAACATTAGCACTTCTGTGATTTGATTTTCAGAAATCCGACATACATGGTTGTCATTAGGAAGTAAAATGTGGTTCAATGGGATTAAAATAATTTTTGGTGAATAGTAACTTTTAAGTTTAATTAATCGCGATTAAAGGTAATTAGGGAAATTTAAGGTAAAAATGATATTATAAAAATATGAAATTACATTTACACTTGTCCTACCCCTATTGGATGAGTCATGCCCGACCAAGAAAATCCATGGGTCAACATGGGGACCCCATTGAGCCACTTTGGTAGGAAAATGACATTAAAAACGTTTTATTTAATGTTAAAAGAAAAATGTCACAAACATGAGTTGTTTTACTAAAAAAATTTATAATGGGGTTATACAATTCATATGTTTGACTATAAATATTCATTATAAATCTAAAAATATTTCCTACATCATGATAATTTTTTTATAATTTTTAGACATTAAATAAATTAAATTATTTATGACACCATGATGATGCAATGATTACCTCATTAATTAACGATTTAAATAAAATAAAAAGATAATGTAAAATTTAAGACTTACACTTGTCAAAAACCTATTAGATGAGTATATTTCGAACCCTTATCACCTTATCCTCGAAATATATAAGTTTGGGACCTTTAATATCTGATACTCATTATATAATAAAGTAACAATTCATGACTTTTCAAGAGTACCCCTCCTCTCCTCTTATATACGTATCCCAAGAAGTAAGATTGATCGTTTCTTTGATGGGTTAAAACCATTTCTCCATCGAGCTTTAGTATCACAATCCTTCTCATCATATGAAGATATTATCTCATGTGCTATCAAGACAGAAAAGGAATTCACTAAGTCTTATGACAACAAAGTAAAGCAAGAGAAGAAGAGAACGGTGGAACAAGAGACAGATAAAGGGAAAACGGGAAAGAAGGATTTTACATTATGTTATAATTGTGGGAAGAATCACCCCGGTGCTTGCCTAAATGGAATGGAAGTTTGTTATAAATGTGGAGAAAAAGGTCACCAGGATCGTGATTGCAAGGGAAAGAAAGAAGCTATCAATGTTGAATGCTACAATTGTTGGGAAATGGGGCATTATGAAAATGAATGTCCTAAGCGTCAGGGAAACTTACCTTAAAAAAGGCCAAGGGATCAAGGAAAATATTAGGCTGTTACTATAGTTGAAGTGGAATAATTAATGTATTGGTGCTTTTGGACTCAAGGATTATATTCTGTTTATAATAATAATGTGATATATATAAGGATTGTACTATAAAACATGTTTTTTTCATTAAGGTTTTAATATTATGAAGGTAATCATATAATTAGTATCTGACAATAAGAGAAACTTTTCTTTGTTTGGGGAATCTGATGTTACAATTGATTTTGGAATTTAGAGACCTCTTAAAGAAATTCTGGATAGAGGTATTTTGGATAACTATATAGGTTGGAATGGATTAAGTTGAACCCTGGATAGTATTGTTTAAGGTTAAAACATTTCTGAAGATTATTTTTGGAATATTATAATACTATAGTTTAAGGAAAAGGAGAACCTGCAGGTTAGGGGATAACCCGTCGCGTCGGACAAAGCTTCAGGAATCAAACCCACAACCATAGTGCGACATGCCTTTATTACCTACCACTAGCCTAGAGGAAGTCCCTGGTTATTACAAAATAGTTTTCCCAAACAAAATAGTATGTGGTAATATTTGGAACCTTATAAAATTAAGATAAATAGAATATTTTTTAGTTCTGTTACCATTTGGAGTGAAAGATGGGTTCGTGGTAAAAATTTATTAAAGAATTAAAGCATACATGACAAGTAAGTATATTTACTTACGTTCTTAGAAAAACTCTTAAATAAATTCCTCAAATTTATAAAAGGTAACTTAAAACAAAAATGTTGTCGGTTAACTTTTCCAACTGGGGATTCAATGAACGTTTAACCAATCACAAGTTTCAGATTTTCTTGTGGTTAACATTCTTCTAATCCTGTTATCAACAACTCTCCATTAGACCTTGATGGTTTGATTCTCCTCCATATCCATATTTTCATAGAATCCTAGTATTGGCTATCTTGAGTGACCTTTGTACTCCTCTTTCTTTCTTTTAATGTTATATTCTTATTAACACTATTTCCGATGCGGGTTTTCAATAAAGGTATTTTATATTTTAAAACTTTTATTTTCAAAGAAAAATTTCAAATTTCGAGGACACAATTTATTGAAGGAGGGGAGAATGTAAGACCCCGAGCTTCCACGATACGCTTCTCTTTCAATAATGCAATAGCTTGCATTGTACGCAAGTTTGAGATTCTAACACACCGCGACCAATCAAAATAGCCATTATGAATAGTAATACCCACTTTTTGAAATGATATATATTTTATATTTCTAAGTGGACTTCATTTTTGTATTTGGAACATCAAAATTAGCCTATGTTTAATTTTTGGTGTTTTCTGAGAACTTCCAATTTTTTAAGAATAGTGAAAAATACTTAAAAACAAATTTTTTAATCAAAATAAATTATAGTGATAAATTATACTATAGAGTGGTTTTAAAGTATAATTAGAATATATTTTTACCATTTTATCCAATGGTGGTCATTATAATTAATTTCACTTTGAAATTGGACATAAACAATTGACAATCTTTTGATATATATTGTTTCTTAAAAACACGCTATTTATTGTGACAACGAGAATTCATTATAAAAATAATTAATGAAACTTATATTTTTGGAATTTTGTAAAATAGACATCATTTTTTAATTCAGAATATCTATTATAGCTTCGGGTGAAATTTTGGAATTATTCTGAAAAACATCAATTTTTCATGAATAGTGAAACCACTAAGTGGTAGTTAAAAAACCGATTTTTTTGTTTAAATGAAACATTACCAGTTATGTGATTTGATTTTCAAAAATCCTACATACATGGTTTTCATTAGGTAGTAAAATGTGGTTCAATGGGATTAAAATAATTTTTGGTGAATAGTAACTTTTTAATTTTAATTAATCGCGATTAAAGGTAATTAGTGCAATTTAAGGTAAAAATGATATTATAAAAATATGAAATTACTTTTACACTTGTAATACCCCTATTTTATGAGTCATGTACGACCAAGACAATCCATGGGTCATCTTGGGGACCCCATGGAGCAACTTTTGTAGGAAAATGACATTAAAAACTTTTTATTCAATGTTAAAATAAAAATTTCACAAACATGAGTTGTTTTAAAAAAATTAAATGGGGTTATAAAAGTCATATTTTTGACTATAAATATTCATTAGAAATCTAAAAAGATTTCCTACATGATGATAATTTTTTTATAATTTTTAGACATTATGTAAATTTAATTATTTATGACACCATGATGATGCAGTGATTACCTCATTAAGTAACGATTTAAATAAAATAAAAATATAATGTAAAATATAAGACATAACCTTGTAAAAAACCTATTGTATGAGTATATTTATAACCCTTATCACCTAATATTATAAATATAAGTGTGGGACCTTTAAAATCCGAAAATCATTATATAA
Organism: Viscum album; assembly: GCA_963277665.1. Classification (NCBI taxonomy): domain Eukaryota; kingdom Viridiplantae; phylum Streptophyta; class Magnoliopsida; order Santalales; family Viscaceae; genus Viscum; species Viscum album. The sequence goes on along the minus strand of OY728136.1, from coordinate 63,290,932 downwards.
TAAAGTAACAATTCATGACTTTCCAAGAGTGCCCCTCCTCTCCTCTTATAAAAGGCCCCCACCACTACCACATTATTCACACCTTCAAAGCCTTTTGGCTCGTCCAACCTCTGCCCAAATACTCTCCCACCTTCCCTCTATTACTCTTATAAGCCTCACTTTGGGAAGAATTCTTCCAAAGGAAGCCTTTGGCTCAAATAAAAAAAAAGAGTTACCCAATTTTAAGGTAATGTATTCTCTTATGTTATTTTGTTTTGTTTTTCTTATCCAACCCCTTAAACTCTTTTTATTCATTTATTTAGTTCGAAAACCAGTATCCTAAATATACTAGGATGTTTTTATAGGAAGGATTCAAGCTAATCTTACTCACACCTACATCTAATGGTTAAAGAACATACTGTTTCTGTGGATGGCGAATTTCTGCCTCACGAAACGATGATTGATCAACACTCATATAACACCTTCAAAGGTGGCGATTAAGATGTAACTATATTTATATATGATATATAATATGTTTATGTTTTACTTAATCTTCTGTATTTTTCATTTATGGCATAACTTTATGGTTTCCATTATGGGTAAACGTGATATTTTTATTTTAGGATGTGCGGACTACCACCCCCTCAAAGTGATTTGAATCGTTAATTCCATATGGGGGATGTATAAAGGATGGAGTAAATGGTATTATACATTATATTATACTGGAATTATATTATACCTTTATATAATTATAATTTCAATCCATTAAATATGAAATAGAAATGAATGTAGCGTTCAAGGGTACGTACGGCTTACCGTCTCCATGAACGGTGCATTTCATTTCTTACCTCTATGTGTTATGTAATATTATAAATGAATTTATATAATGGATATATATGATATATATGATATCTATATCATGAAAATAATTTGGGATATAATGGATATTTCGCCACATGAACAACTTGTAATTATAAGAAGTTTATTTTTGACTCTAGTACCAAAGATCGACAAAATGACTGTTATTCACTTAAATAATTACATAATGTTCATAACATGGTAATATGTGATATTAATGAAATAATGAACTTGAAAAAGGTTATTAAGAAAGTAGAAATTATATCTAGTTTATTATTCAGGAGGATAAAGAACAATCGAGTCAAGTCGGACACGAGGTAAGGAAACTTCTTAACCCAATTTCAATTCTTTGGGTTAATCTCCTAATTTCAAATTATGTCATGATATTATTATGTCCTATATTGTATTTGTACTTTATTTAGGTGTAATTATAGTTAATACACATAATAGATCTATTTTATTTAAAAAAATGCTCTTTGTAAGGGACTTCGTCTCAATCTCCTTTCATTGAGGGATATTTTGTTATATACATAACTTTCTTATATACGGTGTTTAAACCCCTTTGACTTTTATGTGTATTCAAAAGGAATCTTTTTTATATGAAGAATTTTACTAAATGACAAAAAGGAATGTTTTTCTTGTTGTACATATGTGGCGACAAAGTCTTCTCCGCCGCTGTGACTGTTATTTGAGTTTCGGCTTCCTCTACAAGCCATAATTTTTTTAAATGAAAATAAATACCAAGTTTTAATTTTCTTTTATTTTGGTATTAATAATGGTTTTGAAAGTGTTTTTTTATAATATCAATGTGTTTTATTGATATCTTCTGACTGAAATGTGGAAAGTTTATGTTTTTTTTATGAATGTTTTATGTGATACGATTGTTTTATGGTTTATGATATGTTTAAACCTGTTCATATGTGGAATGAATTGGAATTAATAAGTGACAGGTGGAGCCCGCTATAGCTCCTTGATGAATCGGCAGGTCTCATGAGACAAACTAGTGTCTTGGCATGAGGTCTTAACAAAATCATATTTGTAGTCTTGGCACGAGGCCTTGGCTACGTGGTTATGATAGTCTGGCATTATGCATTCCATCATTATTAAAGTGGTTATTGATATTGCATTTGATTATTCGACCAGTGGAATATCCATGTGAATAAGTAAATGGAATTATCTCATTTTACTTTTTCCATATTACGTTAAAGATCAAGATTAAAAGGCTTTTGTTTTAGATTTAAATTTCCTTATATGTTTATATTTATTTATGAAAGTATCCGCTATATTGTTTTCCTTACAGAGAATCTGAGCTCATCCCTTTCAATGTTTTATTTTTCCCAAGATGTGAAGAAATATTTTATGGATGGCCTACAGGGGTAGTCTGAAGTGGATAGAAGTGTGGACTATGGAGACTATGTTATTGGGATTTTTCACTTTATTATATAATGTAACATTTATGAATGTATCTAGTGTTTCCAAGGCTACTAAACTAATCGGTATTTCGAGAGTTTATCTTTTGTGATCATGCCAATGTTTCAAAATAATGCACCGACTCAGGGTAACTGGGGTCGGGGTGTTACACCCAGGCCTCGGGATATCCTTTTCTTCGTCCTGGATTCATTCGGAGCTCATTCATCCTCCCAAAGGGCCCCTTCTCTAGATTTTGGCATCAAACAGAATACTTGACATGAAACAACAAGTTTCTCCAAAATCTTACATTTCAGACAACATTGAGTTATGCTGAAAAATAATACAATAATATTATTATTATTTTAAAAGGTATTTAACGCCTATACATTTTAATAGAAAGAATGAAAAAATAACTAAAATATGATTAATACTTTATTTAAATGTTTTTACATTTATCCAAATAAATAGTGGCTTAAAATTAGAAGGAATCAATTTTTAAGAAAAAAACACTACACTATTTTTAAAAGTTCATTTTACCACCTTTGATTGAGAACCCTTTTTAATTGTAGTTTTTTGTCATTTTAATATTTTCTATTTAAAAAATAAATTTCTTCTTTATAATTGGAGCATCAAAATTTACCTTTTATGAAATTTTGTTATTTTTTATGAGGAAATTGATTTTTTTTAATACTAAAAAATACAAATTTTTTTGTCAAAACTGCCTTTCCATTTAATTTATTTATATAGTTGGATGTTACTATTTAACTATTTTTGAACTGAAATTTGATTATTGTTTTACCATTTAATCCAATTTTTTTCATTATAATTAATTTCCGATTGAAACTAGACATAAACACACTTGAATATTTTAATAGTTTTTACCTCATAAAAACCTTCTCTTTGGTTTTGACAATGGAAATTGAAATAAAATTAATTTCTTCCAATTTTGTGTTTTTAATTTGGAATCAGCAAGTCTAAATTGTCTGAATATGTACCTTCTATTTTTTGAAATTATTAATTGTAACTTCAAAAATTATTTTATTTAGCATGGTTAAAGGGTAAATCCTACAAATAAGGGTAAAACTAATATTATGATAATTCTAAATTTCCCTAACACATATCCTAATCCTATTATATGAGATATATCCATCCATGGTCATCCTTGTGTTGATTTTGGGACCCCATGGAGCCACTGGGGTGTGATAATGAATTGTTATAAGAAATAATTTTAAGTAATGAGAATTATAACATAAACATTTATTTTCACTAAACCAATTTTAATATAGTTTCATGTAATGGAAAACCTTGAATATAAATATTCATTCAAAAGATAATAATATTTTGTACATCGTTGTATTTAATTTATAATTTTTATATATTAAATAAATTTATTTATTTATGACACAATGAATATTTAATGATTGCCTTATTAATAAGACTCAAAGAAATGATATTATAAATATAAATAAATGAATTTGAATATTTTTATGTCATATATGATTTTTTATTATATTGAAATATTATATTTGAGTTAATTAGTTTGGTTCAATGGAATAAAGTTTTTATGACTTTAATAATAATCAATTACTAAATGGTGAAAAAGTTGACATAAATGAGTTTTTTAAAAAAATATTATTTTATTACATAATATAATAGTCATATAAATCTACTATTTGGCCAAATGACTAATATAGTGTTTCAAATGTCATTAATTACCCACCTTTGGTTCTCTTGTCATTATATAGTAACTATAGTAACCATATATTGAGAAAATACAAGAGGACACGGTAAGAGTTAATGTTTTTAACCGAGGGTTAAATCTAATTGATAAGGTTAACTTTACAACTTAAACTTGTATAAAACCAATTTATTGAGAGGATTTAGACCCATTAGAATCTTATCATTAAAATAACTAAATTTGGAACTATTTTAATTCTATGATAATTTTATAATAAAATAATATTTATAGAATTTCCTAAAGTGCACATCCACCCTCTTATAAAAGGTCACCACATATACCCACTTACATACACCTCTAAAGCCTCTTGGATAGTCCAACTAATGCTAAAATAATCTCCCAACATCTCTCATTTTTTCCTAGATGCCTTACCTCTAAAATAAGGTAATTCAAGAAATCCTTTTGGCTTCAATCAAAAGAAGTTACATGTTTTAGAGGTAGCGCCTTCTCCAATATCAAAAGCATTATTTTACTTTCCCTTTCCCTATTCCCTTCTTATTATTTGATTGAATAACAACACCATTATCCTTAATATAATATTATTTTTTTTATTATTATTATAACTAAACTTAAACATACTTTTATCTAATAGATATGAATATACTGTTTCTATATACGGAAAACTATAGCCTCACGAAAGGATGATTGTTCAATTTTCCACTACAACCTATCACATTTACCATTATGATGAAAATGTATTTATATATGATATAAAATATATTATTATTTCATCTATTATTCTTTAATTTTTATTTACATAATATCTTTATGATTTTCCTATTGTGTAAATACGATAATTTCATTTGAGGATATGCGGACTACCGCCCCCACAATGTGATATGAATCATTCTTTCCATACATGGATGGTATAAAGGTTTTAATTAATTAAAATATATAACATATATATTATAATTTAATTATAACATACTTATGTATCATTTATTTTTCATTACTTTAATATAAAAATGAAATGAATGTAGCGTTCATGCGTACTTACAACTTACCATCTCCAAGAACAGTGTATTTCATTTATTATCTCCAAATGTTATGGAATATTATAAAATACAAACATACTATGTATATATGATATTTAAATCAAGAATAAAATTCCATCGATGACGGAATTTTGACCACAAGTATAATTTACATCAAACAAGTTCATTTCTGATTAAAATACCAAATATCAACAAAAAGAATGATATGAAAATGAATAATTAAATGACTGTTATAAAAATGTATTAAGTGATATAAAAGGATTAATAAACTGGATAAACGTTCTTAATAAATTATAAATTAACTTATGTTTAATTTTTAGGGAACTTATGAATGAATAAGACTAGCATGACTGAAGGAAAGGGACTTCATCCCAATCTCCATTCAATGAAGCATATTTTTGATTATACATAACATTATTTTTAAGGTACATTATCAACTACTTTGAATTTTAATTTCATTGAATAATTTTAAAAAAAATCATTTTCTACGAAGTGTTTTATTAAGCAACAAAATAAATTGTTCTCTTTATTGTACACACTGACAACGACAATTCCACCACTATGAGGATTATTTGATATTTGGAATCTTCTAGAATCCATAATCTTCTTTAAAAAAGAAAACTAAATACCATATTAAGTTTTAGGGTGTTTTGGTATTGAAAATGTTTTTGATAATGGATTTATTATATCTATATCTTTAAAAGATGTGTTATGATTGCAATATGGAAATGTTATTTTTTTTCCTTTATGATTCTCCTTGTGTTATGATTATGTTATGGTTCTTGGGAATCACTTATGTATACGGGTGGTTCTATGACAACTAAGAGAGTGTGAGCCCTTGATATCAATCCAACACATTGGGTAATATGAAGAAGGTAAATATTACGGTTTCTCCTAGGAGCTTTTTGGAATATACTATGAAGGGTATTCCAAACGTATCCATGATGGTTACTCCCTATTTAGCTATGAATGGTACAATGTAATTATGTTATGTATGACACAAGTTACCATTATGATTTATGGTTTCTATTAGTTATTTAGAAATATTATGATTTAATGAGGTATCTTAAAGAACATAGGTTTTATGAGTGAAAAGTACAATTTCATTTATTTGTATGTATTCATTGACTAATGAATTATTTCATTATTTTATAACAATAACTAATCTTTTGTAATCATCATATGTTTATGAAATGTTTTTCATAGGGTATAAGTAAGGGTAATAGAACAGATTAATTAAAGAATATTTTTATTAAAAAAGTAATTCTAATTTTTTAAGATATTTTATTATTGTGAAAAAATTTTATATAGTAGATGTGTCTACTATGTTATATTTGAGATGTAATGTAACAGTTATTGCATATTTATCTAAAACTATTAACATGAAAAGGTCATCAATGTGAATTAAAGAAAATTATTGATCAAAAATCAAGATTGTGTAATGTTTTAGGCTGTGGCCTTATACCAATTGAATTGAAAATCATATTAATCCTTTCAAGACCATGCCAATGGTCTTAAATATTAAATAAAATGTTGTATAAAAAGTATATAAATATTCTAATGAATCTTAATTGTTTTGATGAATATAGAAACCTTAATCATAACTAATGCAATGATAATTCATCAATAATAGAATCTATTTCCAATAAATTAATCCATAAAAATTCTACAAGAATTACCACTTCACTCAAAAACACATATTGTTTAATTAATGATTAATGGTGAAGTTGGGGAAAACATTATTAAATCCATGTAATATTAATCTTAATCAAGATTTATAAGATTATGAATCTTTCACATCTTATTATCCTTTCATTATAGGAAATTATTTTGATTTTGGAAATTTATTTTATATCATAGCACAAACACTATATTAATTACATAAAAGGGATAACACATTTAAGGCACACATATGATCGTCAATCCATTCAAGGATGATAATGATATTCTATAGAAATGAAAATATATTATAGGATTCATGACTTTTATTAAAGTCTTAATGTAAAAATAACGATAATTTATAAACTCATTATCATGAATATTTTGATTTTGAGGAAATGATATGTTTTGTATGATTTTATCGTTGATATTTCCCTATAAATTATACCATGAATCAAGGAAAATGTTTTGATTCCATTATATTTTAAAAAAATTAAATTATAGTTTAAATTTAGATGAAATAATTTATTAAAGGAGGGGGATGATTTATCATATTATATTTTGGAATATATTTTAATCTAATTTCATATTTGTTTTGATGTCTTGTTTCAAATGAAGCACATAACAAAAATGTATTAATACATAATAGATGAATATTATTATGAAAAATTAATATTATAGAACCACATGTAAATAAAAATATTATAATAATCTATAAATGAATAAAAAATAGGATTAAAAACACTCAAAGTATTAAAATTCATTTTCCCACAAGAACATTTATTCCTTATAAATTTTTTTATTCATATAAAAGATAAATTTATATATTTTAAAAAAATTAATTCTAAAAGATTAATTTCATATTTTCATAAATCATTTCAGGATAATAATAGGAATATTTTTTAAAAAATATTCTAAATTAGTTTTCTTTATGTTGGATATTGAAAGAAAATAATTATTTATAATAAAACAACATTGATGAAATAATCATAAAAAATGAATGATAATATGGTTTCAAATACATTTATTAATAAAAATATTTTTTATAATGTAAGATAAATCATCTATGAATACTATGACTAATTTATGAAACCAATTTTTACCATATTGGAAACCTAGATGACAATTTATGTTCAAAAATATTTTATATACATTAAAATACATATAAGGGTTAACTGCATATTGAAATTAAATATAAAAAATTATTAATTATTTTTATCAACATTTTAAAATTATTCAATTATGTTAATCTCATTTTTATGAAAGAATTATTTATTATGATGATTAATTTTAATTTCCATGAAAATGGTTAATGTGTTATTTTTAATGAATTTTACAATTAATTTTTTGATATTATTGAATAATAAAATTAAAATTTCAATATTATATTATATCATTAATATGGTTGTTAAAAATATATAAATATATATTATCACTCATTTGACTGCTACCAAATTATATATTTGATTAGGATAACAAAATGGTAAAAAATATATTATTCTAAAAAATAGTTTTTATCTATATTAAATTTTTTTTAAATTTGAATGAAAAATATATATCTTATCAAATATAATTTGACAATATAAATTCATGAATTATGTCTAGGACATTAAAATTTTATTTTAATGGTTACCTATAATTTTAGTTAAATTTAAACTATCATGATAAAATCTATATAACCTGATTCAAAAAAACGGAAATGTTTAAAAATAAAGTAGTTAATTGCATGAAATATGTTCCACATTGGTGGGAAATGTAATTATAGACTAATTAATGAAAAAATATCACCATTAAATCCATTATTTTTTACTTTTAGAACCAATGACCAATAAATAATGTCATTCTAATTTTGAAAAATATTTTTTGTACACAACTGTTTCATTTTGTTCACATAAAAAGGGTGAAACTACTGACCCTTTATACCACACCCATCCCTTCACATTTTATCTTACTTATCAAAAAAATTTATCCTTAAAAAATTCTATATTATTTTCATTATCCCATATCCTCCATTTCTATGTGGATTTCTTAGAGAAACCTTATGTTCACAATGCGTGTGTTCTTTACTCCTTAGTATTTTCATCATAAATAACCATATAAAGGCTTTAGATATACCCCAAATTATAATTGTAACATTTTTTGAATACAATTAAATCTTATTATGTTAGTACATCTAACATTTTTAAATTCATTCCATCATTATAAATAATAACAATAACTTTGATTTGTATTTGCAGACTACCACCGCAACGAAATAAGGTTGTTTGTTTTTCAACACATCTTACCATTAATTATAACATTGTTGAAATCTATGGATTATAATATTTATTATTTATTATTATTTAAAAAATTATAATATATCATATAATATCAATATATCCCATTCGTTTGGAAATAGAATCATTAATCGAAAGTATGCAGGACTATCGCTTCCACAAATGATTGAATGTCATTTTTTCATCATCAAAATTAAATAATGAATCAATGAATTTATTTAAAGAATATATATAATACTAATGATTTTTTAATCATTATTTATTTTAAAAATATTATATAAAAACATATTTATACTTTTAAAATCATTGTAAAAAAAATTTGGGTCAGTTTTTACCATATATTAGAACGATGGTATAATATTAAACCATAAATCACTAATGAAATTTATATATTGAATATTAAATTAAATAATAATTAAATTTTTAATAATTTTTTATTTTTTTTGAATATATAATATATGTATTTATATATTACAGTATGATTGTTAAACACTCTTAAACTAGTTCATTATTTTTTTCTTTTTCATGACAAATATCAATGTATTTCACTTAGTGATATGGATCGAAATAGAAAATTTAAAATTAAGGATTAATAATTATTTCATCATATATGTATAATTATACATTATATAAAAATGATGAATAATTAAAATTTTATAAAAGAAATTCAAAAAGATTATTATTATTCACACCCGGTAATGAAAAATAGATAACAAAAAACTAATATATTAGAAGAGATTTATTAAAAATGTTGTTTAGAAATTATTATGTTTATTAATAATTTCCAAAAATATTAGATTATGAGATTAGTATTTTTTTTAAATGTGGATTAGATCATGACTTTTAAATAAGAAATAATGGTAAACTGTGTTACATCTCTATTTTAATTTTAGTGATATGATTTATTTGTGAAACAAATATCATTAAAATGGAATTGTACTACCTATTAGATAATAAAAGAAAGAGTTATCATTTATTCTTGTTATTATATGTTTAGTATCAATGTCAATATTTTATGGTGATTTTAATAAAAAGTTTCATAATCAGTAAGGTATAATGATTATTAAAAACAATTTTGTTTGAATAATAAAATTCAATAATGATCTTAATTCATCTAATAGTTCCTTATTCCCTTTGGATAATTAATTTCATAAATAATTATAATATCATATGAGTAAAATAAAACATATAATTCAAATATTAATTCTTTTTTATTATATTTTTCATTCAATTATTCCATTGTGAAGTGTAATTCCAATTAACTTAAACAATGTTTTATCTCATATATTGATTTCTTCCATTCCCTTAAATGTTTTAATTTATATTTTTAGACCCAATTTTGGTTTTAAATCATATAAACATTATGTTTTCATTAACTCAAGTAAAAATATCGTTTGTATACACTTTTTATTATATTGGTATTCAATAATGTTATTTTAAAATTTAATAAAGTGTTTTTCATTCTTTCAAAATCAAATGTTCTTCATTCAAGGAAAATTTATTTTAATAATATTTATTTTACTTCAAATATCTATCAATAATGATTCAATTTTAAAATGATGTATTTTTCCAATGTTTTAATTTTACATCTTAAATACTTTAGGTCATTTTCATGGATTATTTATTAATGATTCGAGGATTAAATTAAATGCTTCTAGGATGTTTTCATATTATATTTTGGAAATAAATAATTCTATCTAAATCCTTTAGTGTTGATTTTTTTAAAAATTTATTCTTTTTAAAATATTTCACATCAAATTTTAAATGAAATTGTTTTCAATGTAAATGTAACATTTTACTTTAGGCCAAAGATTTAATATTTATAAAAAGAAAACAATTTTAGGATTTCACATTAATTTTTCTCATTATATCTAATGGATTATTATAATTCGAAATTATTTTTCCCGTATTACACAATATTTTTTATATAAAATAATATGTTCTAATGATTGATTAGTGGGTGTAAACATAAAAAATTGGACCGGTTTTAGTGAAACCATATAGAAATGATGTGAATCTGATTTTTCACTATAGGTGTACTTTAAAATGTGATGAATGAAACCCATTATATTGAAGGGTTTTTAATGATATATTTAATTATATTCATTTAATTTCATATGTATGTATGTTTTGTTATTATATGGGGATCCTATATTGACCTAGAATGCATTAGATAAGAATTTATATCATATTAGGCAAGAATATCAGGCATGCTAATTATTTCACAACAAAAAAACTCCAATTTTTTTTACAACTTGATGTATGGGAATTTTTTTCACAATAGGATACATTATATTTATATTTTTTTACAACATCAATCGTGGACATTTTAAAAAAAAATTATTATGTATATTTTATTTTTTCATAATAGTAATCATGGATATTTTTATTGTTCCCAATGTTTTAAATTTAAAATTATAATATTTATGTAGTTGTTCGTAATTATTTAATGTTTTATAGTCATTGTGTATTTTTATGTACTATGACTATAATTATGCTCTCTCAATTAATATTAATGTCTCGTGATTAGAAAATATATTTGTATGATATATGTTTGTTCAATTTATATTAGATTTATTCCTATAACGATTTATGGAAAACACCTATAATTTCGTATTCATTAAAATAATTAATTTTTTAATAGGCCTTTTTTTATTTTACAATGATATAACCCAGTGTTACTTGTTTTTAAGATTTCAATGAAAATTTATTTTAGCACAAACTTTACTATGCACCATTTCCACAGGTTATGAATATAATTATAAATTTGGGGAATCCTAGAAGAGATTATATAAGTATTATATAATAGAGATATTATCAATTTTGTAATAAAATTAATTTATACATAGATATTCCTCAAAGAAACGAAACCAAATGGTCTTATTAGTTGCATGAGATTATTTTTATATTTGATATTTTTGTAAAATTCTCTACTCGTTTCACATAGATAATTTCACATTGTTTAAATATTAATTTGTTAAAGTAAGTGCTTTCTTCCCCAGAACTGGGAGTGTGGTCTAGGGTTTCTCAAATAATCATAATTCATTTACTAATGTGTCTATAAAAATATTATAATATTAACTCTGATGGAACATTTTTTTTAATTTTATTTCTCTTTCAATATTATAGGACGATTCTAGTTTCACCTTAATATTTAAATACATTCAAATTCTGATCCAACTCTTGTGAAATTATAGTGTAATATTAAAAAATCATTACCTATAATTGTAATACCATGTTCAAAAACATAAATTATTTTTCAAAAAAAAAGTTTTTTATTTTTATTTATCTTTCAGTGTATATTTTTTCATTCATTCATATTTTTTGTAGTGTTATAATATCCCATGTATTTATAGGTTCAATATTTTTCATCATATATAATGAAATGGGATATTAATAAATTTTAAAAAATCGTACACATAGAAACAAAAAATTTTCATAGTATTAAAATATATAATTTTATGTTTCAATTTCTTAATACATATCTAAGGATAATTTCGATAATTTTAAATTATAAGAAAATATTAATTATTTTCTGTTCCATTAGTAATTAAATTATTTCTTAACCCATGTACTAATATGCCTTCAGTTTTGATGAACAGTCAATATTATGTGATTTTTAACATTTAATATTTAAATGAACTTGGTCAAATGATAATGGAATGAGATATATATAAAAATGGGTTGTGGAATACTAATTTTTAAATAATGGTATGTTCCACTATTTTTTTAGAAAATGTTGATGGATAGCTTCACCCAAAGAAATGATTTTGGTGATTTTATTACTATGAAATCATTCAAAACATGTTCACAATTTTTACCTCTCATATAAACTCCTATCATCTGAATAATCATTAATAGGTTACATAACCCCTTTATAAATAATGGTTTTCAATGGTGGTTTCACACCTAAGGACATTTAAGAGCATAATTTAGTCGAGAGAATAAGTGGAAGGGATCATCATACCCTTATTATGGGAAACTATATAATACTTTAGGAATCTCTTAAAGATTTAATATATGTTCATGAACATCTTCCTAATCCCGATATGAGACCAGTCACCATAAAAATAAATCATCTATTTATTCCTTCTATGTGTCAAGGGGGTATATTAATTGGTCAAACTATATGTATATGATGTTTTCCATCTATTTCCCATTAATGGATTTTTTGTTATATTTTTAATCCATATAATATGGAACTTCAAAGTATGCTGTTATCTGTGGAGGTTATTAATATCTCGGGGATGGGATTGAACATTTAAATGGTGTACTATGTATCCTATCTATATGAGGACTAATAATATGTAGTACAATGAACCCATGGTATTTTATTTCATATATAAAGACCATATAAGAGTCTGAAAGTAGGAAATGGGTTTTCAGTTCAAATCACAGGGAGGCTCCCTATGTATCCTATTTATGGGTGGAATTAGAGTCATCATAGTTTATTAATTAACATGGGACATGACCTAATGTATGTGAGCTTCTATGTGAGACGTCCATTCATGCCACTGATTTCAGTGTACAAACTATAGTTACCCTACATGGTAGCAATTCATGATGAGAATTATATGATTATTCAAAATCCCTTAGACTACATAATCCAAGATTAGTGTGTGAAAAAAGGAGCATAATGTAATCGATCTCATTATATATGGATGTGGGACTGATCCATTGGGTAAGCCATTAGGGTTTTTGATATTAATCTCAGGTCTTATGAAGGCATCCTATGTATCCTGGTTATGGATGTAATTTGTGTTTGCACAGTTCATATTACTTTTCAATCCACTAGTGGATGAGGAAAAATGATAATATCATGGGAGATATTAGATATCTTTAGTTGTAATGTTAGATATATAGAGGGACTTACACTAGGGTGGGTGCCTATTTGGTATTGGACCTTATGAAGTAATCCTATATATCATTTTTATAATATAAATCAGTGTTCTCATAGTTTATTTTGGGGTATTCATGAGTATTATCAACTAGTAGGGTTATCAAGTCTTACAGTGTCTTCCTCACATGTCTTCCAAATCTATTTTACCTATCCTATGTTTCAACTTGTCATGTCTTGATTTCTGGTGTGGAATATCATGGATTCCTAGTGTTTATCTCCAAATTAAATCTTATAATCTAGTTGATTTTCCATGGGGACCCAAGATGGTCTATCTTTCATGACTAGAAGACACTTTGAAATCATGTTCAAGATATATGGAAGCTGTCATAATAATTTTGTATTTTTCTTAAGGGATTTGTAAGTCCTAAATGACACATCTGGGAGGCTATCATACGATATGACAAGTAATCCCAGTGGAATTCACAAGTCTCGGGGGACATGTTTGGAGGGTGTAACAAGATTAAAAATGATATTTTCAGAATAAATTTCTTGGGAAAGGATAATATATGTGTTTTTTATACGTGATTAATGATATCATGTCTCGGTGGCTTAACATGAATTATAGAAAACACCTTGGTGAAATTACCAGACCTATCTGACTTGTCTTGGTGTAACCACAATGCTTGGGAAACATGTCTGGTGTCTATCTAATGGGTTTTACGGAAATCCTAGAAGATTTTTCATGGCGTCCATTTCATGCCCATAGGGAGTCGTGGGTTATTCATGACATGTCCATGTGACATCACATGACCTTAGTGTCATGTCAAGGGAATGGTGCATGACTTTAGAGATATGTTTTGGCACTATCGCAAAATAAGGTTGGATCATGAGAAGCACATTAAGATCATTGAATCCATATTCTCACATGTCTCCCATCATTTTTTAGTCCTTTATTCATTTTATTGTTTTACATCAGGTTTTTCCATTGTTATATTGTTTTTGGTTTTTCATGTCTCAGTTGACATGCAGGATATCCTTCACATGATCCAACTAACACTCTAAAAGTCCTTCACATGATATCAACTAATCACACAATGTAAATATAAATTCCTTGTTAACACATATGATGTTTAATATATTTTACTATGTATAATACCTCTAAGTTCGTCTGATTGGTTTCTTGGAGAAGTCTTATCATGTGATCTTGTGTGAAATTGATTGATATTTTTCTCTTTGGGATGGATTTATATATTTCTATGTACAGGATATATATATCTAGGTGATTCATGTATCTCATGGATATGATTTTTAGTTTGTGGAAGTTTTTTGAATCCAATTATTCGTATTGTCCTACCATTGGTCATAAATATATTAGTGTGACATTCATCGACCAAGACAATGTTTTACCTTTTCCATTATTACATGATTCATGTTGATCAAAGAGATTAATCTTAACCACGTGGACACGTCAAGGTGCTTCAACAAGGTGGGACAGATAGGTCGTGGTTTCTTCATGAGATTTGGATACATGTGGTAGGCCATTCACATGATTGAAAATTAACTTTGTAGTTCCTTTTGTTAGATAATAGTAGCCTTTTGATGGGGCCTCCACAAGATCATACCCACATGACTTAGGTTCCATTAATTATCAATTTTTCATGGCGAGGGGGGACTCATGTGATCAAATATGATCCTTCTGAAAATATTAACCATTTCCTGTGAATTCTAGTGTATATTTTCTCTAGAATAGGTTTTCATGTTTCATTTCCTTTTTTACTTTAAAATTATTGGAGTTCCCATGAACCCATATGGTAATTGTCCAATTAAATCACTATCTTTATCCATGTTGAATCAAGTTACTAATAATTTGTCTTGAGGTGATGCATGATAATTTTCATTGAAAACATTTCATCTTTTATAAGGAGTTGAAGGGGTACATTATAATTGAATGGATATGTCCATGTCCCCTCACATGATGAAGGTGACCTGACAAATGGATCTTGTGTAGTAATGTAGACATGTTCCTATGGAAATCAATACATCTTGAAACCTCATTATCATGTCGCATGAATATAAATGAATCAATAAGTTCAATATATTTAATATATTTTCATCATTTATTTTAGTAGGGGTTTGGATGATTATCAGGTGCCTTCTGATTGAAAAGTAAAATGGCTCGGAGGAACTCTTCTGGCCACCTCTACATGATCAGTAATTATTTTAGGGGTTCCCTCACAATAAATAAAGGATTTTTAAAAGGGTATCTTCATGATATCAAGGCAATTATGTGATGTGCAGGACCCATTCCAATGACCTAATGATGTTCCTGTGATAGTGTGTCCAATGATGGTCATGTGATCCCCATTTTTTGGACACCTACACTTCTGTTGATATTTATAGAAAACGACACAAATGATTTGGGCATTTATTGCCTTCCATATTTTCCAATTATCATTTTTATTGATTCCAAAATCCCCTACCCCTAGGGGAAACATCCATATGGTTAAATAATCACATTAGAGGAAAGTAAATGCTGGCTTGAGTATTTGGGGTTTTCACCAATCAGTGTCTTTTTTGATGTTTTGGGTTCTGAGGGACCATCAGTATTCCACTGAGTTCCCTATGAATTGGTATGTTGAGGGGGGATCAATCACTAGTTACATCACTCTCCATATCTCATGTAATCGCTTCTATTGTGTGACTATTTCTCAACAATATGTCAGAATACCTTGTTCACATGACCTCTCATCATGTTCTATTCATGAGACCTATTTCACAAGACTACTTTAGAATAACTATTCCACAAGATCCTACATTTCATATAACTTTATAAAATCAATGATGAATAAAATCTCATTAATTTACTAATCATTTCCTTATGTACTTTGTAGAATGGTCATATTTAATATTTTTCATTATTTATTAGTTCAAAAGCGTGATCACTCGACCAGAAGAAGGATCATGGAACTATGTCATGGTCTGGTGATTTTGAGATTTATGATTGGGTGTGTAGTCATTAGATATATTGCTGGTAAAGTGGTAGACAAGATCATAACGGGTCATGTGGTCATGAATCTTTTATCAGGTCAAGTTGTTCAAAAAAAACCCTATGGATCATGCAATTCACATGATGTTGTTGGAATCATTTATCTATTTTGATGGGATTTCTGTCTTCCAAAATTATATTTCATACTTTTATGTAGGTGGATTCCATATCTTTTAAAATTTCTTCCTCCATGTCTAAACAGAAGTTCGTTATATCTAGAAACTATCATATTGATCCTCAATACCATGTATGTTCTGATAATAAGGTTCTGATGAGGTTTCTAACATTTGATCTCCTAAGACACCCCTATCTCATTGGCTTCCCTTGTCTTGATTTGGGCTGCTAGATGATGATTCCAACACTTCTCTTGATTATAATCATCTATCATGGTGAATATCATCATCCCTAGATTATGTTCCAGTGATTATATCAAAATATAATCATTTGGTCATGCTATTGTCCTGGGGGATATTATATGTGCAAGAAATCTCTCTTTGTAGCCCATATGGTTGTGATATTTCCCACCAACTAATTTCTCAGATCTTTTTTAGCATATTTTTATCTTCATAGAATAATTTGAGTAGTGTATGGAGATATATATAGGAAAAATGATAGGGTTGAAAATTCTTCCATTAATGGAAATGACCATTCTAGGTTAGGACAATATGTTTAGATTTTCAAATTAGCTACACACAACTCACCATTACAATGTAGTGTGGGTATTTCATTTTATCATTCATCAATAAGACAAGCTAGTCAAATAGATCATTAGTATTTGGTGGGCTGGACAAACACTAACTATTTATCCCTCACCTATGTAGAGATCATTCTTTGGGATATTTATTTTCTGGGTTGAATATATCCTTTTGGGGAGATGTGTGATGATTTTATTCTTACTACATACATCTAGGATAACCCCACATAAAATTTACCTGGATAGTTATATGATAAACATTGTAAAATTGATCTTAATTGAGGATCTGAATATGTGCATGATTATTTTTTCATGGATTGGATGAATATATTTCCTTTTTGAATTGTATCTTGACTAAATTTTATAATCCTTCACCATTTTCCTTCACGATAGGTCTGTGATAGCATGGGATCCTACTGGTAAATCTAGGAAGATAGAGAAAATACATGATGGGGCTTTTGGGTGAGAATGGAGATTTCCACAAACAATATCCTAGATGGTTTCATTTCTATGTTCATCATTAGGTTTCTTTTCATGGATAGGGATGCATCTTTGGGAATCTAAGATAACACACTAGTAATGATAGACTAGTTAGTAAAGGGACAACCATTCTAAATAGACATACCAACTATTTCTTTCCATGACTAGAGCATGGGCCCTATCCAACCAGAAAACGACTAATATAGGATTGATTGTTCTTTCTAGTTCTTATTTAGCTAGATAAGAGATCAATTTTGTAGATAAAATTATAACAACACCAACGGGGTCCCTAGTGCATCAATATACCCCATACTTCTTAACATGTTTGGGGTTAATTAAATTTTTTATGCGTTGATGATGTTTCTTTAATTCTATTCTAGTCTTACCATTTATTCTAAATTACTCATCACTCGTCATTCTGGATACTTTTTATACAAGTTGTGGGTCTCTTGATAAAAGGATATAAAAATTATAGTTTTGTGATGGGTTTATCTATGATCGTATGGATGAAATACTTATTTTTTAAACCATATACCACATATCATTTCCCACGCCATGTTGGTTTCATTAAAACAGATTATCCCCTCCCTTCATCTGGCGTTCATAGAGGATTACATCATGGTATTTTCCTCTTATTTTGGATGAACTTAGCACATGATGATACAATCACTGAGAGTATCATTATGTATATTTGTTCTCCCATCATTATATTTTATTATTACTCCCTTAATTTGGTGGAACCCTATATGGGGGTGTGGTGTATAGGTGGGTACTTCTGGTGGAGAAATGATGTGCTTCACCGAACCATCTAATTGTTGCATCGATGTAGTTGATTAGAGACTCATGTGAGCCTTTGAGGATGTGTCCCCATAATAGTGAAAATCATCACATTAGTAGGAAATATTTATTTGGATGATGGAAATTCAATAGAAGATTCTGAAGATATATCCTTTGAGAGAGGGGAACATGAAACATCCACCCCCTCTTCTTCACTAGCTCTGCCAAGTACTCTTTCTTATGACGTAGCTACACCAAATGATGTAGAGGATTTAAAATGATGTGATATTATTAGGAATAATATCCATACCACATTCACTAAATCTTCCTTATAAATTTTTCATCACTTAGAATAATATCAACCTCGAATCATTCATGATTTGGTGGTTCGAATCATTGACACTCAGTAGTTATATGAAATAATGTGACAAACCATCATTACATGGAAAGAGTTGGATATTAGAAAGAGGGGTGTGCACTATCTCGATTATGGGTCTCTACTAGATGAAATAATGATGGAATATTTAGAGTAATTATAATATAACCATCAAATAGTATATGATATACAAGAAAAATGGTGGTTTGACCCCATAGATACTGAGACATGACAATATCATCGCCTTCTCAAAGTCAAATCTTTCAACATCATCATACTCATTATAAACAACTTAGAAAACATTTAATGATATTTCTACACATATTGAGGCTATTCAACACCATTTATTCATTTAATATGTTGGTCTCACATTTCTAGGGAAATCAATCTATGATTTTAATTAAATTCTTTAAGATTTTTCTATATGTCTTTATCAAATCATATTACAATTTGATCTTCAATGTTGATTTTTTACTGAATCCACATAGAGGCCCTAAAATGTGTATATCCATCCTTTTTCATGATATTAATGAATTGATATTTTTAACTTTACAAGTTATTTTCCTATTTCCTTTTATTTACATTTTTTTTATATTTCTCGACCCTATATTGCATGAATCATCAACGATACCCATAATTCACATAATATAAAGTAACCATGAATACCTAGATTTTAATTTCTATAGCATAAAATAAATTTCTCCAAAAATGCTCATGAATTCCCACCATGATGATTTTCTTCATTGATGTATATTCTGTAGTAATCAAGAGACTAATTGATTCACAAAAACATAACTTATGAAATATTTATATCTCGAAGGGAGATTTATATATCAATTTCTAAAGTTAGAGGACATCGTGGGAATAACATGATTTTTTCAAAGTCCACATAGTGGTCCGCAAAATATTTATATCTTTTTTTATATTTTCATAATTTTTTCCTAATCATTATATAGGGGATGTCTTAGTGGGCATGGAAATGGATTTTCTTTATGAATACCTCAAACATGGATTTTTCTTAATGTTATTTATCATTTTTTACATTTTATTGATTATTTTAAGGTATTATAAAACAAATATTTTCTATTTTTTAGTTTTTAGTATTCATTCCTATTCATTATAATACATTAGTTTTTTTTGATATTTTAGAAAAAGATTCAATTTAGGGTATTGTAATGTTTTCAAGGTATTATTGTTCATGTTTTTGACATTATGTATCAAAGAAATATTATGTGTTTTTTAGAATCTTTTGGTAACGAATTTTACCATGCAATATAATTTCATTTGGTGATAATATTTTTCTAGTAGTTTAATTTTATATGGTGATGAAATTTTCCATGTAGTTTATGGATATATAGATAGGTAATTATTGTTGAATATGTAATATAGGGAATACTTGTCCAATAAAAACCAAAAAACTCTTTGGATTTGAGTTTACAAATAGTATTTCTAGTGCCTAGTTTGATTGGTGTTACTTTTCTTTAAGGTGTAGATGCCTTTGGATTGCAGGTAAAATCCATTATGAGTTGATAGCATGGTTAATAAAAGAGGATATTGACACATTTCCAAGGGTCATAGAAGATTTATAGGAATATTATTGGTTTTTGGTCAAAACAATAAGGAATCCAGGCCCAATAGAATTGTTATAATATGGCTAGTGTAATTTGTAACCCATAATTTCAAGTAATTATATATGGGATGGGGAAGATGAACTAGGGATGACCCAAAATAGTATGAGGTTCTGAGTACGTATATGACATTACCATGGTTCATGAGTATTGGATTTCCATTTATTCAATAAGGATATTCCTTTATTTGGCTGGTCAAAGAACTTATACATCCATAACATGGTAAAGAGAAGATGATCCCATCTATTTTTAGGAGATATATAAGATTTTTAAAGACTCAAATGGATGGTGATGAAGTTGGGTATGGAAGGAATCCTTTTATATGAAAGGGTTCTGACACCATAGGGTAATTTAGACAAATTTTTGGAAAATTGGTTCATCTTACATGTATTTTCGTATCCTGGGGTATAGTCTATCAAAATATTCAGAAATAGGGTGTCTCATTTATATTTTGAGATATTGCAGAAAAGATTGTGATGTATCATCAATGATATTAAGCCTACTTCAATTGTTTGATTATGGGGATTACATGTCATAGTCTAATATTACATGGTCATGAATAGTGATATAGAGAAAATGTACCAAGGATGACCCAAAAACTAAAAGGAAATTAGTTACACCACATTATTTTTTGTATCATAGTGATTTGAATGTACTTTTTTCAACATTTTGAAACATTTTTCTGATGACCATTGGCACATATTCATGATCCATATGTATACATGCATTGTTAAGGAAAGGGTATCTTGAATATGAGAATCCTTTTACAAGGTCTAGGGAATGTTTTCAAAATATGAGGTACTCAAATCACGATGGTGATTTGGGGAATAGATAAAAATAAACAAGGATTAAAACACCCTAAAATTGTGAATGATCCTAGTGAACACATTATCACGGTGAGGGTGTGTGATAAATCATTAATTTAACATTCTCCATGACCTGGAGGACTAGTGATCGTGGATTGACTTTAACTATGTTCATAATGTGACCCTATAATATTTATTCCTTTTTTTAGTTTCATAATAAAATTTTCATAAACTCTAGAGATGAAGAGTTTAGTAAAGGGAGACATGACTTCTGCACAGGTTGAAATTCCAAGGAAATCAACATGAAACGTTTTATGATTATTTCAATTGTAGTTTAAGGCCCTTTTATTAGGACCTTCACTAGAAATTGTTTATATTGGTACATATTTAACAAATGGTTATCCAATTTAAGGACACATAACACATAATCTATATAATAGGGTAATTTTTCACAACTACCTATTTAGATACCCAAATCATGGATTACTCCCACATCCTTCTGAGTAGGTTGGGGGGAATGTTTTAAATTATATCCTGAGGTCCTCAATCCATGTTTAGTGAAATGATAAATTCATTCTAGAGATGCCCTAAAATCCAAAATAGTACTGAGCTTTTCCATAGGGACATCAGGGCCCCCAAATATTAGACAACCCTTTTTATGTTGTACAACATTTCAATGAAGATAATATAAAAATATATATGAACTTGTGGATGAAATTAATATTAATAAAATGGCCCCTCCATTCCATGTGTCCTTTTACAAGGGCCATTAATGGTTGTAAGAAACCATATTCACTGTATAAATAATGAATTATTTACATGTTGAGGTTCATAACAGATGCTGAAACACCCAAATCTCTAGTTTTACTTGGTTAAGCTATTGTGATCATTTAATGAGGAATTGTGATGGGTAAATTCAATCACTTTTTATCTTTATGTATTGGGGATTTATTTTTTATGAAATTTAACGTCATGTAACTAGGAAATTCACTGTATTGGTGTGGTCGTAACGCACCGAGGGGTTCATTTTTATCATGCTGTTCGATGAACCTAGGGATAATGTTTTGTGTTTCACAACCTATCTTATATTAATAGGGATCCAGACCTACATGTTTCTATTATGGGAAACTGTATTTATATTTATTTTCTTTAAATCTAGGTGGTTAGGAGTCTCATTGATTATTATAGATTGGCCCAATATTGGGGATTTATGTGTAACTTCTAATCCTGAAATGGAATTAATCAATCCACATGTATTTGTTGAATGGTAAACTCTCGACAAAGGTCTAACCCATAGATATAGAGGGATCTTTTTCCCATTCATTATTTTATTTGGGTCTGGGATGAGAGATCCAGGCATCACTATGTATCCTTTGATTATATTAATATTGAAGCATGTAGCTTTTATGAAATCATGCATTTTGAAATCATATAGCAATGACATGGTATTCCTTCTATTTAAAGGGATTATTGGGACTAGTATCAATAATATAAATATGGGTGTCACTATATATTTTATG
Source organism: Viscum album (assembly GCA_963277665.1). Lineage (NCBI taxonomy): Eukaryota > Viridiplantae > Streptophyta > Magnoliopsida > Santalales > Viscaceae > Viscum > Viscum album. The sequence goes on along the minus strand of OY728136.1, from coordinate 63,267,850 downwards.
TTGACATTAATCATGGAAAACATAGTACATCAATTGGAATTATATCTACATAGTTTTGAACCATATGTTGAGGGCATAATTGTTCCCCTTTATCATTGTAGTAGGATCCATGATTAGATATCGTTGCATCACTATGTATCCTTTACAATATGAATCAAACCACACGTAGTTCTAATATGGAGGCATGGTGGGAGAAAAAACCCAATGATAGTGGTCTCTTGAGGTGAGGTCCAGGAAAATGAATATTTTTTGGAATTTTAGAGGCATCAACCATGATATTTTTACATAATGTTGTGAGGAAGCATGGTGTTTCTTTTATGGTATTCCATACAAGAACATGATAACCCAATCATGAAATTATATGGATTATTCAATTGAGGAATCCATTTTGAGAACTCCTAAACTTCTGTGACATATTCATGGTGTGTGAAACAATGAATTAAAAAGGTTCCTCTTCACCAAAAATATTAAAATAATGAAATCTTCATTGTTTTTATTATGTTGAGTATATTCCAGGATATATGATCTCAGTATCCTTATATATCTCATAATAATGGGAATCAAATAATATGTAGTTCGGTAAAACTCTTATGTTTAGTGTCATGTGGTTAGGAAATGAGTTTTTTTGTTTAACATTTTGTGGTAAGTATGAAGGTGAATATATTTGATATATGAGGAATATTGTGGACATGAATAATGATTGAGTTCTGGGGAACACAACATATCTGGTGATTATAGGAATAAATCCACCAATAGTCATGGAAATTGAGATGTTTATTATAATATTGAAAAAATTCATCCATGAAGTTTAATGACTTGATGTATGGATGAGATTATGCTGATGTGGACAAGTATGAATGATAATTTCAATGCAATATGGTATCTTGTTACCGAAAAAAATATATTTTGGCAGCTGTCAAGATTTGAAATCCATGCATCACTATGTACATGTGTAGTTCATGAACAAAAAAGTACCTATATGGATTTAACACAAACACAGGGATAAGGGACATCCTTCCTCATATTAATAGATCTAACTCTTATGTGATGAATTATTGGAGAGAATATGGCTGTCATGAAGTTTAATTTAATGTGGTAAGAACACCTCCCATGTAGTTTAACACCTTGTGGTCACGATGAGAGACATTGTGCATTTTAACATCTTAATGGGAAGAAATTTTTTTGTATAGTTTAACATAATGTGGTATGGAAAACATTAATATTATACTATTTAATGATTTTAAAAAAACTATAATTCTAAATGGAAGATACAAAATTTATTACTAGAGAAAACAAAAATTTGGGGGGGGGGGTGTAATGTGTTCCCCATCAATCGTATCTAAGGTGTAAGATCCACATTGATCAAACATATGTATGTTATAAGGCCCCTCACATATTGGGTTACAAAATTAGAGGTTTATTTCTTAGTATTATTTTTTCCTAATATAAAATACCAGTTCTCCATGAAGGAATGAAATGATGTGGACTTTTTATTCAAGGCCCATGAAATATTATTTGGATGTAATTTAAGGTTGTGTAGTGTATTCATCCTTTCCTCATCATGGAATTCCAATACATCCAACCTCTTTTAAAATTTCTCATCATTGTAGGGTTTTACATATATGGCTATTTGAGGAGAGGCAACTAGACTTCTTTAGGGAACACATTGTTGGTTCTGTATACCAATGAATACAAAGTTTATTCTATGACAATACACATGGTGGTATGGTAGGCCCATAAAAAATGGACGAGATTGTCCAGCCCAGACTTTATGTCCTTATTCACCATATTGTGAAGTATATGTGATATATTTTTATTGAATGGTTCTTATTTTTACATTTTCCTCTCCTTGATATCATAATTAATGTTTAGACATGATGTTATTTTCCTCATAAAATTTCAATTTCTTAGTAGCACAAAAATTGATTCCATTTTCCATCAATATCATGTGAGGAACTCCATATCTGGTTGTCATATTAGACAACATGAATTTAAAGATAGTCATTTTCCCAAATTTCTTGAGGGTATAAACTCAGAACATTTGGAAATGAATTTAGTATCATTAGGGATATACTTGAAGACCATAGTTGTGGTTTGGGTATATTCCCACACATCATCCATCACCCTTACAACAATGGAAAAAGAAAAATTTTATTTTTGAATAACTTCAAGGGGATGAGGGTTGAGTTTTTCAAGAACCCAACATCCATGAAATTTCATAGAGAATTCTTGCATATTTATGTATCCCGGTTTTTATCTATAACCAATCCTCTTTTTTTGGGTGATCCTGGTCCCAAACTGATGAGAACCACATGAGCTAGAATTGACTTCTTTTTTGATGTTTAGAATCTATCTTCCTGCTGTATATTTGAGAATGAATCTATTAGATCCTATCATTTGGAGATATTTTTTATTATTTAGACAACACATAGGGTATATTTATTTGAATAGAATTGAGCCAATTATCATCAGACTTGATTTACTGGGAGGATCAATTGTTGGAGATAATCAATTATGGGATCCATCCATCAGAGGGTTGATATTGGTTCATCATGCTCTTGTAAAGTGTTAATCTGATTGATTTACTTCATTTCACAGATGATGACTTATGAGACCATCCTACATTGTGTGATGTAAATGATTACATGTTCCTGATTAGAGTTGGCATGAATTATGGATACATTATATGGTGCATTACCATGATCATTTCTTGACTGGATGATATGATGTAGTATGGGTAAAAAGGATAGATCAACCAATAGTCCTCCAACATAGCTGATGAGAGGGGTCAACTCTTTATATTTTATGGCATATTCACTATTTATCTACATTATTGCTAACTAAAATTCCCTTTTGTTGTTAAAGTATAATATTTATAGTTGTAGGGTTATTTTTATTCTAGCGATGAGAGATTGGTATTAGTCCTCATTATTGAATCATCCTTCAGATAAAGAGATGGAGTAGGGAAAATTAAATTTCATTGGAGAAATACATATAACCCCTAATTTAATTGGACTAAATTTCTTATTTTCCAATATCGTATGACAATGAATTTGTTAGGCACAATAAAAATACATATCAATGTCCAGGGAGTGTCATGGAAAAAGAAAAACACCACATATGGATGTTTAGTGTCCACTAGTGTACATTCTCAAATCATATAGGCCAAAGGAAATCATAATGGGACTACCATTTTACCAACATATTTGACATTAACATGATGTCATATAGTTTGAAAAATGACTTTCAATTTGTCCAAATTCATAGTCCATATTGATAATATGAGGATGTACTTTAGTTGGTTAGTAAGAGAGACCATGTAGATGTTGATCACATATTTATTAAACAATTTCATTAATTTATTTTACTTTTTGATGTTCACAGACACCCAAATATGCGTTACTAATGAATATACATTTAAGTGAATTTTAGGAAATAATTTTCATCAATTTTTTTCTAGATTCCTATTCATGACATTGGATTGCTAGATATATTAATTGATGTTTTCACGATATGTTTTACCTCTTATTGAAACATTTTTCATACCCAACATCTGTAAGCATAGAATAAGGAATGGACCATACATTAAGAACAACATGTGTAGATTATATATCATACCGTGTTGGGAATATATGGTTTAGGAACCTTATGTCTGGATGAAAACACATGTCTGAGGGAGAAAACTTATAGTACATCAACCTAAAATTTTCAACCCTATGTTTGATGTTTGTTCATCACATGATAGAACCACACATTGACTAATCAACGATGTAGTTTTAAATTTATGTTATTATCCATGAGTTTTGAAAAAATATTGTGAGACATAATGATATATTCAAAAACCATATACAATAGATTCTAACGCTCATTATGATTATTTTAAAGGTTCATATTCAAAAGGGTAAATAATACCTATTTCTAAGGGAAGATATGACTTCTCCTGAATGAATTTAAATTAAAATATTCATGAATTATTCTATAATATTTCATGAGTTAGTTTGACATGGATCTATTTGATCAACTTTATAAATGTCAAGATGCTCTTCATAAAAAAATATATGAATATACATGATAGGTGATATATATAAAAATTGGTGTTTCTTTGCCTTTGGAGATATAATTTGGAGATCTTCAGGTTTAAACATATATCTGGGTTTTTTGATATCACTGTGTATTGTAAGCCTATGTGACATTAATGATCTATTTTATGATATCAATTTTTGATGACTTGAATACATTTGTCCGTTGTTACTATAATGTTGAGCTTTATGTTGTATCCTCAAAAGATTCAATCTCTATTGATTTGGTGGAGTTTCTAATTTTTAGACTCAAACGTGGTTAATTGTCATCTTCATTCACTAAGTTTTGTATTTACGGTTTCATTTAAAAACCTCGAATGATCTATAATTTTTTTTGTAAATGTTTTAAATGTCTCCACTCAATTGTTGATTAATGGAATTAGGATTTTATGAACTATTAATATCAACCATGATCATCGAGTTGGTATTTTGTGGAGTTTCCTAAGGGAACTTTGTTCCTTGAACCACTATACATCTCTATGTTCATTTAATTTATTTTTTTTTCTATTGCATGATTAAATTTTAGAGAAAAGGGAATGGATCAAAGATAAATAAGAGAGGTGTTCTGAATCTATTAATTTCATTGGAACCACAATTCACCTCCAACACTCTTGTATATTTTTCTTTATCATGTGTATCCAGACCTAAAAATTAGTATCAAAGGGTGGTCTCTACTGGAACATTTTATTCTTGAAATTTTTCTATCTAATATCAACTATTTACATTGAAGGAAGTGCTTTATTACTATATTTATTTCTTTGGGAAAATATAATATTTTTAGAACTATTTGATAATGATAATTAATATAAAAGGGTATACATATTCTATAATATAAAAACAAGTTGTATAAGTGATTATACTAAATATTTACCTGATCTACCAAGTGTGAGGTAAATATTTAGATAAAACCATCTTGAAATTTATGATTCTAGGGAAAGTATGTTGATGATACATGATCCTTATTTTAATAGTGAAAATTAATGATGATGGAAATCTCTTATTATTATATATCTAAAAAATCGTGCAATTAGGGTTTATGTGAAGGAAGTTAAACCATACTTAATACCTAAGGAAGGGTTGGATGACTGGAAGGATGATCAAGAATGATAATATAATATAAATTAAAAATCTATGAATTTTATTGTGTGTGGTGTTGGAACCATTGAATTTAATCATTATTCTCAATATCCCACTAAATTTTTGATGTGGATTACTATTTCTATTATCTATGAAGGAATTTAGAATATCTCACAACTATATTACACTATTAGGAAATTATTGTTCTGTACATTCAGGATATATGAGAAGTAAAATATCAGTTAAATGAATGAAATATTGATATGGATTTCCAAAAACATTACTACTTTATGAAATCGAATTTCAAAATAAGAACAATCATTAAAAGTACACTGAGTACTACTCTCTAAATGGAATATAATATATATAGATATATGTTAATCTAAACCTATGAAAAATTTATCTTTCAGGGAGTTGATTGGATCTCTAATGATGTTTGAAGGTGAGATATAGGATGAAGTTGAAAATCATATTAAACCTGAAGAAACTACTATCCAAACTACTATGGATGAATAATATGTTTTAAATCATAATGATTTGGATAAATAGTAATTACATCCTTCTATGAAATTTCATAATCTATGCCAAAAATAAAAATAAAGGGACTAAGGAATATTGATGTTGTGAATGTAAGGAATAATTTCATATAAATTATAATTGTTCATTAAACAATGCTCTAAGTAAATCAAATTACAAGTGAAAATGAATGAATGTTAGGAAGTCTACCTAGATTAATACTTCAGATTCGAATGTGGAGACTTTTAATGATTATAAAACTAAGCTAAAAATAAAATGTTATGTATTATGGAATATACATATCATTGGGTACAACATTCAAAATATAAAAACTCTATTTATGTGAATCTATCATATACTGAATTAAATTAAAATATTATACTAGAATAAAAGTATGAATTATTTAATAAATGTCATATAATAATTAAGAAATCTTATTAATATTTTCCTTTATATAATGAAACATTTTCAAAAATGATATTATATTTAATGACTGATTCGTTTTAGAAATCATGTGATTTACATAATATTAAATATAAAGAACTATTCGATATGTTTATGATTTAAAATAAGCCTTCAGTAATCTTATAAAATAATGAAAATATTCAAAATAAATCTTTTGTGAAAAGAAAATACCAAAAGAATTTTTTTTTATTATAATGAAATGGTGAAAGACCAAACTATATACAAATTATTTTTTCCCAATATAAATAGAGAAAAAAACCCACTGTTAAATATTCTTTTTGTAGTATTAATGGTCATCATGAAAATGATTTATGTTATTGAAAACCTCAAGCATCTGGTGTTATAAGTGTTTATTCCTCAAAATACTTGTTTAACTTAAATAGTAGAATGATTACTAAAAATAAACATGTTTGGTTACCTAAAAAATTAATTCCTAACACAGTTTCACCCAAAATAAATTTGATACCAAAAGACACTTTCAATTGATATTTTTAGTATTATACCACTAAGATGTATTTTTAAATTTTTAAGTGGATAATCGATTGATATATGATAAAGTACCTAAAAAATTAGTGAAAAACTCTTTTTTTTATTATAAAAAATATTAAGGACTACTTTCACTAATCAAGGATGTAATTTAATTTTTTTATACTTCATGTACATTAACTGTTTTATATAAAAAAATTAATACATTTACTAAAATTTATTAAAGAATCTTATTAAATATATAAATTTTTTTTATCAATTTTGATTATTTAAATAATTTTTTAATCTTAAAAAATTATTCTTTGAAAATATTCTTTATATTTTTTTAATCCATTATATCTCATGTTGGTAAAATTTTATTTTTTTATGAAAACCAGAATACTCTTCTTACCTAATATAGGATTATTATTCAATATGTTTCTACAATAGAAAGTCAAATGTCATCCTAATATCTATAGATTATGAAATTTCATATTATTCATGAAAATTTTAAATTATGAAGTATTCTTCATCTAATTACCATGTTCAATATATTTTAGAAAACCATAAACAAATTGTTGAAGCGTCCATGCATAACAAATTCTGTGTAAAATTATTCTTACAAAAGGATCAAAGATAATCCTTCTCATTTACTTTTTTTGTATGCAGAATTTTTTGTAGAATAATCTTCTAAAATAAATAAGTAACTTTAAAGTCATGATGAAAAAGAAATCAATTATTATAAAATATATTATGAAAAGATTCTATTTGAATTCGACACTTTGAATAAAGGAAAAGTGAAGATACAAGGGGAGTAGGATGCATATAAGATTTTTATAAAGATCTATATAAATAATATGCATGAAAAATGGGTTTTGATTCATTTTAAAAGTAGTACTAGAACCTGGAAATTTTTCAATCTATAAAGAATCCATTTAAGCATTCAATTTATAAATGACAAGACAAATAGAATTTCTAAAAAAAGATGCTAAAAATTCATATCATGAAAATATGATGTTGTTTCTTGTTGAAAAATATTTCTATTATTTATATCCAAGAATAATAGTTGTTCAAAATAGATTAGAACCACTGTCAAGATTTTAAGCTTATTTATGTGACAATGTTCGATGTTTGGAATGTGAATACCATCAGTCTATTCCATTCTTACAATTTATTTTTATTTTATATTTCTATTTAAATGTACACTTTTTTAAACATATAGTTTAGTAAAATTTTATTAATTATGAACTATTAATTTGTTTTTAATTTATTTTTTCGTCATCTTACATGATCATATATATAGTATTTAAATATATCATAAAAATATTATTATCCAAATAAATATTTAATTTTACTTATAAAATAGTTTTACTTCTAAAAACGTATTCAACTATTATTAATATTATTTTATATTCTATCAATTAGTATGAGTTTTAAACTAATATTAATTTTAAACAGAAAAAATTATATTAGACTTCTTGATTATTATTTTTTCAGGAATTTTTAGGTATTTTTTCTTTCAGTATTCAATAAACTTATCATTTTGATATCTGAGAATGGGAAAAATATTATATCAATTCTTTTAATTCTTTTAGTGGGAAGTATTTTGTATTTATTTGTTTAAAATACATTTGGGGAGATGTTTTTATGATATTTATAGATGATGTTTACATCATCATGTTTTTATCCTTAATAAAATTCTCCTAGGTGGGATGTTTTTAATTTATAAAGGGATAATTGGAGAGAAGTTTTTCATTAGGAATAAAATAATTTTTATACCAAAAAAGTGGGATTTTATTAAAATTCAATTTTAATATGGGGTTTCACATGGGTTTTCTTACCATCAATATGGGTGCTATTTTTTAGAATGTGTTGATTAAATAATTTAATTTATTTATTTTTGGTTTTTATTCTCACAAACACCCACTTTTGTGTCACTAATGAATTTACATTTATGTGAAATTTAGGGAATTATTATTGAAAAAAATATTACCAAATCATATTCAACTAATTGGTTTGATGGATGTATTCATAAAATTATTTAGAACATTTTTTAAATATTCTTGTTACACTATCTGTGCCATACATTTTTAAGTATAGAATAAGGAATGAAACATACATTATGAATAGAATGTATGGATTACATGTCCAATGTTTTTGGGTATGTAAGGTTCAAGAAGATTGAATTTTTAAGAAACCATATGTTTGAGGAAGAAATGGTATGGTACATCAACACTACTTTAGTGATCAGTCCAATTTTTTGACTTCTGGCATCACATGAAGGAACATTACATTTGAATATTTAATGAAAGGGATTTTAATTTTTGATATAATCCATGATTTATGAAATCATCTTTGTGAGAAAAAAATCTATTAAAATATCATTGAGGAACTATTAAAAGGATATTTGTGATTTTTTATGGGGTCATATTCAATGGATTTAATCATTCATATTTCTATTGGATGTTATGACCACTTTTGAATGTTTTTTAATTCAAATATTCATGATTTAATCTATGGTATTACTTTAGTTGATTTGACCAAGATCTGTGCGATAAAAAACAAAAATATCAATATTATCTTAAACTAAAAAAGATACGAATATATTGTAATGTTGATATATATAAATATTTCTCTGTTGTTTCCTTCAGATCTACCCTTTATAAAAAATACATTGTTAAACATTAATCTGGTAGTTTCACTATTGCTGGTTAAAAAAATCCCATGAGACATTGGAGATATATTTACTATTCTAATTTATCTAAGATATGAGTATATATTTTAGTTTTTATGATAAATATGATGTTTGATTTAAATCTCCAAAAAATCAACCTTTATCGATTTGGTAGAGTTTCTACTACTCAGAGTCAGTCGTGGTTAAGTTATAGTTTCTTCACTAAGATGTGGATTTATGATTTCTTATAAAAGAACTGGAATGCTCTATAATGCCTTGGTGTAATGGTTTCAAATATATTCTCTCAATTTTTCAGTAAAGGTATTATGATATGAGGACCTAGTAAAACCACTAAGCTTGTGAAGTTGTGAATTTGTGGGGTAAACTAAGGGATCTTTGAGATATGAACCACTATACATCATTGTGTTCTTTTCCATTATAGATTCCGTATAGCTCACTCATATTTGAGATAAATGGAATGGAATATTACATAAGAAAAGATGTTTTAATCTATTCATGTTTTGAAACCACAATTCATCCCCCAACTCACAATTGTCTATTTTGTCATCATGTTCATCTTGACCTAATAGTGGACTTCATTGCGAGTAAAATAATGCCACATATTTTTCATTGTGAATATCATTATGACACATTTAATCTCAAAATTAGAATATAAATTCTAAATATGTATCATTCTTTGTACTATGTAATAGATTTTTTTTTATCATTCTTCACTTCATTTTCCATGTGATGAGAGTGCAAAGTGATTTCTCCCTAGAATCTATTCATATATTGAATGGGTTCCCTTACAATTGTGGAATTAGGACAGATGTGTGTACTAGGTACTACATGATACTCTCTTAGACATAATTTACATGTCCATCCCATTAGCAGGAAACTTCATTCTTCAATAGCATGTAATGGGGACAGATTTTATGGATAGTATTTCTATGAAACACTAAATGTATATAATGTTCTCTTGGTTCCCCCTACAGTATTTATGATTCAGAGGGGGTGAAATTACTATAATTTCAATAGTATGTTTAGGTTCAACCTCAATATCATATAATAATAGTACATATATTATAAATTTATTTTCTGTTATCCAAAAAAAATTGGTCTCGTCTTCAGAATATTTTGTTCCAACATTTCAAACCCTATTTGATGATCTGTGAAGTGATCACACCACTATCGATATTTCAACCCCACATCATCAACCAAAAAAATATATATTCATCCTAATAATGGTATAAATATAATATTATTCTTACATTGATATGTAATATCATTTTTTTGACCCCAAGGGAATTAATTAATGTAAATGGATCCCCTGGGGTGCTATAAGGGTAGTGGATTTCCAATCCTCAAGGAAAATCAATATCCAGTTGTACCATGAGTACCCATTCGTGATGGAAAGGGATTTGAAGCCAAAATATTCATTAGTAAATAGTTCTATGATCCAAAATGGGGAATCATATTTTTAGAAATGTCAATTAAGGCCTATGAAATTAATAAATACCCTAGTCATCCCATTATTTTTCTTTATAGGGATGATGTTGTCAAGATATATTCGATACTTCGCATCCATGAAAAAATTACCCTTGATAAAATTTTCATCATCTAATTATACATTAGTAGATTGGGAGTGGTGTATCCTCCTGGAATCCAGCTTTAAACATTAATGGTCATCGTGTAACTCGAGATGGTTTGTTGTCACATCTGGATTCCATCTGGGCTTTTTTGTATAGTTTCAATTGAACACATATCTATGTTGCTTTAGAAATTCCATGTACATATCTTGATCCTCTATAATAATGGTGACAAAACTCATCATATTACACAAATAATTTTATATTCATGGATATACCTGGATGTACTTGTCAATAGTGGTGGAGAATACTTCCTCTAATGTTGGAATACCATTATGAAGGTCATCCTCTTCTTCTTCCCCACTAATTCTATTAAGGAAATTTTAGATGATGTAGAAATTTTTAGGGAGTCCCTATCAATATCTGAGTGAGGGGAATTGGAAGTGATATTTTATCCCCTTTATCTAGATTCATTGTAGATATATTTTTGAGGTTAATGTCTATTACACAATTAGGTGGTACATAATGATCATAAACATTTGGATTGAGTCTATTTCCTCAACTAGATTTATGGGTAACACATAATCACTATCGAGCATACTATAAAGATTTTAACTTGTGTTACCCAATCCAATGGTGGTAAAAACTATATATTTTTATCCACCATTGGTTGATTTTCCTCTATTTTATAGAAACCTTCACAAACATATGTGTATTCTCAAGACATAAAGTAAGAATTGTCACTATGTAGTACACCAACATTTCCATCGATTGGAAGTTTCAATAATTTATGGAATATTAAAGGTACCCCCCATGTGGCTATGAATGCAGGGTCATATAACCATGATATTTTATGAAGTGTATTTTTGGATAACCATGAACCTGAATTTAGATGTGAGATCCCAAAACAGAGCTTTGATCTTGATCTTACCAAGAGGAATTTGCTCAATTTTAGGATACCCTAGAATAGTCAACCATGTGGGTGCTAAATCCCTTTCTATGTATCCCAAATTATAGTAGGTCCTAACTAGGATTCAGTTTATCTATAAACCATTATCAATATGATCCCTTTGTATGTAGACAGTATCGAATCTACCTAAAAGAATAGGGGTCTGTTGTTTCTCTCGATAGCCTCTTCCTGGTCGTGAATTGTGAATGAGATGATGACATAGAATATAGATGTAATGACCTCCAATCGATAAACCTCTACCATGATGTATTATGTATTAAACTCACTTGGGATTTATAGGGATTATAAAAGTGAAACATGATGTTCTCCCAAAATATGGATCATATCAATTAGTGAGATATTTGAGGCAACAACTATTTGGAGTGTCAATAATGTTTTAATTTTTTACCATAGGTTGGTGCTTACCAAGGTGAGGTTTCTCATTCTTATGTATCTCAAATGCTGAGTCATTTTAGGTAGATGTGCATGGGAATCATAATAATATTTATATAGCATCAGATACCCGAGTTATAGGTCATTCAAAACAAAACTATTGTATGGGATAGTCAAACAATCAAATACTGGCTATATTGTTGTGTAAGAATACATAGATTGGGTGAACACTATTGGGGTCCATGTCACCTTTGTGATTCTATTGATTTCACTAGAGTTATTTCACATGTGTCTTTGATTCATATATCTCCACTGTGCCACCATCAATCATGATATTTCTTCCAACCACGCCCATGTTATCCCACATACCCTATGTTCGTGTACATGTGGCATCCTCTCCCATGGTATTGTACATGGAACTCACACTTAGAGAAATATTCATCAATGTATAAGGGCTTTTAAAATTTTTTTACATTCAAATGACTATATAGGAGTCATTTATCCAAATAGGGATCTTTTTTATTTGTTGATTCCCATGTTTTGGATGTTTCTCGGATGAAATATCTAAGACTCGGGGCATGCATAAGAGATGAATCTGACACATCCTATTCTGTTTTTTCTTGCATCCGGTGATTGAATCCACCTTTAAGAGGAATATTTTATAAGTCCTTCCTGTGTTATAGGATCATTGTGGGTGTAACACCCCATGATTTCATAGTTTGTAATCTCTTTAGTGTAATTCATTAGCTTGTGTTACACGCAACACCGAGCTCGAATGCACCACGAATAACCAAACTAGCCGTTCAAAAAGCAGTTATGAATAGTACATCATTTTGAATTTTATATAATCCTTATAATTTTATCATCAATATTATGGGTTTCTTAGACACAATATAAGAACAAATTCAATTTTTTAGATAAAATAAGTATTTTTCAAAAAATACAATTTTACAACCATTTAATGGAAAACCATTTTTATATCAAAAATTTGATAATTTATTATATTAAATTTGAAAAAATAATTTTTTTATAATCAGGGAATAAAAATATTGTTTGGATAAATTTTTGGTGTTTTTCTGAGAAACTTCATATTTTGATGAATAGTGAGATATGCTAAATTTTAATTGAGAACAACAATTTTAATAAAAATAATTTAAGTGTTATATTTTACATTTGAATGGTTTTTAAGTAAAATTAGATTATTTTTTTTATTTAATCAAATATTGTTCATTTCAAAAAATTTCACATTTAAATTATATATAAACACATATCAATCTTTTAATAGTTTTTACATCTCAAAAACCCACTTACTGGTTTTGAAAATGGGAATTAATATTAAATTAATTAATGAAAAATATATATTTTGAATTTGGTAAAATTGAAATCATTATTGAATTTGAAATATCAAAATTATCATTGTTTGAATTTTTTGGTATATTTCTGAAAACCTACAAATTTTGATGAATAGTGAAAAACACTATGTTGTAGACAAAAACTGACTCTTTCATTTATATAATTATTTTTTTAAAAACTATATAATAGTAAAAATAGAAAAAAATACATTTATTAGTTCAATTTAAATCTTTATAGACATTTTATAATAAGATTAGACATAAAAAAATCTATTGATCTTTTTAATGTCTTTTACCCATCTTCTAGGCACATTTTCATAAAACGTAATTTTATCGCTTATGAGAACTAAATTTCCAAAATCCATGAGAAACTTTTGACATCTGTTTATAAAATTTAGTTCAATAAGGTGAAAATAATTTTTGGTGAATAGTAAATTTTCAATTTTATTTACCACGGCTAAAAGAAAATTGGGTAATGAAAGGTAAAAACAATATTATAATTACCCTAACATGTGTCCTTATTCTATTAGATATTTGTTTTTCGATCCAAATCAACCTTAGTAATAAAATATTATATTCTTTGATCCATTTAGATTAGATTAGGACATTTGTTATTATTTTATATAAAGATGAGTTAAAAGTGTAAAATTCCAAATTTAATAACTATTTTTTTAATATATGGTTATACTTAAGATAAATTTGACTATAATTATTTATTAGAAAGATAAAAAATATTTCCTACATCATTGTTGTTTATTTATAATTTTTAGACGTTAAATAATTAAATTTATTTATGACACAATGATGATACAGTAATTACCTTATTAATGAAAGAATAAAATAATTTATATTATAAATGTCAAAATAAAAGTAAATTGAGAGTTTTGATGCATTACACTAATTTTATAGGTTAATATGAAATTTTACGGTTGATTTGATGTATTTTTTAGAAGTAATCAAGTTTTGATGACTTTCAAAAAAACCAAAAAATAAATAGTGTCAAAATTGACTTATATGAGTTTTTTTAAAACAAATAATATATTATTAAATGTTATAATATTCTTCAAAATATATGTTTCTGAAAAAGGACATATATAATGATAGATATGTCATTACTGAATCACTTTTGGTTCCATTGGCATTTTATTGTATTTTTATTAACCATCTAATATAAAAATACAAGAAGACATGGTAAAAGCTAAACTATTTAACAACGAATTAAATCTAAAAGAAAAGGTTAATATGGTGACATAAAATATTCTAACATCTATTGGTTGAGAATATTTCTATCCATCCCCACTATAACCTCTAAATAAATCCATTTGGAGCCATTAGAAAATGAAAAATATTTTATAATAAAATAAAATTTCATGCTTTTCCTAAAGTGACAATCCCCTCTCTTATAAATGGGTACTTGACATTCTCTTAATTTCACACATACAAATCCATTTTTATCAGAAAAAACCTACTAAAATATCCTCCAAAGTATCCTTAATTCAACATAGAGTCCTTACTTTCATCAGAAATCTATCCTATGTAGCCCTTTTGATCAAGTTCTGAGGAAGTACTCGAAGAATAGGTAATTATTTCTTCACCTCTTTCAATGTTGTTTTCTTCTTCCACTTATTCTTTATTTGTTGTTTCCTTAGGAAAATAATAACTCTAATACCTTTTAAATAATGTGATGTTTTTATAAATATGGCACAACCCTATTCATTATTCTATCCATCCTATTGATGGAAAAATCACTATATGTGCATACGTACGGCTTACCGTCCCCACGTCGGGGTGTAGTTAGTTATTCAACACTTCATTATTTGGATTGGAATAATAATGTGTATAATTGATGTAAATAATAAATATAAAATGTTAATGATTCTGTATATATTATATAACATCAATCTACATATGATTTCAACATCAAAAGAATGATATTGGCGCTCGTGCATATGTATGGATTACCATCTCCATGAAAGCAATGTGATTCATTCCCCATCGTAACTATTCAAGAATAATTTTAACTTTATGAGTTAAAATAATTTTATAGAACATAATATCATTATTTATATGAATCAAATACATCCTATCTATTAAAAAAATGACTTTCATAAAAATAATATAAAGGAAAATTATTCAGTTAACACCCGAAACAATGATAGTACTGAAATATTATTAACAAAGAAATATTAGAAGATCATATATTATATCATAATTATGTATGTGGTTCTTGTTTAATTTAATAATAATGATTTAACTATTATACATGAGTTTAATGTACCCTCGACTATGGAAAATTACAATGTAAGGGTTAATTTTACAATCTCTTTATTATCCTAGGTTGTTTATACGTAAGAACCTACTAGGAATCCTTTAACATCCACATCCGTGTTTCTTAAAAATGAATTTCAATACATTTTTATTATTTCCTAGAATATGTTTTAATGTAATTTATACCATTGTTTGACTTTTTATAATTTTTTTTGAAATGAATATTTACGTCATTTCCCAAATGTAACACCCTACCCCTACCGGATTGGCTAAAGGAGGCGGTGAGGGTTACTTGGCCTTAGGCGAAGTTCCCAAGGTGCCAAAGGCTAGAAATAAATGTAGAGGGCTTTGAGAACAAATTGGAGAATGATTTTCCCTTAAGAAAAAATGAACCAAACCATCCACTACCAACCACTATATGATGCATTTCAATCAAAACCACCAATCATGTGTTCCCTAAGGACAACCATGTTGTTCTACAATACAACCAAAAACCAATAAAACCAATAACATATCCGAGTACTATGAGGAAGACTCAATAAAAGACCCAAAGTAAGCCAAGAAACACTCCATGGCTCCACACCAAGATCTATTCTCCAAGCTCCACCCAGAAATAATGAGGAACCCCTAAAGAAGGGTGATGCCTTACCTTTGCTCATGTCATAGTACACAGCATCTAGAAAGACACCAACATTCCAATGAAGGGGGTGAGTACTAAAACTCAGTAGGATTTCACCAAATAAATTCCCTACACACACCACTAGCATAAAACTGTTAGCACATTTATATTAAAAAATTTATATAAAATAATCACAAGTGAAACCATTTCCACAAACCAAACACACCATTACCTGGCCATCATACTAAAACCAAGAACCCAAGGGAAAGACAACAAATATGCCACAATACATTTCATCATTCACACACTAGCACAACAATTTCCAACTTGCAAAGAAATGCACAACCAACAACCAAGACAACCAAACGGTAGAGCTTCTGTCGAGCTCATTCACCCATTCCCACCTAGTGGCACTTCACGTCTTCTTATACTTTGTTGGTGGCCCTTCCTTCCACTATCCATCCACGTTTTATAGTGGTACATCTCACCACTTCCACACAATATTCCAATAAATCAATACCAAGCATATAACCCTCCAATGTCACAACAACATGCAGTCAACCAATTCCATTGCATACCAACCCACTTCAATAAATCATCCGTTTATTGAAAACCATTTTCCATGCCAAAACACATTTCAATAAAAACAAAATCATTATTGAAAACAATTTTTCATGAACCATTTTCCCAAATCAATCTCAACAACCCATTTTAAAATCTATATTTTAAAATCCACAACAACAGCCTTTCACCATAATACACCTTTTCCCCAAAAAACCCCAAAACATCATCCAAGGGATTTCTAACCAATTTCTCTCAACAAAACACTGCTAATTTTTTGGCACAACAAATTAATTGTAATAAATAACCACTATTTTTAACCATGTGGAGTCAAGAGAGAATCCACCTACCTTTAGGGTTCCCTAGAAATCGACCCACGAGCAACTGCACCTCCAATACAGCGAACACACCATAGAAACCTCTTTAGATCCCCTTTTCTAACAGTCACAAGCCTTAAAATCATCATACAAGGAAACCAAAACCCTATATCTACACACAAAAGGTGTAGATATAGAAAACCAATCAAGAGGGAGATGTTTATCAAGAGGAAACCACAAGAAAACCAATTGGAGAGACTTACCTAGGAGAAACCACCATCAAACCCCTTCAAAGCGCTTCCAAAATATGTGGGAGAGAACTTCCAACCCTTGAAAACCGAATAACCCGAGTGAGGCTCGAGTGGCAGGAATATTGGAGTGGAATAGGTTAATCCCGAGGGAGACCAAAACATAAACCCTATTTTTTAAGTGGTCGCACTATTATCCCTCATGGTTTGGAAAATGGTGCTCTAACCAGGCGCACACTACTGCCCCAAGAGCAAGGGTCTGCACAGTTTCCTCACATGGTTTGTTAAACCGTGCATAGGATATGTGAGGCCTATTTCCTCCCTCAGAATGGTTTCCTAGAGCACCCACAGAGTTTCCCATAGTCGTGCTCAAACCGTGCACCCCTATAAAAGCTTCCAAACTAATCCAAAACCATTCCAAACTCTCCCAACATCTTCCCAACTCATCCCATGCACTTTAAACAAATAAAAATTAATAAAAAAGGCCACATACCTCAAATCGGTGTACTATATTCTCCCAACCATTGGACTTTCTATCCCTAGAAAGTAGTGAACCTGCCCTTTGAAGAAAGAGCTCGGGCCACAGCTCAACCACCTCTTTCTCCCGCTCCCAAGACTCCACTTGAATCTGACCATGTTTCCACAAAACATGAACTAAATCGATACTTTTACCACATAAGACTTTCTCTTGCCTATCCAAAACATGCACTGGCACATGCACCAATGAAGCATCCAGTTCTAGCTCGACATGATCCCATTGAATCTCATGGTCACGATCCGACTGATACTTTTCAACAATGACACATGAAACACATTGAGCACCACACGAAACCTAGGTGCAAAAGCCAAAAGATAATCCACCTCACCAACCCGCTCAAGAATCTCAAAAGGTCCAATATACCTGAGAGATAACTTTCCCAGCTTCCCAAACCGACGATGTCCCAACCTAGGAGAGATCCTCAGGATAACATGATCACTCACCTAGAATGAAAACGGCCATCAATGATGATCTACATACAATTTTTGATGACTTTGAGCCATCTCCATTCGCTTCCTAATCAATATGATCTTATCCATAGTATCCTGGACAAGGCCCAGTCCAACCATCAAGGACTCACCCATTTCCATCCAACATATTGGAGAACGACACGGTTGTCCATACAATGCATCAAACAGAGCCATATATAGGGATACCTAATAACTGTTATTGTATGAAAACTCAATGAATGACAAGTGCTTCTCCCATGATCCACCAAAATCTATGACACAAGCCTAGAACATATCCTCCAGAGTTTGTATCATCCTCTCAGATTGACCATCCGTCTGAGGGTGATACTCCATACTCATGGTCAACTTAGTTCCAAGGGATTGCTATAAGGATTTCCAAAAATGAGAAATAAACCTCGGATCTCTATTAGATATGATCGAAACTAGAACACCATGCCTCTTTACCACCTATTGCATATAGATTTTGGACATAACCACCACCGTATGAGAGTCACGAATTGAAATGAAATGGGATGACTTTGTTAGCTGATCCAATATCACCAAAATGGCATCATGCTTTTAGACCATTATTGGGTGACCTGTGGAAAAATCCATCACTATTTTCTCCCACTTCCAAACAAGGATTGGTAAAGACTGCAACATTCATACTGGCCTCTGATGCTTTGCCTTGACCTACTGACATGTCATGAATCTCGAAACAAACTCAGTCACTCTCCTTTTCATACCAGCCCACCAAAACTACGCTTTCAATGATTTATACATTTTGTGATTTCTCGGATGATCATCCCAACTGGAATTATGATACGCGCTAAGAAGATCCTCTGGACAAGAAATTGGTACAACCATCCGATTCCAAAAACAAAAAATTGAATCTCCATTCAGTTTCCAACCCTTAATTCTCTCCCCACCATTGAGTCTCGACCCCATGGTCAAACACTCAGAATCAGATATATGTGCCTCTCTAACCAGGACAACCAAGTGAAGAATCGATAAATCTAGAAAGAAGACCCCTTTATCTCCATGGTCCTCAAATTCCAACCACATATCGGCTATAACCAACGTCAACTGCTACTGGTCTGATGCATGTTTCACCATCTCAGCATTTTATTTTCTAATAAATGCATCTGCCACCAAATTTCCCTTACCTGGTGTGTACATAAAGTCCAAATCAAACATATATAGATATTTCATTCATATCCTTTTCACCATGTTCAAATCCCTTTGTGTGAAATTTTTTTTCAAGCTCTTATGATCTCTATATACCGTGAATTTCTCACCGAAGTGATAATGGTGCCACACTTTCAATGCATGAACCACTATTTCCAATTCCAAATCATCAGTTGGGTTGTTCTTCTCATGCACTCTCAACTATCATGAGCCATATAAAACCAAATTATTCCCTTTAATGAGAATGCACCCGTACCCTGATCCTTATGTATCACAATACACCACATACCCTATTCTGTGTTTTAGAAAAATCATAATTGGTGATGATGTAAGGTGACCCTTTAGCTCTTCGAAACACTACTGACATTGTTCATTCCAATGGAATGGAAAACTATGTCTTGTCAAATCTGTCATCGGTGAAGCCCAACGTGAAAAATCATGAACAAAATGTCGATAATACCCACCTAGGAAAAGGAAACTCTATATCTCAAACACATTCTTTGGAGGTTCCCATGAGATAATAACCTCTATCTTTTCTGGATCCACTGAAACACCCCTTTAAGAAATCACATAGCCAAGAAAATGAACTTCTTGTATCCAAAAGTCTCACTTTGACAATTTTTCATACAACCGATGATCCCTCAAGATCCCTAACACTCTATCCAAGTTATACTCATGCTCCACCCTTGTATTTCAATACACCAAAATATCATCTACATACACAACAAAAAATGAATCGAGATATCTATGAAATATCCAATTCATCAATGCCTTAACCAATGATGGTTCATTGGTTAGACCAAAGGGAATAACCACATATTCATAATGGCCATATCTACTTCTGAAAGCTATTTTAGGAATATTGTTCTTCTTGACCTGCAATTTATGATATCCCGACCACAGTTCAATCTTGGAGAACCACTGGGCTCCCCTCAAATGGTCATGTAAATCATAAATTGATGGAAGTGGATCTATGTTCTTTATCGTAACTTGGTTATGTCTATGATAATCAACACAGAGCCTCAAAGTTCAATCCTCCTTTTTCCCAAACAACACCAGCCATGCCCACAAAGACGTGCTAGGCCTGATAACCCCTTTGTTTTCTAACTCTTCCAACATGACTTTCAATTCCCAAAATTCAGTAGGGCGCATCTGATAAGACGGAACTGAGATAGTACTTGTCCTCAATAGGAGATCAATTTTAAACTCCACTTCTCTTAAGAGAGGTAACCCAAAGAATTCTTCAGGAAAAACAACCATGAACTGATCCACCACTACTGAAAGAACACTCTACTCAACACCAATTACCGATTCCAATGACAATACCACCAACCGATATGATAATGTGCCCACTGCTGGTGCCAAAAAACCTGTTGCACCCTGCCTTTCATGCCTCTATCCTCTAAAGAGATACCTAACTCCATCGTTTGTCATAAAATCCAATGTTCATTCATCGTAGTCGATGTGAGACTTAAACTCCGCCAACCAATCCATTCCCATGATTACATCATACCCATCCATCTCAAGCACTGAGATATTCCACATTTTCTCCACCTCGGCCACAATGCTAGAACATGCTCTGCACAAGAAGGTTTGACACTCTCTTCGACCCCTAGTAGTTTGATTGTTTAAAACTGAGGGCATCATATCTTCCTTTAATCCCTACAAATCAACCACATGTGCAACAATACAAATAAGTGAAGCACTTATATCATACAACACTTGCATCAAGGTATAATTTAAAAGAATATTACCTCACACCATGGATGGTGCCGACTGATCATCCACTACAACATGCTCATCTCCAAAAACATGTTTTCTTTCCACGCTCTTCTCTTTATTACACTACTAAGGCATCGTGGTATTCTGAGTATCACCATGACCCAATTTACTCTACTGCTGAGGGTTATGCAACTGTCACTTTCCCATTGAAGCAAACGACGTCTGTAATCCCTGAGAAGTATCATGCGCACCCGACCACGGATCTTTCTGAAAACAACGTTGTTGATGCCCCATCTGCTTACAATTTTGGCATGCTTGAAGTTGTTCCGTACAATCTCGCTTGATGTGACTCGTTGAACCACACTAAAAACATCCTGGTTTTCTTTGGGGCTTCAGAGGAAGACTCACTGATCCAACCGTCGGATTATGTGCCATACTCCGGCCCTGGGAATAAGTTTACCTCTTTCGCTTGAACCTAGTGTTATATTTCACACTATTCCTCATGGGTACCACCATGCTTCCTCTACCAGGAGTAACCAACAGATCCCACTCAGCCACCAAGGCTCTATTCACCATCTCTGAGTAATCATCTATACACAATACTACTATCTTTGAATGGATTTCTTTCCATAACCCCGCTTCAAATATCCTTGCATTCAACGATGTGATACATGCCACCTCAGGTGAAAACCTCACTATGTTCATAAACCTAGCTGCATACTCCGTCACAGACATAAGCTGTTGCTTCAAACTCAAGAAATTAGTCTTACTCTCAATTCTGAACGTATGTGGGAAGAATTATTTAATAAAAAATTCCTCAAATTATTACCACGTCACACCCTGGTCCATCCCTGCTTGGACTACCAACTACCACCACTGAAGGTCATGATCTGCCAACATATAAGTGGCCAAATTCACTTTTGACTCTACTGGAGTTCCTAAGAACTCAAAAATCTTGATCATTCTATTCAACCATGCTTCTGCCCTCTCCGAATCTGAATCACCCCTGAAGATGTGTGGATTCTGCTCTTGAAACTAAACAGCATGATCCACATTCCTTGGTTCATCCATTTTATTCCCACTTTACACATATTAAAAATATTGCATTATGATTTGCACTAGCTACCGGTTCACCTTCGGCTCAGGTGCTACCACATTCTCAGCAGCCTTCTCCATTGGGTCTCTACGAAACCTACCCGGTGCCATTTCTATCAACAGAAAACAAACAACCATCAGTTTCACTTCTGTAGACATCAAGAATTACCATTTCTAATCACATTACACAACACTATTACAACAAGTCTTTCCCCATTTTCTACATTGGCCATGTTTCACCATTTTGAAAACCAAACCATTTTCAAAATACCATATTTATTCACATTACAATTTCACACATTCATATCACACCATAAATCATTATACCTCAATGAAATATGCATCCTAGTGGGAAGTGATTTCTACCATGCATGTCATGCTCATCTCATTGGCAACACGACAATGAGATATCCAATGCCTATAAGTGTCTCCAAAACACATATGTACCCAAATCCTTGGTAACTTGAAGTTCAACATAAAAGGGTTAGGTATGTCCTTTTATACTACACATTCACGGTTCTGACAAGCCTACGCCTTGCTACCATCCCAACTCAAGGAATATACCACAACTAATGTCAACTAAAAATCTGAGAATCAAATCCAAAGGACCAAACAAGACGTTACAACTTGTAACGCCCAGACCCTACCTCATTGTCTTGAGGAGGAGGTGAGGGTTACTTGGCCTTAGGCAACGTTCCCAAGGTGCCAAAGGCTGGAAATAAATGTCCAGGGCTTTAAGAACAAATTGGGGAATGATTTTCCATTAAGAAAAAACCAACCAAACCATCCACTACCAACCACTATTTGATGCTTTTAAATCAAAAAAATAAAGCATTTGTTTCAATGGACAACCATGTTCTTCCACAATCCAACAAAAAACCAATACAACCAATACCATATCAGAGTACTATGTGGAAGACTCTACAAAAGACCCAAAATAAGACAAGACACACTCTATGCCTCCACAAAAAGCTCTATGCTCCATTCTCCACCCAGACATCAGGATTCACCCTTACAGGAGGGCGATGCCTTACCTTTTCCCACGTCACAGTACACAACATCTATAACGACACCAATGTGCCAAAGAAATAGGTGAGTACTAAAACTTAGTAGGATTTCCCAAAATGACTTCCCTACACATTCCCCTAGGATAAAGCCTTTAGCATATTTATATAAAACAATTTATATAAAATAATCACAAGTGAAACCATTTCTATAATCCAAACACTCCCTAACCAAGCCATCATACCCAATCGAAGAACCCAAGGGAAATCCAATAAAAATGTGACAATCCATTTCATCATTCACACACTAGAATTTTTTTTTCCAACTTTCAATTCAATGCACAACCAACAACCAAGACAACCAAACGATGGAGCTTCCATCCAACCCATTCACCCATTTACACCTAGTGCTACTTCCCGACCACAACCAAATGGTGGAGCATCCATACAACCCGTTCACCCATTCACACCTAGTGGCACATCTTGTCCACATATCCTTTGATAATGTCCCTAACTTCCACTATCCATCCCCTTTTTATATTGGTACTTCCCACCACTTCTACACAATATTCTAATCAATCAAAACCAAGCATATTACCCACCAATTTCACAACAACATGCAATTAATCAAGTCCATTGCATAACAATCCACTTCAATAAATCATCCATTTGTTGAAAACCATTTTACATGAAAAACTACATTTCAATAAAAATAACATCATCATTGAAAACCATATTTCATCAACCATTTTCCCAAATCAACATCGACAACCCATTTTAAAATATCTATTTTAAAATCCACAATAAGATCCTTTCACCATAAAACCCCTTCTTCCCAAAAATCCCCAAAACATCACCTAAGGGATTTCCAACCAATTTCGCACAAGAGAACACAATTATTATTTCATCACTAAAAATTAATTGTAATAATAAAAAAATAGTTCTAACCATGTGTAGTTGAGAGTGAACCCACCTACCTTTAGGGTTCCTGAGAAATAGACCCACGAGCAATCGCACCTCCAATCCGGAGAACGTATCAATGAAACCTCTCTAGATACCCTTTCCTAACATTCAAAAACCTTAAAATTATCTTCCAAGGCAATAAAAAACCTATATCTACACACAAAAAGTGTAGATCATGAAAACCAAGAAAGATGGAGATGTGGATCTAGAGGAAACCACATGAAAACTAAGAGGAGAGACTTACCTGGGAGAAACAACCTTATAACCCCTTCGAAACGCATTCAAAATGTGTGGGATAGAACCTCCAACACATGAACACCAAAGAAATCCATTGAGGCTTGAGTGGGAGGATGATTGGAGTGAAATAGATTAATCCCGAGGGAGCATGGAACTTAAATCCTATTTTTATGTGGTCTCACGGTTAGCCCGCATGGTTTGGAAAACCATGCGCTAACCATGAACACGCTACTGTATTGAGAGAAAAGGTCTACACAGTTTCCTCACATGGTTTTTTAAACCGTGCACAAGTCGTGTCAAGCCTACTACCTCCCCCCTGCACAGTTATCTGGAGCACCCGCACGGTTTCCCTTAGTCGTGCTCCAACCGTGCACCCATAGAAAATCCTCCAATCTCATCCAAAACCATTCCAAACTCTCCCAACCTCTTCCCAACTCATCCCATGCACATTAAAAAAATAAAAATGCAAAAAAAGGCCACATAACTCAATCTGGTGGTACTACAGCAAACAAGGTACTTTATGAACTTTTCAACAAATTTAGGTAAGAATGTTTTTTTCACTTATACGGCTGGCGCGGCTACTTTACACTGTTAAATCACCTTCGATTCTTCCCTTAAATGATTATAAGAATATTTTCGAAATAAATGTTTTCTTTTATAATTACTTCACTTTTAAATGATTTCAAAATAGAAAGAGATATTTCTCTCAAATAGTTTCGATTTCATTTATCTCAAAATCCTTTGATGGATTTTACAACAGTTTGATGTTGATTTATTATGATACAATATTACAAATTATATTTAAGGTTTTGTGATATAAATTAATGTGGATGTGTTATTTTTATACCATTAATAGTTTATCATTAAAGCAGTAAAAAAATTTATTCCAGTTTTAATATGAATGTTTATTTTATGTTTCATCCTTTTCATATAAGGAATGCATTGGACATAGTAAGTGATTGGTAAAGCTCGCTATAGATCCTCGATGCATCGGTAGTTCTTATGACATAAACAATTGTCATGACACAAGGGCTATACAAAATATTATTTTCAATGGTTGGCATGAGGCCTTGACTATGTGGTTATGATGTCTGGAACTACGCATTCCATCATTATGAAATTAGCTATTTATGTTACATGTGATTATTCGACATGTATAATATCAATTTGAATATGTAAATGGGATTATTTGATTTATATTTTTCATATTATACAAAAGACTTAGTTTAAAAGGCCTGTGTTTTAGTCGTATACATTGCCTTAAATGTTTATTCTTATTTATGATAGTTTCTATCACATTTTTATACTTATTGAGCATTTGAGATCACCACATTCTTATGTTTTCTTTTTCCCAAGATGTGAAGAATTGTATTCTGATTAACCTATAGGGATATTCCAAAGGATATGAGTGTGTTCAAAGGGTACATAATGTGTTTTTTTTATTTTATGAAGTAATATAATATTTATGTATGTATCTAGTATTTCCAAGGATACAAAACTAACTGACCTTCTGAGACATCATCTCTTGTGATCATGCTAATGTTATGTAATAATTCACCTACTCTGAGTAACTAGATTCATGGTGTTATAGTTGGTATCAATGGTAGTTTAGTACAATCCTTGGAAACTGGATTTAGAAAAAACCCTCATTAGATAAAAATTACCCTAAGATATACATTAATGATTTGTATTGAATAACTTCCTATAATTTTGGTAATGTAGAGATTTGGTGAAGTTTCCATGAAATACATCCATGTCAGGATATGAGAAGGTAGAGGCAGCTCTGGCATAGATGTATCTAAGGGTAAAACTTGACAACACCTATTTGATCTAGACTTGAACGAAAACTAGTTCTAAAAAATGGGCCTTTATACACTCTTGGTTACGAAAGTCCAGGGGATATGCTTAGGACAATTTAAAATTTCATTACAAGAAATTATGAATAATTTATGAGTAAATACTTCATCAATGATTTTTTTTATGAATGTGGATTATATGAAAATAATTTTCAAACAATGTTAGGTATTTAACAAGTTTTGAATTATTATTTTTTTGATTCATAAACTAACCTAGTGTATTCCATTATTTAGAAACAGTTCCTAGTAGAAGGAATGTGATCTCCAGTAATATACATCATCTAAAATGTAATAACGATCAAATATTTCATGGTCTTAATCCAAATTTTAGAAGGTAAATAGTCTCTCACATATTCTTATTATATGAAGAAATTGTTTCATGTGTTAATAATATAAGTGAAGAACTTTCCGAGTCCTAGGTCTTTGAAGGCAATCCAGAGAAGAAATGGATGGTAGAGAGAAATTTAGATAAAATAAAAAAGGGATAAAGGATTTTCCCATACATGATAACTATGGAAAGAATAACCTTGGTAAATTCTTGAAGAGAATGGGAGTTTGTTATAAGAGTGGAGAAAAAGTACACCATTTATGTGATTGAAAGGGTAAAAAAAAGGTTTCAAATGTACAATGATTCATCTGTAAGGAGTTGGGACACTATGAAAATCAATGTCCCAAACATCAAAGTATACCCCAAATGATGCTATTGGATAATAATAATGTTATGATACTACAACAGATGAAGATGAATAATTAGTGTTCTTATATTTTTTTACTATTGAATTATGCCATTTTAGTGTAGTATCAATGATGTACTGGTAATATTAATTATATAAATACTTAAGGATTTTACTTCAGTACTATTTCTATGAGGGTTTGAGATTATATCGCACTAAAAAATGTGACTCAACAACATCTTACACTTTTTGGAAAATACATTGCAGAAGGAAATAAAAACCTCAATATGGTCCCGATACTCAGATAGAGATTTTGAAAAAATAGATGGATTATTTGGAAAAATTATATTGGATATTCTTGACTACCTTAGAAATGATTAATTTTTTGTTTATTTCATCATTGTTGGAGTATTAATTTTTTTTTGAAATAAAGAATATATCTAGTATTCTCTAAGGAATAAGTGATAAAAAATGTAATAAATAAGATTTTATGTCAATTCAGGGTGTTACCATGATTTTATAGAAAACATGATGAAGGTACTCACATATTATTATGTGGAAAAAATAGAACTTTATTAGGTGATATTGACCTTCCTTATAAATTTTTGGACTATGAGTTTTGACTCAAGTATATTGGAAATGTCTAAAGGTTTGAATGGATTATGATGAAAGTTGGATACTATGTTTTAATTTTAAAACCTATATTTATATTATGTATGGATTTTTTAATAAAAAGTACAAAATAGAGGTCGAGTGATAACTTGTCGCGTCTAGCAAGGACACGAGACATGAACCCGCAACCGAAGGTCGAAAAGGGTTCATCACCTACCACTGGCCTATGTGATTTCCTAGTTTGTATAATGCAGTTTTTTAATGATCTGATAAATGAATTATAAAATTAATTTATTGAAACCATATAAAATTAAGATAAATATAATATTTTTGGGTTCTATTATCTTTTTGTGTGAAGGATGAGTTTGTAATAGAAATTAGATAAAGGATGGAACTCTTCTTATCATCAATTTATTTCTTATTCTATGAGGAAATTGATTATTAAACTTTAGGAAAAGGATCATAAAACAAAAACTCAATTATCCTAATACCTTATGTTTTCATGAACAAATAATACTTTAATTCATCATAGATTTATGGCTTTGAGGAACTAAATTTTCTATTTATTATTCACTTTTTTGTGATTTATGACATCAATCACTCCATATAAATATATACTTTTTCCTCCAATTATGTTCCTAAAATTGCCAATAATTTTCTCTAATTATAAATACAAATTTTGTGGTGACTTTATCATTTTCCTTTCCGAATTATTGAAACTAAATTTTACAAACCCAATTTCTGATGTGGATTTCCAAAAATGTATTTTCTATTTTTAACCATTTATTTTTGAAGAAAAATTTCAAATTGAGAGGATGAAATTAATTGATGTAGGGGAGAATGTAACTCCCTAGGATTTCATAGTAGGTTATCTCTTTAATGTAATTCAATAGCTTTCACTATAAGAAACACTGAGTTCCAATGCACCACGATATACCAATGTAGCCGTTCAAAAAGAATTTATGAATATTATTAACTAAATTTTGAAGTTTATATAATCCATATAATTTTCATATCCATATTATGTGTTTCTTTGAAATAATATATGAACAAATTCTATTTTTCAGATAAAATAAGTATTTAAAAAAAAATTTACCCTCATTTAATGGAAAACCATTTTTAAATATAATATTTGAAACTTTTATATATTCAATTTGAAAAAAATAAACATATTCTTCAAAAACAAGACATAAAAAATTTAATTTGGATAAATTTTTGGTGTTTTTTTGATAACTTTGATATTTTGATGAATAATGAGAGATATGAATTTTTAATTGAAAATAACTTATTAATTCAAAATAATTTATAGTATTAAATTATACATTTGAATGATTTTGAAGTATAATTTGATTATATTTTTATCCTTTAATCCAATATTGGTAATTGGAAATAATTTCACCTTTAAATTACACATAAACACGTATCAATCTTTTGTTAGTTTTTAATTATCAAAAACCCTCTTTCTAGTTTTAACAACGGGAATTAATTTTAAATTAATTAATTAAAATATTATGTTTGAAATTTGGTAAAATATGTATCATTTTTTAATTTAGTATATCAAAATAATATTTGGTTGAATTTTCGGTATTTTTCTGAAAACATTCAATTTTTAATGAATAATGAAAAACACTACATTGTTGAAAAAACCTTATTTTTCATTTCAATAATTATTTTTAAATTAAAATATATCTTAATGTAAAAATATATACATAATACATATATTAGTCCTATGTAATTCATTGTAGACATTTTATAATAATATTAGACATATAAAATTTTATTGAGAATTTTAACATCTTTTACCCACCTTCAAGGCCCATTTACAAATTTGCATATAACTTAATTTTAACGCTTTTGTGAAATGAATTTAAAAAATCTGAGAGAATATATTGACATCAGTAAGTAAAATGTTGTTCAATAAGATGAAAATAATTTTTAGTGAATAGTAACTTTTGAATTTTATTTACAACAGTTGAAAGTAATAGAGTAATTGAAGGTAAAATTGATATTATAATTACCCTAACACATGTTATAATTCTATTGGATACGTTTTTTAGACCAAAATATACCTTAGTAATTAAATATGATCCTCTTTTATCCACTTGGATTAGTTAAGGGAATTTATTGTTAATTTATTTAAAAAAGAGTTAAAAGTGTAAAATTCAAATTTAACAACTAAACGATTTTTATTATAGAATTATACATTAGATAAATTTGACTATAAGTATTCATTAGAAATATAAAATGATTTACTACATCATGGTATTTTAGTTATAATTTTTAGACATTAAATAATAAAATTTATATATGACGCAATGATGATGCAGTAATTACATTATTAATTAACGATTATCATAATTGATATTATAAATGTCAAAATAAATGTAAATTGAGAATTTTGATTCATTATACTAATTTTATATATTAATATGACATGTTATGGTCTATTTATGGATTTTTTTAGAAGTAATAATTTTCTTCACATTAAATGATTTCAAATACTAAATAATGTCAAAATTGACATAAATGAGTTTTTAGAACAAATACTATATTATTAATTGAAATAATATTCATAAAAATATAATGTTTGGGAAAAGGACTTATATAATGATATATATGTCATTAATGAACAAAATTACATTCTCTTGTAATTTTATAGTATATTTATTAAAAATGTTATATAAAAATACAAGAAGACATGGTAAAAGTTATAATATTTACATAAGAATTAAATTTAAAAGATAAGGTTAATATGGTTACCAAAACATGTCTAAAACTTATTGTTTGAGAATATATAGACCCATCCCCACCTTAGCCACTAAAATAAATTATTTGGAGCCATTATAAACCCAAAATTATTTTATCATAAAATAATGTTTCACGCTTTTCCTAAAGTGAACATCACCTCTCTTATAATAGGGTACTTCCTCTTCTCATAATTTCCACCTCCAAATCCAGTTTTCGGGGCCAACACCTACTCAAATATCCTCCTAAATACCATAAAAAATCATAGATTCCATACTTTGATTAGAAAGCCAATGCAAGGATCCCTTTTGATCAAATCAAAAGGATCCAACCTAATAAGAGATAATAATTTCATCAGCT
Source organism: Viscum album (assembly GCA_963277665.1). Classification (NCBI taxonomy): domain Eukaryota; kingdom Viridiplantae; phylum Streptophyta; class Magnoliopsida; order Santalales; family Viscaceae; genus Viscum; species Viscum album. The sequence continues at coordinate 63,236,835 of OY728136.1, read as the reverse complement.
CTTTCAAAGTACATTAATTCTTCCACTACGTATTTATTTGTTTCTTTTATACAAAAATAATAAATCCTATTCCTTATACATACTATGATGTTATTATAAATATGGTACAACCATATTCATTAATCCATCCATTCTATGATTGAAAAAGTCACCATACATGCGTACGTAGGACTTACCGTCTTCACGTCGTGGTGTAGTTTGTTATTCAACACTTCATTATTTGGATGGGTATAATAATGAGTATCCTTGATCTAAATAAAAAAATATAACATGTTAGTTATTCTTTATATATGATATAACATCCAATTAAAAATGATTTCACCATCAATAGAATGATATTTTTTCTCATTCATACGTAATGATTATCTTCTCCAAGAAACGCGATGAGATTCATTCCCCATCATAACTATTCAAGAATAATTTCCATTTTATGATTTAAAATAATTTTTAAGAGAATAACATGATTCTTCATATGAATCAAATACATTTTATCTATAACAAAAATGTCTTACATAACAAAATTCATAAAGGAAAATGAATCAATTAACACCTGAAACAATGATACTACTAAAATATTATAAACAAAAAAAATATTAGAAGATAATATATGATATCATATTTATGTATGTGGTTCTTGTATAATTTAATAACAATGATTTAACTATTATACAGTAGGTTAACACACCCCTGACTAAGGAAAATTACCATATAAGGGATAATTTTACAATCTCTTTATTATCTAAGGATGTTTATACGTAAACATCTACTGTGAATTCTTTATCAACCACATATCTGTTTCTTAAAAATGTATTTCAAAAAATTTTAACTAATTACTAGAATATGTTTTAAATTCATTTATACCCTTGTTTGAATTTTTATAAAAAAAATCAATGGAATATTTCTTTTGTTTTCAAAACAATGTACTTTATGACCTTTTCAACAAATTAAGCTAAAAATGATTTTATAACTTGTACGGTGGGTGCAGCTATTTTCCCCCATTGTAACATAATCGAAGATTCCCTTATAATCTTATAAAAATATTTTCAGAATATTTTTTTTCTTTTTATAATTATGCGACTTTTAAATTATTTCCATATAGAAATTGATATTTCTCTCGAATTGTTTTGATTTCATCTATGTCAACATACTTTAATGGATTTTACACTTGTTTGAAGTTGATTTATTATGATAAAAGCTTCTGTAGTATATTGATGGTTTTGTGATATGATTGAGTATGGATGGGTATTTTTTGTACCATTCATGGTTTATGGTTAAATTATTAACATTTTGTATTCTAGTTTTAATGTAAATGTTTATGTTATGTTTTATCCTTTACATATGAGAAATGAATTGGACTTAGTATCTGATGAGTGGGGAGCCCTATATATCCTCGATGCATCGGTAGGACTCCGGAGACAATCTAGTTTCTTAGCACTAGGACATGACAATGTCTTATTTGTACTCTCAGCACGAGGCCTTGACTATGTGGTTATGATGGCCGACATTATGCATTCCAATATTATGAAATTAGCTATTGATATTACATGTGATGATTAGACTGATATAATATCCATGTGAATAATTAAATATAATTATTTTTTTTATATTTTCCATATTATATTGAAGTTTATAATTAAATGGGTTCTGTTTTAGTCTTATACATTTGTTGAAATTTTAATGCTTATTTATGATAGATTCTGCTATATTTTTATCCTTACTGAGCATCTGAGCTAACCCCTTTATTACATTTTCCTTTTCCTAGGATGTGAAGAAGTATATTTTCATTAACTTGTAGGGATAGGAAAAAATATATGAGTGTGTTCAAATGGGACATAATGTTGTTTAATTAGTTCATGATGTAATGTAAGACTAATATATGTATCTAGTAGTTCCATTTCTTTTAAACTAATTAGTCATTCGAGACGCGATCTCTTGTGATCATGAAAATGAAATTTAATAATTCACTAACTCTAAGTAACTGGGGTCAGAGCGTTACAGTGGGTCTGCAAAGCTATGCTTTCAATGTTTCATGATCTTGGTCAACTATCTTTCGATTCATCCAGCTATTGACCGTATTCCCATGCATGGCCGAAACATTTTTTCAATCAATTTCCTCCCATATATAAGAAATTCATACATAGGTCACATGTTCCATGGAATTTTCCTACATGAAGTATCCTGAATCATCCATGCTTTATAATTTTTCATTGAATATAAATAAATATGGGATGTTGTGACCAAACCTCCTATTAATTTTTTTTAGTTTGTATGTTTAGTGAGAAATACGTCATCAGGTTTCTTGGAATGTGGAACCTAGGAAGGAATGTGGAACCTAGGAAGTTTATTTTATAGGGATGTAAGGAAGTAATAATGGAACTGTTCATTTTTTATGGAGTAATCATTATTAATCCATTCCTCAAATCTCAGGCGAACCTGATCTCTTTTTTGTTTTTGGATGAGTAACTGTTCTCTATAGTAGCTACTAGATAGGAGGAAGATGGTGGATTGGGACTTTCCTAGGTTATTGATTGGGAACTATTTCCATTTTAGGGTTAAAGACATATTCCCTACATTTAACATCCATTCCCTTGTGCCGATGGAATGATTCAATACATATCATGGGTCAATTGATTGAAATCATCCAATGATTATTCCATTTCTTCATACTCAGTGAATCCACATGTATATTCGATTGAGATTGGGGTTATCTATAGATCATGTTAAATATTTTTAGCATTGTTTTATAGAAATTTCTCCTATTAGAGATGGTTTATCTATGACTAGGATAATCCATTACATATTTTTATAAATTCATAAATCCTTCCATTTTTGTGCGTCATAAAGTTCATCTGGTCGACAGTTGTAATTCACCTTTTTGTAGAGATGAGAAAATAATGGAATTGATGATGATGTTTTTGTCATCCCATAATATATTATATTGTAAGGATACCCCTATTAGAGTTTATAAAGAACAAATCATCTAGTTTTCCTCCTCTAGATATCAGGGGCCTATCCTTAAATCACATCAGGACATGAACCGAGTGAGATGTTGTTTTTGGATCACCCACTTCACCAAAGGTGGATATGTTGGGATATCAAAATTTTGGTGGTGGAATATTTCATCCAACCCTTCTAGTTATATATTTCTATCAGGTTTCATAGTTTTACACAACCCTTCCATGGTTTCCATTTATTTAGTTAGGGATTAGATTTCATTAAGAAGTTTTAGAGGTATTGTTATCTCAGATACCTCCCATACAAAGGGAGATGGAGAGTCATGATGCGGTGGACTAGTTTATGTCTCCTACCAATTATTGAATTCTGTGAATATTGAATCGTCACCCTAGGGAGGGATATGTTATCTCCAAAATAGATTAACTTCCTCATTTTTGAATATCAACAGCCTCGATCTGAAGCTGGTCTGATACTCAAATGCCACACATGATTCTGCATCATCACTTTTTTAATATATGGGAGGATAGATAATTCATATGAGTTTGATGATGATACCTTGTGTTATTATTTCCATTGAGTATCTCCTCTTGGATTTTCTTATGATTTTATATCTAATTATTATTCTATGCCAATTTATCTTTCATGGAAGGAATATCATCTCTTCGACTAGATGAGTGATATGTAACCAATTATTTCCAATTATCATTGTAAGTGTATCACTTAAAACATGGAAAATCAATATTCAGAGGTTTTAGATTTTATATTATACTCTAGTTCTAGGTGAATAGAGCCTCAGTTAGTGAATCGAGATCATGTTACTCTTGTTGTATAGTTTCCAAATTGAATCCCTCTTTATTTTCGTCATGATCCACATTATCGATTTTGTTGAACTTGATGGAATTCAAAGATTTTTTATGGAAATGGTACTTATCACATTAATTTCAATTCAATTGGATGATTTTTCACTTATAGTATCATGTATGTTTTTTGAATTCTTGTCCATGTTGGAGCTTTTTCAATTTCTCCTGTCACGAACCAGGCCGGGCCGTCATCCGACCCGGTGCCCGACCCGGTCCGAAACATGGCCCGAAGGGCGTTCCCGATCCCCCCGGGGTGGCAACTAGTGTTGGGCATAAAAATAAACCAGTTGGGAATGGTTTGGCCGATAAAAAGATAAATAAACATAAACTGAACAAGCATATAAATAAAGGAAAAATTAACTGAACAACTTGGCAATGGAGAAAGGAAATTAAGGAAGTGACGTGACATACCTCAACTGACCTCGTGGGTCAACGCAGAGCGTAAACCACACTCACTCCCAACAGCAACCCGAAGCTAAAACCTACAACTGAAAAGTAGAGTAGGCATGAGCACCGAGATTCTCAGTAGAAATTCCATAATATAACCACGTCATATGTCCTCGCCAATAGTAATAAATCCAATCATGCTAGTTTGAAAATAAGATATAATAAAATAATGTTTCTCCTTTTCGAATTCAAGTAACGAGTTTACATTTTCAGGTAAATCATTTTACTCCCACTTCATTTTCAAAATAGCTTTCAAACATGCATTTACAACTCAAAATGAAAAGAAACCAGTTTGGATTAAAATATGGTTTTCACAAACAAGACATCAAGTATTAAATAGCTAAAAATAAAGTCACATTGTTAGCATCATGACACAAAATGAGCTCCATGGGTAATCCCTATAAGTATCTAGAACAATTGGGAACCTAGAGACCTCATACCTCAGGGAAACGTTGCTTAGAAGACCATGACCCTCAGAAAAAATGGCTTAGAAGGCCACGACCCTAAAAAAATGTGGCTTAGAAGACCACGACCCTCAGACATTCAAATTTTTAGTTAGTGTTGTTGCGTCAATCCTACTAGAAAAACCAAGATGTACCCCTACTGTGTCATCTAGTGCACTAGTCCTGGTCACCCTCCTAGATACCCGGGTATCCCATTGTGCTCTATTTCAAGTGGTGGAAAGTATTCTTTATCAAGCAAACATATATGTACATAACACTTTCGTTTTCTAAAACTCATTCAAAATCTCACCATGGCTCTCCTTCCTAGAGTTCATTCTCTCTCTTTCACGTCACACAATGCATAAGCATCAAATTAGGCACATGATAAAACATTCAACTAAAAAAAAGTCATTTTTTCCTAAAACCAAGGGGGCGTGACTCAAGAGAGGTTTCCCTTTTTCATAAAACATTATTAAGATTCCAAACGGGCTTAATTACATAAAGGGAAAACTTTTTACAATCAACCGTCCAAAAAGTCCAAACACCTTTGGAAATACACCTTATCAACTCAAAACCACTTAAGAAATCAATATTTCAAGAAAAGTCACTTAAGACCAATAGCGTTTGAAATACATTTCAATTTTCCAATACAAGGCATAATAGTTTCTAGAAACCGCAATCAGATTCCATAGCATGTGTATATAGAATATTGTAAAACATATTTTTGAAAAAATCAAGTAATTATGAATTTCAAATTAAAAGCTTAGGCATAGGGGGCCAACATCAAACTTGTCTCTATTTGTAGATGGCCACTCGAACCGACACTTGGCGCATACACGCACATGCATTTATACATATATATATATATATACCCACCCCTAGCTGCATTGCACATATTCCCCGCGCCATTAGAGAATATTTACAAAGAGGGCATATATATATATATATATGCCTTACCCTATGCATGTACATGTAGGATTCCTTGACACGCGCGGCCCAAAACCAACAAAGAAAGACCCAACACACTATACACATAAATTAATAAAACAATTAAACAATTTATTTAACACTTCAAGGTTATCACAAAAAAGAATTACACCAAAAACACTCTTTAGACCTCAAACGCACACTAAACCATTTGAAAATACATTTCACACTGCTTTCATAACTCATGAAACCCATTTAACGTATTAAAAGAAAATCACATAATAAATATAACCATTTCCAAACGCCTTTACAAATTGTCACATAAACTGGAACCAATTCCAAAACATGCATTTCATTATTTAAACCATTTACGATTTACATTAGAAATACACAACAATCCAATCATACCAAATTATGCATTTCCCTTTTAAAAACCTACACCCAAATCCATTTTCACCATAAGTGGCATTGAAAATGTGATTCGCACCATTTCAAAAAATAAGTAAACCATTTGTACAATTTATAAAACACCTGCAAGAGGCACAACATGGTTTTACACAAAAACTATACGCAAATTCACATTATGAAACCCATTCCAACCCAAACGCATATCAAATTCTTTCAAAAACTAGTTTTGTATCACTAGCATAATGAAATAAGTCATTCGCATAATTTATAAAACATTACCAAGGTTTAACACCTGGACCATACCCAAATTCCCAAAAATCAGACACTTTAAAATTAAAAACCTATTTTATTTTTATCAAATACCAACTTCGCACCACGTGAAAAAGTAAACAAACATGTCAAATTAATTAAACAATATAAACTCAATAAGAAAAATTATTTTCATGTGAAACTACCCAATTTCAAGTGAGAAAAAATAATTTTTTTAAACCAAAATCATAATGAACCTTTGCTAAAACCAAATCCGCACCATGCAATTCACCCAGTTGAACCCCAAATTGACCGATGAAACCAAAATTATCAAGAATCAACAGTAAGCGGTATTACCAAACATTGAAAATAAATGCCCACTCAAAGACATCTTCTATGGTAAAACACACACTACTAACATGATAAAACAAAATTCACAGCCCTTGCGCGACCTAATAAACCAACAACAAAGTTTATAAAACACAACAAAATGATCAAATGGGTTTCCACAAAATAGAAACATTCATATCAAATAAACATGCTACTAAACACATTGAAATCATATCTAACCCCATGTAAAACTACATTAGCACCATGTAAACAAATAAATGACTTTGCCAAATTTACTAAACAAGAGAATTAATTTGTCAAACAACACTACGCGGGAACACTTACCTTCGGTGTCGAAACTTCCGAATTTTTGTGACAAACTTCAATTGCACCATTTTCCCACCAAAAGGAAACAAGGATGAACTCTAAAACAAGAAATGAAACAAAAAATCATGGAAAACAAACCCAAATGAAAATGAACCAAATCCCAAACTAAGAGGGAAAAACAAATACCAGAGGGGTAGTCATCGAGGGAGGAGGATGCCGGCAGGATTGCAGTCGCCGGAGAAGGGAGGCGCACCGTGAAGAGGGGCTCTCGGCTAGAGGTTTGGGAGGAGAGAGAGTTTGCATCGCACAAGCAGGGGAGGGGGAAGCTTGGCCGCACGAGGGAGGTGGCCCGACCGCACACTAGGGACTCGTCGCTGGAGGGAGGGAGGTGCGCCGATAGCTTCGGCTGGAGGGGGAGAAGAGGAGAGGGAGAAGGAGGATGGGGCTAGCGCAAGTGGCGCGATACAGGGAGAGGGGGAGAGGAACGCGACGCAACAAGAGGGGGGAGGAAGACACCGGGTCGGGGTGTGACAATTCTCCCCACCATAAAAACTTTCTACCCCCAGAAAGTCACCCAGCCAAACGAGGAATCAAACTCGAGTTTGAAATTGAACGAGGCCAACAAAATCACGAACTTGGTATGACTTTTCACTCCATCAGTCACACCCGACCAACTCTGAGGGAAACTGAGAAGAGAAGAACCATCAGGAAAATAGGGGGGTTCTCCCCACCACAAGAACCCGACCAGCACAACCGACATTGAGACTCTTAGCATGAAATAACTCTGGAACTGCTAACTTGATCCAAGTGGGAACCGCCACATAGATCAAACCTCGAAAATTGCATGACAAGATTCATGTTGAGTCTCCCCACCATTTAAGAACCGACTAGCTTAAACCAACTAGTATAAACCGACATGAGAACTTCCAACCCAAACCAGAAACCACTGCGACATGAGAAAACCCACAAAAGAATTTTACCATATAACAAACTTAACCATGACTCATAATTTCCAAAATAGATGAGAATCTCCAAAACGAGCATGTACTAAAACAAAACGGGTAACATTTGAGGAGGCGCAACTACTGGAATTACATGAAACCAAGATCACCATGCATTTTTACAACCACAGTTGGGTATTCAAAGAACAAAGACCACAATGAGAAAAGAGACCTTTGAACCTCTTACAGAAAAAAAGAACCTTCAAAGACGAGGAAGCTTAAACCGAGAAATTTAAACCGTCCCTATTTTAGCACTTGATACTAATGTTAGACCAATGTGACCCACACCCAACGATTCCTGACTGTGTGAAAGGCTTCAATCCGAGACCTGTGGCTGGAGCTCTGATGTCTTGAAGCATCTACTGCCCCATAGTCAGGAGCTAACATCTGTCAGTCGAGACTCTTTCTGACGTTACCGCTAGCAGAACCTCTCTAAGTTACCCTAACAGCCACACCGACAGCAAGTCTTCAATGGATGACGATGAGGCAACTTAATGTACCCAAACCAGCCACAGAAGAATGAAACAAGAGAGTGGCCCGAATAATAGAAGATGTAATTGACAAGAAAACTTGTCTAAGATGGGTTCCTCCGTCTCGTTGTCACAGAATAGGGAACCATACCAAACACCAAAGGGAACCGGTCCTTGAACAATAGACAAATACCCCAAACAAGAGAAACTTGAACTAATTCTGCAACATTATCTTTGGAGAAAAGGGAACCAACTTCTTGAGATGCCCAACATAGGCCTTCACTATTCGCTGGCATTGCTGGACACTCACGAGCCTTGTCTCTTCCATCACCTTCGCTTCCACAAATATAAACCATCAAATGAGAGAGGTCCTAAACACCTTCCAAGACATACCATCATGTAACGACACTGAGATTGTCTCCTCCACCAATCCCAAGTTGCACCTTCAAACGGACCTGAACCAACACCGACTCTCTTAGTTTTAGGAGTTCCCAATAACCTAAAATCACCAACAACTTCACCAATCTAGTTCTCTACCTTCCATAGATCACGATCTGCATGGAAGCTAGAAAATTACTGAAAAGAATTCAATTCCACCGCCCCGCTAAGGTTCTAGGTAGAACCAATAACTAGAATAGGTTCCCTAGAAACTTCTGGGGCTTTTCTGGGCAGAATACTCAAAAACAAGAATCAAAAATTTGAATCAAAAATCATCATAAATAAAAATTCCACACCTCAATCATGAACGAAAGCTCAAATTCAAATCACTATTCCAACCACAATTCATTATGTCAAAACCAAGAAGCCACGAAAAAGAATACTTAACATAAAAAGAGAACGCTAAAAAATTGCTCACTCACTTTTCAAAACATTTAAAATCACCTTCTTTGAAAACCATTTTTTTAGCAAACAGAACAACTTAAATACCCACTATTGGTATTCCATGAAGTCTCACACATACGTATACTTGTGCTAGCTCAAGCACCCATCCACTCATGTCACCAATTTCCCCACTTTTTACATGCACACCTCAATGTGTGATCACTCATAGGATTACCAAGGGTCGATTCAAGACACATCTCATTTCCAAAACATACCATTATGCAAACGTCACAAATTCCCAACCAATTAGAGAAAGTAACTTATAGTTAAAGAAACACATTTCAAAATTCCAAAAAAAAATCAATTTTAAAAACCATTTTCCCACTCCAACAACCATATTCCATTTTGAAAACCCCTTCACAAAAATCCATTTTCAACTTTGAGATGTACTCACACCAACCAAAATGAAGGTTAAACATAACTCACATTAAAACATCCAAAAATAAGGGACTAGTGGTTATACCAACCCGATAACATGGCTTAGCAGGCCATGCTCCAAGAGAGCATCAACCACAGGAAGCATATTAAACCGTGTGCTTGGGATGTACATGGGTCACTACTCCATGCAAGTCTGTTGTGTAACACTGGCTCACATCCTTGGTCATTCCCCATCCAGACATACCAATCCAATGAAGAAAATTCAAATCCTGAACTACCCCTGGCAACTCAACTATCGGGATGGGCAAGGGTTCATGACGCCCTTCCCGCACCTACCTCTCAAGTCTTGACACACCTAATCACCAAGATACATGACAACCCAAATAATGAGGGCCTCCTCTGATACCATTTTTTCATGAACCAGGCCGGGCTATCATCCGACCCGGTCCGTGACATGGCTCGAAGGGCCTTCACGATCCCCACGGGTTGGCAACTAGTACTGGGCATCAAAATAAACCAGTTGGGAATGGTTTGGCCCATAACAAGATAAATAAAAATAACTGAAGAAGCATATAAATAATGGAAAAATAAACTAGACAACTTGGCAGCGGAGAGAGGAAATTAAGGATGCGACGTGACATACCTTAAGTGACATCGTGGGTCAACGTGGAGTGTAAACCACACTCTCTCCCAACAATGACCCGAAGCTAAAACCTGCAACTGAAAAGTAGAGTAGGAATGAGCACTGAGATGCTTAGTAGAAATGCCATAATATAACCACGTCATATTCCCTCACCTTTATTAAGAAATCCAATCATGGCAGTTTGAAAATAGGATATAATAAAATAATGTTTCTCCTTTTCAAATTCAAGTAACGAGTTTTCATTTTCAAGTAGAGCATTTTACTCCCACTTCATTTTCAAAATAGGATTCAAACATGAATTAACATTTCAAAATGAAAAGAAACTAGTTTGGATTAAAATATGATTTTCACAAGCAAGACATCAAGTATGAAACAACTGAAAAGAAAGTCACATTGTTAGCATCATGACACAGAATGAGAACCATGGGTAATCCATATAGGTAGCTAGAACAAGTGGGAACCTAGAGACCTCGTACCTCCGTGAAACGTGGCTTAGAATACCACGACCCTCGAAAAATGTGTCTTAGAAGGCCACAACCCTCAGAAAACGTGTCTTAGAAGACCACGACCCTTAGAAATTCATATGTTTAGTTAGTGTTGTTGCATCAATCCTTCTAGACAAACCGGGACGAACCCCTACCGTGTCATCTAGAATACTAGTTCTGGTCACCCACCTAGATACCCAGGTTTCCCATTGTGCTATATTTCAAGTGGTGGTAAGTTTTCATTATCAAGCAAACATATATGTACATAACACTTTCGTTTTCTAAAACTCATTCAACATCTCACCACGGATCTCCCTCCTTGAGTGCATTCCCCCACTTTCACATCACATAATGCATAAGCATCAAATTAGGCACATGATAACACATTCAACTAAAAAAGTCATTTTTTCCTAAAACCAAGGGGGGTGTGCCTCAAGAGAGGTTTTTCTTTTTCATAAAACATTCTTAAGATTCCAAACAGGCTTAATTACATAAAGGGAACACTTTTTACAATCAACCGGCCAAAAAGGCCAAACACCTTTGGAAATACACTTTGTCAACTCAAAACCACATAAGAAATCAATTTTTCAAGAAATGTCACTCAAGACCAATGACGTTTGAAATACATTTCAATTTTCCAATACAAGGGATAATAGTTTCTAGAAACCGCAATCAGATTCCATATCATGTGTATATAGCATATAGTAAAACATATTTTTAAAACAATCAAGCAATTATGAATTTCAAATTAAAATCTTAGGCATAGGGGACCTACCTAAAACTAATCACTATTTGTAGATGGCCACTCGAACCGACACATAGCGCATACACGCACATGCATTTATACATATACATATACACACCCCTAGCTTAATTGCACATATTCCCCACACCATGAGGGAATATGTACAAAGAGGGTATATATATATATGCCTTACCCTATGCATGTACATGTAGGATGCCTTGACACGCGCAGCCCAAAACCAACGAAGCAAGGCCCAACGCACTACACACATAAATTAAGAAAACAATTTAAAATTTTATTAAACACATCAAGGTTAGCACCAAAAAAAATAATTACACCAAAAACACTCTTTAGACCTCAAACGCACACTAAACCATTTGAAAATACATTTCACACTGCTTTCATAACTCATGAAACCCATTTAAAGAATTAAAATAAAAGATCATAATCAATTTAACCATTTCCAAAGGCCTTTCAAAATTTTCCCATAAACCGGAACCAATTCCAAAACATGCACTTCATTGTTTAAACCATTTACGATTTACATTAGAAATACACAACAACCCAAACATACCAAATTATGCATTTCCCTTTTAAAAACCTACACCCAAATCCATTTTCACCATTAGTTCCTTTGAAAGTGTGATTCGCACCATTTGAAAAACTAAATAAACCATTTGTACAATTTATAAAATACCTGCAAGAGACACAACATGGTTTTACACAAAAAGTATACGCAAATTCACATTAAGAAACCCATTCCAACCCAAACTCATATCAAATTCTTTCAAAAAATTGTTTCACATCACTTTTATAATGAAATAAGTCATTTGCATAATTTATAAAACATTACCAAGGTGCACACCAAGGCTTAACACATGGACCATACCAAAATTCCCAAAAACAATACATTTAAAATTAAAAACCTGTTTGATTTTTATCAAATACCAACTTCGCACCACGCGCAAAAGTAAACGAACATGTAAAATTAATTAAACAATATAAACGCAATAAGAACAATTATTTTCATGTGAAACTACCCAATTTCATGTGAGAAAAACTATTTTTTAAAACCAAAATCATAATGAACCTTTGCTAAAACCAAATCTGCACCATGCAATTCACGCAGTTGAACCCCAAATTGACCGATGAAACCAAAATTATCAAGAATCAACCGTTAGCGGTATTACCAAACTTTGAAAACAAATTCCCACTCAAAGATATCTTCTAAGGGAAAACACACACCAATAACATGATAAAACAAAATTTTCAACCCTTGTGCGACCTAATAAACCAACAACAATGTTTATAAAACACAACAAAAGGCTCAAAATGGGTTTCAACAAAATAGAAACATTCATATCAAATAATCATGCTACTAAACACATTGAAATCATATTGAACCTCATGAAAAATTACATTCTCACCAAGTAAACAAATACATGAGTATGGAAAATTAACTAAACAAGAGAATTAATTCGTCAAAACAACACTTATACACGGGAACACATACCTTCGGTGTCGAAACTTCCGAATTTTGGTGCGAAACATCAATTGCACCATTTTCGCACCAAAAGGAGACAAGGATGAACCCTAAAACAAGAAATCAAACAAAAAAACATAGAAAACAAACCCCAAATGAAAATGAAACAAAACCCTAACTAAGAGGGGAAAAAACATACCAGAGGGGGAGTCATCGAGGGAGGAGGAAGCCGGCGGGATTGTGGTCATTGGAGGAGGGAGGCGCGCCGTGAAGAGGGGCACTCGACCGGAGGTCTGGGAGGAGAGGGAGTTTGCATCGCACAAGAAGGGGAGGGAAAAGCTTGGCCGCGCGAGGGAGGAGGCCCGACCGCGCACGAGGGAGTCGTCGCCGGAGGGAGGGAGGCACGCCAGTAGCTTCTGCTGGAGGGAAAGAAGAGGAGTGGGAGAAAGAAGATGGGGGGTTAGCGCGAGCGGTGCGATACAGGGAGAGGGGGAGAGTAGCGCGATGCAACAAGAGGGGGGAGGAAGAGAGAAAAGGGATAAAGGAGAGAAAAAAATAGAGAGAAAAGAGGAGGAAAAAAAGAAAAAAAAGGAAAGAATAAAAAATAAAACAAATCAAATAATATTAATATTAATACTCATAATAACTTAATAAAAATTATAATAAACTTATTAATAATATTATCATTAACCATAATAATCATATTATTAATAGTAAAAAACATCCATTTATTTTTATTTTACTTCATTTTGTTTTTAATTTCATAAATTTTTAAACTTTCAGAAACCAAAAGACAAATAACAATAAATAAAGAAATAAAAACAACCATGATCGCAAGACACCGGGTAGGGGGGTCGGGGTGTGACATCTCCCCTAATAGGGTTCGATTAAGTTCAACAGACATTCCTCCCCTTTTATCATATGATAAATTAAATTGAGGGAGTTTATGATTTTTACATTCTAATTGGCCCTAAATTTCATAGTATTGACATGCAGTGGTCATAATATATGGGATGTTGGCTATTGATTTTTCTCTTAGAATCTGAATAAGAATGATTCTTTCTATGGGAATTATTATGATGAAACTATTCCCATTCCATTGGGATGGGATCCATTTGGGGCTCTTCATTGGAATTTTTTATCCAATTGATTAGGGTTGGATGATTATGATCTTGTATTTGAGGAATCCGAGGATAGACACCGAGATATAAATTCCTCATTTCTAGGGTGTAACATCCCGGTTCTGGATGCCAGCCATGGGTGCCTCGTACCCAGTTGGTCACATGGCCTCAATCAGATTTCCCCAAACACTAGAGGCTTCCAACTAGAAACGAGGGCCATGGGTGTGATAATGGGGAAACTATTCCCTCATTGGAAGAGTACGCACCATAAGGGAAACAAATATACAATTGCAGAAGAAATAAATAACCAACAACATTAAATAGAGAAAGATTGTAAAACAACTAGAGCATATGTATATATATAAGTTGATGCATGATACATATGTCTCAGGAAATCATCCAAATAAGTCACAATGCTGAATACAAACAGTACTAAACCAAAGTACAACGGAACATATTACCAACACCTCAGCATCGCAATCCTTGGCATGGTCCCATGCTCTCCAGCTCCAATGTAACCATGTACCTGAAGTTGAAGGGTGCTTTCCCTTTTCTATACCCGCATCAATATAATCTTTTTGGGCCCAAAATCAAGGCCCAAACAGAGTGTGAGACAAAATACCACTAGGAAACCACCACAAGATATGTGCCTATTATTCAGTGAATATATGGCAGGTAAAATTAAAAAAACAGTAAATAATAAAGTACTGATAGTAAACAATTTATCATTTCAAGCATCTAATCCATAATAGGTAATCAGCTACACAATCAAGAATAACAAAAAGGTAACCCTTTAGGTATTTCTCACAGCCTAACCCCTCTAGATCAACCATAAAGTACTCGCAACCCTATGGGAGGCACACACAGTCTCACCCCTCTGGTTCAGCTAATTAATAGACTCTATGGGGAAGCACTCACTGTCAATTCCCTCTATAGTCTCGTATCATACTAAAGGAGCTCTGGGTATGTAATCCGCATCTCATTCCCCATGTGGCGTATTT
Organism: Viscum album; assembly: GCA_963277665.1. NCBI lineage: Eukaryota > Viridiplantae > Streptophyta > Magnoliopsida > Santalales > Viscaceae > Viscum > Viscum album. The sequence continues at coordinate 63,221,680 of OY728136.1, read as the reverse complement.
TGAGGAACTACAGACACTTTGGGGAAGCACTCAACATCAATTCCCCATGTGGTCTTGCATCGTATTATAAAGAAACTCTGGAGAAGCCATTATTTTTACTCTCCCTATGGGTTACTACACTAGGTTCTCATAGCCCTGTGTAAAGTCAGTAAGTATCGCATCACGTAATGACCAAAGTATCCTCAAAAGCTACGTGGATTGCATCTACAGTATCTCATCATGGAAGAACAATAGTCACACCATCCTACAACTAGGCATGGAACTAGAAATATTCAAACAGGAAAAACTAGACCAAACGGTCATAAACTGGCAACACATGCATGGGCAAGACATTTGAAGCATATCAACTTAACCTAAACACATACAAAAATCGTCTACTAAAGAATACAAGAAAAACAGGCAAGAAATAGGGGTAAAATGGTAAAATTACGCAATACCCCGTTCAAGGGTATTTGATACAATAGCTCATAATATTCGAAGACTTTTGTATGTCAAGGCACAAACCACCTTCATCAATGGATTTGATGAAAAACCCCAACAAACGAGGAACGCACAAGAATCCCAGTTTGATTCTCCAAGAACCCACCATAGATATCTTATCCTAACAAGACCAAGACCAAAAATCATCAAAATTCATCCACACACTTAGATATATCCATAAGGGGCGTAGATTTAAGAATCCGAGTGAAGAGTAGAAGTAGATCTATGTTGATCTAAGAAACCGAGTAAGAATGAAGAATAATGATCACATACCTTAAGAAATCAGTTTCGATTCTCCAAGAGAAACCTTTGGATCACCTCCAAAATGATGGGAGAACCTTATTTGACCTTAGGAGGATCAAAATCCTGAGTTATAGCCACATAGGAGGAAAAACGAGCCACTTTGTGGCTAAAATAGGTGAGATCCATTTTTTTAGGATCACTCTTAAGTGCCCACATGGTTTGCTCGCACTGTTAGACAAACTATGTTCTAACCATGTGGTAGCCACTACCTCAGCCACCCCTCTCGCATGGCCTCATCGCATGGGTTCTCATAACTATGCGTCTAATGTGTGAGAGATACTTCCTTAAACATTTATTACACACGCTTTGGCCGCATGGTTATACAAACCGTGCGCCGCCCGTGTGACTCCTCCTTTTGCCTCAAAACATCACTCAATGTTCTCATGACTCTCTCTTTCATCACCATTAACATTGAAACCAAGAAAAACATAAAACAAGGGTCACATAACAGAAAAGAAGATCTGGGTTCTTACAAACTTCCCCCTTTAAAAAAATTCGTCCCCGAATTTCCCTAGAAAGGCAACCCCAAACAACTATAGCCACTGCGATCGTACATCGACCTCCCTCTCCCATGTCTTTTCCTGCACTCGCCCATGCTGCCATAACACCCATACCAGAGGAAAAAATCGGCCATGAAGAACTTTTTTATTTCAATCGACAATCCAGATAAGATGATCCTAGAAAGATGCATCCACCTCTAACTTGACTTCCTCAAGTTGGAAAGCATTAGATGGGTCTGAAAAGTACCATCGGAGCTGAGAAACGTGGAAAATTTTGTACGTAGCCCTATACTTATGAGGTAACTGTAGCCGATAGACAACTGCCCCAACTCTATCCAACACCTCAAACGGCCCGACGTACCTCGATGAAAGCTTACCATGCCTTCTAATCCTGTTGTGTCCCAACCTCGGTGCGACACGTAGAAAAACCTGATCCCCGACCTCAAACTCCAGAGGTCGTCTCTACTGATCAGCTTAATACTTATGACGAGACTGCTCAGTATCCATCCTCTTCCGAATCTGCTCTATATGTTATGTGGTCTCTTGAACAAGGCTGGGTCCCAGCAATGTTGCTTCTCCTGCCTCCAACCAACACAAGGCTGATCGGCATGGCCTACCATACAAAGCCTTATAAGGTTCCATCTGAATAGTTTCTTGAAAAATATTTTTGTAAGAAAACTCCACTAAAGGTATATTCTTTTCCCAATAACCTCCAAAATCTGGAATGCATTCTCGGAGCATGTCCAGAAGCACCTGAATCGTACGCTCAGACTGGCCATCTGTCTGAGGATGGTATGCTGTACTCAAAAGTACCTGTGTACCCAATGCCTTCTAAAGCCCTTGCAAGACCCAAGAAGTAAAACATGCATCAATGTCTGAAACAATGAGTGTGGAACTCCATATAGATGTACAATCTCACGGATGCACAACCATCCCAGCTTGTCAACACTGAAGGTCTCCTTTATCAGCAAGAAGTGAGAAACCTTCGTGAGCCTGTCGATGACAACCCAAATGACATCATTCCCTCGAGGTGACCCTGGAAATCCGGTCACAAAGTCCATAGAGAAATCGTTCCACTTCCACTCTGGAATGGGTAACTGCTGTAAAAGACCTGCTGGTCACTGATGCTCTGCTTTCACCTACTGACAATTGCAACATCACATGAAAAAACCTGCAACATCTCACATGTTACCTTGCCACCAATAATGGCGATGTAGATCATAATACATCTTGGTGATTCCAGGATGAACTGGCCAAACTGAGGAATGAAAATCCCACATCAGCTTCTTGTGTATGTCTGTTGGCACCCATACGCATCCCTGGAAATTCAAGATCTCATCCTCACCAACCGTCCAATCAGGAAGAGGATCCTCTCCAAACACACTCTCTCGCAGGACAAGGCCTTCATAATCTGATAGTTTCCTCATCCGTACCTGATCAAGAAGTGTAGCAGTAATAGTTACATATAATATAAAGGTCTTCCCATGTTTTTTGTGCACCTCCCGATGCATCTCAGAGAACAGAGCCATAAGCTACCACTCACTACTGGCCTCCTAAACTACCTATTTTTGAGTCATCCTACTCAATGCATCAGCCACTGTCTTACCATTCCCAGGTGTATAGGCAAGCTCAAAGTTGAATGACTGAAGATACTAGAACCACCTGTGCTATCTTAGATTTAGATCACACTAAGTGAAGATGCACTTGAGACTTTTGTGGTCGTTAAAGACCACAAAATGCTCTCCTAAAAGATAATTTCTCCAAAAACATAAGGCATGGACAACTGCCGCCATCTCGAGATCGTACGTTGGGTAGTTCTTCCCATGTGGTCTCAACTGCCGAGACCCATACGCAAAAACAACATCTCCCTGCATAAGAACAGCTCCTATCACAATACTAGAGGAATCACAGTAGACAGTGTAGCTCTTTCCCAGATCTAGAAAGACTAGTATCAGTGCTGAAGTCATCCTCCCTTTCAGCTCTTGAAAGGCTGAATCAAAGAATCTGTCCATAAGAACTTTGCCCCATTCTTGGTCAGACCTATCAGCTGTACTACTAAGCAGGAAACGTCTAGTATGAAGTGTTTGTAGTATCCATCCATCCCAAGGAAACTCTGCACCTCAAATACGTTCTATGGAAGATCCCAGGAAACTACTTCCCTCACATTATCTGGGTCCACTAATACTCGTATCTCTGAGATAACATGGCCCAAAAAGTGAATCTGATCTATCCAAAAGTGGAATTTTGAGAGCTTAGCATATAACTGATTCTCTGTCATTGTACTCAAAATGATCTCAAGATGGTTTGCCTGGCCATGTTGAGTGTGAGAGTACACCAAGATATCATCCATGAAGACCACCATGAAGGAGTCCAAGTATGGATGGAACACTCAGTTCATCAGATCCATGAAAACTACTGGTGCATTCATGAGTCCAAACGACATGACCATGTACTCATATAGACCATACCTGCTCCAAAAAGCTGTAACCGGTATGTCTGATGGTCTAACACGCAACTAATGATATGCGGATCTAAAGTCAATCTTCTAGAATAATCGGACTCCTTGAAGTTGATCAAAAAGATCCTCAATCCTCAGAAAGGGATATCGGTTCTTGACCATCAATTAGTTCAACTTCCGATAATCCACACACAACCTAAGGGTACCGTCTTCCTTCTTCACAAAAATGATAGGCGAGCCCCAAGGAAAAGTATTGGGTCAGATGAAACCCTTTGACTGCAACTCCTCTAACTATTTCTTGAGATCCTTTAGCTCGTGTGTCGCCATCCTATAAAAAGGAATGGACACCGGTGCCACTACTAGCAAGAGCTAAATAGAACATTCTACCTCACGCTCTGAAGTCATAGCTGAAAATTCATGTAGAAAGACATCCCTGAAACGATACACTACTGGAGGAAAGTCTAACTGTGAAGTCCCCTTGTAGATACCCACACTTGACGTAAATATACATTACATTAATTTTGTGGAATACTTAATACATAACAAAAACAGACACCCAATGACTGTAATAGTTTAGTGTCTTTGGAAACTCGGAACATAATCTTCTAATCCTGGTGAATGATCTTCAAAATGTCACATAAAGATCTTCCCCTTTGGTTTTCTTTCCTAAAACCTTTATATATATCTGGGGGAAAAGAAAACATAAAATTGGTGAGCTCAAATGCTCTGTAAGGGTAAAAATGGAGAACATAAAACAATCCCTAAACATTTGAATGTAAGAACATGATCATAAAACATCAAAATAATGGGTAATGACATAAATCGTGACATTAAATAAGGAATATATCATAAAGGAAAATTAATCATGATAAGATAGCTTGGGAAAAACATGTAATTGTGGAAAACCCTTAAGCACATGTTATGATTTCAATAGTAGCCAAGGAATTTCTGCCAAGACCATCATAGTGGACAAAGTCCATTACTGAATCGGGTTAAATTTAAGTTCCATCCATGTCTATGTCATGAGATATAAATCGTTACCCAATGAATTAGAGGGAGATAGAGGTCCCAACCATCCCATAATGAAATAATTCTTATCTGTGCCACAAAATAAATATAAATCATTCATCATAACCAAAAGAATAAAATTGGTTTTATAATCATCATCCCATCATAACCTAATCCATATAAAACAAATGGATATCATTTCATCATAAGAAGAATAAAACCATGTAAATAATAGAGACATTATATTTGAAACATAATAATACTAAATAATGTCATATTAGATGGAAAATAGTTTTGACAAAACACTTGAAATGAATTCTTGATAAAAATATCCTTTCTTCTTCAAAATCATTTTCTATTCACAAAATGTAATGAAATTTTAAAAGAAAAAGAATTTTGTTAAAAATAATCATGAAATATTATAGATTAATCTTCATGAAAATGATTCTTTATGTAACCGTAAAAATCCATTCACACCGTATAAGTTAAAAAAACATTCTCCTCTTACTTTTTCCGGAAAAGTCAAAACCTTCCTAATATGGTAAACAAAAACAAGATTCCATCGATAACACAATGAAAAAGTAAAAGAGGTGTAATAATGACATTAAATATACATTAAATAATATTAAAAAATTTATTAAAAACATTTTTATGGACATGGATGAAAAATATTACCCCATTAAACATTTATGTATAAGCCATCTAGGATAAAAATGAGATTTACAAAATTTCCCCTTACCTTTTATGATCGGTTGAATCATACGTGTCTTAAAATAAAGAAAATTACACGAATATTTAAAAATCATATCTTTAAAAATAGAAAACACAAAACATTCATAGAAATCATAAACACCATACAATGTAAATAGATAGTGATTAAGGCATATGTCTCACTGAAATAAAAGTGAGGCGAAATAATCCTTTATAGTAGGACCAATTTCATCCATATGTGTCCGAGACTCCCGTATAGAATGTTTATACATATAATTAACTTGTAACATAACCATAATATCATTTATTATATCATATATGATTCACTTAGGAATTTATATTACCCATTATTTTGTAAATTCCATGTTAAAGTAGCATTTTGGGTAAAATCCTTTCATTTATCGTACGTGTTTAGACTTGTTGTTCTTGATATTATTACTTATATCCGGATTTACATAATTCCATAATTTAAAACATGATTTATATATAATATCTATTCAGAATATAAATATATCTGATAGATCAATAAATGGAATGAAATACACCATTCATGGAGACAGTAGGCTATAAGTACGCATAAACAATGTTTTTGTTCCCTTATTGAATTGAATGGAATTAAGTAAATGAAACATATATGTAAATAAATCAAGTATCCTTATTATGTAATATATTACATGATTATTTGTTATATATACTTTATAATCATACTTGAATGGTTAATTATGGAAAATGAATCTCATCACGTTTGTGGAGACGGTAGTCTGTACGTACGCACGAGTGACAATATCATTTTTTGATATTAAAATAGTATATAATTGGATGGTATATCATATATAAAAAATCATCATAATGTTATATTTATTATTTATATCATTTACACTCATTATTATACCCATCCTAATGATGAAAGTTTTGAATAAATAACTATACCACAACGTGGAGACGGTAAGCCGTACGTACGCACGTGTGGTGACTTTTTCATTCATAGTATGGATAAAATAACTATTATGGTTGTAAAATTTTTATAATAACATCCTAGTATATAAAATATACTGGATTTATTATTTTATAATGGAAACAATAAATAAAGAGTAAGTCGAAGAAGAAAGGAACTTGAATTAGGTGGTGAGATATTTTCCTCTTCTTTGGGTTCTTTCTTTTGATTTGATCAAAATGGCTCCTTAGGTTGTCTATCTCACTAATCTAAGTCCTCTAGGGTGAATTAATGACAATTGAGAGGGTATTTGTGCAGGTTTTCTCAGATCCAAAATCTATTTGGAGGTGTAAATTAGAGAGAAGGGGGAGTTCTCTTTTATAAGAGGGGTGAGGGGCACCTTAAGAAAAACTGAAAATATTATTTTATAATAAAATTATATTCGGTTTATAATGGCTCCATAGTGACTTATTTTGAGGATATTGTGGTTATGGGTCTAAATCCTCTCAACCACTAGGTTTTAGGAATGTTTAGGTTACCAATTTAACCTTATCATTTAGATTTAACTCTAAGTTAAATAATTTAACTTTTACCATGTCTTCTTGTATTCTAACAATATATGGTTTATAAACATACTATAAACATTTAATCTAACCCCAAGTGGTTCATTAATGATACACCCATTATAATATAAGTCTTTTGACCGAATCTTATATTTTTTGGAATAGAATATCAATTAATAATATAATATTTGTTTTTAAAACATTTTTATGTCAATTTTGACACTATTTGGTATTTTGTTTTTTCTAAATTCAAAACAGAATTATTACTTCGAAAAAAATTAATCTAAACAACCCAAATATGTTATATTAACCTAGAAAATTAGTTTAATTAATAAAAAGTCTCAAATTACACTTATTTTGGTATTTTTAATATCAATTATGTTAATATTTCATTAATAAGGTAATTACTGCATCATGATTGTGTCATTAATAAATTAAATTATTTAATGTCTAAAAAATATAAATAAAATACCCTTATGTAGGAAATATTTTTATATTTAGAATGAATATTTATAGTAGAATATATCTAATGTATTACGCTATATTAATTTTTTTAATTATTATACTTTGATTTTAAATATTTTAACTGTTCTTTAAATAAAATAACAATAAATGTCTAAATCTAATCCAAGTGGACCTAAAGGGTAATATATTATTCATAAGGGTTTTTTTGGTCGAATTAAACTTATCCAATATAATTAGGACATGTGTTAGGGTAATAATAATATTATTTTTACCCTTGATTAACCTATTTACTTTTAACTGTGGTAAATAAAAGTTAAAAGTTACTATTCACCAAAAATTATTTTCATCGCATTGAACCACATTCTACTTACTGATAGCAACTGTTTCACTCTGATTTTTGAAATTCAACTCACAAAAGCCATAAAATTATGTTTTATGTAAATTTTCAAATGCTCCTAAGTGGTGGGTAAAAGACAGTAAAAAGTTCAATGAAATTTTTATATATCTAAAATTATTATAAAATGTCTCCAATGAATTAAAATGATCTTTTATAGGTATTATGTATCTATTTTTACCTAAAATAAATTTAAATAAAATATGTTATTATTTAAATAAACAGTCGGTTTTAACCAATAACTCATCGTTTTAACTATTCATAAAAAATTGAAAGTTTTCATAAAACTACCAAAAATTTTCCCTAGGCTTATTTAAATATTTCGAATCCAAAAATGAAGTCCATTTTGAAAGATAAAATTTAAAAAATTTCAAAAAGTGTGTATTACTATTCATAATGGCTAATTTATATAATATTTTAATACCATATTGTTGTTTAGTGAAACTCAGTATTGTGTACAACGCAAACTATCGAGGAAGGTTTCTCTTACGTGTAACAAAATCCAAGAATAGTGTTGCATATACTACAAGATAATACGGTCTTGTGTATAGGGCTAGATAATCTTGGTGTAGCCTACAACACAATACATCAAAGAAATTAATAATATTTCTCATAAAATCTTGGGGTGTTACATTCTACCCCCCTTAAAATGAATTTCACCCTCAAAATTTTTTGGGGGTTAGAAATGGTTTACTAATTGAAAGTTTTATTCATAGAATCCCACATAGTAAAAGTTAATACTAAAACATAATTTTAAAAACTAATGTATGAAACGTAATAGTCACCCAAATTAAATCATCACTGGGTTTCCACCTAGAAGAACATAGGTGAAAATATGGACATGGAAGATAAATATAACTATCATGTTCTAATGGAGAGTTTTACAGAACATGGCTATGAAAAGGCCGACAATTACAAAGACATAAATTTGTGATGATCTAAGGTACCATCTGGGACATCATTTTTGGCTTTCAAGATCATTTTCCTGAAGTTAAAAAAATTGGAATTTGAAGAAATACTTACTTGATTTTGGTACAATATCACTGTTGGTCATTCCTTGAACAATTTCCACTTAATCTATTAAATAAATCAAGTTTTATTTTTCAGTCATGAAGTGTTATCAGATCATGTGATAGAATGATAGGTCATTCCATATGTCCCAAAAAAAGGTTAAAAAAGTTATTAAATATACATAAGTCTATCTATGGTGATATTAATCGTATATGGTTCCTAAAATGGACTTATACATCATATATAATACCGCATAAAAAATAAAACTAATTTCTACCAACAAGGGACATCCTGTAGGCTACTGATAGGTGATAAAGGTCTGCCGCACGTTGGTTGTGGGTTCGATTCATGCATCCTGGTCCAACGTGACGAGTTGTTTCTCTTCCTATGGGTTGTCATTTTTCTAAAACTATAATATTATAACAATTCATAAATAATACCAAAAATTTCTAGACATAAACAATACTATATGATTTCTAACATAAACCATTCCAATATTTAGTCTTATCAAAAATAATTCTGTCCAATCTCATAGAATAAAGAAAACAATTACTAGAAAGTTCAATCCTGTCAATACAATCATTTATCCCCATATATCATAAGATATAAATTGTTGGTCACATTCTAAACATGTGAATACGTTGATCACGTATTCTCTTGAAAACTGAATACCTATTGAACCTTAGTGAAAACATGAATGATGTAAAAAGTTAATTCTTTCCACATACCAAATTTCCAATATTTCTATATACTCAAACCATGATATCACTTTGTCCTTATATCAGTCATTAGCTCATTAATACTATGAAACATTTCATTATCTCTTTATCCCATCATTATTCACATATTATCTACTTTCTAAAAGTATTTCAATCACTTTTCATGGTTACTAGTACCATATAATTATTGAAAACTACAAAAAACAAATACATAGATATTCTAATATTCCACGATACTAAAAATGAGATTCCAAAAAACTATTTTGGAATCCCATTACATAAACACTGAATCACTTCACCACTTCATTTTCATATTCAAAATCACCAATAGTGATCGCATGTGACATCCCTATGTCCTTTTCCTTGAGAGGTTTTTGATGTCAATCATCATTAACCCTTAGATTAGGGAATTGGTTATCATAATGCCCCATTTCCTTTCACTTGAAGCATTGAAGTGTTTGTGGTACGTTATCTATAGTCTTTTCTCTATTCAAATCATTATCTACCTTTTTCCATTACTTCAGCACTAAGCTACTCGATGACCTTATTTTCCATACATAAAACATTTTCTAGTTCCATTAAGTCTATCTCCACCATGCTTATTTCCAAACATGGAGCATAACGAAACATTTTTCTTCATTTCACCATATGTTTGAGATTTTTCCTTGAACTCCATCTTTTGTTTCTTGTCAAAACCATGAGATGGATATGTTACACCAACAGTCCAGTTCGAACTTCATATCACAATGCACAATTTCTTTATTTCTACTGAAGTCACTTATAGCTAATTCCCTTCAAAGACTTAGTTTTAAGCCACTCAAGAATCTATCAACTTTACTTTCAGTTTGGATGATAAAGCCAGATGTATAACTTATAAGCCTTGTAAAATTTTCCTCGTATATACCAACAGATTCATCATCCTTTTTCTTAAGCTCAAGGAACCATTTTCCATCTTTGTTTGAAGAATACGAGGGAAGTACTTATTGAAAAACAAGTTCTTGAACTCATCGCATTCCATGGATTCAATTTCATCTTGGGGACTTGTATTCTTAATTAGATTCCACCACTGTTCTGCTTCACCTTCTAAACAGTAAACAACTAAAAAGACCTTTTCATGCTCTGAACAAAGAAGTATGGAAAATATCATTTCAATGGTACTGATCTATTTTTCAGCAACAAGTGGATCAGAAGACCCACTGAATGATGGGGGACGTTGCCTCATGAAGGACTCAATAGAATAATGTTCCCTTCTCTGCTCATTTGGAAGTCCAGAATGATTTATAGGTTGTGTAATTATAGAATTAATATTTTTCAATCTGTCTCCCATAACATTGGTCTGTTCAGGAGGAAAATCATTGCATCATCCATTACGTTGATCAACACAGTTCCTTCGGGTTCCATCCATCATCTAAAACCCAAAAAGAATAGTGTGAGAGGCAAAAAAGTCATACGAGGAAAACAACATAATCAAGGGGATTAATTTCAATCTCTAACATCTTAGTTTTAATTCTAATATCATTATCATAATTTTAGGACAATAACCTATACTTATACATAACCTTAGATACATCCCTAGACATACCTTAGAAATATATATAGGGATTTCACTAATGTTTTCGCATCCTAGATTCCAAAGGATAAATAAACCTTTCCTCTGATACAAACTGTAGAGACCTACACTTGACAGACATAAAAATTACATTACTTTTGTGGAATACTTATTACATAACAAAAAAAGACACCCAAGGACCATAATAGTTTAGTGTCTTTGGAAAATCGAAACATAATCTTCTAATCATGGTGAAAGATCTTAAAAATATCCCATAAAGATCACCCCCTTTTTTTATTACCTAAAACCTTTATTTATATACTGGGGAAAAGAAAACATAAAAAGGGTGAGCTCAAATGGTCAGTAAGGGTAAATATGGAGAACATAAAACAGTCCCTAAACATTTGAACGTATGAACATGAAAATAAAACATCAAAAATCATGGGTAATGACATAAATATTGACATTAAATAAGGCATAGATCCTAAAGGGACATTAATCATGATAAAATATCATAGTAATAGGACATTTAATTGTGGAAAACCATTAATCACATGTTATTATTTCCATAGTAGCCAAGGAATTGCTGCCAAGACCATCATAGTGGACAAAGTCCATTACTGAACCAGGTTCACTTTTCATTCCAGCTATGTCTATGTGATGAGATATAAATCTTTACCCAATGAATTGGAGGTTGATATACGTCCCACCCATTTCATAATGAAATCATTCTTACTTGTTCCACAAAAAAAACTAAATCATTCGCCATAACCCCAATAATAAAATGTGTTTTATAAACAACGTCTCATCATAATGTAATCTATATAAAACAAATGGATATAATTTATTAATAAGAAGAATCAAAACATGTATATAATAGATACATTATACTTGAAACATAATCATACTAAATAATTCCATCTTAGATGGAAAATATTTTTGAGAAAACACTTGAAATTAATTCATGATGAAAATATCCTTTCTTCATCAAAATCATTTTATTTTCAGAAAATTTCATGAAATTTTAATAGAAAAGGATTTTTTTTGAAAATAATCATGAAATATTGTAGAGGAAGCTTCAGGAAAATGAGACCTTATGAAACCTTAAAAATCAATTCACGCCGTATAAGTCAAAAAAACATTCCCCTCATAATTTTTCCGGAAAAGTCAAAAAGTTCTTCATATGGTGAACAAAAGAAAGATTCCATCCATAACACAATGAAGAAGTTCAAGAGGGGGTAAAAATGAATTTAAAAATACATGTAATAATATTAAAAAATTTATGAATAACATTTTTATGTACATTGATGAAAAATATAACCCCAGTAAACACTTACGTATAAGCAATCTCAGACAAAAATGAGATTTGAAAAAATTTCCCTTACCTTTTATGATCGATGGAATCATACGTGTCATAAAATAAAAACATTACATGCATATTTAAATTTCATATCCTTCATAATAAAAATCATAAAACATTCATAGGAAGAAAAAACACTGTACAAAGGAAATAGATAGTGATTGAGTCATATGTCTCACTGAAATAAAAGTGAGGCGAAATAATCCCTTAATGTTGGGGAACTTTAGTCAATATGTGTCATAGACTCTTTTATAGTGTGTTTAAACATATTATTAACTCGTAAAATAACCATAATAATATTTATTATATCATATATGATTCACTTAAGACTTTATATTACCCGTTATTTTGTAAATTCCATGTTAAAGTACTGTTTTGGGTAAAATCGTTTCATTTATTATACATGTTTCGACTTGTTTTTCTTGATATTACGACTTATATCATGATTTAATTAATTCCAAAATGTAAAAAATGATTTATATATAATATATATTTAGAATATAAATATATATGATTGATCGATAAATGTAATGAAATACACCATTCATAGAGACGGTAGGTCGTACGTACGCATGAAAGCTGTATTTGTTTACTTATTCAATTGAATAGAATTAAGTAAATGATACATATATGTACATAAATACAAAATCATTATTATGTAATATATTTCATGATTATTTATTATATATACTTTATAATCATATTTGAATGGTTAATTATGGAAAATGAATCTCATCGTGTTCGTGGAGAGGGTAGTCCGTACGTACGCACGAGCGACAATATCATTCTTTTGATATTAAAATCGTATATAATTGGATGGTATATCATATATAATGAATAATAATAATATTATATTTATTATTTATATCATTTATACTCATTATTATATGCATACAAATGATGAAATGTTTGAATAACAAACCACACCACAAAGTGGAGATGGTAAGTCGTACGTACGCACGTGTGGTGACTAATTCATTTATAGGATAGATAAAATAACTAATATGGTTGTACAATTTTCATAATAACAGAATGGTATATAGAATATACTGGAGTTATTATTTTAGAATGGAAACAACAAATATGGAGGATGTGGAAGAAGAAAGGAACTCGAAATAGGTGGTGGGATATTTACCTCTTCTTCAGGTTCTTCCTTTTTATTTGATCGAAAGGGCTCCATAGGTTGGCTTTATGACTAATTTAAGGCCTCTATGATAAATTAGGGATAGTTTAAATGGTATTTAGGAAGGGTTTGGATGAGAAAAATGGATTTGGAGGTGTGAATAAGAGTGAAGGGGGAGTGCCATTTTATAAGAGGGGTGAGTGGCACCATAGGAAAAACATAAAATATTATTTTATAATAAATTCATATTCGGTATATAATAGCTAAAAAGTGACTTATTTAGAGGATAGGGTGGATATGGGTCGAAATACCCTCAACCAGTAGGTTTTATGCAAGTTTATGGTACCATTTTAACCTTATCTTTTAGATTTAACTCTAAGTTAAATAATTTAACTTTTACCTTGTCTTCTTGTATTCTTACACTAAATAGTTTATAAACATACTATAAACAAACAATCAAACCGAAATTGGTTCATTAATGATACAACTATTATTATATAAGTCTTTTGGACGAACAATTGATTTTTAGTAATAGAATATCAATTAATAATATAATATTTGTTTTAAAAACTCTTTTATGTCAATTTTGACACTATTTGGTATTTTGTTTTTGATAAATTTATACAAATATTATTAATTACAAAAAGTCATATAAATAAACCTAATATGTTATATTAACCTATAGAATTATTTTAATTCATAAAAATTCTCAAATTACATTTATTTTGGTATTTATAATATTAGTTATATTAATATTTCATCAATAAGGTAATTACAGCATCATCATTGTGTCATAATTAAATTAAATTATTCAATGTCTAAAAAATATAGATAAAATACGATTATGTAGGAAATATTTTTATCTTTATAATTATTATTTATAGTCAAATATATCTTATGTACAACCCTATATTAAAAATGTTTTAGTTATTAAACATTTATTTTATCTTTTTTAATTTTTTTTAAAATAAAATAATATTAAATGTCCTAATCGAATTCAAGTGGACCTAAAGTGTAATATTTTGTCCCAAAGGTTATTTTGATCTAATTAAACTCATCAAATAGAATTAGGACTTGTTCTAGAGTAATAATAATATCATTTCTATCCTTAATTACCCTATTTACTTTTAACTGTCGTAAATAAAAGTTAAAAGTTACTATCCACAAAAAAATTATTTTCAACACATTGAAACACATTTTACTTACTGATATCAACCGTGTCTCTCAGATTTTTGAAATTTAACTCCCAGAAGCGGTAAAATTATGTTTTATGTAAATTTGAAAATGCTTCTAGGAGGTGGGTAAAAGACGGTAAGAAGTTCAATAAAATTTTTATATATCTAAAATTATTATAAAATTTCTCCAATTAATTAAAATGAACTTATATAGGTATTATGTATCTATTTTTACATAAAATAAATTTCAATAAAATAAATGATTATTTATATAAAAATTCAGTTTTAACCAATAACTCATTGCTTTCACTATTCATCAAAAATTGAATGTTTTCAGAAAAATACCAAAAATTCACCCTAGGCTAATTTCGATATTCCGGGTCCAAAAATGAAGTCCATTTGGAAATATTAAATTTATAAAATTTCCAAAAGTGGGTATTACTATTCATAATGGCTAGTTTATATAATATTTTAATAATATATCGTTGTTTAGTGAAAATCAGTATTGCGTACAACACAACCTATCGACGAAGGTTTCTCTTGAATGTAACACAAGCCAAGAATATTTTTGCATATGATACAAGAAAATACGGTGTTGTGTATAGTGCATGATAATCTTGGTGTAGCGTACAACACAAGACATCAAAGAAATTAATAATATTTCTCATAAAATATTGTGGTGTTACACCCCTGGTAATCCAGATATAGACTAGCAATATGAGCTGTAAATCCACCTAGCCCATGACACTCAGGTCGTGCTCCACTCGCCTTGACATCCCACACACCCTTAGGAAGAAAAGATCCACCCTCTGGTGATATAAAACTCACCCTACAGAGGTAGCAGTCGACGACTGCCTGGAAGGGGACTAGCCAGTCCATTCTGAGAATGACATCATAGTCGGTCATCTCCAGAACAGAGAGATCCCATAGAAAGAAATATCTAGCCACCTCTAGAAGGCACTCCTTGAACTAATGTACACTAGCCATTCTAGTCCCCAATGGTTTTTCTAGAGTCAAATTATCGATAGAGGAATAGATACAAAGCCCACGACTCTCCACAAAAGTAAAAAAATAATGCTATGGGAAGCCCATGTATCGAAAAGAGAAAAAGATAAAACTGATGTTACTAAGATCATACCTCGGACTGTAGAGGGTCTAGGATCCTGCTCCTGCTGGGTCTACTCCACAGGAAAAGCATGACCTATACCATGACCCTGTGACCCTGCCTGACTGCTCTGAGTTGATCCACCCTGCTATCCCTGAATGACTGAGGACTGACCACCATGACCTCTACCTCCTCCTCGGCCCGAATGGCCAGAAAAACTCCAGTTTCCAGATTGGTGGGAAACTGGTGGCGCTGTTCTTGAATGAGGAGTCATGGATAAACCTCTATCTCTAGATGCTGATTAGAAAACCTGATAGAAGTTCCGAAGGTTACCCATCTTGCCACTAGATGGACACTCCACTAGGTCTCTCTAGAACTACGGCCTTGTATTCCCAGCTCTTCTACCCTGTTAGCATACCACCTAGCTACCTGAAGATGTGTCTCACCGCCTAGGATCACCGTGCGTAGACTCCCTATGGTGCTTCTTTCTATCAGCTGGTTAAGAACTAACCCTGGAAGCGGAACCGCCCTGGCTCTCAACTATAGAATATCTCATATTATGATACACAATCAATGCTTGGTTTACAATAAAAGCGAAGGATGTCAGCCTAAAGATATTCACCTGCGAACAGATCACTCGTCTGAGACCAACCTCAAACTTCCTTTCTAATAACAACCCATATTCACCATAGAGGGGTGTGAAACACTGATGCTCAGTGAAACGAGAGGATTAATCCATGACAGAAAGAGTACCTTGCTCCAGGATAATGAACTCTAAGGCTCGGTTGACCCTCAGGGTCTCTGGATAGAAGTAGTCATAAAAGATATGTTGAAACTCCTCCCACACCATAACCTTCTGATGACCCACCTATGATATGACGTCCAACCACCTCTTTGTGGAGTCATGTATCATGTAGGTAGAGATCTTGACACGCCTCTTTGGAGGGGCCTTCAGATCCTCAAAGATCTTCATCATGGCTTCTAGCCATGACTCTGCAGCCTGGGGTCCTCTATCCCCTGAGAAGGTGGGAGGATGCTGCTTATGGAAAACCCGCGTCAAGGCTGCCATAGTCGAGGCAGGAGGCAGTTCTCCCAGGAAGGTCTACATCATCCTCCTGAAGGCTTATCTTAACTGTGCATCAGCACCTACATTTGGTATAACTGCTAGTTCCACGACTGGTAGAGTAGGAGGAACTACCAAAAGTCCCTAATCAGCCATGTCTGGTGTCAGATCGTCACCCTACAATTGGCGGACAACTGTAGGATGTCTCGGTGGCATGAATCTAAAAGGTCAAACACACACAATAGATCAATATTAATAGGTACTGAAACATATGAGTACAAGGTGTGTACAGAGATAGAACATTTATTCCTGAACAGAAGAACACATGTCATGTATTCAAAACTACACGACATTCATTCTGGGTTTTTCCAGACAGTAAGCCTCAGAAACTACTCCGAAACCCAGGAGAACATTGAAACTAACATTGAAAGTGCCAAATTTCGAACCATGAGGGCCCATACTCCCCAAGAATCCAATTTATGGTCAATGAGGGACCATAACACCTTAGGAACCAAAATTTGGAATTCATTTACACAAACAATTATAAACAAATCTCTAACTATTGCAAAGATTCTATCACAAAATCTATTACAACATGATGCATAACCTACACAAAGTCTATCACAACAACATGAAATCGCTAATGCATCCTAGATGGCGTGGAAAAATTGAATGACATGTGATTTTTTAAAAGTTCCTATATGGTTCATGAGATGTCATACCCCCATCTCATCGGGTTGCGACAGAAAATAGAACCACTATAACAACAACATTAACAGCACAATGCATGTGAATCACCCAACGATGAAATCAAATAAACTGTAAAATTGAAAACCAGTAAAATTGAAATAAATGAGGTAGTATGGATTTTCCCTATACAAGGGTTAGCTACTCCCTGGAACAACTTATTAGAAATTACCTAGTCCGTCATATACCTAGATATAGGCTCCAAACAGTAAGTCAAGAGAAAAGAATCCCTCTGATACCACTTTGTAATGTCCTCGTTCCGGAATCCACCCAGGAGTGCCCCGTACCCATTTATTCACATGTACTCAAGCGCATTTCCCTGAATGGTAGAGGCTACTGACTAGCTACGAGGGCCTTGGGTGTGATAGTGGGGAAGCTATGCCCTCATTGGAAGAGTACACAACGGAAGGGAAACAAATATATAGTAGCAGAAGTAGTAAATAAACAACAATATTAAACAACAGATGACTGTAAAACAACTGGAGCACAAGTATATATATAAGTTGATGTATGATACATATGTCTTAGAAAAGAAGCCAAACAAGTCACAATACTGAATAAAAATAGTACTAAACCAAAGTACAAAGGAACAGATGAACAACCCCACATCATCATAGACCTCAGTTTGGTCCCATTCTCTCCAGCTCCAATGTAATCAAGTAGCTGATGTTGAAAGGCGCTTTCCCTTGTCTATACCTGCAGTAGTATAATCTATTTGGGCCTAAAGGCATGGAACAAATAGGGTGTAAGACAAAATCCTAGTAGGAAACCACCACGAGATATGTTCCTATCAGTCAGTGAATATATTGCAGTTAAAAGTACAGAAATAGTAAAAAAGAAAGTACTGACAGTATAAAATCCAATGTTTCAAGCATTTAATCCATAATAGGTAATCAGCTACACAATCAAGAAGAAAAAATAGGTAACCCTTTGAGTAGTTTTCACAGCCTAACCCCTCTTGTTCAGCCAACAAGTACTGAAAACCCTATGATAGGCACACACAGTCTCACCCCTTTGGATTAGCTAAAGAAAAAACTCTCTAGGGAAGCACTCACCGCCAATTCCCCCTATAGTCTCGTATCGTACTAAAGGCTCTCTAGGGAAGCACTCCACGTCTCATTACCCCTGGGGCCCACATCTAGGAACTACAGACACTCTGGGGAAGCACTCAATGTCAATTCCCCATATGGTCTTGCGTAGTATTATAAAGACACTCTGGAGAAGCCCTTATGTCCATTCTCACTATGGTCTACTACACTTGGTTCTCATAGCCATGCGTAATGTCAGCAAGTATCGCATCATATAACGGCCAAAGTATACTCAAGAACTACTTGGATAGAATCTACAGTATCTCAGCATGGAAGGAAAACAGTCACACCATCCTACAACAAGTCATAGAACTAGCAATAACCTAATAAGAAAAACTAAACCAACCAGTCATAAACAGGCAACACAAGCATCGACAAGACATCTGAAGAATAACAATTTAACCCGAATAACATACAAAAATCCTATACTCTAGCATACAAGAAAAACATGCAAGCATTAGGGATAAAATGGTAAAATTATGCAATACCCCATTCAAGGGTATTGGGTACAATAGCTCATAATATTCAAAGACATTCAATAGTAAGGCCCAACCCACCTACCTCAAAGGATTTGACGAAAACCCCCAAAAAATGAGGAACACAGAAGAATCCCAGTTTGATTCTCCAAGAACCCGCCGTAGATCTCTTCTCCAAACAAGACCAAGACCAAAACTCCTCAAAATTCATCCACACACTTAGATCTACCCATAACGGGCACAGATCTATGAAACCGAGAGAAGAGGAGAGTTATATCTAAGTAGATCTATGAAACCGAGCAAGAACGAAGAATAACGATCACATAAATTAATAAATGAGCTTAGATTCTCTAAGAGAAGCCTTCGGATAGCCTCCGGTATGATGGGAGAACCTTATTTGACCTTAGAAGGAGAAAAATCCTGAGTTATGGACGTATAAAAGGAAAAACAAGCTACATGGAGCTAAAATGGGTAAGATCCATTTTTAGGATCTCACTTAAGTTCCTAAATGGTTTTATTGCATGGTTACACATACTGTGCACTAACCATACGAGAGATACTTCCTTAAAAATTTATTATGCACGGTTTGGCCGCACAGTTTTACAAACCATGCATTGCCCGTGCGATTCCTCCTTTTGCCTCAAAACATCACTCAAAGTTATCCCGACTCTTCCTTCCATATCCCTTAACATTAAAACCTATAAAAACATCAAACAAGGGTCAAATACCTAAAAATGAGATCCAGGTTCTTACATAGGGGGTTGGGTTTGATTTTATACCAGTGGTGATTCATCTATGACCCTCTTAGGGTGTGATGGACATGGTGATGGACATTGAGATGTTAATTCACCCATCCATGTCTACTGAATTGAGATTATATTTCTTATTTTAATATGACATGAAACATATTTTGGATTGAAGTTCTAATAGGTGGAGGTAGTGGTAGATATTCTTCAGTCCTAATGGGTTGGGTCCTCTTCGGGATGGATGTATTGCAAGGTTCTACTTCGATTCACTTCATTTACTGTATTTGTGATCGTATCTGTGCTAGGTGTGATGGTATCCCATGACGAGTGTTATTCTTTACAGGAAACTATCAGGTGGGTAATTATTTTAGTTTCTATGATTGAAATGGTTGCCCATTATTTCAAGGGGTCTAGTTCAAGGATACACTTGAAGCCCCCTCCCTTTGTACATGATGTCCTAGCATCGTTAAAGTGATGTAATTCCATTAGAGTGAAAAATATTTTCAGGTACTCGATCCATTTAATTTCTTAAAGGCTATGACATTATAGGATACAATATTTGGGGAGTTCTATTATTCTTGGGGTGTGGGGAAGTGAAACACTCCATACATTCCCCATCCTCAAATTTAGTTAAATGAAGAGGCTTTGGTGACCAGTTTTTTGAAGAGTTATGATGAATTGGGGACAAGCGTGCTACATATTTCTAGTTTACATTTCCATCTTTGTGTCTTGGACCATCGAGATAGTAACTAGGTCGAGTTAGAAAGCATCTATATTGATGTTTTGAAGTTGAAACTCATATCCATGAAAAGGGAGACATTATTCATTTAGTCATTGATCAGTTACCATATATTGTGTTATAGGTAAGAAATGAACTCCTTTTTTAACTCATTTGGGATCTCATATTTAGAAGAGTAAAGGGGGAATCACATTGTGTAGAGGCTGTTCTCAGATGAATCTCTCTACATATCATTGTAACCATTCTATTAATTATACTTTCGTGACTCCACTTGGTCAGACCATATATGTTTCTTCTTAGGGTCACCTTCTAGCTAAGGTGGGGGTTTATTATAGCTATTGGGGATCTTTATATGCTTGACACTGGTGTTTCATAAACCTCTCTATATGTAGTTGTATGTGAAGTTTTATCCTTTCAATATGGAGGTGTATGTTTAAGGGTATAATTTCCTAGTATGTGGGAGATATCACTATGTGGTGGTTAACCATATCATATTATTAGAGCAGTACCCAAAAAATCCATATCCACACCAAGAATGGTAGGATGTCATTTTAATGGTCACCCTTGTCTTCAGATGATTAGTTATGGGACTATTAGGGTGTCAAGAATGTGTTTCAAAAAAACCTCAAGGACACTATCATTATGTAATATAGTGATATAAGCCCTATTCTACATTATGGATAAAATATGTTGACTAACCTATTGGGGTAGTGTAGGGATTTGGACATGATGTATGATGGATAAAATAACTTATTGTAAACTATTTGGAGATTCAAGAATATAACATCACTTTTTTCAAAGATACTACATTATTTAGATGAAATACATTATTGCCACCAAGAAAATGATCCTTCTTGTAGATGGTTTCAAAAATACATCAGACAACCCTATCTAATGCAGTGATATAAACATGGTTCAATTATGAATTACCCACTATAATATTTTTTCAACCTCCAAAATAGTATAAGGATTATGATCCTCCTTCTATATATCCTTTGATGGATGATGATGCAGTCATTTTATCAGTGGGAGTTAGGGTATGTTACATGATTCTCGTAGCTTCTAGAATATTCCAAGTAGGATCACTGACATGAATAAGATCTTGTCCTGATGTGTATTCCACTCTCACTAGGTGGGCCTCAGCCAGAGCTGGGATATGAGCTTGATCCTTTTCCACTAAAATATGTTATCCGTCTTTTTTGATGGGGTAATGTGGCTTTGTTGATGAATGTACTTCTCTCACTTAGTTATACCTGGTATGATCAATGATATGAGCATAATCATGTTTCATTTAATTATGATTATATACTTTTTCAATAGGAACTTATGCCTCTCTTGAGTTATGTACCTCTCACTTCTTGATAAGTGGTTGAAACATGAGTACTAGAATGGCCGGGTTCCTTTTCCATTATATGAATTTACAGAAAATCCTTCTCAATGGAAGAAATAATGTGAAATTTCATAGGAGAAACCACTTTTCCATGATTATTAGAGTTTTTTTACCAATCTATATATATTGTAATATGATCTTATCTTTATATATTTACCAGTGTAGGAATATGACTATAGATTTTTTTCATTTATTTTAAGAATATAGGCACATTTTAGCATGGTGTGCACTGGATTGTAGGCCTATACATTTTTTTAACAATATATATTAGTGGATATCATCAATTGACTTAGGGATATTTTCCCAAATTTATCCTCTTTATTCCACTTAAATATGTCAATGGGATTCATGTGTGGTGGTAAAAGTAGTCACCTTTCCATGCTTGTTGTGTGAATATGACCACAACATTTATCTAAGTGATTAGGTATATGATCATGATTTTTGGATACCTCTAGAATATCCTGATGGGCTTCGTTAGCAGAAGGGGTAATATGATCCTCCTTCTTATTAAACTAATCTTTTTCACACATTATTTATTCCTTGTCTCCAATGCATTAGAGTTCGAGGTGTCATTATATCGGGTGGTGCACTCAGCATGTGACAGAGGGGCACCGATGGGATGGCGTTGGCTTGAACGGTTGATAGGAGCCCTCCTCCATAACTCTTAAACAAATAGGGTTCCATAGTCATAACCTGCATACACCTTTATCATATACTGAATGTGGATATTTTCATGCCATAGGGATATGCTTCCAATGTTGTTGGTCATTGGAAAGAGCGCCACATATTATAATGTAGCTCTCTTTGGATGGTATAGACAAGTCAGTATCAATATATAGAGACCCTTTTTTGGATACTAAATGGTTGGGATATTATAGTGTCATTAGTATTCTAATAACCTTTCATTCTCCATCCCAAATTAAAAATTTCAGGTGGGTGAAGTTCTTTTTTGACTCACATGGGTTATTGTCGTAGCTTATTCACATGAATGGTCGATAGATAGAGAAATCATCTCATGTAGAGTGTTTTTTTAGAGATGTATCTACAGTAAAAAATATTACATCGAATAAAATCATCGATCATCACTTCATTATAGTCATGATATGTTCCCGATTAGATATGTTTGGGTAACACAACTGTCCTTTATTATTACCGCATTGAATATTTTACTCATGGGTAATTTTCACTGTGAAGATTGACTTATTTAATGATAACTTCAACTAAAAAGTATCTGCTAATCATTTTCATCATTTAAATGACTTATTGTATGTGAATCACTTGGTTTCAGTAGATGTGAAAAAAATGATTTTATGAATTATAAACTGATAATTTTTTTATTTGAGAGATTCACGTAAGATTTCACAAATCATGATTCCCAAAAAAATATAGAATAATTGTGTCATAATGCGTGGTTGTTAGTGATTTAGGGTGGTTTCAAAATCATTCATTTCAAGTTCATTTCAAGTGAAACACATTCCATGTCATGAGAATCATCTCATCATTTGGTTCTGCTTCGATATATTTTCTGGTCATTGTGTACAGTCGTAGATAAACAATCAAAATGAATTGTAATTTGTGAAGAACTTTATTGAATGATATGGTCTACAAGTAGTTCTTTAATCCATCAAATTTTTATAGAAACCAAAAAATTTTAAAAAAAATATAATAAATAATTCATTAATTTCAATGAATAATGACCATTGTTCAACGTAATCCATTCAAACCATAAGAGTATTCCAAAATATAACCTTCCTATTTCATAGTCCAAACATTAATTAAGAAGGTCGATATATTTCCAGGATCAACTTCACATCAAATTATCCCCAAAAAACATTACGTAGATATTTTTTCACATAAAAAATATATTATAACTTTAATTACATCTAAACCATAATGAAAACATGCTTGACTAAAAAAATTCATAATTTGTCAAATATATTCCTCAAATACAAACTTGTAGTAATCCCTATAAAAAAATATAAACCATCAAAACACAAACCACATTAATATTCACCAATACTATCCCATAAGCATATCATTTTAATTATTCTTTCATCCTCTTTCATATATAAGGTTTATCTTCCCTCAATCATGTATGGTCCCAATAATCATCTTTCCACTAAATCACATTCCTCGTAGTTAGTACCATTCAACATATTCTGTCAAATCCATAATGAAGATTTAATTCAATAAAATCATTATATACCTTATTATTCTTAAACATGAACCATTATTGGTTAAATAATTATTGAATCCTAATACACATTAACATTAATCATTTTAATTCATTCTCAGACAAATAAATACACATTATCATTTTATTCCTTAATACCTCATTCCTTTAATTTTTCATTTGTAGTCTCTTAATCACTAACACTATAACCATTAATTGTGTAACCATTATCAATTTCTTTATGAGTTTTCCCCCATGGAAATAAGCAAGTAAAATTAAAAAAAATTAGACATTTAAAACATTAAATAATTGATATTACCTTAGGGGGAATATTATTCCAAGCATCCCTTTGTCATTATTATCTCCACCACTCAATATATTAATAAAATCTATCCTTATCTTATTTGGTGAGTCTGATATTTTGTTAGGGTGTCTGTTGTAAATCAAGATTACTATTTAAGAAGAATCACTATATCCTGCACTAAATTCATTATCAACACATTTTTATCACATTCCTTATTAACTGATTTATGTTTGGTTACCTTCATTGACACAAATCAAAAATAAAAGTGTGAGGAACAATAATAATAATGGTGAATCACTTTTTCATGATGAGTTATTTTTTTGATATTAAATCCATGAGACATTCTTACTATATAAATTCTTTGGATTAACCTAGGTTATCCTTTTATATATTTATAAGATGATATCCAATCCATAGATTTATCCAAAAATATATTCATAGGGATTCATTCCCTAATATATGATTTCATAAATTTTGTTCCCGAGTTTCAACTAAAATTCATAGGATGCCAACTATAAGGACCTAAACTCTAGTATCCTAGAGCCAATACCCTACTTTATTATTTTTTTCATGACTAAAGGTAATTATATGCCTAATTGAAAAATATTTTTTTTGTATTTCTAGTGAAGTTACATATTTGAAACTAAAATTACATTATAAACACAAAATAAAAAATAATTTTTTTTAGAAAACTATTATTCCCCTTAGAGTATCCCTATATAAATTAGAATAATGTTCATCAAATACGAGAGATAAATAAACAATAATAAATTGGTGGGACCAAATTCTATTTTGGCATTTTGTACAACAAAAGATAACTTCAGTCAATAACCATAATCAACTTGGAATTGTAAATAACACAACACACCTTGCATTTAATAAATAAAGGAGTGATTTCAAATTCTATGATAGGTTAAGTATAGTAGAAGCTAACTTGAAACAAAAACCGTAATCAACATAGAATGGTAAATAACACAGTACACATTCCATTTAATAAATAAAATTATAATGAAATGAATTCAAATATTTTTTCATATTGAAAATCCTCCAAATAATAATAACAAAATTCTAAATTTTGGTAGAGAAAAATTATTATGTGTCGCATATCTAGAACATACACCACTACTATCATGACCATTAACCAGATTTTTCAATCATTATGGGTTTAGAACCATTTAATGTTAGCTAGACTGATTTATCCCATTATACTATTGATGCATCGATGGTATATCTATAACTGGGACCACCCATGTCTTACAATACAAATAATTCATCCTATATCAAATTATTAATTTAATAAATAAATAATTCCCCTTATCATTAAATATTGGTACTAAGTAATAGAAGCAGATTTATCAAATTTCCCAAAATTAATCAAATATATTTCAAACTAAACACCCTTTGTTAAAACGTAATATGCCTTAGAAAATAATAAAATTAATCGAAAATGTGTATCAATTGTATATCCCCATAAAAAATTGGTAATGAAACATAATATAATCTTAATTAATTTTAGAGATATTGTTAGGATGACATAATCAATGAAGTAAATGTTTAACCAAATGGATAGAAATTGGGATAAGAAGTCCCTCACCACTTTGTAATAAGTGGAATTTCCCCCACATAATATAATGAAATTTAAAAAATACCTTTATAATAATGATATTCCGAATATGACATGTCAATGAGGTAGTACACCATATAAAATAAATATATGGTGAATAGGGTATATCGCACAGAAATAAATGCGAGATGAGAAATCCATACCTTGTTTTTTTATTAAGATGAATGTGATTTAACATCCTATATGATGGTTTAAATAATTTTACTAATTTATAACATAACTGTATAAATATTTATGATATAATATATGATTCTATTATATGATTTTAACAGATTCATGTAAATAATATTATGTTTTTACCCTTTTTCAGTTGTTAACTATACACTTCCTTATGCTTCTTTTATAATGTTAGTCCTAGTTTTTGTTAATATGATATTGTTAAATAAACAAAAAATTATATTAATTCCATAGATATCATATTTAATAATTTTATACATTTTTATAATCATTTATTAATAGTGAACATGTAAAATTAATTGCATCACGTTGTGGATTTGGTAGGTCGTACGTACACATGAGGGATGAAATCAATACCTTAATGTTGAAAGGGTATGGAAGTGGATGGTATTTTAAATTTTAATGAATAAATATAATTTCATTATTATATTATATATAAATTATTTCTATAATAATACAAATATAAATAAATTTTTGATGAAAACAAATTACAAAACAACATAGAGACGGTAAGCCCAACATACACTTGTGTGGTTCTTTTGTTTTCCATATGACAGATATAGGGTGGAATATGGTTTTCCAATAAAAATAATGGCACAAAAATATATATATGATACTAAATTTATTACATTATAATTGAAAAAACATGAATATAAGGTTGGAGAAGAAACAAACATGAATGAGTTGATAAAGATGATTATCTCTTCTTCGACATACTTCCTTTAATCTTTTATTTCATGATCTAGGGAAAGTCTTTTTGACGGAAAAAAACCTCTATAACATAACAAAATATGTTTATAAGAGAAATGGGTAGGGTTTTTTAAGTAATAGGGCTAAAATTATTGTGAATAAATGTGGAAGGATGTGCCCTTTTATAATTTAGGTCAGGGGAACTTTCAAAAATCATTTAAAAATTAAAACATAATTAGGTAACTATAGATCCAAATATATAAACTGAAATATTAATTAAATTTATCAGAAATATTTTAATGTTTCCTCTCCCATCAAGTATTATTTAATAAAATTATTTTTATATAATTATAATAAATTTCAATTCTATAAAATATCATTATTCTCAATTTTGGTAATATTCATTTATTTTGACATAAAATTCATCAAAAGATCATAATTAGAATATAATTCTTTGAATAATATATAATATATCATATATAAATATATAATCTATTCTAAAAATAACCTCATCCAAAATATATAAAAATTAATATTTATATAATGAGTTATTTTCAATTTTGTTAATTATATAAATATTGTTTTATAATTTCATAATCATTTAATGTAATTACATATTTTATAACTATCAAATATAAATTCAAATAATGATAATAATGTCACTAAGATAAAAATATAAAATAATGTCCATTCATATATTTATTTTTTCTTTATTTGGACCTATAAAAGATATTTAATACATAGAGAGTGACATTTTGTCACAATATTTGATTTAAATAATACATTGGTTATTTTAATGGAAAAGTATCCATTAAACAATCAAAATAATATATTAATGTTTTAAGGGTCTATTGACCTTCATAAAATAACTTTTAGAGAATTTTAGATTACATTATTACTCTTATTGTGTGGTGTAAACCATTATTTAATCTTTTTAACTCTTACCATGATGACATGAATGTTTACTCTTCAAGGGTCAATATTTTTACTATAAAATGAAAAAAAACCATAAATGAATCATGGGTGACATCATAAATCTTATATAATTAATTTGGGAACATTTTTAATTTTTTTAAAAAATTATATCATTTAATAAAATATTATTTTTAAAATATAACCTAAATGTTAATTTTGACAATATTTCTTACACTGAATTTTACAAAAAATATATAAAATATGAATCTTTAAACCAAATATTATAACACATCACTAACATGTAACAAATAATGATGAAATTATTATAGTTCACTAATTAATAGAAATTTTATTTATTATAATTTTGTTAATATTATTTATTTGATATTTTCATGATTTAAACAATTATTCTTTATCACTGTATAATTATTTATAGTAATAAATACATTACTAATAATTTAAAAAAATGATGATGATAAGTTATTTATTTTATAAAAGTGATTTTAAATTTTTTAAATTTTGTTTACAAAAGTTTCAAAATCTAGTTTTAAAACAAGTGTTTCATTAAATGGAGGAAAAATCACCTTTAGAAAAATATATCATTTTTTGTGTAAAAGGTGACTTGTTATTATATCATATCAAGAAAACACACAAGATGAATATAAAATATTATATTGAATTTATAATTTAAAAATTAGATAAATTTTTAATAATATTTATTCTTACCAATTTAGCAGCAAAGTTATAATAATAATTCATTGTTCATTTAAGCTTGGTGTTCCGTGCAATATAATATATCAAAGAGATTAAATTTAACCAGAGACATAAAATAACATCTGGGGGGTTTACATTCTAACATTATTTATTAAATATGATCCACTTTAAGTGTAACTTACTTTAATTATTTAAATAAGTATACTATAAATTTCCTTTGTGGGAAACCCACATCATAAATAGGGTTAATAAAACATCAACCTAATAGTAGGGAAAGAAAAATTCAACGAACTCAACAAAATTATTATTTTGAATAGGAGAGTATTGAGAATTAAAAATATGGACATGGATGAGAAAAATAAGTATCATATTTTTATGGGGAGTAATAGAGAACATGGCCATTAAAAGGTTATCATTCAAAAAAACTATAGTTTTTTGTTAGTTAAAAGCCTACGGATTTCTCTAGATGAAAAGAAAAAGGGTAATTTTCTTTACTAAAATAGAATTCAGTGAGTTTGAGGAACTCTCTTACTATTCAGATAAAAACTTGAGATAAAAAATGATTTATTTCTATACCATGAGAATAATCTCAATCCTAGGCTATTCTTTGTTCTATTTTGAGTTCATTTCATATAATTATTTATGGAAATTCAAGATGAATTTTTAATAATGAAGAACTTTAATGATTCAAAAGTTTCACAGTTAATTATATGATTCATAAAATGTTTACTAAAACCAAAATTTTTATCACATAGTATCTGATAACTAATTATTTAACCTAACACAATAATATCCAATGTTCATGATAAAGACATAAAACATTATGATTCATCCCGAATACATCTGTACAACTTCACAGTCCCAAAAATTTATTTATAGGGTTAATAATTATTAAAATAACTTTTAAAATATAGATTTTCCCAAAGTCACACAATGCATATATGTTCTTTACATACCAAATATATGAATACCTTAATCAAATTTATTCATTAATAAAAAAAAATTTACTTCCAAAAAAATAAATATCAAGATGTCGAATACATTCCTTAAATCTAAATATGTAGTAAAACCTATGAAGATAACATTATCCATTAAATCACTTTTCACATTCATAGTCACCAATAAAATACCATAAATATCCATTTTCCATTATTAACTAAACATCAATCATATATTATGGGTTATATTTCCCCAATAATTAATTTTCTAAAGAATTGATGTTCCTCTCCATCACATTATTGTTCATTGGAACCATTAAAAATATGCTGTCAAAAACATAAACAGGAAGTACTACAGTAAAATCCTTATATATATCATTAATCTAAAATATATAAAATTATTGGTAAAATAATTCTTTATTAAAAAAAAATATCTCTTTAATTTTTATAATTTATTCTTAAACCATTAACTATTCATTACCATATTATTCCTTAATAACTTCTTCATTTCATTTTCCATTTGTAAACTCTTCATAATGAGTACTATAACCATTACTGGTATAACCTTTCCGGGTTTCTTCTTGATTTTTACCTCTAGGACATAGGCTTTAATAATGCTCATATTTTATAAATTTAAAACATTGAATCATCTATAATACATTATGGATAATTTAATTCCAAACATTTCACTTTTCCATTGAAATTACTTGCTTTATATTCATAATTTATATATCCAAAATAAATATTTCCATTCCACTATGAAAATAAGATGGGAGCTTATTTTAACATTCACATTACAAAGGAATCATAATCTTATTTCCTCCCTGGCACCCACCACCTGATATCGAATTGATCTATGCCCTTATCTTTATTAGAGAGCCTAACAGTTGCTTAAGGTGCTAGTTTAGAGTCCTGATAATTGACTTGGAAGAATCATAACATCATTTAATATGTTCATTGTAAACACACTATTTATCAAATTTATTATTGAACTATTTCCTTCTGGTTTTTTTTATTGATTAAAATGAAAAAAATGATAGTGAGAGAAACACTAATCATAGTGGTAAATAATATATTCATAAATAATCATCTATAGGATGTCCAAATCATGAAACCTTATTAATTTATGAATCCATTGGTTTTACCTTAGTAATCTGTTACCAATTATATAATAAGTATTGTTATACATAGAATTATCTTTAATGTCGTTCCTATGGTTTAATTCCATAATATATGATATTCTAAATCTAGTTCCCATGGTTTATATTAAACTTATTCTAATTCCAACTATAAGGAACTTGACATTAGTATCCTAGAGCAGCTACCACACATTATTAAAATTTCATGACTATAAAGAATAGAATGATAAATTACTAAATAATTTAGTAGTCTTTTTTAAAGTAGATATATATTTCCAATTAATGTTTCATTTTCAACATGAAATAAAAAAAATTATTTTCTTTATGGGTACCATTATTCCCCGAAGTTTAACCCAGCTTATCAATCAAAATATATTTCATGAAAACCTAGGAAACAATAAAACTCAAGAAGGGGTGGGATCAAATTAAAATTAATGTTATTGTAGGGAATATAATAACTGGAATCAATAATCATTATCAATATGGAATAGTAAATACTTGATCACACATTCCATTTAATTAATAAATTCTGAATAAAATACATCTATAGATTTTTCCATAGTGAAAATTCTCTTGATAAAAATAATAACTGAATTATAAATGCATTAAATGATTAATTATTAAAATCCATTAAATAGGCATGTGCACCATTGCCTTGGATAAAATTCAAAATTCTATTTAATAATTATTGGATAAAACACATTTAATTTTAGTTTAACAAATTCATCCCATGACAGTACTAATGTATCTAGGGGCTACCAATAACCAGTACACAACCATGTATACCATTCCAAGTAATTCATCACATATAAAAAATAGATTTAATTAATAAATAATTTTCATTGTCATCACATATCCATAGTTAATAAGAGATACCTATTTATCACAATTTCCAAAAATAATAACATAACATTAAAAATAAAAATTGTATGTAAAAATGAAATACAATTTAAGGAATAAAAAATGAGTTGAATATTTTTATAAAATTTAAATCTAAAATTTTCAAGATTTAATAAAGAATAATATAGAAAAAATTAATTTAACACATAATCTTACCATGATATAAAAAATTATGTAAATGTTTCACCCAATGGATGGGAAATGAGATAAGAAATCCATATCCACTTTATAATAAGCCAATAATATGAACCACAATATAATGAAATATAAAAATGCATTATATACTATTAATACAAATATATTCGTGTAATTATATAACAATGGAGTAGTACACCACAAAAAATAAATAAATGTCGAATAGGGTATATATTACAAAAAATGAAAGTAAAACTAGAAACCCTTACCTTGTGGTTTCGTTTAGTTAAATTTTATTTAAAATCATGTATAATGATTTAATGAATGTTATTAATTTATAAAAGAGACATATACATATTTAAAATATCACATATGATCATCTTATATCATCTTATGTCATGTTTGTTAACACAGTGTAGTTATTTCCCATGTTTCTGTTTTTTATTGCTTCATTTTCCTATGATTGGTTTGTCGTGTAAGTCTTAGTTCTTATGTATAAGATATAGTTATATCTTATACATAATTATATCAATTTCATATACATCGTATTATTTCATTTTGATCATTTTTAGAATAATTATTTAATGATTAACATTAGAAATCAATTGCATTGTGTTGTGTAGATGGTAGGTCATATGTACGCTTGAGGGACGATATCATTCCCTTAATAGAAAAATGGTAAAGAAGTAAATGGTATATTAATTTTTACAAAATAAATATAATTTCATTTTTAAATTTTGTAACCATTATATCCATTATTACATACATCCAAGTAAATTGTTGATGACTAAAAAATTACACCTCATCATGTATATTGTAATTCATAAGTACATATGTGTGGGGGTTTTGTTTTTAGTAGAATCGATAATTAGTTGAATGTAGTTATACCATAATCATAATAACATCTCATATTAAATATTATTATATATTTATTACATTATCATGGAATCAATACGAAAATAGGAAGTGAAAGAAGAAACAAATTTGAAAGAGTCGGTAAAGATGGTTGCCTATTCGTCGACAAACTTATTTTAATCTCTTCTTAATAGAGCCATGGTGAGTATTTTGAAAGGAGAAAAACCTATTGAACGAAATAGTATTCTTATAAGGTAATTATGTAGGTTATTGTCTCTATATAAGGCTCAATGTGTTGTGAATAAATGACGAATTGGGTTCCCATTTATAATTGAGGTAAGTGCCACCTTCACAAATCCTCAAAATATTAAAATATAATCTAGTTATTCATTATCCAAAGAATTATAAATCTCTTCTAAATCAATATATAATGGAATATTCTATTATATAATATCCCCTTTTCTATTATTAAAAACATTCATATTTTTTAAATAATTTAATAAAACATTAATTGCATAAAATATCATTATTTTTAAATTTGATACAATTCATTTAATACGATTTCAAATACATCAAGAAAATGTTTTAATTTGAATATAATTTATTATAAAATCTCTAATAAATAATATAGATCTATAAAACTTTTCATACACATTAAATCATACAAAATATATTAAAACTAATGTTTTTACAATCAATTATCTTCTTCTCTATTAATATGAAAAATTATGATTTTCCATTATATAATTATTTAATGTAATTATATAATTTACAAAAAAATTATAAATGAAATAAGTTTTTAAAAAGGAAATATAGTCTTAGGTTCATTCTTAAATTTATTTTAACCCTATATATAAACATAAAAGATATTAAATACAAAAAGAGTGACATTTTGTAACATTCATTATTTTAAATAACATATAAGTAATTTTCATGAAAAAATAATCCATTAAACAACTAAAATTAAATATTAAGCTAACAAGGGTTGAATAGTCTTCATAAGATTCTTTTTTTCTTATTTAGGTAACATTATTACTCATATATTTTGGTTTAATACTTATTTAATTTTTGTAACTCTTTCCATGGAAATAAGGATTTTTACGTATTTAGGGTCAATATTGTTACATTAAAATTTCAAAATAACAACAAATGTAACATGAATGATATAGATAACCTTATATCGATAATTTTATTTTAATTTTATTCTTTTAAAAAAGTTATATCATTTCATAAAATATTATTTATTTTTTTATAACATTATTTTCTATTTTGACACTATTCATTACTTTCCCTTTTAAAAAATCAATAAAATAAGATATCTTAGAAAAAACTGTATAATAAATAAATAAAGTGTCAAAGGTATCTTGAAATTATTTGGATAAAATTAATTATCATAAATTATATTGATTTTAATATTTCCAATATAATTTATAAGATATTTCAATTTATTAAACAATTATTGCATCATCGTTGTAAAAATTTTAAAGATACTTATTTCATCACTAAAATATAGAAATAAATTTCCATGATGTAGATAAATATTTAATGTTTCAAAAAAAATTTCTACCAAATTATTTTATAAACATCTGTAAACTTAGTTTAGAAAAACATCACCGTTAAAAAGTGAAAAACATTTTTTAGGAAAATAATCATTTTTATACATAAAAATGATATTATTTTTATATCATGTCACAACAACTAATTAATCATTTTGTGGTGTTTTTTAGATTGTTTTACAAAAAATCCTTTAATTTTTTTAAAAAAATTATTTCAAATCGATTTTATACAAACCACCGCTAAATAGTTAAAAATTTAACAAACATGTTGCTTCCCCCCTACCCCAAACCACCAAAACCTCATCCCACCAACTTCTTAAAGACCTGGCCTTGTCTTCACCCGTCACCATCACTTGTTGTGCCTCACCTCACCATGTATCGCCACACAATTCCTCTCTAGCCCTCGCCGCACCATTCCTCATTGTCCCTCATTGCACCTTCATGCCCCTCCCTGCCGATCCTGGCCCCCACCTCCCTACCCCTCAGAGGACTAGTAGTGATTTCAAGTTAGGTTCCCCTCCTATCCTCCTGTATTGTCATTTTTTATCTATACACAGATATACTAAGTTTATTATAAATATTATTGATAATTTTATCTACTAATGGTTATTATTCCCCATTATCATGGGGTTTTGGTCTATAATGGGTATAGTGAGACAAAATTTTAGGTCATCAGAAATATGAATGTATTTTTAGTGAAGTAAGGACACTGAAAAATTATATATTTGGTTTTTTTTCAAAAACTGGATGGCATTGATTGTTAAATGGGTGTTATATTATAGGTATTTTTTCTAGTATATCATCAAGAGTGATCCATAGACCATATAAGGGGTATTGGGCATGTGTTTATTGTGATATTAGTGCTTAGTGTGTTTTATATCATTTAGGAAAAAATTTAAAAAGTTTATTTTTAAAAATTATTATTTATAGGTAGTTATTGATGTTATGTGATGTGATGAAAATTTTGAGGGCTGATATAGACTCGGATGCGGTACAAATGAGATTGGATGAGGTCTTCTACAGTATGGTTTAGGTTCTAACATAAATATGGATGTCGGTGGTCCCTATAATTCAAGAAAATATACTTTTTTTCCTAAATTACAACTATAGGATTATTTTGTGGACTTTTGTAGAATTTATAGTGGATTATTGTTGTTGAGTCAAGGAGATATGGTGGTGTTTTGTCTCCTGTAATTGAGAGGGTTGTGACATGGTACATTGTGATATGGGATCAATGAACCCTACAATTATATATAATGTAGTGGGATGAGATGTGATTATATATCATTACATAGTTCCATTAAGAAACTTTAAATGGTTTTTATGCCACGATACTTAGAGTTCTAATTTTTTCCACCGTGTTGTTCCTTTCTCAGATTTTGATGTGTAGGGCCCATTGGAGGACACATGGAAATATCTTAATAACCAGTGCTATTATCAATATAGAGGACCTATTTTATTGATCCATTTCAATAAGTTCTGTAATTTTATTATTACATCTAACAATTAACACATTTAGGTTTATAATGTTGATGCCAAAAAATGTAATAGAATATAATTATTATCACTCGAAGAAAAAAATCATTAGAACTTGACCCATTTTATGGTGGTGTTAATGTGACATACGAAAAAATCATGATCACATAAAATATTATGCATGGTATTGTTTTCTGCTTTCATGATTTTAATTCTTCTTCAATTTTCATTTAAATTCTTGAATGACTAAATAATGTTATCATAATAAATGCAGATGCATGTGTCACTATATATCACATAGGAAAAAGGAAACTGTGAATAATTTTATTTTCTCAATGTGATGATTTACACTTGGATATTAGCATATCCATCTTTCATTTTAATATATTGAGCAACATGTATAGCTATTGGTGTGGATTTATTATTGATATCATGTGTCACCAAGATGTCCTGGCATGTACTAAGGCTAAAAACA
This sequence comes from Viscum album, assembly GCA_963277665.1. NCBI lineage: Eukaryota > Viridiplantae > Streptophyta > Magnoliopsida > Santalales > Viscaceae > Viscum > Viscum album. The sequence continues at coordinate 63,185,502 of OY728136.1, read as the reverse complement.
AACTATCTATAGATATTTTTATCATGTATGTCCACTCTCAACTTCATTTAGATTAGTATTTCCTATTATTTAATGTTATGATTTTCATTATCTCCTGGTCAATGATATGGTTCTATATGATTTTGATATTGTCATTTGGGATTAAATACACTATGATATATATTATATTTTATTATTCATTATCATTAATTTCCTGATATCATTTATGATTTCAAATTCATATTTATTTGGGCTTATTACACATGATATTTTAATTATATTCAATATGTATCATGGAAACCATGATTTACAGTTATTTTTACAAAAAATATATCGAGGGATGAAGCTGTGTATCCTCTCATCCAAATATTTTTATCTATAATTGATTCCGTAATATGAAGTGTACATGAATAATTAAAATCATTGGATCTCATTATTCACAATTAATTATTATTTTAAAGGATTGTTACCCAAATTCAGTTTCTCAAGTTAAATTGAAATCATTGAAAATAAAAATTTTCATGATCTTACCATGTCAATAGAAAGTGATTTAATTTAATAGTACTCCCACTGACTCTCGATGCAGAAAAACACCCACTGTATGTTGGATTCATTTTAATGGTCTATTTATCTATACATGATGATCTAGTCCCTAAACGAGATCAAAATTAAAACAATTTTTTGATGACTTGTTTACAAGGGAACATACATGATTTAAAATTTTAATATGCTAGTTTTGAAACATCAGTGTGTAATAAATGTAAATACCTTATATTATACAATGATATATTATTAGGTTTCATAGAAACCAAAATAATTTTTTTTATGGAGACTTCAGAAAACCTAGCATGTATAAATTCACTACATCATTGTAATATGAATTTGGGTTTTATTTAGTACGAATGAATGATTGGCCAAATTTCATTTAGATTTCCATAATCATTTTAAAATCTCCATGACAAAATGGAATTATTCATGCCATTTATTATATAATTTTATTTATTTAATTGTTTATATTGATATGTGGTAGATGTCTTGGTTATTTTTCTATTATAGTATACTCAAATTTGATGTATTTTTCCATTGTAGAATATGGATTAGTATCATATAAAAGGTTTTAAGCCACTTTCATTTGTGTTGGAATGATTGAGTTATGTCGAACCTCAAATCATGTGATGATTCTAGAATGGTGAATTGCAATGTGATATCATAGCATTGAGTTCTTTTATAAATTGGGTAGATAAGAGAGGAGAATATGAGGATGTTATCAAATCATGTGATATAAAATATATATATGAGTCTTGAAATCCTTTTCGGTTCTATGTCTTGGTTTCCTTGGGTGTGGGATTGTTTTTATTTCATTTTTCTAATATGATGGAGTTTTTAGGGTATATAATGTTCTTACAAAAGTTGTTATTTTAAAATTTCGTCTCCTCTATCACTAGAATGTTTCCCATGTAAATGCCCCATATTTGGTATATATTAATTTCATAACATATAGATGAATGAATTTAATTGGAATTTTTAAATGGGATTAAGTTTTGTTCGGTGTCAATGAAATATATATAGAGTTCAAAAGTATTTGTCCTGAAATAATTTTTGTTAAAAGATTGATCCTCTCATTAATATAATTATTTGTAATTTTGGTGATTGAACTCACACAGTCATGAAAATTGATTGTTGATCCCTTATTGTGTACTTATATAGTAACACCTCATTTAACGTAGTCATATTTATTTCAACTAGTATATATGAATTTATTTTCATTTTTAGAAAGCGTTATGTTCTTGAAATTTATTTTAATGTTGTGTAGTCACATAGAGAAATCTATGGATAAATGTTGCATCACATTACTAAAGAACATAGTGGAGTATGCTAAGGGTTTGGATGATTTCTTTGAATTTTCAATTATAAATTGATCTGTTAATGGGAAAATAAGATATTCAAGTCCTAAATATAAATATAGAATATGTTTTAAGAGAGATGAGGCTTATGAACAATTGATATTGAAGAAAGTACTTGATCAATATTTGTGTTCGATATTTCAAGGAGAATATTAAATTATAGAAAGGTTGATAACTAATTTCAATAAAAATAATGAGCTCCCAACTTTGTCAAAAATGGATAATAAAATGAAAAAGCATGTAAATGATGCATTCGGAACTCCAAGACACCAAAATCAATAGGAAATCAGATCACAACAACCAGTTGAGGGTGATAAAAATAGAAACATGAAAATTGATGTTTTTTAGACTTTAGGACAACCAGATCAAGATTGTAACATATCATTGGATCCTACTCTTGATTTTGTGGAGACTAATTTCATAGAAAACATCAATGGGATTTCACAACCCATCCCCTGGGACCCGTTCCATGACTACCCCAAGCCCAAATTCTATAGGTCCGGGGATGGAGACTAACATTCGAGAGGAATACCCAAAAAGGGAAGGAATTTCCTTCAAACATGTACAAACACAGATAAGGAATACAATAAAAATCAAACCACAAATGAATAAAAATAGTAAAATCACCACAATGTACCACCACTAAGAGTAGTAAGTGTAAACTGAATGTAAAGGGGCCAAAATACAAGCCTTGGCTCACTAATGTCCCAGTCGAATCTGTCTGTCATTTTCCCAAGACACAACCGGTGCAAGTGAATCTTATGAAAGGGTGAGTATAAAAATACTCGTTAGGGATCCCGTGACCCTCGAAGGTCTCACAGAAATCCACCATGTAAATACCACAAAGAAAGACCCCAATGTAAATCACAAAGAAAAATACACATCTACCACTTGGTAAAAGTTAAGTACAAAAGTAAAGATGATTGGACGTAAAGTATAGATCATATTATTCTGTTGAGAGGTTATGTTACAAATCCATGGTGGGTCTCTCTACTTCTGCTCCACAACAGGTCACTCTACAGATGATCCATGATGAATCATGCTACTTTTAATCCATTAAGGGTTTCTTTACTGCTGATTCACAAAGGGTCGCTCAACTATTTATTCACGAAGGGTCTCTATTTTACTGATCTACAAAGTGACGTTCTACTACTGATACACAAAGGCTCTCTCTATTGTTGATACACAAAGGGTTTCTCTATTGCTGATCCATGAAGGGTGTTGGGTCGGAGAAAACACCCAAGGAGGGAATGATGGCAAGAGGGGGGTGAATTGCCTTTTAAAAAATGATTAACAATTTAAAAATCAAAGTTGAATAATGCAGCGGAAATAAAGAAGGCAAGACACACGAAATTGATAACGGAGTTCGGCCAAAACCCGGCCTACGTCTCCGCTCCCAACTCAACCGTTGAGAGATTCCTACCGCTTGCTTTTCAATGGTTTTAGCAAGAAACCCACTAGGCTTTGAGGTAGCACTAGGACCTATTACAGCTTGCTTTTAGTGGTTAAGCAAGAACCCAATGCTTTTGATGGTTAAGCAATAACCCACTAGCCTTTTTACGGGTGAAGGCTAGCTCACCGATCTCAAGCCTTTTACAAGGTAAGGCTTGACAACCTCTTCACACCTTAGTGGTGGTGTGAAACCCAAAAGAAGGGGGGAAGAGAAAAGGGTTGGGGTTTGTAGGCACAAACCCAATTTTAAGCTCAAAATAAATAAATGCAATAAAACCCGTAATTGGGAAGACTCGGGCGCCAATGGATGATGGAGTTGATGGGCGTGCTCTCCCAAGCTTCTTGAGTGGAGCTCCTTGGATGTGGAAGTTGTTGGAGCTCTTGGGGTTCCTTTGAAGGAAGTCGCCGGAGGTTGGCCAATTGATCCAAAATATGTCCGTTGGCTTCACAAGTGTTCCGGTAATTGTCTGGGGCTTCCTCAGCCTTTATTTATAGGCTAGGAACCCTTGGGGAGGCTTCGGAGCCGTTGGAGAGGTCTTCGGAGCCGTTGGGAGTCAAGTGGACAGGCTGGTCAACAGCCCAACGGCTAGTTTGACTGTGTCCACCGGCTGGCCGGTGTGTGCAAAAAGGCATAGGATTCTTGTCCAGGGGCCACCGGCTGACCGGTACATCTCCACCGGCTGGCCGGTGCCTTGATAGAGAAGAAGAGTCTTGATCCAGGCTCCACCGGTCGACCGGTGAGGAGCCACCGGCTGGCCGGTGGAAAGACAGTAGGTCTCACTATTTGTGCTGGGTGCCACAGGTCGACCGGTGGCAGAGCCACCGGTCGACCGGTGGGGAGGCAGTAGCTACCCCTTGAGTCTGGGTGCCACCGGCTGGCCGGTGGTGAAGCCACCGGTCGGCCGGTGGACTGAATTTCAGTCCATTTCTGCCTCTTCCTTGGTCAACTTCTTGGCAATCAAATGCCTATCAACACAAACACTTAAAACACAATGTTAGATAAAAATGAAAGTGATTGTGATCATGAAAATCAAACAACGAGAGGTTCGAGATGTACAACAATCTCCCCCTATTTTGATGATCACAATCACTTAAACAATTAAAGTAAAAACATGAATTGAAAGGAATGCTTAAATAAAATGAAATGTAAAGCAAAGCATGATCAAAAAAGTTTCTCCCCCAATCAATCAAGAAATTCTCCCCCTTTGTGATTATCAAAATAGAGTGGGGCATAAAACTTGATTGAGGGAATGAGTTGAAAAACAAGATTGAGATTTGAAAATCAATTGAAAATTGATACTAGTTGTTTGAAAATTTTGAAAAGAAAAAATGAATTGAAAAATTTGAATAACAGTTTGAATTGAAAGTTTTGAATCAAAAACCAATACCAACTGTTGGAAATTTAGAAATGAAAATTTAAAAGAAAATTTTGAATTGAAAGAATTGAAACCAAGAGTTGAGTTTGAAATAAAAAATTTGAATACACAAAAAAAAACTTAAAAGATCCTAACTCCCCCTAAATAAAAACAATGAATCACCGGGGAGAGGGATTTTGAAAAGAAACAATCTTAGGCCCGGAGAGACTCGCAAGAAGGGATTTTTCAATCCATACTTGCCTCATGGCGGGTCTTCTCCTATAAAATTCATCCGAAAAGAAAAAACTTTTGGGTTGACCATACCGGGCGTTTTTACAATTACACTCATAAATGAGATGCCCGGTTTTCTTGCAATAATTACAAAATTTGTAATCGGAGCTCCCCCTTTGATACCAATTGTTGGGTCGGAGAAAACACCCAAGGAGGGAATGATGGCAAGAGGGGGGTGAATTTCCTTTTAAAAAATGATTAACAATTTAAAAATCAAAGTTGAATAATGCAGCGGAAATAAAGAAGGCAAGACACACGAAATTGATAACGGAGTTCGGCCAAAACCCGGCCTACGTCTCCGCTCCCAACTCAACCGTTGAGAGATTCCTACCGCTTGCTTTTCAATGGTTTTAGCAAGAAACCCACTAGGCTTTGAGGTAGCACTAGGACCTATTACAGCTTGCTTTTAGTGGTTAAGCAAGAACCCAATGCTTTTGATGGTTAAGCAATAACCCACTAGCCTTTTTACGGGTGAAGGCTAGCTCACCGATCTCAAGCCTTTTACAAGGTAAGGCTTGACAACCTCTTCACACCTTAGTGGTGGTGTGAAACCCAAAAGAAGGGGGGAAGAGAAAAGGGTTGGGGTTTGTAGGCACAAACCCAATTTTAAGCTCAAAATAAATAAATGCAATAAAACCCGTAATTGGGAAGACTCGGGCGCCAATGGATGATGGAGTTGATGGGCGTGCTCTCCCAAGCTTCTTGAGTGGAGCTCCTTGGATGTGGAAGTTGTTGGAGCTCTTGGGGTTCCTTTGAAGGAAGTCGCCGGAGGTTGGCCAATTGATCCAAAATATGTCCGTTGGCTTCACAAGTGTTCCGGTAATTGTCTGGGGCTTCCTCAGCCTTTATTTATAGGCTAGGAACCCTTGGGGAGGCTTCGGAGCCGTTGGAGAGGTCTTCGGAGCCGTTGGGAGTCAAGTGGACAGGCTGGTCAACAGCCCAACGGCTAGTTTGACTGTGTCCACCGGCTGGCCGGTGTGTGCAAAAAGGCATAGGATTCTTGTCCAGGGGCCACCGGCTGACCGGTACATCTCCACCGGCTGGCCGGTGCCTTGATAGAGAAGAAGAGTCTTGATCCAGGCTCCACCGGTCGACCGGTGAGGAGCCACCGGCTGGCCGGTGGAAAGACAGTAGGTCTCACTATTTGTGCTGGGTGCCACAGGTCGACCGGTGGCAGAGCCACCGGTCGACCGGTGGGGAGGCAGTAGCTACCCCTTGAGTCTGGGTGCCACCGGCTGGCCGGTGGTGAAGCCACCGGTCGGCCGGTGGACTGAATTTCAGTCCATTTCTGCCTCTTCCTTGGTCAACTTCTTGGCAATCAAATGCCTATCAACACAAACACTTAAAACACAATGTTAGATAAAAATGAAAGTGATTGTGATCATGAAAATCAAACAACGAGAGGTTCGAGATGTACAACAAAGGGTTTGTCTATTACTGACCCATGTAGGGTCACTCTTCATTCTTCACATAACAAACAACAATAGAATTCTGGCACTTAGAATGTTTAATTTCTAGAGGATCATATCCTAAATGATTTGGTCATACATCAACCTCCACGAAGTCCCACATAGTGTAACCTAGAGGATAGTCACATCGTTAGGGTCCCAACGCAATAGATGATGTTTCAAACATACACCCAGTCTATAAGATATGGGAATTTTTGTATGAACAACCCAGTTGGATTAAATTTTGATCCGACATATCCATATTATAACCTAATACAAAACTCATATAGAGTATATTATAAAGACATCCACATCACAAGTGTCATCATACTATAAAATGTGTGTCAATTCAATGCCTGGTATGTTAGTTATGAGCATTTTACTGTAATTGGGGTCTGTTGGGCTCGGGTCCGGTCCCACCGACCGAGATCAGGTTCGGCATGGGTCTGGCCCACACCCTAGAATATCCTCCAAGTATAGACTAGTTTGACCTCATGGCCATGATGTGGCCTCATGCTGCATCCGGCCCCTTGCTACCCTGTGGGTCATAGCATCACCTCCCTTCTTTCGCGATCAAGAGACCACATCCCGCTTTATGCTGCATTGCAGGCGGCCTCTGACGCGGCAGAGTAGCAACATCCCCCTATGTCACCCGCAGACCAGGTCTATGGTTTGAACAGTTAAGACGAAACCAACATGGTGTCATGGGTCTCCAGCACTACAACCATTGTGGTTATCGTCTCTGATATTCAACGTGTTTCTAGAGACTGTCATCTCTGCCAGCTACCAGAATGGTCAGTGGCTTTGATTCCCCAATGTCTAGTACACTGCCAACACTGTGTTATGCCTCCACCACCTCTACACAGACAATAAATTTATAAGAACACCATACTTTCTCTAGTGGTCCATTCTTCACACCTTATTCAACTACATCCTCCAAGGGATGACATCTTCATTATGATGGACTGGAAAGCATGTTGTCGCCATTTTAAAAAAATTCATAAAGAAAGGATAGGTAGAGGGACTCATGCCTCTTTCTTGTCGTCCCACGCTCTTCAGTTAGAAATTTAAAAAATAGGGGGTTCCAGGAATTGTAGTTCAACAAAAACAAGTGATAATTTAATCCCAACTAGAGAAATCAAAAAATAAGTTACCCACCCATAATAACTCATTATACTTAGATCAACCTATTGGTGGGCTGATCTGCATTTTTTGTTTTCATAAAAACAATAGAAAAACAAGAAATATTTTTAACCCCTACATATCTTAACATTCGTTGTGATAAAATTCCTTTCCTGAGGGTCCGAGGGGTCGACGTTGTTTGTCGCTTCCCATCTTGCTTCATTGAGGCACATCTAAGTCGATGACATTTAGCTGGTGTTCATTGTTCTTCATTGGAGATGAAACTCACCAGATGTTCATCAGAGAATTACTCATGGTTTAGTTCCAAAATTTCTAATGCATTAGTTAAATAAAATGAAACACGTGGCATCATTTCTATTATTTTGCGGTGTTTCATCGTTACGCTATTTCATTTATGAAACAACTTGTCACATATGTTTTCACTACAATCCAATAAGGGGAATCCTTATTTGTGCCTCATCATCACCTTGTCTCCACAACACATTACCGTAGTCTGCCGCTCAATGGTTGAGAAATCAAATAAATTCTTTTAAGGATATTTTATTATTTTTCAAAATGTTCGAAAAATAATTTTTGCGTCCAACCCTTTATAGTAAAACACAATTCCATTAGATGTTAATCCTGGTATTTAGAGTTCAACAGTGCCCTTAAATATTTGATGTGATCACCAGCTCAAAAGTTTGAAAAACCCACCAGAACGTTTATTGGACATTCTTTAAAATAGGTTTAAAATTATATTTTGTGTACCCCTGGCCTCAGAATCATGTACAGTCCAAGAATTATTTCTCAAATAAATTCCATATAATTTAAAAAAACATAGATAGAAATTATGGGACATTAAATTATCTCAACCTTAAGGATTTGTGTCTCTAAAACCCGAAACAAAGGCTATTAAAAAAATGGGGTACGGAAAATAAATCTAAGCCTCCCTCCACCATGTGCACTCCTGGAGGTTCCGGTTCTACCACCAAGCATACACTAGAGGCAGAAACCATCCACAAAGGACCCACTTTTTCTAATCCTATATCTCTACTGGAAACACCAAAAATGTATCCCCATTATCATTTTCCAGATCCCCCCAATCGATTATGTGTGATATATCACACATGTACCTTCTCATATATGACAGGTGAAATACATTGGGAATGCAGTGCATTTTTGGGGGAAGAGATAGACGGTTTTCTACCTTGACAAATGTACTAAGGATCTAGAAGGGTCCGATGAACCTTAGAGATATCTTACAAACCCTTCCAAATCTACGCAATCCCTGTTGGGGAGAGACCCAAAGGAAAACATTGTATCTATCCCCGAACTCCGAGGTTCCCGATTTCTTATCGGTGTAATACTTCTATCTACTATGTGACACACTCATCCGCTCCCGGATGATCTAAACATTTTTGAGTGGTAGCCCATACCAACACCAGAACCATAAGTGTTGACTCCCCTAGGTATTTTCTGCAATGCAGTGATCTAAAAAGCTACCCATATAGGGCCTCAAATGGGACCATTCCAATGGTGGAGTGATAACTGTTGTTATATGTGAACTCCACCATTGGAAGGTGGTCCACTAAACTGTGACCAAAATCAAGGACAGAGACACAAAGCATCTTTTCCAAGAACTGTATGGTCTTCTCTTTCTGACAATCCTTCTGGGGTTAAAAGATGTTCTCAAGCGTAGTTGAGTCTCGAATGCCACCTAAAACCCGTTCCTCAAATGGCATGTAAATCATGAATTACATTCTAAGATGATTATCGAAGGCACCCCGTGAATCTGTACTATCTCTTGGACATATATGTGCCCCAATCCCTATATTGATACCTACTTCCATGTGGGTAGAATGTGATACAACTTGGTTAGTCATTCAATGATCACCCGGAATGAATTGTGGCCCCTAGATGTGCATGGTAATCCTTCCATGATGTCCTTGGAGATACCATCAATATTACATTCCAGTACCTATAGTGGTTGTGCCAAGCCTGTTGGAAGCTGATGCATGGCCTTCACTTGATGACAAGTGAGGCACTATGAAAAAAACTCTTCCACCACTTTCTTCATCCCTAACAACTAGTACTGACATTGGAGGTCATGCTACATCTTTTCAACACTAGGTTGTACCACAAAAGGGGATTTATGGAGCACCATAAACACCTCATCACAAAACACCATTGGTACTACGACGCATCCTCTGAAAAGGATGATGTTTCCCCACCTATCAGATAAACCTCAAGGGAATTTCTTAAGGATAAATGATCACATCCGGCCTCCAAGTCAACATCTACAAGATATGCCTCCGTAAAATGCTATAAGAGTGGGGGAGTGATATTCATTGACTCAAGGTATGTTTCTCCATCATCATCCATGAATGATATCTGCTTCACAACTAACTACTCCATCATTTCACCCATCAGGTGTAGGCTATACATCTTACTGACAACATCTGCCACCATGTTCCCCTTACCTGGAGTATAGACTATCTCAATGTCATAGTCCTGGTGGAACACCATCCATCGTCACTGTCTCAACTAGTAAAAACCATTTAGGTATCATTCCATTCACGTGAAACGCTACCCCTTTTAATTGATTGATGTTCCCATTGACCCTTTGGTAGGGGTACTTGTTCTCTATGAATAATTGGCCAATGTGCTTTTAATACACACATAACCATGACCACCGGGTCTTACTAAGCCCATCCTCTACAAGTCCCCCACCCATGGACCCTTCTCTCAAAGCTCTACGAAAGCCTTTTGATATATAGATGATAATATCGGTTCCATATCAGGGTGTAGAATGGTCCAGAAGTCCCTCTCTCTGTGAGCATGTAATCGTAGAAACATGTTTTGAAAGTATGTTCCTGCACTCCACCAATAATTTTAGGAACTAAAAACACAAAACATATGCTTCCAGGAGGGTAAGGCTACTTGACTCAGGATTTATCTGTTTCACCCTATTATGCATTAGTTTATCCCATGGTACATGGTTTTCCTTTTTCACCAACCAAGGGAAATCACATTCCAATGCTCCAGATATAATAGATCGTTTTGCATAAAATATTTAAGTTGACCATAAACAATGGATGAACATTCCATACCAAAAATAACATTGTAAGGTCTCAATGCTGCCACCAAGAGGTTCCAACCTTATCCCTTTATCAAGGTTTATATCACACTGTCGACATATGTGTGATAATTGAGTCTCTTCGCATATGTATATCGAGACGTAATGATCAAGTAAACTGTTTATCCGGAATCTCTAGGTCTTGAATAAGATTACTGAAATAAGGAAGTATTAGTACCTATGTATATTAATATGACAACAAGTAGTAGAAAAATACTATACCTCAAATAATTCATGGAGCCCTTCATTCATTCTCCTTTAAGGCATACAACTACTCCCTTCAACTGTCCTCCATCTCACTGAACCTAGTGGGGACCACATTGGGTTAGTGGTTGTAACATGTTTAATGTATACCACATCTTACTGATTTGAAAGCTCATCTTCTACATCTTCGGCCAAGAAGATTCATCGGTCCCTTCCACTTCCTCTTCCCGAAACATTTTACATGTCCTTTTCACCAAGACTAACGTTGGTTTCCTTCTATCCCTCTACATAAATTCACTAGATATATCTTCTTATCGAAAGAACATTCAACCATAAATGATCTCTCTATAACCCTAACAAAAGTTAAAATGCATAGAGGAATAGTAATGGCTGAGATGTCCCTAAGTACATCTCGCTTGGATGACCTATCCCTAAAGAACTAGTCGAATGATATTCATCGAGTACCTGGAATGGTCATTATGTCTTGATGAATACTCATCTACTGGAATGTCATCCTGCCGAAGTAGTAGAATATCATAGGAACACATACCCTTTATTTTTTATGGAATGAGATCTCTTCTCTAATAAAGGATCTCAAGATCTTTCCACGATAAATTCACCTTATCCTAATGTTGGGGTTATCCAAATTCTTACATAGCCCAGTTGTTCCATATAGAAGTATCACCTATAGGACTACCATCTGATCTAATAATGACTGGGCTATATGAAAACTCGGTCCCCTCCTCAAGCCAGTCTTTACTGCATATGAGTCAGGATCGCCTCAGAACACGAGGGGTATCTACATTTGAAACTCATGTACGGAACTAAGACTACATGTGTCCTCTATCGGTAGAACCAGTAGTAACTTCTAACCAATGGGTGGTGGTATTTCTCTGACACCACTCGAAGGTACAGTCTTAGTAAATAGTTCGTGTACCAAAGCCTCATCGCTATGTGGACTATCCTCATGGTCACACACTAGAATCTTAGATGGATGTCTGCATGGAGGTATCCTGAAAGAGTGTTAATATGAACCATGATCAATAAGTTATAACTAGTGAGCTGAATCAAAATATATCTAGACAAAAAAAATTTACTTGACACATGCATCCAAAGTTTTCGTGTACTTAGTTGGAAAATACAATTTAGGGTCCTGGTGTATGGATACGTCAGCTATCGCATCAACACTAGATTGCTGAACTGAAATCCGAACTCAAGACAATTAACAATATTTCCCCATCTAAAAGACAGACTGTTTGTTCTTCTTGTTGAACTGAATGCCCTCTGATACCACTTTCTCCTGACCCATTCCCTAGGGACTATGTCATCACTACTCAAAGCCTACCTTACATAGGCCAGGGGCTTGTGACCCGCACCAGAAATTCATATCCCAAAAAGGAAAGTCATTACCATTAAACATGTGAACACACAGATAAGGCATACTGCACAAAGAAACCCAAAAAGGAAGTTAATTAGTAAAACAACCACTAAGAGTGAAAATTGTAAACTAAAAGTGAAATGGATAGAATAAAATCCCAATTGAAAGGGAAGTACCACAAAATAATTACAATATATAGGGGTCATTTTACAAGGATCCTACTAGAAGGTTAGGTACAACTCACTGTCGAATGTCACTACCACAAACCACGTCTATCGATCCACCTCTGAGCACTGTCTATCCCTAGTTCCATAATGTCATAATGAAAGATATATTTCATCTTCACAAGAAACAAAAATTTCATGTGAAGAATGTTTATGGGTGAGTATAACCATACTAAGTAGGAACCCTAAGACCCCAAAAGGTCTCTCAGAAATCCACCAATGAAATAACACAATGAAAAATCTCAATGTAAAGAAAAAAGAAAAAGACACAGCCTACACCAGTTATAACATAAGTACAGAAGTAAGGATTATTATTTGTAAAGAATAGATCATCCTAATCTGTTGAGAATCTTTGATACTGATCCGTGAAGGGCCGCTCTTCTACTGATCCAGGACAGGTCGCACTACAGATAATCTAGGATGGGTCACGCTACTAATGATCCATGAAGGGTCCCTCAAATTCTTCCCCACGAAGGTTCTTTGTACATCTGATCCACGAAGTGTTACTCTAGTGCATATCTAGGAAGGGTCTCTCTACTGATGATCCACGCATGGTCTCTATACTACTGATCCATGAATGGTCTCTCTACTATTGATCCACGAAGGGTTCCTATACTCTGGATCCACGAAGGGTTTATCTACTGATGATCCATGAAGGGTGGCTATACTTCTGATCCATGATGGTTTTCTCTTATTCAGATCCACGAAGTTTCACTCTAATATGGATACAGAAAGGGTCTCTCTACTACTAATAAATGAAGATTTTCTCTTCATTCGTCATGTCACATCCAGCCACTGAATTCCCACACATGACACACTTGATTTACGGAAGATCTTATCCTCAAGACATCGATCATACCTCAACTTCTACAAAGTCCCATAGATAGTAACCCAATAGGCCATCTCTCCATAAGTGTCCCAATGTAATGTACAGTTCATCGAACTGATGCCCGATCTATAATATATTAGCATTTTTTTAAAAGGGCCCAATTAAATTCGAGTTTGATCCACCCCCACCCCAACCCCCTACTACAATCATTGATGAAACACACATAGAGAATCTCAGGAGGAATTCCTTGTATCATGATTCCACATGTCATAGAAGACACATCAATCAGATGTCTAGTCTATTAGTTACGAGTGTTTCAGTGAAATTGGGGCTACTTGGGCCTGGGTCTTGTTCACCCCGGTTGGAGAGATTCGACCCAGATCTATCTGACACAAGTCTGTCCCATTAGGCTGCAGGTCCAAAATGAGTGTGCAGATCTAACCCTACTCAATCTACCAAGTGTGGACCAGTTTTTTCACCTATTTGGGACATGGTCGGATGCTACATTAGGCCCCTTTCTGACTCGTGAGTCACATTGGGGCTTTCATTCGGCCATGATGAAGTGACTGTAGCCCGCCGCATATCATGCTACATAAGGCCTTTGATATTGCCATGTGGACACATTCTTCTACTTCACACGAGGACTAGGTCCATAGTTTGACCCATGAAAATGGTGCCAATGTGGCGCTATGGGTCTCCAGCGCCGCCACCACGGTGGTTGTAGTCTCTACCACTTCATACATCGCCTTGGTGTACCGTCTCTATTTGCCGCCTATATGAACTTCAGTCACCACCATATGGGATCTGGTGCTCTGTTTTCCACACAGATTTCTCTTATGGACTCTAAGGGATGACCTCTTTACTATGATGGCCTTGTATTCACCATTTCATTGTTTAAAAAAATTGGTCACCAAGAATGCATAGGCAGATACAATTGTTTCCTGTTCATGTTGGTATGTGCTCTCCAAGTAAGATGTTTAAAAACATGGAGAGGTAAAGAGATTATAGTTTAATCAAAACAAGTGATAATTTAATCCCAGATATATAAATTCTAAAAGAAGTCACCCTCCCAGATGGACACAAGATCTGAAGATCAAACTATTCGTGGGTTGACCGCGTTCGTCATTTTCAAAAAAATTACAAGGAAAAAATAAATACTTAAAACCCCTACTTTCATTGACGTTTATTTCCAGATAATTTCTTCCTAGAGGGTTCAAGAGATCGACATTATTTTAAGCATCTTGGATGTGTTCTTAAAGTAATTTCAAAGTTAATAATGTCCCACTGGTGTTCGTCAGTCTTTTTTTGGAGAGGAAACTCATTAGAGGTTCATTAAAGAATTTCACATGGATTAATTTATAACATTACAACACATTAGTTTAATAAAAATAAACATGTCACAACGTTTCTATTATGCGGTGACATTGTAGCATTACGTTGTTTCATTTATGAAACAACGTAGCGGTTAGGATTTCATCATGAGCAATTAAGGGGATTCTATAATTAAACGTCTTTTATTACCTCATCTCTACACCACAGTGGCACCGTCTGCCACTCAATGGTTCAAAAAATAAATAAACTGAATTTTTAATGTTATTTTATTATTTTCTGAATTGTCAGAAAAATAACATTTTTTTCTAACCCTTCCCGGTCAAAGAGAAGCTATTTTTAAGTGAATCCTAATATTCTATGTTCAATGGATCCATCATATATTTGATCTAAGAACCGGTTGAATAGTTATAATAAACCTAGGCACACATTTACTAAAAGTACATTGATATACATCCAATGTAACATTCTAGGCACCACGGGCCACCGAATCACATGCTGTCAAAGTGTACGGTCTCTAAATAAATAAATTTAATTTTACAAAAAATTATACTGAAAATCGAGGATATAATGAGAAGAATTTTTTTTTCAAGGTTTAGTTGATGAGGTAAATCAATAATTGCTTAGTGGATGCCTGAAATATTCAAAACACTATTTTCTATTGATATCATACTATATCAAATTCCAATGTGGATTTACAAGTAAGGTGATATCCGTGGTATTATAATTTGTTCATGATTAATTTCATAAATCAAAGATCCCAGAGGCTTTTTATGATATGAAAAATTTTGTTAACATGTTTGTTTATAATTATAAAAATATTCATTTGTGTCTTAATGATACTATGATTTATTAGGGAGAGGATTCAAAAAGATTGGATTTTATGAAATGTAGTAATTATGGATGGTAGTCTATGGGTGTTGTGGGTAGTATGAGTCACCATACTATAATGAAGAAGAAGAAAATGAACACACATGAAAATGTTTTTCATTACTTTACATTAAATCCTCGATTGAAAATATTATTCATATCATTGAACACCGACGAACACATAAAGTGGAATTATTTAGATAATAAAAATGATGGGTTAATACGACATCCAAGAGACTCAAAATTGTTGAATACATTTGATTAATTACATCTATATTTCTCATATAATCCTAGGAATGTTCTATTAGGATTTGTTGCTGATAGATTCAATCCATTTGGGATAGTGTTGAGACATATGATGCATTTTCTAGAAAAATTCTCAAAACGAAATATGCTCTTATGTGGACCATCAATGACTTCCCAGGACATTGTAATTTATCTAGTTAGAACACATAATTGGGTTTTGATTATCCTATTTGTATCTTTTATTTGGATCCTAAATGGCCGCCTCACTGTAGAAATTGGTGCTTTTTGTGTCATCAAAGATTTCTCGATGCATATTATAGATTTCAGCAAAACATATCAAAATTCAATGTTTTAATTGATCGTAGACCACATTAAGAGATGTTAACGTGTTCTAAAATATTGGCACAACTTGGAATTTTTGAAACATAATTGGGGAATTTTCATACATTGAATGATTTTGGGAAAAGAGTTTGAAGTGCATCGTCAAGTGAAATTGTAACCGAACAATGGAAGAAAAAAATTTTATTCTCCAATATTCTGTATTTGGAATTTAATTTTTTGCCTCACAATCATGACGTGATTCATATTGAGAAGAATGATTAGGATAATTTGATCTTCAAATTTCTTAATGAGCTTGGAATATAGAATGATCTTCTCAATGCTCGGAACAACTTATAGGAAATGAACATAAGGTGTGGTATCTAGCCAGAAGAGTATGGAATGTACGCTATGAAATTTTTTTGCAATTAAATATAGGGATAATGATACATTCCATTGAATTTTAAAACATTTGAATGTATCTGATGGGTATTCAAATAAAAAATCATGGTTTTTTACTTAATTAATTGTAGGTTACATGTATTGGAAATCCATGATTTATATATATTTTTTACAGTATTTACATTCATTGGAATTGTGTACATTATTACATGAAAAGTTTTCTTATTTTTTACTCCAATTAAGAACATTTTTTAGATAACAATGTGAGAAATCTCTATATTCATTTCATCTTGAAAACAATGAAGAGAAATTTTTATTGACCCTTTGTTCAATGGAGATGATCCTTCCTCCTTTGTTTTTTACTATCGTGATGCATTTAACTATGTATTTGGAGGAAAAAGATAAATTACGAGGCCCCATACATTATCAATGGATGTATTCAATTGTGTGGTACTTTATTTATATGTTTTTCATTTCATTAAACCATTATTGTCAATTAATCAAATAAAAAATTATATTTTTTTTATTTTATTTCCTAGATATCTTGAGAATTTTTATTCATATGTGAAAAATAAAACTCAACCTAAAGGCTCTATTTCTGATATATATTTGAAAGAGGAGTATCTTACCTTTTGATCTAAATAGTTGGATGATGTTGATACCACATTCCATCAAGTATTACAAGTTGATGAAACATCAAATCAATCTTAAATAGATGGGAAATAAAAAATATTTACTATTATTTTCTTGATTAGTTGGGAGGAGCTCAAATGTTACACCAACACAAATAGAAATATTACAAGTGCATAGATATGTCCTACTAAATAGTAAAATTAAATATCCATTTATTGAAGAGTTGATGATACAAACAAAGAGACAAATGAGAGGATAAACATGAAATTATACTATAATTCATGGTATTTGTGACGGGTTATTTGCGAAGGGATGCCGTCGAAAATAGGCTTTATCGACGGGGCCCCTTCGCAAATAGCCCGTTGTAGAAAACGCCATTGCAAAAAATATTATTTGCAATGGGAAATTTCCCCATTGCAAATAACTATCAGATTATATACTTTATATATATAAGCTCTTTTGCGACGGGGCCATCGCAAATACTTTTTTGTGATGGGCCCACAATCTCGTCGCAAATGTATTTTGAAAATATTTTTTTATACTATTTGCGATGGCCCCATCATAAATAGTATTTGCGACGGGCCTATAATCCCACCGCAAATACCTTTTTTAATACAAAATTATTTAGACTATTTGCGATGAGATCCCATTGCAAAAGATCCCATCACAAATATTAAATATATTTAAAAAAATAATAATAAAATTATGAGTATTGAAAAATTGATTTTAATATTACTAAAATAATTAAAAAATAAAAAATATTCAAATTCTCAATATTCAAATTTTTTTTTAAAAAATCATAAAATATTATTATGATTACTGAAATATTAATATTAATATTATTAAAATAATAAAAAAAATTAAAAAAAATTAAAATTATCAATATTCACAACAAAATATAAAAAAAATCATAAAATAATTTTATAATTATTGAAAAAATAATTTTAGTATTATAAAAATATTAAAAAAATAAAAAATATTAAAATACTCAATATTCACAAAAAGAAATATAAATAATAATAATAATAATAATATTATTATTATTATTATTTAAATAAACAAATATTAAAAAAACATAATACAGAATGAAAATATATTTAATAAAATTATGATTAATGAAACAATATTATTAATATTATTAAAATATTAAAAAAATAAAAAAATATTAAAATTATCAATATTCAAAAAAACAATTCATAAAATATTAAAAATTAAATTATGTAATAATCGCACCGATATAAAAGACAGAAACTGTAAATAGTTCATATTACAATAAATTTAAATTCAAATGTTTTTGACATAAAAAATCACTGGGGGGTCATCTTCTGGAGGAGGTAGAGGAGCTGAAGGGGCTGGTGGAGGAAACTATACCCCTAAACAACGAGTCAAACGACGCATGTACTCCATCTATTCGTGATGAGGTCACTACCATCGATGCATCTCCTCCTCGTGTTACTGTTGCTATTGCTGCCATTGACACATATCCTCCTCGTGTTGTTGTTGCTGCTTCTGACGTATCTCTTCTTGCTGCTTCTGCAAACCCTCTATAAGGTCATTCTGAGCTCAGAACTGCTCCTGACACTGTGATCCAGAAGATGATGCCTTTCCACAAGCTCCTCTCGAGCTGGATGCTGACATCGCATTAGTACCATAATAAGTACTACGAGTCACATGTGAGATGATACCAACTACTCAGCCCTTCTCAAAGCCATACTGAGTCGCCTGCATCCATGCCGCCTCGTTGAAATGTTGGGCACTAGTCTGATCAGTCGCCTCATCCTGACCCTTATCATGTTTCTAAGAAGTCGCAGCCTCATATTACTCCTTCAATTCCAATTTGAAATTAAAATTTTGAAAATATTATATGCAGTTAATTGTCAAATTGAAAAAAAATAAGACTAACCAAAATCTGACACTGGTGATCACCTCTAATCTCTCTGGTGGATGGATCACTGTACATCCTCTGATAAACATCACACTATGTAATATCGGGATGCTCGACTACCTATATGAATATAAAATAAATTGTTTATATTTGAAGTTATATAAAATATTTTAAAAAATACTTACCAGATGCTCTCTGTGCGTACTGAATGTACGACTACCAGCTCGATGCGTCACCTCCTATCTCCCCCGAATCTGCCGACCTAATGAAGACCTCCTCTGAAATCCACCACCCAACTAGTGTGCACATAAGCCATCCAAAACCTAAGATGAAATGTACTCTGGTCATTGGTATCTACACGACTAATCAAATATTGTCGCTCTTGATTTCTTAATGGTTGTGTTTCTCAAATTGTGCGAAAACTGACGCAAATGCTCACACATAGCCACCTCCCATACTTTATAGATATCATCATACATGCTATCGTCGATGGGATACCATAAACCCTAAAAATATTTTATAATATCAAGTTATTAATAAAATAAATTTCAGTATAAATATTATTTATTTATATACCAGCCAATGATTGTACATTCTAACCTGCACATCAATGGGAATCTGTTCCCATGTGGTCCATGGCTGAGAAAAATAATTGTGCAAGATAGAGCTCCCCTGTCCAACATCTACGTGCGCAAAACTATGAAAAAATAAATAAATAATTAAATAAATAGTATATATATAAACAAATTACTGAAATATAACAAAAATATACAGGTTACCATACCTCCGTGTGTGTGGATCGAAGCCAAGTCATGGACGTCGCTTGGGGATAGGGTACGGAATCATCAGTCGCACAAGACTGTGCCCCCTCTGCATACCTCCTGAACCACCAACAGGTTGAGGGTCAGATGCTCCCACATCCCCCTCATCCAAAGGTATCTCAGCCTCCTCTAACTTACGCAATAGATCAAAGTCCATCTGAAACACAAAATTTTTGTTGTTAGCAGATATTTGAAAATAACTAATATATATATATATATATATATATATTAGTTCTGACCATAACCAGTATTTAACTGTGCCAATGTTCACCTTCATCATCTGCATATCTAACGATGTCAATGTCTTCATATTCCTCCTCGGCATCATCAATATCCATATGAGTTTCACTTTAATCATCCCTTGTCATTTTAATTT
Source organism: Viscum album (assembly GCA_963277665.1). NCBI lineage: Eukaryota > Viridiplantae > Streptophyta > Magnoliopsida > Santalales > Viscaceae > Viscum > Viscum album. The sequence goes on along the minus strand of OY728136.1, from coordinate 63,165,300 downwards.
CATTTGTAACATCATTAACATCTTCGTCACAAAAGACCCTTAATTGTGTGGTGTCCTCATCGATATTCACATTTCTTTGTGAAAAAAGATGGATTTTGCGTAGTCTCTTGAAAAATTTCAATTTCATCCACTTCAGCTGAACCAAATTCAGTTTGAGTAAATTTATTTTCCTGAGATTTAATTTTTACTATACTCCACCAATATCCCAGGTCTCTTGAAGTAGCATATTACATTGCGTAATAAATTTGATGTGCCTATTGAGCTACTAAAAATGGTTCATTTTCTGCATGAAGTATTTTATATTTAATATTGACAATTCCATGAGTTGGATGAACACTCAAGACTCACTAAGTATCCAACCACCAAAAGTATACATCATTATGTAATTTTGTCCAAGATAACATAGCTCAATAATTTCATCCAGAATGTCGTAAAAGTCAACATCAGTTTCTCTATGATGCGTCCCTCTCGAACAAACTCCATTTTTCATTGTTTTTTTATTCCCCATATGCACATGTATGAAATCGGAAACCATTCACCACATATACATTATAAGATTTAACCATTTTGGATAGTGGGTTACTCAATATACACAGTCGCATATCAATTTTATCAGCATGTTAAGACACCTGGAAATTTGTAAAATAGATATCAATATAATAAATAGTAAACTAAATTGATATTAAACCATCAATAATTTATGATACCAACTTTTGAAAGCATTGAGAATTTTTTTTAATCTGCATTCTTCAAGAGTAGCTACTGTAATTTGTGGAACTTGTTTCTTGATATGATTATCATATAACTTACAAATACAATATTTTTACATACTATAACAGAAATTATAGAATAATTGATAGAATCACTCACATTACAAATGATGTCATTTCTTCATAGTTGATCAGAACATATATATAAGCTCTGGGATGTTCATCATCTGAAAACTATCATTCTTGAACTCCACCGAACCCAAGATTTAGCTGATTAAAAACTGATAAATGATTTTCCATTTCATCATTAACATTTCCCTCATTCCATCCCATGCATTTTTGTTTTGAGGAATATTCAGATTCAAAATAGCGAGAGAATAAATAAATCAATTTCCTCTTACAAATAAACTTCAGCAATTGAGCCTTCAACTGATGCTTGGTTACGAACTTTTTTCTACAATTTCTTCATGCATTTCTCAAATGGGTACATCCATCGAAACTGTATAAGACCTACACATATATCATCATGAGGAAAATGTAATATCAGATGTTCCATTGAGTCAAAGAAAGCAGGTGGAAAGATTTTTTCCAGTTTACATATAATTACAGCAACATCTTCTTCCAGTTTTCTTAGCGCATCGTATTCAGTTGTCACTGCACAAATGTCTTGAAAAAATATGATATATATGTTATCTAATCCCAAATCATATAATTCAAAAAACCTATGAATCCAATCTGCATAAGTCCTTCCATTATGACATGAAAATCATGACTTTTTAATGTGGTAATATGACCATTCTTAACACATCTGGACAAATTGAAAGCATAACCATCTAGAAGTCTCAAATCTGCAATCCACTGACAAAATAATAAATGAAACTCATTGGACATTATATAAGATTCTTTTGGCTTCATTAACTGTTGTTATCGGACATTTTCAAATAGTTCAGGTTCCGGTCGCCTGTAAATTTGGGCAAGATCTAATCGTGATTTTACAGTATCTTTGGTCTTACCTGGTGTATCCAAAACTGTATGAAATAAATTATCAAAACATTTCTTCTCAATGTGCATGATATCCAACATGTGTCAGACCAACAAATCAGACCAATTTGGGAGATCCAAAAAATTCTTCGTTTTATCCAATTATGTTCTTTCCCAAAGCCATTAATTTTCTGTTGGTTTACTGTTGGCCCAAATGTGATGGGATGTAATGAAAATAAAACGGATTTTAACTCCGTACCTGAGATCATTTTTGGAGGTTCATCACCTTCAATTTTACCTTTTCTAAAATGAGATTTGTTGCTTTGAAAAGGATGATCTGTTGGAAGAAATCTGTGATGACATTCAAAATAGAAAGGTTTTTTTCCATTGAATAGCATAAAATCATTGTTGTCTTTCATACAGTATGGAAATGATTTCAGACAATGTGTACTCCAACCTGATAAAATTCTAAATTCTAGAAAGTCACTAATCTTCCACATCAATGCAGCCTTTAATGTGAAATTTTGTTTCACAACAACATCATATGTACTAAAACCATTACACCACAATGCATTTAACTCATCAATCAATGGATTCAAATAAACATCAATATTCTTTTTCAAATGTCCTAGGATTAATAAGGTCAAAAAGATATAGGGCTCCTTCATCGACATCCATGTAGGTAGATTTTAGAGAGTTATAAAGACAGGACAACATGAATACTATCAACCATAAGAACCAAACAGATAGAAACTGTCAGTAGAAAGAGTCGATCACATGTTTTGGGCTTCTAAAGCAAAAGAAGGATACTGACGATCAAAATGATTCCATGAATCACCATCAGATAGATGATTCAAGCTTTTAACGGTTGAAAAATTGGTTTTGTTCCATGACATCATTGATGTTGTGTTATGAGACATAAATAAATGTAGAATCCTGTGTGTAAGGGGGAAATATCTCAACTGTTTTATAGGAATTGATCCAGAATTCCCTGGTTGAGCTTCATTATACCTCGATTTTCCACATCTTGGACAACTATCCAACGACTCATTTTTACCAGAATATAAGATGCAATCATTTTCACATGCATGAATCTTCCAATAATTAAGGCCTAGATTACGAACCATCCTCTTGCTCTAATAGTAATTTTCAGGAAACTCATTTCCTTTTGGTAATAGTGTTTTAACCAAAGAAAATATCTGATCAAAATAGTTGATTGATATTCATTATTTGATTTAATAGCCTTAAATTATCCAACCACTTCGAATTTGATTATCTTGCAACCAAGATATAATGCATCCTCAGCAGACCTCAACAACTCAAAAAATTCAGACGGTCCCAACTCATGATTTATATCAATATCATCATTAGTTTTAGTTTTTTGAATAGATGGACCTGCAACATCATGTACTAAATTTCAGAATTGTGATGGATCTGGAATCAAGATATTAGTATCTTCTCGGGAACAATGTTCACTATGTTGATACCAAAAAACATAATCTGGTTGAAAACCAAACCACAAGAGATGTCCCCCAACCTTGTAAAATGTGTCAAACATTCTCAGAGAACATTTTTTACATGGAAACTTAATTTTTCTTTCTGAAAAATATTCTGGGTTTGATGATTCATATGATAAGAAAGCTTCAACACCCTAAAAATATTCAGGATTTAAACCAGAACCATTTGGATTTTTGGGCTGATTTATCCAAGCGTGATCATCTAATAATGACTGATGTCAACTTCCTTGTTCCATATTTTTCTAAAAAATATAAAATCAGCACAGTTTTTGAATAATTTAAAATTATAAAAACATTATCTAGAAAAATAAGATAAATATTTTCTACTACTTAATAATTACCATTAATTAAAGGAGACACAATTTCTAGTGGATTGACAGCTCATCATTTGTCCAACGTCTCATTTACGTGCATCTTTCTCACACTGAAATCACAATGAAGAATCTGGTTGGAGGTATCCATATGCATTCTCGTATGCACGAGAATGAATATCCGTACCTCTGACCAGATTCTTCATTGTGATTTCAGTGTGAGAAAGATTCAAGTTAATGAGCTGTTGGACAAAAGAGCCCCCATTTCGTCGAGGAATCGTCTTCTTCTAACTGTCACCACCTGAAACATTATAAAAAATATGATCCTACATATTCATATCCAATCTCGTGTATAATAGGTTGAATATGACTATATAGAAGAACATTTTTCATATTGTTTTGAGTCGGTGAGAGTTGAAAGGAGAAAAGTCGTCGAGCAAAAGGAGTGTTGTCAATCCACTAGAAATTGTGCCAGGTTCTTGGAATTTATTTAAATTTATTTAAATTTATTAAAATTTCTTTCTAACTGTTCCTAACTAATTATTAATATTTATTACTATTTATCGCTAATTATTACTAATTTAGAAATACATAGGAATACTTAGAAAAATGAAAACTTCTTGAATAATGAAATGAAATTTGGTAATCATCGTTGTTGTGATGATTACAAATTTTCCCTTAATTATCCAAGAAGTTATCGTTTTCTAATTTTAATTATTTCTAATTATTACTAATAAAAAAATTACATTATTAATATTTATGAAAAAACAATATAAATATTATTAAAATAATAAAAAATTTATAAAATATTAAAAGTATCAATATTCGCAACTGGATTTGGTCTACTCTTAATATATTCAAATCTCAAAGGGTCTCGAATTGTCAAGTCCTGCACAATAAAAAGTTTGTGTCAACCATGTCCAATGAAAACTCTATATTTTTCCTTGCATGGTTTATCACCTCGCAAGTAGTGTTGTAATAGGATGACCAAAGTAATGTCGTTCCCTTCTCTAAGAATCATCTCGCTCCCTTTACATAGATCATTCTACCTTAAAATTTTTTGGGGACATTAATATCTTGCCATTAAATTTTCAAGGAATAATGGTCTATGTAAAGGGTCATGTGAGATAATTCTTATAGATGAGAAGGGCTGGACTTGGGTTGTCCAATTGCAACGCTACTTGCATGGTGATCAACAAAGAAAGGACAATTACATCTAATTATATCCAATTGTTACTAATTCTGACTAATTATGACTAATTATTACTAATCAGGACTAATTATTACTAATTATGACTAATTATTACTAATTATGACTAATTATGACTAATTATGACTAATTATGACTAATTATGACTAATTATGACTATGTATTACTAATTATTACTAATTATTACTAACTATTACTAATTATTACTTGTTATTACTAATTATATCTAATTTTTTCAAATTATATCTAATTATATCTTATTATGACTAATTATTCCTAATTATATCTAATTATATCTAATTATTAATAATTATATCTAATTATTACTAATTATTTCTAATTATATCTAATTATTACTAATTATTACTAATTATTACTAATTATTACAAATTATTCCTAATTATATCTAATTATATCTAATTATATCTAATTATTTCTAATTATTACTAATTATTACTATTTATTACTAATTATTACTAATTAAATCTAATTATTTCTATTTATTTCTAATTATTTCTAATTATTAGTATTTATTAGTCATTATTAGTAATTATTAGTAAATTACTAATTATTACTAATTATTACTAATTATATCTAATTATATGTAATTACATCTAATTTTTAATATTTATTTCTAATTATTGCTAATTTTTAGTATTTATTAGAAATTATTATTATTTATTAGTAATTATTAGTAATTATTGCTAATTATTACTAATTATAGCTGATTATTCCTAATTATTGCTAATTATTTCCAATTATTGCTAATTATTAATAATTATTGCTAATTATTACTAATTATTACTATTTGTTACTAGCTATTACTATTTATTAATAACTATTACTATTTATTAATATTTATTACTATTTATGACTAATTATTACTATTTATGACTAATTATTACTAATTCATACAATTTATTACTAATTATTACAATTTATTCCTATTTAATAATAATTTTTTCTAATTATTGTTAATTATTCCTAATTATTGCTAAATATTCCTAATTATTTCTAATTATTGCTATTTATTTCTAATTATTTCTAATTATTTCTAATTATTCCGAATTATTTCTAATTATTTCTAATTATTAAAATTTATTCCTATTTATTGTTAATTATTGCTAATTATTACTATTTATTGCTAATTATTGCTAAATATTGCTAATTATTCCTAATTATTGCTAATTATTACTAATTATTGCTTGTTGTTCTTAATTATTGCTAATTATTCCTAATTATAGCTAATTGTTACTAATTATTGCTAAATATTTTTAATTATTGCTAAATATTACTAATTATTAGTATTTATTCCTAATTATTACTAATTATTCATATCTATTAATAATTATTCCTAATTATCACTAATTATTCCTAATTATTACTAATTATTCCTATTTATTAATATTTATTGTTATTTATTACTAATTATTGCTATTTATTACTAATTATTTCTAATTACTGCTATTTATTTGTAATTATTGCTATTTATTTCTAATTATTATTAATTATTTCTAATTATTGCTAATTATTGCTAATTATTGCTAATTATTGTTTATTATTTCTAATTATTGCTAATTATTAATATTTATTCCTAATTATTGGTAACTATTTCTAATTATTGCTAAATATTCTTAATTATTGCTATTTATGGCTAATTATTAGTTTTTATTGCTAATTATTAGTATTTATTAGTAGTTATTACTAATTATTAGTATTTATTAACAATTATTACAATTATTACTAATTATTACAATTTATTACTAATTATTACAATTGATTAGTAATTATTATTAATTATTGCTAATTATTGCTAATTATTACTAATTATTGCTAATTATTCAAAATTATTGTAAATTATTCCTAATTATTGTTAATTATTACTAATTCTTAATAAGTATTACTAATTATAAGTATTTATTCTTAATTATTTGTAATTATTCTTAATTATTACTAAATATTCCTAATTATTACTAATTATTCTTTTATTAATATTTATTTCTATTTATTACTAATTATTTCTATTTATTGCTAATTATTTCTATTTATTTCTCTTTATTGCTAAATATTTCCAATTATTCCTAATTATTGCTAATTATTGATATTTATTTCTATTTATTGCTAATTATTTCTAATTATTCACAATTATTGGTAATTATTGCTAATTATTAGTATTTATTAGTAATTATTAGTAATTACTAGCCTTTATGACTAATTATTACAATTTATTACTAACTATTATAATTTAATAATAATTATACCTAATTATTCCTAATTATTATAAATTATTCCAAATTATTACTAATTATTACTAACTATTCCTATTTATTACAAATTATTCATAGTTTTTACGATTTATTTCTATTTATTACTAAATTGCTATTAATTGCTAATTATTGCTAATTATTGCTAATTATTCCTAATTATTGCTAATTATTCCTAATTATTCCTAATTATTGCTAATTATTGCTATTTGTTTTTAATTATTGCTAATTATTTCAAATTATTGCTAATTATTCTTAATTATTAGTATTTATTGCTAATTATTAGTATTTATTATTATTTATTAGTAATTATTAGTATTTATTACAGATTATTACAAATTATTACTAATTATTACAATTTATTACTAATTATTTTTAATTATGGCTATTTATTGCTATTTATTACTAATTATTGCCAATTGTTACTAATTATTTCTAATTAATCCTAATTATTGCTAATTATTCACAATTATAACTAATTATTACTAATTATTAATATTTATTACTAATTATTCCTAATTGTCAATAATTATTCCTTATCATTACCAATTATTCCTATTTATTACTATTTATTGATATTTATTACCAATTATTATTAATTACTACAAATTAATTATATACAATACTAATTATCGTTACTAATCAATAATTACCACTAATTATTGAAAATTAATACTAAAAATTTCAATTTATTAGAACAAAAAAATACTAATGACAAAACAACATAAATTTAATTTAATTACAACTAATCAACAATAAAAAAATTACCATTAAAAATGAAATAAATAATAAATTAAAAAAAATACCTTTAAGACTGATTTTCTATTGATGCAGACGGCTTCACAACTTCTTCGTGAACAAAAAAATAACTTAGAAAATTTCTCTCTCTAATATCCGAGTTTAGAGAGAAAGATGATCTAAAATTTGATAGGAATGAGAGAAAAATTTGATGGAGGTATATATGGGTTAGATTATTTGTGACAGGATTATTTGCGACGGGTATCCCGTCGCAAATAGTATCTTTTTCAACGGGACCCGTCACAAATACCTACGCCCGAATTAATTACTGTTGGCGGTTAAAAAGTTATTTGCAACGGGATCCATCGCAAATAGTCCATGCCGACACATCTTTTGCGACGGGACGACATCCCGTCGCAAAAGGCTATAAACTGCCACCGGTTATTTGCGATGGGCCCCGTCACAAAAGGTGTCCTGTCGCAAAACGCTATAAACAACCACCGGTTATTTGCGACGGGCCCCATCACAAATACATAACTATTTACGACTGTGGGATCCCACCGTCGCTAATAACCTTCGCGCGGTTTGGCGCGCTATCCGTGCCAAACTATTTGGGACGGGAGACGAAATCCCATCGCAAATAGATGGTTATTTGTGACGGGTCCTTACCCCAGTCACAAATAACCTCTTGGATGAACCTTTTGCGATGGGCTTTATTCCAGTCACAAACGGCCCTTCGCAAAAAAAATCTTGTTTCCCGTAGTGAAATGAGAATGATATAACAAAACCTATTAATAAAGAGCTTGTAAAATGACTTTCACAATGTGTAAGTTCATAAATATTTTAATCAATATAGATATTTGGTTAATAAATATATTTTTTAAATCTAATAATGTATATTACTTTATCTGATCAGGAATACTGATACTCGAGCTGAGTTGTCAGAAGAATTGTAGTTTCTTTGTCTAGGTCCTCTAACACAGGCTATAAATTTCGATGCTTTCTACGTGAATGGATTTAGATTCCATACAGTTGAGTTCGAGGAGGGTATGAAATCATAGAATAATGGTATATTTATATACTCCCTAGTAGAATAAAATGGAAGGTTGACTGATATTACCAAATTAAACTACCACAGACATTTTTCAGTTGTTTTATTCAAATGTAATAGGGTGGATATTATCGAGGGTGTTAAAAGAGATTCCTTTAAATTTACTTCTATGAATTTCGCTCGCATGATGAACATCGGTGAATGTGAGATACATGATCTATATATCTTATCATCATAGGAGAAAATGGTATATTATGTGAAAGATTTCATGGATAAAAGGGTGGAGGGTAGTTTCTCACGTATAACAAAAAGTCTTGTACGATATGGGTGATGAAGTAGAAGATTTTCCCTCTAACCTGAAATCCCATAAACTAAAAGAAGCAGACATGTTTTCCCATCATGATATTGATAGTATTAGTATTTCACGGGCGAATGGAGTAGAGAATGTAATCATAGAGTAGGAAAATGACATGATAAAAAGATAAAATGTTTGTAGATGTTATTATCGATTCATTTGTCAAGAACATATGTAATTTGTGCAGTCATTCATCATCATTTATATATATTTTTTGTTTGTTAGTACTATGAATATGTTATCATTAACATTTTCTTCTACATGTAATTTTTATAGATATTTGTTCTGAACTTAATTTTGTTTGATTAAATGACATGAATTCCAAAGACTAAGCATTATATTCGCACTGCGGGGTCAAAGAGTTTTTCTAGAATCCGATTGACTCTAGTAATCTTTTAATTAGATTTAAAAAAATTTAGACAAATTTATCCATATAATATATTTAATTTTTTATTTATCGACGTTTAATTCATTCACAGTGTTTAGACCAAAAAGAATCCTAAACAGAAGTGTGGTTGAATGTTCATTAAAATTATAATGGGAGTATTGTTAATGATCCTAACAAATAAGTTGGTGTGTGAATTAATTTTTCATTTTAATAACTTATTTTGTAGTTTTCACTATGTTAATTAATATTGCTTCTAATATGACTGATAGATGATTTATGGGTAAAAATTAAAGAACTATTAGATGATGATCCTGCAACGTCCTGCGGAGTCTCCCATGATGACCCAGTTATTAAAGACCTTGGGAAGGATCATCATGGTCGAGTGTGTAGGTTGGGTATGGGACAGTTACCCCTTGTGGTATTTGGTAGGAAAATGGGGATTTCAAGTGATTATTGGCGGTGAGAAGGTAATTCACACAACATAAAAATCATTTATTTCATAGACGTTTACTGATTTTATGATTAAATATAAATATACAAGATTGATTAATTTTCAAATAATTTCTTATAGGTTCCATTATTTGGAAGGGGAGAGGAATATAGAGAGGATCATGATCGTAGTTCATCCTTGGGAAATGATTAGTGGAGAGGTTTTTTCAGTATCAGTACATCCAATATGGGTATTTTTATATTTTTCTTATATTTTAGATAGGATTAAGAAATGGGACCCCAATGTATGTGTTATATAAACATTTTCCTATATACATTGTTTCAACTGGCTTTGAAGATTGAGATTTATATCTTATAATATATTATGTATATTTTATTGTCTCTATTTTACATATAGGTTAATTATACTATTATATTCTATTATTTCCCACTGTTTTCCTGGTGCCTTACTAAGTATGTTTTTACTCACACCTGCGCGGGCTTTGTATGCATGCTTTTTTTCTTATTGAAATAACTAGTATATGGCGTCCTTAGTGGATATAGTATCTATGGAACATAAAATTAAGTGGAGGCACAAACCATGTTTGGTACTCATACATAGGTATCTTGAGTGGGTAACTCTTATTCATTTCACCTTCGGTTGATTCTATACTCGGAGATACATTCCTTCTTCTTGGTTAGGCATATATTTTACCCTTTTCATTTCCTATATATTTATCTATCTCATTTTCATATATTTCATAGAGGTTACAACATGAAATTTCTATACCGATAGGTTTTCATTTATTATACCTATGTATTCTTTCATGTAGTTGAGTGTGTGTGTGTTCACGTACAATAGGATAAATCCTCCAACTTCAGTGATATTCTTACTATGTACTTGTCGCTATCCATTCAATAATTGGGGGTTAACATGTAGTGTCACTCTCAGCTTATTAGTGTCCTAATTAGGGTCCCTATAGGTCAAGTCATGACATAAAACCCCATGGTTTTCTCCATGACCATGATATATTTCTAACTCCATCCACTGTATCAATATCTATACCCTTTTCTAAATCCCACATCACGACCTTTTAATACATACCCTAGAATCATTTTATGTTATCTCTCACCAAACTAAGGTACTATATCACTTATTAAAAAAATTATATCTCAAGCCTATAACCTATTATGTTTCCCTAGTATTTAAAACACTATATTTGATTAGTGTCATATTTTTTTCACCATGTTGGTTATAGATCAATCTTGATGTGTTTGGTGGTCTCCATTTTGGGTGATTTTTGTGATCTATTTGTCCATAGACCCTGTTTTTTGAGATCTGTCTTATTTTCCTTGGGTAGGTCATGGGGATGTAATTATGCAACTCAGACTATGTGGATTATTTTTGATCTAGGCACATAATGGCATCTATGTTGTTTTTCGTGATCTCATAAAGGGGTGTAATCATGGTGGGATGTCCTAGGATTTCATAAGTTATTAACCTGTTGAATAAATATGAGTCATTTTTAATCCTTGTCCTTGGATGTTCAGATCATTTATGGATATTTTGGGTGATTTTTATTTTTCCTAGGCATTGCATATTGGTTTTGAATCATTAATTAACCTTATGATGAAAATGGTATTCATGATGGATGGTTTCATATTGTGAATTATGTCTTTATTATTATATTATTTTATCTAGTTTTTAATTTGGGTGGATTTAGTTATAACATGTGAATACTCATTTTAAAATAAGTGTGTTGATTCTTTATTGGTAGTTATAAATGTATTAAATTTATTTTTTCTTTGGAAATGTGTTGTGTAACATTATAATGAATCAACGTACTTTCAATGAGAAATGTATTGAAGAATGTATTGAGAAATGTATTGATTATTTCAATGTATTGAGGAATGTATTATTGATTCTTTCAATGCTTTTCTTTATTGTTTATTCTTTTATTTTTTTATCTTGTTTTATTCATTCAAGGTATTGAGAAAGGTATTATTTATTTGAATGTTTTTTCTTCCATAGTCAATGTATTGATTCATTATGTTTTGGTGGGAATCAATATAGCTTGATTCTTTAGTTTAAGTATCTGTTATTTACCTTGTATATTGATAATATATTTGATTATATGGTAAAATATTTAGTGTTATTGTTTTCTTATAATGGCTACATGTTCTAGGGTTGTAGAACATGTAGCTTGTTTTTTAATTAATGATATATATGCGGTTTAAACAACAGCTAGATATAGGTTATTTCTACGGTCGTTCAAACGATAACTATATTATGGTATATTTTAGGGAGGTGGTTACAAGTATAGATAAATATGAAAAAAATTATTTAGTAGAATTTTTATCGATATTGGTGGTCATTTTTTTCGGTAAAAAGGTCAAACATTAGCGGTGAACAAAAAGCATATCTAGATCTTGAATATTTTTTTTAGAAAAAACTGCTACTAAAACTAAAAAACCCACTGTGAAATACGAGTTCTACTAATCTTACTAATAAATTCCTCTAATTTGATGGAATCTACAAGTGTTGAATCCCGAAACAAATTTTAGTGGCAATTTTTTGAAACTATTATAGAAACAACTTGCATTGGTTTAAACTGCTGCAAAATGGGTGTTTTGTCTTAGTGTGTCTAGAAAACAAATAAGATAAATTTTAAACAATATATTGCATTTATAATTTTTAAATATTATAATGTGGTCAATTTTATTCATTCCTTACAATTTAATAAATATGTTTTAATAAATTTTCATTTTTTTAACAACGAATTGCATGCAACCTAAGTTATTGAAGAAAATAAATTTAACCAGACACATTCCATAAAATATTAGGGTGTGATATTATCCACTCATTCTTTAAATTTAGTACTCAAAATTTTAAATTTAACTTAAAAAATTCATTTATTGATACATGAAATTTTTTTATGGGAAACCCTCCTCATAAATAGGGTTAACAAATCATCCTGTTAATTAAAGGGAAAGGGAAATAAGAACCAATTGTTTTGCAAGAGTTGGAGGGAATTTATTGCTATTTTTATTAGGTATTTAGATAATAAAATTATTTATTACATTCAATGTCATGATTATATTACCCTCCTTTAGTTTCCCTTAGATCTATTTTCATAACTTTTTGTATTGTTGTATATGGACATATGAGATACTTTTTTATTCCTAATGTACCTTAATGAATTCTCGGATCCATAAGTACTTCCTTCATCCCCAAGTTTTTTACTTGAACCAAAAATATATCACATAGTATCCAATTAATCAATCTTCGGCTTAAAATAATGATATGCTCTTTTTAAATTAATCTATTCCAGTATGAAGATTCATACAAAAATAGACATGTCGAAGTTCATAGTCAAAAAAATTATAAATAAGGACAATAAATTTCTAAAATCAACTAATCACTATATTATCCCTAAAAAAATAATTTAGATATTTCTTTCACATACAAAATATATTAATACCATAATCCAATTTAAACCGTAATAAAAACATGCATTCTTCCAAAAAAATATCAAATTTATTATTATATTCCTTAACTCAAGACATGTAGAAACCCTGTAAAGATAACATAAACCATGAAATCACTAAACAATTTAATAGTGACCATTAATATAGCAGAAAAATGTCTTTTTCATTATTATATCAATACGAATAATATATTAAGGTTGACCATCCCTCAGTCATGTATTTTACAAAATATCATCTTTCCACTGAATCACTTTCCGGTGACCGATACAATTCAAAATATGTTCACAAGTCCATAAATAGGATCTAATATTGTAATAAAATAAATAAATATATATATTGATTCATAAAACCATATAATTATTTATAAAATAATAATTAAATAAAAAATTATAAAAATGTTAGTCGTTCTACATTAGTCATAAACAATTAATTGCGCTACATCATCTTATTATTTTATACCTCCTAAAATTTGTTTTTAATTTTTAATATATTAATCATAATAATAAAAACAATTACTAGTATGACCTTACTCAATATCTTCCACAGTTTTCCCCTAGGACATAATATTTCATAATTTCCATAGTTTCAAAATTTGAAATATTCAATAACAAATAATAACCTAGAGAGACTATTATTCTAAACTTCCCCTTTTTTCCTGAAACATTAAATTATTTATATCCTTCTTTTCAATTCCCATAACATCTTTCCATTCCTTGGAGACATTTAATTGAGTTTTTATTCCCATTTTTCATCACAAAGGATACTAAATCTTTATTCCTCCCTGGCCTCTGACACACGATCTCTAAATAATCCCTATCATTCAATTATTTGGTGAGTTTGATAGTCGGTTAAGGAGACAATTTTTAATCAAGATAAATGATTTGGAAAAATCACAATATCCTTTACTCCAGTCATTATCAACACATTGTTGATCACATTAATTATTAGACCAATGATTTATGGTTCCATTTTTTTATAAAATCCAAAAACCTTAGTGTGAGAAACACTAATCATAGTGTTAAATTACATAGTCATGAAGAATAATGAATATGATGTTTACATGATGAAATATTATTAATCTATGATTCCTTTTATTTAACAAAGGTTATACGTTACCAAATACATTAGATCATATCATATACTTAATCATATCTACAAATTTATTCATGTAGTTATATTCCCTAAGCAATTATTTCGTAAATCTAGTTCTCAAGGTATCCATTAAACATCCTCTTACATCAATTATAAGGATCATGAATTTAGTTACTCAGAGCTGGTACCTTATTTTATTACATTAGAATGATTACAAGTAATCACATACGCAATGATATAATAGTTTAATAGTCTTGATATCCAGGATACATATTTAAAATTTGAATTACATATTAAAAATAATATTCAAAAAATATTTTCCTTCAGAAAAACATTATTACCCTTAGCATAACTATTCATATCAATCAAAATAAACATCTTGGTAACAAGGGGGAAAATATACCGAGAGAATTTTGTAAACTCAAATTATTAGTTAGGGTTTTATTAAGGGGAATATAACATGAATCCTTAATCATAATCAATATGAAAGGTAAATAACTGATCAAACATGATATTTAATCTATAAACTAAGAATAAAATGCATTTGTCAATTTTTATATATTGAAAATCAACTGGATAATAATAATAACTGAATTACAAATTTATGTAATACAAAATTATTGGATATAATGTATCAAAAACATAAACCACTACCATAAACACAATTTTTATGATTGTTTAATCGTTATGGGTTCAAACCCATTCTATCCTAGCTCAACTGATTCGTCCCATGAGACTACTGATGTATCGAGGACTATCTATAACTAGACCCACAAATTTCTTCCAATACAATTAATTACTCAAATATAAAATAATTAATATAATTAATAAATAATTTTACTTATCATCAAATAATTTTTCTGAATAAAATACACGGATTTGTAAAAATTTCAAATAGTAATTAAATAAATTTAAAAGTAAAAACTGCATGTAAAAATTGAATATATTTTAGTAGATAACAAAAGTAATTTATTAAATATATCAACTATAAATACACATAAAACAATTTGAAATATATCATAATGCAATCAAAAGTTCTTTCACAAATAATCATAGCAATACATAATTAATGAAGTATAAATTTAACCCAATTAATGGAAGTTGAGTTATGAAATACATTACCACATTATAATTAGTAAAATTTTATTCCCCATAAAATAATGAAATTAAATTATTTTAAAGATATTGATTATAAAAATTTTCATGATATTTTATATCGAAGGGGAAGTACACCACAGAAAATAAATAAGTGGGGAATATGGGAAATCTCACCAAAATTAATGTGAGATGAGAAACCATTACCTTCAAATTTTATGTAGTTCAATGTGATTTATCCTCATGTATAATGGTTTAAACCAAATTATTAATCTATTAAAAAACCATTTACAAATATTTTATATCATATATTATCGTCTTTTATCATCTTATAACATTTTTGTTAATAATATTTCGTTGTGACCCTTATTTTTTCTGTGAATTGATTCATTTACCTATGATTGTTTTGTCAGGTAAGTCCCAGTTCATTTTAATAGGTATAGTTATGTTATCTGAAATATGATATTTGTTAATTATATATATATATATATTATATTTATGAAATATATAAAATTTTAGAGTCATTATTTAATGGTGATCACTGAAAATGAATTACATCATATTATAGAGACGGTAGGTTATATTTACACACGACCGATGATATCACTCCATTAATGATGATATGTTAAGGAAGTGTATGGTATATATATATTTAATAAATAACACTATTTCAATCATTATACCCACCCAACATGAATCCTGATTAAAAAAAATTACACCACATTGTGGGGACGGTAAGTTGTATGTATGCATGTTTGGTTCTTTAATTTTTATAGGGATGGATATATGGTTGAATATGGTAGTTAAATCATAATAATAACATCTTAGAATATATAACATATTATATTTATTACTGCATTATGGAAACAACATATTAAGGGGAAGTGGAAGAAGAATACATGTAAAAGATTTGATAAAGATGATTACCCATTCTTCTATAGACTTTCATTAATCTATTCACAATGGATCTAAGGTAGGTCTCTTGGAATAAATAAATCCACTATATCTTAAAAAATTATGTTTATAATGAAAATTTATATTGTTTGGTGTAGCTAAAATGATCAAAGTGTTTTGACGAAATGAGGATGGAGGTGCCCATTTATAATTATGGTGAGGGACACTTTTAGAAATCTGCAAAATTTTGACATATAATATGGATATGCTAGAACAAATGAAATTAGAATGGAATATAAATGAATAGATTATGACATTTCCTACCATATCTTATCCACTCTGTTCATATATAACATTTTTATGTTTTTTAAATATTTTAATAAAATATTAATTCCAAAATATATCATTACTATCAAATTTGCTACTAATCATTTAATTTGATATCAAATACATCCAGACAAAGATCTAATTCGAATATAATGGTTTCAAAAATCTAAAATATATCATATATATAAATAGAATTTGTCACTCACATTATATTGTCAATAATATAAAAAAATACTATTTTTACAGTGAACTTTTTTTATTTGTACGTTAATTAAATAAATAGTTTTTTATCATTGTAGAAGCATTTAATGTAGTTTTATAATTTTCAGAAGATAAAAATAAAATTTAATAATGAAAATAATTTCATTTGTACCAAATTAAAAATTTATTTTTATTCATATCTTGATTCTTCCCCTATGTGGACATGTAAATGATATTAAATACAAAGAGTGTACAATGTGTAACTATCTTTTATTTAAATAATATATATGTTTTTAGGGTAATGTGTCTATTAAAAAACTAAATTTGATATTAATGTGATAATTGTTGATTATTATTCTTAAAATAATTTTTAGACATGTTTATTTCATATTCATACCCTTATTTTATGGTTTCAACTCTTACTTAATCAAAATAACTCTTTCTATGACAATGTGGTTTTTTACTTGTTGAGGGTCAATATTGTTAGTACAAAATGAAAAACACAACATAAATGAACAATTTAATATAGGTTAAACCTTATAAAAATAATTTATATTATTGTTATATTTTTATAAATTTTTTAGAATTTAATTAAATATTATTTTTTAAAATATAACATTATTGTCAATTTTGAAACTATTAATTACATTGACTTTTACAAAAAAGAAACAATAAAACAAGATATCATCAGATAAAAAAATTTAACACATCTCTAGAATGTCAAAGGTAAATATAAAATTCATGTATGACATTAATTATTAAAAAAATTTATTTATTTTATTATTATTAATATCTTTTATTTGACATTTCAATTAATTAATCAATTATTGCATCATCATTCTATAAATATATAAGGTAATTATTTGATCAATAAAAATTAAAAATATATTTCCATGAAAAGGAAAAATATTTTAACAATAATATATAAAATTTATTCCATCAACTTGATTTTATAATTGTTAAAATTTAGTTTTAAAACAATTTCTCCATTTAAACATGGTAATATTTCCCTTAAAAAAATACACCATATTATGCCTAAAAGTTGACTTATTTTTATATCATTTATAGAAAAAAATATGATTAATGTTAATACTTGGATAGAATAAATAATTTTAAAATTTCATAATGTGGTTAATATTATCCATTCTCTCCAAATTAATGTCTATGTTATGATAATGATTCATTATACTTTTAATTTGGGTGTTCTGTGCAATGTAAACTATCAAAGATATTGAATTTAATGAGAGATATACCATGAAATCTTAGGGTGTTACATAATAATTATTAGTGTATTTCTTGTATGTTGATGCACAATATGGTATATATTTTTAGGACATCCCCATAATTTTGGTTGTTCATACCCGACCAGATAGTTTGAAACACATGTTGTGTAAATTTGAACTATAATAAAATTAACTGGTAATGTACGTGTTGTGTACCCCGAATTTACCCATATACTATTTATAAATGATTATATTCATTATAAGTCCACTAATACATGAAATGTTGAATAAAGATAAGTATGATCCTTCTACAAAGGGGAAATAAGATGTGTTTCACTATAGTAAATGTCATGTACATTCCCAAAAAGTGTAATTCATAGATTCAACATTATCAAGGATCATATTTATGCATGTTAGTATTAAATTCACCAAGTTCTATAGAGGTAAAAAATTAGAATATCTATATTTTCCATTAGATATTGGTCATGAGGAAAATCGAGTGGTCTTTTTATCTATAGTGTATATTGACAATGATCAGGTGGAAAATCTGAGGGTAAAATGTTATAAGAATTCCCTTAGAGGCATTTTTGTGAAACTTAATTGGTACACATCAATTCACACAATTTTTTGGAACTACACCCAAAAAATATGTGTATTGGTCCCTCACTTCATTCATTCGTTTAGTACTCCCTTAGCACTGACATGTCATGAGACTTATACATGTCAAATGTTCTAAGAAAATTCCATGCTTAAATGAGGAGTGGTTTCTATTTATATAGAGTTATCAACTCCCATATACAACATGTTCAACCCAACAATGTTTTTTGTATATACTATTTATAATGAATATAATAATTTTATCTTCCCAGATCGAATCTTTTAAATTAATGGTCTAGTAAGTTATCACTTGAAGACAAATTATTCATTGAAAAGTTTAGGGTTCCCTAATGAAATGGACGATTGATATAAGATAGTGTGCATGAAAAGGAAATGTTTTCTTAGGAATAATGTTAATAAAACAATTAGGAATGTTTCGCCCACTACGCTATTTTATGGTCCACATTAATGTTATAAAGTTATAGTATTTTTGATTCATTAGGCCATAACAAACCTCAAACATCCATTGGTTTCCATGAAGAGGTGAGTTATATAGACAAGATGTTTAATTTAGAAAATGTGAAACTATAAATATTTACATCTTCTTCATTTTTGTATGAGCAACTGTATTTAATGAAGTAAGAAAATGGTGACTTGTATACTGGTGTGAGAGGATATTGCGAGTGTAACATAAAACATTGAAAATCCTATAATATAAAATAGTGGGATAGACAACTGTCATTCTCAATTATTCATGTGTAGGTACTTCACTTATCTAAATCTATTATTTATATTTTATTTTTTAATAATTACAAAAGAAAAAAATAGCATCCATAATAAAATTATGGATTTTTTATATTAGAATTTAATTATTAAAATTATAGAAAACAAACAAAAAATATCTGGTGGAAGTGAATAGTACAATGATTTATCACAGTGGGTTATTAATTATCAATAATCTCAACATCCATTAGTCAATTTATATTGAACAATGTTTCTTAAATTATCACTCATGAAAATGTTTTAGACTAAGAAGACATGCCAAACATGCTTAAACATGTCTAGCTTACCTCCTCTATAATATTTGATAATGAACATCCCCCAAATAGAGACAATCCAACACTATTAAACAAAATCCAATCAAATGATATATACCCCCTATTCCACTATACTTCTCTAGTATACTATTTATATCATGAATATTTAGGGAGATATGATATAATAAATTAGAGTGTATAAAACCAAACGGGAATAGAAGATGATGATCATCTATCATTTTCTCATATATTATATAATATATTGAGGATTAATATTAATAATTCATCTATTAAGAAAAAAGATTATTTATTACCTATATGGTATCCCTTGATGACATATCTATCATATAAGATATTGATTGTTATATATAATAAATATATCATTCAGAACATAGTTCAAGAAGATATAAAATAAATATAATGAGATAATCTAATATCAAATATGAATATTAGATAAAAAATAAATGAATTAGGATTTTTAGAAATGAAATTAAAATAATCCATATTTAAATAAATAAAATCATAATTATTTTAATTTATTTAATGGAATCATGTTTTTATCTATTGTAACAACTCGTTCAATCATTCTCTTTAAAAGCAGTATTGTGATTATTAGTATACCCTTCTTCCATGAATATATGGATTGTGTCCTGTGTAGATGGTCCAAATGAATTTATTTTAAGATCATAAATATATATCATAATTGATCATAAACAATTCCCGTTATTGTGATCTTTATTCCATAGTGAATAAGTATAGGTTTTACTCATTACTAAATTGCAAATCTAGTGGATATTGTGTTCATCTTAGCATGAACACATGATTTCTCGGGCATGTTATATATATAATGGAGTGCATGTATTGTTCTATATTTTTAGGGGATTCTAATAATGGATGTATCACTATAATTATGTTCAACACTGTTCATAATAGGTAGGCTATTGATTTTTATTTTGAGAGGGCACAGATGACTATTCAAATCCTTTCTATACTTTTCGATGTGATCTTAATTGGATATTTCTACTACTATAAGGTTAAACAAGAATGATTTCATAGTGGCTCATAGATAGAAATTAAATTTCCATGGTTGAATATCGATAGAATAATATGGTACTTATATAATATATTGATCTAATAGATTTGGTTGAGTAAGAATATTTATGGTGTTTATATATATAATCATGATATAATTGATCTATGATCTAATAGGATGATTGAATCTTTGTTGGTTAGGATTTTATTTGAAGGAGGGACTTTTATGTGTGATGGATTGATTGGATAGACCTAAGGATTAACTGGAAGTGTCAACCATTTAGATTAATGGGAGTATTCATTCAAGCATATTTCATGCATGTTTCTGGCTTTGGCCTTCTGACATTGAGATGATGTGGTTGGAGTGTATGAGATTCCCACTATTCTTGTACTATCATAAGGTATACACATAGATATCATTCTTGATCTTGGGTGAGTCCATAAATTATCTTAGGTGAGGCCAATTTTGAATTTACAATATCAATTAGGAATCAAACCACTAAGTTCATTCATTTAATTATAATAATCCATATTCATTTAAAATTTGAAACATCTGGTTGTTTATTACCTAAATTTGCGGACACTTGTTCATCTCACCCACCACAAAATCAATTTGAATTAGGATATTACATGGTTATATTAACCTGAAATGGGGGATTCTGGGGATTGTTTTTCATTTTTTATCCCATTAAATTCATATTTTCTCTTATTGATCCTACACAATATCTCATAAGGAATATATGATTCTTATTCAATATATGGATCTATTATTAATCCTCAGTATATAAGATATTAAAATCAATATCATATAACATAATCAGTCCCATTCCTACAGATGTAGTAAAATGAAATATTAAACAAGGATTTGAACTTGTAATGGTGGTGAAACATGAATGTTATTCCAACAAAGTTAATTTTTTTTTTCTATTGTGGTTATTATGGAAAGTCAAATAGATTGAGGGGGTGTTTCTTCTGTCATGATAATTCACATTGGAGATGATTGAGTTAAATCATGTTGATTCATTATACATAGAGACTTTATCCAACATGAGAGGGAAACAAAAATCATTTATAGATATAATGGAGTGAAAATATCATACAATGTAGTATTAGATTGATCATTATGGCATAATAAATGTAGCAGTTTTTGTGGCTGTAGATGTGGGGTAGATTGAGGTTTTACTTATTACGGTAGATTGGGGTATAGTTTGGTAGTTGTGGTTAAACAAGGGATGAGGTGTGATCACAAGGACATGTTCATATTATTTCATGGGTTTTCTATACATTTAGTACCATAGCCTATAATGTGAATTATATTGATCTATGTTAAAGATGTATTATATTTTTACTTTTCTGAATTTATATTTTATTTGATGTAATGACTATGATATTGATTTACACGATCGATAAATAAATTGATTTCTATGTGACTAGTGAACATGTAGTCATCCATGATTCTACTAGTATTTGATCCAAAAATATTTTATATTCCAAACACCTAATAAACATATTGAAAATAAATTTAATGTCTAATTTCCTTATATTATATAAAAATTAATTACTCCTAACAACTGAAAATAAAATATGAATAAAATTATAAATAATTAAATCCAAAATTTTCATTCAATTAATTTATAATATTATATAACTTATAAAAATAAATTATTGAAATATTCTCAAAATTAATAAGTATTTTAAAATTTAATAATAATTGAATCATGTTACATAATTTAGATTGGAATGAAGGGATTTTTGTAAGATAAAATCATGATTTTTTTCAAAATTATCCCCATATCACTCCATAAAAATTAAACTATTTCACTCTTAGAAAATGCTGTAATTTGATTAAATAAATAGATATGTAATAAAATTATATATTGATATTCAAGAAAAAGAAATTCACATATTCCTCTACTTTCAAAATTATTATACCTCACTTAATATTTCAATTCACTATATCACACTAATTCAATCACAATATATATTTCATTGTTGAAAATTGATTTGATCCCAATAGAATCAAGATTCCTAAAAGTATTATGTTTCTAATTATTTATCTCTAACAAATCCAATGGAATGGATCATTTTAAAGCATCATTAATATTACATAAATGAAATTAATATATAAAATATCTCCAATGATAATCTAATTACTGAATTCCTAAAATAATTTCTTTCATGTTAGGCAATTTTAACTTATTTAATATCTCTCGACCATATTTTTTAATATAAAACATTTAATCTTAGTAGATAAATTTAAACTAAACCATACATTGATATAGTTTATCTAACAAGTTTAATTGAAGTAGATATGGCATAGAATCATTTCTTAAAAAGCTAGATATCACTTCTCTAAAAATATTATATAATTGATTTAACAAAGACCCAAGTTCTCCTACATATATCAGAAGAAATTTTGATCAAATCAATTATACAATATTTACTAATGATTATATTAGATATCTAATTTCATTCTATATAGGATCTATAAGGCGGTACCTAATAACTATGGTCTGGTTACATAGGTTTGATTTCATCAGTTGAGTTCCTCTAGGAAATTATTTTGGTTCCACTATGTTCTTTTTCATTCATAACACTTTTTATATTTCAAAATAGGAATAATATATGATAATATTGGTATGATCACTTAATAATCATTTAGTTATATTTATTTGAGAAACAAGGGAAATCATCCACACATAGATGGTATTTATTCTATGGAAGGACAAAATTCAACTCGAATAAATTTTAGAACATGCTAAAAAAATATAGAAAATATTATTGGAAAATATTCAACAGTAGAATATCTTTTTGATGTTTCATGTCTTCAATTTTATAAAAATATATTATTTATATAAAAAGGATCACTTAAATCGAGAACAAGTCAATGAAAAGAATTAAAACTATATCTATAGTTTTCCCCACCCACACACATAATTTTATGAAATATCCTCACTATAAATAAATATACATAATTAATGATTCATTTATATTTTAAAATATAATATTTGGAAAATTTAGTTTAATAAAAGGACACAAAATTAATACAATAATTACCCACATGCGGGAATCCTTATACTGAAATGATTTCGATATTTTATCGGATTCCATTGGTCTTTATGCATGGTCTATGAGATGCAATATATTTTATACCAAATATAATAATCAAAAAAATGTTATATTTATTATTAAACCAAAAAATGAAACTAATTTAACAATGAATAAGATAGTGGGGAGTCACGGGTAAACCCCTAATAGGTGAAAGTACATATTTTTGGTTTTTTTAATCCAAAAGGGTGTCAAAAAATCCAAATTGAAGAAAATTAAATCTTGTTGAGTATAAATAGATATTCTCTCACATATATCAATATTAATGGTGTTTTTAATTCATGAATAGTTATTGGGATTTATTTTAGGTTTGATTCCAACTAACATTCAAATTATCCATTAATTTGCACTATAGTTTCTTCTAATACACTCTAGTAGAGCACTGGTTTTTATTGTTTTTTTATCCTTATAGAAAGGCTTGTTATTAACATATAGATGGGTCTCTCATATACTACTTCTATCTCACGTTCATTTATTTTCATCATCAATAACCACACCATCAACTATAAGTGTGAAAAAGTCATCCCAATTCTTGAATATAATATTTAGGGAAACAAAGTATTAAAATAATTTTTTCTAAATCCAATGTGCATATGTAATTATTGAATCCATTTTGAAATCAATGTTGAAACTACTAATTCTTATATTTCACCCTTGAAAGGTCATCTATACTATTTTTGGCCTATGGTTCTTAAAGACAATCCATAGAAATTCCGACTTCCACATCTTTCTCATCATTTAATATAGATTTAAATTTATATTAATATATAAAACATAGTATATTGTTATTATGAGATATTTATGACATTTAAATTTAAATTTAATGGAGTCCTTATCAGTGGTATAATCCTTTTTTGTTTTTTATATAGTTCATCCTTTTTGTACATCACCACATTGATGTCCCTAAATATAGAAGGGGGAATACATAAGAATCCTAAATTTTGGTCTAATTTAGGACACTTAAATTTTTATTCATCCATAGGTGCACATAAAATTGGTATATATAATGAATTTGATGTAAAAAAAATTGATGAATTTTTTGGGATGAAATAATATAATTAGATAATGTTTTAATGAAATGATATCCCCAATGAATTATGGCTTTTTTAATTTAAACCATAAGTTTAACAACTACATGAAATATTAATTTGTGAGTAATTACATTTAATTCCACCCCTACATCAATATGTTTACCTCCTAGCGGAAAACTATTTTGACTATAATAATTAACTTCATTTTAGGCTCATAATCATTAATATTTTTGTAATATTTAACTTATGGTGTTTAAAATATTAGTTAAAAGTGTATTTTTCTTATTTATGAATTTCGTATAGATCATCCCTATTGAGTAATTACATGTCTTTATCTTCCTGTACTAGTGTTTAGTGAATTTTTGACCTAATATAGCTCATCCATATTCACATTATTCCAATCATACGAATACAATTATCATTGTAAATTTATTATTTTTATCTTGTACTAGAGAAATTAAATGTCAATTTTTATGAGTATGTGAACTGAATATACTTTTTATGATCCATGTTATTATGATTTTAATACAAATTAGTAAATTAAATTATATATGAATTAGAAAAAACAAGTTATTAAACTATTTACCTATAAATAATATCAGTGATATGAGTGGATATCAAAAAAGTTTCATAAAAAATGAGAATAACCTTTAATGTTGTTAATTGGTATAGATACTGATCATTATCAATGAATAATTGGCCGTTTGTTTGAAAATATTTAGAAACATAATAATAATTATTTTCTTTTCATAATTTTAAAAGAAGTTGATGGATGGATATGATCATAGTTTGGTTCTTGAATGTTATAAAATTGAAAAAAATGGAGGTAAAAAACACACAATGTCTGTTAGAAAGGGAATTGAACTAGGTTTTAAAATAATCTATTCTATATCATAACAATTGTTCTCACCCGATAACTAGATCAAATATAATCCTAGATTTCAACTCTATATATAAATTGTGAGATTGATCCCACAAGGTATTATTTCGTATTCCTCTCTATATCACCTACTACGTTATAATAATTGATATATATATATATCAAAATAGAGAAAATAATCCCCCCAAAACCCATCCATAGTCATATTATTTTAACCAATAGATAAAAAATCACAACTCGTATGTTGTGAAGTTCAATAGTAGAGGGGGATGGTCTGATAAATTTGACATAAAAAATAGTAATTTAGAAGATAATATTATTTCAATCTACCCTCCAAGCTCCCATAACAATTTTTATTAACAATGATAATTAGAAATATAATTCTTTATAATAGGGATTCATGATACCGAAAGAGATATCCAATGAGGATGAATCATTTGATTCAACTCTGAAAAATTATAGATAATAGATATTAGATTCAACACATAGAGATTAAAATGAAGAAATAAAAAAATTAGGGACAAGTTTAGATCAAAACATGAATATAAAACACAACAGAAACAAAATAAAATGTTCAAAATTGAAATACAATAACTCATAGTTCAATCTATAGAAGATGAATCTTTTCTGGGAGAAGGGAATGATATCTATAGCCATAAATTTTTCTTCTACCTTAATCACCTATTGATTTATTATATTCGGATCCAACATATAATTCAACCTTTTATGTATGAACCATGTAATTCATAGATGGTCAAGATGGATTAATTTTTATTTTATCTTTATGAATCTTCATAACTCATTAATTCTTACACTAATCAAGATTAATATATAATCAATAAAAATAGATGGTGGTATGTTCTGCTGCATCAGGGCTCTAGTTTAACTATATTTCACCTTCATATTCTCACATAATTCTTTAGAAACATCATAGTTACTTAGGATTTATGGGATTATAAAACACTTTCATGGATTTATAAATTGGTCTTTTTGATCATGTGGACTACAGCAGGATGAGAAATGTACATTATGAATATTATTTTGATTTGGATATGAAATTTTTTCATAATAGGGCAGGATTTTCATGATGGATATTAACTAGGTTGTATTAATTTTATCTTTTGAAGGGATCTTGAGTAAATTGGGATGATTCGTGAGTACCTAATTTTACATTACTATAAATATATTGGGAAATTGGGGGACTTATGATGTGTCTTGATACAATAGATAAATGTGGTTATAATTATTGATTGTACTACAACAAGTCCATAAATATATAAAGTTATGATCATTGAGGTTGAATTATATATTGGGAGAAACATCATTCGAAGAAGGCCTTGGTTATAATAAGGGAGTCTATGGGTCAACCTAGTGGAATGATGGAGGGGTAACTCATGTATTTAAATTCACTATTTCATTCCAAAATTTTATAATTCATGTTTTATACAATATTATCGGATCTAGGGTCTCGTAAATTAAGAGTGTAAAAGGTCCCCACCATTCTAGGTCCATTATAGAAATCAAAAATAGAAATTCAGATCAATGTCTACTAAGTCCATTAATGATATTTAGAAAGGTCTCTACTCATTCAACATCATCCTTTCAATTCTAAGGATAGGCTTTTAAAAATATTATTTTAAAATTTTATCATAATGATGATTTTTACACCTTCTGTTTTCATTTCATATGATAGTGGATTTATAAGTATCACTCTATTAATATATTCAATTCCAATTCTGATATAGTTCAATAGAACTAATCTTATATAAAACATGTTAATGATTCTTTCCCACTTCCAAACTTTTAATAGAATTGTTTTCCTTCCATGATCACACTATGTATCTCATAAAGACTATATCATTCATTCTTCATCATAGAATTAGTTAATCTTCCTAATCATATTTTTTTTACTTTTGTAGAAGAGAATATTGAATTTACATTCTTGAGTAGATAAAGAAGGCCTAACATCTTCTTCATATGATATTTGAACCACTTAATGTCTCTCAACATGCTATATATTTTATATATGGTTGATTTTTTCCATTATGGTAACTATTGATAATTTATCGTGATGGGGAAGAACTTTTAATCTACTAATAATTCAAATTTTAAAAGTTTGATGTACATTATGTCATTACTTGAATCATGGTCTCTTGATTGACCTGAAAAAGTAAACACTATCTTTTCTTTTGATAAGGTCATGATATCTTTAAACTTGAGTGTGGTAGCATGATGGAGGTGGCATGGTCAATATTACTAGTTGAGAGGGGGTGATAATGTGATATCAGTGTTTTATTCTTATTATGGTGGATATTTCTACCAAGTGGTATGTGTGATTGATATTGGGAAGTGATGGTATTGTGAGTACCTGTTCATAATTTATCTTAAAGTTTTCCAATTTTTCATATTATTTTATTAATGTGTAATAGTTTGTGCTACCAAAATAACGAATGGTGGTAGTCCTTTTTAGAGTTTTTAGCTGATGCACTGAGCATGAGTTGTCTTTTTCATGGCCGGTCAATCAACTAAGGGGTGTATGGTTAGAGAACATGTGTTCAACTAGGATTTATTATTGTAGTCTATGAAAAAAAATTAACATATATCCTATTCATTCATATAATGAAAAATTATTTACAATGTGTATTTTCCCCTGATTAGAATCAGTATTAATAAATTATTAACAATTAATGTCACGAATAGTTAAACATAAAAATTTTAAAATCCAATTTTGAATTTTAATTAAATTAAAAAGTTGAATAGGTTATTAAAAATACTTTCCTATTCTGTTAAAAAATATATGTTTCAGGGTTCAAAACGTTAAAAATTATAATTAATACTATATTTTATATTTTTAAAAGGGGTTATTATAATTGAAAACATAAAACAATTGAAAATTTTACACATATCGAACATTATAATTTATATAGGTCATCTATTTTTTGGATGTATCTATATTCAAATATATCAAAAATGTTCTTACCAAGTTCGAGAGACTTTGTGGACATGATTTTTTTTCATTCCATTGGGAAATTGGTCCCTTATAAATATTTTGAACATAAAAACCAAAACTCTTAAATAATCCCCAAATATATCATGTAAATTAAAATAGCTCCCAATTTGAGTTTTTACGTTCTAGTCATAGATTTTTTGTTTTTTTCTTATTACATTCTTGAAATTTCTTAGTAGAGGTTTTGGGATTAGGATGGATGAGGAGACACCAATAGTTGGAGTTCAATAAAAGAGTTAATAAAAAGATTAGATGATATCAATTATGAAGACCTCAAGAACATTTTTGGTTTATACTTTTTTCAATAACTATGGATTTAATTATTGTATAAACTATTCATTATTTTTTGGGCATCATGGAAGAGCCTTATGAATAGAAATTAAGATGATAGTTTATATATATATATACATAGATGGGAAGAAAAAATTAATTTTATCATTTTTATTTGAAGGTTAAAAAATTATTTAATGTTTCATCAATTAAATGTCATTAATATTGATATGGAATATTATGAATCAATAAAAACTGTTGAAGTAAGGAGAATAATGATATGGAAAATAATGAACCAAAGTCATGTAACGATGTAAATATAGTAATAATTATATCTATAAATTTACAGGAAATGGAGAGGTTAGTAACATTTAATAATTCAAGGATCTATCTTAAATATTTCGAACGCATCCTTGGATTATTATTTCATTTTTACTAAGATTACCAAAACCTTAATTCTCAGATCAAGTGCTAAAAAATTCCATAAACATTGGATCCAATATAATGTGAGATAAATCAATCCTTATTTTTACACCATCTGCATAATTTTTATAATAAACCCATAAAAATAATCAAACATCCCAAATAAAATGTTTTATTGTCTTTGATGAGATACTATTTAAAGGAAATAATTTCTGATACTATTTAAAACATCAACATAATTAATCCATAATAATCACCCTTCATGATCTTTCATATTCTGTACAAATATCAAAAAATGGTTGAATCGAAAAAATTTATGGGGTGACTTAAAATGACGAGTTAAGGAAAAACCTCAAAAATAATTAATCAATGGGTAGATCATTAAAATATGATAAATTATTATATTGGGAGAAGTTACGTAACAATTTTAACATTGAATAATAATATTTTTTATATGTCATGATAAAAGGAAATGTAATATCAAATGAAAAAAACATAATCCATCGAGAAGGTGTGTTGAATCATAAGGCATTATACATTCTAAATAGAATATAATAATATGAATATAAAATAGAAATATTGAAAAAAAATTTTGTCATTTGGAACCATAACATTGTGAACTTTTCCAACTGCATTATATCCAAGCTCAATCAAGTGAAAATAGATTATACATACAAGGTTATTATTAAATATTTTGATATGATGTAAACTACATTAGATTAATAATAAATATTTTGGACATAGATAACACTCATAGGGTTCACACTTGTTATTCTAAACCTAGAAAATCCTTATCAGGTTCATTCCCAATCTTGTGTACCAAGCTAATCTTCATTAGGTTCATGATTATATTTTTGTAACTAGAAAACACCCATTGGTTTAATACTCAATATAAAAATATCATGAGTTAAAAAACTAGAAACATATTATTGAAAGAGGATATATAACCCTTCTTTATATCATCCAATCATATTGGTTCCTTTTGATATCCATTATTCATCATCTCATAAAAAAATAAAGTATATAAAATGGGTTTCATATAATTTCCAATTGGTATATAAGCACTCTGAATGATTGATTAGAATGATTGATATGTAAATTCTATAACCCAAAGGATAATTTATTAGAATAATTTTTAATGTAATACAAAAAATATGAATCCACAAGTGTTTTATATTATAAATAAAAAATTGAAACAAAATCATGAAAAATATCATCAAAAAATGTTTATAATATTATCATAAAGTGAAAAAAAATTTAATTACTATTAGATTGAAAATTTCAAGATAGTAAAATTGAAACCCCATTTTTTAAAATAATAAATTAAATGGAATTGAAGTAATAGGGTATTAAAAAAATTAGTTTTTCCATCAGAAATGTTGAGTGGAATATAGAAATATGAACTTCAAATAGAAATATTTATTAATATTGTAGAAGTACCTTAATTAAAATAGACATCATAAAGAGAGTGATAAATTAATTATTTTAATTTTTAAAAAAATAAATGTGATGATTAAAAGAAATAAAATGCAAATGGATTTAAAAATAAGAATAGAGAACATTGGTGAAAAGATAAAATATATATTTAGAAGTAAAAGATATGGTCTAATAAGAAAGATAATATTTCGTACCATTTGAAACCCTTATAAAGAAAAATATATATATATAATTACCATTAAAACGGTTTAAATGATATATAATATCATATTATTATAGTGAAAACATTCTAAAATCACAGTTGAAAAGAAATTACTTTTACTTATCGAAAGAAGATAAATCAACAAAACCCCTTTTCACTTAACGGTCATTTCAATAAAATCCCCCATAATATTGGATCATGGAATTGAGCATTAAATACTATGAATAAATGATAATTAATTATATTATATATCAAATAGATATTATAAATTTTGATTAAAATAAATAATGTGCGAAAAGAAAACATGTATCATAAAAAGAAAATTTAGAAAATCTACCCTTACCATAAATCATATTTATATGAACATTATCATAAAATGATTAAAAAAAGTAACTTTAATTATATAATATTTTAAAACATTGTTTACTAAAATAAACATTATTAATAATTAATTATAATATTTTATAATAGTTGGCTATATTTCATTTTTTATTAGGTGACCTTAGTTTCAATTGTTAGATTTATAATGGCTTCATAATTTTATTATTGATCGACATTTATAAATAAATATTTAATCAATGTATGAAAATTATAATTGATGGACCCAATGCATTATAATAATTTATAATGTTATTATTTCATTTAATATTTATTTTGGTTATTTTTGATGATGTTGAAGTTGGTGATGATCTTATTTTGGTAAATTTTAACAATTAAAGATGTTATATTAATAATGAGATAAAAATTTATATAAGAATTATTTATCCATAAATACATTATTCTATCATTAATTTAAAGTAAAATTTATATTTTGGTTTCTATAACCTTCAACTATAGAAATATATATCATTATTCATATTGGCGGTTAAACCACCCTAAACCAGAAGAGGCTATGATTAATGGGTAAAAATAGTTATTAGTTTATTTTATTATAATATAGTTAATAATGAAATTTAATTATATTATTTAGATTATATTTGATGGGGAATTATATTATAAAATAATTAAATATATATTAATTTAAATTAGTGGAAAACTAAATATGTCTATTTCAAAGAGCCTCTATTCAAAACATACCCATTGGGGAGGCATTCAGTAACATAAAAAATAGTGGTATTAGTTACTTAATATATCCATTAACATTATAGTTTTTAAAAAATATTATTTAGTCAATATAATACCCCTTTTAACTATCAATATGAGGAGGATACGAAAAAATATCATGTTTCTTAAGAAGGTGATAGTCCTCTCGTAACACATGCTATAATTTTATTTTTGTTTGTAAAAGTGGAAGATTACATAATGATTATTCTAAAATTATAATTAACTATTAACAGATTAAAAATTCCAATTTCATTATAATACAATATACATAATAAATATTAATTTAGTTGAATGAGGGAGAAAATAATTAAAATTGAAATGATATAATTATAAATATTTTACATTACTAATAGGAAAACAATTTTTGAAAAATAGATTACTGCATTGGGTGGTGATATTTTACTAAGAAAATAAAATCTATGAATTATATATGAGTTTTAGTGTGATATTTGACTATATAATGGGAAAATAAAGGATTCATGGGCTATGAGGAGAAACGGGGTTGTGATGGATCCATTTATAAGGGAGGGAAGTTTTAATTTTTTATATATAAAATGTAAATTCATTATTAAATGGTCAAATGGATCCAACAATGAACAATAATGGAAATTTAGAAATAGCAATAACACAATTTCATAGATATTTTAAATGTTGTTTCCCCTTTTTCACATTGGAACCTAAATGTTATAGTTTTATGTTTTTATCGTCATAAATAATCATTACCTAATTATATAATTAATGAATGAAAATAAGATAGGACATCTTACATATGTTTTACAGAATTATTCTAGATATAAAATAAATTTTTTCAAATAAAATTATTATTTTTAATTAAAATTTACAATAACATTAGTTAATTGACACATAAAAACCCATTTTATGATAAAAAAATTTAAGGGTAAAAATAAATATCAAGATAGAAATTTCAAAGTTTCATATTTATATAACCTTAATATGTTTACTGTAAATAAAATTGTGGTTTTATAGAATACAAATAAATTAAATATAATTACACATTTTGATATAATTATTTATGAAAAAGATAGAAATGTTTTTATTTTAGTTATGATAACTTATGTATTAAAATGGAAAACATAGGTGTTCTAAATTAAAAATGATATTTTTAATTTTCTTTATTTTTCCCATAATTGCTTTATCAAAAATAATGTTTTATATATCTTAATTTTATACTTATTTTCTCGTATAATCATCAATTAGTTAGTCTACTTAAAACTAATATTTTCCTTATTAACTTGCTATTCAATTAATAAGGGAAAATAAAAAATATATATGTTAATTTTTACATGATCAACTAAAAAATGAGATTCTATTAAAATAATGAAAATTCAAAAATTTATAAAATTTCTTTCAATATAAAAATTCAAAATACAAATAAACCAATTATAATTGAAAAATTGTATTTGTACAAATTATGTGTTCTCCGTATCATTTCAAGAAAATTTAAAATTAAAAAATTATTAACATATTAACTAAAATATTGAAATATTAAATATTATCACAATAAACATTAAAAAATTTCTCATTGAATTTATAAATAGTTAAAATAGTTAATTTATAAGGATCAATTATTTTAAAAATTAAATCATATTAATTGTAATACTCTAAATGTAACAAATTTTATAGGTTTATAACTTTTAAACATATAAAGGATCAACTATTCATTTTAACTAATGTTTAATATATATATATATATATATGTTTTCAAACATTATAGTTCAGTGTTATGTTTTAAATATGTAATTTAAAAAATTTTAATTTTTAAAATGAAATATATATTTTATAATAATTGGGAATAACTTTATACACTCATTAAATAAATTAAAACCTCACAATTTTTATTTATCATTAATAAATGAATATAACTAAATAATTCCTAAAAAATATTTATTTTTTATAGAGATAGAACACTTAGAACAATAAATTCATAAAAAATAATCAATTTACACATAACATGTACGAATAGATTTTTTCCATTATCTAAATATTTATAAAGAAATATGAATGATTAAATAGTTATATGGGTTTTTATAGACATACCATTTATAGATTAATTTTCATGATCCAATTTTATAAAAAATACTAAAAAAATATTTTTGAATATATCCGTTATAATAAGTGAAAATTATTCCATTATTTTTTAAAATAAATCTTATAATTCCTTTTATAATAAAAACATCATTTCAACCAATGATATTTTCATCTCATCTATAAAATTTTTTAAACAACCTATTTCTTTGTTATTTTAACCTAGGTTTTCTATTAGCATTATACTATTAGGATATCCAACATTAATAGTTATATATGACATCCTGAGACTTATTTTAAGTCCTTGATTTCTTTTAAAATAGTATTTCAATACCAAAGTCAAATAAAATATGAGTTTTTATCGAGTGGTGCAGTATTAGGAAAACTCAATAAGAACTATATAAACATTTTGTTTATTCCCCACCAAACATTTTCAGGGGGCCTAACAATGGTTTTTATATTGAACTACAACATAAACCTCAATTATCTAAATAGGGATTTAATTTCAATGAGACTAATATATATATATATATAATTAAAAAATGTGATGATTTTTTATACCTAGATGTTTCCTTAGGTTTTAAAAAATGATAACTCAGTAATCCCCAATGTAAATAAACAAATCCTTAAAATATTACAAAACATTATTTGATTCCAACTGAGGTTTATTGGAACCTCACCACCATATCAAGTGCTACCAACCCTTTCCATAAGAACTAAAATTTGATATATTGTAAGCTAAAACTATTATAATTCTAAATATTTCCATAATTATGATTTTAAATCACACAAATAATTGCACAATCTCAAGCATGTAAGATTTTGTGACTTTGAGTACTAGTTGTATAGGAACTTTGTTTTATGATACATGTGAAAATTTGTGCCTAATAAAACTAAAATATACAATATTATATAATTATAAAGGGTTATACTCAGGTTTATAAAATTAGATATGGAAGCATAACGATGTGGTAAATTCAATTGCCCAGTAATGGATAAAGTAAACAACATTTCTTCAATTCTTAGTTTAAAGGAATATGAAAAATTGAAGGAGAAAGAGAAATATCTTATTAAAAAAATATAAAAAAATATGTTTTATCTATAATCCATGGTGTAATTACATTTAATATGAGACAAAAAATTCATGAAATAATCTAAAAATCTACAAAAATAATGATATAGTAAACATAAAATTATGAGCATAATCATTGGTCAATAACCTATAATTCACACCTAAGAATAATATTACAGAACCATAATTTTGTAAACCATTCTAATAACATAGGGTCCAAGATCCCATAGATTGACATAGATAATTTTATTTATGTTCATGCACAAACATGTAAATCTATCCATATAGCATATATTTAATACTCAATCTTCAAAGCCTAACAACTAACCAAGGGCCTCACAGTCAATATATTTAACCTACCTAATCTGTAACATGTTCAAGCTCAATCTTGTCAACCATTATAATATAATTTTTTTGAACACTCTATCCTATAAACCTATAATAGATTCAATGGGTTTTTGAAAATATTATATTCTTAGGGTTTAATTATCCTTAATAAAATAATTAGTTATATATATAATAAATTCTTAAAAATATGATGACTTATATTCAATGTATGTATCATTGAATTTATTTTAAATTATTTTCTTCTACCATATTAATGTTTTATAAAGGAGTCATGCAGGTTACAATGGTTCCAAGGGCTTCTTTAATTCCCTAAAATTTGAAGAAGTGGACTAGGTGACATAGTTAGGGAAAACTATGAATCCTATCCAACATGGTGTCTCTAACCATGCAGTATGAGATACTGGGGAAAAGATATTTCTAGAGTATCTCTGAAATCATGTGAAGGATATCTCATGCCTGTAAAAATTTCCATTGACATGATACAGTTTTTTTCTCATAGTTTGTACATGTATAACCAAACTATGCACCTAGCCTAAGTGTGAGTAATACGTGGGTAGTGGCATAATGCATGGTTTGCCCACTGGTCATCCAACCGTGTGGCCAAACCATGTGACCCTTCTGGTGTGGGTTTTTTTAGGGTTTTACATTAAATTTTTGAGTTCCATTAACCCTCTTTCTTGCCACTTTCTTTCCAATAGAAATCTTATCTCCCTCCCATGCTAAGGATTCACCTTACTCTATCTAAGGGATAAGGCATATACTATATTCAGTATCCAAATCCTTCTTCATCAGATCCATCAAAAATCATAATTTAATCTATAAAATCATCTTTCTCATATTTTTATTTTTTCCTCTATTATGTTTCACTATTTTGGTGGAGGATCATTTTACCCATTTTCAAGTAATTTAATGATCACTATAATAAATCTCATTCTAGCTTGATTAAAAAGATGACATTTGATGAGGGAAGATCTATGTTACTAAAATTTGTGTTCTAGTTACTTTCCATTAGATTCATCATTTTTATATCATACACCCTAGTACCACATGCCAGACGCTTGTGGTGATGCCAATAATTTTCTAAATAAATTCAATAAAGTTGTTTTCCTTTCTTGATATGAACCTAGCTAGTGGTGAATCGCCACCGAGGCTTATCACCTCAACATATACCACACCTCTGTTCATGTTCTTCTTGGAGGCACTATTTCTATTTGTTATTAATTAGATAAAACCCCCTTGAGGGTGTTTTAATATATTTAATTCCTTGAGTTAATTAATTAACTTAATGTTAATGATAATACATGATTTAGTCACTACCCCTTATGAATAAATCATTTCCTTGATTAATCTCTATATCAGATTTGATATTAATTTTGGGAATGTTTTCCTTATTATATTTTATGATCATAGAATCTAAAAAATATATTCACCTTCGATCGTAGGGTGATACAAGGGGTCATATCTTAAGGACCACCCTTTATGGGATCATACTACCTTTTTTACTATTATTAAACGATTTTAGAATCATAGTGGGAAAATTTCTATGTCTTGTATGGGCTTCTGATGTATTTAGTTTTACCACCATATGAGTGAGATTGGTTCTTTAGGGGAGAACCCAAGGATGGGTTTAATGGGTAGATGGTTGTAACATGATACAAATAGTATCAAGCCCCTACATGAAAATCCATGGGAAAAATAGAGGTTAATTCATGGTGTTATAAAACACTATCTATAGGGATGCATGTGATTTCATTCATGCATCACATCAGATGAACTCCTATAGAATTTCTCATATATAGATCTCTTAAAGCGATACATGGTTTCCCAAATGGACCACCTTGGTTGGGCTCAGGGTTCATATTTCTATGATCCATGAAGGAAATAAATAAGAAATGACTTGTATAAGTTCAAAATTTAGGGATGTGTCATATATGTCAAATCACATTCATGTGGATAGTACAACTTCTAATACGTTATTTTTCTCACATTACATGTATAATACTTCTCAATTTAGAGACACTTGAATTTGAATGGAGTCGGTAATGTTGGGTAGTTGTACCAATTGGAACATAGTTCGATGGTCTAATTTATTTAATTTTTTCTTTCATTTTTTATCTTAGGAACATTATCCATTTTATATTTCATAATATAGATTGATCTAGAAATTGTAGGTGTTGGCCTACTGAGTATATCTCACACCCTACTTGGGCTGCCATTGGTAACTATAAAGACTTCATTAATGCAAGGATAGATAAGTGGATGATTACATATTTCAATGCTAGATTAAAATTTATTGGATGGTGTATGCGTGAAGTGGACGAAGCCTATGATCGGGATACTAGTAATATATAATTTTGAACTTTTGTATATTTATTGTATCACGTGGTATTTTTCTACTACATAAGATCTTGTACCATTTATTTTTTATATCTAATTGACCATCATTATGATTGTTTATCTATATATTATTTTTATTATACCTATTATATACATTTATTGATTATTTTTCTTCTTCTAATATTTCTACAAAAATAGATTATTAGTCTGTACATATAGAGTCTGCTTCTGCTTTATTTTATTTATTATATATGTGTATTGTATTTTACCCTACTCTAATATGTGAGTTAATTTTCATCCCATAGACATACTCTTGGCCCTTAATGCTTATATAAATACCATTGTGTACAGGAGGGAATGCTTGAGGTCTTGTGACCACCATCTTGGGGCACCACTAAGTTTCATCCAGGGTGGGAAACAACAGAGTGGTATCAATGGAAATATTTTCCTTTTGTTTTTTATGTTTGGGAATTATGAGGGAAAACTAGATATTCGAACTTCATCATGAACATGTGATTGGGAGCAGTTATACCACAATCTCGGGAAATGTAAAATACAAAGGATGGGTAAATGTTGTTATTGGTTACACTTGTTATAGTTTCATGGATTTTACTATTAGGTGGTGCACTTGTTTGATGATAATATTATTATTGACAAAATTTTTAAAATTATTGGTTACACTACCATATCTCAATGATTCGAGGGAATATAAAAATCATATATTGTATTGGGAACTGTATGATTTAAATTCCATTCATTATGTCATGCCATATTTAATTTCATCATGCATTTACTTTGATTCATGTGCCAGTTATGGTGTTTTTTATTATTAAATTTGAATATGTGCTGAAATTCATTATATGTGTGAGAAATCATAATTGGAACATTGAGTGTTTTCTTTAACCTAATAGTGTTTTCTAGATTTTTTTAAAGACAATGCATGAAGCAACAAGTTATGGCATGGTGGGCCATGGATGATTGGTTTCATGGGCTGGATTATGTTATGGTAAGAATAAGTTTATGTAATCATCCAGTTTATAAGGTATAGGTTCCCTGGTAAATTTTAAATGATGATCCATATAATTGATCCATTTAAAATATATTAAAATATATAAATGATTATAATTTTAAAATAAACATATATTTTAAATAAAACTGTCATCTTATATAGTGATTTGAAACCTGAAACTTGAACCAAAATATTATTGGGAAGTAGTTCATATCACATGATCCATATATGACCGTATATTATCACCTATACATAACTCTAGAAGAATTATAATGGTTATTTCAGGTTATATTTAGTCCCTGTTTGTGTTCTTATTTTAATTATTTTCCAGGTCTATTATAAATCATTTTTGAGGTGTGTGTTTCATAGTTGTAGAGATATGCCACCATAAAAATCCTCATGTTGTATGCCAAGATAGTGGAAACAAGCACACTCTAGAGTTGGTGGGACCAGAGCCACGCATGAAACCTCATATAGTTCCACTTGTCGCCTGTCCCATAGATATTTATTTGGGATTCAATGCTTAGTTCTAGGACATTTTTTTATTTCATGTTCTCCATACAGCGTGATACCTAACCTACCCCTACTATGGAAGAGTTGAATTAAGGTCACCAACAACAAAATCCTCCCACATTCTAAGGGGATGGAGGACCCCAGGATTCAAATTCTTGGTTATCGGAAATTTAATCTATCTTAGAGCATATTGAGATTCTTCCTTGGTGGAGGGTGAAGCTCACTACCTATATGCTACATGACTCCTCCAAGAATTGGTGTAAAATATTTACTTAAGGTTTTAGAAATCAGGGTGTGGTCTTGGTGGACTTTTAAATAGTCTTTTTGAATTATTCTCACTATATATGATTAGCGCATACCATGCTAAATATTTCATGCACTTTAAAAAAG
Organism: Viscum album; assembly: GCA_963277665.1. Lineage (NCBI taxonomy): Eukaryota > Viridiplantae > Streptophyta > Magnoliopsida > Santalales > Viscaceae > Viscum > Viscum album. The sequence goes on along the minus strand of OY728136.1, from coordinate 63,125,182 downwards.
GTGGAATGTATGTGATGGTGTATTCTACTCTCTTTAACCAATAAAAATTGTTTTCACCTACATTGACTCTATTGAGATGACAACAAGGAGGCTGTTTTAGGATAATATTTATTATGAACTCTGTTTATGGGTGAATTTTGTTAGCTTGAACACCATTTCTATGATAGTGAATGAGGACCTCATCATTGAGGGAAAGATGAGGGAATCTGACCATGTGAGTCTATCCAATTCACCTTCCCAATACATAAGTTGATCATCCAGCAGTAGGAAACATCAAATCAAGGGTTCATACAGGGAATATACTATCCAAGTGGCACACACAAAAAACAATATGGTGTTTCACCAATGTTGATAGGTATGAAATAAATATCTGATTGTATGAGGAACATGATTGAGTTGTAGTATTGTTGCATGATGGGTCACCTATATTGTTTATGATGTTCTATTCCTACAGCACCCCACAAAATTTAATCAATAACAACACTTCTTTGGGGTACCTAATCAACGATTGTACATCATTTTTTGATTTGGACTTCTACTGGATGATTAGGTAGAGGAGGATGTGGTTGAGGAAGTCAGACCATAGAATTTGAACATCAGTATAGCAGACCTACCTAGGATAGTCAGAAAGTATATCAGGGATGTGGTTTTTTACATTTCTAAGAATTATATTCTATTCCTACTGATAAGAATACAAGTTATTCTACAATATGTTGTACTATTATGGTAGCCTCTAATTTTGTAAGATTATTTTTTATACAGGTTCATAAAACTCTTTTCAATCTACTGTATCCATGGAAAGTCTAGGGATATAAATTTTGTACTATATTGGTGTGATGACTCACAACACAAAATTAGGGGTCCTATCCAAGGGAATACACCAATCCAAGAGTTCCCCTTGAGATAAGTGTGTATCATTTCCTATTGAATTTATTTTTCCTTATGATGACATGTTTTGATGTCAGTCAAGGTATAATATGGCTTGTTCCATATCGTGGCTAGCTAGATTTATATCATTAATGGGTGTCCATTTCATCAAATGAGGGTAGTAAGTATATCAATAAACGACAATGGGATACTCATGCTAGCCGAGCAGAACCCAGGTATGAAAGGCTTGGAAAGGTGACCATTCATATGTTAAGTAACATCCTGAGTATACTTGTAATTGAACTAGTAGATTTCCCATCTTATTGTGGATCATTAATCGGATATGTTTACTAACAATTTATCTTGATTGACTCATAAGAGGTGGGTCATGTTCACCATCTAGCGTTTGCTTCTTGTGGCACCCATGTCCCTTCTACCCTATAGGATAGCACCAAATGAGATATATGAAATCAAAAAATAGCTAGAAGATCATGAAAAAGATGGTTTTATCTAACTTAGAACATTATATTGTGGTTTTCCCATATTCTTCTCCAAGAATTAACGTGATACCCTCCATTTGTACATGGATTACTACCAATTGAACCAACAAACAATGAAGAAATGGAATCTGTTGCATCCTATAAATTACATCTTTAACCATATCTAAAGAGTTACATTTTTTTACAAAAAATAATTTGAGTCTGAGATACTATCAGGTACATGTAAGGCTATCATATATTCCACATACAAATTGTGATGTAGGTATTCCTTATACAAGTGTCATGTTATGTCGTTTTTTCCTTACAAACATGCTAGTAGTATTTATGGATATGATGAATTGGGTCCTACACCCATTCTTAGATTTATTTTTGGTGTAATGTTTAAATTAAATAGTATTGTATTCAAAAAATAGAAACAACCATTCCAAATATCTTCATATCTTGTTGAATACACCTAGAGAACACCATGTATATGCAAATATCACCCAATGTAAGTTTTTGATCGGCGAGGTTCACATTTTGGTCAAATAATATTAGAGAAAGGTGTATCTATTGAACAATAGATGGAGAGAACTAAACTTTACTGGGAGAAACTGATGAATATTTTTTAAATATTCATTTTCTCAGTGATGGCTAGCTATTATTGTTGATTCATACAGGATTTATCATGGATTAGAGCACCACTTATTGTATTGACAAAGAGGGGTGTCATGTTCATATGATCTAGATCTTGTGAGACATATTTGTAAAGTCGACGTGGTGACTGACTTTAGTGATAATCCTAATTCTTATATAGCCTGGTAGATGATATATAGACTACTGTGATAATCAAGAGATCAAAATGGGTGTAGTAATAATATAGGTCAATTGGGTTGTAGTATGAAGTCCCCAATATTAAAAAAACATGGGAAAAATTATCCTTTTCATGAACATGAGGTATTTTCTTTGATTTGGAACTTAATATTTTGGAGGAATTATCTATTTGAGTGTGATATATATCATTTACACGTATCATAAAAATCTAAAATGCATATCCACACAGTGAGAATTTATTATAAAGTATAACATGTGGGTTAAATAAATACCTTTATTTGATTTTGAGAAATCTTATACACTAGGTGAAGTCCATGGGCCACAATTCTTAGACACATTACTTATTATAGTCCAGTGGTGAGTGGCTGTAGATGGATCTATTTTTTGAGATGCGCTTGGATGTTTAAGAATAGCATATGAAACCTATTTTACAAGATCTGGTAGTGAAATACATCATTTTAGAATGGGTCTGGATGAGGTATAAATCTGACTCGGAGGGTCTCATCATGTTGGAAAGCATCTTATGTGAGAACCCACCTCCTTGTTGATTCATTGATGATAATGAGACACTATTATTTTATGGGAATGTGTGTGTACCTATTGATATATGTGAAGAGGTAAGGAGGGAATCTCTTGACTCTATTAAGGTAGTTCACCCTAGACATAGAAAGATATACTAAGATTTAATTCATCAGTATTTGTGGCCAGTTATTAGGAGGTAGATTGTAGGATTCATCATGATGTGTTTCACCATTTCCCAGGAAACGTTGAGACACTAGAGACCTGATAAACTTCTATAGCCTCTCTATGTTTCCAAGTGGAAATGTAATGACATCACCATGGATATTGTGACTGCCTTTCCAATATCACCTTGAGAATGAAATGAAGTATTATTGATTATCGACATGTTAACCAATGTCACACACATTCTACCATTTCATGACAATATATTAGTTCATCATCCTTGGAGGATTTATATTCAGCAGATTGTGTAGGTTCCTGGTGATCCCTATTCAATTGTATTGGACTAGATACTTACTTTACCTTATGGTTATAAAAATGGAAAAAAAGATATAATCTTATAGGTGCTCTTGTTTCAAGCTTATAAGACACAAGAAAATGAGAAAAAAGAGTGGATAATTTGGGTGTTATAGGGTACTTTCTAGGAATGTATCCTTTAGTTTTTAGGTTCATGAGAAAAGAGAATACCTCTCACTGAGATTTCGAACAAAAACAGTTTTCAAGAAGTAATTCATATTGGCCTATATGAGGCCCCATATGGTAGGTGATGTTTTTAACCTATAAAATAGTTTTAGGTTGGCGAGGTAGTTCTATGAGGTCCTGATCATGTTCAAGAGGCTTCATGGAATGTCCATATGATTCCAAAGTATATAGATATAGATCAATCTAGAAAGATGTCTTGTACCGATAACTATTGTGATCCTACAGAGTTCGAGCTGGGACATCATGTTTTCATACATTTATCACACAAATTATGTCAAAAATTAATTCGAATATAGGGAAATCTATCACATAATTATGGCAGGCCTTCCAAGATAGTCGAGAGAATTGGTCTAATAGCTAATCAGTTGCATCTACCATATAGGTATTATGATAGACATGAACTATTCTATGTCGCATCTCATTGATGGTATTATTATGACTTATCTCATTCTTCTAACCATAGGGATATTGATCTAGAGACTGATTTTTTCATTTGAGGAAAAATCGATACATAACATTGATCAAAGAATAACGTCTCAACAAGGTAAGTTAGGTCCCATAATATTTCTACAATGATAACATGGATGTGTTGCAGATTTTACTTTGGAGAGGGAGGATGGTATATGTGCACAGTGGATGAAACAATTTTCTATCTATGTTTTACAACCCATATAAGTCAAACATGGGGAAGCATTGTCATAATTAGTGGAGTTTGTAAAATACCAACTTTTCATAATCATACAGATCATTAATTCCATGTTCAAATTCCATTTTTCATTCATATAAACATTTCCTAACAGACTCATGTAGGTCATTGGAGTTTCTGATTCTTGTTCAGAGCCCGGAGACCCAAAATTTAAGAAGCAGACCAATCCCCAATGTAAGGAGAAACTATGCTTCCCAGCCCAGAAAGTTTCACTGACAATGTGGATTATGGGAGTAGGGATCAGGTATCTACACGGTTTCTCTGATACTATTCAATGGGGCCCATTTTCCCATTACATTTTCTCATAAAATGTTACAGAGGTATTTTTTATGGGCTTCACATAGTTAACCATACCATGTGCATGTCATGTGTGAGGTTCCTCATTTGATAGTGGAATGACGCATGGTTGGACCACGGTTTTTTCCAACCATTCACCCAAAACATTAATCTCAATTTATGTGGGTGTTTTTATGGTTTTTCTATTAAATATTTATGTTACCTCACGGTATGTAGTCCCACTTCTTTACCAGTGGTCCTGTATTTCTCTTCTCACATTAAGGACTCATCTCCCTCTATCTAAGGATCGGGGTATCTCCTTCATCCGATCTCTAAATCCCTCATCTTCAGATCCATAAATATTCTTGACGTATTCTCTCCACTCATATTTCTTACATTTCTAGTTTATTGTCTCTTTATTTTAACTATTTAGGTGCAATATCAATTTCACTATTTGTAGGACATTTGAAGATTCTTCCACCAACTCTCATTCTAGCTTGATTAAAAGGTCTAAAATGGATATTGGAAGAAATACAAGACAAAATAACTATTCTAGTACCTTTCTATATGTTTTTCTTCATTTATATCATTTTTTATTTGGTATAATACTAGAAACTTCTAGAAATGACTCTAATTTGGAAAATAAATTCAATAGACTTGTTTTACATTCCTTTCATGAAATTGGCTGGTGGAAAATCACCACCTATGTTGATCTCCTTAACATAATCAATCTTAATGGGTATGTTCTACATTACATGGCATTTTACCTTTATTCTAAATTGGATAAAAATACCCTTAGGATTGTTTCTTTAAAATTAATTCCTTGAGTTCATTGAATTTTTATTATTTTTTGATGAGCCATGAGTTATTCCCTACACCTTATTCCCATAATGGTTTTATTGATTAAGTGCATTGGCCAATTTCATAATCATATGCATAATGTTTTCCTTGATAAATTTCATTAACATATAAGAAAAATTGTTCTTTTACCTTATATATGAGGGGGGTATATGAGGTATAAAATTAAGGACTGCCTTGGAAGTGATCATTGTGTGTTTTCATTAAAATTGTTAATTTATTGTATAAATTATAGGGTTGACACTATATATGACTTGGACAATTTTATTATGTGTTTAAAATTACCTATAGATAAATGAAACTATTTACCTAGGGGTACAACATGGACGGGCAGAGTAGTGAGATGGTTATACCATTCCATGAGGGAGTATATGACCCTAATGTACTATACTAGGGATAGATTCATAGGTTAGTTCATGACGTTAATACCCCATAAATGGAGTAATAGTTAGAATTTAAGTTACAGGTCACCACAAACGGAATCATACAACATTTATCATTTACAATTCCCCTTGAGAGATACATGGGGTCCCACTCACCCGGCCTTAGATGGGCTCAGGGTAAATATTTCGATGTTTAATGGTTTTTTAAGAGATAAATGATATGAATAAATTCAAAATTCAAGGATATGTCCTCCAAGGATAATCAAAAGAATATGAACATTACAACCTCTTGTACATTCATCATTTCACATTACTTGTGTGTGACTTTTGGGCTCAGACACATAGAGCATAGTACGAACTGGGTAATGAATGATGGGTTTTCCTAGTGGAAGCTAGTATAATGTTCTTATTTATTTTATTCAATATTTAATTTATTATTAATAGAGAACATTTCATTTTATATTTCACGATATATATTTATATATATATATAGTTTGTGGCATCCTAATGAGTATATCTCAAAACTTGATTGGGATACCTTTGGTAACAGAGAAATCATCATTATTCTAGGTATATATAAATAGAAGCATGAAACTTCAAATTCTTGATTACTAATAATAGTATGATTTACTGGAGGAAAGAGTTAATTCTATTCTTTCAATGCTAAAATAATCCTTTTGAACTTTTTAATATTATTGTAGCATGTGGTATATTCCTACTCCCCTGGATCCCATACCCACCATTTTTTGAATATCTATATGATCATTATCATCATTTTGTTACTACTTGTTATTTTTATCCAGCCATCCATTTACATTAATTTATTAATACTAAAAATTCTAAAATTTCTATGATGATGTGTTATTTTCTTGGTCAAATAGTGTTGGCTTTGACTGTTTCTATTTTATTATATATTAATATTCCTATTTCTCCCACTCTGATAAATGAAGGAATAGTTTTTCCAATGATAAGCCCTTGGACCACATGGCTTGTTGGAATAATCAGGTGTAGAGGAATGAATGTTTGAGGTCTCTTGGCCACCATATCAGGGCACTGCAAAGTAACATCTGGGGAGGGATTCTACATTACCAATAAATGTATATACATATGTGTTCTAATTTAAATAAATCATTTATTATATCAAAAATAACTCTTGTAGTGAAAATGGGTATCATATCATATCAAAATTTTATCATATACAATATAATCTGGGAGTAAATTGATAGATACCGACTTTCTGGTCCATTATAAAATAATATACTATTTTAAGAGGGTTAATCAAGTCATCACAATATTATTATTGAATTTAGATCATTTTACCCCAATATGAGAATAACGCAATTCTCTACAAATCATTCACTCTAAATAGAATATGTCTATAAATAAAATAGATGTTTTTTATATGGATCACTCTTCTCTAACATGTTGGAACTAACTACTCATCATGATGTATTCTTATTCTTCAAACATTAATGATAAATATATTAACCATTCAGAGTGTTTCAATTTCATAATAGTTGTGTCAAACATCTAAATGTAAATAAAACTATTTGAAAATATATATCTTTGACAATGGATTTCTAGAAGTTATTTGGAATTACCATACAAATTTCAATAGAGATATATAATTCCATCATACCTATCTATGATTTATTAACACTAAACAATCATAAACTTGGTACAATGTAAAATAATATATCTTTTGTACATTACCTCAATTCCATTGAATAAAATGTTTCTAAATCATTTTAAAAAATAAAATCCCATAAATCAAATATTATATATTACATAATAGAATATAATATCACAAGCAATTTTTATAGTCCCAATATCCTTATTTTATTTTTATAAAATAAGAAATACTATGTTCAATATCGTATATGATATGTAACCTAAATCTTAATGAAATAACTAATTAATATTATTTAAATATGATCATTATAACATAGTCATTTAGTTAGTTAGATTGAATTATATTAACATAGTTATGAAATATATAATGGTATTACATATTTAAAATTAATTAATTTATTATTTATAAATTTTATCATGATGTTTAGTAATGTGATTTTATTCTTCTAAAAAATGGTTTCTTCAAAAATGGGCTTTCTTGATCATTTGAGGGAAAATTATAATTATTTTTGTTGGAAATACTATAAAAATTATTTTAGAAAATTAATTTCATTTTTATTTCATAATATCAAAGTCAACATATGTTTAATGGAATATAATTTTATGACAATATTTATTTCTCATTGAATAGTGAAAACTATGTATTTTAAAAAAAATTGTATTAAAAGTACATAAGAAGTTAAATTATATTTTATATTAGTTTTAATTTACAATTAGTTCATTATGATTAAAAATTATCCAATTATTTTAAAAAAATTATAATTTAACATATTATAAAATCATTGTATATTATAAAAGTTCATTTTTATGAAAATAAATTTCATTGCATTTTTCTATTTTAATTGAAAATTATATTCGTCCACTTATGTGTTTTAAATTTATTAAAATTGATTCCATCATAATGAGATTATTGGTATATATTTAAAAATTTAAAATTTTACTATTCATATTTCTATTATTAAAATTAATTTATTTAATACTTAGAAAAATCAAAATTAAATATATATTATAATAAATAATATTTTAATAAATGATATACAACTAATAAATATGTCATATTCGAAAATACGAAGTTTATAGTTTTTTATGTCATCCACTATCTATGTTTTTTCTTTTTTATAATTATAGTAACTATATTGGCCCTCAATGTGTATAATTTGTTCTTGACACAATTAGTGTGAAAGGGGTAAATTAGTGGTTAAGAAAAAATGATAAAGGTAAAAACAATGTAAAAACATGTATAATTTTTATTCAGTGAGATTATTTAAACACATAATAATCCTATACTCAAAATAAATTATTTTTGATCCATTTTTAATAGAAATAAATTTATATTATTTTAAAATTTTGAGAAATTCAAAGAGTGGCCCTCTCGTCTCTTATAAAAGGACACCACTTTGACTCATATATTCAAACATAGAAATCATTTTTAACAGAAAATAACCACACAAATACATACCAATAATCCATCCATTCATTATATAGGTATGTTTTGACATAATAATAACCTAATAGAGACAATAGTGTAAAATAAATGATACTATACAAAGAATTAGAATAGTTTTAATCACATTTTTTTTATTTTTTTCTTTTTCCTCCTCTATAAAATATTTTCAAACAAAAATATAATAATAAAACCAATATATTACATATATATGTTGATATTTTATAATTTTAATGGAGTATCATAAGTCCATATCTAACCCACATCAAATGGGGGAGCAATTCAATGTTAGTTTGTTTGAAAAACTGCTACCTCAAGAACCTATGTATTTCACTTTCTATCACCATCACTCAAGGATGGTTACCATGATAGAAATATTTTTATAAATAATATTAATTAAATATTTATAATTTTAAAAATATAATATTTCATTTAAAGTCATACATTTCCTTCAATGAAACTTTTTAAAGTGGTTCATGTCTACAACCAGACTACCACCACATTGAATAGTTTTCATAACAAAAAAAATTAATGATATATATAAGTATATTTAAAAAATTAATATGATATTTATGATATTAATATTATTATTTAATGATGAAATATTAGTTACCTTATTTTTATAATTACAATTGAAAAATGGAAATGTTACTCATGCTTATGTATAGCCTTCCATCTCTATGATTTGAATATAACACTTTTTTCATAACCATCATTCATGATTTTATTTAAAAATATAATTAATGTAAAAAATAAATTATTTCATGGTTACTATTCTATATATGGTTCATTAATGACCACTTTGACCATAGATAGAGTACCCAAGTCATTTCTTACATTTGATCTGAATATCATCAAAATTACCTTTGTAAATTTAACTGATAATATAATTATATATATCATGTTATTAAATAAAATTTTGGAATAATTAAAAGGAAAAGAACATCAATAAATTATAAATTTAACATATTATTGTCATTCATGATGACGAATCTCGTATGTGATGAGTTAGGCTCAATGTAAGTGACATTCTTTTTAAAAATCCACATTCAAACATTCTTTTAAAACTTTACTTTTCATCTATATTCATGTTTCCCAAATAAAAATTTAATATTCTTTTTACTTTAATCATATGATTATTTTAGTTCATTGTTAATTATGTTTTAATTTGTACAAAATATTTTGAAGTGAATGTTTTTATCAATTTCAGAATGAGTCACTTTTTACTTTTATAACAAAATTATTAAAAAATGTTTATTTAATTTATATGAAATGAAAATATTATCACACTATAACGAATTATATTTTATTTTACTCAAAATTTAAAATTTAAAATGGTTATCTTGAATGATAGTGTTTGTTTAATTATGCTGTTTTTTATTATGTAATTTCAAAAAGGAACAATTATTTTCATAAAGAATATTTATTGAGTATGACGATAAAAATGAAATATTTCAAGTTTTATGGTTATTTGGAATTTTTATGATTATGGGTGCTTCCATTATATTTAATTATTTGTGGTTACTTTATTTAAAGCGATGGGTGCTGACATTATAAACTAAGAATAGTTGGGTCCATGATATGCCTCTAATGATTTTTTATAGATTTTGACCATATGGTTATTTTATTTCTTCTGGTTATTTAAAAAATGATATGGAAATTACATCCCAAGTAATATGGACGTTTTTTATACATTATATTTGTATTTTTAGATATATATTTTTATCATGGTAATATAATGTTCTTATGGTTATTGGAATTCAAATGATACAAATATGGGATGAAAAGTATAACATTTTGAAAGAATTATTATGAGATTTTCATTTCTTTAAAATAAATCTTTATGTGTATTATTATGAATATAATATTTATTATCAATTTGTTTTGTGTAATCCTTATCCAAAGATGTTTATTTCATGTGTATGATAGTATATACAAGAAGAAAATTTTTATTTTAAAAAAATTAAAATTTTATCTGTGTTCATGGACTAATAATTTATTTAATTCCTTTTATGTCCCTTAAAAAAGTTTTTGATCTCAAAAAAATAGAAATATGTTTTTAATAGTTATTAGTTTTTATTAGGGGTACAGATGAGAAAAAAATAAATTTTTTGATGATGTGTCTTGGATGGAAAATTTTCTATGTCTCAAATGTTTTGTTATGTGAAAAAATGGTTATAGAATAGTATAACCAAACTCTTTAAAAAACTGATCCCAAAAGATCATTGCTAATGTATGAAAATTAATTCTATTTTAAAGTCATTGCAATATGTAATGATTAAGGTTGGTTCCTTACTGTTTGAATTAGGGGTAGTGTTTAACTAACGTTATTGGATATGTTGTCATTTTAATATAAGATTAAAGTATTTTATTACCCAAATGGATAGTATTTTAGGGGGATTTAGGTTTTCTTTGGTTAATTATGAATTAGTTCAAGATATATTAAATAAGGATATCTTAGTGTTTATTATCATTATATTATGGTTTATTGTAATTATATTTTTATGATAACATTAAAAAAATTGATTTAGTAAATCGTTGGATCTAGTCGGAACCAAAATAATAACAGATTTAAAGGAATATGTGGAGGATTAAAGAATAATAAACAAACTGAAATAGTATCAATAATGAGAAATCATGAAGTTATTATTTAACAGTAATGTAGATTTTTGAACATGTGAGGGATTCTGAATTCATTAAATAATTGAGAAGTGATTCAACACGAGTATTAAGGTTATAATCATAATAATGTTAATAATATTCAATTAATTATGAATCATGATTGTGGAAATAATATCACTACAAAAATAATAAAAGTATTGTGGAGATGTTTTATATGTGGTAAATGTGGTTATAAAGCATTAATCTACCAAGGGTAAAGAAAGTGTCTAATTAACTCCATGATGGGGAAATTGGGTCTTACCAAGGAAATAAATAAACATTTATATATGGGGAGAATATTATGACAACCTTGCTTTTTATTACAACTTAAACATGATTAATTACATAAAACTTCACTTGATACAACAAAGAAGATCGATAGGTTTAGTGTCTTTGGGGCTTAGGATCATTACATAAAAACTTAAAACAACAAATACAACATCTTTATTGAAAACATCATTTACATGACCACTACATTCCCTCGTACTTAGCATTGCATGGGATAACTTGAGGACATGCATAAGAAACGGGTGAGATATAAAGCCTAGTAAGGGAGTATACATGGAATAACATGAGGAGTACAATACAGGTTAGACAATAGGCATATCAATAGAGAATAAAAGAAACATGAAAATAAAGGCATGATAAATCATGATAATCATAACATGGAAATGTGGCAACAACACTTAACATGGAATTAGCACGAGCCAAGGCTCAATGCACATAAAGCGTGAGTAAATCCTCATTGCACATAAAGAACGAGTAAAACCTCGTTGAACTTGAATTATCATGAGTCAACACTCATTGCGCATGATGTATCATGATACTATACTTTACCCAATGCATTGGAGCGCTATAAGGGTGCACCCTTCTTAAACATTTCATTTCATGCATAAGTATGCCACATAGATCATAAAACATGGATTCATAAAACATAATAATTTATTCCACGATAAAGGAATGTGGAATTCTTACATTAAACTTTGTGATCAACAAGTAAATGTGCATAAAGGTGAATACCATTGATGGAGAAATGAGCATGGTATTCACTACACAATGACATTGGATTAGAAAATTGGTGCGATTTCGGCAGCGTAACGACATGACATAAGAATTCATAAAAATGGTTTGGGAGATAAAAATGAGTTCCTCATAATATTTACATGTATTGGACAGTAAGGAGGTAATATAGATACATGTCCCAACAATTGTAATGGAATTTAGATTCTTGATACAAAAGTATTGCTTGAATGCAAATGAGGAGAGAGAAGTTCCTTTCGGAATTTCGGCATAGTAACGGGTGTACATGGGAGGCTTTTAATGAGATAGATAGGGGTCTCCCATCATTCCAAAAATAAGAGGGATGTATGAGGGAGGTGCGAAACTGTGCCCCAACATTTATAATTGAAATAAAAAGGGAAAAAAACTTAAAGAAAATTGGACAAAAATGAGAAAGGAAGAAAAATCCCTTACTTGGAAGTGTGCTTCCAAAGGCTAGAGAGAGGCTTGTGAGAGGCTTCTTGGGTGCTTGGGGAACATTAGGAGGATTCTAGAGAGAGTAAGGAAGAGTTTGTACGAACTCCAAGGGCTTTGAGTGAGGAGGAAGTGGGAGCTTGGGTGGGTTTATATAGGAAAGGTGAGGGAATTCTTTATTATTTAGGTTTGGGACCCCTTATATTAAATTAATCCAAACCACAAACCATCCCATGGTTTTTGCCCAGGGTTTTTGGAAAAGGGTAGAGGAAAACAGTATTCTATACGTCCAAAGTCAGAACTTCTTAAAATAATTAGGTTGCTTATGTGGAGGTGAGTCACACTCCCATGGAAATTAATTTACAAGGGCAAAGTGTTGAATATGTCTTGAGGGGTCCATTAATGCTTTGAAAAGTAAGTCAAACAAACCAAAAATCACATTATTTTAATGATAAAACATATATTGGCCGAAAATAAGGATTATGTTATTTTATTACATCACCATTGAGTCATTATGATGTCATAAAACACATTATATATTTAAATGATTTTTAATTTTTTATCCAAAAATTTGACTGTCTCAGAAAATTTTGAAAAATTTACCGTTGGATAATATTTTCCTCCTGATTCCAGAAATAACATTTATTTTAACTAAAAAATTTTCTAAATATGTTAATTATTACTTTTAAAATAAAAACCGACATTTATCGAAAATTCACTGGTTTTGACAAAAATGGATTTCAAACCTTAATAAAAATTTTAATTGCATTCATTAAATTATAAGATCATTTATATTTAATAAAAAATTAATTCAATAATAATATTATTATTTTAGTAAATTATTATTTAATTCGAACATCCCTTAATTTAATAAAATATATTTCTTAATTAAATAATAACTAAAAACACCATTTGTACTTTAAAAACTATTTACAATGTATCAAAAATGACTAGAAATTATATTCCTTAATATATACAAAAATAATGTACATTATCATTGTACTAATTATTTGTTACATAACCCCTTAAAGCAGCTGTATAAGACCTAAGGGTAAGGTGTTCGATGGTGACAGACTCTTGGGGTGGATTGGATAACATCGCTCGAGTGGTAATCTCTATCAACTTCCACTTTTCCCATAGGTGGTCTCGTTCGAGCTTGACATGGTGAAGCTCAGCTTGGGCTTGGTCAAGGGCGAAGCCCAAGGATGTCACCTATTTTACGTGCTCTGACAAATGGGCTTCGTATGGGGAAATTCTACTGGATGAGGCCATCACTTATTTTGTATGACTAAATTGAATTAGTTAAGGTCCTATATTTATACTAATTATGGGATCACAGTTCAATGACTATATTAACAACTGTCAAAATTATTTACATAAAACCAAAGAATTTGACATCTTATAAATTTTTTTTTCATAAAGTGACATTTAACTGGATCAAGAGGGATTGTCTATTAATGAAACTTTGGGTCGTTACAATATTCCCCCATTAAGAAATTCTGCCCTCGAAATTTTCCTTTTCCCACACTGAAACAATTGTGGGTAACTCAGCTTCATCATATCCTCTGATTCCCAATTCGCTTCTTCAAACTTGTGGTTTCTCTACAACACCTTGACGAGGGGCATTGTCTTATTTCATAGTACTTTTTCTCTACGATCTAATATCTTCACTGGTTGCTCCTCATAAGAAAGATCGTCTTCCAATTGTACCACCTCAGAAGAGAGTACATGTGAAAGGTCTGATATTTACTTCCTTAAGAGGGATACATGGAAGACATAATGTACTTTAGCCATAGTAGGTGGAATTTCTAGTTGATAGGCCACAACCCCAACACGATCAAGAACCTTGAAGGAGGTGATGTACCTTGGAATTAACTTACATTTCATTCCAAACCTCATGACCATTTTCCACAGAGATATGCATAGAAACACCATGTATCTAACTTTAAACTCAAGGTCTCATCGACGATTATCTTCATAACTCTTCTGTCGACTCTGGGCTACCTTGAAATACTACTGAATGGTTTTCACCTTCTCCACCATTTCTTTGACCATTTCTGATCCAAGCAGCTTACGTTTACTGATTTCATCCCAACATGCCAGTGTTTGACACCTTTTCCCATACAGGGCTTCATATGGTGCCATTTGGATGCTCGAGTGGAAACTGTTATTATAAGAGATCTCAACCAGAGGAAGATGTTGATCCCATCCACCTTTAAAGTCCATTGAGAATGCTCTCAACATATTCTAAAGTGTTTGGATAGTCCGCTCGGATTGGCCATCAGTTTGAGGATGATAGGACATACTGATGTTCAGATCAGTATTTAGAGCATGTGGAAGACCCTTCCAAAACTTAGAGGTGAATCTTGGATCGTGGTTAGACACAATAGATAGTGGTACTCTATGCAACCTTACCACTTCCCTGATATATATCTGTGCCAGTTGATCAAATGAAAAATCCTCCCAAATAGCAATCAAGTGTGTAGTATTTGTTAGACGATCCACAACAACCCATATTGCATTGTTGCCTTTGGATGTCCTGGGAAGTCCGGTGACAAAGTCCATGGTGATGTTATCCCATTTCCATTCTGGTATGGGCAATGGTTGCATCATCCCCTTAGACTTCTGCCTCCTTTCCTTCACTTGCTGAAACACTAGGCACTTTGATGTATATTCAGCGATCTCCTTTTTCATATTATCCCACAAAAAGTTTTCTCGGAGATCTCGATACATCTTTGTGCTCCCTAGGTGAATAGAGAAATTTGAACTATGTGCATCATCTTAAAGTTCCCTCTTCAACTCCGGACTTGATGGAACACATAGTCTTTTCCTAAACCGCACAATTTCTTCTTCATTAACATTAAACTCTGAGGATTTCCCCTTTTTGATAGATTCCACTTTTTCTTTAATTCCCACATCATCCTTTTGATCATCCTTTAACCTTTCCAAAATAGATGGTTGAGCAATAATTTGTGAAAGGATTGATGATGTTCCCTTCTCTATGATTCCCACGTCCATCTTCATCAAGTCTAAGAATATTGGCTCCTTCTCAATTCTCATCATTGATAGAATCACTGGATCCTTTCTACTTAGGGCATCTGCCAACTTGTTCACTTTCCCAGGGTGGTAATGTATTGAACAACCATAATCCTTGATGAGCTCTGTCCATCTTCTCTGGTGCATATTATGCTCTTTCTGTGTGAATATATATTTAAGACTCTTGTGGTCAGTATATATCTCACATTTATCTCCATAGAGATATTACCGCCGGATTTTCAAGGGAAGGATCACAACCCCCAACTCCAGATCATGCGTTGGATAGTTTTGCTCATGGATTTTAAACTGCCTTCAGGCATAGGATATCACATTATCATTCTGCATCAGCACACATCCTAAGACTTTATTCAAAGCATCACTGAATACCATAAAATCCACCCACTTGTGGTTAAAGTTAGCACCGATGCAATGATAAGACTCCTTTTCAACTCCTTGATGCTTTCTTTGCATTCATCACTCCATGAAAGCATTACTCCCTTTCGAGTAAGCTTGGTAAGAGGGTTGGAAAATCGTGAGAAATTTCTCACAAATCGTCGATAATATCCAGCTAACCCCAAGAAGCTACGGATATCCGTTACCAATGTTGGACTTGGCTATCCATCAATTGCATCTGTTTTGGAGGGGTCCATAGATATTCCATTGCTTGTGATGATATGGCCCAAGAATGAGACCTCCTTCAACCAAAACTCACACTTGCTGTACTTTTCATAGAGATTCTCCTTGAGGAAAGTCTCTAGTATGGTATTTAAATGCTCCTCATGATCCTCCTTGGTTTTGGATTATATTAGAATATCATCTATAAAGACTACTACAAATTTTTCAAGGTAATCTCTAATGACTCTATTCATCAAGTCCATGAATATTTCTGGAGCATTGGTGAGTCCGAAAGGCATTACTATGAATTCATAGAGCCCGTACCTTGTACGAAAAGAAATATTGGGGACATCATCCTTCTTCACCCTTACTTGATAAAATCCCGACCGAAAATCCATCTTGGAGAAGTATTATGCTCCACGCAGCTGATCAAACAAGTCATCGATTCTTGGGAGAGGATACTTGTTCTTTATCTTGATTTTGTTATGTTCACGATAATAGATGCAAATTCAAATTGACCCATCCTTCTTCTTGACGAAGAAGACTGGTGCACCCCATGGTGATGCACTTGAGTGTATAAACCCTTTATCTAGATTCTCCTGTAGTTGTTTCTTCAGCTCTTCAAGCTCTACCACAACCATTCTATATGGAGTATTGGATATTGGTAGCGCCCCTTGTATAAGTTCAATTGAGAACTC
The DNA here is from genome assembly GCA_963277665.1 of Viscum album. Classification (NCBI taxonomy): domain Eukaryota; kingdom Viridiplantae; phylum Streptophyta; class Magnoliopsida; order Santalales; family Viscaceae; genus Viscum; species Viscum album. Next base: position 63,107,996 of record OY728136.1, on the reverse strand, counting down.
AACATCTCTTCTTGGAGGAAGACCATGCAGATCCTCGGGAAACACTTCAGCGAATTCCTTCACAATAGGCATTTCTTCAAGGATTGTTTCTTCCTTGGACTCAATCATCTGAGCCAGATATGCTTGCTCATAAGGCAGTAATATCCATGCTTGAGATGATGGAGCTAAATGAGATTCATCTTCCTCCTGACACTTGTAATGAATCGGGGGTCGATTTTCCATATGGAGTGTGATTTCCCTCTCCTAAATATTTTTGTTGGCTCTATATAAGGAAAGCCAATCCATGCCAAGAATTGCATAAAATTCCACCAGAGGGAGTATGACGAGGTTTTTCGGGAAATTAAATCCACAGATTATAACAAGGGAGGACATATATTCATTGGAGGAAATGATTTCTCCATTTGCTGTACTCACAGATATCATTACTTATATGATTGTGGTGGTTCTGGGATTGTTCTACTAAACTTTCGAGATGTAAAAGAATGCGTAGAACCTGAATCAAAAATTACTTTCGCTATTCTAGAATGAATAACAAGCGTACCTGTCACCACTTCATTGTCGGGGTTCACTTCGGCAGAAGTGATGAAAAAATATCTTTCTTACTATCTTGGAGGTTGTTGGTTGCCTCCGATAACCCTTGTATTAGGGCACTAATTTGCAAAATGACACGGTTCTTTGCATTTGTAGCATTGAAAAACACCTTGAGGTTCGAACGGAGTGTTCCTCTCCTCTATCGCAGTCGTGGGTCCTTCATGCCGACAGTTAACAGCTAGGTGCCCTTCTCTTCCACACCTGAAGCATTTTCATGTCCCCTTAACACAATTTCCAGGGTTCTTCTTCCCACACTTTTGGAAAGTGGGGTGCTGGATCTTCTTATCACCAATGTATTTATCCATCGGACCACCATCATTGAAGTACACCTTATTCTTCTTGTCCCCATGATACCCCTGTGATTCCCCAATCTCCATTTCGACCTTGAGGGCACATCAGACAATTTCCTCACAGCTGTCGAAGTCACAGATCGCTAATTCTTTCCGCAATCTTGGCTTCATCCCACCAATGAAGCGGTCGACCTTGCACTCAGGGGTAACGACCAAGCCGGAAGCGTATCGTGCAAGCCTTGTGAAGTTTTCCTCGTACTCTCCAACATATTCTTCATATTTTTTCTTGAGGGAAAGGAAGTCCCTTTCCATCTTAAGAAAGAGGGTGCATGAAAAATATTTATCAAAAAACATCTTCCGAAAATCCTTCTATTCCAACGCCTCGACCTCCTCCTCAGGCTTCGTATTTTTGATCAACGTACACCATTGATCTGCTTCACCATCTATATGATAAGTCACTAGGAGAACCTTCTCTTGTTCAGAACATTGGAGGATGGAGAATATCTTTTCAATGGAGCTGATCCACTGTTCAGCGATCATGGGGTCAGATGATCCACTAAAAGTAGGAGGCGTTTGTCTCATGAAGCTCTCGATAGCGACTTGTTCTTTCTTAGGGGGGGTTGAACATTCCTATTTGCTCATGTTTCTATTCAAAACTTTATTTAGCTGAGAGAGAAGCGTGAAAAAGTTTATGATTCCCGCTCCCATTGGATTTAGAATCTCACTAGTACAGTCATCACACTGATCTTCACAACGTTTGTTAGCCCGAGTCCTCCTATTTCCTGCCATTGGCTCGAATAAAAGGAAAGTTAGGGGTAACACATAAAGGGTAATCAAAATACAAAAGTTGATCACTCAAAATAAACTTTTATTTCCTTAGCTCATGAGTCTATAAGCTTCAATATAGGCTTTTCATGATCTAATTTCTAACATGTATTCATAGGGGAATTTTTCCCTTAATAAGGGTTCATACTTCGATTGTGGATTTATAAAAACATATCCCCCAGGAGTGTCGTAACCAAGAGTGTATCAAGGCCCGTTTTCGTGCCCCAGTTCCCGTTCGAGCCTGGCTCAAAGCGGTGTTTCCGGGTTTTACCCCAAGGATACATCTATGCCAGAGCCGCCTATACCTGCTCAAATCCAGACTGGGATGTATTTTTTTGATAAACCACTTAATTATTATTTACCAAAACATAGGTATGTTTTTCTTATACTTAGTCTAGTATCTAAGGCTTTACTAGGGTTTCCTAATACCAAAAATAACTAAACCTATCCTTTGATACCAACTATGACAACCCTGCTTTTTATTAGAACTTAAACATGATTCATTACATAAAACTTCACTTGATACAAAAAAGAAGATCGAGAGGTTTAGCGTCTTTGGGGCTTATTATCATTACATAAAACTTAAAACAAGAAATACAACATCTTTATTTAAAACATCCTTTACATGACAACTACATTACCTCGTACTTAGCATTTCATGGGATAACCTGAGGACATGCATAAGAAAAGGGTGAGCTATAAAGCCCAGTAAAGGAGTACAGATGGAATAACATGAGGAGTACAATACATGTTAGACAATAGGCCTATCAATAGAGTATAAATGAAACATGAACATAAATTCATGATAAAGCATGACAGTCATAACATGGAAATGTGGCAACAACAGTTAACATGGAATTAGCATGAGCCAAGGCTCATTGCACAAAAAGCATGAGTAAATACTCATTGAACATAAATCATGAGTAAACCCTCATTGCACTTTAATTATCATGAGTCAATACTCATTGCACATGACATATCATGATACTATACCCAATGCATTGGAGCTCTATAAGGTCACACCCTTCTTAAACATTTCATTTCATGCATAAGTGTGCCACATGGATCATAAAACATGGATTCATAAAACACAATCATTTATTCCATGATAAAGGAATGTGGAATTCATAATGAAACTTTGTAATCAATAATTAAATGTGCATAAAGGTGAATACCCGTGATGGAGAAATGGGCGTGGTATTCACTACACAATGACATTGGCTTAGAAAATTGGTGCGATTTCGGCAGCGTACCGACGTGACATAAAAATTCATAAAAATGTTTTATGAAAGAGAAAGGGGTTCTTAATCATATTTACATTTAATGGATAGTAAGGAGGTCATATTGATAAATTTCCCAACAATTTTAGTGGAATTTATATTCATGATACAAAAGTATTTCTTGAATGTAATTGAGGAGGGAGAAGTTCCTTTCGGAATTTCGACATAGTAACGGGTGTACATGGGAGGAATTTAATGAGAGATAAAGGGGTCTCCCATCATTAAAACAATAAGAGGGAAGTAAGGGGGAGGTGAGAAACTATTACCCAACATTTATAATTGAAATTAAAATGGAAAAACTACTTAAAGAAAATTGGACAAAAATGAGAAAGGAAGAAAAAAAACCCTTACTTGGAAGTGTGCTTCCAAATGCTAGAGAGGGGCTTGTGAGAGGCTTCTTGGGAGCTTGGGGAACCTTGGGAGGATTCTAAAAAGAGAAGGTCTTAGGTTGGGCGACCACCAAGGTCTTTTAGTGAGGAGGAAGTGGGAGCTTGGGTGGGTTTATATAGGAAAGGTGAGGGATTTCTTTATTATTTATGTTTGGGACCTCATATATTAAAATAATACAAACCACAAACCATCCCATGGTTTTGGCCCATGGCTTTGGAAAAGGGAAGAGGAAAACAATATTTTATAAGGCAAAATTCCAACATTCTTAAAATAATAAGGTTTCTTATGTGGAGGTGAGTCACACTTCCATGGAAATTAATTTAAAAAGGAAAAGTGTTGAATATGTCTGGAGGGGTCCATTAATGCATTGAAAAGTATGTATAACAAAACAAAAATCACATTATATTAATGATAAAACATATATTGACCGCAAATATGGATTATGGTATTTTATTACATCACCATTTGGTCATTATGATGTCATTAAACACATTATATATTTAAACGGTATTTAATTTTTACCAAAAAAATTGACTGTCTCAGAAAATTATGAAAAATTCACCATTGGATAATTTTGATGTCCGGATTTAAAAAATAACATTTATTTTATCTAAATAATTTTCTAAATATTTTAATTTTAACTTTTAAAATAAAAACCGACATTTATCAAAAATTCACGGGTTTTGACAAAAATGGATTTGAAACCTTTATAAAAATTTTAATTGCATTCATAAAATTATAAGATCATTTATATTTAATAAAAAATTAATTTAATAATAATATTATTATTTTATTAAACTATTATTTAAATCAAAAATCCCTTAATTTAATAAAATATATTTCTTAATTAAATAATAACTAAAAACACCATTTGTACTTTGAAAACTATTTACAATGTATCAAAAATGACTAGAAATTATATTCATTATTATATACAAAAATAATGTACATTAACATAGTAATACTTATTTGTTACATAACCCTTAAAAACAGCCACATAAGACCTAAGGGTAAGGTGTGCGATGGTGATAGATTCTTGGGGTGGCTCGGATAACATCGCTCGAGTGGTAATCTCTATCGAAATTCCACTTTTCCCTCAAACAGTCCCGTTCGAGCTTGACATGGTGAATCTCAGCTTGGGCTTGGTCTAGGGAGAAGCCCAAGGATGCCACCTATTTTCTGTGATCTGACAAATGGGCTTCGTATGGGGCAATTATACTAGATGAGGCCATCGCTTCTTTTGTCTGAGTAAATTGGATTAGTTAAGGTCCCATACTTATAGTAATCATTTGATCACTATTCGACGGCTATATTAACAACGGTCAAAATTATTAACATAAAACCAATGAATTAGACATCTTATAAAAACATTTTTTATAAAGATACATTTAACTAGATCAAGATGGATTTTCCATTAATGAAACATTGGGTGGTTACAAATATTTATTATGATGATAGATGTTCTAGGGAGAAATCTCATGAAGAGTATAATAAATACCATAAAGATTAATATTTATCATTTCCTAATGTAATTATTTTTTAAGATGAGGAAAATGAAAAGAAACATATTAAATTTTTGGATTATATCTTGGAAAATGTTTTGATATTATTGAATCATAGGGCATTATTCATGTTATCTAATTAAGAATGATGTGTTATAAGATAATATTGGAAATATTGGTTAAGGTATTATGGTAAATTTTAAATGATTTTGGTGTCTATGTATATGGGTTCAAAAATTATGATTTGAGTATTATGATAATAATTGGTATTCTTTCGAAATTTTATGTCATGGATGTACATTATGAGGGAATTATTATTGTGGTTATTAAAAAATTTAAGATTAAAATTTTCGTCAATTATTTAAGGAAGAATACACTTATATTTTTTTGGATTTATGTTTAGAGTTATGGGTAACCTTTAAGATTTATATAATGATTTATTTTGAGGTAGTTATGTGTTATTACATTTTTGGGTTTCCAAATAGATGGTATGAGAAAACCATTAAGGATTAAAATTTTCATTATTATTGAATATATTAACATTATTCTAGAGTATTTTGATCAAATTTAAACAAATATTTTTTGAGATATATTTTATATTATTATAAAAAGGGAAACACATCAGAAGAATTAAAAATTGTCACATCATGTATATCTATGGTACCTGATCCAACATCCGAAGGGAAACTCTATTGTGTTTTATATAACTCCACTATGTGATTTACTCATTAAATGAACATTCTTTTTCATTTTTTAATTTATATTACAAATAAATGTTACTTTAATTTTTTGAACATTTGTTTTATCGTATAGAGAACTATGATATTCAAAAATGATCCTATGATTTTGTGATTAATGTTATTTATAAATAATTTTACTATTTTTGAAACCTATATTATTAATGTAAAAAAAATTAGTGATTTTATATGAGGAATAATGGTTGAATTATATTATGTAGTCATATATGATTTTAATGTGGATTTATGGAGATATTTGAAATTATTATCAAATCTAAGATATTAAGTTATTACCGAAATTATGATTTCTACATAAGGCATTAAGAGTTATTGATGTTATTTAGTGATAAATATTTATTTATTCTTTGTAGACTATGTGATAAAATATATATAATTTTTCATATTCAATATTAGTTTGTAATATTTTTTAGGATATTTTTCCATTGATAATTATTTAATGATCAATGTTAAATTTTGGAGGCAAATATGGAATTTTAGAAAATATCATAGTTTTTCATCATATAAATGTTTATTATTAACGTGAATTATAATATTTTATACTAAATATTTTATTTCTGGTTTTTTACAAAAGAAATTTGTAATATATTTTAATCATTTTCTATTTTATGTGATACATTAATGGTTAAATCTAGTGATTAATGCATAATAAATCTTCATTAATACACTACATTAATAGAAAATTATGAATTTGTGAAGGAATTTGATTAAAGGATGAAATAATTCCTAACTTGTAAGTATATTATATTATGAATAAAATAAAGATGATAAAAATATTCCTCAAATCATGGAAATGGATATTAAAATAAAAATATTATTATTTTACCTTTTATATGATAAATCAATGGAGTTGTAACACATTAAAGATTTAAAGTTTTGTGATGGTTAAAATTCTCATGACCACGTACTCTATCACTCTCTATCAGTGATTTGATGTTATGGTTTCCTTATATATACATGTTATTACATCCAAACAATGGTTCTATTTATATAAACCTAGTTATATATTATTCCAGATGAGATTCATACTTTTCTTTTTCTCCCATCAATACGATCTTTTGTAATCACTTTTTATAATATTAGAATTCCAAATTTTATTTTTAAACACCCAAAACACTTTATTTTATAACACATATTAATGTTAAAAGGAATATATTTCATAAATTATTAGAATGTAATATTCTATTATTTTAAGAAAAATACTTTGACATATAGCATACAAGATATAAAACACCGAGCTCAAAGGAACTATGAATTATTATTATTTAAATTTGATAGTTATAAATATGCCATTTAATTTGTTGTAATGAATATTATGAACTAAATTATGAAATAAGTAATTGTATTTCCCTTTTATAATGCTTTAGTTAATATATTGTTATTATACAATTGTTTTTTACTAATGAAATTTTATTTTTCCAAAATATGTTTTCATCAAAAATTGGTTTTCATAATTAAAATAAATGAATTTAATAATTAATTATTCTAATTTAAATAAAGTTTCAATGAAAAAAATGAATTTAATTTTTGAATTTATAATGTTAAAATTATCATAAGATGAATATTTGAAAATATTCGGAAGAGATTGCTTGTGCAATAAATAATGAAAAGTAGAAATTTTTATTAAAACAATTATTTTCTTTTTTTAGGTATCTATAGTGTAAAATTATATTTTTTATTAGTTATAATAAGTAAATAAATTCATTTTTTTTAATTTTCCAATTATGGTTTTTAATGGGGTTTCAAATGCTATTTTAATTTGATTTATTATCAAAACATTTCATAATTTACATGGATATATTTCTGAACGACCATTTTCCCTTATATTTGACGGATTAAATTTCAAATTCAATTATACCACTTAAGTGTTTTGAAATTTTAGTGATAGATTTTATATTTTGATTCTTTTTTTTCAAAATTTTTAAATAGTTCCCTTTTATTTTATTCAATATAAATCGTATCCATTATAGTTTATTTTACCACGGTAAAGGTTAAATTGGGTAATGAATGATTAAAATAATATGATAAGGACTATTAAATGACCCAAATAATTTATTTACTTTTATTTTAGAAATCCTTTCAATACAACCACATCCATGATTTTGTTATAGATCAATTTTTGGTCATTTTAATCTGATTGTAGCTTTCAAAATATTATATTTAAAGAAAAGAAAAAAAATCACACTATAGTTTTAAATAAATAAACTAACATTAGCATTACAAAAATTAAAGTATATGATAATTTATAAATTATAATTTTCAATTAAAATGATATTTTTTTATTGTGGTAATTTATTTTTAATTTTTAGTGCTAAAATAGTTGAGTTAAATATTTACACAATGTTGACGTAATAATTATTCAATTATTGGAAAAATTAAATAGATGTTATTAATATTTTTAAAATTAAAATATATTGATATATTTAATATAAAAATTATTTTTTAGATGAGATATAAATTGTGGGGATGTATTAAAATAGTTACTAAAAATTTTACTTATTTTATTAATGTTATTAAAGTCTATTTTGGAAATAGTAATGAAAATAATCAATAATGATATCAAATATGAAATAATATTTATTAAAATAATATGAAGCTTATAAATCTAATTGAATCTAACAGTATACTATGATACTATTTATGATATCTTCCATGGGTAATTTATAGTCAACCATTCATTTTATTTTATCTATATTGATCCTAAAAACGTAAAAATACTTATTGTCACTTTAAGAAAGAAATGAGATAACAAGTGGTTTGAACCTAAAGATTATGGTAAAAACATTGTAAATGAATATATAATTTATATTTTATGTTATTGTTTCAACCGTTGTCATACTATATTCAAAATAAATATATTCTGTTTAATTTTAGGTCACTGTTAATTTATATTAAATTAATATTTACCTAGATATCAATATTTATCATCCCCTTACATATAAAACTAAATAAATTCTTCACATTTATTCACACATAAAAATAAATCGGGATCCCTTATATCTAGAAGAAATATTATCCTACAATCCATCCACTCATTTTGTTTTTAGTTTTTTTATGCATGATGCCACACTGATAAATATTATGGTTCTAAAAAAAGTGGTTTCCAAAGAAGATGTATTTTATTAACCAAAAAATTTGGTTTTGATTTATCTTAAACCTATTTAAAATCTAATTCATCCATAATAATATAAAAACAACATTGTCCTCTAAATATTGAGATATTATTATTTTGATTGGAGAACCTATATCCTTCTCTATCCTCCTTCAAAAGGGAGTGTAATTAATTGTTCTTGTGTACAATAATATACCGCCTCGTGATCCTGTGTAATTATTTTTCCCTCCCCATATCTCAAGACTAATAATAATTAATGATTAAATTTACAACATTTATATTCATGAAATATTTTTAATTATAAAAATATAATAAATAATTTTTTTCTTTAATATCCATAAACAAAAAAATGATTTCATTGTTTGTGTATATATATGGACGACCACCTCCAAGAAGCGATGTGATTCTTTTTTAGTCTCCAAAACACATGGATGCTATATAATATATAAAATAATAATATTATGTGTATAATATTCTAGTTATTAGTTTTGGATAAATTAATATATACCATCTCTTAATAACGATCATTTAAAAATGACGATCTTATACATGCATACGCATTGACAACCATATCAATTATTTTGACATAGTGAATTTTTCATAACCATCATTCAAGGTTTTTTTTAAATATATCACTGATATATAATTATTAGAATTATATTATGATTATTGCAATATTTTTGGTGTAATAGTGATCTCTTTGACCATAGTCAACATACCAAATTCATTTATGACATATGAACTGAATATCATCAAAACTTATGATTTATATTTAATTGATTAAATAATAATATATAAGATATTATTAAATGAAATTAATTAATAATAAAGATGAAAATTTTTCAAAAGAAAACTGAAAATTTAAAAACGTTTCTTATTCATCATGTTAAATAATTTTTGTGACTAGTCAAACACTTGGTAAGGATATTTCAATTTAAGAACTCACTTTTGAAGATTATCTTGAAACTCACTTTTTTATTCATATCAATGTATTGTAAAAAAATTCAATTATGGTTTTTAAAATTCTCTTAATATTTCAAAATGAAATTTTTACTCACATTTTACTTTTAACAAAAATAGTTTACATGAAATAATTTTCTCATTTTCAATAAAATGCATAATGTTACTTATCAAAAAAAATTATGAATGTAATGTTTTTTAAAATTATACGTAATTTTCAGTTTTTCTTAAATTTATAACTAATAATTTAATTGAAGAATCCAATAATATTTTACATGGTTCTTTTAGATGATAATTTTTTCCTTTTTGATTAATTAAATTTTAAAAAAAATAACTAATTTCAAAATGAGGTGATTATTTTCCACATTAGTTGTAATTATGAAAAAAACAAAAAAAACCCTTATGGTTCATCTTTATTATATTGATTAAGGGTGGTTCCATTATAAACCAATGAAGGTGGGTATGTTACTAACCAATTATGGGTGGTTTCATGAAAAACCTAAATTGAGTGGGTTTTATAATGGCCCTTCAATTCATTTTTATAGAAGTTTACAATATGGTTATTCAATTTAAAGATTTATTATAAGATCCCATCTTTTTCTACGTACATCTATATTTAATTTCTTTTCTAATTTTATTTTTAATTGATGAGTCTTATTTGGAGATAGATATCCTTTTTTGGGGAAAATGACATATGTTTTGGGGATGTATACATGTTTGAATTAATGGAGTCTAGATGTTTTACCATGGGTTCATAGTATGTTGAGAATCAGTAAAGGGGGTTCAAGTTTTTTTATTTATATTTGGTAGAAAAACACCTGTATAACCTTTACATGCTGTGTAAAGGGATTACACTTTTGGTAATGTTTCGATGAATTTCATATTAATCTAATGTGATAGTTTTTAGCATAACCCATTAAAAGGAATTGCAAAACATGTACTATTTTACACACCATATAATTACTAGTCTATATTATTAAGGAATTTCTTATTGTTTATTTTATTTTATATCACAAAAAACATTGTCTTCATGTTCCCAGGTCACCTCCAATGTTTTTTTGGATTGATGACATTCCTAACAGACATACCCTTAATGTGATCAATCGATATTAAGTGGTTTTGGTCCAGTTTTCCTTTATATCCCAGGTATCTCAAGATTTTGTGAGGTAATATTTTTAATGTGTTTTTTGTTGGATTTGGTCGGGATCATTTTAATATAGGATCCTTCTTGAGATCATCCTGACATTCTACCATATAAATTTTTTCCATTAGTAGCATTACTCGGTTTTCAAATAAATGGTGGACATAAACCATAACAAAATGTTTTGATAACTTTGAAGAATGTGAAACATTGTAATTTCCTCAATATAAAATGTAAAAAATAAATTGAACTAATAAATTTAATTATTCTTTTCAGTCCCTTTGGATTTGATAAATTATTGACCTAGCTTTGGGCTACCATTTAGGTGAGCCAACTGTTAAAAATAAATGAGTTGTTTAATGGATAAAATTGAGTTTAACATGAACTATATTTTGGGTGATTTCTCGATATATACTCACATTAACGAGGAATTTTTCTTCAAAAAATTGGAATTTTATTTTTTATTACCAATTGATATATGAAATGTGAAATGGAAAGATGAATTTTATTTTTCATAATTTAATATTGGGCCATATGATGTGATATTGTGATATATATATGTGATTATGACTAATATTCTGATTAAATGATGAAATGATCATATAGGGAGTTGGAAAACTTACTCATTATAAAATGATTTTTTACTGGTCTATTCCCATTGATACAAGCTAAACTGGTTATATAGTAGGCTATACCCATTGATACATTTTGAATTTTCTATCTAGTGGGCTATGCCTAATAATACATACTGAAATGATTATATAGTGGATTGGCCTTATGACACATCATGAAATTTTTATATAGTGGGATCTATCCTGATTAAAGGATGAAATCGTTATATAGATGGGTTGACCCAAACATGTGTGATTTATACCTTATTTATACGATTATGGTTGGAAGGGTTGTAAGACATGCTCAGATACATTCCAGATTGGCACCAAGGGAGGTTATGTTTTACAATAGTTTTATGGTTATTTTTGGTATGGTTATGAGACATGTTCAAAGTCATTTCAGTGGGATTTAACAGGATGTTGATGTGGTATTAATTTAATTGTTTAATTAATTAATACACCTGTTTATCACATTATTTTATAAACATATAACAAGAATAGTTTGTTCCGAAACGGTGGTATCCACCTACTAAGTTATACTCACATCAGATTCACACCTATGTTTGGTACCTATTAAGATTATATGGTTGTGGTTTTGGAAAAGGTAAACAGACCTCAATTTTGATTATTTTATTTCTTATTAGGATAGAGTTTGGAGATGGGACTGACATGGGGTTCAGGACTGGGGTATTTTGAGTATTATTTGGAGTCTTAGATTGTTTTATTTTCTATTACTTCTATCATGAAATTTAGTTACATTCTATCCTTCCAATACATTATTCATTTTTCATTTATTGGCTCATTTAGTTAGATTTTATTTTCATTATTCACTTGTATTTTATTATTTCAATTTTATCCAAACTTTGATATTTATATTATCAGTATTGGTATTAGTTTTATTAATTTGATATAAATCTATAACAATTTTTTATAGTCTCCCCACTAAACTTATCACACCACTAATTATAGCCATTATCCTTAAGTGTATGGGGAGGCAAGCTTGATGTCTCGAAACCAACCATATCTGGCCACATGAGAGAGTGTTGAATTTTGGTATGTTACAAAGTGGTATATGAGGTACATCTGTTGTTCCTATTTCTATATATTTACGAATGTATTAATGGATAATAGGAATTTTCCAGACATGGTAATGATATTTTCCATGAGAGTAGTTGGCCCATGTATGGTGTAAAATAAGAGTTCCTAGGGTGGATTTCTATTTACACTAGTTTCTTATAAATTCTGATATAATTTCACCCAGATTGATTCACATTTTGTGTGAGAGTATTATTTTATAATGTTATTGGTTCTTAATATATATACTCGTGGTTATGTATGGCATGGGATGAGGATACATGAATCCTAATAGGGACATAATGATGTATATTGACATGAATTGTTTACGATAAGTACATTTTTATGTATCATGTGATATATATATTTTTATGAAACTATGATATGAGAAAACTATTATAACATGAAAAATAAAATAAATTATCATTAATGTCATCCTAATTCACTTCTAAGACATTTTCTAGAGAGAACATGAGTTAGTGGTTCTCTATTGTATTCATCTTCTCGGTTAAATTTTTTATTTTATCTAGTGTTCTATGATGTGTGTCTGTTTTGTAGAGGAAATTCCTCCTCTTCACCATTGATGTGAGTGTCAAGTGTGTGTAAATCAGAAGGATCCAAACATATATGAACCATAAAATCCAACAGTTTCTAAGGATCTAATGGAATTTTAGCTACATGATAGCTTCTTGAGGTACATGATATTCAAGGAAAAAAGATAATGTTCTTATCATTCCATTGATGTTTATGTTGATGAGATAGTATTAGCTGCATCATATATATACATTGATTAGGGAGAGGCCCCCAGATTCCATTTTCTTGACCGAGTCAGTCCCACCGATCATTATGCATCTTTTGAAACCTGGATATAGGAGGGGGAATCATTCTATATATATGCATCATGGACCAACCAAGCATTGGTGGGAATGTCTAGAGAAGGAAGGGTATCAGGAGGAGTTATCCTAGAATCACATAGAGACCACGTTATATATCTATTTTTATCTCTATATGTTGAGGGATAAGAACGATCAGGAGTTGATACACATAATGCGGGAATGAATGTCATTTCAGGACTATTTTGAACAATTCATTGACATATAGAACATTGTTCCATCATTGGAAGCTTATGATATATCCATTGAGATATTTTTTTAGGATGGCCTTTTCTATAATATTAGCTCATAGGTGTACATGTTCAATAAAATTTGTTTTTAATATGTGATAAATATAGAACTCCTCATAGAATGGAATATAAGAGAGGCCCCAATCAGCAGCCATGTTATTTTTTAAAGGAAAACTATGAAAACATCTTATTATTTAAAGAAGAATCACTAATACATTTTTAACAATGTGGTTGTGGTTAGAGCAGTCATCCTTGTGGGAATAAATCCCAAGAATATGTTCTATTTCAGTAATATCAATATCAAATCATAGGCCATAAATGAACACATTTTTTGTACATTAATTTGGAGTGCCGTGTTTTTTAATGATTTTTACAAATAAAAAAGTTTTTATAGGGGGAATATAATAACAGAGAAGGGAGTGGTGATCAAGAAAGGTATATGATTATATAAAGGTCTCAACTACTCCTTAGAAAACATGTAGTTAATGTTCCGTGGGATGTTCTGGTCCATAAAGGGGACATGGTACTAAAGTGTAGGAATAAAAGTACTAGGATAATCATATATCTCAAGGGATTGCTGATATAGTATAGGAAAGTGGTTCTAGTTAGGTGTAGTTAATTAAGAATAATATGGATATTGTGGATGCAATACTATATAATTTCATTTGTGTAATGACCCGACCCAACAGGCTCGAGTGGGGACTCCCCAAGCCCAAATCCAATAGGCCAGGGGTTGGCGTCTAGTGATGAGTAGGCTATGACACACATGGGAGGCATTAGCCCAAGGTACCTGTAAACACACTCTCACAAACCCTCCATGAAACACTGAAGAGATATATAAAAATGAAAAGTAAATGCATGCATACAACTATCCCACAACCAGAGTACACTAGAAGTACAAAAGGGAAAAATAGTGCCCACCAAAAAAAAGTAAAAAAGTGTCCAACCTGCTCAGAAGGAGAGGGAAACACTGTCCAAGACACTTGTCGGTAAGCTCCATGGCACAGCTCCGGTAATCACCCCGGTCAAACCCGCTCACTCAGCTCCGCCTGCTCCGTGTCCTCTTGGGACATCGTCGAAAGGCTTGTGGTCTGTAAAAGACACAAACAAGTGAGGGAAAATCCCGTGAATGGGTGAGTATAACAATACTCAACAGGCACCCCAAAAAACCCAAACAAAAGAGAAGAACTGAAATAGATATAGTCCACTCATCCCAGCCAGAGGGAACCCAAACGAGAAAAAAACTCCATCTCGTGACCATCCTCGGATAAACACAACTATTCAGATCAATCCAAGAGTATTCCCATACACACACGTTGACCATATTCTTAGGTATATTCCCAAACATCTATCTCGGACATCTTCCTAGGTATATGCCCAAACATCTACCATAAACATCCATATATACTCAGCTCATGCACCAAGCCATATGAGGTACCGACCTCATCACCAGCAAAACTTCACAACTAGGAAATCACAATCCACGATCACCATAATCCCAGATGACACTCCTCCAGGAGATACACACCATCAAGTCCACATAATCACCTCTGACGGTCACCTGATATATCATGCTCGCCGGGTACCGTCATGGAGGAAACCACGCTGAAGCAAAAAAACATCAAACTCCTCAGATAGGGGATCACTCCTAGCGTCCGCTACGGGATACTAGAACCCACACTGGTATACAAAGATTTCACAAATAGGGGATCACTTCCAGGGTGTTCTTGGGAAAACCACAACCCGATCTAGCATTCATAGATCTCACAGATAGGGGATCACTCTCAAGATCTGCTGGGGGATACCAAAACCCGATCTGGCGCTCGACAGGAACACGTCACTCAGATAGAGGATCGTCACCTTCATAAAGGTGGTCAAGACAATACCAAAACCCTATCTGGTATAAATCGTGATGTAGGGGATCGAACTGACGATCCTGTAACCCTATCGAAACCATGTTCTGTGTTAGGGATCGTATAACCATAAATACCGCAACCCAACTAAAGACCTCATTCTGAGCCGGGGATCGTATACCCGACGATTCCACAACCCTACTGAGCACGACCCATTGCGCTGGGGATCATATTCACGATGATACCACAAACCCTATGGGGTTATCCTACTAGATAGGGTATCGCCGCCCATGGATAAATGGTCACAACGATACTAAGAACATGATCAAGGGAAATAATTCTAGGGGATCCTTATCTAGACCTAATAGAGAGATGGCACAAACCTAATAGATTGAACATCCCATAGAGAGGATCAAAAGCCTATAATAAGGTTGTGATGCCACGCGAACTATCGTAGGAATGAACCAAGGGAGTACCCTCAACCACTACTGGTCCAAACATCGCTAACCCGAGCAACCCGCCACAATGCCACACTGCGCAACACCAAGGCCGATACTGAGGCCACTATCACGATCCATGTGACAAAACACGCAGGATAGGCTGTTTACTCACCCAAAATGGATGCTCGGTTAAAAAGGAACTATTCACCATAGCCAGCCCGTGTGGGGCCCATGAAACGATCCCGAAACCCCCCAAGAAAATCATACCACGACAATCCCCTTGGAAAAACACACTAGATCAACTACTCGTTCATCCAAACCTGAAAACCAGTGAAAAAGGAATTATTCATCGAATCCAACTTAGGTGGGGCCCATGCCTTGATCCTGAAACTCATCAAATGGATCGCACTATTGCGATCCTCTCAGAAAAAGAGACAGGAAGGACTATTCATCCGCCCAAATCAGAGCCCTGGTGAGAAAGTTGGGTTTCTCTAAAAACACCCAAACCCAGCCTCATGGGGCCCTTACCCCAAACAAACTCCCAACACCCGAAAACCATCAAGAAATTTCTATAATAATATCAGGGTCTCAATGCCTATGACGACACGTCAATCAGACGCTCTGGGAAGAAGATACAACAGCCCGAAGCCAAGTAATAATAATATTTTATTATTTTATTCAATGATTCAAGATCCCGGGGCGTGATCCCGAACCTTAAAATTCTCGAAGCCACACTGAAAGCTTCCCCTCGTCGCTAGGGTTGCGTTTCTGCAGACGGAACACCAATCCAACCTCTAGGGAGAAAGAAACGAGGTTTTTAAAACCCCCATATGTGAAAAAGGGGTCGGATTGGCCCACCGCCGCTGGCCCGCCCAGGCCTGTGGCCCTCCTCCACGTGGTGCCCAGCGCTGCTAGGCTCCGCCATAGACCGCCATGGGCCGTCGTGCCGGATCCGTGCTGGCGGAGCTTCCGCGGACTATCGGGGGCACCCCGGTGGTCTCTTTTGCGATCTGAAGTTACCGGCACGACCCTCGGGACACGATCTTCCCTACAATGACATCAAAATGAAGAAATTCACTGAAAAACAGGATCGGGGGGATTAAAACTCAACCACCTACCTCGTGGCTGAAGCTCGATCCAGTGACGATCGACGCTGAAAATGGATGATTGCAGCTTGAATCGGCAAAGAACGGAGGAGGTGGGGATGTTGTTTTGCCTTGTGTCTATGTGTGGGAGGAGGGAGGTGAAGATGAGAGTTCTTTTTTTATTTAAAAACATCATTTAACAAAAACTCCCCCAACCAGACCTCTCAGTGCGGAGGAAATTAGTTCACCCCTAGGGTAAACGCCCCATTCTGAATGTAATGACGAACTCAGATTTTCCATCTGAGACTCCGTTCAGAATTTTTTTGAGCTGATGCTCATAAATAAACTTTTTCATTTATTTATTAAAAATCACTTGGTGGCATTTTCCACAACAGATCCACACCCGCAAAGTTTACACCCCGCCTAGGGTAAACGGAACGTCCAGACGCAACCGTGCACTGAGATTACCGTTCTAAGCTACCATTTAAGAGATATAACACCCCCTCCATGTGCCTAGTATAAAACAACATTATATTTTTATAAACATTATTTCGGGCACACCAGGCCTTCGAATCGCACTCCGTCTTCAAGACTAGCTCTAGAATAATTCATATAAATATTCCAAAGTCTGACAGGGCCAAAACCCATGTCGTTACATCCCCACCCCCCATAGAACTTTTTTCCCCTGAAAAGATCTAATCTCATGTAATGTGACTAGACTCTCAATTGGGTCTAACACACCAGCAAGTTTTCCAACAAACACACATGCCCGAACACATAAATCAGAGGGACTCATCCACCACACCTCAACACTATCCACATTGGGATGCACTGACTCGCCCACACGGTTTTAATCCTTGCATAAAACACCTCTCGTTGGGGGAAGGATCCCTCTTCCTCATGAATTTGAAGCATGACGAACAACACCCTCACACGGTCTTACCAACACCCTGAACGAAACATGAGAAAATAATGGAAATGAAAGTGTACCACTAAATAGTGTCTATCAAACTACTGCAGAAAGTAGAAAGGACACAAGGCGTACCTCTACCCAACCATGGAACCTCTGTGTCAATAGACCCTAGGGAATGTAGTTTTCATCACCCTTGGAAACCATCTCCCTGAGCGTGGCGTGGGCCACATGGGGGTGGGGGTGGTGTCAACTAATACCGCCTACCGCCTTCTGATGCTGTACCTGCTCCGTCACCACTGATGCCACCCTACGGACCTCCTTGCTTGAGTTGTTGCGTCTTCCAAGGCGGTCCGTCGACCGGCTCCCTCTCAGTAGCACGACAGGTTAGAAAATCTCAAGCAAGATGTTCTCGACCATTGCAAGCAAAACACCGTATCTCCTTCGGCTGACCAAAAATTTCCTACGAGCCCTATGAGCCCTAAGCCTCAGATCCTTCATCCTAGGGTTGCCTCCTAAAATGTCAGCCACGTCTGGACCCCTGAGTCTGTCATTGGCTACAAGATGTCGATCCGACTGATGAGGTCCAAGCTCCCGCATTCCCATCACTAACTTGTGGGGTCTGATCATCCAGAAATCTCTCCACCAATAATTCCCGCTCCAGCACTCCCGCATATGTGGGCAGATATAAGGAAACCACATATGCCCAGATGTCCCTACGTAGGCCCTGCTCGAAGGTTAGATCCCTAAATAACAACTCTCGAACCATATCCATGGAGTATCGTGATAGGTCTGTAAACCTCGATGAGAAATCCGACACATTCGTGCCCTCTTGTCGAAGTTGCAGAAGCTCCTAGATCTTCATTGATCTTAGTGTCATCGGATAGAACTATTCCCTAAAGATCCAATCAAACTCCTCCCACGTGAGCATCTACTCATCATGGGACTGCATTACTAGGCTCCACCATTTCCCGACTGAACCCTAAAGAAGGCTCACCACTAGGACCACCATCTGATCTGGAGGTGTGCTCACCAGGCGGAAAACTCGGGTGACTGCCTCGAGCCAGTCATCAGCTGCCTGGGGGTCTGGATCACCCCAGAACCTCAGAGGTTGCTGCTTTTGGAACTCGTGCAGCGCACTTAGCCTGGATGGAACCTCATCCTACACTACTGGCATATCTAGCTGCTCGACTGTTGGGGGCTCAACTGGCGGACCACCTGGAAGTCCAGTGCCAGAACCTGTGCCCTGGTCCACAGCCTCTACACGGGGCGGCTCATCACCACAGTCCTGATGCGGAACCCTCACTGGCTATCATCGTGGAGGCATCCTGTAACACATTCAAGACGCACCACATTCAAAGAGTATATCTAAATAACTGACTCATGAAGGACAAGGAACTACCCAAAACCGTATCATATATGATGCATGTACCGTTTTCCCCTGCGAATAGTGTATGAATGTCCCGAGTCGAATAGTAGGTTATCAGAGTCATTGTGTATGGATACGTCGGTCACCGCACCAACATTGGAGTCCCTGGCCTGAAATCTGAACTCAAAACATCCTAACACTGCCACTATGAAACCCAAACCAAACTCACATCTAGGCCAGCTATGCTCTGAGATCCCAAAGGTGGAACCACCTCTGATACCACTCTGTCACGACCCGACCCAATGGGGCTCGATCTGCCACTCCATAAGCTCGCCTCCAATAGGCCAGGGGCTGGAATCTAGCACCGACTAGCCTATCACAAATTGGGAGACAATAGCCGAAGCCACCTATACAAACACACCCACATAAACCTCCATGCAACAGTATAGAGATATATAACACTGAAAAAGTAAATGCATGCATAAAAATATCCCACAACCAGAGTAGAGAAGATGTACAAAATGGAAAAACAAAGCGCACCAAAGGAAAACTACAAAAGTGTCCAACCTTCTTAGGAGTGAAAACACTACAAAAAACACCTACTGGTAAGCTCCTAGGCACAACTCCGGTAAACACCCTAGTCAAACCCGCTCACTTAGATCTGCCTACTCTGGGTCCTCCTGGGACTCCGTAGAAAGGCTTGTGGTCTGCCCTAGATACAAACATGTATAGGGAAGCCCGTGCCGGGGTGAGTATAACAATGCTGAGTAGGCACCCCAAAAACCCAAAACAAAAGAGAGAAACTGAAAGGCAACAGTCCACTCATCCCAGCCAGAGGGAACCCAGATAAGAGAGAAACTCCATCTTGTGACCATCCTCGGCTAAACACAAATTTTCAGCTCAATCCAAGAGTATGCACATAAATACAATTTGAAAATCCTCTCAGGTATACGCCCAAACATCTATCTTGAACATCTTTCCGGGTATACGCCCAAACATCTACCATAAACATCCAAATATACTCTGCTCACACACCAAGCCACATGAGGTACCGACCTCATCAGCAGCAACAGTTCACAACTAGGAGATCACACTCTATGATCACTGTCATCCCATATGACACTCATCTGAGAGATACACTCCATTGGGCACACACAAACACTTTAGACGCACACCTGAGAGATCATGCTCCTCGGGTACTGTCACAGAGGAAACCTCGCTCAAACAACCAAAACACCAAACTCATCGGATAGGGGATCACTCCTAGGGTCCACTCGGGGATACCAGAACCCATGCCGGTATACGAAGATCTCATAGATAATGGATCACTCCCAGGGTCCGCTGGGGGATACCACAACCCGATCTAGCATTCGTTGATCTCATGGATAGGGGATCAATCCCAGGATCCGCTGGGCGATACAACAACACGATCTGGCACTTGACAGGAACACGTCACTTAGATAGAGGATCATGGCCCATGTAAAGGTGGTCATGAAGATACCAGAACCCTATCTGGTATAACTCACGATGTAGGGGATCGAACTAATGATGCCACAACCCAACAGAAACCACGTGTTGTGTAGGGGATCGTATAACCAACGATACCACAACCCTAGGAAAAACCTCATGCTGAGAAGGGGATTGTATACCTGACAATGCCACAAGCCTACTGAGCACAGCCCACTATGTAGAGGATCATATTACCGATGATGCCACAAACCCTACGGGGTTAACCTGCTAGTTAGGGGATGGCGGCCTGTGGATAAACTATCACAATGTTACCAAGAACATGATCTTGGGAAACGATGCTAGAAGATCCTACTCCGGGCCCATCGGAGGGATGCCAGAACTCCAATAGATTGACCATCCCATCAAGTGGATCATAAGCCTATAATAGGGTTTTGATGCTGCACGATCCCTCGAAGGAACGAACAAAGAGAGTACCCTCAACCACTGCTGGTCCAAACATCAGTAACCTGAGAGACCTATGACAACACCACACCTCACAACTCTAAGGCTGATACCGAGGCCACCATCACGATCCACACAGAAAAACCAGCAGGATAGGTTGTTTAGTCACCTGAAACAAAAGTTCGGTGAAAATGGAATCATTAAACATAGAAAGCCAGTGTGTGTCCCACACAATGATCCTGAAACACCTCATGCAGATCATACCATGGTGATCTTCTCAAAAAAACACAGATGATCCACTACTCATTCGTCCGAAACGGAAATCCGGTGAAAAAAATCACTACCCACTAAAGCCAGCTCAAGAGGGGCCCACACCTCAATCTTAAAACTCATCGAACGGATCACACAATTGCGATCCTCTCAGAAAAACACACAGGATAGACTATTCATCTGCCAAAATTAGACTCCTACTGAGAAAGATGTATTTCTCCGAAAATGCCCAAACCCGGCCTCATGGGGCCCGCACCACAAACTCGATCCCAACACTCGAAAAACATCAAGAAAATTCTTTCATACCATCAAGGTCTCAAAGCCACTGATGGAACGTCAGTTGGACGCTCCGGGCAGAAGATACAACAGCCCGAAGTCGAATAATAATAAAATATTATTATTTTATTCGACGTTTAAAGCTCCCGGGAAACGATCCTAAACCTTAAAACTCCCAGACCCACACTGAAAGGTTTGCCTCGTCGCCAGGGTATCGTCGCCATAGACGTCACGTGAATCTGACCTCCACGGAGTAAGAAATGGGGGTTTTAAAAACCCAGTATGTGAAAAAGGGGCCGGACCGGCCCACTGCCACCAGCCCGCCCTAGCTGGCGGCCCTCCGCCATGTGGCGCCTAGTGCCACCACACTCCACCGCCTGGGATGACACCCCGACGCCCCAGGCGGCTGGACCCCGTACGCCAACATGGACTACTGGGGGCACCCTGGTGGTCCGTTTTGTGATTGGAAGGTACCGGTGCGACACTCGGGCCGCGATCTTCCATGTTATGACATTAAAATGCAACAATTAGTAGAAAAAATGGGATCGTGGGATTAAAACTCAAACTGCCTACCTCGCGGTCAAAAAGCCGAAGCTTCGAGTGCAGAACAACACCGGCGACACCCTGAAGCTCGATCCACTGTCGATCGACACAAAAAAGAGACGACTGCAGCTCGAATCATCGAATAAAAGCGGAGGTGGGGAGCTGGTTTCTCCGTGTGTCTGTGTGTGAGAGGATGGAGGTGTGGATGGGGGTTCTTTTTTTATTTAAAAACATCATTTTACAAAAAAACCCCGACCAGACCTCTCGGTATGGTGGAAATTAGGTAACCACTAGGGTAAACGCGTCGTTCTAAACGCAACTATGAACTCATATTTAAATCTGAGATTCCGTTCATATGTTATTTGAGCAAATGCTTGTAAATAATAATTTTCATTTATTTACGAAAATTCCCCGGGTGGTGTTTTCCACAGCAGACCCGTGCCCGAATAGTTTACACCCTGCCTAGGGTAAACGGCATGTTCCGGATGCAACTGTTCCCTCAGATTCCCATTCCGTTCTACCTTTTAGGAGATATCTTACCCCCACCATGTTCATAGTATAAAAATTCTCCATATTTTTATAAAAATTATTCTAGGCACACATGGACACTGAATCACACGCTGTCTTCGGGCCTAGCTCTAGAATTATTCGTAGAAATATTCCAATGTCTGACAGGGCCAAAACCTGAGTCTCTAAAATTGGTACGATTCTTATAAATTCTACCATTTCTTGTGAGATGTTATATATAGTATAATCCCATTCATTTTTATCATGTCTGTTTTTAAATTTTTTGGGAATGGATGTGGAAATATTGGATGTTGTTTTAAGCATAAACACACTATTGGGAGTTCAATCAGATAATAAAAGATGTTACAAGTTGTGTTCTTTAGAGATTGGTGGTTTCTATTTCCTTTGGAAACCATTTATAATGGAAATTATTGCTTTTATTAGGTTCAATGTGTGGATTGGATAGTTAGATTCTAGGATATTATGGACTATTACAACATGATAGATACCTTTTTAACTCTGGAAGGAGATATCTATTTTCACTAAGGTGATCGGGATCTTTAGGATATTTTTACATGACCGTTTCTCTGTAGATTTGATTGTCACACATCTTAGATACCTATAAATTATATATATGATGGTGGAATTCGACGTGATTCTCTTATCCTAGGGGTAGACCATTTTCAAGATGTATTACTTGAAGATTTCAACTTACCCATGGATGGATATATTTATTTAAAGATAATTATGGAGTTGGATGAAAATAAAGATTCAATTCCACTTAAAAAAAAGTTCCTAGCAGGGCTTCATGAGTTGAAAGTGAATATGGAAGACCAGGAAAGTATGCTTATTATACGAAATAGTACATGTGCTTGGGTTTCCCATGTTCTCTTCTCAAATAATCCTGATGGTACATTATTCTTATTTATAGATTATCGAAGATTGAACCAGATGATTTTCACGAATTGGTATCCTCTTCTATGAATCAACGATATCTTCCATCAAATAAGAGGTTATAAGATCTTCTCCAACATCAATTTGATACCAGGATACCATTATTTGATGACGATACCATAATAAATACCTCAGACTTATTTTATAAGTAGGTATGGGTTGTATGAGTTCATTATGATGTTTTTTTTTTTGAATAATGCATCGAAAGTATTAATAACATCGATGAGTCAGATCCTTCACCCATTATTGGATCAGTTTGTGGTGGTTTTTATTGATTACATATTACTCTAAATATAGTCAGATAACAATCATGATAAAAATATTAACATCATCTTGAGTACATTGGGGGAGCATCAACATTATGCCAATATAACCAAATAAAGTTTCTAGATAGGTAAAATTCATTTATTAAGACATGTCATCTCAAAGGGAGGCGTGTTAGTGGACCCAGAGGATGTTCCAGCCATACTATCGTTAGAGCAACCCAAGATAGTCTTTGAGATTCAAATCCTTCTAGGGTTTTCATGTTATTATTATTACTTTTTATATGAATTTTACAATTTCATAGTACCAAAGTATGGGATGAAGAAGAAAAAGGATAATTTTGTGGGATGAAATGCTTGTGAGAGAAATTTTCATGAGCCAAATGAAACGCTTAGCATAACATCTATCCTCAGTTTAAATGTTGTAGGTAAATTATATGACATTTTTTTCGATGCATCTGGAGTTGGAATCAAAATAATATTTATGTCAGTGTATTGTGTGGTTTATGATGGCTCCACAAAGTTGATTATTCATCAGAGGAACTATCCTACTCATGATTTGGTGTGAGTATCAATGGTAAAATACATGATATGATAGACACATTATCTAATGGGTGATAGGTTTATGATGTACACATACCATAAGATCTCCATGTACATATTTTCTCAGTGTGACCTAATCCTTTGGTAGATGAGGAGGGTTTATTATTTGAAATATTTCAACATTGAGTTGGAATATACACCAGGTAAAGGAAATTCGTTTACGGATAAAATGATTCAAATGAAATTAGAAGAGGTATTACATGATTCACATGATGATTGTTGGGTAATAAACATCTTTTAATACAATCATATAGATGATTATGAGCCACATTGATATGTAACATCATATTTTATACCCATTATACCCATTTTTATACTAGACTAGGATAGAGTAGTTTTTAGATCTATATGGATTAGTTTAGTGAGATAGCTTATATGGTGCGGGCACAATTAGGATGGTCTCTTGGAAGTGGAAATTATCTTCATTTTCTAGGACATGTATTCATACATATGTGTTTTCATGAGAAGCTGATAAAAGAGTTTAATAATTCTAGATGGAAGGTAAATCATCATTTGACAAACATTTGCATTGTTCTCTATAGATAGTATTGGTGTTCAGAAATGAAGAAGGAGGAATTAGGCTTTGTGGAGGTAATATTAACTTGACAGCAAGTTAAAGAAAATAATCACAGTTCAACTAGGATTTTCAATCCTTTTTCTATTCCAAAGTGGAAATGGGATGTTTCCACTATGGAATTTTTTGATGGTATCACCTAGAAAACCATGTAAGAATTATTTTTTATGAGTGATTTTGGATTATCTAATGAAGGTATCCACCTTCTTCAAAATTTGGCTGACCTTCAAATTTTACTATCCCTGCCTTAATTATATGAACATTATAGTGGGATACATAGTGTTATGAGTAGTATCATTTCATACTGATATCCTCATTTTACTATCCATGCCTTAGATTTTTTATGGATTTTTGTGGTTCATGGGAGTTTCATATGTAACTCATGTAGTTTACATATAATAATAGCTTCCATTGATCCATCTTGATGGATCCTTTTGTGGCTCTGTGAGGAATTATATTCAATTCACCTATTTGATGGTTTTAGGTTGGTGAGTTAGTTCTTATTAGGATTGGTATCATGTATGAGACATCTTATCTTGTTTAGTTGAGTAGGTAGTGACTAGTAAATATTTATAGAAAGAAGAAATAAAATATTATCAATCATATATGACCTATAGTGTTCAAGGTTGGTCATTTATTTTTTCTTTTGGGTGTCTCCTTGGATGGGGAAATATCGTATCTGGAAATAGGTCAAGATAACACCTCAGTTTATCAATACCTTCAACATAGTGGATAGGGGTGGTGCAGGGGCATACCATTTATCACTTCTTCAGTGCTACATTTCCATGTACAATTTATTCCATGTGTCACAAAATCAATGATATTATTAAGATCCTTATCACATGAAACACATAGTATACATCAATCTTAGTGTTGAAGCATCCTTTGAAGAGGATACACTATGTATTATAGACTATAGTCATAAGTATCTCTAGGGTAGGACTACACCCTTATTTTGAGTGTAGTGGAAGCATGGGATAGTTCATAATGGGACCTTGGAGAAGAGGTATGATATACAAGCACATTATATATTGTTTTTTTCTAATACCGCACATTAATTCATGGAGCATCTTGAGAATTAGCTATCATATGGTGGGGAGGATATAAGATCCTATAATATTTCTCAGTACCCCTCTTTGAGTTTTTCATTTTCACCTTAATGGGCATGTTTGGATCTGAAATGAAGATCCATTAGTGGGGAAAATGATGAAATGTTTGGGAAATTATATTTTTTTGAATTAATTGATACTGAGCTATGGGGTCATGTGTTACCATGGGTTATTGGTATATTAAGAATAATTTGATGGGGTTTCGGGTTGTTTTATCTAGAAATGTTTTTGAAAGCCACCTGTATAACACTTAAAAATCATGTAATTGGATTACATGTCATGTAATTTTTGGATTAATTCAATATCGCACCAAATCAAATGGATTTTATTGATGTATCCCATTAAGAATAATTACAGGACGTGTAACCAAATTATATACCATGTAATTACCGAAATTTTAGTTTTAATGTATTTCATGTGGTAGATTTTTATTTCATATCATGTGTCTCTTCTTTCTCTCATCCATAGGGAAACTTTTTTTTTTTGAGTTCCAACATCCCATACAGATGTCCCTATTGTGTTATAAACCGATGGAAAGTTGTTTTGGACATGTTTTCAATTATCTACATAATTTATCTTGATATATTGGTATAATTTTATAACTATGTGAGTTTTTTGTTTTGTTCATGATGTGTTTTGTTATAGGATCATTCTTCTGATCATGCTCACCATCTTATTCATGGTATTTTTCCATTAGATGCTTTTTTTATCATTAGTTAAAGGTAAGGGGATAAACATTAAGCATATAGTTGGATAATTGTTATATATCTAAATTATTTCAATTGTGACAACATAGTGTGTGATAGATAAATTGAATGAATTAAATTATTCCTTGGATTACATTTGAATCCAACTAGTTATTGGCATGGATTGTGTCTACTATTTGTGTGAGATAAATCTTGAAAATAAATTTTTTTTAATGGTATACAATTTTTTTATCATGACAAAAATATTGGGTGAATTCATGATATAGAATCATGATGACATATATTATTTTTTGAGATAACTTCTACATTACTAGTTGAAAAAAATGATATATGAAATATGAAATTGATATATGAAAGTTAATTTCCTAAACAACCATTGGTCCATATGATGTGACAGTGTGATATCCTTATTAATATTAATTGTGTTGGGATTAGATGTTGAATTTATTATATAGGGCGTTGTCCTAGTGACTCTTGCTAAAATGATTATACAATAGTATATGACCAACGATACAACAAAATATGCTTATATAGTTGGCTATGATAATTGATACTTACTATAATTCTTATATAGTATGCTATTCCTAGTGAATCATGTTGAAATTATAATATAGTGGGCTAGGCTCCGTGACACGTGATAAAATGATTATATAGTGGGTTTATCTCGGATTAAATTGTGAACTTCTTATATATTTGATTTTACCTTGATTTTTTTGATTTATACATTGGTCATAAGGTTATGGTTCACAAGGTTATAAGACATTCATAGAGTCATTCTGAAATAGTGTCGGGGTAGGTTATGTTTTACCATTTTTATATTGTTATGTTTTCCATGGATATGATACATGCTCCTAGGAATTATTGTATAGTGCCAATACAGGTTTATGTGGTATTAATTTATTTTTTCAATATATTAATAAACATTTTTATATCGTTATTTTCTACAATAATATTCAAACTGGTTTGTTTATTCATGGTGGTGTATACCTACTGAGTTATACTCATACCCTATTTGGTCCTCTGTTTGGTACACAAAAATATTATATGGGCCTAGTTTTGGAAAAGGGTTTATTACATTCTTATTGATTATTTTATTATCATATGTGATAGAGTTTAGAGATGGGACCGCCATGGGGTTCAGGACATGGGACATTCGATTATTTTATTGAGCCTGTTAGTATTTTATTTTTTTATTACTTCTAAAATGAGATTTAGTTACATTCAATTGATTCATTACGATATTTATTTATTAGTTATTGGATTATTCAATTGACTATGATTTTTGGTATTCCATCATAGGGTATTATTTCCATTGCTTCCAAAGTCCGATATTTAAATTATTATTAAATGCATTAGTTTGTTCTGATGTGTTGAATCTCAATAACTAGGGGGTGTAGTCTCCCAACTATATATATCACACCCATGATGGTATTCTGTAGCCTCTATGGAAGTGGGATGTAGGATTGTTGTCTAATAACAAACCCTTTCTGGCCATGTGAGAGAGTGTCACATTGGAGGACATTATAGTTTTTGTTTGAATGATATGGAAATGATGTCTCATGTAAGATACATGTTTTATCTATACATGGTATGTGTTTTATAATAATAATATTTTTTATTGGGGTAACGTAATGATATTATGTTTAAACAAAATTATGATGTACTTTTTTAGGGTTGTAAAGTTTTACATTATAAAAAATTTATTTTCATTTTTTCATGTTTTCAAATAAATAATTATATGTTTTAATATGCATTTAATATTTATTACGAAATCTATAATGAAATGTTTTTATTGATAAGTGATTTCCTGGTCAAACAAATTATTTATTTTTCTCTAATGTTTTTATAAAAATAAATATTTTTAAAATAATTAACGGACTAATGGTTTATTTCATTCATTTTATGTGTCTTTAATTTTTTTGTGTGTTTATACCAATATTATAATTGATTATAAATATTATTATATATGAGTAAGGACATAGATTTTTTGAAGATAAAAATTCTGAATATCTATTATGAAAAGAATATTTTTTATATCATAAAACATTTTTATGTAGGGAAAATTGAAAATATAATGACGTAACCTATTTGTAATAAATATGGGTTTTATGTATTATTTATGTCCTAACACTCAAAACAAAACTAATACATAAATGGGAATGTATTTAAATTAATTATAGTTTAATTTCACTAGGATATTTAATGTTTATGTGTGTGTTCTTATAGGCATGATGGTCAAAAAACATCAAAAATGTAATGGTTATATATAAATTTCAATTTTTCATTTACCACTCTATAAACACAATTGTTATATTTATTTCAATATACAATTTCTACATGCAGTCATCTGATGTACCACAACCAATCCAAAAATGGTTTTTTACATTAGTTTGTTCTATATTTGAATATCCTTTGAACCATGGAATAAAATATAGACATCATGTATTTCTCCAAGTTATAATAGAGATAACACTTACAACCAATCCATATAAATTCATGCGGTTATTGTCACTTGTCTGTTTAACAATATTGATTCCCACCAGAATGTCTAGATTGTTTTTGTATTAACGTATTGATGACTTCCACGACCAAAACTCCCACTATTGTGGGAATGGTAACTGACTCAAGCTATAAAATTATTAAAGATAGAATGTATGAATTCTCCATGTTGTGGACTAATTGATGGTGAATAAGTAGTTCACTAAATTGAAAAAAAAATCTCCAATGCCCATTTATTCAAATAACTCATCATCTTGAAAAATATCCTCCCTCAAATATTTCTATAAACCCAATACAAAAAATACCTATAATGGAATTATTTCTAAAAATATCCATATTTTGGTTTAGTAACTATTCCAAAATAAACAAACTCTACAAAACCCAATATAATCCATACATATAGAATATTAAAATTCTATGTAAGTGCATCAATGGTTTAATAATCACTAATTCTAATCAAATTTGGTTTTCATCAAAGGGATAAACAAAATTTGAAGGAAAATATTCTCATATGCACATATCATGATCATTAATGGAAATTCAATACATTTTACCTCTAATTTGACAATAAAATTAACTACCCTAACAATATATATTTTATCATCTTCCTCTAGCTGATATATGTCCCCTGTTGTCATGGAACTCAAGGACACCACTTTTTAAAGGGGTTACATGAGAGGATTTAAAAAATAAAAATGAAATGAAAATTGTGTTATAACTTTCCCTGGAATTATAATCCACTAGAGGAGTATATGTTCCTTAATGATATATGAGATTAGTGATTTAGTAAGACAACATTAAGAAAAATATATGTTTCTCTAATTTCACATTACGTGGTTTATTTTTGTTGATATCTTTTACTTTTCCTTAAGAAAACACCAAAATTAATTCAGTTAGATATTAATCAATCTTCTCCATTATGAATTGATACTAAATATTTAATTTATTGTACCTTGAATGATGTATGAGAATTTTACTATGGCTTACACAACATGAATATTCAAACCTAATAAATATAATAGAACCAAATTCAAAACAATACTCATCATGATATTATTTCATATGATGTATTTTACTAAATGCATCAGTTATGACAATATATTAATCCTCCATTTTGTATAATAAGATAAATTCCTACTACCTATTATGAAATTAATTGAATGAATTATAATGATAATGTACAAAACCATATGTTTACTTTCAGTCATCAACCATGTAATGAACAAACTCTTATTTTACTGAACATCACTTGAGTGGATACACTACAATAACTCATATCATACACCCCATACACAAGAGGATGCTGACTACTGGAAATGGACTGATGGTGTAACATCCCTAGATTTTAAAGGTAATCATTATGTGCTTAAATGAACTATATTACACTATGTGGAATTTATAATATTTAAATAAAACATAATTTTTTCGACTATGTGTTTTGAATTTCGAAAAGTAGGCATAAATGTTTGTGATGAGTATATTTTTTGGAATCTTATAAAACAAAATTCATTTTTGGTGAACAATAAGCTACACCTATGAATAGTAACATAAACTTGTGAATAGTAAAATAGCACTTATGAATATTAATGTACCCTTATAAATAGTTACTTGTCTCTTTTGAATAGTAATTTACACTTATTAATAGTAACTTGACCTTAAATAATAGTAATGTACCCTTATTAATAGTAACTTGACACTAATGAAATGTAATATACCCTTAGGAATATAATATTGATCCTTATGAATAGTAATGTACCCTTATGTATAGTAAAATGACAATGTATATAGAAATAAAATATATCCATCTAAAAAGTATCAATAAAATATAATTATTTCATAATACAAGTAAATAAATATTTTAAAAATTATTGATTAAGTGTTTGTATTTTTTTAAGTCATATAAATTTATTCACAATTTTTTGATTAATTTAAAATTTTAAATGAAAATTTAATTTCATAAAATTTATTCATAAATAATTATTTTTTTGATCTATTATTATAAGATAATTTTGAGAGACCATAAGTAATTTTTCAATGTTTTAGAAAATTAGTTTTAATTTAAAAATTGTATTTTTCCAATAAATTATTATTTGATTTAAAAATGAAATTAATAATGTATAGTTTTTTTTCCTAAAATATAGTAAATTTTCAAAATCTATACATTGAAAAATTTATAGGGTGAATTTTGGGGATTTATCTATAAGTCTTGAATTATTGATGAATAGTATAATACAGTAAGTTATGATAAAAGTAAAATTATTGTTTTACACCATCATTGGTGATACAAGGCTGATGTAAGACCACTTGTTTTGAACTAAAATGTTATTATTACTATATTAGGCCAGAATAATCCAGACTATACCTATCCTCATGTAAAAATATTAAAATTATGAAAAACAATTATGTAAAATCCCTCCTTTCATCAACTATAATGACCACCCACAATCCCTCTTCCTCTCACACCTCACAAGCCTTGAGCAATGTCTATGTTCTGAGGAATATCCTCCCAAAGGCTCTTCCACACTTCCAAGACTTTTTGGTCTCACTAAGAGGATAAAACCAAAGGCCTTATGGGTGATCTCAACGAGAACATATAATGAATAGTTTTAAACAAGTTTGAAGTAAGACAAACATGAGGTAAGGGAATTATTAAACCAATTTACATTCCTTGGGTTGACCTCATACTTCATTGTTTTTGTTCTATTGAAATTGTTTGTGTGATAAATATTGTTTATATTATATATAATTGTTTGTATTTATAGTGTATATACATAGTCTATCCACTCTATTAAGTCTCACTTCAATTATATGATATTTCTAAGGGGCATTTTCCTTCAAAATACCCGATAAAATTATATTTTAAAAAATTAAAAAATTAATGTTTTTGTGTAATTTTTCATGTTTCATGATTATGTTCTGGTTCATGGATATTATTTATAATGAAGGGTGGGACATATATCTTCCTCCAATTCGTTGGGTATGTTTTTATTGGTGGTCAGTCGTATGGTTACTCCAAATGTAACCGTGATGGTTGCACAATAAGGTGGCCATGAGGGTTACATTATAAGGTAGCCATGAGGGTTCAAATTATAAGGTATTTGAGAGGGTTATATGATTATCTATGTAATTCCACAAGATAAATTTATGGTTTTATTTTTGTTCCCTATGTTTTATGGAAATTTTATGTTTCACAATGTAATTATATATCGGTGAGAATTATGTGTTTGTGAAAATGATTTATTATATTTACAAGTATTTATTTAATAATGCGTTCTTTCCTTCTTTTTATATCCCTTACTGAGGTTATGTGCTCATCCCAATCATTGAATATGTTTTTTCACATGATTCCTTAGATTTCAAAGTACAGTTATGGTGAAACTGAAGCTAATACAATTAGTTATTTTGTAATTAATTTTCTAATCTTTGATTCAATGTATGTATATTTTTTCTAATAGTCCAGAACCTAGACCAGAAAAGTTCCTCGAATGTATAATGAACTGTGTATTTTTATGATATATTTTATACAAAAAAATACACAATAATTTTTAGTATTAAATTCAGAAGCATGGGTTCAGATATTTACAATTGGTATTAGAGAAACGGTGTAGACAACTTTAGATATTAGATGATTTCATTTATTTAGATATTTTTTTTGAAAAAGTATTTACTTTTGAACATCTAGATATTTAATTACATGTAATATTTTCTTTAATTATCAATATGTTAATTCCTTATTATATGTACAATGAATGAATGGAGAGGGAAAAATTCATTTAATATGGGGAAAATGTAACTCTCCAATATTTTAAAGGGAAACACTATTTTCTTAAATAAGCTACTATGTACTATATGGAATATATATTCTATCCATCAAACATAATATGGATGCTTCTGTGTTTCAAATTTCAAAAAATAGGCATATATGGTTGGAATCAGTATGTTTTTTAGAGTGATAGTAAAAATTTATTTTGTGGTGAATAGTAACCTACACTTATGGATTATTACATACCCTTAGGAATAGTAACATGCCCATTATGGAAAGTAATGTACCCTTATTAACAGTAAAATGGCCTAATTGAATAGTAATGCACCCTTATGAATAGTTTCTTGAACCTTATAAATATTAATGTACCCTTATGAATTGTATATTCACTAATGAAATTATAAATAAAATTTATCAATCCTATAGGTGTCAATATGATATAATTATGCCATAAAATAAGGAAAAATAATTAAAAATTACTGATTAAGTGTTGGTATTTTTGTAAGTCAAGTATATATAATTACAAGATTATTATTTATATAATAATTTAAATGAAAAATTATTTACAATAAATAAATAAATATATAAATAATTATTTTTAGGAATATTTATTATAAGAAAATTTTAAGATACCGTAAATAATTTTTTTAATGTTATAGAAAAGCAGTTTTAATTTTAAAACTGTATTTATCAATTAAATTATGATTTTATTTAAAAATTAAACTAATCATGATATGAAAATTATTTTCAAAAAATGGATTAAATTTTTTAATTCTACACATCAAAAAATGGTTAGGTTGTGTTTTCTTGGATATTTCTGATATTCTTGAATTTTTTTGAATTGTAAAATATGATTTATTACGATAAATGATAAATACTTGTTTTAATGCATCATAGGTGATGCAAGGCTGATGTTATCCTTCCTGTTTCAAAAACCAAAGAAATTATAACTATTTTGGGTCACTAGAATCAACGCAACTCATAGTCTTGAACACATATATAATATAATGAATAAAATAATGTAAAATACCTCTTCTACTCCACTATAAATACAACCTTTATTCCCCTCTCCCTCTCACCCCTCTCAAGATTTGATAACTGTCTATGTTCTACCAAATCTACTCTTCAAGGATATTTCCAATGTCAAAGACCCATTTGTCTCTCCAAAAGGCTAAAACCAAAGGCCTTAAGGAGGATCTTAAGGAGAAGAGATCAAGAGGAGGTTGGAACCAGTTTGAAGTAACAAAAACGTGATGTAATGTAATTCTTATCCTAATTTCTATTCGTTGGGTCAAAATTTTACTTAATTGTTAATTTTGGATTAGAATTTTATGGGTGATGAATTTTATTTATATTATGTTTAATTATGTTTATTTCCAGTGTATGTACATATACCATCCACTCTATTAATTCTCACTTTAATTAAATTGTATTTGTAAGTGGGATTTTCTATTAAAATGCTCTTTTAAAATTATGTTTTAAAAAATTTAAAAGTAAAATTTTTTTGAAATTTTTCATGTTGTATGATTATGTTTGAGTTTGTGGGCATTAATTATTATGAAGGGTGGGACCTATAACTCCCCCAATGCATTGTGTGTGTGTAAGTTGGAGGTTGGCTGTATGATTACTACTACATGTGTTACTCCGATGGTTACATAATAAGTTAGTTGTGAGGGTTACATTGTAAGGTCACCATGAGAGTTACAAATTATAAGGTAGTCCATAGGGTTACAAGATTATATAATTAATTACACAAGACACCTTTATGTTTTTATTTATGTTTGCTATGTTTTATAGAAATATCATTTTTCCCAAAGTAATTATATATGGGTTAGAATTATGTCCCTGTGAAAATGATTTCATATGTTTACAAGTATTTATTGACTAATGTTTTCGTTACTACTTTTTATATTCCTTTATGAGCTTCAGTGATCATTCCAATCTTTGAAAATGTCTTTCACTGGATTCCAAATATGTTCAATGGATAGTTAATGTGCAAGTGGAGATAAATCCAATTAGTTATTTTGTATGTATGTTTTTGTCAAATTATCCAGACCCTAAACCAGAATATTTCATCAAATTTATAAAGTACTATGTACTTTTTTGATATCTTTTATTCAAAAAATACCCCACATGTTTCAGTACTGAATCCGGAAGTACTCATTAAGGGAATTACAAAAGGGGCAGGGGGGGCAATTCACATTGTAATCAAAACCATATCCCATTAACATTAAAAAATTAATAACTATAAATATCAAAGTGAAATAGAATATAAACAATTTATACTAAAAAATTATCTATTTTTATACATATTAATAATGAAGGATCCAAATTTGATAAGACAAAATATTTTATAAAAGTTGTATTCTGAAAAATAATGAAATATCTCGGATTCCTCCACAGTCTATCCTAATACCTCTACTAGCTCTAATATCCACTACTCAACTATATTCTCAAGACCCCTCTCTCTTTCCTTACTCTCTACTTAATAATAATAAACACACATTGATATTCCCAATTAGTTTGTGGTTATGAAACTATGTTACGACGTCAACACCCAAGTATTTTAAAACAACCATATGTTCGATAGCATATTACACATGAAACGATGGACCTGAAGAACCAAATATATTTATTTGATAAATACAACAATTATAAAATATCAATTTTATATGATAGAATGAATTGGATTAAATTTATAATGAAACTATGTGTAAAAAGTTTACATAATTTTTTTTAATATTAAATAACCACTTAGTTATCAATAAAATAATTTCACACTTCAATGTTACATTTTCTTTAAAAAAATTATTTTCCCCTTTTTATATAGGAATTGTGAATATTTCATACCATATATAATTTTTTTATAATATGGATTTAATTTTTGAAATTAAATCTTCAAAATAATCATAGAGTGATGTTTTGGGATTTTTCTAAAATAATTTACTCTCCATTGAATAGTGAAATATAATATTTTTCATTGAAAATCTCATTTTTTCAAGAATAAAAAATAATTTTTTAAATGTTATATAATTAAAATTAGTTATATAGTAACTTTATTAACATAATTAAGATAATTTTTATTAATATTATTGTTTAATTTAGTATAAATGTTTTTTTATACTTAATACTACTTTTTAATAAAAAATGATCTTCATTTTATTTTGTGTATTCATCTTAGAATTATTTCTTCCACATATTAAAATAAGAACATGAAAAATATATCAGACATATAGAATTATGAATTCGAAATTTAGTAAAATGGAAACTGTATTTTTTTCAATTTTAAATATATGCAGAAAAAATAATTATCACCAGGATAAGTTTAAAATCAGTAATTATGGTTAAAATAAATGTGATAAGTCATTAAAGGTAAACCAATATTTTTTAATATCATTTTATTAATTTATTTTATCTATAATAGTCAGAAACAATGAATGTATAACTTTTTTTTTCAATTTTCTATGGTTTTATCATTTAGAATATTTATCTTAGAGATAAAGAAAAAAAATGTAATTTTCCACATTTAAGTAACTATAATATTTTGAGCTATGGAAAAATAAAACATATTTTTGTTATAAAATATTATTTTAAATAAAAATATATTAATTTTATAAGTCGAATTTATTTTAATTTTTTTTTGTGTTATGATAATTATTTTAAATACCTATGCAAAACAAACTTAGTATTTAATAAATTATTAGAAATATAAAATCAATGATAATTTTTTTAAAATAACACAAATTGGATGAACTATTTTGTTCCATGAATTATATGTGCATATAATATATGACACTGATGTGTGAATGTATTATATTATAATTTCCACCTATTATTATTGTATTTTATTTTAAATTAAACAAATAATGTATAATGAAATTAATGATATTTTATAACAAATAATTTTTTATTAAATGATTAAAAATTAATAAAGACATAAATTAGGAAAATTGAATGGGATATGGTAGAAAAAGTCATCCATGATCCATTTTTAGTCATTTTGTTATTTATATTAAAATTCATGATTGTTAATGTGTAGAAAAATATAATATTGTTGTAATTGTTAAAAATTTTAACATATGATAAAATGAAATGATATTGGTGAATATATAACCAATATTTTATAAAATTAAATAGATGTGTTTATTGTAAAAAGCACATAATATATTTTAATAATATAATATTATATCTATTTCAAAATAAAATTTATTTTTTATTATATTTATACAATATGAAAATCGAGGATTTCCCAATCCCCAATTAAAAACAAACACATCCAACTATTTACTCAACATTCATCAACCTAGAACTCCCAAAACCTAATCAGGTCCCATATCACCATCTTTATATAGGTTCTAAAGGTTATTTCCCTTCCATAAGACCAGTCTTATGTTTCTTATGAGGAAATCAAAATTATGTCTACTTAAAAAGATGTAATAGATTTTACCAACTAAATCATATTTATTTCTTCTTCTAATTTTTTCAAATGTGTATTACCAATCCTGAAAAATAAATATAGTATAAAAAATATTCTGATATTTTATTATGATTATGGTAAAACCATATTCTATATATTTTCCATCATATGGAAAACTTAAACATTTCATTCACATACGTTAGGAAAACAGTCTCCATGTAGTGGTGCAATTTTTTTTATGGTCTCCTTAGCTGGATGTTTATAAAAAAAGAACTAATGAATTTATATTATATTAAAATAATATATATTATTCAATAATTAAAATATAATTTACACCATGTTTCATTTAATTCTATTATAAAATGATAATATTTCTTGTGCGTACGTTAGGACTACCACCTCTATAAAGTGATGCAATCCGTTTTTAATAAACAACATAGATGAATGGTAATAATTATAGATTTTCTGAAAAAATAAGACATATAAGACATTAAAATAATCCTATATGATTTAATTGTTATGTAACTTTATTATTATCAATCCATCAAAATGTGAAAAAAATGATCATGCGTACATATGGCCTACCATCTCTTAGAATAGTGTAATCAAATATTCAATCTAAATATTTTATAGATGAAAATATATATCTAATAATTAAATATATATATATGTTATTTATATTTTTAATTACATTATTTTTTAATCATTAATGATAATGATTCATTGGTCAAACCGATTTTAGAAAAACATGCATGATAAACAATGTAGTTAACACAAATAATAATGAAATTATTAAATGATTTCCAAAATAGGGTAATAAAATGATATAAATTTATAATATATGATATTATATATGCATATATGGTCCATGTATGTATGTATGAAAAATTAATTTTTTTTATTTTTTAGGTTAAAATGTGTTATGAGGCATGTCAGACATGAGGAAAAATAATTAATCTCCATATTCACACCACAGAGACATATTTGGTATTATACACCTAATTCCACATATGTGATTTATATAAATGAACATTTAATTATTCAAAATGATTATATATGTATTCATAAGGATTTATGATTCAATATAAAATAATAATTTAAAAGTAATTTTCAAAATAATAGCTGATTACATTCCTCTTTTTAATCTGGTTTATTAATCTTCCAGGACCATATTTTTCATAATTGTTATTCAAATTTCTTTTAATTTAATTTTTATTTTATGTTATCCAAAAAATAGGTAATAAATAAATTTTTCTAATATTTCCCTAAAAATTAATTTTTAATATTAATTACAAAAATTCAAAAAGAATATTTTCCTTTTAAAATATGTGATATTAATTAACATTCATACCCCTATAACCATTTTAAACACATTATCATCCTATAAAAGTATGGAATTATTTTATATATATAACT
This sequence comes from Viscum album, assembly GCA_963277665.1. Lineage (NCBI taxonomy): Eukaryota > Viridiplantae > Streptophyta > Magnoliopsida > Santalales > Viscaceae > Viscum > Viscum album. Next base: position 63,068,873 of record OY728136.1, on the reverse strand, counting down.
AATTAATGAAATAAAATTTTACCTATTTCTAAAAATGTTATTATTTTTTAAAAAATACTATATTTCTCAAAGGTGTTTGACTATTGGATTATTGGGAAACTCTATGAGAGCTCATTGAATTGGGAGATCTAGAGGAAAGATCAGTACCCTCTAATAAATTTTAGTTTTCACTTTTTTGGATCAAAAACATGATGGTGGGGAAAACATAATGAATATATTTTCATATGTTAAAACCATGTAATACATCAAGGAATATTATCAATGTTGGGAACATAGACATTACAGAATTCAACGCCATGAAGAGCCTTTTTACAGATACATTAAAAATATAAAATATACTATATCAAAAATGATTAGTTCATTCATAGATAATGTAATATATACCTGAAAATGCTTGATATAGGAAACTAGATACCATAATTAAATATGAAAATCATTTTATACCCACCCATGACATAATATTCTTTAGTGTTAAGTGTTTTATTAAAAATAATTCATAGGTGTATGGTGAAAATTATAGCTATTTAAATTTTTTATTTAATTAGTTAATTTAATGAACTATCTATCTCTATATTTAAAACTATATAAGGGAAAACCTTATTATTATATGAATAATAGTAGATATTTGTGGAGGTTACAGAATATATCATTGGTGGAAATAATCTAGAATGATGATCGATGACTAGTATCAAGGATTTGTTCTTCACCAAAAGTGTTAGTCGATCCCGAAAATAAAAATAAAATTAAACTATTCTTGATTGGTGATATATTCAAATTTATTTTGGGGAATATTCATTGATTTATTTAAACTCTTGTTTGTTTATTCCATATATATCATATGTAAATATTTCATACAATTGATTAAAAAGTTAAATGTTGAATTATAAACATCGAAATTTTTCCTTGATATTATTATTTATTGATAATAAAATATTTTTCCTTATTCATCCTTATCATAGAAATTTATTGAATAAAACCCAAAAAATTGATGATTTTAATTCCTCGTTTTGGTGTTTTGTGAATTTCTCACATCACTCCATGCATGTTCATCAGTAGTGTTTCATTGGGACAGTGGTTTGAAAAATAGATGGTGGATGATTTTGGAACAATCATTTATTAGAGAAATGGAAAATTACATTGGGATTGAGTCATTGATTTATGGAATGAAAGTGATTTTTGGTAGTAGTGTTTGGCTGGGAATTTATCAGGAACAAGATGGTTGATGTTTATAATTGTGGTGGTGGTGTGGTATGATGTGAGGAGATTTCCAACCAGTTGGGTCGATGGATTCTATCCACTGGTAATATTCAATTCCAAGTATACTCAGATATAGGGGTTTATGGCTGTGTTCTTTAGTGGTTTCAATTTAACTAGTGACATCAGTTATGTATAGGGATGAGTTATTATTTTTTAAATTATAAGGTACATGTTGTTTTCTTCATAAGAACTAAGTCGGAATAGTTATGTATATATAGTGTCTAGGCTTTACTTGTTGAGTTAAATATCATAATCTATATGATCTACCCACTATTCATGAGACCCTTATCTATCATTCCTTTCAGGTACATGGAGTGCAAGACTAATATTCCATGTATAAAAACCCCATTTTGTGTACTTACACAATAAGTAACCCATAGAGAATGGTTCAAAATGTACAATGACTATATGCCTAGGAGGTCATGTGATTACAAACTCTATGTGTATCAGGTAACACACTATGTACTTAATAATGTACATGGCCCTGGGATGATGAAAAATTCCTAGGGAAATCATCCCCATACATGCCTTGTGATAAAGATTATGCCTTGTGTAATTCATAACCTGCAGATAAATTGATTGTATACACGGACATGTCATGAGTATATTTTCATGGGACATAATACATGGTCTAGAAAATATGATACACTTACTACTATATTGATCTATAAATTCCATGTTTAACTAGTGAAAAGGCCTTGTATATAGGGAAATAAATTCTATCCAAGACCATGGGGAACGAGACACGATAGTGTTAGAGTGACCCGCTATTTACCCTAATGTAAACATCATATATTAACGAAAGGATTATTTGGATACCCTTTTATTCATAAGAAAGTTATGGAATGAGAATTGATGAGTTCTCTCAGACCATATCTATGATGGATTCTTCCCTAATTCTCTTATTCTAGAGTGAATTTTTCCCACCTTCATGTAGGTTAAGTGTGGCATTTTTTCTTTTCATTAGACAGGATACCCTCGGTAGTCTAGAGTAGGAATCCCTAAATGAGGCATAGGGTTTTTATACTAATTCCTATTATATTAATCCGTATGTGGGTATTTAGGAGTCAAAAGAATAATATTCATGATAATGGTCCCATATCTATAAGATTATTCATTATTGCGGACCGTTATACCCTATTGGCCATATGTGTCATCCCATATCATTATATCGACACCAGTTGACCTCGAGTGAGGTATAGTTTCATTGAGTGTGTGTCTTAGAGGAGTCACCATAGATTCCATGGTTCTTCTTGATGGAAATATTTGGTGCAAACGTTCATTTAGAATAAGGAAATCAATATTGAGTGACCAAATGAGTGAGACCACTTGAATGAGTTCCATTATAGAAGGAAAGCCTCATGGATAGGGATATCCCAGATGATTGTTTCCTTGACACTCCATTAGAATCCTAGGATTCCAGTGGGGACATGACCTCACCATCAGACATGGGGAGTACATATGATCTTACCCAGACCATTCGTGTAATTATTATGGTTATTTGTTTATATTTGTATTGGAATTCCATCAAGGATAAGATCTTCATTAACTCTATTGATTAAATATATGTATTGATTTTGCTGTGTCCTTATTTGTATATTTCTACTCACCCTATCATGGGATATGACCACACATTTCCTAAATTATGTAAATGATAGGTTATTCATTGGAGACTTTGGTAGACCCGGAGAAGTTGGAGCTTATTTGTAATAGTTGGACCTATCATGTTTCTAGATGTTTCTTTTGGGCATCTTCCCAAATTTTATCGGTAGGTTAGGTTATATTTCTAATTATGATGAGACTATATTTGGACCTAATTACGTTTAAATATAACAATTATAGTTGGATGTGGATTACATTTCATTCAAGCATTTATATTATTAGTTGTTTTGATTTTCATATTACATTGTCATGAATATATGATTCCATTTGTACAGGTTGTTGAGGGTAAATCCTCCCATGTGTGTGATTTTTGTAATTGATGTTATTTTCAATCCCCTTACCTATTAGAGGTGTTCTAGAAGTTAAAAACCAAGCTTATTTCTAGAAAATATCGATACAGTAGCTGGTGTTTTGAAAAATAGATAAATGTAAGGATTTATTCTTAAAAAAATTTAAAGAATATATGTCATATGAAAAGCTAATATGTGAGTTAACAAATATTTTTTAAATGAATTTAGGGTATATAAATGTAAATTTCTTATATGTATAAAATTAGATTTAGAATAGAATAAAATATCTAGATTTTGAATAGTGTTAGAAAAGTTCAATTTAGTTTATATACTTATGAACTCTTGATCATGAATAAAATATTGAACACTTTTAATCCCCACTGAGATATGTAAGATTCATAAAAATCATATTTAAATGTAACAATAATCTATTGACATAGGAAAATATATTTAATAAATATGATTTTTCTGATATATATAATACTGGAAATCTCTTACAAAAAATTGGATTTATAACCATAGATTTGTTATTTGAAATTTATACAAAATGGATGAAAAATATCAAAATAAATTATTTATATCATGACCTAATAAATAAATAATTTAATTTTATGGGGTTTTTATGACCCCTGACTATTGATAATTAGATATTTCTAGAACATGACATGTTATGAATAGATGTTTTGAATTATGGTATATAACCATGCCCGAGCCATTATATATTCTCATTTATGAAACATGGAAGTTATTTATCATTTATTTTTTTATAAATGAGAGAGTTACATTATTTATTTTTATTATGTGATATTTTAATAAATTCCTTGGGACATAAAAATTGAATATATAATGATATTTTATAGTTATTATAAAAGTAATTATAAATTTGGAAAATAAAAATACAATTTTTTTTGTATATAATATTAACACAAAACTATTTAAATATATGTATATTTGATGAATAGATAATTGATTACACGATATTTTTATTTTAACTATAATTCCATGAATTGATATATGTATATATAGATATGTTCATACAATAGATATGAAATTATTCTGAGTATCAATGAATAAATATATGAAATATATACTACAAGGATAAAATTATAAGTTGTGGAGTTAGAAGGATATGTCCAATGATATCCCAATATAATAGAGATTGATATTTATGAATATGGAAGAATTATTCATGTTCATTATAAATGGTGATCAATATGTTATTTAGAAATTGATGAAATTTGTTTGACAGGAATGTTGTAGTTTCAAAACATTTACTGGTAATTGATGATATATGAATTAATGGAGAATATCCAATGATATTAATGCGATGAAATTAAATTAAAAATAACATGTTTCTCAAAAATATGTTTTTGGAGGATTATACCTTTATGAATGATAAAAGTTTAATAAAAAAACCACTTGATTAGAGAATAAATAACATTCATGATGTTTTATAATAATCGTATTAGGTGATAGTAAATTTTATATGGATATGGATATAGAAAGTATCCTAAGGATTTATATGGAGTAAAATAAAAATTTTGAAGGGTTGGTTGAAGGATGATGACTATTCATAAAATTATAATCACTTATATAAAATATAAATAAATTATGTGTTTAAAAACTAAACACAAACATAAAAATGAGTCGATTCAAGCATTGAGTTATAAAATTCTAAAAATTCCTCATGCAACAAACATTTATTTACATTCTGTATTACATATGGTGTTGGGAATTATGAAAAGGTTAATATACCCATATATCATTATCCATAAATAGCTTCAAATATTAATATAGAATAATTATTTATATAATATGAATATCAATAAAAATGTCGACCATTGATTCTCCACCCCACCTTAGTGTTCGCACATGATCTACTAAGAAAATAATATTATTTAATTTCCATGTTTTTTAGATATTTCCTCGGAAGTGGTGTCTATATGGTTCTTTCATATGTGAAATACTATTTTCCACATGATGCCTCTAGAAATCATTTTATAAATAATAGTTTTTTATAAAAAATAATGTGGTTTTTGGTTATTTTAGGAAATTATTATATAAGATTTTAGGATTAATTAACCAAGAACATCCCATATATAATACACTTCCATCATTCTAACATTAATAAAATTTCTATTTAGATTCATTAGTAGGGCGGTACACTTGAATAATCACGAACCTAGATATGGTCCAAGAGTTTTGAGTCATGTCATCATTCATACATGAATATTACTATGTAGAATTATTGCATCATTATGTAATATCTTTATTTCATTTCATTTATAACATAGACTCATAAAATATCCTAAAAGATGTTGATTATACAAAAATAACAATATATATATATAGTATTAATACTTATTAATGAAATATTATTAATATATATATATATATTAAAAATATGGTTATTCAATTGATTATACTAATAAATAATGAGATTAATTTCAAAAATTCATGGATGATGAAAAAATAACATTGAATAATTTGTAATTATTTGATTATTGATCGAATTTATATTATATATTTACTTTCATTTCCACATATGTAATTCATTTTCAATGAATGTCATGATACATTCATCAATTTTTAAAATACCTCCAAAAATAAAACATCAATTCTAGATAAAATACAATTCAAGGGATCATTAATCTATTAATTATTATAATAGAATTATTATCTTCCTATCATTATATTTTTCAATCATTTGAATTTTACAGTGGATATTATCAATTATAATGAATGATAATTTTTTTACCTTTCTTCCAGAATAAATGATAACTCATTAAATTCTAATTTATTTTAAAACACATCACTTATTTAATATTTATTTCATTATAATCATGGAAAAGTTTGAGGTGTGGGGTTAGAAAAGAAAAATTAATTTTCAATATGGATATCCTAAAAATACGTCCTTTCTATAATAGGGTATACTGAAAATTTGAAATTATATGTGAAATAAATTTCATTGCGGCCTAAAATTAATAATGGGGGAATTATTCATTTTAATTTTATTTTTCATTGTTTCAATAATTATAAAATTAAAATATTAGTACCATGCTCTTCCAATGTATCTCTCCTAAATGATTGTAGAAGAATTAATATGACATATTGGTTTATAATATAACATAGGAAAGATATATAAAAATTAGTAAATGAATCATTGAATGAATAAATTTCACATCAAAATAATGCTAATTTATAAGTGTTAAGATTAATAAAAATATATCATATATTCAATCCTTTTTAATGAAACTCAAAATAAAAACATCAATCATATTCTAAAAAATATCCTCCATTTTATTTAAAAAAAATTTCATGAAAAATATAAATTTTCTTATAAAGAAAAATATTTATATTCTCTAATGAAATATCTTGGGTCGATAATGGTAAAATAAGGATTTTATTCAAATATTTATCCGCTAATGATTTATTAATCATTCTCCATAAATCTAATCCACGTTGGAAGATTTAAAAAAAATATAAAATGAAATATAATAATAAAAACTTCAAAATTATAAAAAAATGTATTCCTCAATATATATATATACTCACACATACATATATATATATTTTTACTTATTTTACATTGAATTAAAGTGGATTAATTATATTAGTTGCAATTTTCCATATTTACTATGTTTTGGTGTGTATATTAAAATATTTTTTAAATATTATTCACTGGAGATGTTTGAGAAATTATTTTTCAAGTATGGTTATTATAAAAAAAATAAAATTTTCACTATAAAATTTCAATATTTTAGTTTTATTCTGATACATACTGAGAGAGGAGGGGAGAATCATTGAATAATATGTTTAATTTAATTGAGCTTTTCATTACACTAGTTAGATCATTTGGAACTGAGTTGATTGAAAAACAATTCAAAAAATAGTAAAATGTAATTAAGGAATGAAAAAAATACATGGATCAAAATAAAGGGATAGTACAACAACCATTCTTTGATGAAATGTTAGTAATACCAAATATACTATGCATAAATATATTTTGTGTATAAAAATTATTTATCCATTTACACTCTATACTAGGATAACATAAAATATAATTACATAAGAGTGATTATACATCCTTCAATGGCTCTATTCCATCTACTTGACATTACAAACTTCCCTGATTGATGTATTCTATAGTTTATTAACATGTGGGTATCATTTAAGTTATTAGGGAATATTTTTTTATTTTATTAATATGATCCTATATCTAAGGTATTAATTTGCAAAATATTCCTCAGAAATACCTTTTAATGAACATATTGTCAATAACAAATCCCACACAACCTTATAGAAAGTGTTTGAGATTAATTCCATTCACCACATTTTCAAACACGTAGAAAACATACTTACCCTTGTGGATTGTTCAATAGACATTGTAGATAATCTTTTTGACCAACCTTTATAAACTGTATAATAAAACTCTCATACCATATACTTTCCATCATTGACTACACACAGAAAAATCATTGATAAACTCATTTTGTACATCATAATTATTCCCAAAGACCACACACTCTATAAAACTATCATCTACTCAACATAATAAAATGTATCTCATAAAATAAAATATATATATTTTCCTATCAGACTAATATTTTTAATTTATAATAATCCATAATTTATTATTTAATGTGTATTTTTTAGGCAAAACCCGCATTTAATCAAACAAATACATTAATTATTTTTCAATACCTAAGACCAAACACTTCTAATCACAAAACAATTATTCATCTTATGATAATATAAATATATATTAGACCACGTACATGACTCTATAATTCTTCAAAAATATTTTTTCTTACACTATATACATCCCATGAATAATGGGAACATTGATCCGGATCAAAAAAAAATCTCATATCTAACATAATGACCTCCCATTTCAAACCATGTGCTTTACATCACGGTCTATGAAATTACCTAAATTGATGAAATGTGATGACATTTAGAATTAGTCATAGTATTATGCATGAAACATAAATATAAAACAGGTACCACACTACACAATATGGGATTCCTTACATCACAAGAATTCCATTAACCATCATCTCTAAATTCCAATATTTCATGATAATAATTAAGCAAAACACTAGAAAAAAAACCAAATTAATGAAACAACATAAATCCCTCATAAAAAATATGATTATATTTAAACCATTATTAATTTCATATAACATCATTTTATCAAACTATAAATGGATACCTGATGACAAAATATGAACAGAGCCAACCATATTAACAAACATTGGGTCTTACACATTCCAATATACATCACAATGTCTGTATAATATATAATTTACCATGGAATAAAATATGAAATAAATACATGGGAAATAATAATGTTGAGCGAAAATGGAAATATATCCAAAAATTGAAAATTTGTTGGAATCCCATGACATTTGAGAGACAACAACATTATCTACACCATCATCCTACTATAATCACACCTTTATGAATTACAAATCCATAGAATATGTGATCAATTAAACCACATTCCATAGTAAAACATACTCTTACTCTCTTAGTAGACTATTTTCTTGATAATTATCTATAAATTCATCTTCATATAAGTATCCTCAAATCCTAGATCATCTTTTTTATAAATGAAAATTAACATTATCCTCCAATGATTGGTTTCCCCATGCATGGGGTAACACCATGGTGAATTTTCTATGTGGGTATTTTTCCCTCTCTCTGATGTCACTACTATCCATCGAAAACCCAAAATATATTCTCATTCCATTCATAATTGAATGCGTTAACGTAAATATTATATTATCCATGATTATTATAGATCTTTTGTGGCCTTATGTTGGTTCTATAAATAGTTCTTTATTCATGGATAAACAATATTTTCCCATATCTCTCCTTTTTTTGCTTCTAATATGATTTAATCATAGAAAAAATGAATATTTAATACAAAGAATGTTATTATAGTGGTCCATTATCTTTTTCTGGATAGGTATGGAAATCTATGATGGTTTATTTGATGTGTAATTTAGATATAAGGTGATATGTGACACCATAATTGATGATTATTGTGGATAAAAATGGTTTTTGGGTATAAAATGTGTTGGGGTCTTGTGAAATGTTATTGTTTTATGGGATGGTTGGGTGATATGAGGCGTAATATAGCATTATAATTGATGTTGATAAAATAAATATTCATACATCACAAATATCACATCACAAAGAATCATAATTCCAACAAAGGATTCCTCTATAAATCATTATGTTTCTTTATTGGGTATATATGTTTTGTGAGGGTATACTTATTTCCTAGTGTGAGTCTCATTGAATAATATGGTCAATAATGATATGTGTCATATGTGTAGCTCCCATAGGCATTACCAATCCATATAGTGATGGAATATTCATCATATTAGTAATAGATATTCCTTTCCATTAAAAAATCCACTTATTTCCCAAAAGTGAAAAGTAGACAAATTGTTTAATACGTAATGATTTAGGTGTTATCTAATTATAATCCACTCTATGAAGAAAGTATATTTAGGTGATAAATCTCCAAATAATGACCATTTCATTATTTAAATTTTATAAATTATTTAATAGTTTTGTAAAAATGATTTATATAATAAAACCACATCACATGAAAATATAATGTAAGAAAAAATGAAAATCTAGCATACATTGTTTTCACTATCAACATTATCTCATTATGAAATTATATTTACACTCTGAATGATATGAAAGAGTGTTATCCTAATTAGATTAAACCTTTTCCATGTGGGAGAATGTTTAATAGTGTTGCCAACTATCAAAATACTAACTTTCATTGAAAACATATACATTTATTTTGATCAATTTATAATTATTTATTATTCTTTTTTCATAAACCAATTACAGTTTGTTATCAATCAAAAATGATATTTAGTAAGGGAATGAATCCATTATTATTATTTGACTAAAGTTATATATCTATATGGTCATACTAGAAGATATGAAATAAATACAATGTATGATCATAATAATTATCCTCTACAACTCATAGAAAAGTTTTTAGGTTCATGAAATTACATTATATAATTTAGACCCACAAATATTGATCATTTCTATTGTATTAATGTTGTAAAACCCCAATGTGATTATATTTTTATTCATATTTATCGAACATTTAGTATGATGAGCCCTCTAATTCAGCTCTCTTATTAATGAAGATAATGAAGCAGTATTAGAATGTGATATTGTTGTTATATCAATATATAAGAATTCTAACTATGGTACCCCTTCTTTATTATGGATGTGGAGTTAACTTTTATTTAGGAATAAATAGAAAATATTAAAAATAATGAATTATAACATGTCTATCATGGCTGAATTAGATTAAATGGAATGTGGTGACGATATTTTTATCATGTGGTATACATATTATCGTCACAATGGTCTAGACAGTGGAGAAAAATATTATAACGACAACATTAATAGATGTAAAATTACCATAAAATTTAAAAAATGCTTGTAGAAATTTTTTGGGGGACATCTGTTCATAATTTAAAAATTAAAAAATGTCTACATAATGAGTTTTATATAGTTTTTTGAATAATTAATATAAATAATAAGATACCCATGTTAATTTCAAGATGAATTATTTTGTTTTGGTCTCTATATGTAAAAGTAAAGATGATTGAAAATCCATCATTAGGGTATCTATATTTCAGGGTTCATGATAATTTATTTAGTAATTATTAAAGGAGAAGTGTGTTTTAAAAACATTTTTTGACTAGTGATCTCATCTTGAAATGGTAGTAAACTTGGAGTATCAGTAAAGCAGCTTTAAAATTTTCTACAATGTTGAAAGCTTAGTGACTATATTTCATAGGACTATTTTCATTCAATATCATTAAATTATACCATTTCAATGTTGAATATAAAACCATAGGTTCTCTTTTTAGTTAATTTAAGGAATTATATGAACCTTGGGGATGTGAAAAAAATTTATTTTAAATGGAAACAATAATTTTTTGCAACAAAATAGAAAATAAATTTTAAATTCATTGATTCTCCATCCCTCTCATGGTATTCATTTTTATTTTGAAAAAACAAGATATATTAATATTGATGGTTCATTAATTATTTCTCTCTCCCTAATATGTAATATAAAGAGTTATTAATGAAACATTATCCAATAATATTATGTCATGAAATTTCTATGTATTGGAATATAGAATACAAGACTACATTCTCTTTTTGGGGAAAAATGTGTACATGACTACTATACATGGAATCAAATCTAGCATTCAAAGTGGTGCACTATATGATATGGATCAAAAGAGTTTTCATGTGTATTAGATTGAGTTTAATGAAATATGGGGTTCATTAAATAACCCTACTTAACTTGAGGTGATTTCATTATAAATATATCATGAAATATTTGAGAAACATTAAATTATTTATAGAGGTTATCTGAATGATAAAGATGTGATTTTATAGGTTTAATATAATATAATCAATTGATTGAATATAGTATTGAATTATATTTTTAAAAAATTATATGATGGATGATATGAGTGAACATAGAGATGGAATAAATTATTTAAATCCTGTAAAATAAAATATGAAAATATTACCTCCACATAAAAAATTAAAATATTGTGTTTTTGAATAAATATATAATTAGGAGGTAAAAATTTTTCTTCCAAAAAATAATGTAATTCCATAAAATATGGGGAATTATTATAATTAACCAATTTCAACAAAAAAAATAAAAGAATAATTTACTGAAATAAATAAACATTCATTACAAGTGAACCCCCATTAAGAAAAAATGAATGATATGGTTTCTTTTAAATCAAATAATATAAATGGTGAAAATTGATATTTATGCATGGTCATGGACATGATTTTTTATGTTCAAAAAGTTTATTCATCAGGATACTAGGAATCATAATATATTTAAGGGGGATGATGAGGAAGAAGAACCCATGAAGAAATAGAAATCAAAATAGTACTCATGGTCTTAATTATTGATAATTTACATATAGAGGTAAATGATGATGATAATCTGGAATAATAAATGTGGTAATTGATATTAAATTCACAATTTAAGAAAATTAATTAATTATTAATTATAATAGATATTTGACGGATGATTATTTCATGGAAATATATGACAATAAGTCATATTCCATCATGATGAGAAATGATTAATGATAAAATATGGATTCAAATCATTGATATAATACTATTAAAATTGATATTACCAGCCATTAAATATCCAAAGGTTTTTTATAAGAAGAAAAATATAGGATTGACACATTTTCATAGGTTAAGTGGTTCCCAAACAATAGGAAATACATAATTAAGCTTGATCACAAGATAAAATTAGTAATAATTAATTGAATATCCCATAAACCAAGACCTTAGAGTTTTATTTATTATATTACAACAACTAAAATTCATGAAAATACAATTGGTTTAGATAAGACATAAAATTATACACCCATAATAAGGTGTTTAGTGAAATTTTTAATACCCAATATATTAACTCCGATGAAAAAAATATTTTAGATAAAAAGAAAAATGAAAATTACTGGTAAAATTTAATAATAAAGATATGATTCATGTATTTACTTTTTTATTTAGATAGGTTTAACCATAAAGAAATTTAATATTCATCAAGGGAGTAGGTAATGGTTCCAATAGTGTAAAACCCTAAAAATTATATGAGAAAAACTTTCTATTTCATTTCATGTGTGACACACAATAAAAAGTGAAGAAAGAAAAATAAAATCATGAAAATTTAGGACATATTATGTATTTAAAATAAAATCAATCTATTTTATATCTTCTAATGCAGGCAATACTTATTTATCTCATATTACACACAATACTGACTTTGTTTGATTACATTCATTACACGCTAGATTGAGTTTCAATGAATATGATTAATGTTAGTATTTAAAATGAAAATTATCTCTTATATATAAAATATGAAATTATAAACAATAATAAGTAAATTATTAAAATAAATATTTGAATTCATTGGTTACTAATTAATTTAAAATGAATACACAAACCAATTGAAAATGAATGATATTTTTTTTTAAAATATTTTTATTCACCAAATGAATATCATTTTAATAAATTAACATAATTTATGTTACAGGTGACAATTATTAAATTAGTATATTATATATTCAATATTTTTTTACATCATGCGATTGATTTTATAATCATTAGATAAAATAAAATAACATTTTATGCATACGAGATTTATTTTTATGAAGGCAATTTTTCCTCCTTTAGATGTTGCAGTTGTTTTGAAAATTAAAATTATGATCTTTTATACATTTTATATTACAACATAAAATTCATTTTTCAATTATTAATCTAATAATTATATTGGGTTTAATTTTTGGTATTTTCTAAGAATATTCATTTTTTGATGATAAGTGAAAAATATTTACATTTAATTGATAGCTGAATTTTCATTTAAACAATTTAGTATGTAAAATTATATATTATTTTTTAAAAAAAATTAATATTATTTAAAATATACTCCTATTAATATAATTAATTTCATTGAAATTATTATATTATATTATTTTTACATAAAAATCTATGAAACTTTTGGGCATTTTCAATTTAAAAAACATATTTCTTCTTATATATATGAGATTAGTTTTATACCAATTATTCCAATTCATGAAGTTCAATCATAAAAAAATATTCTATACAATGAAAATCATAATTTATAATACATAATAAGGTAAACTAAATTTTTGACTATATTTATTGATGAAAATAGTTATTATTAATTTCAGTGATTAAAGGAAAAAAGATATTACATTGTGGATAAACATATAATATTAGGTTTAAGAAAGACCCAATAATATTAAGAACCCCATTATATGGCCATATTTCAATCATAAAAGTAATAATATATATTTAAGTCCATTATTGGGTCCTTTTCATAGGTAAACACGTTGTTACACATAACAAATTTCAAAAAATGCCATGTGTGTCCTCTCTCTAACTTATAAAAGTAATCTCCCTCTCTTATCAATTTTACATTATAAAATCACATTGTTTTGGACAAGACCTATCCAAAAAAAATTAACACATTCCATAACATAATCCATGAATCCTTATCCCCTTAATAAATCCAACTTATGAAGTCATTAGTGAAAAAATAAGGAGGGTACCCAAAGAATATGAAATTTCTTTCTAAAAGATTGAGGATTATCAAATTTATGTCCTTGATCTACCTTTAAAATAACCATCAAATGAGATCTTGTATCAACATAATTTATTGTTTCAATTTGTTACTTATCTATTTCATGTGTTTCATCCTCGTTTCCCCTCTATGAAATCATTATCCAATAATGATTGGAAAATGATTTTTATCACCTTTGATATTTATGATTCCCCCCCACCATTCATCGCGACAATGGGGCCTTGATTCTAATTTTCCCGGGTAGGTATAAACACAATTGAACCCCCAGGACTAATGGAAGTAACTTGAATGACACAAGGATTGACGGTTTGAGGACTAATTGATAAATGATCAAAATGGTGTTCAGTAAATAAGATCAGTTTGATACTGTGGGTGTGAAATTTTTTATCAAAGGTGGGTTGAGATCTTATTGGGGACCCCCATTTTCTTAGTTTGCATATAGTGATGAATTGTAGTGTGATAGGATTGAAATTGTGTAGTGTACATGCATGAAATCTCATTTTGGGGGCTACTTGGCATGAATGAGATAGTGGATAAGCTCAAATTTATATTGAGGTGGTCATACATGACCAATGTGATGGGAAATACTAATAATATTAATAACAATACTAATGGTGTTGATTTGAAGAAAAGGTAAATTGTTCTTTTTTATTGTTTTCATTTTAAATAATAAGAGTAATTCTGGCATTAAAAAAATTATTGGATATTGAAATTGAATTAATTTAATTTAATAGGAGTTGTATTATTAATATTTATTATTATATTAATGATATGAGTAATTATTAAAATTATATGAAGATGAGGAGTTGAGTTCCATATGGGAGATGGGATTGGAAAAATGGACATAATAATGGTAGAAAAAATGATATATTATTATTATTATTATTATAAATGATAATAATATTGTAGTTGGGTTAAAAAAATAAGATAAAGGGTTAGAAGAATATGAGGTGGTACCTTGAGAAGGCCTCATGCACCCCTTGAAAGCCTAGGTGTATATCATGGAAGTGGTTTTAAAAAATAATATTAATAATTATATTATGATACTATTATATTAATTCTAGGTTGTAAAACATGAATAAAACCTAACATATTCAATCAATATCGTGTTGTCCGGATTTCATCGGCAACATGAACCTAAAATCAAGATAGTTATTTGAAAACCAATTTTGGGTACAATTTTTAGACTCATGCATCTGGTAAATTAAATTCACTATAATAATAATTTTTTTTGAAATATCTTATATATTATACATCTTCTTCATATGGAGTTGGAATGATGAACCATAAGTGGAAACATGCCCCTGAAATTGAGGTGGACATTTTGAGAACAATATGAGATATTTAATCACTATTTTTGGATTATTCAAACAAGCACCAATCATGCATTATATGGTGAAATTTAACTTTTTATAATGTTCTAAATTTGGTAAAGTGAATAGACTATCATGAGTATTTTTTCCATGATGATCACGATGGTGTGATCTGTTTAGACACCTGGGGATGTTTCTAGAGTCATATCAATGGAGTTACATTTTTTCAATTTGGACCGACGATGAACCTCATGCATTCATCAGGATTTTTGTTGATATATGTTTTGTACAACCCATACACAATGTGTAGTATTACATATCCATCTATCCATGTGATCAAAAGGACAAACCCAGATAGTATAGGATGATGACAGACTGTGTGGGTCCCTTACCTGTCATGTACTTCATTATGAATCTACAATCTTATGTATCTCCTTCACATGAACTCGAATTTTGGCCCATGAGAGACATATCATGCCTATTTTTTATGGTAGAACATGATAGTGCCCTCGGTTGGGGTTTTGGATATATGATATGTAATTATCTAGGAATGAATCTTAATTAGACAATGCTCGATGATGGTAGAGATCACATAGGATAAGAAAGAGTCATTCTGTGTTGTACCCTCCAGTAGAGCTGGGTATTGGGTGCTCAAAATTTTTCTTATGGTAACTTATAATAGAGCTATGTAGTGGGTCATAGATGTCTTCTATGTGGTACCCTCCAGTTGAGCTACTTTGTGGGTCCTTGATGTATTTCGAGTTATACACTCTAGTTAAAAATGAATGTGGGTTATTAATTTATTTCAATTAGTATCCTCTAGTGATATGGGTATTGGTTCCTTGACATCTTTTGAGTGGTACCCACCAATTGAGTTGGTATGTGGGTCCTTGACGCCTTCATAGTGGAACCCTCCATCTTCATGGGATTGGGTCATCAACTACAACATATTGAGTACAATCCCCCTGAAAAACAATTATGTGGTCCTCTACTTTGAGTTTGAACCGCCAATACTATGCTTCACATCGATGAGGTGTGGATGACTTGAATGGCGACTTCTGTATAGACTCAAGAGATGTTGGGAATCGTTGTTAGACATATGTAACTATTGTCTACTCACCTTCCAAAATGGGTGAAGACTCATGTGGTATCCCATTTGTTTTATGTTCTTTTCTTCTTATTATTTAAGGATTCTACCATCCTTCTAGGGGAGGAAAATAATCAAAATGTAGTTCATCTACCCACTATGTTGAACCCCCTTGGCCTGGATGAGGTTACACATCATCTTTTTCTGGGGTGGATCTGTTATATAGAGATCCCCTTACACTCTAATTTGGGATTATATTGACTAAGAATATATATATATATATCTTTATATATGTATATATATTTTCACTTATTGTATTTTGTTAAACTATTTCTAGGAGAGGAGAAAACATGTGGGGTATTCCATGTGAAATCCATGGTTACCTTCTCATGGTAGAATGATTCTATTTTCCTTATATTAGTGGTAAAGTCTTGATGTGTATTTCACCTACTCATCGTGTTTATCCTCTTCTGTTTGTATGAGGTAACATTCACTCTTTGTTTTGGTTTACCTATTATCTTTTAATGTATCTTCCATCTACTGTCTTTCTTTTCTTCTTCTATCTCTTACTAACCCCCATCGTATTTCAAGTTATCCTACTAGGCATGTATATACTCACCCATCCATTGGATTCACCCGCATGTGTCATGTCTTATAAAATTGATATATAGTTCAATGGTGACATGAAACAAGCTTAGGGATATTGGGTGTTTAGACCAGATTTTGTGGTTGTATCATGGGATTTTTGAGGTGGGATCTCTTTCAGCTATTCAATTTTATAGATTTCTGTTAGGTGGGTATTTATTTCTAGTTTGTTTTTTCTATTTTCCATTTATTAATTAGTTTACACAACCTTAGTTTAGTATTTTCTATAATTTACAAGATGCATGGTTTACAGTATAGTATTTTTTTTATCTTTTACCCTTCCCCACTACACTTTTTACTCAAGATGGATGTGTGTGTGAATACATGTACAACGGAAAAGGAATCCCCATGTTTTCTAGCCTTTGGAATTTTTTTCCAATTACTGGCCTATGGTGGTGGGCTTGGGGAAGTCATGGATTGAGACTAATATTTCATTGGATCAAGATATATTTGTATCAGATAAAGTTAATTCCTTGCAACATTATTCATACTATCCCTCTGAAGAGTACTCAGTTTCATTTAGGGAAATAGTTTCAAAGTGTCTCGAATTTGGTATGCAAGACATTGTGTCCTTTACTGGGGTGGGTGGATAACATATCCATTCAAAAGGATACTGAATTCCTTCTTATTGACACTTCATATAAATACATTCATTAAAAGGATCAATTTTACATGCATCGTATAGGATTGAATATTTTACTGTCTTTATTGGGTTAGGTCATTATTTTTTTTTATATATATATGCTTACTTTATTGTGGTACATCCAGGACACATTCCTGATTCCTCTGAAATCACAACCAGATATGATACTATTTCTATATTTTGATAATGATTTGATAAGTGATGAGGCCTTAGTTTGGGGTTCATCCCATATGATCTTTTATATTATTTGGGTAGGTATAAGCACCCCCAAATGTCGAGCAGCAATTGGTACTGGCATAGTAGTATAAGGATATGTGTAGTCTTAGCACACCTCATTATTTTCAATTCTATAATCTTCAGAGGTTCCTTTATAATTTATTCCACTAGGAAGTGGGGGTTTTTCATGAGTTGGTTATCCGAGTTTTTATACATGTGAACATCCAGAATGATCAAATGGTGGTATGCACAACCTGTTCTCTTCATAAGATGATAATAATTATTGTGTTACTAGAAGAGCATGGGCCTATAATGATTATGAATTTCTGGTTAGGGAGACAAAGATCACCCAGGTTTCATGTTGATCCATACTCACTTCTCTAGTGGTTGAGGTCTGGCCCGATCGTATGTCTTGTATATACATATTGTATGTGACCCCATTCGATGGTGGTCTTCATGGTGATACTTTTATATGGTGGTGCAACAATTCAATAGATATTTTATTATTGATGTTTTTAGTGGATTGAAACATTAAATAAAATGGGACACATCACCCACATAGAAATGTTCTTATAATGAGATATAAAACCATAGGAGTTAGTCTGTACCATCTCAAAGTAGATAATATTTAGGCGTGGTGGGTGATTTTCTTTGTATTGTTTGTCTGAGGTGCCTCGGATGTGATAAGATATCGGAGTGAGCCCTATTTCTGGTGAGCATGTGGGATAGGGAATGAATATCATCATGTGGTATAATCTGGTATCTTAGTGGTTTCAAGTGTTGTTCGGAGAATGGAATGCATCTCTACTACTGTAGTTGTAGATATAGAACAGATTTTTAATCCACAATTCCATGGATGTAGTCCCTATTTGAGACATCGAGATACCAGTGCTGGCCTTTTTTCTTGACCCTTGTAATAAAGGATCTTGTATAGGGGATCTGTGCTCAAAAGTTTCCTTGAATGTCATGACATCACTCTGCACTTAGAGAGGTATCCTTCATGAAATATTTCTATAGTAGTAGTGAGAGCCTACAATGTTTTCTTCAGTATGGAGCCGTCATAAAACATCCATTATTAGATACTTCCACCCAATATCTAGCTGTGTTTTTGGGTTGTGGCATATATTTTTCTTCTTTAATGAGGTGTTATCCTTGGATGAAGCATGATGATCTCAATGATAGAAGGTTACAGTATATTAAATAGTTTCTTAGTATTATAATGGGAATGGTGGATGTTTTGAGCTCTCATATCCCCCAAATTTTTGAGGGGAATGGTGGAAACATGTGTTTACCTTTACACTAGGAGATGGACCTCTGTACAAACATTCATAAAGGATAACTTAATGTTTGTGCTATCATATCATATGACCCCAAGGGGCTATGAGAGATAGTGGTGTGGATGGAGGGTTTATATAAGTAGTTATTCTTATGACCTAGTGTTTTCACATGGGAAAACATTTTTTTCTAAGAAACACAAAAGATCATGAGGTCAGGTGTGGGTTGATTTCATCATTATCCATGTGACACGAGTAATAGTATCCATCCCCAATAATCATTGAGTTCTTTGAGAAAAGGTTTGGGGTGTAGTGGATCTCATAGGTTGAACTCTGATTGGGTTATCACTAGCTCCTAGTTTGAGAGTTGAAAGTATTGATCATGGATTCCAATAGCCATTGTGGTCGCTTTGAGTTCTTTGTGATACCCTTTGGCATACTGAACACCAAAATATAGTTTTGAAGACATATGATATGGATCCATAACGTTTCATAGATCAGTATGATATAGTATTTTGAGATGGAACTCACTTATCCTTGGAATCAGATTTGGAGCGCACGAGACTTAGGAAGATGATACAATTAAATTTATGAGAGTGTTGGTCGTATGATTTTTCTCGTCGAGTATGTTCTAGATTCGAAGGTCTGCATTAAGGGATATGTATTGATAGATATATTTGTAATAGTGGACCCTATAATTGTTAAAGATATGTGTGATTAAAGGTCCTACAAGGAATGGTATTGGCAGAGGATGCTCACAAGGAGGTTTTCTATCAAATATTATCAAGCAAGGTGGAAAAATATTTGACCCCAATGGGTAATGATGGTGCTGCATACCCCTAGTCATTGGTTGTTACCCCTATTCTTTCTCAGTGAGTTAGGGAGGAACAACATGGGTACATTTATTGAGAGATTGTTTATGACCAGATACCCTAATAATATTCACCATATGGATTTCGTAAAGAATCCTATCATGTCATCATTTTTTCAGGATGGATCAGGTTCCAATCACAATAGAACAGGATGTGGTGAGTGAGCATCAAACTTCTTAATTTACTATACAAACTAGTGTAGGGAAGTTTTCTGGAGGATCAATATACTATCTTAGTATCCCCACTTTTATCCTTAGTTTGTGCTTTTTAGGGATGATAAGCTTTAAATAATGGAATAATTTATAGACTCTCATTTTTTGTGTAATATATTAGAATATTTCTAGATATATTTTAGGAGCTATGTGCTGATAAGGTTTGTAATTCTAGGGCATGGTGAGTATGGAATTAATTTTATTAAAAGGATAAATATAATTTTGTAGCGCACTTCTCCTGGGTCAGCCACAGTCAGGCGCAATAGAATTGTTAATTTATTTATTTTATTTATTTAATAACCTTAAGTCATATAACTCAAAAACAGAGATTCATATGGGAAATATAAGAACCCCACTAAGTTCATAATGAAGAGTTTACGCTTAGGGCACCCTAGTGTTGGTTGGAATGGGACATTCAAAAGAAGTAGTCATTGGCAGGAACATATAATTAAAATAATTAAATTATTCATTTATTTATTTATTAAACAACATTAATAAATACACTATAAATACCCTCTTATTAAAATTTCACAGGGTTTTGATGCATAAACCATTATAAATCTACAAATACGAGGAGAGAGTCATTCATCATAAGATTGATACCAGACAATGAATAGTGATCAGATCGAGGTGATACGATATGTGGTGGACGAAGTAGATAATTCTTCAATAGTAGAGGATGTGTTATTCTCTATTGATCGATCCTTAATCCATGTAGGACTCATCAATTGTGTTTTACACACATTTTTTTGACATATATTTCATGATTAATTTGGTTTCCTTTACTTGTGTTGAAATGAACATTCTCATGTTCCCTTGTATCGAAATAAATTATTGCATCAATTAATTTATTATCTCTTCCTTGTATAACACTGTATCTTACCCACTATGAATTCATTCTCCAATAATTCTTGACCAATGAATATTTATAGCCTTTGTTATGTTTCCATGTCCCTTATTATTCTTTTATTTATTTATTATTGGACCATGGTGTCACGAATCGACTTTTCTATTGTGGGTTCGAGCACGGTTAAACACTAGATTCCTGGAGGATTCACAAAAAATACATGGATTGATGGTTTAAGGACAGATTGATAAAGGAGTGGGATTATATTTATTAAACTGATCATCTTGTTACCATGGGTGCGTGCTTTCTTGTTAGAGTTTGTTTGAGATTTTATTGGTGATCCCCTTTTTCCCATTTTTGTTATTGTTATGACATGCGATGAAATGAGATTGAATCTGTGGAGTAGTCATGAAATAAATCTCAGGGTGGGGCTACTCAACATGAACGTGATGGTGGCCAGGTTCAGATCATTGAATAGGTGGTCATTTATGGTCAACTCGATGGGTGATAATAATAATATTATTATTATTAATGGTGATGAGTTCATGAAATATTAAATAAATATTTTCATAATATTATAATAAATAATTATTATAATAGAGGCATTAATTTTTTTTGTATATTAATGTTAAATGTTTTTAATTTAACTAGAGTAGTATTGTTAACATTGTTCATGATATGAATGATATGAGTTAATAATAAAATAAAATTATGTTGGGGAGTTAGGTGACATATGAGAGATTTTATTGGAAAATTGGACATGATAATGGTAGAATTAAAATGATATATTATTATAATTAATATAAATGTAAATAAAAATGATATTGGGTTCCATAAAAGAGAGAATAAATGGTTTGATGAATATGAGGAGGCACATGGAGAAGGCCTTGTGTGCCACATCAAAACCCAGGTGTGTCTCCATGAACACATTTTTAAAAAATAATACTAAAAATATTATTCATATATAGTTATGCTTATTTTGGGTTATAAATCTTAATCCAAACATATCTTATTCAAATGACATTGTATTTATGAGACATCCATGGAAGCATGACCCTAACATAAAGGTAGTCATAGTAAGACTGACGTTGAATACCTTTTTCAGACTCATATATTAGTTTAATGAAATACCCAATCATAATAAAACTATTTTATATTTCAGATTCTTGTAACTAAAACATCATTTTCATATGGTGTTCGAATGAAAAACCATCAATGGAATCATGAACATGACATTGTGGTGGACATTTTGAGACCAACATAAAATATTTAATTTGGGTCTGGGGATCAGGCCAAAAAACCTCGATCATGTGTTATATGGTGATATGTGAGTTTTTAAACGGGTGTCTTCTCTAGAAAATCGATATCATATCCTAAGATTCATTCATAATGGATCACAAAAATGTGATCCTTTTGGCCATCCAAGGCTTTTTTCTAAGGCATGTGAATGAAATCACGTTTTTCCCTTTGGACCAATGCTGAACATCATGTGTTTATCTGGATTTTAGCTATGATATGTCTTATAGAACCGTTGCATTTCTTTTAGTACTACATATCCATAAATCCATATTCTATCAAGGACATGGCCTAACAGTATAGATTGAACACAAATAGTGTGGTTCCCTTACATGAAATATAATCTTTAATGAATCTTAAATCATCCATATCTACTACATTTAAACTCATATTTTGGCCCATGAGTAGACTGTCATGAGTGTTTTTATACATAGAATGTGATGATAGTCTAATATTAATATTTTAATATATGATGTTAAATTATATTTTCATTTTTCTTACAAAGGAGACCCTCAATGATGGAAAATATTTTATCGGATAACCCGAATACCTTCGGAGTGGTACACTACAGTACATATGGGTAGTTTATCCAAAATATCTTCTTTAGTTGTACCCTCAAGTTGATCTATGCTGTGGATCCTCTAAGTCTTCCAAGTGGTACCCTCTAGAGATGGTCATTTGGTCTAAAATGTCCTCCATGTGATACCCATCCAATTGAGCTCGGTTGTGTGTCCTTGACCTCATCTGGGTGGTAACCTCCAGTTGAGATGGGTAGTGGGTCCTCAAAGACTTACAAGTGGAACTCACAAGTAATGTTGGGCAATAGGACCGTGACACCTTTTGAGTGGAACCCCCCATCATCAAAGGCGAAGCTCCTCTACAGATAGTTACAGAGTGGATCCCCCGTGACACACTTGGGCACAATCCCTCTAATTTGAATTTGTATGTCCTCTACTATAGTTCAATGACATGGCATGGCTGACTTGGATGGTTACTTATTGAATGATTCATTAGATTTTGGGAATCATTGATTGAATTCTAAAACTTTGGTTACTATTCATCAATGATAGGTGAAGATGCATATGGTATACCATATAAATTCCTTTTTTATCTTCTCATGGTTGCACGAGTGTACCCTTTTACTAGGGGTGGAAGTGACTCGATGTGTAGTTTCTATACACATCGTGTTTAGCCCCCTGTGATTAGATGAAGTTACTCTCTCTATTCTTCTCTGGTTGAGGTATGAGATGGACATCCCCTTACTCCCTCATTTTTTATTCTTTTGACTGAAATTATATATATATATATATATCCTTATTTATCCATTTCATCGATTATGTTACTCTCCTTCCAAGAGATTTGAAGATGCATGAGGTATTAAACATGATTTCTATGTTTAGATTCTTGTGGTTGGATGATTCTACTCTCCTAATATATGTGGTAAAGAATCTATGTGTATTTAATCTTGTCACCATGTTTATCCCCTTGTGTTTGGATGTGCTTACAATCATACTTGGTTTTGGTTGAGCTGTTCACATTAACTATATCTTAAATCCACTTCATTTATTTTACTTTTGTATCTTTTACTACTCCCCCTTTAACTTATAGGGAATCTGAATTGGTATCTATATACACACCCCTAAATTGGAGTTTCCTTCACATGTCATGTCTTATGAAGATGACAGAAAGGTCGGTGGTGGATTTAGAGGATCTTAGGGATACTTAGCACTCAAACTATGTATGACGGCCATAACATGGTATTCAAGAGATGGTCCCCATTTCAGCTGGTTTCATTTCATGTTTTCTATCAGGTTGGGACATATTACAAATTAGGAGTTTCTTTTTTCCCTTCACATTTCAGTTTATATTTTTGTACTTTTCTACATTCTAGAGTTTTATGCATGCTTGTTTAATTTATATATGTGTTCCTTATATTACTCACCCCCTATAGTTTTTTATAGATATGACTATATTTATGCGTATAACTACATAAGAAGTAGAATCATTGAGTTAGTTATTCATAATGTGTATTTTTCCATATCTAGGCATATGGAAGGGAACTTGGGGTAGTCATGAATTGAACCCCGATTTGGGTCAGCTCATGAAAATATCCCCTCAATGCATTTGTAGGTATCATGGGACAAACTATATATGGATTAGCCATGGAATTACCATTTATTATCTTCTTGGCATGAATAAATTATGGTATTAGATTGATGGATTGAATCCTTAATAGTATTGGATGTATTTTCTTGATGAATTAACAGTGTATTTTTGATATTCGTCATTTTTCATTCCATAATTATGAGTTCAGTTTTTTATATTGCATATTATAATTCAGTTAGTTAGAATATCAATGGTAAAGATTCATGTCCCAATGATCATTTATATGGAATCATTTTACCTCTTTTTATTCTGGCCATATTATTCTAAAGTAAATAATTTAATGTAATGTTTTTTTAGTTATATACCTTTCCATTTTTAGTATTCCATTTTTATATTCAACTTTATACTTGCCCTTATAGTTAATTTGAGCTCACCCATATTTTTTTTCCATCCCCAGGATACAATGAATCTTTCTATGACTAATATTCAAGGTTAATCAAGATTTAATAATGTTATTCTTGAAGAAAATTATGTTTTAATGTTTTTATTCAACTATAAGAAAAAATAATGTTTGTATCTTGTTTACCAATACTAATAAACTGATTTTACCTTTGGAATACGATTCCTTTTATATAATGGAAATGTAATTGTAGTAGCCACTAGTTCAGAGATTTTGGGGTCAGGGACAGTATAGTTGTTATCATACAAAATTTATTAGAAACCTTCAGAACTATATTTTGGATAAAATTGACTATAGAACAATACTATAAGGTAGAACTTCAGAATAAGTATAGTAGAATATCCAAAAAAACCATGTTTATCATTATAATATTTGATGTGAATAAATTATTCAATTTAGGTTAACAATTTAACGAGTCATGGGATTATAAATTATGATTTATAATGATAAGATATAATCTATTGCATGGGGTTTTTTTGAAATGGAACCAAGTAGAAGGAATTTGAGCCTCAACAATGCACATGATCAAGAGAGTAAGATTGATTATATCTCCTATTGGATCAAGAATTTTTTTTAAGGAAACCGGTATCCCAAATGACTTCATCATATGTATACATTGTATCATGTTTTAAAAAGACAATGAAAGGGATATCGAAGTATTATGGATTCAGAGGGAACTATAAAAAGAAAATAGAATAGTAGAAAAATATAGAAAAAGGGAAGAAGGGAATAAATTATAATCCCAAAAGTGATCATTGTTGAAAGAAACACTAAAGTACTTGGTTAAAAGGATAGGGTGTTATTTTAAAGTGTAGAGATATTGTTGACCATGATTTATATTTCATGAGAAAGAAAAAATTTCTAATTTATAATGATTCAATAGTAGAGATACGGGGAACTCTATAAATGAATTCCTGATGAATCTGAGGAATATACCTTTGAAGAAGCTAAAGAATCAAGATAAATATTATTCAATGGAGATAAACAAAGATAAATGATTTATGTTATTGAGTATTGATTCAATAGTTGTGTCATTTTATTATTTTTTCAATGACATACTAGTTACGAGAATCATGAAATATATAGGGATTGTACTATAGTACTATTTCATAATGGATTTGATACCACATGATTAATGGTACTAAGAACCAAGAAAAATGATTCAGTAAAATGTACAATTTATTTTATGGAAATGATTTATGAAAATTCAACCCTAAATTTTCTCTTTATGTTGAGATAATTATGGTTTTATAAATATATTATTGATAGGGATAAAGAAAATTGGATATTACAGACTACCTTGGAACTAATTATAGAATTATTGGAAATGTGGTTATAATATCATTGATGGATTTTACAAAATTTTTGGATTTTTGGAATATATCTCATGACATATATTTTACATAATGAATAATGAAGAATTCATGTTTTCGATAGGGTTTTATGATAATTCATTTTTTCGATAGGGTTTTATGATAATTCATGTTTTTCCATGTTTTAAGAGAATAAATGTTAAAGGAATGAGAATACTTCGTAAGTTTAGATTGCGAGAATCATTATTTTCTCTATAAAATGGAATTTTTTTTAGTAATATTCATTTTAAATATGGTATTTTGTTTTTTGGAAGAGTTTTAAGGTAATCTATTTATTGCAGAAATTAAGTTGAACTTCAGTTGTTATTAGATAAATTTTTCTAACCATTTTATTTATTAATGACATGATGAATATGTTGTCACTATTTTATGTATCATGTGATTTTTTAATATGTAATTTTTGTGCTTTAGGCATACAAGTTATTTTTTGATATCCATTTATTGATGTAAGTGATGGATTTTAAATTTCTAAAACCATAACCAAAAGAAGAAATTATTCTTATTGAATAGAAACATGTCATGTAATTAAATTTCCATGTATTCATAGAGAGTGAAAAAAATCAACTATATGAAATATTTTCTTGAAAAATATGTAATCCATATACCTTCATTTTTTATTCGCCGATGGAATTTTAAATCCTAAAATATTTAATGTTTTCATCCCTTAAACATTAAAATTATCAATAAATTTATTTCAAAAAATGTCATAAATAACACTCTATAATTTTTACACATTTCATACATACCCATATCTTCATCTAAAACCACTGTTCTCATACCTAGAAACATATTAAAGATTTATTTTATATGGCCTTCATCCTCCCCATTCTATCTTATTAAGGGTATATTTTATAAAAACATTTAGGATGTGGGTTTTGGAATGATAGAACTTCCAAAATTAAAACCCTGCATTTCCAATATCATGTCTAAATTTTGAGGATTCAATTTATTTACTATTGGAATAAAGTAACACACCATAAATTATAAAAGAATTAAATTTTATTCAATATCACATATAAAATGATACACCAAGAATAGAAAAGAATAAAACATCCACATACATTATGATATATTTAATATTTTAAATAAATTAAATATATTATATATCTTTCAATATACATAATTTTGAGTAATCATTCATTACATTCCACAGTTTCATTATTTGATGTCTTATGTTAAACATCAGACGTAGTTTTAAATAAATCAATTAATATTATTATATAAAATTAAAATTATCTCCTAAATTATAAATATGAAGTCATAAAAAAGAAAAAATTACATATGAAAATATTTTTTCATTCTTGGGTTAAAAAATAATTATAATAGAATATAAAAACCAATTTAATATAAATGAACAGTTTTTTTAAAAAAATTATACAGAAAACGAATAATATCATAAAATATTGAATTAATTAATATTATTGGTTCCTCATAATGAATTTTATATATTATATAATCAATAAAATGTTTTTATACTCATCCAATAGATTTTATAGTCATAAGATATGTAAATATCCAATTTTACCCATAAATGGTGTATTTTCTAAAGGCATTTTTGCAGCATTATAATAGTGAAGTTGATTTAAAAATAAATTTTGACACATTTAAAAAAATAATTTGAAAATAAAATATACATATATGGAAGAGTAATATCAAAATTATATTAGAGTGATTTGTGGTATTTTTCTCAGAAGTGTTTTTTTATTAATAATGAAGAATACTAAATTGTAATTAAAAATTGAATTTAAATCTAAAAACAATATAATGATATCTGTTATTTTTAATTGGTTTTAAAGCTAAATTACAATAAAATAAATTATATTAATTAAATTCAGTTCATGTCAATATTATTTTAAATATAGATATAAAAACTTATTAAACTTTTGATTATTTTGGCTTTAAAAACCTGCTTTCTCATTTTGTCTATAGGATTGTTTTTAAATTAATTTTTTACATTTTTATGAAATTAACTTGAAACAATAGATACCAAAATTTGTAAAATATTATTTTATAATTTCTAATATGTTCAAATTAAATTTTTATGTCTTTTTTAGTGAAAATAGTTTAAATTAATTAAAGCTACTAAGGTAGAAAATAGTTTATTTAGTTGTTAATTATAGAATATAAGTCGTATGAATGACCCAACCCTTGACCAAAACACATTGTATGGAAATAAATCAACCTCATACCTTATGGGATATTGTTTTCCTAATATTGGGTCCTCATGTTAGGTACAAACTTGGGTACACCTAACTTCTTTTAAAAAATTCCATGTGTGACCCCTCTCACACTTATAAAATGCCTCCCCTCTCTTCTACACACCAAACCATAAAACCAATTATTTTATTCCAATAAAATCCCAAATAAATTCCCAAATTATCTACCCTTTTCTAATAATCCATATATTTGTAATAATTCTATCTTATGATGGAATTAGTGCAAACCTAAGTTGGATACCTGAAGAATAGGTAATATTCTTCTAAAATAATTTTTTTTATTATCCACCTCATTAAATTATAATCATACTATTATTATAAAATGAATTTTAATATTAAATATAATTAGATTTTTGATATGATGTATATTACCTATAACTTATCACACTTTTATAAAATGTGTTATGAAAGATTCCTTTGAGCGTACAACGGACTACCCCTCACAAACCAATGTTGTTATTTTTTCCATTACCATCATTAAATGTTTGAAAAATTGATGGGTTTATATTTTATATTATATATATATATATATTATTTTTTATTTTTTATTAATCTTTTGGAATAGTTATATCAAAAATACCTCCATGATTTTCAATGATTGGGGATCTCATAACGTAGCTCACGTGTACGACGAACTACCGCCTCACAATGTGATTTGACTTGTTAATGAACTAAATGTAATGTATTAGGTATTATTTTAATAAAAAAATGTGATATATATGAAATAATAATGATACATGAACAATTATATATATATATAATTAAATTTTCATTCTTTTAATTGGACAAGAACATTGAAACATTGTTCATGCGTACGTACAACTAAACATCTCCATGAAAAGTGTATTTAATTTCATATTACCTATTATTATGGTTTAATATCAATAAAATAAAAAATTAATATATATTATAATAAAATAATGTCTTACATTATGGATTAACATCCAAAAATAGTGAAAATAATGAGTGATTATTAGTAAACTAGTGATATGATGTTATAAAACAATAATATATGATATTATAAATATTAATATGGTTTTTAAAAAGATATTATTATATGTAAAACCATTATACAAGTTGTTAATTTTAATTCAACCAAAAGCAAATGTAAGGTGTGCAATTTCATAACTCAATTTATACTAATTGTTTGAAATATATAATTCTATGATTATAACAGGATATGATTATGTGTGTAACGACTTAAGATTATATTATAGTTTATCACTAATATTTTATGTGTATTTATTGTTGATACACATAATTTATTCATTTCATAATTCTCACTTCACTATTATGATCATTTTTAGGGACTATGCCACTATCACATTCTAATTGAGATTATTTATTCATGAGATTCTGTGAAAGAAAATTATATGAATATTGTTTTATAAAATCACTAATTTTTATCTCCTCTAGGGATTCATGATCTTTTTTAAACGATTGATCCATTTTACCACTATCTGGTATATAAAATTAATGATATAATGTTTTAATAAAATTTCAATTCATTTCTTCTTTTAGTCAAAAATCTATTTTTTGTACAAAACAATGTTTTTTAAAAAAATTTCTAAAATTGATTCTATAATAAATTAAAATATATTAATTAAAATAACTTTTTTATCAATTTTTTAATTTTAGAATAAAAATAAATTGTAATTTTTATCCCATTCAAAACTAATCATTTTTCTAATATTTTACCATGAAAATGAAATTGTTTTTATAATAGGTATAGGATCACCCACCGATATTACCATCATGTCATTGAAGATTCTATTGAATGTTTATGAGGATATCTGTTATGAATTTTTCTAAAAAAAATATTTTCAATAAGGTGTTTTTATATCAATAAATGAAAGGATAGTTTCCTATATAATATTTTTATTGTTATTTTATGGTATTTCAATTTATTAGTGAATATAACCAATTATTTTTACTCCAATGAGTATATGTTGTAGTGTTATTATTGTTAATATATCTCCAGATGGCTTATGATTGGTTGGAATGGGCATGTGTGATTTTGATACCATTCACATTACTCCAGATGTTCTATAATTATGATCATTAATTGGGGAGATTTTTTATATTTATGATTCTGGTTTACAGAGGAATGTTTATGTTAATTATGTTTCACCCCATTCATATTAAGAATGAATTGGATATCATATGTGATTGGATGTTCCCGATATAGGCCTTTGAGGCATGAGTAGAATTCTTGAGACAAACTATATATGGATTAGTTTAATTCCTTCCCATTTATTATAATCTTTTTATGCTTCAATGATGGTATTAGATTCATGGCATAAATACTTGATTGTATTATATTTCATGGCATGAATACTCAGTAGTATGTTTTCAATATCTATCATTGTGAATACCATCCCTATGAAATTAGTTATTGATATTCCATATGATTATAAAATTTTTAAGGATATTCATTGTTATGTTTCATGATAATCTAATTATTTATAAGGTATTATTTTATCTCTATTTATTCCAGCCATATTATACCCATGTTAATAATTTAATGTCATTTTTTTAGTTAATTAACATTAAATTTTTATTATACCTTATTTATCTTCTTTTTACACATATCTTTAGAGATAATTTGAGATCGCCCTTATTTTTTTCATTTCCTCTAGATTCCAGGATATTGTCTATGATTGAGATAATAAGATAATCAATATGGAATATTTTTATTCATAAAAGAATTTATGTTCTAATTTTTTATTCAATTATAATGAAAGAATCATGTGTGTATCTAGTCTACTATAACTACTAAACTGATCAGTCTATTGGGATTATATTTATATTATCTTATACCTATGTAATGGATGTAAGAATCTTCTTAAGGATACTAGGTTCTAGGTTGCTACAAAATTAGAATCATATATATAGAATAAAGAAGTTGAAAACATCACTACTCAAGCTTAAATGAAATTTCATGATTACATTCATAGAAGATGAAGAGGATGAAAAATAGTTGCAGGTGACATACATTTATTCAAAAAAAATTCATCATACATAGGCCAATATGGGAAAGGTAAATAAGAAAAAATAATAATTAAATATAAAATGTGACTGTTAGAGTAGTAACATGTACTCTATATAATGGTAACTCTACAAATATGAGTGCAAAAATAACTATTAATTATATAATGTATGAAAAAGATATATTTATATGAATTGGAGATGATTGTGGCCTTAAGAACATCTAGTGTGGTAAGTATAATATAAGAGGGTGAGACATGATGTGTATATAAGTATTTTTGGTTGAATATCTCAAAAAAATATTTTTTATGATAATTATTCATGTTTATTCATACATGTGATCAAGTTCAATAAGAATATCTATATTATTAAAGAGAAATATAAAACTATAGTTTTATCTAGAATATGAAGTATAGGAAATCTCTATCTGATCAATGGAAAATGATAGATTCATATTGTGAAATGAAGAAGATAATTAGGTATAACATAATATTATTTGTTAGTTGAGACAAAAATACCTATATTATATTAATATTAATAAATATTATTAACATACTTATGTATATTCATGTGATCAAAATTATATATGTTATTCATTATAGACATTCATAGATCATTTAAAATAACAACAATATAATGAAGGATAAATTAATAGGGAATTATTTGAGATGGTGAATATAGATGTTTTTATATCCATGAAACCAAAATAAATGGATGGAAAAATATATTTCTTTTTTATTTTATTGATTATTATAGTAGGATACCATAATTTATGTTCTTTGAAGAAAAATATGAAGCATTATAATGAATTACACAATATTATAGTTTAGAATGTGACATTATTGGGCTTAAAATTGATAACATAATAAATATTACTTCTATTTAATTTATTATTTACTAGGTGTAAGAATATCTGTATAGGCTTGTAATATTACACCATGTTTCATTGCAAAGTAATCCTTACATAAATAGAATTTTTGAGGGCATGATAAAATTTATCAATGATATATAATGTAAAATTCAAATAAAAATAATCAACATTATTTTTTTATAAGGAGGAATTTCATACATAAATATAAAAATAAAATATATTTATTCTATATTTTATGTAATTGGAGACCCTTTACATGATTTTATATGAAAAGAAGCCACCATTGAAGTAAATTATTATTTTCAAATGTATGGGTTTTATTCTCAACATTAAAAAGAATATAAGGTTTTATTAACCTGAAAAGAAAGGAATTTTACTTAGTTATTCATTTAAAAAATTATGTAGAAGTTATATAAAAAAGTTTGGAAAAACATGGAATTAACAATATGTATCAGTTATAAAGATTCAAAATAATTTAAACAATTCTATGAAGATTTACTAGATTAATTTTATAATTTGTAAAAATAAAAATGTTTTTTAATTGATAATAATAGTTTGAACAAAATGAGTTTATAAAATAGTATAAATAAAACATTTTCTTAGTGAAAAATACAATTATATTATCCATCAAAAACTGTTTGAGATATTGGGATGAATTTACTAATAAAATTAGTTTTCTTTGTTGGGAATATATATCTCAATATTGTAGGATCGAATACTATGACAAAACCTCCCTTAAATCTTAAATGGATCTAGAAGATTTTATCCTGGATTTCATGCATGTGATTTGGGTCATGTCTATACAAGGATATCATCATCAGGACCAAACAGACAAGGAATAAAATTTCAAATTTATTGATGGATGGTGTGTAAAAACATTATTGCAAAAAACTAGGTGTCACTGAATAAATTAAATTAATATTTAAACTTAGAAATGAAATAGTATTCCAAAATCCTTGTGATTGATATAGAAGATAAGTTTCCATCCATTTAAGGATTGTAAACCATAATAATGGTTTTTGTTGTGCTAGAAGAATAGAGCATTAAATAAAATCACATGAATGTTAAAACGATATCCAATTATAGATTTATTCAAGAGGTCATTTAGATTTAGTCAACTAAGGGTCATTTTATAGAGGGATATGTGAAATTGGTTTTTGTGATAAAAATGTTATTATATGAAAAAATGTATGAACAATATATTGGTAATATTGGGTATACTAATAACATAAAATCATGTGGTTCCATAGAGAAGTATTATATCATAAAAATTATACATTAATGATCATGAAAAAAATATTTTGGTAATTTTATATGTATAAAAAAACTCTAGATCATTGAATGACACATGTTTCAAGTTAATTTCATAAATTGTACTGTATGATTTTGATATGTCTTTGATTGAAGGATTGAATTTTCTCGATGACTATATATGACATAAGTTTAGAACACTATGTTTATTTCTCAAACAAAATATAAATTGGGATATCTATATTCCTTCAATTTATTTGATTCAAGTCCAATAAAAACTATTCAAGGAACCAAAATAAAATTTTCATTGATGATAATGGAAAATATTAAACATAAATAAGCATAGGTAGATTATTAGGAGTTTTCAACAGGTTAAAATACATGAATAGGTATAGTTTTTGTTTCATTACAACATTATCACTATCAAGGTTGTTCAATTCAATTTCATATGAAATCTGGGAATTTTATTCTTTTTTATATATGAAATATATTTGTATATATAATGTTTTATAAATAGACACCACATTAAGATTTTTTTTCAAAAGATTATTAGTATTTTTATTATCCATCCAATAAAATGTAGTTAGTGGAAGGTGGATCTTTTCAACATGGTAGTTCATAGCATTCATGGCTCTCAAATAATTAGTAAAAATATTATATAAAACTCATTGTGGATGAATAATTATTATCCTCTCAAGACCATATTTAATAGGTGAAATAGTATCTTTTGTTTATTGTTGTTAGTGTTAAATATCCAACTATTATCAAGTGTGTCAACTGATGTTCTATTAATAAGAAAAATTATACCACAAGAAAATTAAAAATTAAAACAATATATAACTCTATAATAGATATTATTGAAAGAGGGATATTTATATTTGAGTATGGGATAACATAATTTGAAATTATGGATATTATAGCCAAGAAATTACCTAATATGATTTTATGAATATATGATTTTCATATAGAGTCTAACTGACATCATTTTATTATATATCATAGACAAAAGACAACCATTCCTCCATGTGAATTTATTTTTTCACCTGGTATGATTCCAATAATATATTAAATTCATGGATTTCTATCCTTCTTTTTGTGAGAAGGGGCCTTTTGTTTTTCTGATAAAAGATAAAATTTAAAATGTAATATACAAATGAGGATAAGATATATGATAATAAATGTGTTATTTTTCATTCCTATTTAAATTGGGTGTGTATAATATTGTTGATGATTGAAGATGAAAGATTCTAGGTGGATTATTATCATTTCAGGGTAATTTTGATTCAGACCTTTCTAGTAACATGTAGTTAAATGAGATATTGTCATGAAAATCATATCATTTAATTATGGTTTCCTATGCAAATATTGGATCTTGTGGGATTACTATTATTAATTAACGAATAATTATATAAATACTTATACATATGAGGATATAAAAATCTTATTTGAATGATATGATTTGTCATGTATTTCTTGAAATACTAATGTTCAAAATAATTTTTCATAATGGTCAACAAATTAATAGTGGGACATTTTTAAAAAAAATCACTTCATATTTTTTTGTACTGTGGTTCTTTGAAATAGACCCTGATATGGAACCTAATAGAGCTAATTTTTTTAGTAATAACATGAAGGACTATTGTAATCCACAAGTTTAGTTTTTTTGATCATTAGTCTCTCTATGACACACTTGGTGGACATGGTTATCCAATTATTAGGTTATTGGTCAATTAAAATTGTGGACATAATTATTATTATTTTCATTTTAAAAAATATTGAATCCATATAAATGGAATTTGGAAATCATAATAACCGAAAGTGGTATATTTTTAATGATCATAATAATCTAGAGAGTATATAATTAATGTCAATAATTGGATTAATATGGGGATAGATGATTGAATAAAATTACTACATTTAGTAGTTATTTGAAGACATGAAATCACATAGATAAAATTGATAAAGATCTATATTATGAGTTCTATTAGGTTATTGGTTCATTATAAAATAAGTAAAATGATATCTATAATATATTTATTCTAGAATAGTTGTGATATTTTTCAATTAGAAAAATATAGGGCATATTGAAAATCTATCATTAGGGTTACCATACTTCTATATTCCCAAATATAAATTAATAAACTATTTTAGGATAAATTCATTCACATTTTATTTTACCATAGTGAGTTCATATAATTTTTCCTCTAAAACAGAAATTTCGTTGAGGCTACATAGAAATGTTAGCAAAAATTTTGAGTTTAGTGTTTTTGGGTAATAGAAATATTTCTATTCAGAATATAAATATTTTAGAGATTTAATAAACCATCTAATAAAATGATCAATACTTATTTTTATATTATTTATTTATATTAAAAAAGTAAAATATATCAAAATTCAATTTAATTGTGAATAATTTATTTGCAAATTTTCTAGAAGATAAATTTACAATACCCGGATTTGACGAAATCCTCCGAGGGTATCCACCGTCGATTTTGAACCAAAATTATTTGTTTATAATACAATTATTTACCATATTTATTAATCATTCCTTAAAAAATATCCTTTGATTGGATTTAGTTTTATATTAATGAAAAAGGGTTTAGATTAAAGCTTCATCTCACCCACTTTATGTAAATAAGGAAATGAAATAGAATATTTGTCTTCAGTTTATGTGTCGCCAGAGGATAATTGTATTATTTCGAATAATGGGGTGATTTAATATTATATTATCATGAAATTATTCATTTTAATGGTATCTAGGGTGGGAGTTCATCATGTTACTTCCTCCTTGATTATGTAACTAGTAGTTACTTCATTTATTTTAGTAATAATTATAGAAATTTTGTTATTAATGAAAAAATGGGGTTTGATAGCTCATTCTTTCTATATAGTGAATGGTTTTTTTGTTATCATAAAATGAGAAATTATTTTTTAGGTTTGGGTATTGGATAGATATTTTGGATTAATTAATATGGGCTATTCATTGAATATCAATGAGCAATTCTAAAAGAGAGTTACCTTATTGAATCAAATGTCACAGTTTGAAAGCTGGAAGGTGCGATCAATTTTATAAGGTAAATATATTTTATATATTAATTTTTCTTTATATTATAATCTTGGATTTATTCTATGGAATTAAATTTATTTCACTAGTTATAGTGTAATAATTCCACATTGTATGACTATTTCATTAAATATATACTAATATTCTTAAAATTGTTTAGTAAATATAATTAATGTAATGTTTTTCCTATCAAAAAAAATTCCTCAATATTTCATAAATTAATGTTAAAAAAATATATTCATTTAAAAAAATTTCTCATAGTTCAATCTTATGTTTTTAATCATTTTTATAAATTTGGATCAATATAGTTCCTTATACATAAAATTTATTACATAATGATTGGTTTTAATTTCTCCATTGATAAGAATGAATATTTTTACTGTTTCTAATATTGTGTGTTCATAATATTTTGGTACTTTTTATATGAATATCCCATATTAATAAGATATTTTTTAGATTAATTTTTTTGTGATTTTTTTCAACTCATTGGACTGAAAATGTGGTTTAGATAAAATATCGTAGGGACACTTAAGAAAATATTTATTTATTTATACTTTTTTGGATCACTGATAACATTGTGTTGATAAAAAATTACCTATAATAAATCAAATATTATTATTTCATTATATATGTTACATTTTCTATAATCTGTGCTTTCATTTATTTTATTAAATCCCATATTCCTAATTAAAAACATTGTAGTTTTATGGAATTACTCTGATTTTATATCATTTTTTATATTTCTAATGCCACAGTATAGTAATCTGACAATTTAATTTTTTGGATATCCAGTAATAAGTTTCCCTTTATAATTGTTGTTTAATGATTCCATCAAGGATATAATTTAATTATGTTAATTATTATGTAAAATTAATTATTGGGTAAAAAAATGAAAATATATAGACAATTTTTAATTCCATCAAAAAATTAATCTTTTATATTGACTTATCCATATTTTATTAAATTATTCTTATTCTGTATTAGGAATCAAGGATTTCGTTTATAAGTATTTTTTTTGATGAATGAGGATTTGAAAAAAGGGATTTCCTACCCTCAATATTAAAAAATACATTCATGTTTGAATTAAACATTATATTAATTAAAAACCTATAAACATAACCATATTTCAACAAAGTAAATATTCTCATTCTAGATAAAAGATAAACATGCAAGGATTTGGATAATTCATTTGTATTTATTGAATAAAAACAAATATTATTTTATATAGTCCTTTAATAATTTTTTATTCAACCTTAATTATCTCCCTCTAGTTTCTATTACTCTAGGATATCCCATGGAGAAAGTGTGTTCATAAGATTATAAGATGAAACATATAACCTATGTGTAGCTCCTCTATGAGGACATTTCATTCATGCCACTTAGCATCTTTCTAAATAATTTTTTGTGAGTTCATTTTCCTCATATGTGATTTCATCCAAACCATTACTATCCAATATTCCCTTATTCATAAATATATTTTTTCATTAACCTATATCATTAACATATAAATTAGAATTATAGGAGGCTACCAAATTATAGTTTCATGGGTTTCTATTATGAAGCTGTATTTATATGTACCATACAATTTTTTTGAAGGTTATTTGTTACACCATATTTAATTATTATAAGTCCTAAACCAATCCATCAAACACGTATTTGTTATATTATGTATATGTCTTAAAATCATCTCATTGAATTGATCGACATGTCCTAACATTTATACTTTTAATGAGTTATTTATTTTTATCAAAATCCATACATAGCGAAAAATACTCTTAGCTTATTTTAGGAATATAATTTTCTCCATTTTTTATCAAAATAAAACATTGTATCCTTGAAATATTGTATTTATTCATAAGTTTTTGACCACCTTGAATTTCATTGTTAATGTTTCATTCATTTCAACACATTTTGACATAAAATCAATACATTATAGGAGGTATGTTTCAGAAATAAAATTTTAATGGGCCATATGATATTATTTCCTTAAATAATTACCTAAATTTAAATAATTGGAAACCATACCCTTTTATCCTTATTTAATTGATTTTTGTTTCTTTGTAAAAGATCATAAGCTACACTATATATCTATGAATTTGGATGAAGTATCGTCTTGAAGAAACAATTCCAAATATCAATTATATATTTATATCAAATAAATGGTGTTTAATTATTTGAATTGCGTGAAAAAAATAAAATGTATTTCAACTTCAGAATTATAAAATTACTATTTGATCAAACACTCTGTGGAATAATTTATTAGAATTCGATCATCCATATTTTTGTTTTTCCAAATTAACTATGAAAATTTTCTTATTTTTATGGGTGAAAATTGTGATAATTGTATGAGTTTAAAAATATATGGATTCATTCATAAAATATATTATTATAACATCTCCACAAAAAAAATCTTCATCTCCAATTTTTTCTATAATGTATACACCTTGATACTAATAAAAATTTGAAAACTATATCCTTGAGATATTGTTTACTTTAAAAGTTTAAATTTCATTTTTATTTTTAATTTCTACTTAAAAATCATTGGATTATAATCCACTAAAACATTTATAATATAGAACTAAACATGTTCTGTATGTATATTAGAAGAGAATGATTGGTGAACACCACCATATTAGAGTTAGTAATAATGGTTTGGATTGTATCAAAAAAATGATCATTGGAACTAATTATTCCCATTTATGGTATCTTTTAATTATACATTTTTAAGTGACCTACCCTCATTGTATAATATATAGAAAATATTTTCTATTTATGAAACCAAAAATAGGATTGTTACAATCATCACATATTTTAATAAGATGATTCTACCTATTTAGGGGAAATATTTATGAGAAACAGACTAGCCTATTTTTCATCATTTTAAATTCATTTTCAATCCGTGTTTCGATAGACACTTTAAATTCTTCATGATGTAAACGATGATATGATAATAAATTTTGGGAAGGTATTTTCCCAATCCTATATCAAAAAATTAGATCCCTAATGAAATTATTACCTCTAACTAAAATTGGTTTTGTTAATTACAAATAAATTATCCTAATAAATAAAC
This sequence comes from Viscum album, assembly GCA_963277665.1. Classification (NCBI taxonomy): domain Eukaryota; kingdom Viridiplantae; phylum Streptophyta; class Magnoliopsida; order Santalales; family Viscaceae; genus Viscum; species Viscum album. The sequence goes on along the minus strand of OY728136.1, from coordinate 63,028,651 downwards.
CTATATTCCATCCCATATGTTTCATTGGAATAAAAAATTAGCACCATTAAACATGACATAGAATTTTTTCTAATTCCAGGCATGGAGTTATCTTAAAATGTAACAATATTGATTTAATTGATTGGATTTTATATTGAAATATAATCTCATTAAATGTTTTCACAATACATAAACACCTATATAAATTATTTAATCAACCCTTTAATGATATGTTTTAAACACTAATGAAAATTTTCAAGTTTATGACACATTCTGAATAACATATGTTGGTAGAAAGTAATTCCATATAGGTGTATGCATTCCTTATTATATTAAACCTATATGACCACAATAAATTTATTATACATTGAGTATCCATCATAAATGAAATATTATTCATGATTAAAATTCCTCTATAGTGTATGACCATTGAGTTTAAGGGGAAATATATCCTTCTTTATAACTTATTTTCTTCTCCTAACATTACCTAAAATATAATTGTTTTTAACAGCAATGGATGATATAAGATTTCTATATTTCTTCACCAGAATAATTCCTTGATTTTGTAATAGAATTTTATGTGGTTCACTCATTCACTCATAAATATGGTGAGGATTTTACTTTCTTCCAATATCATAAAATTATTATTATTCATTAATTGTTTTAGTATATGTGTCTAGCATCATTATAGTTTCCTTTTTGTTAGTCTTAGATGAATATTGATCTGGGATAGTTAAATAACATAGGTAAAATAGATACTCCCTAAATTAACATTAATGATTAATATCTAGTCTTTCACTAACCACTATTCTTACTCCTATAATAGTGATCCACTAACTATAACTAATAGTTCATATTTTTCTATGAATAATGTGTACCATAGGTTACTGATGTTTTTTTGTGAAGACTAATTTAAGTGTTCCTATAATCTAAGTAATATATTTTTTATTTTTTATTTATTTTGAAACACTATTAATATTATAATAATGTTAAATTTGTACTTTATTATATCAATTACACCCCACTTCACCATTATTGAGTTTCGTAATGGTTCTATAATCATTTAACTACATCAAAATCACACTATATTCGTATGAAAAATTATGATATAATTACAATTTTAAGTCGTATCTCCATCTTTCATATCCATAATCATGCCACTGGTGACATTATCTACTCAAAAACTATAATCAACCATCCTTGATTCATGACAATAAGAAAATATACTATCTATTAGAAATATCCAAAATGAATTTTAAATAACTCCCCTTTTTTATTCATTAACATGATCTAAATTGAATTAGTAATGATAAAATATTAATTGTCAAAAAGTGTATCTAGAGAATTAAAATCAAAGACATTAATTATAATCAGACTTTTAAAATAGTAACTCTCATATATTTAATATTAAAAATCCCACGATTCTTCTAAATAAATATTATTATTAAATTTAAATGAATTTCTAGTTTATATAATAATTTTCCAAAATTTCATGATCTAATAGATCCTTGGATAGTGAATATAACTACATTATCAAATTTTAATAAAATTTTCCATTAATCAATAACATATTATTCCCACACCAAGGGATTATTATTAATTCATTATTTTTATAATTGTTTTACTATATTTCATTTAGAATCATGGATTACATTAATATTTTTCATTTTTTTATTATTTAATAAAAATTTAATGAATTTAAATTTGAACATTTCCATGAATTTCTTACATCAAGCATATTCCTTGTTAGGGTTAATCATCTCATAAATTGTATGTGATGAAAATTTAGGTTATTCTTTGGGATACATTAATTATTCCTAATTTGTACTCATATCTTTAATAAGATCCTCAATAGTATAATGTGTTGGTATATCCTTATTTTTAAAAGGTTACATCAAAATTTATCCCCTTTTACTAGAATTCTCATTAATATATTTTTCATTACATTAATATCAAAAAAATTTGGTACACCACATAAATCATCCATTGGATGTTATATATTTCCATGTATTATTTAATGTGTTCCCATTTAATGTATTCTAAAAGGTTATCCAAAAATAATACAACTACACACAATAATATATTAATGTTTGTAAAAAAAATCAATTTTTTGAAATTAAGCTCCACCTTATAAGAACACTAATTTGTTATTATAATATATAAAACTAAAAATTTATCTTTATGTTGAATATATTATTATTATTTCCACTAAAAATGGGTTTTCAATGTTTATTTTTGAATCATGTTATTCTTTGGGGTGTAATTTTTACAAAACTACCCTGTGGAGTATTTGAGGATTTTTTTTATAGAAAATAAATTTATGTAAACATCAAAATGTACTTTGATGTCATAACATGATGATTAGATGATATTTTGAAGATGTTATATAGATATTTATATGTTAGATATAAATGATATAAATCCCAACATAAACATATATATCTTTCCACAATGTGCAAAACATAAGATTAATATTCTATAGCTGGATGAAAAATTTTCTTCTTATAGAAGAAACCACTTTTTAATAGGCCAATGAATGAATAAATCAGTGATTAAATAATATTAATTGAATAAAATGTATTATTAGATGATTTTAGATCATGAAATAGTTTTTATTATCATTCCAAAATAATCCTACGTTAGAATAAGTTACTACAGATGTTACCCAAAGAAGAGTTAACATCCTTCCTCATGCTCCTTAGTTTTATTGTCATTATCCACCCACAAAATATTCTTATTAAGTTATTATAAAATATCAAATTTATCCTAAATATAATTATATATAATTATTATTATTTGTTTACATATATATTCACACACTTCCATCTGAAGGGAAACAAACTTACCATTCATGTACAACGAACTACATCCACACAAAATGATGCTTGTTCATTTTTCCATTACCCCATTCATGTTTTGGAATTATAATGGAAATTATGTTTATATATGACATATATAATTTATATTATTTATTTATTCTTTTATTATTATTATATAACACATACCTTTATGTTTCCAATATATTTTACTTATGATTACATCATTTGTGGAAGTGTGGACTACCGCCTCCTCAATGTGATGTGATTCGTTCAGACTGTACATGGAACATATAAAAAATCATTTTAATTAAAAATATTTATAATAAATAAAATATATATGATATTTTTTAAATAATTACTTTATTTATATATAATATATATCAGTTTCATTAATACCCTTTTCACATGCTAGAAAGTGATAATGTCAGTTGTGGACATGTAGGCTAGCACTTCCCCTACATGATGTGATTCCTTTTACATCACAAGAATTATATATATAATTATATGTGATTAAATAACTTTAAATTTATGATTTAATTATCATTATGGAAATAGATAGTGTTACATACCTTTTTCCATAATGATAACTAAAAATGGGAATGTTACTCATGCGTACATATGACCTCCTATCTCCATGATTACAATGTTGGTTCATTTTTCATAATCGGTGTTCATAATTGGCTGGAAAATAGTAATTTATGTTTCAATATGATAAATATTTCATAATTATTATTCTTTATATGTCAATATAATGACCCCTTTTACTATAGTCGACCTACTAAAGTCATTTTTAATATATGAACTGAGTTTGATCAAAACCACCTGACATAATAATATTGTTTATGAAATTGTAAAGAACATTGTAATTAGTGAATTAAAATTAATAATAAATTCAAAATAGGTTGTAAAGGAAGTAAATAAGTAGTATAAGTTTATTATTCATTAATATAAAGACACACTTTACAAGTTCGACCGAAGGTAAGGGACTTTCATCTCACTTTTAACATATGTGTAAATAATGTCATATCCACCACTTACTTATTTTGTGTGGTGTATCTACTAACCATTTTGAAATATTATATCATGAAATTTTATATAATCATAGTATACAAAAATCATTTAATTTTATATCTTCATGGGGGTTATGATTTAAATGTTTCTGTGTGGTATGAGAAACATTGGAGTGTTTATATATTATTTTTCTCAAGAATGTGTGTAATGATTACCATCAGAAATATCACTTTATTTTGTGATTATATACATTATTTTGAAATAATAAAATTCTTATAATTATTTTTATATTGAAATACATGTATCTTAAATATCCATTTCCTAATTTAATGTATATATTTATTTCTTAAACTGTACACCATTTCATATATGGTGTTCCCTTTGACAGTTATTCGATTAACTAAGAAATTATTGATAAATTTGAATATTTAATTCAGTACAGATATTTTATAAGGAAACTTTTTCATGTGTTAAATATATTATTTGATATATTAAGAATAATTTTGAATGGTATGACATGGGTGGGACTGGATTATAGATATCCCTTCAATAGATCAGTAGTCTTTTGAGACAGATCAGTTGGAAAAATTACATGGGGTTTTAATCATTATGTTATTAGCCGTCTTGTGAAAAGTATTGATATTAAAGATTCCATGTACCTAGAAAAAATGGATTCCAAAAATTAATAATTTCTAATATTTATATTCATTTTTCATTTATGAATGAGATGTTTTCTTTTACATATATATGGATGCATTCTATTCTTAGATTATTTATTTATTGGAAAGGGATTCGAGTTCTTACCATTCAATATTGTTATGATGATTATACTCAGAAACTCATTATTACGTCCCATTTTCATGACCTTTGTGAGAATATATGATCACCCTTATTATGATTCATTTCCCAAGGTTATGAAGAAGATTCCTTTGATTGAGCCTCAAGGATGATGTTTATTTCAATTTATTATGTGTCATGTTTTTATTGTATTTCCCCATTAAATTATGGGTGTCATATATGTCATCTGGTTTTCAAAAAAGATTAATCTTTTTGGTCCCTCTTTATTCCATGCTAGTATCAATTCCAATTTAATAAATTAATGCTCCCTCGCTTGGATTTTGAGGTAGGTTCATGACACATGAGGAAATAATTAATGTTTTAAAACCTAAAACTCACCAAAAAGATTCTATTATTTTCAATATATGAAAAAATTATTATTAAACATTATGTCAAAATTATTCATCCTCAATGAGTAACAACTTCAAAAGAATTGAAAAATATTAAACAACTTATTTGATGTCTACTAAACACGTATATTGTTAATATGAGGAAATGGAAGTAATATCATTATGGTAATTTTTTCCCACCTCATGTAATCCTCAAATGAAAATAGAAAATAGTCAACTATCATAGAGAACAATGATATAAAACCAAATTTGGATACATATTTGTGAATAAAACCCTACTAATATTGGTTATTGAGATGATCCTTCACACATAGATTCTCTAGAGGAACCATCATGTATGCTACCAATGATATGGGCATCATTTCTAGAGTAAACTCAATCAATAAATAACGGTCCCCCTCAGGTGGAAAACAGCAGTAATAATCATGAAAATCATGAAAATGAACAAATTTACTATAAATTATCACCTAGATAATCACAAAGTTATAAAAAATGTCTCTAATATTATATAACATTATTTATCCTAGACACAAATTATCAGGAATTGTATGGTCTATGAGGATATCCAAGTCCATACAGATTTATAACTATTAAAATCGATTAAAATGAATGATTATACATGGTTGTAACATCAAATTTTGTATTATTAATAAAAAAATTAATTTATAGGCTATAATTGGGGAAATTAATATAAGAAATTATGATATCATAAATAAATTTATAAGAATTAATCTTGGTAGAACATTCCCAAAATCATTAAAAACCATATGATAGAACCCAATATGGGTGTGTAAATAGATATATATCTATAATGTTACTCTCTAGTCAACAACAATTAATTCATGAATTTAATTGATAATAATGCAAATGTTTATCATGAATAAAAAATATTCAATAAATGAGTCAAGTAAATTAAATCATTACCTCAAATTTTTGATTTCTATGAATAATGATTTGTAGGGGTAGGTTCAATGGAATGAAAAGGGCATATCATTTGACCTTTAAATCCTTTAAAAACTATTAAGGGAATCCCATTTTGACTTATAATTAACATTAACCTATGTATCATGTCATAAAAAATTCATTAATTTCTTTTAGGATGACAACTACCAATTCATTTTTTCAGTCCAAAACTAGCTAACAAAACACTAACGAGACTACATCCTTATCCTATATGATACAACCCTTAATAAATGTATAAAACAACATGAAATTATAAGAACCTCATGTATTTTCCATTAATTTATGCATTTATACAGGTAGAAAAAATATAGTGAGAATTTTGGGTGTTTGAGACATGGGGATTAGACTACTGTATGGTGTTGTGGCACAACTAGCCAGTAGATGGAAAATGTAGTAACCTTGGTGGACTATTGGGAACACTATATTACTATGTGACCCAAATGTATACCTGATGGTATATGAAGTTATTTTAGAGTTACTATTGAAATTTTTCAAGGCATACCCCTTTATTTTTATTCCTACCTAATTTTTGAGATATATCTATATCGTTTGACCCTCCCTTAAATCTTCACTAACTTTATGCGATATCTAACACCAAACATCCATTTAAATAATCACCAAATGTTTTATAAATCTGGTATAATTTCTATGTGTCTATAATAATCCATTTTTATTCATTTTCATTGGGAATTGGTTTATTTCCATATAATTCTAATATTTTCAATTATGGGGGTTGTTGTCTAGATTATCAATAACTTTTAGTTTAAACATAACTGTATTCCTTAATTGGATGTGTGGTCTTGTTTAACCATATGGATGGGGTTCCCCTAGTTTGACCTATAGTCTTATTCTATATTTTAGGAGTGCATTATGAGTGTCCACATTGGATATTGGGTAATTACCAAGATTATCATAATTTCTTTCTACCCATTGTTTTAAATATACAATAATGCCAAATTTTTGACAATAATCATATACAAAAATATATAATAATAAATGTGTACTCCACATTATAATTGCTCAGACATTGTGTTATGTACTGATTTGAAGACTATGAAATAGTATTTCATAACATGATGACAATATGAAATGGATTTTATATTAAGTTGATCCTAACAAATTTAAATATTTTTTCTATAAAATGATAATAATTTTTAATGTTTATTCTAATTTATTGATGTGAAAAAACTTTTCCTCAATTCATTATTTATGAATAAAAATAAAATATCATGTTATTATTTTTATAAACTATAATGGTTACATTGGAATAATGTCATGTCAGGATATGGCCGACGAAAATGAATTTTATTTATAATGGCATAGCCTATGGAAAGGTGTATTATAATTTGTCAAATGATAAATTAATTATTTAGGGTGGTATTTTATTCTTTTAAAATGACAGATATTTTTTATGTTGATTAAAAAATAGTGATTTATGATTTAATATTTTATATTAAAAGAAATAACACATTAGTTTAGTAATTATTTTAAAAGTAAAAAAGAAACACCATTTCGGGCAGTCATGATTTAATGGAATTAAAAATTCCTATTTTGGTTGGTATTGATTTAATGGAATGGAAAATTAACTTTTATTGTGTTCTTGTTTTTATAGAGATTAAAAATTCCCATTGGGTTTCCTTTTTACACAAAATTAAACCCAACCATTTGGGGGTGATCACTTTTAAATGTAAATATACTATTACAAGGGGTGATATTATTTTATATGAAATGAAAACACCCCTTGGGGATGTAAATATTTAATTGGAAATGAAAATAACAATTATAGTGGTCCTACTTTAAAGGAAAAGAAAAAAAAACCTTTATGGGTGGTCAGGATAATTGAATGATAAATGTCCAATAGGGGTGGTCTATGATAGTAATTCAATTATTCTATATTTTAAGATAACCCTAATAGAGTAGGTATGTGTTCTTATTGTATTATTCCAATCAACTAAGAAAGATTCCATATGAGAGGTACCTATTACTCATTAGCTAATTCCATTATGATAAAACTCCCATATTTGAAGTCCATGATACATTATCATTTATGATTTAGGGACCAAAGATTATTATTTTGGATAAAATTCACAATAATGTGCTCAGAGAGACCCTGATCCTAGAAAAAGTAGGTATTCTCAATAATCGTCATATACCTATGCATATAAAATGGTATGATAAGTCTCTGTTATCACCATATAAATCATGTATTAGTAGGTGTTTTATAGTTTTCTAAGTTATTTTTAATTGGTTAATTATAAAAAATTATATTGTAATTATATTTTAGTCGCATTCTATTATGGATTCAATTTGTAGTGGGCCACTGATTCATGATCAAACCCTATTAGGGAATCCATGGTGATTTAGAAGGAATTAAGATATCATGATTCTATTTTTTGGCTACCTTTTTAGTGAAATAGATAGTTGCAAAAAAAAATTCTTGTAATGGTAGACTGATGCATGGGGGACATTATCATTATGGACTCTGGATTGGATTATAATTTTTTATAAATTCAGTTTATTATTGTTAATGTATTATCTTGAAAATATGTTCCTCCCAATTAGAATATAAATGGAATATATTCCATAATAATTTTTTTCCACATTATGAATTATTGGGATACATAAAGGAACATTAATTGTCTTATATGGTATAATTATTATCCTAGTTATTTTGATTATTAAAATCGTTGATGCTACTTATTCATTGAATAGAGGTTATAGTATCCCATATATATGCTTACAAAAAATTAACAGTATTATATATCCTTTATCATATAAGATAGTTTTTTTGAGTCCTTTTGGAACCCCCAATAAATAATTTTTTGATTGACCCAGGACCAAGATGTCATAATTTTGTATTAGAGCATGTATTTTTGAATTTTTTTTCATTATTTTCCTTCGGTAACATTGAGTAAGATTGTGTTTCTAATTGTTGATGGAATCTTTCCAAAGATTTATCAAAGAATTTATGGGGGTATCTATGTTGTTGATGATAGAATGTGATGTTGGTGGATTTGCCTTATTACAGTAATCTTTTACTCTTACCAAAAGTGAGTGACATTGTTTTTTTGTAATTAGTTGATGGTGTTAATAATAATTTCTTATTATAACAAATATTCTATGGGTTCAATAATGTATCATTTCATACATACAAGGAGTGAAAAAATTTAATCATGTTGGTGACATAGTATACAGATGGAGAAAACATACTATGTGTGATTTATATTAGCCCATGGATATTACAATATTATTTATACATGGATTTTGTAATGAATGAATATAAATAAATTGTAACAGATTATTTATGTTTTATTCAATGAAATATATGATGTTTTATAATATATGTCTATGATGACATCTTACATAGTAAATTCTTAATTTGGTGCACTAATGTAAAGGAAGATATAAATGGATTTCCAAATAACGGTTTGGGTTAAACTAAAATATAGTAATAATCCTATAATTTTTGTCCCATATATCATATAAATGACACCATATATTACCAAGAATATGTAAACCTAAAATATTTGTTAAATTTTAATGCTCTATAATATAATTTTTCTTTAAAACAATTTAAGAAAATTTGTTTAAAAAGTATCCCTTGGAAATTTTTTAACTGATAGGTGTCATAAAAAATTATGTTAACATTGTGATTATGGTGTATGGAGCTCTTATATATATAACAAATTTTTTAATTGTGTTATTGAGGTAGTTGAGAGTTCTCTAGTTATGGGTTAATATAATATTTGCTAATGATGAAACTATAATGACGGTGGACCTCATGTATATAAAATTACTACATGATCACGAAAATAATAGTTGGGGCAAGATATTAAGTTTGGTTAAAAAATATAAACCAGATGTACGGTGTATTTCATATTCAATTCATTTAAACTTTTTTACTTTAAAATAAAATATTTCCTTTTATGATTTTGATAAATTATTACATGGAATTATATATTCTAATCATTTTGGTGTATGAAAAACCCTTGTGCATTGTCGATGTGACATATTATTAGGAATCAATTCATAGTTTCTATTAAAGAAACCAATTATGGGGGTTTTATAGGTATTACATATTGTTTTAGATATGTGAGGAAGGTATGTATATGAAAACATATTCTATTGGTGCATGTTTCATTATGCCAAGTGTCGATACTATTATGGATAAGAAATTGAAGTGTTAGAACCTTGTATGTAGGATGGAATGGGTGGGTAAATTTTATAGAAATAATAACTCTGTTAGATATTGTTGTTCTTTTGGTATGTCCCGGTTCAACAAAAAATTAATTTTCATAAATGAAATCTCACCTGAGTTTATGGGTGGTAATTTTCATAGACTTGATATATAAAATGTGTATGTCTTGTTAATTGAATCCATCATGGAATCCACTAGTTAGTTAAGATGATATAGTAAGCTAATGGTATATTGACTAGAGGGTTTTTTGGGCATATGATCTATGATTATCAACTCATAGGGTGATGTGTCTGGGTTAGTGAATTGGTTGCAGTGTAGCATGTGACCCTTGGTGTTTGATAAGATCTCATAGTGTGAGTGTGAAACCCAGTTGTTTTATAATGAAACAAGGAATTAAATAATGGAGATTGTTTGACATGTATTTCTTGTAATTTATGTTTGTTACTCTGTTGATAATTATTTGGGGCATAGATATAATTGACTGATGTATTGGTTATATTATAATGGGGATATATGGCTCATAAATTCTTGGATGAGTATTGTGGAACAATAGAGAGTCATTGTTGGTGGATACTCAAAGATCTATGTATCCTAACATCAATGGATTCATGTGGTTTGATGGCATGATGATATTTTTAATTGTTGTGAGGCATTATTGGTAAGGGATAATATTTAGAGTATATATGAAATATATTGGAATGGTTTTTATAAACCTGACCCATGACATGAGTGATAGAACTTCAGTTGGATAAGGATGCATGAAAGGAGTGTCACACATCACTTTATAGTGGAAGATATTCTAGGTTCACTATTGTTGTGGTACAGGGGTAGGCATATGTTGGGGTGAGGTAAATTGTATGAGTGATGGAATGAACCTCGATATGATTTGTATCTCAGTGAATGTTGATGGTGACTTTCTTATAATACTATAATGTGTGTTTCTTCAGTTGTTTATACCTATCTCTAAGGTACATGGGGGTAGCTACATTTGGTTTCTATGTTCATTGAAATTAATGAAATGAACCATGGATATCATAGAGTGATCTTCTGAGTTGATGATTATATGACTTGTTTTTTGGAGTAAAGATAAGGGATCTCCATTTGTTCAAAACATGATGTCATACCAGATGAATTATTGAAATGTGGGAACATTTTTTATCTGGTAATGATAATAATGGAAAAAACATGCATTAAATTTTTATTTAACCATTATTCATTAATAACTATATCAGGTACCATCCCTATTTTTCTATTTGGATCCTAATAGGTTTCTATAGATAGTGGATGAAGGGTAAAAAACAATGCATGGTATGAATAATTACCATGCATGTTCTCATGTGTAAGAACAATTAATATTATTTGTGTTTAGTGATATAGACCTTTAATCACACTATGATATAAGATATAATCCATAACTTTTGATTTTTGTGATCCTTTAGTGCCTTTGGTTAACAAATATTGGTGTTATAATAGGTAAATGGTGAATTAGATGTAAAAAAATGATGTTTAAAGTTATGTTGGCATAGATGGTCTCACCTATAGTTTTGTCTAATTTGAGGTGTTGGGATATTAACTGCTTCAATCATCTGCATTAGATTCTTTCATGATGATTGTAATTATTCTATAGGATATTAACTGAATGTATGATTATTTAGGTCCTTAGGAAACACATGATATGTAAAAATGTTATCTAGTTTATAACTAGGAATGATGGGTCTTGTGAGTACATTAAACGCTATTATTGGGGATGGAGAGAGGTCTACAATGAAATCCTCAATTGTGGAGTATAAAATGTGTACTATGAGCCTGACATGGTCATATTAATAGGATTATTAATCCTTATTGGTTACATGTTGCTGAACATAGAACAAGAATGGATGAAGATTTTTGTATCACTTAAATTCATGCAGATGATATAGAGGCACATGGATGGTACCCATGAATAGGTATCAACGATAGTATTTTTTATCAAATATATATGTCTGGTAATGAATAATTTCTAAATAGAAAATGATTCCAAAATATTTATATCATTTGTGGTATTTAGGATGTAGTATGGTTTATTATATTATATTTGGGGTCCAATACATTCTAGAGTGGAATTTTTGTTGGTACATAGAGCCAATGATTTTTAATGAACATTCCTAGGAATTATACTATGTTATTCAATAATCACAATATAGAGGGGAAACAATTGGTGTTTAAAGACTACATTAACCAGTGTGGTGTGATGTTTTTTATAGATATTAATGCTTCCTATGGATAAAGAATCATGGTAGAGATGGTTTAATGAATCGATATCGTGATATGCAATCAATTAGGATTTTAGAAAGTGGGAATGATTCTCGGTTCCATGTTAGAATTTACATGTCCAAAATATTTCCACTATTGGTTCTCTAATTGATTCACAATAATTCTATGGAGTAAAAATTTTGGAATACCTATTATATGATAAGGATATTTTAAGATCCTTCCCCTGACTGAGGTAATGTAATATCTCAAACCATTTGATAAATTTTCAATTGTCACGGTCTATGTGTTTCCAAGGGTATAAGAAATTAAAAACATTATATGGGATTCATATATGGATTCACGGACATGGCTACACCAGTGAACCAATGTCCAATGAACATGGAAAGTGGAATTAAAGGGTTCATCAGGTGGTCGGTGTACCATCTTAGGCTAACCATTTTACTTTTAGGTACTAGATAGAGATAAGCTGCAAACATGATTCCATATAAGACATTTTTAGGGGAACACCATAATTTGTCAAGTTATCCCATATTATGTTTTTTTGACGGTGTTTTTTGACCATTTTCCATAATGGTCAACTCAAAAATAGTCCTCATATTCTAGCGATAGATCTCCATTTTCCCTATCATGTTTCAAGATCCAGTAGAACTATTGTAATTCAAGAGGTATATCTAAGTGTATTTATCATTCCTTTGATACATATTTCCACTATTGGGAATTTTGTTTCCATATATGTCTAAAATAACCTATTTCATTGGAGTTGTAATAATTTATATATTTATTTTGGTTTTAAATGATCCAATGATCATTAATATAATTGTTTTATTATCAAAACAAAATAAATGTGGTCTGTCAGTTTAACCCATTGTATTTTTTTTATTTTTCAAGTGTGTTTGATGTATAATCATCCTTGATAATGGAAATTAACCAAACATTTGATAAAAAATTCACATATAGTTTTATTTGAAGTAAAATGACCAATTTTAGATAGGTTACCTTTCCATATTCCGATTTTACTAAATGGTAGTATGATTAAATAATTATTCAATAAATATTTTATTTAATGAAACGATTATTGAAAAAATGTATTTCATATTCATCATTCCATATCCATTGGATTGAACTAGGATTCGGGCCTAATGAATGATAATATTTGTTTTGTTAAATTAATACTATAGTAATTTTTTTTGGAAATTTTATAAATTGAAAGAATAATTTCATAATTAATTTTTGAGGAATAAAAGTAAATAGATAGTTTTGATTTTTTTTAAATGTAATGGATTCCAAAAAAAATTCATGATAAGACCATAAGGAAGATAAAGATATATTTTATAATGACATTTCCAATGTTAACTTTTTTTTATTTTTACCAAAGGTTAATGAATTCTTGGGTGTGGAGTTTTCTTTTCCGAAAATTTAATATTATTTATTAAAATCATCTAAAAAAGTTATTTTATAATTTTTTAATAGAAAAACACCCCTTTTGGGATAGTTTTGTTTCAATAGAATTGAAAATTTTGTTTGGGAAGTTATTTTTTTAATATAATGGATGACAACCTTTTTTTGAGTGGTGTCGTTTTAAAGGAGATAAAAAACCCCTTTTGGGATGTATTGAGGTAATATTAATGAAATATCCTATTAAAGGTGTTATAAACTAAAGGTATTAAAAACCCCCCTTTTTTTATGGGCATTTTTTATGTTAATTAAATATGCATTTAAAGGCGGTATTGTATTAATGTAATAGAGAACTCTCATTATAGGTGGTCTTGTTTTAATAGTTTTTAAAAAATTCTTTGGGGTTTTCTAGAATTGATGAAAATGATACTTCCATTTATGTGTGGTCATGATAATTTTTTTTTGAGGAAACTACCATATTTTATGTTGATATTACTTAATGGTTTATTCCACCAATTGATAAACTCTTATAAGAATGTTTTGGGAGAAATTAAAAAAAAAATTGGGGATACCTGGGTTTTTTTTCAGAGTCATCACCCACATTATATCCTTAGAGATACTAGGGAATTTTATAATGTTGGTATGGTTGATTAGGTTCATAATGCTATGAATTGGAAATGATATGACCTATATTAGGTGACACAACTAATTCAATAAATTAGTAATTACTATTTTTTAATTGTTTTAAATATTAAATTTATATAGTTATGGAACTTAAACATGGAAATTTATTTCAAACTACTTTTTAGGGATTTCATTGATTGTACCCCACTCGGTTGTACTCAAACCAATATTATCATTAACGGGTACTTGGAAACATAAGTGTAAATCAATATTTTTTTGTTGATTGTAGGTTTATAAATCATCACATTTCATTATTTTATTATAGACATATTGAGTGGAGAATAGGTTATTGTATGGGGATGAACGTAAGACTAGTTCAGGATGAGTTAAATATTTTATTAATTAGTTATCCTATAGATATGATCTTCCCTTCGGGTTTCTATGGTGTCACTTATTTCATACTAAATATATTTTTTGTTTTGAGGAATAACTATATTCATTGTACTATCATGGTATTTTTAGAAAAAAAGTTACTATGGTTAATATAATTCTATTTATTTTTAATATAACTTATAGTTTGAAAAGATGGAATTTCACCCCCCCCAATTATATCCTTCTATTCCCTCATTACTAGTAGGAGACCTATAGAATATAAAGGGTTATTCTAATGTCGATCTGGAACAATATGTCATGATACTATTCAGATTAATCCAATATGAGGATGTTACACTACCACTAGAAGAATATTAGGAAAAACTAAAATTGCAATACTTGTGATGTATCCTACTAGAAGATTTTTTTTAAATTGATATTAATTTCCCTGAAATTAAACATAACAAGGCTCACTGCTCTAGTAACACACTACTAATAAAACTCCACTATGATGATGTGATGAATAACCAATTTTCCTATACCTTCCACCATAACCCTTTCCTGTTCCAATAAATAAAATAATACTTCATTCATAAGATCAACTATCACCCCACTCATTATTAACAAACTTCATAAAAAAATAAATCATAATTCTTGATCCTCAATGATATTATATAATATTTTATAAACAATAAAAAATTATACGATAAATATATTCACCATTATATGGAAAATATATAACATTCTATCCATAAAACTCCAAATGTATTATCTCTCATACCATGATACTATCGAAAAAATGTGTTTAATCTCTAAAAATACCACCATATACTCAATCATATATATCCCCATATGTGGTGATACATGAACTCCCATGACCAATCTACCCTAAATTATTATAGAAATAAATGATCATAGAACATTATATGAAATTCCACCAAGGATAAATCATCATATGTTTTGTCATATATCATCACGTCCCAACAGTTGTTAGATAGTCTGTACAATATACATGTAACTTTCTACATCCTCCTCCTTAGGGGTTTCTTAATATTTTGGAAATATTCCTAACGTAGATTCCAAATAGAGCTCTGTATCCTTAGGGAAACCCACACCCAATAATAGTGGTGGATTCTCTATCTAGAAATCATTTAACAACAAAATCATAGTATTTAAGACTAATGGTTTACCCTTTGAAAAATACCACTTAACCCATATTTACATACTCAAATATACTCATATTCTAACATAAATGGGATAATAAGTTTTTTACACATAACTTCCTATCATTATCTTGATCATTCCATTAAATAATCATTTTCAATGAATAATGTCACCAAATTTAAAATTAAAGACTTCATAATATATTTATCAAAATTTACTATGTCATGATTTTTGAAAAGCAGTAATAGAGATATCATCAAGTCACCCGATATATATTCACTACATAAATATTAGAAAACTCCATCACTCTATCAGGAATGTTTACCCATAATCATAATATAATAAATATATATATAAACATAAAATAATAAATAGTAGATAAAAAACAATTTTAATATGAGATCATGTATATTCGATACCAAAAAATAGTGATATATGTAAATTAAATATATATTTACATTAAAAACATAAAATACTTAATCCCTATAACATACCAAATATCAACATTAATTGTTAATATCATTAATTCCACTTCATTATTACATGAATTTTATGATTAATAAATTTAGAAATTTTTAGAATAAAAACACATGAATGGAAAATCAGTGGTTATATCTAAAAATATTCTAAAACTATAATTCTTGAAATCATGTGTAATATAAGATTCTATGAAACATAAAAATCAATTATTCATGTGTAAATTATACCTTTTAATATGTGAAACAAAACATATTGTTTAGTTAATTATAATTTAACTGATTTTGAATTGTATAGAAAAAAAATTACAAGGAACTAAGTAAAATTTGTATAATCCTAGGTCTAGTTCACCAACCCCATGACTTAACCTAGAAGATATATAACTTATATATTTATCAATGTCTTATAATTTTTTTAAACTATGGTAATGAACTATATGTAATCATGAGGAGACTAAAAATGAATGAAAATTTACTATAATTATTAGTGGAAGAATAAAATTACAGTGGTGATTACAATATAGGTACTGTAAATTCAGTTCTCACAATCATATAAAAACAATGGTAAAAACAATTAACCAATATATAAAAAATATGTACATTTGGTCATGCTAAATATAAAATTATCAATCCTTTCTTTCTTTATAAACCCATGAATTACCATCCATATAATGGTGGTACTAGTATCAATTCTTAACTATTAATATATATATATATATATTCATAAAAATTGATGGAATGGTCTCACAGATAATATCATCACATTATCTTAAGAAACTAAATTAGAATCATTCCAAAAATAATCTATAATACAATCATCATAGGTGGTGGGACATGAAATCCAATACATCTACCAAAGGAGGTATCATTACACTCATATTTTTCTAGTATCACACGCGAGGTTATAATAATCACCCAACGCATAAGAAAATAAATCGATGGTTTTCATGACATGAAAATACCCACACACATATGTCACATATGAACATGAATTCTCATGTTTGTAATTATTAGAAAAATCCTAAAAAATATTCCTCCCGATATAACCATGTACTTCCAATCCATGTAGGATCTCGTAACCCTTTCTAAATAATTTCTTTCATCACATAACATATTTTAATAGTCTCCATGATCACACAAACTAATTTTTCCTTAAATATCAATTTTTTATATTTTCCCAAAACCAAATAAAAAAACATTGAACAATTTCAAAATTACCCTAAATGGAATCCTTCCACAACCCATAACATATATCTCATGTAATGGTCAATAAAAACAAAAGTAGACTATTTTTTAATTTAAATGTGCATTTCTTAATTTAGGTTTTATTTATAAATTGTGTTACATGTATATAATTACATAATAAAGTCAAATGGTTCCTAGTATTGGTAAAATACAAATTAAAAATCTGTATATACAAATTTAACATATGGTATTTCCCCATTTCATACAAACTATATCACATATCCATGACTTCCTAAGGCTAAGACTATACTAGAAACCAATTTGAAAATAATAATTAGAATATAAATGTAAAATGGATACTATATAATGATCACAAGGTCACTATTTTACTATTTCAGTCTAGAAGACACTACCTGTAGTCACTATCATTAATACAAGTTGTTAATTTGGGAAATTAATTCACAGTGGACCAATAAGGAATTGAATAAAATTTTGAATTTAGAACTAGGGTTGATCTATATATATCAAATTATCATAGGTAAGGATGATTTGGTATGTGTGATAACACATCACACACAATTAAAAATGAATAGTGACCTAATAGAGATGATATAACCACCACAAAATAGTAATTTTTTAATTTAATGAGAAAAAATGAAATTTCAATGTCAAAAAAAGGATGATCACTAAATAATGGGACCATGAAAAAATCATGGGGGTATACTATAGTGTATCCGAAGTGAATATCCTCAAATTATGTTGAAAAAATCTAGTCAAAGTGTTCCAAAACTATAAAACAAAACAAAATCATCATTATTAGAGTACCTTGACATAAGAAAACCTGCCACATTGTTTCTTATCTCCAAGTGTGATGTAAGCACGTATGGTTTTCATTGAGAGATATGAATTTCAGGATATGATATGGGAACATCAAGGGGTGGTAATATGTATTTTAAGAGATCTAAAAAAAATCACAGAATTAGTTTCAATAGTCATGAGAGTAATATTCCTGGACACGTAGAACTGTTGACCTTTGAGTAAAGCCGAAGCCCCCCATTGAAGAGACTCCCCTCAACAAAAATATTCACTAAAAGGCTACCAAATATACTATTGTGTTTCGAACTATAAATCCCCCTCAATTCTCCCGTGATTACACCAGCGTTGATCATCAACCCTTCTGTGGTAGGGTTCTAGAAAATACAGAGACCTTGGGATCTTATAATTTTCCAACTATAGGGTTCATTATTTTATTATAGGAGGAGTCTCAATAATGGATTCTTAACAATTTTTTTAAAAATAAGTCATGGGTTATAAATAATCCAACTTTTTCGGGGGACCTGATTTATTTTTTATCATGGGAGACCCTTATGATGATAATTTTTACTCACCTCCCATATAAACCTGCAAATGATGACTGTATAAGGCCTCTCTTCTTCATATATGAGGTTTATCTTACCACAACGTGAATCCAAATCAGGATTAAGGTATCAACATGATGAACTATGAAAGAAAAGACTATATATTCACCCACTAAATTCCACACTAAGCTATCCCATTCACCATTAATGATTAAATGAAATTTCGACTCAATACTAGGATGATAGAGACAAATTCATTTTGAAAAAATAAAAATCTCATTCCATATAACCTCTTAATCTATTAAAATCAAGTTTTTTTGTGAACACCATTTGAATAAATTATAAATTAGTGATAATTATTTTTCAAAAGAGTAGTTTTCCCCATTTGTCTCGAAGTTGGGTATCTAAGAGAACTGATATCTGTTACTTGATCGAGAAGGATCATGAAGATTATTACATGAAATCACACTATTCATACTTGCCAAAATGATTTATATGATGGAACAAATCATTATAACATTTGTTAAGAACAACCTGGGAAAATTATGAATAATCAAATGCTTGACTGAATTTGATATCCATGGCCTAGAAATATGGGAACCCAAGAATGAAAAAAATGATGTTATTATTCCAGAAGGTGATATAACCCCTATAGATAATCGATCATTCATGAAATTAATGATGGGGAAAATGAGTTGGATATTTTTCCATTTATTGGAGGGGTAATTTTTTGGAATATACATATTATTCCCATAATTCTATGCTATGATCCTTCTACATGATGTGTGTATTTTCTCAACCTCTCAATTAATCATTACATATAGTAAATTCATCATATCTAAGGAAAATGTAATCCTAATACCACCCTCATATGTTGATAAATCCAAACATGACTAGGATGCCAAATGGAACATACCGTCAAAATGAGAATCCAATGTAAATGAGGTTAATATTTTTTAGATATTTTTATTCATGGCCTTTCTATCTTCAATAACTAGATATATGTTCATCTGAATTTTGGTTAGTATATACATAATGAGTTTAATTCTCACTCTAAAAGAAATAAATCAGTTTTTCAAGTTATTGATATGAGAAGAAATCCTACCCACCACTTTATCAAGATTCTTTATATGAATCGTTCCATATTTTATTGAATGTACTATATAGAAAAACACTTTTTTCATATTCTTATGCTAGTCTCAATACTGTGGTCATGCCTCTCTGAGTATATCATGGAGATATAAAGGCTTCTTTTAACATGATTTATGAGTTTCCCTTTCCAATTTCAATACTAATTAGTGATATTTACAGATCCCCTTATATAATTTGATATTCCATTGAGAAATAGAACTGTGTCATTTAAGAAATTGAGATGGGATAAACAATGGAAGTTTAATCCGAAACAAAAAGGTTGGATAATCCTTTCTTGAATGTTGGATGTAATAAATAAACTATGGGAGTCATGACTAAAGGTAACCATACTCAGAGATAACAGGTCCCCATATCTCATCCCACACATATGTTTCTAAAACCCTTCTCTTTCCTCTTAAAATTATGGAAAACTATGTTGATGAAACACAACTAAATAGTAGGTCAATATCCCAAGAATAAAGTTCCATACAGTTCATTTAATTTATGATTAAATCCCAATAATTCCTATCATATGATTTATCAACACTCACTTTTATAATGGAATTAATATTTTGATAATTCTTGTTGATTTCTTCAATCATATCTTGTAAATTCTAGATAAAACCCTAAATTGACCTACAAAGAACAATGTTTTGTTGTTCCTTTGTGAGAAAGACTTGGAGGTGGTGAGTAAATCTCCAATTGTTCACACTAGATATAACATAATAGTGAATGTTTCAAAAATTAATAGGCCTGAATTGCCTATGTGATTTTGGATCCTTACCTATTATTATCACAATGAGGTTAGTAGCACATTCCACTAGGGAGATGATTCCACCATGAAATAAATATTACAAAACTTTGGGAATTTATTTCATCACAATACAGCAGAAAGCCATAAATAAAGAACCAACAAAGGCTTTTGGATTAGAAGATATCACTATATTTAGTCCTAACACTTCCCACATAACTCTTCTTCCTCGTGAAAGGATTCTAATATGTTATTTGTGTTCTCTCACCACCCATTTAATTGTTTTAAAAATAGAGTTATGTCCTCTTGGAAACCCATACCACATGGAAATGTTAGGGCTGCTAAGGAGGGTTTTAAAAATTGTTTCAACCATACCTCTGACAACATAAATTTCATTAGAAAAGGACACATATTTGAGTAGAATGTTTTCTTGACTAATACATATCATTTTTATAATTCATGAATGAAATTACCCAGTGATCTAGTCACCATAACTGTGCTACAATGGTTTTAAATTTTAATGTGATAATCTCTCATCAACAACGATGATTTCTTTTAGAGAAACTTCTTATTAATAAGGTCACTTAAAATTTCATCATTCCAATATTCCTCAAGCCTAGATTCCAAATTATTAATTAATTTATTAATTTTTTCAAATCCTCCTACAAAAGGATGTGCTTGTTAGCCCAAAAATTCCAATTCTTCTTAAAATATATCAATGTATTATGTTGGTCAATCAAATTATTCCCTAGTTTTAGTGTGGTCTAAAAGGCGAGAACATCTTGATTGAATTAATGGTTGTATTCCTAGAATCGTGAGAAGGGATTATTCCCATCATCCTCGGTTTTGAAATTCACTAATATTAGAGAGTGATCCAAAAGAGAATGAATGAGGTGGGTGATTTTTTTAAAAAATAAGTGAATATATCATGATGGGTGTAAAAACATTGTTCCATAAGACACTATTTATACCTGGATCCTTTTTAGGGTTTTTCAACAAGTGAATTTCACTCTAATGTTACCTATAGTGACCCTAATTTTTCATACATTAACATTATATCATTTTTTATGAATACATAAAATATTTAAAAAAATACCAAAGACCATTTTAGTTTAGTGCCTTTTGAATCATGAAATAGAAACACTAGTGTATTTGTGAAAAACATTATATCTTATTCGGATCTTCATGACTATAAACCTTCTTTAAAACAACATATATACTACATATCTTGATATCTGGGTAAGGGAACATGAAAACAGGGTAGCTCATATTCTCAGTATGGGGAAATGGTGATGTGTAAGCAAAGTCAGGAACACAAGGGTATGAAAACACGATGAAAAAAAGGAAGATCACACTCTGCATAACAATGATCAAAAACCAAAAAAAATATTAAGATTATATGTTTTTAGGATATTAATAATAAGGTAATAAATAGAATAATCCATTAAATAATAACATAGGACTAAGACATTAAATATTCACGAATCATAAACATGTTATATCATTCTATATAAGTCAAAGAGCATTCCAAAAACATAACTGGGCACCTCATTTGGACCACACCAATAGGGCGAGACACACCACCATCCCCAATAAAAATCATTTCCGTATAAGGGATTATTTGTCTTCATAATATCATAGTGGATCTTGTTTCTCCATCTTCCCATATTGGATTAGTTTTCACATCTTCCCAGAGTAGATTAGGTTTCCCTATCTTCTCATTGTTGATCAGTTTTACCTATTTTTCATAGTGGATCAAGATAATCTAAGTCAATCGCATTATTTCCTCTTGAGATATAAATCATTTCCAAATTCATTGCAAAGAGATATATGTCCCACCCGTCACATAATAAAACCATACAAACATGTTTAAAAAGATAAAAAAACATGCATCATGTCATGATCCATAAAAAGACATGGGTTCCACAAACATTATATCATAACCTTTGAATTGAAATTAGTATTATAATCATTTCATCATAACATTATATATGTAAAATTGATAGGTTTCATAATCAATTAATAAAAGTATAACTCAATAAAATAAGAATGATTCAAAATAATATAACATGTCGTAGAGAAACAGGTCTCATAAACCTCATTCCATCAAAATTAATAACATTAAAGAATTAACATGAATCGTATTCATGGATCATATCTACATTAAATAAAATACTATACAAAAATATGTCATCTTAAGTAGAAAATGATTTTGAAATATCACATAGAAAATTTTAATGAATAATACATTTCATTGAAAAAACAATTCATAAAAACATTTCAAAATCATTTTCATATAAACATTTATTCATAATTTCATTTAAAACATTTATTAGAGAAAAAGAAATTTTTTATAAAAAATTATTTTTTAAAAATAAATAATTTTAAAAACCTTTATATATTAAAATTTCATTTAATTATTATAATGGATGCATTAACATATTTTTAAAAACATTTTCATTGAAAACACATTGGAAAATCAAAAATAAATATTGAAAACATTTTGAAGAAATTTCTCTTTGAAAAAGAATTGAAAATAATTAAGAAAGGTCTAAAACATTTTGAAAAAATAATTATTCCAAAAACACTCAAAAATAATAACAAAATATGCAAAAAAATAGTAAAACATTTTATTTGAATAAACATTGAAAACCTAAAATAAGGCTTGAATCATTTTGAGAGTACTTTTTTAGAAAATATCATTGGAAAAGTATAATAAAATATTCAAATAATTTAAATTCATTGTCATGACCCATCCTAGGGGCTCATGTCGTGACTACCCCAAGCCTGCCTTCCATTGGCCAGGGGCTGGCGACTAGCATCAAAGGCGAAATCCTGATAAAAAAGGAAGGAATTTCGTTTAATAATTTAAAAAAAAACACAGTACGCTACTGGAATAAATACTAAGAAAAGATGTATACAAAAGAATGTTCTAAAAGGAAAGGGGGTCGAAAATACAAGCCCAATAGTAAAGTACAAACACCTGAATAGCTAGTACAACTACAGAAAGGTAAAATAGCAACTACTAAGTCGTCCTCTGCGAATCCCACCTGAAGTGTGGGATAAGATGGCCTTCTCAGAACCCCAGGTCTATCTTTCCACTCCATGTATGTCTCGCCATGTGGTTCACCTTTGGGTACCGTCTAGATCTAGAACTCTCAACCTCGATCAGTGTTGTCTGTCGTCTGCAACTAACAAAATGAAGGGCGGGAATAGCCCGTTCAAGGGTGAGTATAATGATTCTTAGTAGGGACCCCGAGACCCCCGAATGTCTCCCAGAATCCAAAAAAGGATAACCATAGAAGATAGATACTAACATGAAGTATCAACCAACCCTACATAGGTATATGCCCACATATATACCTAAGTTACCAATCACATCTCAGCTCCAACTCTCGAGCCCAAACACAACCTAGTCTGGACAGGAAGTAAAGTCAATCACCTCAAAGATAAATGAATTAAATTCAAGGGTCATCTCACATAGGTATACATCTTTAGTTGAGTGATAGAGATGATCATATGTAGTCACTGATTCATCTAAGCTGTCAGACCCACACGAGATACAGGACCAGCAAAGTTATCAGACCCACACAGGATACAGGACCAGCTACTATGTCGGACCCACACAATATACATTTACAGATGTTAGGACTGTCAGACCCATGGAGGATCCCAGAACAGTAGTCATCACTATCAAACCCACAAAGGATTCTTGTACAGTAGTCATCGCTGTTGAAACCCGAGAGGATTTCAGTATAGTATCGTCGCAGCCAGCCCTAAGGTTCCTGCACACAGCATTCTTGATTCCAGGAGGGTCCACTCCTCAAGCCAAGTATCGACCCGTCAACTGCCACCAATTCCCAAGAAGAAGTATCTCAGAGATCCTCCATGTCATAGGGGTCAAATCCAAGAAATACGTGTCCAAAAAAGAGTGACGAGATAACCAATCCATTTTCCAAAATGTACACGGCGTATTGGTATGGATACATGTCGTGTCTTCAGACCTCGGGTACTGCCTGTGTACAACGACCCATGTCAAATGGCTCTTCTGGTAGAAAAGTAAGTATACGACATGATGTATCGTTACACGCCATGTCCAATTATCTGGTTTCGGCTTCAGGTATGCTGGCTATATGTTCGTACACATCCTCAACACGTGTTTTCCGTCCCGTGTAACTAGTACACAGGATAGCCCATGCCACTGGCCAGGTATGGTCGTGTGGTGGAGTAAATGCCCGTGTAATCTACCCCATGTCTGTGTATCCCCAGGATACACCCCGAGTCTCGCGAAGTTGCTTCTACCATTATGTGTATAGAATACACGTCGTGCCTCTTGGCCGTGTAATTCTACGAGTGTCTGTGTATTTTCCTAGAACACACACCGAGCCTCATGATGCTTCTTCTACCATTCTGTGTAGAGAATGTAGGCCATGTGACCAGGGTCAGACACCGTGTGTTACCTGTATAACACCTGAAACTCAAGATACAGTACACCCACACTTCCCGACGTGTTCGTCAGAAGTACACACTGTGTATTATGGAATTTTCCAGAAACGACACCTCTAGCCAGCATGCCTCCCGTGAATTCCATTCTTTGTTCCGATGGTCTGTTAGTCATGAAACTTCAGAGACTAGGTTGCACTGATGTCCCATAATCATCTCTAGTGTTTTTGGTTCTCCGATCGGATCCAAATACACGATTTGATTCATCTTCTCGGAGAACAGTTGAGGGATGGTCCTTCTCGTCCCGATTTAATCTGTCACCCGCTATCGTTGTTGCACCTCCGCTAGGTCATCGTGATATTGGGTCTTCAATTTGGGATTGTTGCATCGCACAATGAACTCGCAACGATTTGATGTTCATCACCCATGAAGAACACAAAGAACACACCAAATATTCACAAAACGGCAGAGGGATCATCCCATGTTCATTTGGACGTGTCCTTCCACATTAGATTGGTAGAAATAGGGTCAAGAGAAACAAAAATGAAATGAAGTAAAAACATTGCTCAAATCAAAACACACCCTACCTCGATTCAGAGTACGTTTTCGAATTCACAGAAGACGGATGTCGTTCCTTCAACGTTGGATGGAGTAGTGCTCGATGAAGTTGGGTCAAGAAGACAACCTCATTATACTTAATGGGCAGTGGTGTTTCCCTTCCTTGATCCAGTTAATGAAGATAGAAGGTGTTGCTTTACTTTCTTTGGAGAGGTGGAGCGTTCTTCGTCGATAGGTTGATGTTCTTCCAAGAGTTTCCCTCCTCTCCTTAGTTCTCCTTACAATGTTTATACCAACCCAAATAATAGAATATAATCCCTCATTTTTATGTTGGAAAACTTAATTCAAAATAATTCAAACACTCAAACTAATTAATTATGTTTGTTCACTTAATTAAATTCAAGGAGATGGAAAGAATTTCAATGGCCTAAATTAATTAAATACAAGGAAGAGTTGACACACTAAGAGGGAAGTTCAAGACTTAATGGGGTTCAAGGGGAGTTGAGGGGTTTGAGCTCGTGTGGGCCCCACCACAAAATATACTTCCATGGGTGGTTATGTGTGTGTGGGGGGGGGGGGGGCTGACTTCAAACTTCCCTTTGGAGTAAATAACCACAACCTAAATAAAATTTTTGTCACACATAATTTTATTTAATTTATTAAGAATCCCAAAAAATTAACTTCCACTCTCGACCAAATTCAACTACGGTAAAGGACTCCTTAAAAAAATACCCACACTGCAAGTTCATTGGTGTCCTCGGATTTAAATTATGAGCACCGGTTCAAAAGATATAAAATCTCGTACATACGTTTACTGAACGTACATGAACAAAACTTTGGAAATTGATTCCAGGCACACCGGACCTCGTAATCAGGTGCCGCCAGAAACTGCGGACTCGTAAAATTCCCATGTATTTAAGAAAAAAAATTCCATAGGATTTCCACGTCTTTAATTTCTCCCCAAATCATGGCTTTACATCTCTGTAAGCTACAACACACACTAAGGGAACAAATGGGGGTACTGAGCACGCATATGAGCCCCCCGCTCCAATGTGCTCTCTGAGAGGTTCTTATGCTGCCAGCGAATGCGAATCAAATGAATCAACCATCCATGTAGGACCTGCCCCAGTCAATCCTCAATCTCCATTGAAACCTCCTTGAATGTCTTCCCATCATCTATGTCTAGCTCCATGTGATCGATAATGTGGGATGGTCCATGCACGTATGTCCTCATCTGTGATACGTGGAAGACATCGTGCACCTTGTGCATGTAGAGACTCGAAGCTTGACGTACAAGGACATTGCATTACTTTTTCAGAATACATAGTACATAACAAAAACACACACACAAGGATCTTAATTGTTTAGTGTCTTTGGAAACTTAGAATATAATCTTCTAATCATGGTGAAAGATCTTCAACATCTCCCACAAAGATATTCCTTTCTTTCTTATCTAAAACCTTTATTTATATTCTGGGGAAATGAAAAAATAAATGGGTGTGCTCAAATTCTCAGTAAGGGTAAACAAAAGAAATATCAATCACATCATATTCATAAGAACATAACATTTTGAAAATCTTAACCTGCAAAAGAGAGTATAATTTCATAACATGGGATAAATCATAGTAGTGAAATGAAATCCCAATAATCCTAACATAAAACATGAAAATTTTTTGAATACACACATAATAATATAGAATCATTTCTTATTAGTCAAGAATCATTGCCAAGTCTATCTTAGTGGACAAAGTCCATTTCTGAACCGTGTTACCCTCGTTCCAGTCTTGTTTCATTGAACCGGTTTAACCTACCGTTCCAACCATGTCTATCTAATGAGTTATAAAATCTTTACCCAATGAATTGGAGGGAGATATAGGTCCCACCCATCTCATAATTATACCATTATTATGTGTGCCACAAAATCATAAACCATACATCATTGAATAACCCATGTAATAAAAATGGGATTTTTAAACATCGTGACATCATAAAACAATTCATATAAGATAAATGAATTAATAAAAATAATTCCATCACAACATAATCAAATCAATGTAATAATAGGGATAAAAACAGAACCATTTTATTATCTTAGATGGAAAATAATTTTGATAAAACACTTGAACTCCATTCTTGAGTAAAATATCCTTTCAACTTCAAAAACACTTTTCCTTTCTTAACATGTCATAGAATTTTAAAAGAATTTGATTAAAAATAGACATTAAAACTTGTAAAGGAAGCTTCTTGGAAAAAATGTTTTAAAAATCCATTCATGCCGTATAAGTTAAAAAAACATTCTTCTCGTACTTTTGTCGGAAAAGTCAAAAAGTACCTCGTACCAAAAATGTCAAAAGATTCCTTTCATATCTTTTACTAAAAACTCAACAAAGGGTAAAATTGGATTTAAAAAATTATAGGTGGATGGAAACAATGTTACATGTTGAGGAAAAATGGATGTGGATGATAAAATACACCCCAGAAAATACCAAAGTATAAACAATCTCAGATAAAAATGAGATTGTGATATTTCCCTTACCTTAGGTCTGATTTGCTTCGTAAGTTGTCTGAACCTCCTGTATAATGATTTAAATATTTCATTGACTTATTACAGAATCATACTCATTGTTATGATATCATATATGGTTCACTTATGACTTTATATTACCCGTTCTTTTGTAAATTCCATGTTAAAGAGCGTTTTGGGTAAAATTGTTTCATTTGTCGTCCGTGTTTTGACTTGTAATTATTCATATGATTACTTAGATCATGATTACATAATTCCAGAATATAAAACATGATTTATATATAATATATATTCATAATATACATATATATAATAAATCAGTAAATGGAATGAAATACACCGTTCATGGAGACGGTAGGTCGTACGTATGCATGAACGCTGTTTTTGTTTCCTTATTGAATTGAATGGAATTAAGTAGATGACATAAATATATATAAACATAAATCTAGTATCATTATTATTTCATATATTTCATTATTACTTATTATATATACTTTATAATCATTCATGAATGGTTAAAGTGGAGAATGAATCTCATCGTGTCGTGGAGACAGTAGTCCGTACGTACGCACGAGCGATGATATCGTTCTCATGATCATGGGACTGTATTTGAGTGTATTTATACTATTTTAGAATCAATATCACTTCAAAGTAATCATATATAGTTATTATTTACACCATTATACCCATACAAGTAAGGTGGTGGTGGAAAATATATTTCACCACGGCGTGGAGACGGTATTCCGTTCGTACGCACGCACGGTGATTTTATTTTCCATAGGATGGATAGATGGTGAAATAGAGTTGTTTCATACTTATAATAACATATCCGTATATGAGTGATACTTATGTTATTACTTCATAATGAAAAAACCTATGAAGAAGAAGTGGAAGAAGAAATAAAGTTGAAAGAATCGGTAACGGACATTATCTCTTCTTTGAAGCGCCTCTTTGAGATCTCCTTTTAGGGAACTAAAATTGGTCTTTGAGGAAGAGAGGGAGGGGGTGCCCTTTTATAAGGGAGGAGAGGGGCACCTTTGGAATAACTAAAAATATTATTTTATTATAAAGCCAAATTCGGTTTTAAATAGCTCCAAATTGATTTATTTAGAATCTAAGGTGGGTTTGGGTCGAAATCCTCTCATCCAATAGAATTTATACAAGTTTATGTTACTATTTTAACCTTATCATTTATATTTAACTTTAAGTTAGATAATTTTACTTTTACCGTGTCTTCTTGTTTTCTTACATTATAAGGTTAATAAAATACTATTTCAAGACAAAAGAACACCAGGTTGTTTATTATTAATATATATAACCTTATCTAAGTCATTTGGCCGAACCTTATATTTTTATCAATAAAATAACAATTAATAATATAATATTTGTTTTAAAAACTATTTTATGTCAATTTTGACACTATTTAGTAATTGATTTTTTTGAAAATCATAACAGAATGATTAGTTCGAAAAAGGTTACTTAAATCCATAATAACATGTCTTATTAACCTATAAAATTATTTTAATTCATAAAAAGTCTTAAATTACATTTATTTGGGTATTTATAACATCAATTATGTCAATATTTCATTAATAAGACAATTACTACATCATCTTTGTGTCATAATAAATGATAATTATTTAATCCCTAAAAATTCTAAATAAATTCCTATAATTTAGATAATTGTAGTATCTTTCTGGATACTATTCATGTTAGAAGTTTCATGAAGTTTATCACTAAATTATTATACTTATATGATTTAAGAAAGTGACATGTTGTCACATTCTTTGGTTTTAATAATAATTAAATTATTTTCATACAAAAAAGTACACTAAATGAATCTAATCCGATCCTTAGGTGATATGGGTCGACTTTTAGTCATCCAATAGGATTTTGACATGTGTTAGGTTAATTTTATAATATTATATTTACCCTTAATTACCTGATTTACCTTTAACTATGGTAAATAAAATTTACCGTAGTTACTATTCATAATTCCCAAAAATAAAAAGTATCTTATTAACATAATTTGGATCCACTGATTCCAAATATGGAATCCATTTTTCCAAATTCAATATGAAAAAGTTGCAGAAATTAAATTAAAATTAATCCCCTTGTCGAAAGAAAACAGGTTTTTCTTCAAAACATTGCAAAAGATTGAATTGACTTGTCCTACGAATTCAAGGTCGAATCAATGCTAATTACATACATTATATTAAATGGTAAAAATATATTTTATTTATAATTCAAAAACATTAAATATTATAATTTAACCATATAAATTATTACGATGAAAAAAGTTGTTTTTCATTAAAATATATCGTGTTTTTACTATTCATCAAAATATGAAAGTTACCAGAATAATACGAAAAATTTATCCAAAGTAAATTTTTATTTATTTATTCAAAATAAGAATTTTATTTTGAAAAATTTAACTTATAAACATTTCAAAAACTAGATTTAAAGTTGGTGCGCCATCAAAAGGCGGAAAAACTTCATTTTTAGAAAAATACTTATTTTACCCGAAAAATTTATTTTGTTCTTATACCATGTTCTAGAAAATGTGTAAGATGAATAATAATGTTATAAAATTAAAAATTTAGTTATTATTGTTCATAAAGGCTAGTTCATAATAATATTATAATAATATATCATTGTTTAGTAAAACCCGGTATTTCGTACAACACACGCTATCGAGGAAGGTCGTGATTGCGTGTAATGCAAGCCAAGTCAGGGTTGTGTGTTGTGAAAGAATCCTTCGTTGTTTTGTATAAAATAATCCAAAAATATTTCATTTATACATTGAATATATATATATATACTCAATGTTTCATAGAATAACTATTATCAAAATTGTGTATAACATGATCCAAGAATAGTGTTGTGTATACTGCAAGCTAATACGGTGTTGCGTATAGAGAAAGGTAATCTTGGTGTATTATACAACACAAGACATTAATTAAAAGAATATTTTTCATAAAATCTCGGGGTGTTACATTCTACCCCCCTTAAAATGAATTTCGCCCTCGAAATTCGTCGGGGTTATAAATAGTTTATTACTCGAAAGTTTGTTTAATAAAAACCCACATCGTAAAAAGGAATACCAAAACATGGCTTTTAAGAACTAAAGAATGAAATGTAACGGTTACCCAAATTAACTCATCATGGGGTTCCCACGTAGGAGAACATAGGTGAAAATATGGATATGGAATAAAAATCTAACCATCAAGTTCTGATGGAGAGTGGTAGAGAACATTGCTATGAAAAAGCCAACAATCACAATGCTATTGATTTGTGATGATCTAAGGTACCATGTGATTTATCAGATATAAGGGAACTAGGACAACATTTTTTGTTTTCAAGATCATTTCCCTAAAGTTTATGAATTAAAAGAAATACTTGCATGATTTTGGTACAATCTCACTATTGTTCGTAAATTGAACAATTTCCACTTCATCCCTTATAGAAATG
Organism: Viscum album; assembly: GCA_963277665.1. NCBI lineage: Eukaryota > Viridiplantae > Streptophyta > Magnoliopsida > Santalales > Viscaceae > Viscum > Viscum album. The sequence continues at coordinate 62,996,789 of OY728136.1, read as the reverse complement.
AAGTTGAATTTGTTATTCGTGATGTGTTAGAAGATCATGTTATAGAATGATGTGTCATTCCATCTCTTTCAAACAAAAGGTTAGAAAAAGTTATAAGTCCATCTTATGGTTAGATTAATTGTATATGGTTCCAAAAATGAACTTATACTTCATATATCATACTGATTAATAAAATAAAACTAGTTTCTACTAACTAGGGACTTCCTGTAGGCCAGTGTTAGGAGATAAAGGCCAGTTGTACTTCAGTTGTGGGTTCGATTACCACATCCTTGTCCGATGCGACGGGTTGTCGCCCGTCCAACAGGTTGTCTTTTTTCTAAAACTACATTACTATATCATCCCATCAATAATATCGAAAAAGGTTCTACCCTTAAACAATACTAACTTATGTCCAACATAATCCATTACAATCTTTAGGCTTATCCATAATACTGCAGTCCACTCTCATAATATAGTGAAAACGATTACCAGAGATTTAATACCATCGTTGATCCCCATATATCATAAGATATGTCTTGTTGGTCACATTAAAAATGTTCGAAGGCCTTAATCATGTATTATCTTGAAACATGAATACCCAGTGAACCTTAGTGAAAACATGAATGTAGTTAAAAGTTAACACTTTCCACATACCAAAATCCTCAAAATTCTATATACTCAAACCATGATATAACTTACTCATTATATCAGTCATGAGCTCTAGAATACTATCAAACATTTAATTTTCTCCTTATCCCTTCATTATGTGCATATCATCTACATTCCAAAAATATCTGAATAACCATTCATGGATACTGGTACAATTAATCATACACTTTCAAAAAAGTGTAACAATACATAGATGTCTCTTTATTCCATAGTACCACGAGATTACTTATACAACATTACACATGATAAACATGTAATCATTCCACTACATTCTTAAACCATTGACCGAGCTTCTACAATTCTTTCATCTCACATATCATTTGTAGTCTCTTAATCATCATCAACATAAATACTACCCATACAACCATACTGATTCTCTTCATGAGAAATTCCCTTAGGGAATTGGTTTGCATAATGCCCGTACATTCCACATTTAAAACATTTAACCGTTGTTGATGTCGCAGCAATATCATTATCCTTATCCCTGGTGTTAACTGAACCTTTTCCTTTGCACTTACTGGATTTGTGTCCTTCTTTTCCACACCCAAACCATATTCCAGTTCCTTTGAAACATTCTCTTTGATTACTCTTCCCACATGATTTACATAGGGGAAATTGAACTTTATTTCCTCTATTATCATCATGAAACTCCATCTTTCTCTTATTATCCGAGTCATGAAACTTAACAAATTTTACTTTATTAATCATATTATGAGATTGATGATTCGGAATAATAATGATGTTTGGAATTCCAAATACCATTTCATTTGGTTGCTCATGAAGAATATCATTCCATTGTCATTCATATCCTCCATTATCATGAATCATCTTTTTTCCAGTCATTTTCTAAAACCCAAAAAGAATAGTGTGAGAGGCAAAAATCATGCTAGGAAAAAAAACATAATAAAAGGGAGAGCACCATCAATATCTAACATCTTAGGTTAAATTATAAGATCATTACCGTTGTTCTAGGACTATATCCTCAACGTATTTTTATCCTTAGGTACATCCCTAGACATACCTTAGAAATATCTCTAGGGATCTCACTAAAATTATCGCATCCTAGTTTCCAAAGGTTGACAAAACCTTTCCTCTGATACCAAATGTAGAGACCCAAAGATTGACGTACATGGATATTACATTACTTTTGCGGAATACTTAGTACATAACAAAAACACACACACATGGATCGTAATAGTTTAGTGTCTTTGGAAACTTGGAATATAATCTTCTAATCGTAGTGAAAGATCTTCAACATCTCCCATAAAGGTATTCCTTTTTTTCTTACCTAAAACCTTTATTTATATCTTGGGGAAAAGAAAACATAAAAGGGTGAGCTCAAATACTCAGTAAGGGTAAACAGAAGAAATATTAATCACATCATATTCCTAAGAACATAACATTTTGGAAATCTTAACCTGCAAAAGAGAGCATAATTTCATAACATGGGATAAATCATAGTAGTGAAATGAAATCCCAATAATCCTAACATAAAACATGAAACTTTTTGGCATACACACATAATCATATAGAATCATTTCTTATTAGTCAAGACTCATTTCCAAGACTATCTTAGTGGACAAAGTCCATTTCTGAACCGAGTTACCCTCATTTCAGTCCTGTTTCACTGAACCGGTTTAAACTACTGTTCCAGCCATGTCTATCTCATGAGATATAAACTCTTTACCCAATGCATTGGACGGATATATAGGTCCCACTCATCTCATAATGATACCATTATTATGTGTGCCACAAAATCATAAACCATACATCATAGAATAACCCATGTAATAAAAATGGGATTCTTAAACATCGTGACATCATAAAACAATTCATATAAGATAAAGGAAATAATAAAAATAATTTCATCACAACATAATCAAATCAATGTAATAATAGGGATAAAAATAGAACCCTTTTATTATCTTAGATGGAAAATAATTTTGATAAAACACTTGAACTCCATTCTTGAGGAAAATATCCTTTCTACTTCAAAAACACTTTTCCATTTTTAACATGTCATACAATTTTAAAAGAAGTTGATTAAAAATTAAAATGAAAACTTGTAAAGGAAGCTTCTTGAAAATAATGTTTTAAAAATCCAATCATGCTGTATAAGTTAAAAAACCATTCTTCTCGTACTTTTGTTGGAAAAGTCAAAAAGTACCTCGTACGAAAAATGACAAAAGATTCCTTTCATATCTTTTACTAAAAACTCACCGAAGGGTAAAATTGGATTTCAAAAATTATAGGTGGATGGAAACAATGTTACATATTTAGGAAACATGGATGTGGATGATAAAATACACCCCGGTAAATACCAAAGTATAAACAATCTCGGATAAAAATGAGATTGTGATATTTCCCTTACCTTAGGTCTGATTTGCTTCGTAAGTGTCCGAACCTCATGTATAATGATTTAAATAATGTCATTGACTTATTCCAGAATCATACTCATTGTTATGATATCATATATGGTTCACTTATGACTTTATATTACCTGTTCTTTTGTAAATTCCATGTTAAAGAGCGTTTTGGGTAAAATTGTTTCATTTGTCGTCCGTGTTTTGACTTGTAATTATTCATATGATTACTTAGATCGTGATTACATAATTACAGAATATAAAACATGATTTATATATAATATATATTCAGAATATACATATATATAATAAATCATTAAATGGAAAGAAATACACCGTTCATGGAGACGGTAGGCCGTACGTACGCATGAACGCTGTTTTCGTTTCCTTATTGAGTTGAATGGAATTAAGTAGATGACATACATATATATACAAATAAATATAGTATCATTATTATGTCATATATTTCATGATTACTTATTATATATACTTTATAATCATTCATGAATGGTTAAAGTGGAGAATTAATCTCATCGCGTCTTGGAGACGGTAGTCCGTACGTACGCACGAGCGATGATATCGTTCTCATGATCGTGGGACTGTATTTGAGTGAATGTATAATATTTAGGAATCAATATTACTTTAAATTAATCATATATAGTTATTATTTACACCATTATACCCGTCCAAGTAAGGTGGTGGTGGAAAATAGATTTCACCACGACGCGTAGACGGTATTCCGTACGTACGCACGCGGGGTGATTTCATTTTCCGTAGGATGGATAGATGGTGAAATAGGGTTGTTTCATACCTATAATAACATATCATTATATGAGTGATACTGATGTTATTACTTCATAATGAAACAACCTATGAAGAATAAGTGTAAAAGAAATAAAGTTAAAATAATCGGTAACAGACATTACCTCTTCTTTGAAGCAACTCTTTGAGATCTCCTTTTAGGGCACTAAAATTGGTCTTTGAGAAGACACAAAACTCTAGGATTTTTCTAGGGAAGTGTAGAAGAGAATTTGTCAGGGGTTGGCCGAGCTTGAAGGCTCAATGTGGTGTGAGGAAGAGAGGGAGGGGGTTCCCTTTTATAAGGGATGAGAGGGGCACCTATGGAATAACTAAATATATTATATTATTATAAAGCCAAATTCGGTTTTAAATAGATCCAAATTGATTTATTTAGAAGCTAAGGTGGGTATGGGTCAAATTAATCTCATCCAATATAATTTAGACAAGTTTAGGTTCCTATTTTAACATTATCATTTATATTTTACTTTAAGTTAGATGATTTTACTTTTACCACGTCTTCTTGTTTTCTTACACTATAAGGTTAATAAACTTAATATATCAAGCCAAACGAACCCCAAGTTGTTTATTATTAATATATATATCCTTATATAAGTCATTTGGACGAACCTTAGATTTTTAGGCATAAAATAACAATTAATAATATAATATTTGTTTTAAAAACTATTTTATGTCAATTTTGACACTATTTAGTACTTGATTTTTGTGAAAATCATAACATAATTATTAGTTCGAAAAATGTTAATTAAATCAATACTAAGATGGAATATTAACCTATAAAATTATGTGAATTCATAAAAAGTCTTAAATTACATTTATTTGTGTATTTATGACATCAATTATGTCAATATTTCATTAATAAGATAATTAATGCATCATCATTGTGTCATAATAAATGATGACTATTTAATCCCTAAAAATTCTAAATAAATTCTTATGATGTAGATAATTGTATTAGATTTCTGGAGACTATTCATTTTCGATGTTTAATGAAGTGTATCACCAAATTTAAATTATTATACTTATATGATTTAAGAATGTGACATGTTGTCACATTCTTTGGTTTTAATAATAATTAAATTATTTTCATGGAAAAAAGTCAATTAAATGAATCTAATCCGACCCTTAGGTGATATGGGTCGACTTTTAGTTATCCAATAGTATTTTGACATGTGTTAGGGTAATTTTATAATATTATATTTACCCTTAATTACCTGATTTACCTTTAACTATGGTTACAAAATTTACCGTAGTTACTATTCAAAATTCCCAAAAATAAAAAGTAGCTTATTAACATAATTTGGATCCACTAATTCCAAATATGGAATGAATTTTTCCAAATTCAATACACAAAAGTTGCAGAAATTAAATTAAAATTAATCCCGTTGTCGAAAGAAAATGAGTTTTTCTTTAAAACATTGCAAAAGATTGAATTGATTTATCCTACGAATTCAAGGTAGAATCAATGATAATGACATACATTATATTAAATGGTAAAAATATATTCTATTTATACTTTAAAAAAATTCAATATTATAATTTAAGCATATAAATTATTACGATGAAAAAGTTGTTTTTCATTAAAATATAGCGTGTTTTTACTATTAATCAAAATTTGAATGTTTACAGAATAATACGAAAAATCTATCCAAAGTAAAGTTTTATTTCATGATTCCAAAGAAGAATTTTATTTTGTCCAATTTAACTTATAAACATGTCAAAAACTAGATTTAAAGTTGGTGCGCCATCAAAAGTCGGCAAAACTGCATTTTTTTAAAAATACTTATTTTACCAGAAAAATTTATTTTGTTCTTATACCATGTTCTAGAAAATGTGTAAGATGAATAATAATGTTATAAAATTAAAAATTTAGTTAATACTATTCATAATGGCTAGTTCATAACAATATTATAATAATATATCGTTGTTTAGTAAAACCCAGTATTGCGTACAACACACACTATCGAGGAAGGTCGTGATTGCGTGTAATGCAAGCCAATTCAGGGTTGCATGTTGTGAAAGAATCCTTTGTTGTTTCATATAACCTAATCCAACCATATTTCATTTATACATTGAATATATATATATATACTCAATGTTGCGTAGAATAACTATTATCTAAATTGTGTGTAACACGATCCAAGAATAGTGTTGCGTATACTGCAAGCTAATACGGTGTTGCGTATAGAGCAAGGTAATCTTGGTGTAACATACAACATAATACATTAATTAAAAGAATATTTTTCATAAAATCTCAGGGTGTTACATTGCAACTGAGGTGGAAGGGCTAGGCGGTAAGCCACCTCACCTACTCTGTTGAGGATTTGAAAAGGTCCGATGAAACGCGGAGATAACTTGCCACCTCAGCCAAATCTCTATAGACCTCATTGAGGTGAGACCCATATAAATACATGGTTTCCATCCTCAAACTCCAATGGTCTCTATCTCTTATCAGCATAAGACTTCTGTCTGCTCTGTGTAGTCTTCATCCGCTCCCGAATGATCTGCACCTTCTCCATCGTAGCCTACACCATCTTTGGTCCTACAAGTGCAGACTTTCCTGGGTCAGTCCAACACAGGGGTGATCTGCATGGTCTGTCTTACAGTGCCTTATAGGGTGTCATCCTGATTTTGGAGTGGTAGCTGTTGTTGTACGCAAACTCTACCAAGGGTAAGTGATCCTCCTAACTGTGACCAAATTATAGAACACAAGCACAAAGAATTTCCTCATGTGTCTGAATGGACCTCTCTGTCTAACCGTCTGTCTGAGGATTGAAGGTGGTTATCAAGAAAAGCTACATCCCGAAAGCCTCCTCCAACCCCTTCCATATCCAGGAAGTGAAACGAGCATCCCAATCGGAGATGATTGTCAATGGAACAACATGAAGCCGTAGGATCTAATGTACATAGAGGAATCCCAAGATATCTACTGAGCCCTGCTCTCTAATCCGTAGAAAGTGGTCCGTCTTGGTGAGTCAGTAAACAATTACCCAGATACAGTCATGTCCTCTAAATGTACGTGGAAGTACCATCACAAAATCCATGGATATCCCATCCTACTTCCACTATGGAACCTCTAAGGGATGAAACATGACTGCTGGAACCTGGTGCTCCTCCTTCACTTGCTGACATGTGAGGCATCAAGAGACAAACTATGATACTGCCTTCTTCATACCTGGCTACCAATGCTATCGTCTGAGTTCCTAATACATCTTCTCTACTCCTGGATGTACCGCTAGAGGGGAAGTGTGAATCTCCCTCAAAAACTACTCCTATAGTGAAAATGGTACCATGGTATGTCCTATGAAGAATATGACTTTCTCCCCACCTTCAAAAAACCCATCAGGTGCCTGCCCTGAGGATATCTAAGCGCATTGCATCTCAGAATCAACGTCCCCACATTGTGCCTCTCTGACTCGCTGAGGAAGTTGAGGAGTGACTGTGAGAGACTATATAAAGGCTTCTCCATCTCTATCCACAAAGGATATTAGAAACGCGACCAACTTCTATGTCGCCTCTCCTAGCAGCTGAAAGCCTAATCTCGTACTGAGAGCATCTAATATAAATTTCCCCTTCCCTGGAGTATAGACTATCTCGAAGTCATTGTCATGGAATAACTTTAGCCATCGCCGCTGTCACAAGTTCAGGTCCTTCTGTGAATGGTGTACCTAAGACTCTGGTGGTCAGAGTAGACTCTAAAATTCTCACCCGTCAGATAGTGCCACCACATCTTCAAGGAGAAGACCAATGCTGCTAACTCTAGGTCATGGGTAGAATAGTTCTACTCATGCTGTCTTAACTACCATGAACCATACGCGATCACAGCTCACTTATGAATTTGGACACACCCGAGTCTGGTCCCTGATGCATTGCAGTAAACTACGTACCATACACCCTCCTCTGGTAGCCTCTAGATGTGCGCACTGGTCAACCTCTACCTCAACTCTAGAAAGCTCTAATGGCATCTATCTGACCACAAGAAGGGTTTAACCTTCTTCATCAATGCTGAAAGCTGTGCTACAAGTCTGGAGAAGTCCGGAAAAAATCTCTAATAGTACCCAGCTAGTCCCAGGAAGCTCTGCACCTCCGTCGCACTCCTGGGTGGCTCCCAAGAAAGTACTCCCTTGATCTTCACTGGATCCACTAAAACTCCATCCTCTGAGATGACGTGTCCCAAGAAGTGAACCTCTCTTATCCCAAACTGGATCTTCGAGAGCTTATTATAAAGGTGGTTCTCTCAGAGTGTGCCCAGTACTACCAGTAAATGGTAGGTATGCTCCACCTCAGTAGTTGAGTAAATCATTATGTCATCGACGAAGACTACAACTAAACGATCAAGGGAAGGATATAAGACCCTGTTCATGAGACTCATGAACACCTCTGGAGCATTGGTTACGCCGAAGGGCATATCCAAGAACTCATAGTGGCCATACTGACACCAGATGGCTGTCTTATGCACATCCTTGTCTTGAACTCTGGGTTAGTGATAGCCAGATTTGTGGTCTATCTTTGTGAACCATCATGCTCCTTTGAGCTGATCAAAGAGGTCATCAATCCTTGGGAGTGGGTACTTGTTCATCATGGTCACCTGATTCAGGCAACGGTAATCGACACACAGTCTCAATTTCCCATTTACCTTCTTGGTGAACAAAATCGGAGACGCCCAGGGTGAAACACTGGTTCAGATAAATCCCTTCCCCTGCAAGTCCTACACCTGTACTGGCAGCTCATGAAGCTCGTCGGGAGCCATAAGATATTCTGGAGAAGATATCGGTTTTGTCCCGGCGTACAAGTAAATGTAGATGTATACCTCTCAGGAAGGAGGTAGTCCTGGAATGTCATTGGGGAAAACATCTGTGTATAGATCTACCACAACTGGAAAACTCAGACTCCGCTTGTCAATCGCTCCGAGGATAAGACTAGCCAATTGATGTGTGATCAGATGCCCCCTCCACTGCATAAGTCCATCCTTTGATGAAAAGGCTCCATTATTTCCGGTGAAGGTGAACCTAGTCCCATCTATGTGGATACATTTCACATTGCACCTAATAAATTCAATCAGATCATGAACTGTGGTTAACCAGTGCATACCCAAGATGATGTTGTAAGGCCTCAACGCCGCTACAAGAATATCCAAACTGAATCTCTCAACTCCTAGAGTAATATCACACTGCCGAAACCAGTGCGTAATTATAGAGTCTTCTCCCATATGAGTCTCTAGCCGTAAGGATAGAGACAACAACTCTGTCGGAATCTCTGAGCTCCGAACGAGAGTAGTGAAAATAAAAGAATGACTCGCACCTGTGTCTATAAGTACTGCAGTAATGGTGTAGTAGACATAGATAGTATCTCGAATAATCTTAGGTGTTCTGTGGTCATAGGCCTCGACTGCCTAGAGCTGAGCTTGCCTCTGTTCGCTAGCTCTCTGTGGTCGGGTGGACCTCCTGGTGGTGGTGGTGGTAGAGCCTCGAAACGTCGTCCACCATATGCTGCTCAGGCAGCTCCTATTCCATGTCTACCTGCTACTGGAGAACAACCATGGTTGAACCTCTGACTCTCCATGGGAGGTCTCTCCGTTTTCTTATGCTCATCTACATCGTGGGTTGGGAAGTCACGAGCCATGTGGCCCTACACTCCGCATGCATATCACTGCCTACTCCTTGTATAGGTGGCTCTGCCTTGTGTGCCCTACCCAACCAAACCTGTATCCTAGGGTCACCCACCTGATGGCCTAGACCGCTTGGACCTCTATATCATCTGTCAACTACCGGCTGTAGAAGAATCTACTACGTGTCTCCCTGTTGTCGGTCTCGCTGCTGGTGACTGCTCAGTGAGAAAACTCTCCACTAGAAGGGCTCGATCTAACCCCCCTGCCTGCGTCAGAATGCTGATGGGAATCGTCGATGCCCTGATCTCATGCCTGAGTCCCTACTCGAAGGTCCGGGCCCTGATGAATGGGTCCCATGTGAGATGTCGGTGAAACTTGCTGAGTATTGAGCTATTGCCATGCTTCCCTACTACAGATGATGTAACTCCTGAATCTGCAACACACAATGGGTGGATAGAACAAACTCCGAGCGGAAGAGACTCTCAGAGTCTGTCCATAGTAATGTTTCCTTGTCATGCACCTAGAGCATCAGGCTCCACCATATTCCCAATGTTGCATGCAGTAGACTTGGGGTAAGGATCACCATGAGTTCAGCTGGTGTCCCTACCAATCTGGAAACTCTCACGACAACCTCCAGCCAATCCTCAGCTGCCTGTGGGTTCGTCTCTCCCCGGAACCCAGGCAGCCTCTGGTGCTGGAACTCATGCAAAACACTAAGGTGACATGCACTATCTACTACTGGAGCTGGTGGTATCGGTGGCCCATCATGTAGTGGTACTATTGGTACCTCTGCTGTGATGGGGCCCTGCACAAAGGCCTCGTCTCTCGGTGGGCTACCATCTCGTAAGAAACTCAGAACCCCAGCTGGATGCCTTCATGGGGCCATCTTGAAATGAAATAGGTGTGCCATGGTTAAAACAGTATACCCAGTGAGCTGACACAAAGTAATCACAAAGGAAACTCTTTCAAGGAAACACACATGCAATCAGTGTTTTCGTGCACTGAGTCAGAGATCAGAATTTAGAGTCCTTGTTTTTGGATATGTCGACCACCACACCAACACCGGTTTCCCTAAATTGATTACAAAACCCAAAACACTTAACACTATTTCCATTAAAATAATCTGAGTCCAAGTTCTGTGGTTGAAATGAATCCTTTGATACCAATTTTTCATGACCTATCCTCGGGGCCCATGCTGTGACTACTCCAAGCCCTCCTACCATAGGATAGGGGATGTCAACTAGCACCAAAGGTGTAATCCCGATAAAAAGGTATGGAGTTGCCTTTAATATGTAAACAAAAACAATAGAGTGTGAAATTGTAAGTAAACACTAAGAAAATATGTATAAAAAATAATGTCCTAAAAGGAAAGGGGGCCAAAAATACAAGCCCAACATTAAAGTACAAAAAACGGAAAAGCTAGTACAACTGCAGAAAGGTAAAACAACAACTACTAAGTCATCCTCCAGAAATACCACATGAAGGGTGGGTATAGATGGCTTCCTCAACACCCCATGTCTGTTCTTCAACTCCGTATACTTCTCACCAAGTGGTCCACCTATGGGTACCATCAATCTCTACAACTCTCTACCTCGATCCGTGATGTTCGTCCTCTACAACCAACACAATGATGTGCGGGCATAACCCATGCAGGGGTGAGTATAACGATACTCAGTAGGGACCTCGAGACCCTTGAAGGTCTCCCAGAATCCACAAAGGATACCCACAGATGAAAGATACTAACATGAAGTATAAATCTACCCTACATAGTTATATGCCGATACATATACCTAAGATTTCAATCACAGCATGGCTTCAACTATCGAGCCCAAGCACAACACAGTCCACACAGAAGTAAACTCAATCCACTCAAAGATAAATGATTAAATTTCAAGACTCAGAAAACACAGGTATACATCTTTCATAGAGTGATATATATGATTAGATGTAGTCACTGATTTATCTAAGCTATTGGACCCACATAGGATACAGGACTAGCTAAGCTATCCGACACACACCAGATACATGACCAGCTTCTCTGTCGGACCCACACATGATACAGGTATAGAAGTCAGGACTATCGGACCCACAGAGTATCCCAGTACTGTAGTCATCTCTGTCGAAATCATGGAGGATTCTGGTATATTAGTCATCACTATCGAACCCACAGAAGATTTCGGTACAATATCATCACAACCCACCCTAGGGTTCCCACACACAGCATGATCGATTCCGAGAGGGTCCGCTCCTCAGGCCAATTGTCAACACGTCAACTGCCACTAAGTCCCATGAAGATGTATCTCAAGGATCCACCACGTTATATGGGTAAAATCCAAGCAATATGTGTCCAAGACACAAAGACAAGATAACCAATCCATTTTCCAAAAAGTACACAGTGTGTTGGTATGGTTACACATCATGCCTTCCAAACATGTGGACTGCCCATGTACAACGAACTGTGTCGAAGGGTTGTTCACGTAGAAAAGTAAGTACACGGCATGTGTTATGGTTACATGCCATGTCCAAACATCTGGGGTCGGTACCGTGTACGCTGGCCATGTGTCTGTACATGGCCTCAACCCGTGTTTTCCAACCCGTGTAACTGGTACACATGATAGCCCATTCCACTGGTCATGTCCTTCCATGTGGTGGAGTACATGACCGTATACTCCACCTCATGTATGTGTATCACTGGGATACATGCCGCGTATCGCGAAGCTACTTCTGCTATTTTACGTAGAGTATACACACCGTGCCTCTTGGCTGTGTATTTCTGCCTGTTTTCGTGTATTTTCCCAGAATACACGTCAAGCCTCGCAACGACACTTCTTCCATTCTGTGGAGAGAAGACATGCCGTGTGACTAGGGTCACACGCCATGTGTTACTTTTCTAGCACCCAAAACTCAATCCACAGTACGCCCACACTACACGATGTGTTTTTCAGAAGTACAGGCTTTGTATTCTGGAATTTTCCATAAATGATGCCTCCGGCCAGCGTGCCTCCCGTGAAGTCCATTCTTCATTTTGATGGTCCGGTCATCATGAAACATCAAACACTAGGTCACCCCAATGTCCCGTAATCATCTCCGGTGTTTTAGGGCCTCCAATCCGCTCCACATACCCAATTTGATTCACCTACTCGAAGAATGGTCGAGGGACGATCATTCCCGTTCTGGTTTAATCTGTCACCCACTATCACCGTCACACCTCCTCTAGGTCGCTGTGATATTGGTTCTTCAATTTGGGATCATTGCGTCTCATAATGAATTCACAATGATCCGATGTTCATCACCCATGAAGAATACAATGAACACACCAAATATTAACAAAAACGGCGAAGGGATCGGGTCGTGTTCTTCTGGCCCGGTCCTTCCGTGTTAGTTTTGTAGCAAGCGGGTCAAGAGAAACAAACATGGAAGGAAGAAACGGTGTTTATCAAATGAAATCAAACCCCTACCTAGATTCGTAGTACGTTGTTGAAGTCGCAGAAGACTGACGTCATTCCATCAACGTCGGATGGAGTAGTGCTCGGAAGAGTCGAGTCAAGACGACGCCCTCGGTATACTTTGTGGGAGGTGGTGCTTCCCTTCCATGCACCGGATAAAGAAGGTAGAAGGTGTTGTTTTACCTTCATCGGATACGTGGAGAGTCCTTTGTTGAGAGGTTGATGTTCTTCCAAGAGTTCTCCTCCTCTCCTTAGTTCTCCCCACAATGTATATGCCAACCCAAATGAAAGAATATAATCCCTCATTCTAATGTTATAAAAATTGAATTCAAAAGAATTCAAACAATAAAATTAATTAATTAAGTTGGTTCACATAATTAAATGCAAGGAGATGGAAAGAATTTCAAAGGTCTCAATTAATTAAATATAAGGAAGAGTTGGAACATTAATAGGGAAGTTCAAGAGTTAATGGGGTTTAAGGGGAGTTGAGGGGTTTGAGCTCGTGAGGGCCCCACCACAAAATATCCTCCCATGAGATGTTATATGGGGGGTGGGCTCCAACTCTAACTTCTCTTTAGAGGAAATAACCACCACCTAAAAAACATTATTTCAAACATAATTTTTTTATAATGAATCCCCAAAAATTAACGTCTACTCTTGACCAAACGCAACGGTGGTAAAGGTATACTTAAGAGAATACTGGCGCTGTGAGTTCATCGGAGTCCTCAGATTTCAATTCCTACCACTTGTTCAAAAGATATAAAATCCCTCACTTATGTTTACTAAACCTACTCGAACACAAATTCAAAAATTGATTCTGGGCACATCGTTCCTCCGAATCAGGTGCCGTTAGAAACTATGGACTCATAAAATTCCCCTGTATTTAACAAAACAATTTCCATAGGATTTCCAGGTCTTTACAGTAATTCCATTGAAAATATAATATTAAAGGATATAAAATAATATTTGAAAATAATTTTAAATTATTTTTATCCATAAAAAAATATGGAAACATTTTCTCATAAGACACAGTTTTGAATGAACTAAAATTTCTAACCAAATAGAGAATTAAATTAATATTTTAATAAAAACATTTTCTTAATTATATTAAGTTTCAAAAGTGGTAAAATAGTAATGATACATCTATATATCATGTATAACCATAGGAGAATAAAATTAATTAGTTTCCATGATATATGAATCATAATATTTCATCAGTGGATGCATAATCATAATAAATATTGATAAATGATGAGATTGTTGGAATAAACTATTACCACTTTGTTACCATTGAATTATAAAACCCATGAATGGATAAAATTAAATTAATTATTAAATATCATTAAATTTAGGATATTAATTATATAACTTGTTAATTGGTAGTATATACATTTTAGGAATGTATAAGTCCATAATATAGTATGTATCCCAAAGAATGAAAATTGAGACAAAATTACATTATCAATTGGTTAACTTTTGAACATTAAACCCCATAAAATAAATAACATAAATAGATATTTAAATAACTATAAATTTATATATAAGTATCATATAATATATTCACAGGTAGTATATATACCTCACAAAGGAAATGAGTGGTAAATAATACATAAGTCTCACAGAAGTAATAGTGAAGTGAGAAAAAAATAACTACTATAGTTACTTTATAATATTGATCCCCATGAATGAATATGATCTGATAAATATTTTAATGTCCTTAAATAATTTAAATTAATGATATATCATGTAATATTATATATATACCCTACATAAAATAATCAAGTTCTGGATATGGCACGTATCTCATAGAAATAAAAATTGAGATGAAATTCATATATTTATGTCTTGAATCTCTTCATACTCAAAAACAATCATGTATAATAAATATAATTTTATTATAAATCTTTTAAAGAAGCATGTTATTAAATATAGCACCATATATTACTTTATTATTACTTTATATTACACTTTTGTTTATAATCCCATGTTAAGTATTCGCTTCGAGTAATATCCACTTTGTTCTTCATATATGTTTTGAATTATTATTCCTCATAGGTTTACTTAGATTATGATATACCAATTCCCAAAATTTATAACATGATATTAATATCATATATACTTATTATAATTTTATTTTAACTAATATATAATATATATAAATATGAAATTCAATACACGATTCCAGGAGACAGTAGGTTGTACGTACACATGAACGATGTTTTAGTTTTGTTGTCATAATGAAAGTAAATAGCATACACACAGACACACAAACACACATATATAATCATTAATTTATAATTATTATTTCATTTATATCATATAATTTCAACAAATCCATCCTTATAATATTCCTTATAATTTGTTAACAAATCACATCCATTTTGGACACAGTAAACCACACGTCCACAAACAAAGTTATCATATTTACAAAAAAGGGAAATAATGAAGTTATGCTTTATATAATAATTAATGGATAATAATTAAACAATAAATATTATATACATCATATAAAAATAGTTTTTCCCTCCTAATTCAAAACAATTATAGGTGGTAATGGAAAAAATGAACAACATCATCTCATGAGGCGGTAGTTCGCCAAATAAAAGAATTGTAAGTTATTTACACATTAAATAGATGTTTTTGTGTGTATATAATGATATTTTTGAATAAAAACCTATAATTATATTATTTATACTTTTTAGTATATATAAATGGAAGAAGAAGAATTTAGATTGTCCAGAATAAAAATAAAATTATGGATCTTAAGGAAGGATGTTACCTCTTGTTTGGGTAATTAATTTACATTGGAACAAAAGTACTTCTTGGAAGGATTTTTTTTCCAATGTAAGGATAATATAAGGAATTAAGGGTATTTTTGAGGATATGATCCTATGTTTTTTTTCAATAAATAATATTTATAGGACTAAAGAGGTGGGGGAGGAAAAAAGGAATTTATATGAGTGGAAAGGAAGAAAAGTGTATTCTGGAAAATATTTGAGTGCCCCAAAGTTTTACATATCCCACAAGGGTTTAATATGGATCATTATGGAAACATAATGGTTTTAAGGAATTTTATTTCTATAAAATAGTATTTATACATTTTTAGGTCACTTTGGGCTATATGTTTAAGGTTTAGTCTTTTGATAAACTAATTTTTCTCTTAATCACTATAATTAATTTTAATCTCTTTCACTGATATTATTGGTCAAAAAATAATTTTAACTTTTTATTATTTATAAATTATTTTGATACTAAATATTTAATCCATTTTTCCAATTTTAAATTGCACACTTGGAAGAGATTAATTTAAATGTCATCTCCGGAACGGAATGACAAAACAAGTTTTTAAATTCATAAGATCAGAACTATGGATTATTTTTATATACAATTTCAATGATATATTATTTATAATGAAATAAATTGTATTAAATGATGTATATTTGATCAAAATAAACTTTAAAACAAAATAATAATATAATTTTAATATATAAGTAAACTAAACTAAAAAGTAGTTTTGAATTAAAATCATAAAAAATTCTATATTCATCTAAAAATGAAATTTCTTATATAAATAAGAAAAATTCACCAATGAAAATTCAGATTTCCCTCTTTTAATGTTTAATTTAATTTTTTAAAATAGAAATTATAAAATTGTTAAAAAATTTATTAAAAATGGGATTTCAATTAAAATGAATAAATTTTATTTCGTAAAAAAATACATATCTTTATTCATATAATTTGATTTATCCTTATCTTATGGCTATTATATCGATTGGATAAGTGTAAAAAATTATCAAATATATAATATATAAATTTTACATAAAACATTCATCAAAATTGGTTTTTTACTAACTAATATAAAATCTATTTTTACATTGAAAAATATTTTTCATATAAAAGGAATTCCATTACATTCAAATAGTTCATACCTTAATTTTTTACTAATTGATAACCAAAGGATTAATTTTATATAAATTTTTAAATATTATTTGAAAAAATTATTTAATCATATTATTAACATATATTCCAATTGATAGGTGGTAACTATAAAAATATTTTAATAACAATATTGATAGTATTTCATATATTAGTAAAACTCATAGTTGTGTGTAACAAAATATATCAAAGGGACTCACTACTATGTAAAAAAATCAATGCATAGTGTTCTATGTATCACAATATAATCTATGTGTTTCATATATTATAGGATTAACATGGTGTTATATATAACACAATCCAATCATTGGGGTTAAAATAGAAATAAATTATATCTGTGTAGTGTGAATTGAAAGATATAAAAAAGATTTAAAATAATTTCGAAAAAATATTTCACAAAATCTATATTTGTTACATTCTACACCATTTAAAAAGATATTTCCCCTAAAATTTTATTCGTTTCATCAATAGTTTAACACTTTGGAGATCTATTCATAAAAACCTACATTGTAAAATTTAATACTAAAAGTTTCTTTAGAAAAATAATGTTGGCACCATAATGGTTACCCAAGGTAACTCGTAACTAGGTTTCCATATAAGATAACATAATTTGGGTGTAAATATTAGATATAAAATAAAATCATAAATAATTATAATGAGAGATAAAAATTATTGATCACTAGGATATGAATGACCAATGAAATGTTAAGGGCCTCAAAGCAATAAATCCTTGGTCATTTATAAGACCGTCAATTCAATAGAAATAAATGTATTAGGATAAGTATTATTCAAAATACTTTTACAAGTGTTGAGGAATTGTTATAATATATAAAAAAATAAATAATTATACTTACCTGGTATTATTTCTTTTCATATAAAAAATATCACTCTTTGTTTGTGCCTTTCTCAAATACCAATTCATCTATTACTCAATGAAATAAAGGTGAATTTTTTAGTCTTGAGGTAGTAAAACATAATTAAATCCATATATATAATGATAAATAATTACATACATATTTTTTATGTCATTATACAATGGTTATCACATGTTATCCAACATGCATAAATACTCATCTATTGAGATAATACTTTAATCTCTAACACTTCATCTGAAGTTTAATATAAACCATTCCAAAAATAGTTAGCCTTATAACCCTTATATAAGCTTAAAATCATAAAAAATATAAATATGGTCACTGAATTATATTAACATTGATCCTCCATATATCATAAAGTTGATCTTAGTTTTCACATTACAAAAATTTCATTACCTTCTCCTTATAATCTCATGAAACAATGTAATAACCCGAATTGATTTAAGTCCTTTTTTAAAACAAGCATTCTTCCTTATTCCAATGAATCTGGTATTTATTTCCTAAACAAAAGAATTTATAACAATCATCCATGATGAAAAAAAACTCTTTCAAAAACTCCATAATCTGTTTTATGTCCATCAAGACTTTTACAATTTAGTGTATCTAAATTAATCATCTCTTTATCTAAACAAAGCACAATTTCCTCTACATCATGAACATATTAATGGTTACCTTCCCTTTTTCAAAATATATCCTTTCCATTAAATCAATTTTCTATATCATAAAAACCATTTTAAATATCCTTTATAATATTCAATGAAAAAATTATAATGAATGTGCTTTTATATTTCATGATTTATATAACATAATCTTTGAATTCCAAATAATGAATACTTCATTATTTTATCTTTATTATTAAACCATTAATCAGGATTGATCATATTATTCATTGGTACCTATTACCTATGATATGAAATATAATTCATGACTCAGGGATCCTAAACCCAAATCTAAAAATGATTCTTATGTGTAATATAAACGATAAAATTATAAAATCACATACATATCACATTTTTTTCATGATCACTTCGTCATCAAAAGTATAATCAATACTTGTACAACATTCATGATTGTATTCATGATATTCCCACATAAGAAATATATTTTATTAATTTACATACTTTCTATATCTGACACATTCAATGTTAACAATGTTTATTATAGTCCCCACCATTTACAAAAACTAGATAGCATAGTGTGAGAGAAATATATCAAAATGAAAACCACACAATCCTGAAAAATCACTTATATAATGTCTAAATGAGGACACATAATTTTTTTAATCAATTAAAACATAGGTTTACCATAGTTTAGTCCTATCAAACATATATTTAAATCTTTCATAATGGTTCATAAAGAGTTTTTGAATTCCCATTGATTATCCCCTAAGAGTGTCTAACCAGTTGTGTAAGAAGGATCATTTTCATATACCAGTTTATGATCGAGTAATGAACAATGCACATTTTTAGATGTGTTACCCAAATTAAATCTATTATATATTCAAATCATGTTGTTGTATCCAGACTATGATGTATTTCTAGAAAACCACTCACTCTATTATTTACCAAAATTTGTGGACATTTTCCATTACATTTCTATATCCATAGACTTATCCATAGATATATCCCTAAAAATAGCCTTATAAATATACTGAGAGATCCCATTAAATTCTTAAACTTCTAGTTTCAGAAGGATTAAAAAAATTAAATTTGATACCAACTATAGAGACCATCCTTTTTCATATATCAATATTACATCATTTTTTGGAGAATACATAAAAAATTACAATAAGAGAAGCCCGAATACAATATTAGTTAAGTGCATTTGTAAAAATGGAAACATAAACACTAGTATAAAAGTTAGATACATTATATCATAATTTTTTTTCATTAATATGAAAATTAATAGACACATAATATATAATTCATATCATCATAACCGTAGAAAAAAAATATAAGTAGTGGTGAGATCAGATGCTCATTAAATCTAAACAAAAGAGATATGTAAGAATATTCATGAACATGTGGGTATAATAATGTGATCCTTAAAAGGGAAGATGACACATTTCATAGAAAATAATATAAAAATAATTCATCGAATACACATTGGCAGTTCATATGACATAAATCATAAGGGAAGAAAGAGAATAAACCATGAATTCGTAATAGGGGAATAAAACATTGAATTTGGGTAGACACATAAATGTGTAATTTGATTCTATATAAGTCAAGGAAAATTTCAAAAACATAATATGGAACTTTTGGGGGAAAACACCTATATGGTGGGACACACCACCATCTCATGTCGCAATCCTTACCTTGTAAGGGAATATTTTTCCCCATATTCACCTAGTGTATCAGATGTCCCTATCTTCAGATTGTGTATTGGTTTTCCCCATCTTTTCATAGTGTAGCTTGTTTCCCCCTCATCCTATAGTGGATCAAGATTCCCTATATTCTATAGTGGATCAAACCCATCCACATGAATCCCATAATTATCTCATCAGATATAAATCATTACCGGATACATTAAAGAGAGATATAGGTCCCACTAGTAACATAATGAAATCATATTAACATTTTACACATCATAATAAAACATTCATCATATCATGAACCAAAAAAATAAATGGGTTTAGTAAAACTCATTTAAAAACCAATGAAATGAAATGGGTATAAAAAACATCTCACTATATTATTACTTGTGGAAATGAGATAGGTCTCGTAATCTTTTTATAGAAGAATAACATGTGAAAAGAAGTGAGTTTTGATAAAATATACCTCATGTATGAGAAATGTGTTCTATAAACCTAATTACATCAAAACATCCAACACTCAAGAAATAATACAATGTTATTATTAGGTCATGACTCCAGTTAAGGATAAACTATAAAAAATACATCATCTTAGATGGAGAAGTATTTTGAATTATCACATGAATCAATTCTTATAGAAAATATTATTTATTTGAAAATCATCTTTATACATAAGTTTCATATTCCTATTTATAAAACCATTTCAAAATTCTTTTCTTGTAAATAAATCATTAAAATTTCATTTAAAACATTTCATAGAGAAAAAAATATTTTCCAAAATGAAAAAATGTTTTTAAAACATCAATAATTTTGAAAATATTTTTCATTAAAAATATATTAGAAAAATTATGAAAGAATGTTAAAAAAAATTTAAAACAAAATTTTCAATGAAAACGCCTCGAAAAGCCTTAATAAATGTTTAAAAACATGTTAAAATAATTTTTCTTTAAAACACCTTTAGAAATCATAAATAAATCATGAAATATTTTTGAAAAAAATTTCATTTAAAACACCAAGAAAAATTATAATGACATATGGAAAAAATTAAATCTTTTTTCATTAAAAATACATTTCAAACATATAAATAAGGTTTTAAACCAATTAATGAACTATTTTTCTAGAAAATGTTTTTAAAAATTTATAAAGGAATATTTAAATCATTTAAATCCTATTCTATAGAAGGAAAAGTTAATAAAACATATAAATTGAAATATTGAAATCATATAAAACAATTATTAAATAGGAAATTTTTTTAAGATAACCGAGTTTCAAAAGAACATAGATTTTTAAAGAAAATGATAAATAATGTCTAATTTAAAAAAATTTGTCATAAATTACAAAGAGTTTAAAATAGTAATAATAAATTAACATATCTTGTAAAAATATAGTCTTAGAAAATTTCTGTGTTTTATTAATAGATGTATCATAATATTTCATTAGTGGAACCATAATCATAATAATGTCTATAAACAATGAGATTGTAGGAAAAACGTTTTACCACTTTGGTAAATTTGAGTCATAATACCCATGTAAGGATAAAATTAATAGAAGATAAAAATATCATTAATTTAAGTAGATTCATGATATAACATGTTCAATTGATGTATGAACACCCCATGGTAAACTATAGGTCCATATGGCAGGTATCTCAAAGAAGGTAAATTGAAATGAACTTACTTTACCAATATTTAACTTTTGAAAAATAAACCCAATGTAATAAATAAAACAGAATATATACTTAAATACTCATTAAGTTGTTTATAATTATTATAGAATACATCCATGGGTAGTATATACATCATACAAATTAAATGCGTGGTGAATAAGTCCTAAGTGTCAGTGAATTAATATTGAGACAAGAAAACCCTAATTACATGAGTAACATAAAAATCATGATCCCCATGAATGAGTAAGATAAATTAAATATTTAAATTTCATAAAATAAAATTAATGATATAAAATTTCATAGGATAGAATATAGACCACATAAAAGAATAAAGTGGTGAATATGGAATCTATCTCACGAAAATAAAAAGTGAGATGAAATTCTCATACCTTGTGTTTTGAATCTCATCGTACCCATAAGAAACTATTATATAATTAATATAATTTTATTATAAATATTTTACAGAATCTTATTCTTCTTTATAAAAAAATATATGACTTTATTATTACATTATATTTCCTACTTATCAATAACCCCATGTTAATGTTTCGCTTCAGGTAAAATTTTCTTTGTTCTTCATACATGTTTGGAATTATTATTTCTAGTTGTTTTAATTAGATAGTGATTTACTTATTTAAAGATTTTAAAACATGAAATTAATATCATTTATATTAATTATATATGTATTTATTTTAATCTAAAAAATTTAGAATGATTAAAATGAATGTACCATTCATTGAGATAGCAGCTCGTATATACGCATTAACATTTTTTCTATGTTCTTTTTGTAAATAATGTAAACTACAAATATGTTTATATATTTATATATAATAATTACATAAAAATTATTATTTTATTTATTTAATATATTTTCACTAAACCAATTCTTAATACATTCTAGGAATATTGTTAGTGATTCGCATCTCTTTGAGGAGGTGGTAGTCCAAAAGTCCATAAACAAAATTATCATATTTAAAAAAAATTAAAAGAATGAAGGTATATTTTATGAAATAATTATATAATAATTAGGAAATAATATATGTCATATATTTCATATAAAAATTATGTGTCCATCATAATTCTAAACCCTAAGAGGTGTTAATGGAAAAATGAACAACATTATTTATTGATGCGGTAGTTCCTCATACACAAAAATAACAAGTTCAATTCCAATTATATTGATGTGTTAGTTAGTGTATATATAAACCATACTTTTGGTGATTCTCATTGTGGTCTGTTGATTGATTTTTTCCATTAGTGTTGGGTGATTCTGGGTATTCCCCTTTGGATGTGCTTATGATGGTAGTGATCTGGTAATTGGATGGATCTGTGGTGAATGATGGCGGTGAAAACAGTGAAGATGGAGTTGACGAGGCACTCGACTCAATGTTCATGGGAATCAAGATGGTGATGAGGTATTTGACAGTTGTATTTTGAATTGAAAGTGCATTTTTTTAAATTGTATGGTTTCCCTCTTTCCTTAGAGCGGCTTTTTGAAAATGGGAAAAAATGGATTGCAGGTAAGTATAACCCATAGAATAAAAAAAAATTATTTATATATACTATAATTTAGTTATTATTTAATAATTTAAAAATATTAATTTATTTTATGGATAATTAAAATAAAACAATGGATCTTGAGAAATGATATTACCTCCCCATTGCACAAGATTTCAAATAAGGTCTTACATTGATAGATTTATGCAAAAAATTAGTATTATGTAAATAATTTATGGTATTTCGGTTGATATTTGATAGTTTTGGGTTGAGGAAAAAGGTATTTATTGAGTTTTAAAGAGGGGAGGAGATGAGGCCTTTTTAAGAGGGGAAATGACACAATGGGTATTCTTGAAAATATTTGAGATCCCCCAACATTTTACATAACCACAAAGTGTTCCAAAAGGATAATTATGGATTAATATAGGTAAAATACCCGAAATCATCCAGGAAAATAATTTTTAGTGCATTTTGTAGTGATTTTTTACATTACGATTATTGTTTAGTCCTCTATTTACATAATTTTTCTCCAAATCATTTTAACTAATTTTAATCTCCTCAACTAATACTTTTGGTCAAAAAATAATTTGACCATATTATGAATTATAAATAATTCATATTCAATCTATGGAATTAATTTTTTAAAATTCTAATGGAATTATTGGGTTAAATTAATTTAAATTTAATCTCCCAAATGAGACGAAAAGGCGAGTTTTTAAAGTACAAAGCTCAAAAGGATTGAGTGTTTTTTTATCAATTTTCAACGTGAAATTGGATATAATAACCAAAATTGGATTATTTGATTTATATTTCTTCTAATTAAATTCTGAAACATAATTAAAACATAATTTAACTATATTAATAAGTTATAAGAGAAAGAAGGTTTGAATGAAAATCTAGTATTTTTTACTATTCATCTAAAAATGAAACATCTCATAAAAATATAAAATATTTACCCAAATGTAATTATGATAACCAAAATTAAAAAAAGTTTTAAAAAAATCTAAATGTGTTAGAAATTTTATTTAAAGTGGTTTCTCTAATAATAGGATGTAAAATTATATTCATAGAAAATGCCACTTTTTATTCATACAATTAGATATAATTGTGTCCTATTACCATAAAATTTATTGGATGAATGTCAAAAAAATAGTTGAATATATAATATAAATTTTTTGTTTAAATATTTCTTCAACCTTGGGGTTTTAAATGATTTAGGTAAATCATTTTTGTATAATTAAAACTAGTTTTCTTAAAAAATGAATTTTATTGTTTTAAAATAAATATTTCTTTTATTTGTAAATAATTGTTAACCAGTGGATTAATTATATTTATTCATGTTTAATTAATCTTTTCACAATTTATTTATTAATATTTTTAACATCTACTCCAATGTATACGTGGTAACTATAATAATATTTTGATAACTATATTCATTGTATTTCATAGTTCTCAAAAACTAGGCCATGAAAATAACACAAGCTATCGATGGTACTATGTACCATGTGTAATAGAATCCGGAAATGGTGTTTTGTGTATCCTGGTCTATTATAGCTGTTGAAAGTAGTTAAATATTAACTTCATTTTGAGTATAATGAAATGAAAAAATAGTGATTTCGCATAATAAAAATCTATATTTGGTGTTTTGTTAAATGCCAGATATCGAAATGATTTAAATAAATTCAAATATGATTTCACCAAATTGTAGTGTGGAACATTTCCCTTGTGCATATGTCCATTTTTAGGCACCAAGAAGAATAAATCCTAACTCAACATTCATTTGAAGTGCCATCCACCTATATTTTTTAGGAATATAAAATGAATTTAAAGTCACCCCCCACAAACCATGCTTAATTTCAATGGTTGAATGAGGAAATGTGTTTACATAGAGACTCCAGGTTCAGGGTTCCAGATTTAGCATTATAAAATTATAAAATAATTTATCCATACGCAATGTGATATTAGTTGTAAGGAACTAATCACAAGCATCGACATGATCCCCTAAAATGTTCGAATTCTAAAAATGATAGACATGATTGTTTTTGGGATGACCATGCATAAAATGAAAAAGACTCATTGTATTAGAATATTTAGATATATTGGACACTATTTCATGAATTATAATATATACAATGAATTTTTGTTATTGTAGATCTTAATTTAGATAAAATCAGATTTCACACATATTCTTACGATATGGGACTTCTAGATTAGGAATTTTAATATTGATGAGTAACATGTTGTGGTTTGGAGCCTGATTTCGAAGTCTTCTTTGGTTGGAGGTACACATGATTTTGATCAAACATGAATTTTTAGAGGGTTAAAATTCTATAATACATGTTAGAGATAGAATAGGGGAGGGTAATGGTTGGAGATTCTATGTCTTGACCAAGAATGGTAAATAATGTAGTAGGAGTTGTGGGTTCCTAAACATAATGATTAACCGAACTTGGTTCCTTTTGAAAATCATGCATAGAGAAACCAAAATAAGAATACATAGAATGAGATATAGTGTTCATGTCACCATGGAGGAGTAAAGGGGGCCTTCAACTATAGAGACACCACATGGATGTTCTATGAAGATAAAAATGTACTAAAAGGATGGACCTTCTGGACAAGCGATAATGCACTTTTGATTGTTCAAGTATGACTAGTAGATTATTAGAGGGTTTTAGGTTTCAAGGAAGTGAATAAACAATGGAATATGAGGTACTTTAAATGAACATGGAAATAATCGTGAGATTTTTTATCGACCGATAGATCAAAAATGATACCATCGATAATAGAGAATGAAATGTTTTCCATGTATGGAACCATGGCAAGGAAAGTGGTGACATCACTGATCATGAGGCCAGAAATATATTTGATATCCTCTATAGAAACCCCATCTTTACTTAAATTAACATTACCTCACTTTTTAAGATTACATAAAACTTTATAAAAATAGACACCAAATAAATGTATTGGTTTAGTACCTTTGGAAACAAGGAAACATAATATGGGTTATCATAGTTTGTTAGTATGGGTAAAAAAGGGATACATGTGACCATAAACATGGGAATAGGGGAATGAGAACATGATTATGAAAATAAAATTTCATACCCCTTATATCAATGATCATATACTTGAATCTTTGAATAATGCTTCGATGTTAATAACACATGAACCATAGAGAAATATTGAGCACAAACCCTTAAATAATAACATGGTAATAATACAAAGAACTGTGGTAGTTACATAATCATATATAATTATTTCTATAGTTTTCCATGTATCGTTTCGAAGGACAACTTATTGAAAAAAGTCTATCAATGCACCAATTTAACTCTATCTCCAAACCTATTTTAGTGAAATGATATAAATCATCATTATATCCTTATATTACTCAACTAAGCTTATTTCTAAATCCATCAATGTCTATCCCATGAGATAGAAATCATTACCCAATTAATTGGTGTAATATATAGGTCCCTCCAATATCATAATAAAATAATACACAGATGTGCCAAAAATTAATAAACTATCAAATCATAAACCATGAAATGAAATGGGTTTCAAAAAAATAAACTGTATATTAATATTTGGATAAATACAGGTTTCATTATCATTTCATCAAATCCCAACCCAAAAATTATGTTGGTTTCATAAGCATATTACCCATGAAAGATAAATGAGTTTCATAAACATAAAACTCATGGAAGAGGATTCAGTTTCATAAATATCATTCCATCAAAACATAATCCATTAAGAAAATTAAAATGAATGGATACAAAGAAAAATTTCCCTATAAAGGATTTTGTTACACCAGTATATTTAATCTTATTTGGGAAATAATTTTGATATATCTTTTAAAAACATTTTTTAGGAAAATATCTTTTCTTCTTTTGAAAAAGCTACTTAAATCATAAAACATATTGAAAACCAATTTCATTTAATGAAATTTTATATCATACAAAAGGGACTTAAAATAATTTTGAAATGATTTTTACTTTATAACATATAAAGAAATCATGAAAACGTTTTCATTACATTTTTTGAGACCACTCCTATGAAATAAGAATGATTTCTATCCAAAAAAAGAAATACATTCAGATATTTATTAAAAAAGTTTTCTTAATTAAATTATGTATCAAATATTAAAAAAATGTAACTACTAAATGGATATATCTGGATTTAAAATATAATAATAAACTTCATGATTTTTAAGGAGAGATGGATCATAAGATTTCATCAATGGAAACATAATCATAAATAGTCGCGATAAAAGATGGGATTGTTTGAATTAACTCTTACCACATGGTAACATGGGATAATAACCTCCATGGAATAAAATTGAACTAAATTAAGATTAAAATATCATGAAAATAATAATATTAGTGATATTACATGTCAACGATACCTTTTAGAATACTGTATGTCGATAAAAAAACAAGTATCTCAAAGGAAAAAAATTGAGACAAATCTATCTTACAAATTTAGTAAATCGTGAAAAATAAACCAAATGAATGAAATATCATAGAAAGGATATGTAAATACCCAAAAATTTAAAAATAATAATCATATAATACATTCATGGTAATTATATAAAATAATCAAAATAAAATTGTGTTGAACATGGCATGTATCTCATAGATATAAAAAGTGATATAAATTAACTTACCTTGTGTCTTGACTCTTATCGTACTCATTCAAAACTCAAGTATAACAAATATAAATTTATTATAAATATATCATAGAACCATTTATTTACCTATTACCATATATCATTTTATTGTGATTTATTTTTCCCTCCTGTAGATAATTTTATTATAAGGTCACGCTTCGGGTAATATTCACTTTGTTTTTCACATGTGTCTTAATTTGTTATATATTAGGTCCTTATAATTATATCATGATTTTGCGAATGTAAACCAAAATATAAATTTAATTTATATTCATTATAGTATTATTATTATAATCTATATAATATCGAAGTTTGAAATGGAATATACCATTAATGGAGACGGTAGGTTTTATGCATGCATAAATGTTGTTTCCATTTTTATTATTGTATTGGAAAAAAATTTAAAGATATATATTTATATAATATAATTCCATTAGAATAATAGTGTTTTTATTTAATATATTTTCACTAAAAATATCCTTAATACATTCCATGTTATGTGTGAATAAATCACATCACTTTGTGGGAAATAATCAATAATTCCTCAAACAAATTAATCATATTTACACAAAATGGAATTTTTAATGATATTCATGGTAAAAGGATTAAATAATATAAAAATATAATAAATTTAATATATAACATTTTTATGTCTTTTTTCCATCATAATGTCTATAATTAGAGGTAATAAAGGAAAGAAAAAAAATCATCGTTTAGTGAGGCATTAGTTCTCCGTACACAAACACAGTATGTTTGTTCTACATTAAATGGACGTGTGTGTAAGATTATGTTGAAACCATCACATAAAAACATTTATGTAAATTTGTAATACTTTCTATGTTTCAAAAACATGTAATAAGATGCATTAATATGGTAGAGAAAGAATATAAAAGAAAGGATATTGAGGGAAGGTGCTGCCTCTTAATCGGGAAACTCCCTTTTGTTGGAACCCAATGGATTCCATGGAAGCCTTTATGAAAAAACTGAGGATTAAAGAATGAAGGGATGGATTTTATGATATTTTTTTAGATTTTCTGATATCCATTTTTCTTGATAAGTGTGATGAATTTAGAATATATGAGACTATTTATAGTTTGGAAGGGGTGACACTCTTATGATATTTTGAACACGTAATTACTTAAACGTTTTTAACATGAAAAGTAGATCCAATAACGGAAGTAAATATATAAAAATTACTATATGGTAAATATATATCCATACTATGGATCTTGGAAAATATTTTAGGTAATTTTGGGTCTTAAATTTAATGTTTACTACATTGTTAACCTAATTTTTCTCTTAATTGTTTTAATTAATTTTAACTGCCTTAACTAATCATAAAGGTAAAAAATTAAGTTGAACATCATAGGAATTATATATTATTTTGATTATAAATATCTAGTCGATATTTACAAATTAAAACCACCAAAGTGTCAAAAATTAACTTAAAATTAATCTTACAGAAAAGATGAAAATTCGGGTTTATAATGTAAAAATGATCAAAAGATTGATAACATTGTGTATCCAATTTAAATATGAAATCAGTTCTAATGACATAAATTTAATTATTTGATAAAAATATTATCTAATAAAACTATTATCCCCATGTAAAATATAATTTATCTTTATATATAAATTAGACGTAACAATGTTTTGAATTAAAATTCAGTATTTTTAACTATTCATTTCAAATGAAACCTTATAGAAAAATACAAAAAATGTATCTGAATATATGTTTTATGTTTATAAATCAAATTTTAATATAACCTTGACATTTTAAATCTATAAAATGTTCTAAAATTTGTATTTAAAAAGTGCACTCCCTTAAAAGGTAGTAAAACCACTATTATAAAAATATATGTTTTTTAGTATAAAATTGGGTTTGTTCTTATCTTATATCTCTAAAATATATTAAATGAAAATAAAAATTATTTTATTGAATATATAACATATATATTACATTAATATAACTCTCTAATTTAGTTTAGTTTAATTTATTATGGTAAAACAACTTTGTGACTATAAAAAAAATTATTTTATATTCAATCAGTTGTCATATTTATTACTAATTAATTAGTAAGCTATGAATTCATATTATATTTTTTAATCCACAAACTATCATAAATTATTTAATGCTATTAATACCTTTTAATTTAACATATATTTTATATAATTGTATATTAAAAATACTATTTTAGTGATATAATATTGTTCAGTAAAACTTGATATTGTGTGTTATGAAATTCATCGAGGACAGTCATTGTTCTATGTAATGAAATACCAACTCGATGGTCTATATAGAGGAAGATAAGATTTATTTATTTTATTGCATGATTATTTTGGTGTTGTGGGTAAAATAAGAAAAAAATAGTACACCAATATAATATTAACTATTTTCACTGTCACGTGAAATGAAAAATTTTAAAAAGAAGAAATTAATTAAAAAATAATAATTTGTAGAATCCTGAGGTGTTACATTCTACTCACCTTAAATTTAATTTATCCATCTAAATTAGTCTTGGTTATCAAAGTTTTAATACTATAAATTTTCATTCATATAAACCCACATCATAAAAATGAATACACAAACTTCCCATTAAAAGGGAATATTCGAACCATAATAGTAACCCAAAGTAACGTATCATTAGGTTTCCACATCAGAGAACATAGGTTGGGAGTTAAAATTGGACATTGATGAAAATCATAAATATTTATAGGGACTGACTAAGGCTACCAATCACTAATTATTTAATAAAAAAGAAATTTTTACGGTCTCAATTCCATATATATGTGATGATTTAAAGGCCATCGGTTTAGTAAAAATTAATGTATTAGGATAGCTCATTTTTTATGATTATCCTGACGTGTATTAATACATTTATTTACTATGAATATAATTAAATGAAAATAATTTCTATAATCAAAATATCATTCTTAGGTTTTTTATTTTTATGTATTTCATTAATTCAAGAAATGGGTGTCATGAAATTTACTATGATGCCTAAATCACTAAAATACAGATTTAGCAGTTCTAAAGCCCTAGAAGATAAAGAAAAGTATAAATACTTTTCACTTAAATATATTTATAAATCAATATGGTTAAAAAATTAATCACTAACCATAAAAAATAACTCTTCTATTACATCATTAATATTTTTTCTTCAAAAAATATTCTACATTTACCAAGACATGGTGTAGGCCTTTGGTAGGCGCGAAACCCTTATCATCTTTTGTTTATCAGTTCAGGACCTACGGCCTTACTAGAATTTATTTGCTAAAACAAGATATTCATGACATATTTTTTGAAGAAAAAAACTAGTATAATTCCCAAAATAATTAATATGGACACCCACGTAACAAAATATCCTTTTCAAGACCGGATCATCTATGATACATGAAAACATTTTGATAACTCCTTTTAAGATGAAAAAAATAAGAGATCCTGGGAGGAAAAGCATAGATAATATATTTAGACACGTCAAATAATCCCAACATAATAATAAGTATCTAATCTAGAATAGCCTATGATATTCCCATATTAATAAAAATCCATGCTACCAAAGACTCCATGAATATTAGGGTTAGATGAGTTACACAAATGTGGGGAAAACCATTATGGAATCATTGTAGTGTTTTTGGTTTGATTTAGTTTATCGAAAAAGTTGGTATCAATGGTTAGTTATGCTTCTCCATATATATTTTTGACTAGGAACTTTTTCAAAGACCTGTGAAAAATCAATTGATACCCTAGAGGTGGTATAGAAAATTTCATATATTAGGTTGTTATATTCCCAGTGTTCTCTAAATCATTATGGTGAAAAATTTATAGGATGGATGAATCATATTGAAATATGGATTTCACTAAATTCCTGGGAATATTATAGAAAAGGATTTATTTTTGTGAATATAGGAGTTTCATAATGGTTTGGAGCTTCGTAATGTCTTTCGATGTCCGGAAGGATGGGTTTCTAAAGGAGTGAAGCCTCGCAAATGAAAAAAATGAAAATATCTTTCACTATGAGAAGTAGATAATCATGAATTCATGACATTTTGATGATATTCCCTTCAAATACAATAACATTCATGAATGTTGAAACTTACATAAATCTTCTATAAATTGGGATCTTCGTGAAAAAAATGGAGAGCATTTTGAAAAGGAGAGGACATGGATGGAAACTATTGAAATGGGAGGAAATACCTATAAATAGGACTTCTCCCAGTCATAAAAATAGATTGATACCTAAAAATGATTATATGTCTCCAAAATAATGAATGAGTTTTACGAGGTTTTATCTTGTAAAATATTTTCAAAAGAATTGATGTTCACAAAACCTCTAAAAATGACTGAATATTTTGAGCATTATGAAGGCTAAGTGAGCTTCATGAATGTGTTTATGATTCGTGAATGTTAGACGCTTCATGAATATTGGTTGATCTTCATGCTATATGTGATCTTAATGAATTTTTTGGGCTTCATGAAGTCTATATGAGCTTCACGAAAGGAAGGATCCTTGTGGAGATAGTCATAATTGTAAAAGTGATTGACCAGTGAATTTATGGTAAAATGGAATTTTTCAAGGGGGTAAAAGTGTAAATTCAATAGAGAATATATCAATAACATAGGATGTGTTCATTATTGATAATTAATGGACCTACGTGTCCAAAACCAAAGTATAAATCCTTTATATAGCAGTAAACAAAGGAAGAGGGGAAAGGTTATCCTTTCCCCCAGAAGTGAGACTTTAAAAGATAGTTTGGGAGTGACCATTGGGATCGTAGTGATCATAGTAATAGAAGTGACATACCCCAAAACATTAATTTTCTATGGTCCATAGTAATTTTATATATCGGGATATTATCGTTGTATGATCCTTGCATATGGCAGAATGAATGAGGTTTGAGTAAAAATAGTTTTGTCTTATGCATGATTTCATTTATATTCACACATTTCTATTGGAAAGGGATATAATTTTTTTTTATTTTAGGAAAAAATAAGATCCAAATGAGTATTTGTTTTAATATATCGTACCATCATTAACCACCTCTTCAACTCATGGTATTTATCTTAGTTGGTATAACAATTGGTAACATAACTAGTGGATAATTTCAAGGTTTCTCTCAAGGTGACTTTAATGGATGTCGTCAATCTTAAAGGGATTCCAATGTTCAATGAAAACAATTTTCAATTATGGTAGAATCAGATGGAGCACTTATTTACATCATTTGGTGTGGATGTATTTATAGCTTCAATGTATTTCATTTCATCAAATATAGATAGTGGAGTTTTGTTAGATTTTGATTATATGGAACTTGATCCTGACACCAAATAAATACATGCATCTGGGGGATCCTTATCCTATAAAATCTATACATTGGTGATTACATGTAAAATATCATATATAGTGGGGAATATTTTTTAAATATTTAAGTGGGAGACTAAAAAGCCATAAATTCAATGCTTTTGGTTCTAGGGAACAAGTATTAGGATCTAATAATACACCCATATTAGTCAGTTGATACATTCAATAACATAGTGAATATTGTTGTGGATGACATTTGTCGTCTTGGAGAAACTATTGAATAATAAAATATTATTAACAGTATCTTGAGAATATTTCCACCTTAGTTCAATATGAATTTTTATTTTTTTGAATATGATGACCTAATAGGGATTAAATTGGATATCTTACATAGTACTCTTGTCGCACAAGAGAAGCGAAACGATAAAACAAAGTTTAGGGAAAATGGAAGTTTAATGAAGTTAAATTCAAGGACATAAAGAATATTACTATTGAATAATGGAAGGAATATATAGAGATAAATTATGACATTTCATTCCTTTCAAAAACTTTACAAATACTTAATGTAACAATCAAAGGGAAACATATGATTTCCTGATTTTTATGGGAAAAGGATGTATATCTTATAGAGATTTTCCCTAAAAAAATTCACGAATATTATGTGGATGAAGTTGAAATTCCGATGAAGGATTTTTTAACTTATGTGAAAGTTAATAAAATGTTCTAGATAAATTATTTAAAAAATAGAATATAATTTTACAATAAAATAATAGTTTAAAAAAATGAGTTTTAAGAGATGGAGAACATAAAATATCACAGAGAAATTGATATGGTGGTTGATTTTGGTTTCCCCCAAAAAGTGAAGAAAGGGACAAAGATGAAGAAGAATTATATGTAATAGTTGATATGCATGTTGAATTATAATAATCTCTTGCAAAGATTCATGTTTGGGGAGAAAAGGAGATGAAATTTAAAAAAAAGTGGATTTAGATATAAAAAATTATATGTTGTAGCAAAAATATTAAAATACTTAGAGAAATGATGAAATTGAAAAAATTATGTCTTTAATTTAAGAGAACTCTAAAAATTATGTTGATTAAAAAATAAATATTGAAGAACAAAAATGTTAAAATGATAGTTTTATTGGAATTAAAAAATTCAAATAAAATGTATCAAACAATACGTTGAAGAAGTTTTCAATCTACAGTGGAAACTGAAATATTATAAGAAAATCCTGACTCCAGAAAATAAGGTCACAATGGTAGTATAAAATGGAAACATACAGTTCATGTTCTAGTGAAAACGAAAAAAAAATTTCAAGAGAAGAAAATAATTGATTTGAATGATGCAACTAGTATTTGGCTTGATAAAAAACAAAACTTATTAATGGTTGAATTTAGACCACAAGTACCCAATCAGATATTGAATATTGATTTAGGTATAAATAAGAACTAGGAGATTCATAGAACCCACTAGAAAACTATTATTATAGTACTGAAACAAAGGAATGACCCCAAATTAGATGTATTCCTCTATAATTATGGGGCAATAACAAAATTCTTTTTCCATATCCATGAGGTACTGAAGGGAGAATGTAAAATATAAGAATACATACATAGAATAATTTTCAAAAGTATCATTTGATGGTCACTATTTTTGGTGTGGAGGATTTAAACACATCATAAGATACTGATCATTAATAATTCATAAGAATTTGTTGAATCAGAAACAATTTTTTTAAGAAAAAATTAAATGTATCATCATGTAAGCAACGAATGAAAAATAAATTTGATGCATTGCAAGATGATGTTAGTTTGTCATACTCTAAGGATGATCATGAACATCAGTTGACAAATGTTATGAAGTCAGTGACATGGGTCAAAAGGAAAAGATCAAACCAGGATGTGGTTTCAATATTTTCCCTAAAAGAATCAGGTCAATTTATTCTATATATCCTTCATGGTGGACACACATCCCATATGATAGGTAATAATGAACTTGTTATGAGAATAAAATATGACAAGGAATGTGCAGAAAATTTTGGAAATGATTAATTCCATAAGATTAATGGATCGGGAAAACAAAATTTCGGTGAAAATAAATTAGTCATGATGATGTATTAGTTATTTAAGGTCTGAGTATTAAATTCCATAATTTCAATCAACTACATAACATAGGGAATTCCATAATTCTTACTAGAATATGTATGTCATCAAAGGAGGAGGTGGTGATATTGTTCTATAAGGGAAAATGAAAAAGGGGAATCTCTACCATGTATGTGATGAAGAATATATTTTTCTTTTTATCACGAGAATAAGAATATACGTAGTGGGAAAAAAATGGATTGTCCATCTATGTAAACCTTCTCTAGAAGATCTGGTTAAATTTAATAAAGCTCAGTATCTCCCTAATATATCAAATGATTTTTCTCATGCATGTGTTTCTTGTCAACAAGGTAATGTTATCCAATATATATATAAATGTGATAGAGAAAAAGTCAACTAGACTGTATGATTTGTTTCATTTTAATTTATGTATAACTATCCCCCCAGATCCATTAATGGTAAGCTTTATTAGATTATTTTTATTAACGATTTAAGCAGGATGACATGTGTATTTTTCAATTTCCCAGAAGTTTATGTGTGCAATTTCATATAACATTATCCGAGGGAATCTGAAATTATGCCTAGACAAAAGAATCTGAAGGTCTATATTGATAATAATGTTAAATTCACAAAAATTTAAGTGGAATATTATCTCATGAAATAGTGGATAAGGTATCATGTTTTAGTAGTAACAACTTCTCTACAAAATGGAGTGGTTCAGAGGGGAAACCATATATTTAGAAATATGAAAATAAAAAGTCTTATTGAAAAGGAACTTCCAAATAAATTATGGAAGGAGGTGGTCATGAAATCAAAAAAACATATCTAACAGGGATCTATTGGGTCTAAAAGAAGAAAAGTCACTATACAAGATGTGGTATTGAAGTAATACAACATTGAAATATTTAAAAATCATCCTATGTAACTGTTTTATTCTCAATAACATGAACCAAAAGAAATTTGAATCATGATATGATGAGGGGATATTCGATGGAGACTTATGAAAATTAAATCATGTAAATGATTCAACAAGAGGTCGATAAAGTTATATGAGAGAAATTATGTCACTATAGTAGATAATGAAAAAAATAATTAGTAAATACATGATCAGTTTTATGGGGACATTGATGATGAGGTAAGAACATCAGTGGGATTGGAAGTGGAAAACAATGCTTCTAAAGAAGTTACTGATGATCAACAAGAATAATTAAAATATGTATCTAATAGAAAACTGGAGACTCTAGTAAAAATTAAAACTCTAAACATTATCATATATCAGGAAGTAAAAATTAAAACTTGAAGAATGAAGTCATTATATTAGGTATCCTTCCAATATTAATTAGAACCTAAATGTTTTGATTAAGTAGATGGATATGGGAACTCGGTTCAAGATATTAATGAATAACATTTCCAAATAGAATATAATCAAACCTAAGAGATTGTCTTGAGAATGACAGATAAGATTCTCATTAGTACCAAACCAGTGACGACGCCCTTCCCCAAACCAGCCGGCTATGCCGGCAGCCTTCTGGAGCATGCAACCCGTGAGGGCGGGCCGCCGGTCTTCCTGCTCGGTGCCCTTCTGGCGTCGCGGTCCTACTCTGCCCGGCTGGCCGACAGGCCAGGAAGTTCCTTAGCGTGGCGCCATGGTTTGCCTCTACCCGGCCGGCTGACGGGCCGGCCGGTTCTTCCGATGAAGAGGCTAATGTAGCGGGTCGCGGTTCCTCCTGCACAACCGACACGACGTCTCTGGTTTCCTTTTCCACGTTTCTGGCATGGCGCGGCGACGCCATTCTTTCCCCGTCTCCGGTTGCCAATTCCAAAAGTCCAACAAATGACCAAGGGTCATTGGGCCGTGTTTGTTCAGCTCGCGCCCTCCGCATTTGGCGGTAACAATAGGCCAAATATCAACAAGGTTTCGCGAAGCACAACAAACAATTTTTATTCAAATAAAAATTGGAACAAACACCCTACCTCTAAAATTGATGACCAACATCAGCATCGTTGTAGTCGATGTCACGAGGTGAGGATTCGTAGACATCAAACTGTGCCCAAGGAGGAAGTGGCATCTCCCATTTTGTCACAGAGAGAAGAATAAAAGGAGAGTCGTCGTTGGTGAGTTCCTGCGTTGATTCCTCCTCCCTTTTCACAGATGAAGAAGAGGATGGATAAAAACTGGGTCGCCATGTTGATGTTCTTCGTCTGAAAGTTGGCATTTTTCATCCAAGGAGATGAACCGTTTTTCGAAACTCAAGATCTCTCTCCAATTTCATCCAACACAACAACTTCCAATCCCCTAAATAAAAAAATGCTTCTCCTTATTTTATTTAATCTTTCCAATCATTCAAAATTTAAATTTCAAACACTTAATTAATTAATTAATGTGGTTCAATAAATTAATTAAGGTTTGTGTTGGCATGAATTAAAGAGGGAGAGAGAGAGAGGAAGTGGTAAGGTTATACATGTAAAATTCGAAGGGGTGTCAACATTAAACAGAGGAGTTTAATAGGGGGGCGGGGTTTAGGGGGTTTCGGGAATGTTAAATTTTGGGGTTCGTGTGGACCCCACCTCCCAAATATCCTCACATGGGTAGTTAGGTGCTTGTGGGTCCCACCCCAACTCCCCCATGTAGGATATAACCACCTTAGATATAAAATAAAAATTATTCCACAATTTTTATTCACCACTTATTTAATCAAAATATTTAAACTTCTCATCTTGTGCAAACACAACTATAATAAAGGTCCCCATAAGCAATTATCGACGTTTCAAGTTCATTAGTGCCCTCAGATTTCAATTCCGAGCACTGGCTCAACAGATAGAAAAATCTGCTCGTTCGTTCACTGAACGTACACGAGCCAAACTTCATAAAATTATTCCAGGTTAACCGGGCCTCAGAATCAGGTCCCGTTAGAAACTCCATACTCATAAAATCCCTATGAATTTATGAAAAAAAACTCCTTGAATTTTATGGGTCTTTACAATACCACTCTTTTTAGTTGACCAGTTCCTTCATGAGGCCGAATAATAAACTCTGATGAATCTTTAAGCACAAATCTCAACTTCCAGAATCTCTTTATATGATTTTCAAACTCATAAAGGGAACTCTCAAGTTACAACTTTATAAAAATAGCACAAAACAACTAATTATCATCATGTTTTTAATGTTCTATCATTTCAACTACAACTATCACAGATGCTTCATTTTCAGATTAAAACTCTTGTTCTACATCCTCAAAAATGTATTAATCATCACAATATTCCTTCCATGGAAATCTATTTTTTTTTTCTATTTGAAGTACCCTACGTTAGAGAACCACTTATATGGATTTTGTATCATTATGGATACACTTTCTACATCATATAATTTCATTGGGCACCATTTCTGAGTGAACCTAATGTTACCACACTAAAAACAATCCAATAGATGTTTCCATTCAAATTTCTCATTAACTATTTTGAATTTCTGGAAAAAAGGGAAGTTATTCATTATTTATCATCATCCTGTAGTATAAAAACCTCTACATACCTCATAAATTTGAATTTCATTTCCCTTATTGCTCGAGTGGAATCATCTTCTGGTTTGAATATCCATTCATAAGCCACCAGGCTTCTTATCATATAATCAAGAGAGAGAACAGAAAAATCACTTTCCTCATGAGAAAAAACTTTTGAATTATATAGATCTGATATCACTATCATGATTGTATTAAAAATATAAATATCCTTAATTTCATCCCTAAGTCCTTGAATAGATCTAATAAATTTAGTTATGATTTTAAAGAAGTTATCCACATTTTTACCTAGATGTATATTGAGATCATAGAAGATATTTTCAAATACTTTAAGTTTGGAATACGTTCCCTTTTAATCACAATTTTATATATTTTATACTTTCTACCACATAGAATTTTATTTTTCAAAACTCATCACCTTCAAATATATTTGATTAGAAATTGGAGAATTAAAGTACTTTTGGATATTTTTCATCTGCATCAAGATTTTTATTGAATATTTCAGTCATAAAACGTTTTTTCACATTAGTGACATATATCCTCTGAGCATTAGAAAAAAATAACATCCATTTCAAGTTATATTAGATGAAATATCATCCTATTTTTTAAAATATATAAATTTCTTCCATCAAATATGGGGAATCTAATAACGTTGATTGAATTCCCCATGAAAACAATAAAAGATAGTTAATGATCTAATAACCTAGCCCCGATAGCACATGTAGGACCCCAGAACACCCTAAGAGGGGATGAGTAAATTTTGGTTACACATTTTTCTTATAAATAAATTGTTATTTTACCCACACTAGTTGGAATGAGTTGGACATATTTTTTTATTCCTGTTTTAATAATACATTCATTGTTTAAGAGAGAACATATGAGTTATTCTATGCTCACCAGTAAGGGATTGTACTAGGATCATATGTTGATAGAGTGATGGTAGTGACTAAATCCACTAAATTTCAATATTCATTGTAGAATATATAATTTTTTTACAATTTCATTATATTCTAGTTACACTACCTTTACAATAATTAAAAGGATAGCATAATGCTTCTCTCATTACACTTTTATGTAGTACCCCTAGTTCATTATCTTGGGTGAAGTAATACTCAGTTTAAATACATGGATGTTTCTTTAGTAGATACTCATTTAAGACATTTCACAGTCAAGAATGAGCCTCTTCTGGCACTGTAAATCAATGTTGAATAATTTGAAAGAACTATTCACTTAAACCAGATGTTCAATACTAATGTTTTTGAAGCTCATATCCTTCGTGAAAACCCATTATGATTCAAATAAATACCAGCCTTCGAAAACCCAAAAACATTCATCAAGATCCAACCTTCACGAATGTCACAACCTCCTTAGA
The DNA here is from genome assembly GCA_963277665.1 of Viscum album. Lineage (NCBI taxonomy): Eukaryota > Viridiplantae > Streptophyta > Magnoliopsida > Santalales > Viscaceae > Viscum > Viscum album. Next base: position 62,956,662 of record OY728136.1, on the reverse strand, counting down.
AACAAAATTCCTGCACAACATTCACTTCATTGGAGAACACTAAATTTTCTCAAAAATCACATAACTCAAATGAATTGCCATAGGCTAAGACTAAACGAGTATTTTTTATGAAAATTCATACATATAATTTCTTATTCATGATTTTCCTAGTCATTGTGATATCAGATTGATTCACCTTTTTCTCTAATTCTTTTCTTTCTAAATGAAGTGGGGGTAACTTCTTGTTTATAGGAATAGAACTGTGTCAATAACCCACACCTTCAGCTTCCTTTTCAAGATAATTTAAAATATTATTCTCAATAATCATCTATTTTTATGTTCCAATAAATCTTAACTTATTCATGAAGCTTCTCATAGTCTCTCACATTCACTATCAAACCATAATGCACTCAAAATTATTTTCATAGTCAGGAAGACCAACATATTTTAATCATTCATTTTTGAAGCACCATACCTTCACGAAGATCAAAATATTTTGACACAAAACCTTCATGAAACCCAGTCTTCATGAAAATCATGCCCTATCCATATTTTAGATGTTTCAATCTTATAAATAACTTTGTTCGAAAGATTATTTTCCCCCTAAAGTTTTTAGCCCAAAAAGATTGAAAACTGTTGGAAAAGACTCCACCTTTAACACTATAGACATCTGGTAATATAAGATCAATTTCCCTTAGAAATCCCAAATCAATCTAATGTCGATTAACAAAAAACAAGAACTAGACACTATTTCTAATTGTTAAATTCCTTGGTTACAATAGGATATACATGTTTTAAAGGTATTGACATTAAACCTAGTTTTTTATGATCATTTTATCATGTTATAAATGGGATATGGGATTTTCTTTTGAGTTTATGATGAAGTGAAACATTCTACGTGTTGTTATAATGTAATGGTACATGGAAATTTGATGACTGTTTCCATGATAAAAACATGATGGGTAGTTCTGTGCTAAACCAATTATGGGGGAGCCCATGATATCCCTCCATTTTATTGGGCATGAATGTTGGTTGAATGGTTACTCCATTTGTATGAGTGAATGTAAGAGGTAAGTAAAAATTATTCCCCATGTTAAATACTTGTTATCTTTAATATTTTTATTGGTTTATAGTGTTCCAAATGATCGAGATTGTTATCACATGGATTTTTATTATTGATTCAAATGACTCTTCCCTTTTACAAGTTTTCATTACTCTTGATGCAGGTATTTATGAGTCTGAGTTCATTCATGATTTCCTCATTCACTTGGATTATGACATAATACCCTTATGCCCACTTGTTCAAATTTATGACATTTAATTTTTAATACTTATGTTTAACCTTAATGATTATATGATCTCACCCTTTATATGTTTTCTTTTTTCCATGGGTTTTAAATAATGATGTAGAATATGTTGGTCTATAATGGATATGAAATGGATGATGATCACCTGTTAATAAATATATATATATTTCAAGTGAGATTATTTCCCATTTAGATTAATGTGAATTTTTTATGAAATATTTTTCACTCATTCGATGGTTAGGTTAGATAACTTTAAATCTTTTTATATTTTAATTTATGTTACCTTAAGAGTTTTGGAAAACATCTAGGTCTATAATCTTCAATATGGTCATAACATCAATATATTAGACAACACACTGAGGTTTTATGTGATGTGATATTAAAGTGATTAATAATATATATGGAGAAATGATATTAGGATGAGGTATATGTAACCCCAAGGATTTAAAGGAAGTGTTTTTATGGAGGAATTTTTTTTAAACCTTAAATAAAAAGGGTAGAAACCCATATGTTATGTGAAAACTTGTCACATCAATCTAGGTTGTTGATCTTGAGCCCTAGATCGAAGGACAATAAGGGTTTCACCCACTAACAATAACCTAATGTATGTCCCGGCTAGAAAAATATTTTATTGCAATATACGGATTTTTTTTGTCATAATCATATTGGATTTTATTTGAGGAATAACATTTGATTTTTCTTTAAATAATATATTATAAAATATTTCGAATCTTTGTGTTTTGATCATAGATAGTAAATGATTAATGAATTTTAAGGATAGTAATTTATGGAATAATTTAGTCTCAACTTTGGTTATTACTGCTTAATTTTAATTATTAGTGTAGCTTGTTAAGGTTTATTGATTTTTTTTAATTGTTAAAACTTTTGATAAACTTTTTGGTAATGGTTAATGTTTAAATATTTTTATCAATTTTATGATAATGTTGAAATTATAATTTCACATTAGTGATTCAGGTGTGAAAAATTAATCTTCAATGCTTGTAATTTGGATAAAAAGATGGAAATATAGTAAATGATGAAATTAACTTTTCATATAAGTACATATCCTTATGTACTTAGTATATATTGCAAATTAACTATTCAGATTTAGGAAAAGGAACAGAAAATAAAATGTTATCATTTTTCTATATTTTCTTATGATATCAATGACCTTTTCAACACCAATTAAATTTGTGTTTTTGTTTTCATTAACTTATTATGTGCCACAAAATATATCAATATCTATTAGTCCATGAGAATTAGTTTTTCCATCGAAATCAATATTTTAATTCCCAAAAATGTTCTCCCTATGTAAAACCCAAGTTATGTGTATCATCACGTGACCTTTATTTTCCCCACATTCCCTTTTAATTCTATGTTTTCTTTATTTAATTTTTCGAATGTGTGATTCAATAATGGGATTATAAATATTTCATTCCATTTATAAATAATATGATTTTTTATAATGAAATTCATTTTAATGAGTGTAGGATGTAACATCATAATATTTTATGAAATATATACATTCAAATTATATCAAATAATTTGATATTTTTTGTTAAATGAACCTCATAGTTAATCTTTTTTAATACACAAATCAAATTTTATCTTGTGTTTCATGAAACATCGAGTTCCTTTGATGACTTATGTTACACACAAACCTGAGTCTTACTAGAAAGCAATATACTATTAATATTATTATGATAGTTATCATGTAGCCATTGGAATGGGTGGAACTAATGATATTAACTAAATTATGAAACTATATTTTACACATGACTATAAAATGAATATATTGGTCACTAATTATGTTTAAATAAAAATTAATTTATTATAAAGGATGTGTTTCAATGAAAATCTATTTATTTGACAAAAATGATATTTTATAACAATAAATTATTGAAATTAACATAATAGATAGATGTTAATGATGTTTATATTTTATATTTTTTAAAAAAAAATTCGTATAATCATCCAATATATTTTATGGGATTAATATAAGAATAAATCCAAAATACGCTTAAAAAGTTGAAAATTTTTAAATTACAATTTTAACACCTTATAATTAAAGACTTGTTTTAAAACTAAATTATTTAACATTTATAATTTTTATCTATCTAAATAGATTTAATTTTTTAAATATGGAAATAAAAATTCACTTTGTGGTATTTCTTGGTCTTTTCTATTAAAATTTATATTTTTATGTATAGTTAATGAAAAAGAATTTAATTGAAATTAGAATTTCTGTATACATAAATTTTATTGGTAAAATATATTTACATTTGTAAGTATATTTAGATCAATTTTATACCTTTTAATTTTATTTAGGTCATTTTAATAAATTTTAAATTGAAATTGGATATAAAAATGTTTCCATCTTTTGAACTTTTAACTGTATAAACTCTCTTTCTCATTCAGTATGCGAGGTTAATTTTAAATTCTATTCTACCAATATTGTGATAGAAATTTGGAATATTGGATGAAATATTTTTAAATATTGTAAATTATAATTTATACCGAGGTAAACATTGTTTTTGACCAAAAACATCAGTAAGAGGAATTAAAATTAATTATAGAAATTAATAAAAGAATGAGTTTACATAGTGGTTATACATTAATCATAAGGGTCCAAATAATCAATAAACAAGTACAATCCCAATTTAATGGACATATTTTGACCATATATCCACTTAAATTTAATTATGCTCAATATTGGAGGCACATTATGTAAGGTATATATCAAAATGGTGTTTACCTCTTTACATTCAAAATAATGTAACCCCTCATTTACTATAAAAAGGCACTCACCCTACCCACTTCATCACACATATCAATCCATTTGGATTATAAATCCCCTAAAAAATTAATCCAAATAACCCATCCTTTCATCCTATATTCCTCAATTTTGTATGAAATAAATCCATGGATATCCTTTGGTGAGGGAAAGGTGTTACCCAAAGAAGAGGTTACATTATTCATCGATAACAACACTCATGTGTACAATGGACTACCGCCTCGATAAAGGATGTGATTAATTTTTCACTAATGCTTTACATAGAAGTTAATAAGATTAATGTTAATGAATATATGTGATATAAATGAAATAATAATTATATTAATTTAATATATTCCATTATTAAATGGTAATATATCATTTTCATTCTGTTACTAAAAAATGATAATGTTGTCTGTGTACATGAAGACTATATTCTCCTCTAACCGATGTGATTTATTTTTCATCACCACATCACAAAAATGATTTATATAATTATTATTAATTAAAAAATATTTCGTATATATGATATTATTATTTTTATAGAAATTTATATAAATATATACCTTCTTTATATAATGATCATTTTAAAATTTAAATTTTTCTCAAGTGTATATATGGCATACACTCTACAAAATAGAATTGTGGTTCATTTTTCATAACCATTTTTTATTGGATTTAAAAGTATAATTGATGAATAAATATGTTAATTTTTTCTTTTTGATTATTTTTCAGATGTTTAAATTATTACCTCTTTGACCATATCCAACACAACGAAGCCATTTTGAAACAAAAAATAAAAAATTCTCAAAACACCTGACGTAGACATATTAGATTAGGCATCAAAATATGTAATTGTAATGAAATTAAATAAATAATTTAAGTATAAGATCTTATACCTATAATATCATCATAATATATAAAATAATTTATATAATATGATTATGTAGTAGTTAAATGTCCAACATGTAATGTCTGGACTTGCGGTATGGGTTTTTCCCATTTCGTTTTTTATTTATGTGAAATATATGTAATATTCAATACTTTTTTTATTGTATGGTGAATATACATCCCCTTTTAAATTTAATATACTTAATATATAATTTAAAATTATATTTTATTATTTAATTTTAATTATTTAATCTAATGTATTAGGCCTGTTTTTTATAGTTTGGTAAATAATTTCATAATGCAATTTATTTTCATTGGATTATATAACTTCTTCTTTACCTTGGATATTTTTTGATTATGTGAGTAGTGAATTTTAAAGTTATTATTATTTATTTCCCCTTGTAAAATTTTTATCTATATTTTATTCACATAATTTATTCATCTATTAATTCTCACTTTAACTTTAGGATCATTGTAATGAGATTATTCTCAATTTCCTTTCATTGAGGCATATTTTGATGTTATTAACCTATATTATTGTATGAGGTGTATAAACATCCCCTATTACATTTTATATAATTAATTTTTCTATATTAATGTTGTGTTATTTTTTTATTTTTAATATTTCATGGGACTTAAAATACAAATGATTCCAAACTGTTAACGGGAATTTTTTAATAATCCTCTTTTAAAGTTACCTTTTCAACTATTTTCAAAAAGAAAGTATTATTTAAAAAATATTACATGAATATAATATCAAAAAATCATTTCAAGTAAATTAATTTTTTTTCATTTATATATTTTCAAAGATCATTTCAATTAAAATGGTTTCTTCTATTTTTTTATAATTTTTATATTTTAAAAAGTAGGTTTTAAAAGGACACATTTTTATGAATATCCATCTTCATATATATCTTTTTTGAAAATATATTTTCATTTTAAATCCATTTTATATAAAATTGATTTAAAAAATGTATTACTATGATTATTTAAAGTAAATTTTACACATAATTTATATTTTAATAAATTTATTAAGAGGATTCTTCCTGGTATTTTCCAAACAATGCCCGTTTTTATTTTTATGAAAATGTGAAAGAACTATTTTTTTCACATGTAGGGCATGAATTTATTTTCCATCTATCTTTTAAAAGTGTTTTTTAATGTGAAAAAGGTTTTTCGTCAAGAATAATTTAATGATTTTTAAATGTTGTTATCCATTCCTCTACATAAATTAACTATGTTTATAGTTATTATAAAATGTGTTTATTTTTTAATTATACAATTCTAATTCTTTATTTGGATGGATTAATATTGTTTATAGTGCTTTTTATGGAAAAATTTATTTTCCCCTAGTTAATCATGTTTCAAATAGATTGTTATAGAACCCATTTCTTTTCAAAAAGTTAATAATATATAAATAAAATTGTAACGTAACACATTTTTTTCATGGGTTCATCAAATTTGAATGAAATTCTAATGGAACCCTTTTTTATGGGATAATAATAATTCCAAGATATTTTTATTGAACCCACATCCTTTCCACGGGTTAATATATTTTCAACATGATTTTTATGAAACCTAATTTTTCAATAGGTTAATCATGAATCAAATATATTTTCATATAACATAAATATTTTAAAAATATCAATCTTTTTTTAATATTATTGTCATTAAATCCATTTATTTTAACTGGGATAATTATTTTATTAAATTAATTACAATTTTTTATGAATTTAGAATGAAATAAATTCTATATATACTATATTTCTGATAAAGTTCATGTAAAAAGTGTATAATTAGGGGTGGTTCTGTTATAATCCATGTAAGGGTGGTTTTCTTAATATCAAAAGAATTTTTTGTTATGTTTTTTACTAAGGACAGGTTGTAATGACCCAAAGTTTTATTTATAAAATTACCTTCTTATAAATATTACATATGGTGTAAAAATCTAAGAGAACACAATAAAATCTTTATAAATTATGAATGAATGAAATAAAAATCATCTCTAGAAGTTATAAAACCTATATTGATGAATTACTAACCCGACTTTTGGAATAGTAATGTGACCATTATGAATAGTAAACCTGAAAATTTAATCATAACCTCACCAATAATATCATTAATTATATTTATTCATGTTATAAGTTTTAATATGATATAATTATATCATTTTATAAGAAAATAAATCTTTTAAAATAAATTAATTAAGTTTTGTTATTTTTGTAAGTCATAATTATTTAATTACAATATTATGTGTAATTTAATAATTAAAAAATATTATCATAAAATGTTTTAATAAATTAATATTTGGATTTCATAGGAATATATTATAATTCAATTATACCATAGTTAATTTTTCGATGTGATATAAAATCAGTAATAATTTTAAAATATATATTTTTCCAGAAAATTATGATTTTTCATTAAAAATTAAACTTCTAATATTTAGAAATTTATGTTCATAAAATGGAGTTTATTTTTGAATTCTACACATTCAAAAATGGTTATGGTTAAATTTTTGGAATTTTATAAAATACTTGATTTTTAGGTGAATAGTAAGATAGGATAATTTTCAGTATATATACATTATAAGTTCAATTCAATATTATATGAGTCATGGATGATGTAAGAAAAAAAATTTAAACACACATGATATAATTACTATATTTAGTCTCAAGAATCCATATTATTTCTTATCTTGTGAAAAATAATAAACCAATGAATTAAATTTTGAGAATGCACATCTCTTTCATTAAATTTGGGAATTTTTAATTAATAATCAACACCAACAACAACACAATCAGGGTGGGAAGAAAGTTAATCCAAGGGTATCAGCTCTAACAATGTTAACACACTCAGGGGGAGAGATACCAAACTATAAAAAAATCACTTCCGGAGAATTATTACATGCACGAAAATCAGCAACCTTTTTTTCTTCGTGACACGTGTGGGTCACTTGCACTTGTCCATCTTTAAGAAGACAAGTTTTCTAGATAATATAGATGATGCATGATGGGGTGGAGGCTTACCTATGAGGGCAGTTAAAGATGATAAACAATCCATCTCCACAGCATCATGATTTAGGTTCTTGTCCCAACATAGCTTGATGCCACTGTAGAAAGTAGAGGCCTCCACAATGTGAATGTCACCCTGACCACAAATAGTAGAAAAGGAAATAATAATTGAGACCCTTATATCCCAGACCACACCACCCCCTCACATAAAACCATCAATAGAGGAGTATTTAGTATTAATCTTAATTCCATTAGAGGGAGGAACCCATTTAATCCATCTTTCTTGCAGATCTAGTGTTTGAGGTGAAGACGATGAAAGCCTGCTAGAAAAAACCAACATAATTGTTGGATATTTACCATAGATTTCCAAAAGCGTCCCATGTTATGTATCTATACTTTGATATAAAGATGTCATGGCCATATATAAATTGAGAGTACCCTCATGTCTATCCCTATTTCCCCCCAGATGATACAACATTCATCCAATAAAAATACCACTCTTTCTTTTTCTCATACTTGTTGGATACAACCCTGCATAACCACAGTTGAAGAAAATCATTGACCATAACTTATTGGGAGCATAACCTGAATGAATCCCCCATCCCTGCCCAGATATCATTATCCAACTACCCATGGATAAATAATTGAAGGAATTAATCCTCCTTGAGACTTGCATATCATAGGAACATTGAGGCGAATGGGATTCCATTGAGATGGACCCCTTATTTATAAGAATATCATGGGATATGATGTGCCAAACTAAGAAGAAAATAATCTATATAATCTAATGCCCAATTACCCATTGAAAATACTAATGGGGTTCCCAAACATGCTACTGCAGATACTTCCATATCCATATAGACCAATCCCTTGGCATATCTAGAAGTGACCCATATAATATTTTGATAACATTATCCCACATTTAATTCCATTAAATTTCATCCCATGAAAGTTTGCCTTTCTTATAGTGCATGGTTTTCTCAAGACATCTCAAACTGGTTCCCCCATCTTCTGGTTCATTGGATAGTCTATACCATGAATCCCAATAAAACCCCTCTCCTCATTAGCATCCCATGTAAATTTTACAAACATTATCCCTATTATTCTTATCATTGTTTTTGGGACCCTGATGATAGATATAATATTCTTGGGAATGGAATAAAGAACATCATTAACCAAATTAAAGGGGCATCCAAACAAGAGAAAAATATTTTTCTATTTAGTGATCCCAGTAGTAATTCTTCCATGAAAAACATCAAAAAAATGTATCTGTATTCATCCTATAGAAATTGTGGTGCCCAAATACTCCATGGGAAAGCTCCTCGTTAGAATACCAAGAGTGTTCTCTATTTTTTATCCACTCCTCTCTAGGAATCAGTCAAAAATAAAAACATGACTTTTTTTAATCATCAGGCAACTCCACTTGCAATATTATTTCAAAATATTTATCATATCATGAATGGTCCTACCATTTTCATTTGACAAAGTGTAGGATATTATCTGTGAAAAAAAAGGAAAATACTATTATTGTTGTGTCAACACCGAAAAGGGGCAATAGCGCCATCTATGATACCCCTTGTGAGATATCAACAAAGATAATCTTGAACCACAATGATGACGCTAGGGGAAAAATGATCCCCTTATCTGAGGCCCGAACTGACTTGAAGAAACAACACGTTTATCCTAAAAAATTACATAGAACCAAGTATAGTTCTAATATCTGAAAAACAAGTGAATCACCCAATCATAGAATCCCATACACTCCATTATCATGATAATGAAGATCCATTCCATTCTATCATACTTTTCATCCATATAGTGACTGATTGTAATATTGGAACCTGATCTTTTGATTTTGATGCCTCCAATCATCTCTTGCGCCAAGACAATGTCATCTTGAATAGACCTACATTTAATTAAACATTGTTGTTCCACCGAGGTTAGACTATGTAAGTGAGCTTCCAAACATTTATTTAAAATTCTACCTAGAACCTTATAAGAGAAGTTTCACATGCTAATGGGTCTACTGTGATTAATGGAAAAGGGATATTTAACATTTTTAATGGGAACGATCGATGTAGTAAAGGCCACCATTGCCATACCACCACATGTAAATAATTAAAGAATTCTCCCAACCAAATTATCCATTATAATAATTCATGCACCCGCATAGATGGATCTAGAAATAGATCAAGACTAGGGGTGCTCTCAGAGCTAAAGGAAGTAATGGCCTACCAAAAATCCTCCTCATTTTGGAAGAAACAAAGCGTAGAATAAATAGATTAAAACACTACCTATGGGATATATTAAAAATCTATAACTTTCCCATCAAATAACCATCATGCATGGAGGGTTTACAGTCACTATGAATGGATTGAAATTGGGACACAAAAATACCCCCACCTCATCCAGTTCATTTCAGAACGATTCTACCCCAATTTTAAGGTTGAGAGTGGGAGACCTAGACCTATATTTGATAATAGTATCAATTAACAATGAGTTGTGATCACCCACCTTGGACCATTGGGCTATGGACCATTTAATAGAAATCCTTTCTTCTTCTAGGACCAATTCTGAGAACCGAACCTTTTTACTAACAAGGTTACAAAAGATATTTCCATCCAATAAAACCTCAAAGATATTCTCATATTGTTCAGTCTCAGCATTCAAGGAATAGAATCCATTTGATATATAATAATGATTCTATCTCTAGTGGTATTAATCAACTTTTAAATGCATAGGTTTTTTGCAAAATCCACCCCCCACAATCCAACCAACAGGGGATTACTCTTAGACAAGCGAACCATATAGAGAACACTAGGATCTGAGGTCCACCGACTAGAAAAGTGGGAAAATTTGAGAGATCCCCTGTAAGACATGATAGAAACAAGGATATGAGAGTGGTTTTATATTGATCAAACAAGATTATAAACCTTCACACTAGAGAATGAGGAAAAAGCCTTTAAATTTACAAATAAATGGTCAAGCCTACTCTAAGTGAGCCTCCTTCCTTCCTGGTTGTTGAACCATGTAAACATGTATCTAGAGTAAACTCTGTCCATTAATCCATTTCCTACCGTGAAAGAATAAAAATTATGTCTAGACTTTGAAGAACAATGGTTTGCACCTTTTATCTCCATTGGATTTTGGATTGTGTTAAAATCCCCCCCACCCCAAACGAACTATGAATCCTACAATGGGACAAAAGACTCTAGATCATGCTAGTAGGGACTCCCTCACCACAACGTCTTATATAGAATACACAAAGAAAAAGAAGAAGAAGGAATTACCAATATGTATCTTATCAGAAATATGTTGTATTGAGATATGAAGTTGTTTTACCTTGACCAATTTATCCCAAAAAAATAAACAATTTACTATTGGTCGGATCACCATGCTTGAATTTTGACATGACCATCCTCTAGGTGAAATATTTGAATCTAGAAGATGGTTTTTAAGGTTCTAGAATATAAATAATAGAAATAGTGTAGCAGCTCCTTTCATGGAAATGGAAATTAGTCTTGAGCTAGGCTCTATGTCTGTGGGCGTTCCCAATAAGAACAGATATAATTTAAATATGGGGTGCTGGGATTTGGCCTGAAGTTGAGGGAGGATCTTGTTAGACCCTATGAAAGAATTAATCATTCCCTTCCATTTTTATTTTTACAACCCCCAAAATCATGGGATTTAGTCAAATTGAAAGTTTGAGATGAGGGATCATGATCTTGAGAAACCACATGTGAGTTCACAAACATTATAAAGGGATTCAAGGTGGAAATATGATCCCCATGAATAGATGCATCTTTTCCACATAGTACACGAGATGAAGAGGAAATGGGATAGATAATAAAATATTTATTATAACTTATTTAATGTTTTGGAATAATTTTTTACACATGAAATTAATTTATAAAACAAGAGGAGTTTGTTGTGTTAAAAAACTATAAATTAATCTAAACAAGTCTAATTAAAAATTTATCTAATGAATCATCCCTAATTCTAGAAACTCATTGGTATTATTATATTCTATAAGTTCATTAATAACATAAAATTTTAGTTATTTACATCTATCAACATTATACATGATTTTCCGTAGATATATTCATATAAACCGATCAGGCAACCCAGGGAAACTTGCACTCCAAAATGATGAAATTCAACCTCTACATCCATAAAAAGGAAATAAATGAACTTAATAAGGTTATAATAAATCATATATATTAATAAAGGTTTATGTAATAATTAATTAATTAATACAATTTCATTATCTAGAACATTAAGGTCAAGTGAAAAACACCTTCCGGCTTCTGGTAAGGGATTCTACCCTGTCCTCCATTATTCCTTCAAGTTATTTTTTTTCCATTTTTACCAAAATGAGATTCTCTTTTATATTTACATAAATATTGAAAATTTTGTTTACATGTTACAAGATCATGTATCAAGACACATTTATCATTCTTTTTAGGGTATATATAAATGTTTTTAAAAGGATCGATACTCAATTCTTCCATATAAGAAAACACAATTTAAGTGAACTTCCAGAATTCTTACGCAAATACAAGTGTATTACTTAATATGTTTGTAAGAAACTATTATTTTTCTAAATTAACTACTTTTATTATGAAATAATTGTTTTCATTTATAGTTTTATATAAATGGTTATTCCTTTTTTTTATTTAAATTCCCTTTAAAATTTTCCTTAAGCCGCACTAAATTTTTTTAATTTTGAAGCTTCTTAAATACATTTTTTACATGTCATAACATTAGTTAGAAATCAATAATCATGATATATGCCTATTTTATTTTATAAATATCTATGTATAACTTAATTCATTTCTTTCAGAGACACTTTTTTTGAAATGCCTATTTATTATGACTTATGACATGATTATAATACCCAATTATTTCCATGGGTAAACTTTAAGTTTATGTTTTACTACTTAAGTATGACTATTTATCTAAAAAAGTATTCATTAACATGTTTTTATAGGTCTGTGGATATTGGAATCCAATTCATTAGGTAATTTTTATCCTCATTAGACTATATGTGAAAAGGTCTTAGTGGTTAGCCTCTAACCATGATCAATGTGCAACGGTCATGTCGGTTAGCCTTGTAACATGTTTTTCTATGTGCAAAAATCCTTGACTCATTATCCACTATGTGAAATGAGCCATCAATTTTTCTGAATTCATGTTTCATGTTTTGAAAAAATTACTAAGAATCCATGATTATATTGTCCCATGTTAGGATTCCTTATGATTAATCATGTTCTAGGAATTTTTTTATCATTATGTTATGACTTCTAACCCATGTACTAAGATTTGTTTTAATTTTTATTCCCTTAATGGGATATTTAGCTCTTCACTTTTTTTATATTATCCCCAAGTTATCCAATAATGATCTAAGGGATCAAAATAATTTAGGATTTCATAATAGATGATAAATATTGAAATGTTTTTTAGGTCAATCGTTTCAGTTTTATGTGCCAACTCTAACAAGACACATAGCTTTATGATCCATTACTTGTAATTTGTTGTTTAATAAATCATTAAATCATGAAATGATATGTGTAATCTATTAGTGATTTTATATTTGGTATTAGAAGAAATTTTTAGTTATTTTTAGATTCTATGAATAAATAACAGTATTTTGAACCCTAGGGATAAGACTATGAATGAGAAAACATCCAAACATTTTTGGTCAGTATAGAGTAAGAGATTTATCAAGAAAATACATCTCTATCAAGATAATACTAGTGGTCATGATTCTGCCATAGATATACCTAGGAGTAACAACTCTAGCATGGTGTTCTAGGCCTGACATAGTGTAACCAGCTAAGCAACAATGGGCTTTACTGCACAACTAGTTTGACACTCCAAGTAGATATACTTTCATAAATTAATCACTCATTAAAAACCATTATTAAGGGAAAATAGATCCCATAAGAATATATGATATGAAACATATCCAGGATAACCTAGATTTAAACCTTAGGAATCACAAGTTAGGATATTATTTTCCTTTAAGAGTTTATCCATATATTTTTTATGATTCCTCTTTATTATTATTAGCTAAGTATTCAAGCCCCCTCATTGTACTTTATTTTTTTAGTTAATGGAAGGAAAAAAGAAGAAAAATTTCCCATAATCAATGTGATAGGGAATTTTATGATTTCCTAAATGAAATTTAAAATATGATGGGAATTAGTGCTAAAAAATTCATGAAAATACTTACATAATTGGATCATGTTATAAATAATAACTTGAATTATGTGGAACTTTCTACTTCCCCTAAGAGAGTGCATGTTTTTGTCGAATCATTCATGCATCAAAGGTCTACCATATTATGTGGATCTTATAATCCCCTCCTCACATAATAGTATATTAACATTATTAAATATATATTATTTTTCATATAGTTCTCAGAAGAATAGTATATTTTGATGGCAGTTAACCGTATTGATGGGGAAGACGATCAATGGGGGAAACTGATTAAAAATATAAAGTTGAAGGAGGAAATTGATTCCATGGATTGGTATGAATTCAAAAAAATAATTTTCAATAAATATTTTCCGGAAAACCTCATCCTTAAATTTGAAAAGGAGTTACCTGGACTTAAACATAAGGATATAGAGTCTATAGGGGCGTATGAAGGAAAATTTAAAAGTATTTATATATATATATGCCACAATCATTTTCAGGGACACAAAAACAAAGGTGGATCATTTTTTAGAAAACTAAAGAAGAGTCTATGAAAAGAATTATCAATTTGAGACTCCAGTAGTTATGAAGAGATTTCATATTGTTCCCTCAAGTTTAATATGGATATCTAAGACACTCAACGGTCTTGTGGGCCAAATGAGAAAAAGTGAAAAATGGAGTCTAATAGGGGTGGATCTTCAAATAAATTACATGATGAAAGATGATTGATTATCCCACGTGTCAAATTGTTGGAAGAATCATCCTAGTAGAAGTCTAAATGGGAACTAGAAATGCTTAAAATATGTCAGAATGATGTATTCAAATATGAATTGACAAAGGGATATCACAAATCCACCTAACATAGGGGACGAAAAGAATGTTCATATCAAATATTATCCAGTATTGTAGTGTTTCAATAGCGTGTAACTTGAGAGTTTTGCAATCCAATGCACTAAACCTCAGGTTTTTGCAGGAAATCAACAACAACCTCTATGGAAACAAAGAAGCTCTTATGATATTACTACTATTGATATGGAGATGAACAATGTTGTGGTGATAGGTATGGTAGTTATTCATTAAATAATGGCTAATGTGCTATTTTATTATGGTTCTATGATTTATTTCATAACTATCATGTATAGTAGAATTATTAAAACACCGCCTCAAAATTTGGAGGTTGTGCAATCTGTGAGAACACCTATTAGGGAAATTATTAAATCCAATGTGCATAACTCCATCTTGGTTAATTTTTGTACACTGAACCACCTTTAAAATCATTTCTTTCATACTTTATTAGAGTTTGATGTTATTTTAGGCATGGATTGGATATTTTACACAAATAATACTTAAACTATTCTAAATGGGGGATCACTCTTCATAGCTCAAAGCATCATCCAATTCATTACAAGTGTAAGGAGGAAGAGGAATATCCTCTAGAGTCATTATCTCAAGTGTGTATATTACAATTTTATGAGAAATAATATCTCAATTAAATGATATATACAAATAAGATGATCTTTCTCAAAGACATACCAATCTTGAGGGACAAGATAGTTGTATTCCCTAAATAATTTATTGGTCTTCTACCGAATACATGCCAATAAATGCTCTTATACATTAAATATTGTGAGCTCAATAAAATCTCAATAAAGATGAAGTATCCACTGCCACAGATAAAAGAAAATTCACTCAACTATGTGGTTAAAATTATTCCTATAATGTGGACCATCAGTCAGTTTATCACTAATTAATTGTGAGGAAAGAAGATGTTCCCATGATTTCCTTTCAAATAGGTGTAGAAACTTTTAGTTCATAGTAATTACCTTTAGAATCACTAGTTCTCCAACCATTTTCCTGAATTTAATGAAACAATCCTTTTTATATTACCTCAAAATATTTGTGTTAGTCGTTATATATGAAATTCTAATACACTCTAAGAGAAAATAAGAACATGAAGATCATTAAAACACTGTGATAAAAACATTGAAAATGGAGAAATTATATACAATGTATAGAAAATGAGAGTTCTGGATGGAGGAAGTATCATTCACGAGAAATGTTATCATTATAAAAGAAATATTTATTGACCCTTACAAGAAAAAGGAAATCAAAGAGTGCCCAGTCCAACATTTGTAATGGAGATCCTCAATATTCCTGGTCTAGATGGTTATTAATGAAAATTTGTGAAAAAATTATCATGATTTAAAAATCCAAATACCAATCTCACATAGAAAGGAGTGATGTTTTTCTAGACTCAAGAATTTGGGGAAATCATTTGTGGAGATTAAAATGAGGCTAATCAGTGCAACATTACTCACACTCTAGAACAGTGCAGAACTCTTCATTATGAACAGTGAAGAATCAAATAATGTATTAGGTTGTGTGCTGATGATAAATGATAAATTGTTATCATACACCTATAGGAAATTGAATGTTCATGAGAAAAGAAATCCAATTTATGATATAGATTTGGCAGTTGTGATATTTATATAGAAAATATGGCTGCATTATCTTTACAGGTAGAAGTGTGAGATATATATTGATCACAAGAGTATAAAATATATATTAACATTGAATTAGATTGATATTCCCTAGAGATTGTTTTTAGGGAACATCAAGGATTATAAAATCTCAATCAACTACCATCTATGTGAGGAAAATAAGGTTGTAGTTGCTTTAAGTAGAATCAATCTTTCATATTTATGAGTGATGATAATTTAGAAGGATCAAATCTTCATAGATTTGAAAAGTATGGACAAGGGAGTACTCAAAGAATAAACTTCATCAAACATTTATCAAGTGATTTCTCGACCATCCCTTATGGATAAAATAAAGGATGCTCAAAAAAATGATGTGGAAATTAGGAAAGGGTGGAAGATATCTGAAATGGTAAATCCTACAAGTTCACGATCAATGAACATGGGTTCATAGGATTTGGGTCATGAATAGTGTACAATCCAATATAGAGATAAATAAATTTCTTCTGAATGGCGCACATAACTCAACCTTATCTATTCACCCATAGAGTAAAAAGATGTATTGAGATCCCTAGAAGAAATTTTTGTTGAACAAAATGAAAAAAGAGATCACATAATTTTCATCAAAGTACATTGTTATTTAACAAGTGAAGGGATAAAGGAGAAAGTCCAAAGGTATGATGAATCCATTAACCATGTCATCATTTAAATGGGAAAACACCACTATTGACTATTACACCAGACTACCAAAGAAATCAATAGGGGATAAATCTATATTGTTAAATGTGGATCATCTTACAATGACTAATAGCTTTATCATAGTTTGAGAGGAATTATAAATGGATCAACTCCTATTGATATACACAAAGAAAGTGGTAATGATGTATAGAGTAACACTATCTATTGTATCTGATCAAGATCCAAGATTCACTTCCATTTTCAATAAAATTCTCTAACATGATCTAGGCATTGAGATGAACATCAGTACGACCTATCATCCTCAAAATGATGGGGAATCTGAGAAGTCTATTCAGACAACAGAAGATATGTTTAGATCATATTATATAGACATAAAAGGAGGATTATACCAACATATTACATTGTTCAAATTCCCTAACATCAATAGTTTCCACTCGAGCATCAAAAAGGATGCATATGAAGATTTTTATAGGAAAAGGTACAGAACATTATCTTATTGGGATGAAGTCGATGAATTTAAGCTACTAGGACCTAAAAGTGATGAAGAAATGGTGGAGAAAGTGAAAAACATTTGACATCACATCAAGGCATCCCAATGTTGAAAAAATAGATAAGTATAAAATCATTTATGAGTATAGAAGTATAAGGATAGAGACATGGTATTTGTCTTCATCTCTCTATGGAATAAGATCATGATATTTAGGTTTAAAGGTATGCTAAGTCACATGTACATCAGATCCTTTGAGATCATTTATCTTGTCAAAGTTGTGGTCTATCTACTAGCACTTCCATCAACCATATCTCAAATAAACAATGTATTATATGTATCCCTATTATGGAAATATATACCATATCATTCATATGTAATGACATTAGAGGTGGAACAGTAGTAGAATGATATTTCATATGAGGAGAAGCCAGTGAATATCTTGGATCACAGAGATTATGTTTTATTTAATAAGTCTACTAACATAGTCAATGTACTTTGTCGAAAAAATAATTATGAAGAGACCACATGGGAACTAGATCAAGTGATGCAAAAATGCACCAGAAGCTGTTTTCAATTATGAATGTAAAAGTAAATTTTAAGGGTGAAATTTTATAAGGGAGAATGAATTAAATGACTAAAAGTTTTATCTTTATAAATCTCGTCCAAATAATTATTTCATATTGTATAGACATATAAGAGAACAAAATAAAATCTTTATAAATGATTAATGAATGAAATAAGAAGTTTTTCTAAAAGCTAAGGGTCCTAAACCTATGAAATAGTAACTTGAATTTGGAATACTATTGTGAAACTTATGCATAGTAAACTAGCTAATTGAATAGTAAAATCACCAATGAAAGTATGAATAAAATTTACCAATATTAAAAGTGACATTATAATTTAATTTTATTTATGTATAAGTAAATATATAATTTAAAAATTATTAATTAATTGTTAGTATTTTTGTAAGTCATAAATAATTAATTGAAATTTAATGAATAATTTAATAATTTTAAATAAAAACTTTTTTCACAAAATTTATTCATAAATTAATATTTTTATTTATTATGATTTTAATAAAATTTTATGAGGCCTTAGTAAATGTTTCCAAGTGATATAAAATTAGTTATAAATTTAAAATATATATTTTTTGAGTTATTTTGGATTTTTATTAAAAATTAATATTCCTATATTTAGAAAATTATTTTTATAAAATAGAGATCATTTAAAAATTCTACACAACATAAGATGGTTAGGGTGATTTTTTTTATTTTCCTAAAGTACTAGAATATTTTGTGAATATTTAAATATGGTAATTTATGGTATATATACATTTTAAGTAAAATACACTATTCTATGAGTTATTGATTATTAAAGAAAAATTGGTTCTAAATAACATGATATAATTATTATATTGAGTCTAAATCATTAACAATATTTCTTATCTTGAGAACGATAATATACTAATGAATTAAATAATGAAAAAACACTTGTCTCCTCCACTATAAATACCTCCCCTCACCACCTCTTCTCCGCACACATCACAAGCCCTGATACGTGCCCAAATTCTGCCAACAAATCTTCCCCAACCTCTCCCTATGCCCTGGATATTTTTTTCTAAACAAAATACCAAAACCAATCCTCTATGGAGGTTCTCAAAAATAAGGAATAAAGAGGTAAAACCCTCTTCCCTTTCCATTCAATTTCATTTCATGTTCGTTTTTTTGTTATCATTTCCTGACATCCACTTGTCCAAGTCGAATGAAAACTATATTACAATATATATAATTTAACTATATATTTTTATGGAATAATTATTAATAAAATCTTTTCTCATCTCTAAATTATATTAATAAGGAAAACATAATCCATGAGGTGCCGATTTACCACCGATGTGGATGATGTGATTTCATTTTTCAGTTTTCTCTTCCAGGATTGCCATAAAACCAGTTTTATTGTTGAACCAGATTTTGATACATGTATTATAACTTTTGTAATGTTGTGGTGTCATTTTGAAACATTATATTAATTTATAAATCAAGATGAGTTTTTTTGTGATCAAAAAACACTAAATTATTCTAAATGATTATCTTTGATGATTTACTTAATAAATCATTATAACATATGAATAAAAAGGTATTTTAATATTATATAAGATCATTAATAACATATATGTTCAATTCTGAACAACTACTCTCATTTTAAATGGGTTTCCATACACATATACAAGTAAACCAATCATGAAAATAAAGGAAACTAACACTCCTAAACATTGAAAGTGAACCTCTTCACCCATCAAAAAGGCAATAAATGAACATAATAAGTTTTAATAATTCAAATATATATGGAAAGCGTTATGGAATTATTAATTAACAAATGAAATTTGATTATCTAGGACATTATTATCATGTGAAGAACACCTTCTGAATTAAGGTAAGGGATTCTACCCGAACTTCCATTATTCCATCAGTTTATTCCATCTATATTTTTAACCAAATGAAATTCTCTTTTATTTTAATTTAAATCATATAAATGTTGTTTATATATTACAAGATCATGCGTCAAGGTACAATCATCCAATTTTTGATGATATACAAGTTTCTATAAGATTCCCAACTCAATTCTTTTAAATAAGCAAACCCGATTTAAGTGAACTTCCCAAATTATTAAGAAATTTATTGTGCATTATATAATATATTTTTCTGAAAACATTATATTTATAAAATATATAATTTTATTATGAAAATATTCTTAGTTGAATTATGGTTTTATATAATATATTATACCCTTTTCTGCCTTAAATGGTCTTTAATATTTTCCTTAAACACACAAAAATGTTTTCATTATAATATTTTTTAAATACTCTTTTTACATGTTGTCACATTGGCTTGACATCACTAATTAAGATCTATGTAAATTTTACTTTATAAATTAGAATTTATTATTTAATAAATTTCTTCTATGGAAACATTTTTGAAATGCCTATTCATTATGCATTATGATAGGATTATGATACCCAATTCATTCCCTTGGTAACCCTTTTGTTTAGGTTTGACTACTTATTTATGATTATTTATATGGAAAAATATTCATGACCACGTTATGATGGGTTCACCCATATATCACTCCATTGCATTGGGTAATGATTAGTCTCATGAGACTTTATGTGAAATGATTTTAATGGTTATCCTTGACTCATGCCCCATGTACAACGGTCTAGGTTGTTAGCGTTGACTCATGTTCCTCTATATGCAACAATCCTTGAATCGGGATGCTCTATGTCAAAAAGACATTGAATCATGCTAAAGTCATGTTTTATGTATTTTTCAAAATACAATAAATCCATGATTATATGATCCCATATACTGATTCTTTATGTTTAATCATGTTCTATGCCTTTTTATATCATTATGTTATTCTTTCTAACCCATGTTCTAAACTTTATTTGAATTTTTATTCCCTTACTATGATTTATATCTCATCCATTTGTTCATTTTTTCCCATGTTATCCAATGCAGATGTAATTATTCAAATAAATTTAGGAGATCAAAATGGATGATAAATAAAGAAATGTTTTATTTAGTTCCATGTTTTCGGTTATATGTACCCTGTCTTCAAATATAATAGAATTTATAATCCTTAGCTTATAATTTGTTATTTTATTTTTCATACAATCATGTAAGGATGTGTGTAAAAGTATAAGGTCATTAAACTAGTGGTTCGCTGATGAACTCAAGATTAGTGGGTATGTTATATCCCTCCAAAAATATTTGGTACTTCAGATATGGAGGCTATGAATATTGGATATTACATTTTTAAGAGTTATATGATGATAATGATTCCAATGTAACAATAACTATTATATATCATTGATATGTGTTAATAAAAATTTTTATCCTAAAGATTGAAATCACATGGATCATGATTACTGATTCTGATGACTCATTCTATTGGTAAATCCTTTTTCCATGTTTTCATGTTTGAGGATCTAGATATTTATTGGTATTAATATTATTATTTTATAGATATTTACTTTAGTTAAGTAATGATACACTTATTATCTTCTTATAATATCAGATGACATTCAATTTTTAATGCCTACATTTACCCTAATAGATAATTTGACATTACTCTTTATGTATCATTTTATCCTTGTTATAATGATTGAGGTTGAATGAATTATGTTTAGAAACATTTCATATGGATAATGATTATGAAATAGTGTGAAATATGTAAAGTAGGATATAGTGGGAGGTGGTGTCCTTAATTATGAAATAATTTTTATAACTCAATAATATTTTGAGTTCTTTTATGAATTATATAATTATCTAAACATAAATTTTCATTAATAATGTAATTGATCCAATTTTTTCCTTTTGGTTATTATTGTTTTTGATATTGAAAACGGGGGCACCTTCATTGCTATCAATGGTGGTAATGTAGTGTTTTTGTTTTTAATATTGGATTCTTGAGTTAGGGTTTATGGTTGTTATAATTAAACCTAAAAATATTTCTCCATTTTGAATTATATTACCATTACATAAAATTCGTTTTTGAAAATTAATCTTAAAAACCAAATAAATAACTAATAAAAAACATATAAAATTAAAAATAAATAATAACAAATAAATATAAATAATTAATTAAATAAAAATAAACAATAAAATTACACAAAATCATATATTTATTAAATATATGTTTTATCTATTTGGTTAGTGTCGAGTTAAAATTATGTCGAGACAAGAGGTAAGGGTTTCTCTAATAATCCATATTAATTTTATAAAATTTATCATTTCTTTATATCCTTAATCTATTATGATTCTAAATTTTATTAATGTATTAAATAATAATTTGTAAATTAAATTTTGAAATTCTCATGTTTTTTACCTCTCTTATTGGTCTATATCTCAATAATTACATTATTAAAAAATGTTTACACTCATACCTTCATAATTACATGTGATTAGGTACTTTATAATTTTTTTCTCTTTGTATTGATAATATTTTCTAATTACATATCTATTTTATCTATCAAAATAGTAGAATTATTATTTTTTTCGCACTAAATATTGTTACTTCGTTATGGACATGAAAATACAGCATATACCTTGTACAATATCATTACCAAAACATCTCATAATCTATTTAAAAAGGTATTTTTTTATGATGTTGTTAAATTTATTTTCTGTGGGAAATTTTGAAATTTTGTAATAAAATTGTTTGAATATATATAGTAGTTGTGTAAGAGAAGGTTTTTATATAATTGATTTCTTAGTTACTATTATATGTTATATTGGTTATTTATTCCTTTCATTTGATAAATTCATTTTTCTTACCACATGGAATGGGGGGATAAAAATTATATAACCCCTTATTGTATAAGTAAGTCTCATAGGACCAAAATTCATGCATATAAAGTGTATTACATCTAATTTACTTATTATATATTATACTGGGGTTTTTATACTACGGTTATGATTTATTGAATTTTATATTCAATCATTATTAGATATATTACTGTTATAAATGTGGTCATATTATTCAAATTTTTTTGATATTTTATTTTTATAATAAATTTCAAGGAAATTATTTTATTATGAATTGATGTTAAATTTATAATTTTAATCTTATAAAAATTTATAATCTAATATATTCTAATCCTTGAAATAAATATTATCTTATCCATTTATATTTTTTACCATTTCCTTGATGAAATCAAGAAGAATGTTACTTGTGGTCTAGTTTTATGAAAATAATGAATAATTAATCTAATGTGTTTGTTGGAATAAATTTATTTGGAATATAATTAAATTTTCATTTATGTTTCATGTTTAATATGAAAAATATTTTTTTTTTCAAATTATATTTCCCTAAATAATCATATATTTCATTTAACTAAATTCAGGGATTTTATAACAGTTAATGTCTTGATTCATATATGACATTAATATTCCATCAATGATTCAAATTCCAAACATTAATTCATAATATTTTTTTAGTAATTTTTTAATAGTTATCCATTGGGGGGATCAAGTATTGATTACATGTATCATTATATTACTAAACTTATATTTGAGGTTAGGAGAATTACAATAATAGCATTTTGAATGTGAGATAATTATTGATTCTACAAATAGTTGGGAGAACTCTAAGGGATGAATAAAAGCCCCAATTTTTTATTACATTTAAAAAAGTTATTACTTATTTATTATGTGATTTATTGTTTATTTAGAAACACATATCATAAATCTTATTAAATATTACTCATAAATCCCTAGATTTTAAGGAATATCTTCAATGAAATGTATTTAAATACTTTGATAACTTTTGTTACATGATATTCACAGTTTACCTTGACTTATTCACAACACCATGTTTTTCTTGTGTTCCATGCAACATCATGTTCCAATAATGACTTTTATTACACACAATCCTAAGTCCAACTAGACAAAAATATATGATTATAATTATTATTATTATAGTTAAAAAAAATCTGTTGGAATGGATAGAATGAATGATATTGACTATGTTATAAAATTATTTTTCACACATTTTAATAAAATGAAAATGAATTAATTGGTTAAAAATAAATTTGAAATAAAAATCAATTGAATATAAAAGTTGTGCTTCTATGAAGAACCATTTTTATGACCAAAATTTCTCTTTACCCTAATAAATTATATTAATAACTATAAGTGAAATATATTACTAAATTTAGATGTTATATATTTGTTAAAAAAATTATTTCGATCCAATAAGTTTTATAGGAATATGATAGAAATAAATCCAATTTTAACCACAAAAATCTATTTATTTTTACAGGCCACTTTCCCCAAATTTTATTGACTTTCTTATTCTAAAAATAAATTTTTAAAAAAATTAAAAATTTTATTTTAACAAAAAATATTCATTTTCAAATTTTGAATATCAAAATTTTCATTGGGATATTTGTTTTGTAATTTTCAGAGAACATTAATAATTTGACAAATATTTAATGACATGTTGTTTTAATTGAAAATAGATATTTTGAATTAATAATTTATCATGAAAAATTATATTTATAATTTTTGAAAATTATAATAATACCAATTCTTAATAATTTTATTTAATTTAAGTCATGGAATCAATTTTACATTGATATTGGATTTATAAACATTATATACTTATAAACATTCTTACTTTAAAACCCTCCCTTATCATTCCAACTATGAGATTATTTTGAAATTAAATTATTACACTTATTTTATTAGAATATGAAAAAATGTATTAATACTTGGAATCAACATAATTTATAATTAATAATATGTTCATCTTAGTTTTTTTTTAAAAATGAGTAAAAATAATTATAATTAATTAGAGTGATTAATGTTAAAATGAGTTTTATTTGTGGTTAATGTTTAATCTTAATATGAAAAAAGACCAATAAACTTGTATAAAACCCATTTCATGGACCAATTTCGAAAATATTCAACATTTTTTAAGATTTTATTCATTATCATAGACTCATGATGTATGGGAGACCTCTAAACAGTGTTTACCTTTGTGTATTTATAAGAATGTCACTGCACCTCCAGCATAAAAAGGAACTCACTCCCTCAAATTCTTACACCTCTAAATACATCTATATTATGAAAGAACTAAAAAAATAGCTCAAAAAATATCATTTAATTTAATAATCCACACTTCTAGAATAAATAAAACCAATTAAGTCCTTTGGTTAAAACAAAAAGGAGTTACCCTAAGAAGATGCAACATTATTCAGCAAGAACTTTTTTTTATTTCGTTCTCCAGCCCAGGAAATTTTTTTATTGAAAGATTATAAAATAAAATCAGTATAATAAATATACTAATATTTTTTCTTTTATGTTTTCAACCTACACGCACTCACACACTTCTATCAAAAATGGTAATGAAATCACCATTCATGTGTACAACAGACTACCATCTCACGAAGTTATGTCATTCATTTTTCCTTTACAAAAATCGCTTGGTAGGTAATTATAATGTAAATACTATTTTTATATGATATATATAATATTTATAATGTCTTAATATTTATTTTATTATTATATAAAACATACCCACATTCATTCCATTTTCTAAGAATACGATAACATCATTTCTCGATGTGTAGACTACCGGCCCATCCAAGCAATGTGATAAGTTCACTCTTTATATAGATTAAATTAAAAATATTTTTAATAAAAATATGTTATATAAATAAAATTTATATTATATTCATGAAATATTTACCTTTCTGTAAATATAATTCATCAAATTATTCTTTCTTTTTCACACACAGAAAAAGTGATAACGTCGTTCATGGACTTGTGGAATACCACATCCTCGAAATGATTTGATTATTCCTTTTTCATCACTAAATCTGAAGAATGAAATATATAATTATATATAATTGAATAATAAGTAATTTAGGAAATAATAATAATTCTGGAAATACAAACATTACATACCTATTTTTTATAATGATAATAGAAAATGGGAAAATTTCTCATTCATATGTATGACCCACCACCTCCCTGATTGTAATGTTGGTTCATTTTTCATAACCATAAATACTATATGGTTTTAAAATTATAATTTAATTTAAGAAATTGATAATTATTTCATGGTTATTATTATTTTTTTGTTTAAATAATGACCTTATTTACCTTAGTCGACCTATGAATGTTGGTTTGGAATCACTGGTTGAATATGGTCAAAACATTCGATTTAAAAATTATTGATTAAGTAACTTTATTTAATTGTTTTTCAAGTGAAATAAAATTAATAATAAAAAAATAAATTTTTATGATGAAATTAAATAATAAACATATGTTTATTCATTATGATGATAGAGTACAGACATGAAAAATTAGACTCAAGGTAATAGATTTCCATCTCACTTTTTAAATCTTTGAGAGAAATGTCATATTCACCACTTACTACATACATGTGGCATATCTACTACACCGTTTAACATTTTATATCATGAATTATTTTATATTCATGGTATTAATCTTTTTAACTTTATTATTGTTACATCTGGGGGAATTTAATTTAGACGTTACCCCTATTAGAAGGGGTTTCATCTAAATTTATATTTAATAGATAGTTATTTTTTATTTTGAACTTAATTACTTTTCTGTTCTGAATATATTACACAACAGAATGTTATATATTTAACAGAATTTATTTAATGATAATAAATTATTAATTTGATTATATTCTTTCATGGATCTCTTGTTTCCAAAGTTACTCAAGTATTAAGGAGTTTTCTTATCACAATATTATTTATATAGATAATTTCCATATTCACCACTTATTTTTATTATGTAGATTATTTAGTTACCATTAAGGTATTTTATTATTTTTATCCTTAAATTTTTGGGGTTTTACATATCAATTTATGGTATCACTATCATGGGGTTTACAATTTAAATGATACCAATACTATAATAGACTTATGTAAAAAACAACCTTCTTTGATATGTTTGTAATGTTGTACACCTAAATTATTTTATAAGGTGTATATAATTAAATTTTTACATGATATATCAAGAATATACTTATTCGCATGACATTATACGATTCATTTAATTTAATTCCTTCTAAGGGTTAATGATTTTAATGATTCAAAGTTGTATGGGAGAGTTTGTATGTATACAGGTTATTTTCTCTAATAAAATTATAGATTATGTCTTAATGGTATTTCAATTCATCAACGTCATAAATCCATGTTTTTAATTATAATCCACTAGGGCGATTTCATATAAATACCATCCTCTATTTTTTATAGATGGATTCTATTTTTTAACTGGATTGTTATGGAAATAATTTATTCTCCATGGGATGACCATGGTTCAAAAATATTGTTTTCTAAACCCTTTATTTTCCATAGTTTATTCAGGAATCAATTTTATTGTTATGAATCCCATTTCATTTTCACAGTTATATTATTACCTAATGAAATTATTATGGAAGCCGTTTCTTTTCCATGAGTTAACCATGTTTCAACGAGATTGTTATGGATGCCATTTCATTTCCACCAGTTAATTTTGATTAAAATAGATTGTTATGGAACTCATTTCATTTCCATATTTTACTACTTTTACAATGATATTTGTCATAGACCCCATTTAATTTACAGGGATTAATAATGTGTTAATGATATTTTCATGTAACCCATTTTTATTATATGGGTTATATAGGAACCCTTAACAACCTGAGATGTGAGGGGTGAATTTGAATATCAACATTCTCTTTTAAAGTGATGTATATTTTTCCCATGTTTTTAGAAATTAGTTAAATATGTCTGATGGATTGACATAGTATAAAAACATTCACATGAAGAGATACAACACATGAGTTTTTCATGGTTAGTCATGAAAAGGTAGTCAAAAGAGAATACACCTATAGTGTGTCTGCCATACCTAAATCCACTAACATTTACAATTTAATATGGAGTATATAATTTCAAACATAGTCACTATGTTTCATGCACACTTCCATTACATGAATTTCAAGTATAACACAGTGCTTCCCTCCGAACACATTTATTGACTTTCCCTTTCTCACTTCCATGGTATAATCCTTACTAAGTTTACTAATGTAAAGGACAATATAGTAAATTGAAATTAAATTCTATTTCCCTAATAATCATGAGTATATTAACTCACCATAAACCTCATTTGATTCACATGAAAGAAATGTTAAATCAAAATAAAAGTTCAACACAATGGTTTATGAAGCTCCCTACCTTCGTAAAACCCCCATTATGATTCAATGAAATATCATCCTTTTCAAAACCATAGACTTTTATGAAAATCCCAACCTTTACTAAGATCATAATATTTTTAGAAAAATTTTCCTTTCCAAAGATCACTACCATTGTGGAACACTAAGTCTTTTTGAAACTCCTTATATTCTAAAATGTCCTATTACTCAACAGAATTGGAATCAGTTAATAAATAATAGACGTTTCCCTATGATCATGTTTTCATATAAATACATATTCGAAAATCTCAAATCCTCTAATAAATTAAAGTGATTTAGCATTTCTCTCTGTATTTTCAAGTCAAATAATGTTGGTTTATCCGCCTATTTATAGACGAAAACTTTCACAAAGACCCCATGGATCTATCAGTATTTTATGAGTCTCCAAAATCATGTTCAAAAAACTCCACTATCCATAAAGCTCAAGTAAATTGTAACTTATTCATGAATCTTATCATAGTAATCAGGATTCACCATCAACCCATCACACTCTCACAATTCTTTTCATATTCGTGAAGAAAATTTTATTTAAAATACACACTAAAAAAGCATCATACCATCACGAAGCTCCATAAGTTTAAGAAGCTCAACCTTTTTAGAATCCCCATCTTTAGGAATTCCTTTAATGAAAAACACATGTATTTAACATATTTTCCGAAATTAAATCCTTGAAAGCTACCCGCCCCAATGATTGATCCTACCACTATATTTTTTAGCCAAAAAATTTTGAAAACATTGGGAAATGACTCCACCTTAGACAATGTATCCATGCTGTACTATGGGATCACTTTCTATATAAATTAACTAGTAAACACAATGAGGATTATGAAAAAAAACTAGAATATGTTTCTAGCTATGTAAGGTATTGGTCCTAATAATATCCCCCATTGGTTTTGTAGGAAATCTATAGATAAATTCAATAAAAACTATCCTCAAACAAGAACCTCATATATGTGAAATAATTTAACAATCACTATAAATCTACATGTGTAAATCTTAGTTTATACAACAAGAGCGGACAAAAATATTTCATCCCACCACACCAACTAATCAAAAAACCAACACACATTGAATTTCACTTACCTCCCCCTTCGGAAATAAATTCAAATATCATATATTTGTTCTTATAGTCTAAATAATAACCCCCATATAATATATCTCCCACAATCCTCAATCACATACACAAACATATTAAAAAATTAACACAATTAGGGAGAGGGGAATAGTTATACCCCCTATGGAACTGGGAAGTGACTGAAAAATAAGGTTCAACCATTGTTTTGTGAATATATTTTCTATGAATGGTTTAGTCAGAATACCAGAAACTTGGATATCCGTTCCAACATGCTATATTTTAAACACACCATACTCAACCTTTTCCTTGATGAATCAATATTAGATCACAATATGTTCATTATGAGAGTGATGAATAGAATTATTCACATGATCAATCACACTCTTATTGTGATAGTGAATCAACATTGGTTGTTTCAAAACATCACCAATATAAGAGAGTTTGTTAAATAATCCCAAATACCGAAGTGAAAAACCTTTTATAATAGATTATTCCACTTCATCAATACTAAAGGAAGTGATTTCTTGTTTCTTGATTAGCCACCCAACACATTTACTTCCATTGTAAAATGAACCACAACTAGTGGGATTTATATCCAAAACATCTCTATCCCATTTAACATATGAAAATGTAGAATATTTATTATAGCTTCATTCTACATTGGATAATCTAAAATTAATAGAACCTTGAATATAACTCAGGTTTCTTTTAACAGCTTCCATATAATATTCTTTTAGAATACTTTGAAAGTGAGATACTATGAATGTCATAAAGTTTATATTTGGACATGTTATAGTCATGTATAATAATATTCCAATGAATATCATATATAGAGTGGGATCCATAGATTTAATTTCCTCATGCCTCCATGTTTGGTCCCAAATGCAATTAGAATCAATATTGTTTTGGAGTCATGAATGATAGATTTCATCAGAATATCTCTTGCGTAAAAGGCATTTGAAATTTTAATTTAACACGATTATAAATTTATTCAACTAATACCTTCATTCTTCCCCATAATATAATATCATCCACATATAAAACCATAATATCTTGATCTTTCAAAAAATTAATCACATAGATATCATGGTCTGCACCTACTCTTTTAGATTTAGGACTCATTAAATAATCATGCATTCTATAATACCATGCCATTAGTGCCCACTTAAAAACATAGATAGCCTTATTTAATATAAAATCTTAATTTTATCATTTACAATAATAAATTCCATGTTTTTATAATGTACATTTCTTCTTCAATATCTCTATTTAAGAAAGATATTTTGAGATCATTCTAATAAAAATTATACTCACTTTTAATTTATATGGAAAATAAAAGGTTGATTGAATCATGTCGATTAAATGGATATGACATTTCATTAACATAAATTCCATAAATCAGAGAATAGCCTTCACACACCAAGTGTGGTTTATTTTTTATAATATTTTCATACCTACCATTTTACTTATAAAATTCCACTTTTTTACAATCACATTTTTATTTTTGGGTATATTATAAATTTTCTAGGTTTTTTTCATGTTAATATGATATAATTCATCATTAATAGCCTTAAACAAAGAGTCATAATTCACCGATCCTTAAAATGAAGTTGGTTACAAAATTTTTAGAAATATATAATATCTTTTATTCCACATTTTCCATGTCTATGTAGGTACATTCTATTAAGAAATATTGTTGTATTGACTAATTTATAATATTATATTTCTTCTATGAGGATCTTATAATGTTTCATTAGCAACTTATTTCACTTCTGATTCTTATTATGAATCATCATCATTTAGATTACACTAAATTTTTTTTCATCCTTAAACAATTTCTACATTTTTACTTCTCCCCTTTTCTACTTTTTTCTCCACCTTAAATCATATAAACATATGATCTCATCATAATATTTATGTGTTTATCCTCAATGATCTTGATATAAATAATTTTCATAATATTTCTATCATAATTATTGAAACAGTTGTAGTATTTTCTCTTCATATAATATCCAATGAATATTCCATCATCTTCACTAGCAACATATATTCCTTGATTTCCTTATTTATTTTTGATGAAATATTTACGTCTAAATTACTAAAATACATCTTAGGGGGGTTTTATCATACCATATCTCATATGTTGTATTGGTTTCTCCCATAAATATCCCTGTATGATTTTGAGTGTACACATAAACATGAATATCCTTTTTCTAGTAATGATGAGAAGACAACTCTCAATCAGTATAGTTATAGAAATATTTATCACCTAATAATTTTGACTTTCATGAACCCCATTTTTTGAGTGGTTCTCACTGTAGACACATCATGATTTATCTGATATTCTTCTAGGTAATTATAAATTCCATGGAGGTGTATTATTCACCATTCTCTAACTAGATAATCATGATTGTGTGTCCTATTTCATTCTCAGCTGCTCGGTGATAACTCTTCATGTATTCAAGAACATAATATTTCCTCTACATAGTCATTACACATAACATTATCCCATAATATTAAATAAAAATAATGAATTACCTCTCTCAATTTTCACCATCCATATTATTTAGTAAATGTATGTGTTTGTGGATAAGAATCAATTTGATTTGATTCCCTTTTGTTCTTTGGCCGATATTTACTCCCGTCCATCTTTCCATGCATACATGAGTCAAATTAAATTGATCTATAGCAAATCAAATTAGGAATGGAGAAAACTATCATAAGATTATATATCTTTTCCATATTATGTTGATTGATATGACCCATCCATCGATAAAACAACTTGTTTTCTTTTTCAGTTGTTATGTAAATAGTATCATATTTATTGTTAACTAGATATAGATATTCATTTGTTCAACATCCTTTATAGATAAAATTACATGTATTTCCTTTGATAGTGTACACTATATAATTAAATGTCACTATAATACTTAATTCATATAGTTGACTCGCAAATATGATATTTTTACTCAATTGTTTTACATTTATAACATCATTTTTCTTTAGCTCATCATTTTTGGTTTAGTATCTCTACTACCTTTGACCTTTATATCACAATTATTACCAAATATCACAATTACATCATCCCCATTCTTTAAATAATTCAAAAAATCATCATTTCTTGTTATGTGGAATGAGAATCCACTATCAAGAATACACATTAAACTATTATATTTATCATTATGTGATATTTTCTCAAGATTTGATTTCCCAATATTCTTTTTTTCCTTCCATGAGATACCTAATTGAGTGGAGGAAAAACATCGAATTTAAAATCTATTATAAATATGAATGGTTTCAAAATATGTATATTCTTATTCTAGGAGGGAATACATATTTTTTAGAGAAAAACCTATTAGATGGAAGATATTGACTTAACTCTGATTTTGGTAGCAATTTTTCATGTCATTCCTCTTCCTACAAAGAATGACATTATAGACGTAGTTAGAACAGTGAAAATAAGATCCATAGAAAACAATTCAATATTTTGAAGTAAAAGTTATCATTCAATTTTTTTGTATACTATTAACTTCCCCATTCATATATATCCTTACCTAATTCATGAAAGAAATGTTATGTCAAAAAAATCCAAAAAATTATAATTTCATAAGAGGAAATATCTTCTCACTTCTATTCCCAATCACATCCCATTATTTTTTAATGGAATTTGACTATCAATACTCTATTGAAACATGAGGATAATTCCCATATATCTTTTATATTTGATTATGTGATTTCCTTGTTAGAATATTGAGTATGTTTGTGATATGTTAAATTCTTTTCTTCTCTTTCTTTTAGTTCATTGCATATCTTGCCTTTTATATTTCTCCGTCATTATTTATTCATATTTTCCTATAAAAGTGGATCTCTCATAAATGAAGACTTTATCTTCTCCTATAAAACCATAATTATCTCTTCTTAACATATATTCTTCTAAAAATCTTCAAAACTATAATTTCATATTTGTTTCCTTTTTATTTTTCCTTAGATTTTAGTTAACTCTTAAATGGGACAAAATATCATTAAAGCCCCTTAACAATATTATCCTTTTAATCTAGTATAAAATTAAGGCTATTTATGACTATATAATGATATTCAATCCAATGATTAAATCCATAACCACTTCTAATATTTCAATAGTAGTTATATTTTCTTATACCACTCCTTTTAATTGACCAGGTCCTTCATCAAGTCGAACAAAAACAGTGATGAATCTTATAAAACAAATCTAATCTTTCAGTATCTCTTTATATGATTTTCAAACCCAGAATAAAACTCTCAATTCCCAAATTCAGGAAAATAGCACAAAACAAATAATTATAATCTTGTTTTTAGGGTTCTATATTTTCAACTACAGCCATCACTGATGCTTTCTGTTCAGATTTATACTCTGGTTCTATATTATCTTAAATTTATTTATCATCACATTCTTCACTGCATATAAGACTCTTTATTAGAAGTTTCTTTCCATATTTTAAGTACTCTATGTTATAGAATCACTTCTATGGATTTTTAATCATTTTTACTACACCTTTTAAATCATAAAATTACATTGGAAACCAAGAGTTAATGATCGTAATATTACCACATTGAAAAAGAATCTAATGGATGATTTCATTCAAATATATCATTCCTTATTTTGAATTTCAGGGAAAAAAGGAAGTTAGTAAATATTTATCATCATTATATATTCTAGAAAACTCAATATTCCATATAGATTTGAATTCCATTTCCTTTCTTACATGAGTGGAATCATCATCTAGATTGAATATCATTTCAAAAGCAAACAGACTACTCTACATATATTCAAGATAGGGCTTAGAAAAATCTCATTCCTCAAGAGAACTTTTTATTGAATTATACAGATATGGGATCCTTATCATGATTTTGTTAAAAATATCAATATCCATAGTGTCTTCCACAAGTCATTGAATAGATCCAACAAATTCAGTTATGCTTTTAAATAAGTTATCAACATTTTTACCAAGATGTATATTGAGACCATATAATAGATTATCAAATACTTAAAGTTTGGAATATTTTCTTTTTTTGTCACAATTTTATAAATTTTATACTTTCTACCACATAGAATATGATTTTTAAAAACTCATCACCTTCCAATATATTTGATTAGAAATTGATAAATTAATATAATTTTCAATATATTGCATCTCCATCATGATTTTTCTGGACTATTCTAGTAATAGAAAGTTTTGTCTCATTAGTGACCTATATCCCCTAAGAATTAGAAAAAATAAAATCCATTCTAGGAAATATTAGACGAAATATCATCCTATTTTTTAATATATATATATATATCTCTTCCATAAAATAGGGGGAATCCAATAATGTCGATTGAATTCTCAATGAAAACAATAGAAGACATTTAAGGATCCAATAACCTAGCCCTGATAGAACATATATAACCTAGAACACCCTAAGAGGGGATTGGTCAATTTTGGTTAAACATTTTTCTTATAAATCAATTGATATTTTACCCACAGTAGTTGAAATTTATTGAACAAATTTTTTTATTCTTGTATTAATAAAACACTCATTTTCTAAGAGACAACATAGGAGTTGTACTATGTTCATCACTAAGGGATAGTACAAGGATCATATGTTGATAGTGTGTTGGTTGTACCAAAATGCACTAAATATCACTACTCATTGTAGAATATAGAATTTTGGACTATTTCATCATATTCTAGTTACACTACCTTTACAATAATTCTAAGGATGACACACTGCTTCTCTTTGAACACTTCTATTGAATCCCCCTATTTCATTTTTTTGGAGAAGTACTACTCAGTTTAACGACATGGATGTATCTTTTGTATATACTCATTTAAGAATTTTCTCGGGCTATAATGAGCCTCTTCTTGCACTATAAACCAATGTTGAATTATTTTAAAGAACTATTAAATTAAACCAGATCTTCAAAACTAATGTTTTTGAAGCTCATAGACTTTGATAAACCCCATTATGATTCAAATAAATATCAGCCTTAGAAAACCGACAAACAGTCATGATTCTCCCAACCTTCACGAATCTCACAACCTTCTCAGAAAAAAATTCCTGCATGACTATGAATTCTTTGGAGAAAACTAAGTTTTTTCAAAAATAACATCACTCAAATGAATTGTCATAGGTTATGACTAAGCTGGTATTTTTTATAACAATTAATGATTTTAATTTCATATTCATGAATCTCCCAGTCCATGTGATATCAGATTGATTCACCTTTTTTCTCTAAATCTCTTCATTCTAAATGAAGTGGTGTAGCTTCCTGTTTATAGGAATAGAACATTGTCAATATCTCAAACATTCAGTAGCCTTTTCATGAAACTTTAAAATCTTATTATAAATAATCCTATATTATTTAAGTTCAAATGAATTTTAACCCATTCAAGAAGCTTCTCAGGTCTCTAAGGTTCACTATCAAACCATCATGCACTCAAAATTAATTTTGTATTCAGGAATAACATCATATTTTATTCATTCATTTTTTGAAGTGACATACCTTCACAAAGATCAAAATTTTTGGAAACATAATCTTCATCAAATCCAATCATCATGAAACTCATTCCCTTACCATATTTTAGATGTTTCAATCATATAAATATCTGTCTGGAAGATTACACTTCACTCGAAATATTTTTTCCCAAAAACATTTCAAACAGTTGGAAATGACTCCACCTTCAACACTATATCCATCATGTATTATAAAATCACATTCCATTAAAACTTCTTAATAAACTCAATGTTGATGGAAAAACAACTAAAACAATACATTGTTTCTTGTTGTGAAATACCTTTGTTCCAAAAGAATATACATGTTTTAAGGTTATTGACGTTAAAAGTAGTTTTTTTCATCGGTTTTTCATGTTATAACAAGGATATTGGATTTTTATTTGAGTTTATGATGAAATTCAATATTTTATTTATTGTTATAATTTTATGGTACTTGTAAATTTGAGTATTGGTTCCATGGTAAAAAATGATGGGTAGTTGGGTACTAAACCAATGATGGGTGAGCCTATGATATCCCTCTATTGTATTGGGTATGGATGTTGGTCGTACGGTTACTCCATTTGTAAGAGTGATTGTAAGAAGGAAGTAAAATTGATTTCCCAAGTTAAATACATTTTATATTTTATATTTTTATTGGTTTATAGTGTTTCTAAATATCGGGATTGACATCACATGGATTTTTATTATTGATTCTAATGAATCTTCCCTTTTACATGTTTTTAAAAATGATGATCTAGTTATTTATGAGTCTGAGATCATTCATGACTTTCCCATTCACTTTGATTATGACATCATAACCTTATGCCCTATTATTCCAAATGATGACATTTAATTTTTAATTATGTTTACCCTTAATGATCATATGATCTCACCCTTCATATTTTTTCCTTTTTCCATGGTGTTTAAAGAATGATGTGGAATATGTTAGGTCAAGAATGGATTTTAAGCGGATGATGATAATGTATTAAAATGAAAAAAGATATTTCACGTGAGATAATGTCCAATATAAGTCATTTGATTTTTCTAGGAATGATTTTATCCTCATTTGATGGTCAGATTAGATAACATTAGAGATTATTATATTTTAATTTTATGTTATCTTAAAAGTATTGTATATCATCTAGGTCTATTATTATTGTGATGGTCATAAGAATAATTTATTAGTCAACCAACTCTAGTTTTAAGTTATGTGATATTAAATTGATTAATGACATATTTGGAGAAATGTTTTTGGGATTAAGTATATATACCAAAAGGATTAAAAAGAAGTGTTTTAAAGAGAAATTATTTTTAGAGCTTTTATAAAAAGGGGAAAACCCCTAAGATATATGAAAAAATATTGCATTAATCTAGGTTTTGGGTCTATATCTATAGATTTAAGTACAATAAGGGTTTCACACACTAATAATAACCTAAAATATGTACTAGCTAGCACGAAAATATTTTAAATGTTAATAATTTTTTTCCAAAATCATATTGGATTTTATTTGAGGAATATCGGTGGATTTTTCTTGTAATAATATATGATTGAATCCTTCTAGTATTTTTGATTTGAACATATTTAGTAAATGTTTAATGAATATTAAGGATACTAATTTATGGAATAATTTTGTTTCAATATTTTTTATTACTGCTTAATTTTTTTTATTAGTGTACCATGTAAACATTTATTAAATTTTGGAGTTGTTAAACCTTTTGATAAAAATTTTGGTTATGGTTAATGTCTAAATATTTTTTTTTTCTATTTTATGATTATGTGGACATTATAATTTCACATTAGTGCTTGAGGTCTGAAAAATTAATCAACAACGCTCATCATTTGGAGAAAAAGATTACAACATAGTAAATTATGAAATTTTCTTGTTATGTAAGCATATATTTTTATTTTCTTAGTATATATTGTGAACAAACAATTCAGCTTTAAGATAAGGAACATAAAATAAAATGTTATAATTTTTCTATATTTTCTTATGATTTCAATGACCTTTTCAATAGCAATTTAATTTTTGGTTTTTTTTTTCATTTACCTCTTATGTTCCACCATCTCTATAAATCTCTATTTTTCCATGAGAACTATGTTTTCCTTCCAAATAAATCTTTTAATTTCCCAAAAATGCTCTCCCAATGTAAAACGCAAGTTATGCATACCATCAATCAACCTTTATCTTCCCCACATTCCATTTTAATTGTATGTTTTATTTATTTAAATTTTCTAATGTTTGATTCAATAATGGGATTATAAATATTTCAATCCATTGATAAAAGAGAAGAATTTTATTGATGAAATTCATTTTAACGAGAGTAGGATGTAACATCCTAATATTTTAAGAAATATATACATTTAAATTATTTCAAATCCTTTGATATTTTAATTAAATTAACCTCATTTTTAATCATTTTTAATACAGAAATC
Source organism: Viscum album (assembly GCA_963277665.1). Classification (NCBI taxonomy): domain Eukaryota; kingdom Viridiplantae; phylum Streptophyta; class Magnoliopsida; order Santalales; family Viscaceae; genus Viscum; species Viscum album. Next base: position 62,918,036 of record OY728136.1, on the reverse strand, counting down.
CAATTTTATCTTGTGTTTAATGCAACATCGACTTCATTTAATGACTTATGTTATGCAAAAATCAAAGTCTTACTAGAAAGAAATATACTATTAATATTATTATGATAGTTATAATGTATCCCTAGGAATGTGTTGAAAGATTGTTATTAACGAAATTATGAAATTATAGTTGACACATGTTTATAAAATGAATCTATTGGTTACTAATTAAGTAGAAATAAAAAACTATTTAATATAAAGGATGTTTTTTTAATGAAAATCTATTTATTTGACCAAAATGATAACTTAAAATAATAAATTATTTAAATAAAAATTAGTGATAGATATTAATGAATTTTATATTCTATATTTTTCAATAAAATGTTTATATATTCGTCCAATATGTTTTATGGGCTTAAGATAAGAATAAATCCAATATACACTTAAAAAGTTGTAAATTTTTGAAATACAATTTTAACTCCTTTTAATTGAAGACATTTTTTAAAAATAAATTCTCTAACAATTATAATTTTTATGTGAACAAATAGAATTCATTTTTAAACAAGGAAATAAAAATTTACTATGTGGTATTTCATGGTTTGTTTCTGAGAAAATTAATATTTTGATGAATAGTTAATGGTATCAAATTTTAATTAAAATTTGCATTTCTATATACATAATTTTTAGTGGTAAAATATATTGTAATTTTTTTAAGTATATTTTGATAAATTTTATACCATTTAATTATATTTAGGTCGTTTGAATCAATTTTAAATTGAAATTGAATATAAAAATGTTTCCATCTTTCGAACTTTTATCTTTATAAACTCTATTTTTCATTCTATATGAATGGATAATTTTAAATTAAATTTTTCAAATTTTGTGATAGGAAATTGTTATAATGGATTGAATATTTTTAAATATAGTTATTTATAATTTATAGTGACGTCAAAATAGTTTTTGACCAGAAACATTAGTATGAGAAATAAAAATTAATTTATGAAATTAAGACAAAAATGAGTTTACATAGGGGTTATACATTAATCATAAGGGTCAAAATGACTAATAAACATGTACATGCCAAATTTAATGGACATTGTTTGACCATATATACACTTAAATATAATTAGGATAAATATTGGAGGCAGATTATGTAAGGTAGATCTCAATATTGTGTTTACCTCTTTACATTCAAAAGAATGTCACTCCTCCTTTACTACAATAGGAACTCACTCTACCCACTTTATCACACCTATCAATCCATTTGGATTGGAACAACCCTAAAAAATTAATCCAAAACACCCATCCTATAATCCTATATTCCACACTTTTGTATGAAATAAATCCATTGATGATCTTCGGTGAAAACAAAAAGGTGTTACCTTATTAAGAGGTTACATTATTCATTGTTAACATTTGTTTTATTTTGTTCATCCCCTAATAAATTCATATTCAACCATTATTATATAATAACATATGTAAACTAAATATACATAGATTCTTTTATGTAACAGGTTCAACCTACACGGATGTAATGTCACAAATTTTTTAGTTGGGTCAAAAACCACTCCTATTTTGAAATTTTCAATGTGTGGCTATGACATTTTCTATATTAGTTATTAGAATAACATTATGAGAGTTATACTTTCTTTATATCACAGTTTTGTGAGATTTTCATGTTTTGGCTGAAGCCTTGTGCGCTTAGAAGACGTTTCAAGAGTGTCAGAATCCAAATGGCCTATTTTGGAACAACATGCTAGGGCGCACAATTTTGGGTAAACCATAAAGCCCCTTATAGGTAAGTGTGAAGCTCATTTTGAACTACTACATAGTTTTTGTAAACAATGAATGGAAGTCACACTATCATGTGAGGTTCCTTATTGATGTTGTAGTGGGATTCAATGTAATTGTGCTGCTCATTTTGAGGTGGCTAGGCCATCATGATTGAGGTGATTTTGATTTTCTAGTTGGGCTTGCCCAGATACATAGATTTTGTTAACCATTGGTTGGGCATCGTCGTCGTTGGATTGAGGGGGTGAGGCCATTTGGATTTTCATGGGCGTGATATTATAATGGAAATAAGAATTTATTTGTGTGACATTCTAATTGGGGAATGATATTTCAGTTGATGTGGATTTGGCATTTTATATTGGTGATTGTCGATCACCCATGATGTCCAAAATGCCCAACTGAGTCTTGTGCACATGGTTTATCTCCGTTGATGAGTAGGTTTTGACCACTCATGGGGGAAGAGGCCCCTAGTAGTTCATCTTATGAAATACATTTGGGGTTCTTGCGATAGAAATCCACATGGAAGGTGATGACATTTCTGTTTATAGCGATGAGGCTGTCAAGTTGGGGGATAAGGCTCACCAAGATTGAAACCATGGGATAGATTATTTATTTGACGATAGATATTATTTCACCTTCAAAAATCCATTTAGGAGACTTTGGTGAATTTTATTTGATGGCAGATATCGCTATTATTGATCAGAGGTGGTCGAGACCTAGGCTGACATGTGCTTTCAAGAAAGGGTTCATGAGACCATGATATGATTGCTTGGGTGTGCCTTCAGAAGTTCGGTACTTATTGATACATGAGGTGTTTGGAGTTGCGTGGTACATGGTTACATGATATGAGTTATAAACAATGGGTTCACCTGAACTATGCCACCTTAGGGATACATTGGTCAATGTGATGAGTACCCTCTCGACTTTCGGTATTCCATCATTGGCTGAGGTAGGTGATAGATTCCTTGTGTAGATTGATCTCTAGGGAATCCCTTATTTAGTGTTCACATTATGATGCTTAATTTTTATTTATATTGTGTGCCAACTTAAACACATATTCTAAGTACACACCACTTGGTGACTAAGACTATTTCTCACATACTACATTGGTCTTTTGGGATGGTTCTGGACATCGTGAATTAAAATTCATGTAATGTATCATCCTCACGAGATGGATCCTAGTACTAGCTTTAATGGAGTTAGGCATAAGACCTTGAGGTTATGTTTAGATGGAGTTTCTCTTTTTTATATTTGATTCATTTATCAGCATGTTGTTCTGTATAAATTTGTATTGTATTATGGTATTCCCTTATGGAAATCTTCCATTTGGATATTTTATGTATGACATGTTTTGATATGAATTATTATTCTGTTTAGTTTCAAAATGTTGTGTTCTAATTATGATCTGTTTATTAATATTCCATTTTAATTTTGAATTTAATATCTTTTCTATTTCTTTTTATTGATTGGGCATAAAGATTGTGGTTCGGGTACAAGTCTGCTAAATCATTTACTCATGCTAAATGCTGTAAATTATTACTTTAACTAGTATTTTATCATACCTAGAGGGAATTTACATAAAAATATATTTGTTTTCACCCTCACATTGATAGGAATCCTTCATAATTTAGGTGGATATACCTAAGGTCAGTAACACCCAGCCTAATTGAACAGTTCAAGTGGATAATTGGTTGGGGTATGCTTCGAATTCAATTAGAGTAGTCCATGACTGGTATTTAGTGGCATTTTTCAAATTGATACTAATGAGACTGAGAAGTCCTTTTTTATTCTCCTAGATTACTATTTAGGATATAAGTGGCTGGAGAATTATTGGTGTTTGACCTAGTTTTAGGCCTCGGTATTGGGTGACTCTAGCATCATGTATGAGGAACATGCCAAGTTTAAAGGAGAGATAAATTTCATTCTATTTTGATAGAATTACATTTCATATGATTTCCATCTTGGGTGGATTATTTGAAATATGATTGTTAATGTTGTAACATGTGATACATGTCATGATGACGTAAGAAGAAATATATGGACCTTTTCCTAGTGAGGTAAGGTCTGTTTTCATATATATTTTCTTTTTATAAGAACATTTTGGTGTATTTCAAATTTAAAAATGCATTTATTCCTTGTAAAATGTTTACCCTAATTGATAAAAAATAATTTCCATTGATTTAAATGATATTAACATGTGAAATGTGATATGAAATTATTATTCCATGTTATATATATCTAAGAAATTGTATGTGCTTTGTGAAATGGGTCCTTCTCTTATAGGAGAAGGTAGGTACAAAAGTTGATCTGCTTTTGATCACCCGGATTGGGAAACTTGGTCATATGTTTGAGGAGAAGATGGTTTTTAGGATGGGCATGGCCTATTGATTGTTTGATACATGGATCTATTGGGGGTGGAAATGTTTTTATATGTATGGGATTCCATGTGGCACGGTTGTAGTGGAAGAGGGAAACGGTAGTGAGTTAACACTTCCATTTTACTGTTTTCCCTATAAATTTAATTATTTATATATATTGGTCTGTCTGACCATTTTGTGGTATCCAACTGGTTTCCACCTTATTGAATCAAATGGAGTTTCAGGTGGGTGATGATTCAGTGTTACAGGAGAATGATTAGGTTCAGACCCATTACGGTCAGGCAAAGTAGGTACAGGATCATTGAACAGATCTGGTTCTAACATAGGCTCAGGTTTAGGTGAGGCAGTTGCAAGATCTTCTGGGGTTTTGTATGTGGATAAATGAGAAGTACTAAGCGATCCCGGAGTGGGTATTCTAGGGTATGGACCGGGGTTCATAGGAAGAAAATACATTGATGTAATATCTGATGAAGGAGTTCCAATCACGTCACCTAAAACGTTTTTTAGGGTGAGGGTGTATTATAGGCAGTTAAGAACATTATCAGGAGCATGCCGATGATCTTTAACCAGTTGGAGACACCTTAATGGTAGAGGGTCAACTTGGAAACCTATATGATCAAGGGACCAACTATTCACTAGTGGGGCATTAATTTTTCAGATGGCATACATGAGAGACTGGCCTGGAAGGATATTGAGTCTAGGTTCGTCGAGCACATTTTCCCAAAGATGTTGAGGGATGAAAGGGGTTAGGAGTTCCTATTCCTTATGTTGGGTGTCATTTCCCTCATGGAATATGAAGTGACATTCACTAATTTGACTCTCTTTTCACCTAGTGTGGTGAGTAATGACACCTCAAGGGTGAGGCAGTTTGATGATGGTTTACAATATGACATTTGGGTGAAAGTAAATATATTTAGATTGATCTCATTCTATGAGATTGTGAACTAGATGCTCATAGCCAAGGGAAAAAGATAGATAGGTCATACTCGATATGGGTAGTAAATTCAGGTGACTTCAATGGATACACTTCTGATGGAATGAAATGAGGTCGAGACAAGTTCCAATAGGGTGTCCAGGCCGAGGACTCAAACAGACTACCCCCATGGTGTATCTTCTATGGTTTTCTTCTAATGTGGGTGTCCATGACATGTCTAAAATCATTATGAGTTTCCATTGAAATATTTTCAGAAATGTGGATTGGTCGGGAATGTCTATAGGTTATAAAAGAGGACTTATCATTCATCCATAGATCAGTTTTATGGATAAACATGACATTCTAATATCTATTTAAGATCGGTACTAGGTGGGGGTTGTCATGATTTAGCTACATGCAGAGGTCATGTTGAGACAGTGGGATCCAGTGCTGGGGTCAGTGGCGAGTGGCTGGAGAATCACCATAAGAAAATAAATCTTCATTTAGTCATTCATCATGTTAGGTGCACATTGTGGAGCTTCCAGGTGCTTAGAAATATTGTGATCTGACAAGTGTTAGAGGTACGTAACAAGTGTGGTCATAATTATCTTTTATTCATTATTATAATTTTTTATTGAGGCCTCTCAGTATTGGTTAATGAGGTGAATGGGTTTTATATAGAATTACCAGACACTATCTAGTATGTTGACATCATATTAGATGCATGTTATATCTATATATCAGTTTTTAGGTACCATTTTTTATTCATAATCACTATGGATGTTGCATTTTGAGGTTCCTAGCATCATGAGAATCAATGGATGTGAGTTTATGAGGTGATTTGGAATTAGTAATAGAGGATTTGGTTATTAGAGGTGTGAGGAATCATGGAACTAGGAGGTTGTGGTACTTGACTGACATGAGAGGCACCGAGATTCATTTGATCATCCAAGTAGATATAAATCCTCGATGAGGTAATTTTTTCCATAGGCCAGAGGTAGTAAATGATGCAGTATGGGACTTGAATGGGTGACTTATATGGAACGAGATAACCTTGGGAGGTACAAGAGTGGATATGCATCATGGGAAGACCATTATATTGGGAAATAGGTCGATGTTCCTTTATTTTTATTGAATTTGGGTAGGATCTGACCTGGTTAAAAAATCATTTGGTAGGGAGACCCCTTGGGGAATTTTTCCTAAATCCTTGAGACTAGGGTATTCCAGGATAGCTTTTACCCATATGGGTATGTTCAGTACCATCTTTGGGATTGTTTTCATAGACCTGGGATGATCTATGTTAAAGGGGGAAGACTGTGATGACCCAGATTATTTAGTCACGTAAAAACCACTCTCGTTTTGAAATTTTAAAATAGTGATTATTCTTTTTTCTATATCATTGATAAAAAAATTCTAGAGTTCCATTAGCTATACATCATGGTTTTTCAAGTTTTTCTAGCATTTTTCAAATCCTTAGGTTTTTGGAAGATGTTTTAGCACCGTCTAATGCCAAATGGCTTGTTTTGGAATAGGAGGTCAGGGTGAACAGTTTTGGGTAAACCATGCAGCCACTTCAAAGTAATCATGTGGCTCATTTTGAACTTCCACACTATTTTTGTAAATTATTTGTGGGAGGCACATGGTCATATGAGGTTCTCTATAGTTTTTATATAATTCATACACATGGTTTGAGTATGGTTTGATCAAACCGTTCACAAGTTGTGTGAGGGATATCTTCTCAGAAGTAGCACAACACTGTAGCTCACAAGTTTTTCATACATTTTTAAAATCCATGCAGCCTATCAACATTTTTTTAGTTTCCTTTTTTTATTTTTTTCCTTCCTCTCTATCCATTCTTCTCTTGGGTCACGCACCGTATAGGCATTTCCCCATCCTTTTCTTACCTCTACCATATTTTTTCCCTCTCCGTCATTTGTGATCCATTTTTTCAATTAATCAGAGGCTATATAACTATAGATCATAGGCTTGCCTCAGCATACACCCCCATTATACTTAATTTTTGTTTTTATCTCAATAATTGCTAAATCTATTTTATCTATTTTTCATTGTTATTAGGATTTTCTGTTGAAAATAATATCTATTCCAGTATGCTTCGAATTGGAGCTTAGAATTTTAAGTTCCTACATTTATGGTTCTAAAATAGGTGGTGTATATCATGTTTTGTGTTTTTGCGGATATTAGGGGGGAGCAACTTTTAGTGTGATTTTGGGTATTTTGAGTGGGACTCAATTACCATTGTTGATTCATATTAAAATGATTTTTTACCCATATGATTCTTTAGGCATCACCAATACCAATTTTCCTCAAGTGAGGCTGAGTTAGAGGTCATTTCTCTTTGGGATGATTATTTCAGGGTGTCAAATTCATTTAAATTTATTATAAAATTTGTTTTGGATTAGTTAATAAATCCTAAGTAATTAAATACCTCCATGATAAATTCATATGTTTTTTAGATGGTGAAATTTAGTTTTTACAAATTGATTTTTTTAAATTAATTATTTACCTATAATGGAATTTAATATACTTATTAGACCATTAGGGTCATGATGGGCATGGACTAGGGACTTGAGGTGGGTAGGATATCAATATTTAGTTGATGATGATCATCTGGTTGGGGTTTTCCTGGATACTTGTTTGGTTTTGACCATGGATTGGGCATCATGGACCTCTTATTTAGGCGGTGAGGCTATTGGGTTGGTCATGGCCTATGATATTGGGATTGAATATCCTTCTGATTTCAATAGCATGGTCCAAGATGCATGAGGTTCTAGTTGATGTAACATAAGTGTTTTATATTGGTGATCTTCACTCACCCTTATTGGATAATTCTCGGAATTAGGTCATGTGAAGACAGTTTGACTCTGTTAATGTGGTGGTTTCGACCACTCATGTGGGTAGAGGCCACAAGTAGTGCGGTTTACAGAATGTGTAGGGGATTCATGCCATACAAATACTTGTGGATTATGAGGAGACTTTTTTTGATATTTATGAGGATATTAGGTTAGGGTTGATTTTCTCTGTGATTGAATATGTGGGACTAGATATTTTTTTAGGGAAGATATCATTTTGCCTCTGAATATCAGGATATGAGCTGACAATTACTTTTATTTTAGGAAGGATACCACTACTCCAGTGGTTTTTGGGACATGGGATGACATCTTCCTTCAAGAAGGGGTTTGTGGGACCATGTTATTATCGTGTGTGCATGACTTTGGGATGTCTAAACTTATTGAGACATGAGGTGTGAGGATCCATGTTGTACCATGATACATTATTTGACTTGGAACCTGAGGATTTTCCTAGAATTTGATACTTTAGGGATACATTGGTCCATAGACTGAGGACCCTCTCATCATTTGGTATTCCGATGTTGTTCAAGGTAGGTGATGACTTCATGATGGCTATTAAAAATCAGGGAACACCTTTTTTATTTATCTCATGATGTTATTTAGTTTTTTTGTATTTCACACATGCATACACACATATTCTAGGTAGTAACCACAATGTTTTATCCAACATAAAATATTTCTCACACCCTATATAGTTTCTTCGGGACAAATTTAGTCTATGAAAATATGATCAGGTAAAGGATTAGCCTCAAGAGCATGATATTATTATCTTCTTGCATGGAGTTTAGTATAAGACAGTTTAGCTATGTCTATAGAGAGTTTCTATTTTGTTTAGCTTTCATTCATGAATCAGTATGCTGCTTTTTGTATATGTACTTTACTACAATCAATCCTTTGGAGACCCTTTTTTGGATTTTGTATGTATAACTTCTTCTGACATGAAATAATTTTTTATTTCTAAAAGATATTTTTTGTATTTTATCTGTTTATTCGTCTTACACTATAGTTGTTTATTTATATCCTTTGTTATTGCTTGTTATTGAGTATGCTTTTGATTTTAGGGTCTAGTTTGAGCTTTCTGATTCATTTACTTTCATTGAATGTTATACATCATTACTTAGTACATTATATTATAATCATTATTGAGTATACCCTCCCCACGATACCTATTTACACCCTCACATCTAATCAAAAAGAATTTCTGTTTTAGTATGTGCTCCAAAGGCTTGTGGCACCTAAAATGATTGCACTGTTTGGATGGATAATCTATTTGGGGATCCTACAAACTAAAAAAATACCCACAAAATAGGTAATTAAATCACTTTTAATTTTTACATCGAACTACCACTCACAAAATAATGTCATTCATTTTTACATTACAACCTATCTTGGTTAGTAATTATTTTTGAAATACTATTATTATAAGATATTTATGAAATTTAAAATCCTATAATAGTTTACTAATTTCTATATAAAACATACCATCATGATTTTAGTTTTATGCAAATATAATTACATCATCTTTGAACATATTTACTACCACCTCCACAAACTAATATGCTACGTTCACACAATTCATGGATTGTATTAAGGATGGGTTTAATAAAAAATATTTGATAGAAATGAAATATATATGATATAAATTACATAATTATATTTTTGGAAATAATACTATATATTTTATAATATCTATTTCACACACTGAAATGCTGATAACGTCGTTCATGGGTGTGTGGACTACCGTATCTTGGAAACGATGTGATTACTCATTTTTCATTACCACGTCAGAAGAAATATATATATATATATATGTATATGTATATATAATTAAATAATATTGTATTTATGATATAATTGTAACACTGGAATGATAAATATTACATTCCACATTTTTATAATGATCATTGAATAAACGGAACGTTAGTCATGCATACAGACGGCCTAATGTCTCCAAGATCATAATGTTGGTCCGTTTTTAATAAATATCCTTCTTTTATGATTTTAAAGGTATAGTTGATGTAAAGACATCAGATTTAAACATTATTGATTATGTAATTTAGTATAACTAGTTTATAATTTAAATAAAAGTATTAAAAACTATTAAATGAGTTTATATAAAAAAATTAATTAACATAAATTTCCTCTTTAATAAGATAGAGGAAAATCATGACAAATCAGTATTAAGGTAATATATTTTCATCTCACATTTTACATATATGAGATAAATATAAAATTCACATCTTAAGTATTTTTTTGTGGTATATGTACTTCCTATTTTCAAATATTATATCATTAATTATTTTATCTTTTTTTTAAATGTTTCATTAGATAATTATTACATTTAGGGTTTCAAATTTTTATGTTACCATAGTTTTAGCAGGTTTCGTATCAATTTAAATTTCATTGAGGAATTTTTTTTATTATGATCCTAATTTATTTTATATGGTTTATATACTGACCTAAAACATCTTAAAAAATGAATTATATTTAGGTAATGATAGTATAAGTTTCAACTGGTATTATTCTATCATGGATCTGTTGTTTTGGAAGTTAATCATGTAGTAAGGGGTTTTCTTATAACACATTTGTTACTATGATGTATATTAAATTTTCACCAATAATTTTTAATATGTGGTGTATATACATCCCATAAATTGATTTTATGATTATTATCCTAAAATTTTATGGTTTTACACATCCATTTTGTGATATCTCACTCATGGGTTTTACTGTTTTAATTTTACCAAAGTTGTAACAGATTTTTGTCACCAATTTCCTTCTTTGATAAGTTCGTTATATTATACACCTCGATTATTTTATGAGGTGTATATACATAACTTTTAATTTTATTACCATGAATATCCATATTATCAAAATATTCTTTGTTTCATTTAATGTTATTCCTCCACGTGGTTAATAATTCATGTGCTTCCAAGCTAAGTCAGACACTTTAGAATGTTTAAATATTATTTTCCTCAAGAATATATATAATGATATTTTAATGGTATTTCTATTCATAAATATGAAATCCCCTTTTACCAATCCTAAACTAGGTATATTTTATATTTAAACCATCCTCATTCTTTACTAGATGAATTAATATTGCTTCATTGAGATTGTTATGAAACATTTTTCTTCTCCACGTGATCACCATGTTTCAATAAGATTATTTTGGAACTCATTTATTTTCCATGGGATAATCACATTTTCAATAGATTTTAAAAAAATCATCTCATGTACAAGGGTTGATTATTTTTATATAGATTTTATTGAACCAATTTCTTTTCCATGGGTTATCTATGTTTCAATAAAAATATTGTGGTAGCCATTTCTTTTACATGTGTTAATATTGTTTCAAAGATATTGTTATGGAACCTATTTGTTCTCCGTGGGTTACACAAGTTTTAAAGATATTTTTTATAGAACCCATTCAATTTCATTTGCTTAATCATGTTTTAATGATATTGTTATGAAACCCATTTCTTTTAAATGTGTTAACCATGTTTCAATCTGATTGAAATTGAACCCATTTTCTTTACATGGGATTACTATGTTATAAAATGTATAATGGTTATACTAAAGTTTTTGTGATGGGATCCATTATTTTATGTGTTATGATTATATAATTATACTTGTAAATTAGAAGGGTGGTTTCATGAAAGATCAGTGAATGGTGGTTCCAAGATAACACAATGATGGGTAGTTACATGATAAACCAAGGATGGGTGGTTCCATGATAAACCTCCAATGGATTGGGCATAGAAGAAGGATGTATGTGTATTCCATTTGTATGAGTGAATGTATCAGTGACTTGAAAATTATGTCCCATATCACATGCATGTTTTATTTATTCTTTAAATGGGGTTATAATTTTTTCAATGATCATGATTGATATCACATATATTTCATTTATGTATTCTGATTACTATTTTACTTTCCATTTTTTAGTATTCCAAGATCTTGGTATTGATGACTATGAGATATTTTATGAATAGTTCAAGAAAACTAATTATTTCATTATACTCATATACACTCTTACACTCATTGATGGAATTTAATTGTTAATGATTATACTTAACCCAACTAAGAATCTGATGTCACCATTATTATGTTTCCTTTTCCCCATGAATTAAATAAGTATGTTGATCATTTTTTCTCTAGAAGGGTTTTCATATTGATAATGATGATATATTAATGGGAAAAATAAATTCTTGGTTAAGAGGGAAATTTCTCACTTAAAGTCATATGAATTGTTTATATAAAAGTTTTTCCTAATTCTGTAAAACTCATAATAGAAAAGGTCCTCTATGCTATATTTGGTTCGTGTTTTCCTTTTTCTATTGTAAGGTTTAGAGGAATGTCTTTGGACATAACTATTCACATCACAGCTATGAATGTAAATTTCTGGATTTCAGTACTGGATCTTGGAGTGTGTGTTCTGTGCTATTATATGTACACCATTCTTATAGTAATATGTATACATATACAAAAAAACTTATTTTTGATGGGTTGGATGAAATATATTATGAATTCTACTTCTAAATTTCTTACATATGCATGAGTAAAAACAAATAAAAATAGTAGGAATAAATATTTTAATATTTGTGTATCCATTTCTTCATGTGAAACTAATATTCAAAGGATTTATTATGTATTGGTATATATAATCCCCAAAACACATAATCATTTGGTTAGACATGGACAGGAAAACAAAATCAATTCATTTCAAATAGTTTTATGGAATTAAGTTTTTTTATTATTTATAAAATTAATATATAATGACTATATCAAATTTATATAAACGATATTATGTCTAGTCACTACAAAAGCATTAGAAATCTTACCAAATGATAGAGGTTGTTCTAAGAATAATTGTTTTGAAAATTACTAATTGGATATGGCATGTAAATGAGATATAAGTAAATATTCTCTGTAATACCTAGCACATTGTAGAAAAAAAATGACATTAAAAAATAAATGGTTATGATAAGATAAAATCATTTGTGAGATACAATAAATAAAGAAATGAGAAGAAATATCTAATATGTATATATGCTAATATGAATCACTGTAACATCCCATTACTGATATGATGGGAATTTCATTATCTTTATCAGGGAATTATCCTTTTTACTATCTAGGTAAGATTTAGAATAAATTGGGAGGATACCTATAATGATGAAGTTAGAGATTTTTTGGACTCTAAGCTTTAAATATAATTTTTTATAGGCTGTCGAATGGTTACTCATATTGTAACTGGGTTACACGACATGTAATGGTTTTGTAAGGTAAGTTGTGAGACGATTTACACTGTGAAGGTTACATATCGAGGATAGAATTTAAAAAAAGAGAGTTATTCAATGAATGGTTTTCAATTTAAAGAGAAATATTTTCAGTGGGTAAGAAACTAACTATTTCATGACGTGAAAGGGGATTACACGTTGTGTAATACCACGATTGTGTTTTTTTAATGGGAATAACGCCTAATATCTCATAACTCCTTCAGTCCAGTTTCATTCCACTTAACAAATATCATTCCCTAGGTGATCTTAAATCTCTCCAACCCTTCCAGATCCATTTGATTAGTGTTTGATCATTATTGAGCCTGCGGTGTGATTCCCTAGTAAGCATTATTCCTTATTCTTCAGCATTCTATATTTCTCCTCCATTTGGATTTCAAAATATCATACTAAAATTTAAAGATCTATGCTTCCGGATTTTGGATCTCATCTTTAGGTTGTGTTTTGAGGTATTTTACACCTCCTTTCTTGTTGATGGGTGGTTGGAGAGTGTTAAATTTTGGATAAGGTAGGTGTTTTCATACCAATTATCCAAATTTATTAGTCTTGAATTTTTTGATTTATTTAAACTGTATAATGAAATTCAATTTCTCAAACATAATTTCAATTTATTTGATAAAATCCCAATTCTAGTAAATTGGGAGACATGAAATTGTTTTGGTAAGAGAATTAGTAAAGCCCCCTAATTATTTTAAATTGCGGTGTGTTTATAGAAATAAGATAATTTAAATTGTATAATTGATGGATATGATTTCAATAAAATTATTGAGTTTATTTTTGGAAATGAATTTTGAAATTTATAGAATTGGTTTTGAATGGATTTCAATCATTTTAATGTGGCTTAAAATGATTTAATAGAAAATCGGTGGTTCTATCTCATAGAAGAGGATTGTTTTTCAATAAAACCCATTTTGGTTTTAAATTGAAAAATGGAATTAAATTGGAGGAATAAGATTTAATTTTATTTTAAGGAGTCTTAAAATAATTTAACCATCATTGATTTTGTATGATCACATGAAAGCCTTAGGTATACAGTAAGTTGTTGGGATACACTCTATGCTATTACAAAGTTCTAAAACATATATGAAATGGGTTACATCCTTGATGGGATAGTTATGAGTTTCTATTGGTTAGTGTCATGGGAACATGTCTGTACACATATTGATGATATCACATAGAGGGTTGAGAGTCTTGCATCTTTGAACGTATGCATATGAATGGCCAGAAAAAGGGATGAATATATATTAATAAAGATATGTTATGATCCTTTGTTCTAAACTTCGTTGGATCGTGGGATAATCACTTATGCCCAGTTTATTTTTCTTATAATAATATTTATCAGTCTACAATCAGAATGGTTCATTTTTCAGGCCTCATATGGCCAACCCTGTAAATATTTATTGTGTTAGTTGGATATTGGTGAATGTTCCTTGGTTTGACCAAGCCTAGGAGAGGAGACAATAGTAGAGATTTAGTTAATTAATCAGAGAATATTGATTGTACAGAGTCGATATGAGTCTTATATTGATCAGAAATATAGACCTCTAGAGTTATTAATTTGTGAAAATTTTCTCCTCAATTGGGTCATCAAGAGATTGGGAAGTAAGAGAAGCTTGATCCTAATTTTGTGGCACCTTTAGAGGTAGTTTAATAGGTTGGGAATGATTCATACCTTTTAGAACATCCACCCAAACTGATGTTAATAAATAACATATTCTTTGTATTGTAAATGACATCATGACTAGTCTATACATGTCGGTATTTATTTAAAGAACAATTTTAAATTTAAAATGACATGTTTTTCAACAGTAATGAAACATAATTATTTCACAATGTGAAAAAGGTCTATACATCATGTAATTCCCCAACTGTGTTTTCTTAATGGGTAGAATGGAAGAGATCTTTTTCCTATCCCACTCCAATTTTTTTCATCTTAACTCAAAACCTTCTCCAAGTGATATTTCAGATCTCAAACCCTTCTAGATCCATTTTTTTGCATTCGATCATCCTTTTTCTTGCAGTGTCATCCTTGAGTAAGATTTATCCTTAATTGTTCATCTTTCTCTATTTCTTGTATTTTGGGATTTCAATAGATCATCCTAAAATTTATAGTTCTATTATTTGTTATGTTGGATAATTTCACTAGGATTTTTAAGGTATTCTACAACTTCATTATTGATGATGTGTGCCTTTTTGAGTGTTATGTTTTGGGAAAAGGTAGGTGGTTCTATTCCAGTCAGCCAAATAGATTAACCTTTAATGGTTTGATTATTACAATTTTTGATTTAAATTAAATTTAACGACATTACTTTCACTTGATTTGATAAAAACCTTATTACATTTAATTGCTATATTTGAAATTTTTTTTCTATGAGAATTTAGAAAACCACCATTTCCATGGGATTGGAGTATGTTTATGAGAATTATTTAATAGAAATTGTGGATTAATGGTAACTATTTATATTAAATTGTTCAATTTAATTATGGAAATGAGTTTTTAAAAAGATTGAATAAGTTTTCAACATTTTTTGAATTTATGAAAATGTCTTAAAATTTTGAGATATAAACATAGATGATTTATCTCACGACAATTCATGTTTTTTTATTAAAACCCAATTTGGTTTTAAATGGGAAAAATGGAATTGAAATAAAGGAATGGAAACTAATTTTATATTAATAATTCTTAAAATAAATGTGCCATCATGATGTCAACTCTTTCTCTTGGATTTTTGAAATTCAATTCACCGATGTGGTAAAATAACGTTTTATACAAATTTACAAATGCGCCTAGAAGGTGGGCAAAAGGCAATAAAAAGTTCAATAAAGTATTATATGTTTAATATTATTATAAAATGACTCCAATGAATTACATTGAACATATATATGTATTATGTATATATTTTAACAAAAAATAATTTCAAATAAAATACCTAATTATTTAAATAAAAATTCGGTTTTAAACAATAATGTAGTGTTTTTAACTATTCAAAAAAATTAAAATTTTCCAGGTAATACCGAAAATTCACCCTAAGATAATTTTGATATTCTGAATCCAAAAATGAAGTCCATTTTGAAAAATAAGATTTATAAAATTTCAACAAGTGGGTATTACAATTCATAATATATAGTTTGATTGGTCGTGGTGTGTTACAACTCGATGTTGCGTACTACACAAGTTATTTTATTATTCAAAGAGAAGAGTATCATTGAATCTTTGGGTGTTACACTCTTTACTTAAAAAAGCATTTTGTTTGTAGGATTCTGGAGGGTTGCACACCGTGTATCTAGGTTACACAACATTTAAGGGTTTCTAGAGGAAAGTCATGAGAGGCTTCATGCTGTGAAGGTTACATGTCATGACTACCCTTTACACATCATGTTTCATTTAATAAAGGGTTTTCAATTTAAAGAGATGTGTGTTTTGGCAGTAATGAAACACAAATATTTCATTGAATTAAAGGTGATTACACATCGTGTAATACCCCAAATGTGTTTTTTTAACGAGAATCATGATTGAGATATATTTCCTCATATTATCCAATTTCATTCCTCTCATCAAAATGTTTTTCCTAGGAGATAGTGAAGCTCTCAAACCCTTCTGGATATATTCGTTTAGCATTCTCTCATCGCTACGCTTATGGTGTGATTCCCCTATAAGTTTCCCCCCTCATTAATTGTCTTTCTCCCATTATCCTCTTTTGTAATTTCAATATATAATCCTGTAATTGATGGATCTATGATCTATGATGTTATATCACATCTCTATGATGTTTTTCTATTTCCTATATACCTTCTTTCTCATTGATGGGTGTTTTTGCGAGTGTTGAGTATTAGAAAAAGGTAGGTGGTTCTATCTTGATTAGTCAAATTGATTAACTTTAAATAGATTGATTTTGGACAATTTTGTATTTAAATTATTTTTCTCAAACCTGATTTCATTTAATTTTATAAAAACCTAATTCCAATTAATTGGAATATTTGAAATATTTTTTTCATGATAATTGGGTAAAACCCAAATTCCATTGAATTAGGGTGTGTTTTTTGGAAATTGATTAATTTATATTGTTAATTCAAATTATGGATATTATGGAAATGATTTAAAATAAATTATTGCATTTAATTATATAAATATGTTGTGAAACAGTTGTAATTTGTTTTAAATGTATTCAAAACTTCTGAAATTCGATTAAAAATATATTATATAAATCTAATGTTCTTATCTGGTGAAAAAGGCATATATTTTAGAAAAACTATTTTTGGTATTAAATGTGAAAAATTGGCATTGAAATGGAGGAATGGGAATTATTCTTACATTAATAATTATTAAAACAAAATTCACATCATTAATTGTGTAAGAGCACATTCTATTCATATATAGTTTTAATAATATTTGGACATGCTCTACGCTATTATAATGTTCTGAAACATACATGCAGTGAGTCACATTCTAAATGGGTTGGTGATGAGTCTTCTTTGGACAATGTTAGGGGGATATGTGTATAAACATATTTATTAGATCACATAGAGAGTGAAGAGTCATATACCCTATAATATATGTATCTTTTAGAATATGACTATGTTTCTCGCATGTTTGGTATTTGAGATATATATGTATTCCAAAATTGTTTTAACTATATTACATGATATTAGAATTTATTTAAACAACTTTATATGAATGTTTTATTTTACTATTGTTTTAGAAATCCTCTATCACTTTAAAATCCTTTATTAATGTATTTTTACATCATTTTAACTTTATAACATTATTTGTTTAATTATTCTTTGAAAATTCCTATCCTTTTTATTTTAAAATTGAAAGCATTCCATGGTTAATCTATTTTCAGTATCTGTTATGGAATCCATAGTGAGACCCTACTATGATTTTTATCTCACACCCTTCTTATTCCTTCTAGTGTTTTTATATTATCTTCATTAAGGTTTTAGAAAATGGAAATTATCTTTTAGAGGTGGATCCAGGTTTTGAACCATTGACATTATGGGTTGTGTCCCTGTGGACTTGAATTTCTTTCCCTAATATGGTACAAGGTATGTAGTAGTTTGGGATTAATTATGCCATGTCGTATTATGGTACATTACTTCCATTGGATTTTATATTATTATGCACAATAAAATTCATCTTCTTACATCCATGATTATTGAGGAAACACTGTTCTCATGTTCAATTTTATGATGATATGTTCTATTCACCGACCCATGGGGACTAGGAACAATCTTCGAGCTATGTCAGGGCCAGTATAGTTATTTGATTACTAGGGTATCTTGTATGGTTTGTGATAATCCGCCACCACAAAAACCTAAAAAACAACTAAATGCTGAATAATAGATAGAATAGATATATACAAAAGTCATATAAGTGAAACATGGAATATGATTCAAAATTAAATTGTATCTATGTGAAATTACAATGAATGTCATATATAGATATTTTTATATTCTAAGAATGGATTATGTGTTAATATTTAATGGAACAAATGTGATAATGATTATATGACAGGTCCTAGACATTCCTCACACAATTGGTTGAATCACCCGCTAACATCTCAAAATGATTCATTCAAGATATCATGGTCCATATGTAGTTTTGTTCTGTATTTTGAATCCTTTGAAATACATGGGTCACATATAGAACTGTCTTCATTTATCCATAAAATGTATTATGTTTTTTGTGATTATGATAAACCCAGTATGTATTCACCTTCAAAAACTAAAAAATTTCATAGAATTATATGTGTGTTGAAATAGAACAAACATGAAGGAAAAATAAACATGTAATTTGTAAGTGTAGATTATATATATTAATGAATAAAATTATAACATGAATATTTATCTCTTTATACCAATATGGTTCATTGAATAAAATAAGTAATCTTACATAAAATATATATTGGATAGAACATATCTGATGTTAGAGTAAAAAACTTGTAAAATTTAGATTAAATAGATTTATCTATAATATGGAGGGGTTGTTAAAGATTCCATTCTGTTTATGGTAGGGGAATTAGATATCTTAGTTTTTTGATGTTGTGACCCCATCCCATTCAATCATGATATCTATAATTTGTAGGTTTTCATAGGAACAATTCATATAGAATAATAATATAATCCTTTAATGAATATAAATATCAATAAAATATAGTAACAATGAAAAATATAAGTAATTTAAAAAAATTTACCATAGCATGAGTGAATATTAATATTATAAAGATAATTCATGATGGGAGATATTGATACATTATGGATGATTATAATTAAAATAAATTTAAAAAATCAATCATAGATCATTATTTATTATATACCAAATATGATACAAATATTAAATAAAAAACATGAAAATACAAATATAGAAAAAAAGTGTTAGTTATATAAATTTAATCTATAAAAAATACAAAAATTTGTTTTTGTAAATATATAATTTTTTTCATTAAATTCACTTACCACAATGTGGATACAAACCAAACCCTTAATGAACAATTTTGAAGTATAGGGTTAGAATTAAATTTATTTGGATAATAATCACTATGGGTTTCATGATTTATGATATGACACAATTCATTCTTATTAGCATCAAACTACATACAATATTAAATTTGAGAATGAGTATCACATCAAAAAAAATATGATGTTAAAATGAAATAAAAATCAGATTCCATCTTGTATTCTATTTTTACCTTAAACAAATTCCAAATAAAAATATAATTGCTTGTAGATGGATTTTTTGGATAAGCCTTCAACCAATTTGAAGGAGATTCACAATGATTTTCTTAAATTATAGGGAAGAAATGATATAGATTAAATAGTTATAATTAACACATTGATAGGGAGATCAAATGGTTAACCTTGTATTACTATTTCTTTCCTCAAGGGTAAAACCCATATGAGTCAAGTAGAGTGATATATACACTTATTTGGACCGAAATACATGAAAATTGGAAAAAATTCCCTACGGTTGTGATAATGTGGTTTAATTAAGTGATTGTATGAAATTAAATTTCATTTTATTTTGGGGTTTTTCCCACAAGGTTATCAGGTTACTTATTCAATAACTCCATGTACTTGGTCTAATACCATTAGTAACTTGGTGGTTCCAAGACCAATGGTGTATTCAGCATATTTTTTCCTATTCCTCCAAACACCACTATTATACAACCACCACATGTTCAAAATAATGTAAAACCAAAATAAAAAATTTATACAAAAATGATTGAAAAAACACCATGAATTAGAAGATTGGATCTGTATAACATCCTCACAATTGATATCCAACTCTCAAGATATTTAAATACAAATCCTATGAATACATGATGAACTATACCCATTTTATTTTATTTTCCATGAATATATGGTTCATAACATATGTTTTGTATTATTTTATTTAACACGAAGCAATTTTAATTTCTATTCCCCAAAATACCTTCTGGACATTAGTCAATAATGAATATAATATTCTTTATATTGGAAATATTAGTATAAATAAAAAAATCATTAAAAAATTGACATTTTAACTGTTGAGAACATACATCCCATATTGGGACATGTAAAATATGTTATGTATGGTGTTAATTTTAAGAGGTTAGTACAATAAATAAGAGAAATCAATAAATATAGTTGATACCTAAAATTTCACTAAAAACAATTGAGCTAGATTCTCATATTTTCAATTTATTTAATGGTTCAAACATAGTGATAATTAATAAAATTATATTTTTCCACATTAAATAACAAGGGTTTGATTAATTTATTGGCTTTTAATTAATATTTTCATATACATCTTGTGATACTTCCAAATAGTATTCCCATTATCAATCACATCATAAAATATTCCTAAAAATAACATTGAGGATTCTATTTCCTCAGTCTAATAGAGAAGATAATGACATGGAAACTAATATATATCATCAAATAATTTAAATATATCACATTATTGGTAATTATTAAACAATAATTACACCATATAATGGTTATACTCCCATAACCCATAACATCAAGGATACATTTGCAAATAATATCATCATTAATGTGCGTATTTATCATAAAATATAGATCGAATTTCATATTTTATGTAAGAATAAATTCTAATTTAAAACACAACATCTATTTAATCCCAATACAAAAATGTGTTTCTAAAATTGGTTCCTATTAAAATCAATAATATTTTTTCCATGTAGTTTTTATTTTTTAACAACATAAAACACCATAATCTCAATAATAAACATTCCCTTCTTAATATTATTTAACTAGGACCTCTTTGTTATACCTTAGACACATTCCCAAACTACTCCAAATAATTTTTAAAACCTAGCAGTATTTTTCAAAGAATAATTTTAGATCACATATAATTATCACAGAAATAAAGGGTTTCACTAATGAATAACTATGGGGTTCTGAGAGTTTTCCATCACATTTTTGAAATTAAGATATATTTAGGTAAAACTAAAGAAATAATTCTTCATTCCAATATTAGAAACCTTTATAATCATATAGTGATACATTCATTGATCCCATATTTGTAATTCTTATCAATAATAATGATATTCTATTATCACTTTCCTATCATTATTTTAGGAACAATAAAAATTCAGCAATTTTATTGAAAGTGTGGAGAATCCTTGGAAAATACATTGAGGAAATATGAAACATTTAATTATCATAATATTTTTAAACATTTTAAATTAAATAACATAGATTCCTTGCAGGTTCCATAAAAAATGACGTGATATTCATGTGGTGTAATCGTACTCTACTACGATACTCAATGAAATAAATGTTTATTACATGTAAGTGAGAAATTTTAAAATAACCTTCATTCACAAATTACATGACTTCCAGAGGTATTTTCCTTATTAATAAATATAAAACTAAATTAACCTTACTAGTAGGATCCATAATGTCAAAATTTAATGACTAAAGATAATCTATCGAGTTCCATTTCATGATTTTAGAGTGTATAAGAATAGAAGAATTCATTTCAATTAGAGTAAAAAATAATTTTCAAACTAAACGGGTAATTCATCAAATTATTCATTTCATAAATCACAGGTAGAAAATTCTATATAATTAGGGGGTGGTAATTTTAATGATTTTCTAGTTGTTTAGAACAAAATGTTACTTATAAATGAGTTTCCCTGTGAACACAGTGTTGACCCTTCATATATGTTTCATAATTAACCAAAAATACAACTCCTAGATGATATAAAATTAGATCATCGGTTTTTGTCAAATACCACTTCAATTGTTATATAAATTTTAATACCCAATTGAACCGAAAAAAGATTAATCCCTCCTATATAAATATTTTTATTGAATAAAAAACTTGAAATATAATGGAATATATGGTTCATTAATTCTCAATCAGAAGTAAACAATAAATATCAACTAAATTTGATTGATAGTTACTAGAATATATATATTACACCCGGATATTTTCATTTAATATGAAAATTTTATAAATGTAAATTCAATGAAACTTATCTATCTGAATCTAGATGGAACATTCTAAACACAATGATTAATAATAACTCTCCTAACACAACTCAAAAGTGATTGAAATATGTTATTTTGGGTGATCTTGATAAAATTCATAATTGAGGATACCATCCTTAATAACTATATTAATTGAATCGAAAAATTAATAAAATGTCATTATCGTTATTTTTATAAACATTAAATAAGAATATTTATTCAAAAATTGGATGTCCATGTACTCTAAATGTAAAATTCAACAGTAAAATATTGTGTTTTAAATGTCCTTTTGTCTGAAAAAATGATTTTTGAAGACCAATCCTACCTCAATTTTTAAAAACCATGATACATTTACTATTTATTAGGAGTGATAATCAAATCAAGTGAATGTGTGATTTTTCTAAACAGTGAACTAATTTTGTTTTCTATAGTCTACAAAAAGGTTTAGAATCCCATCACATTTGTGAGTGATGTGGACCAAATAACCCATTGGATACATTCTTGTCGTAATAATCTCCAAATATAACAGATCCCATAATAGTATTATCCAATCTAGTAATTCATAAGAGTTGATTTGATATCAAGGGTTAGAAATGGGTTCGGTTTAAACAACAATGTCAGTAATAAATTACACCTCTTCCTTATGTGGTAATTAAATTATGTGATTTGGGAAAACATTATGTAATAGATCAAAAATGGAGCTATAATTTTACGCCACTTGTATTCAACTTGTATATGAATTAATCTATTTATTTCAATGGTGATATCCCAATCCTAACCCATTTCATGGCCCAATTAACATTCTAGAATATTCCATCACAAGTCAGGCTAATCAATATACCATAATGATCTAAAAAATATTCCCCTAAATAAATATAATAATTAATCCTTAGATTAAATTCTTCTATTCCATCCCTCTAAATAATTTCACAGCACACCATATTTCATACTAAATGTTAGCAGAATATCTTAAAGGAATAACTGACTAATGCTGGTGGAGGACACATCAAAGAAAACTTTATTAATTTATATATAGAAGTGAAAATAGTAATTTAATTGTTCATAACATCCCCATGTACACCTAGTATTGAAAACAAAATAGAATATATAAAATAATTTTATTTATCTAAAGGAAATAAATTAGAATATAATGTACAAGATATCATAAAAATAACCATTATTGTTATACTTACCATTACTAATTTTAATGGTCAAAACACTATTTAATGTTTATAACAATTTCATTTATGTGATAGAATGTTAATATTGGTGAAATTTTATTTGAATACACAATGGAACTTTAAATATACTTCAACAATTCATAAAGTTTGTAATTAATCGTTTGATGAAGGATAGAATAATCTAATAAAAATCATATAAGTCTAAGGATCCACTTGTTCAGGATATATGATAGTGGTTTTTGTAATATGGTATTATAACCATGGTGGGAAATGTTATGGTGGATAGGCTGATTATAATGATATAATAGCTACATGTAAGTGGCTTAAACCATTGTCATGGGAATTTTGAAGGCCAAGATGGAAAAAATCACTGAGTCATGGTAGAAGGTTTTTTGATAGACCAGTATCCTTGAATATTATTTATCCCCTCTTAAATTTGGCATTTAATCAATTTTATCCTCCACAATGAATTCTATATGTCTTCTGAAGGTTTTGAATAGTATAAATACAAACCACGTGGAAGCGTTACAACATAAGATATAATTATTTATTCTGAAAAAAATGTTCTACATTATCCTATTAAAAATTTAGTGATCTATTATATGAGTATTTTATTATCAAATATTGATTTTTCGTCTTATAATTTTTTTTTTCTCAAAATATTTAAATGATCTCTTAAAATAACAACATATAGTTTTTATAGAACTGATACTAAAATAAATTTTTATTACTTCTACATTATTTCCCTCTCTCTTCCACTTTTTTTTATTATTGGTTCTCACTAAATATAAATAGAAGGTATACAGTTTAATTACTTTATAAATAAAATTTTATATAATATTATTTTTTAGTTTTCTATAAATAAAGGATAAAAACCATATATTTATATTAATATATTTATTCATACAACATTAAAATCAATTTACATTTGGTATCATGGAATCGATTAAATCCAATGGAATAATAAATTTAATCCAATATTTTTTTGATAGATTCAAGGGATAGTTTTGAGGTATTATATAACTAGATTAAAAAAATTTCTGCAATATTTAATTTCTATATTACTTTTATTTATCACTTTCTCTTGTTTTTAATTAATTGATTATTCAATCAACTAAATTTTTTTTTTATTTATAACTTAATCATTATTTTATTCTTCCTCATATATAATTTTATATTATTATATCTTTTCAATTGAATCATTTATCTGTATCATAATTGGTTTAAAAATCTTTAATATTTTGTAAATGGATGTATAGTCTTTAAGTCTTCAATTATTTTTTCTTTAATTTGTAAAAATAAATTCACCCATTTTCCCATTTTTCAATACTGATGGAAAATTTTTTTATTAATGGAATTATAATATGATTTATTGGATTATTTAAAATGTTTTAATGGTTATTTTAATTTTCATAATAACTAATTAGTTTTTCTGAACAATCCTGAATGTATTTTTAAATATCCATGGTTCCCCTAATTGAATTTTTATACATCATACTCTATTACATTGTGGTAATATTTTCGGTTGACACAAATGTATACATTCAATATATAAACATAATATTTTATATATAATATTTTTATAAATGTTTATATCACTTCCACTAAAAATTAATACAAATGTAATGGTTATGATAATTCTACTTTTGAATTAGATGGTAAAATAATGAATGTGTTGTATTGTGGTTTAGAATAAAATTAATTTAGTCTAGTATCTTCATTAACAAAAAATCATGATATATGTAAACTCTAAAATTTTACTATTGAAGGAAATATGATGTCAAAAATATGATATATCATTGATTATACAAGTCAATGAATATGTAAAATCCCAACCATTTTTGGAGTTGACTTGGGATTATTTTTAGGTACTCTTTTTTCCTTATATAAGTAATTTTTTTAGTTATAATATGTGTCATGATTGGGTGAATTTTTTTAAAAAAATATAGAGAGACGGTTTTTCATGGTTTGGGAATGGTTAGAGATAACCATGAACACCAACCTGGAAAACCATGAATCCTTGGATAGTGGAGATTCTAATATCTATTGAACTGTTTGTCAAATTGAGTACTCCAAATGGAGAAACCATGAACCCCTAAAATAAAAGGAACATGGTTGGTGCATGGTTAGGGAAAAATATGTTCCCTTTCCCAGGTTACTGTGCACAATTTTTAATGTCACTCAAAAATAAATTTTAAAATTCACTAATCCCCTAAAACACACCATTTATTACCCTCATTCAACTCTAAGAGGTGTTTCACATTTTTAGAACTTTATGAAGGGACTGGAAAGTTGTTCGACCTTCATTAATTTCTATTCAAATATCGGATTGAATATCGTATCCTCTTGTGGTTAGTAGATTCTATCTGGTTTCTTACGCATTCATCCTCTTTCCTTTCCTCATTCATTTCATGGGAAGAAATCTTCTATTTTGTTAGATCCTGATTTGTATTTGGTGAATCTCAATCTTGTATTTTGGATCTAGATTTGGAATTGTTATATTTTATCATATTTAATATCGATTTTGGGTTTTGAGATTCGAATATGGATACACATCGTTGTGATACTCAAATATTGGGATTTCCATTGGGCTGTGGTTCATTAACAAACCATTCTTATTAGTCTATATTCATATCCAATAGTATTATTATAATTTACATGTATGGTATTTTATAATTTTTATAGATCATTTAGTAGTAGGAATTCCGAAATGAGTTTTTCAATGTGGTCTATTATCTAAATCAGGGAATTTTGGGATTTTATTGAATAATGGGAAATAACGAATTTGGAAAATTTATTGTTGAATTAATTATCAATGTATTGAATGAATATTTTTTTACAATTAATATTTTATTTAATTTTGAATTGGTGAACTGCAAATTTGGATAATTAATTGGTGAATTATTTATCAAAAAATTGAAATGGTAAACTAGGGATAATTAATCTTTGAGTTATTTATAAAGTTATTGAATTGTAAATTTAGCATAATTAATTAGAGAATTAATTATTAGAAGTGGATTATGTGAAATGGATAATTAATTGAAGAATTTAGTGATGTAATATATGTGATTAAATAATTTTATAATTAATTAATGATCCTGGAATTATTAGTTTATGAGTTAATTAATGTTTGAGAATTAGGGTGGTAGAGATGATGATGGAAACCAAACATATTTATACATGATTGATATATATAATCATACATATGATGATCTAGTCCCCTAATATATATTCATGGTTTAAAATTTGGATGCTCGACATGAAGATATATTCCAAAAACATATATGCATAGTTGAGAATTGGGGTTCTAGACATGATGTTCTTTTCCCATGATCTATATGCATGTTTGATAAACTAGATTCTAGACCAGGTGTTCAATACCCATGACATTGGTATTGGAATTGGGATCCAGGTGGAAGTA
The DNA here is from genome assembly GCA_963277665.1 of Viscum album. NCBI lineage: Eukaryota > Viridiplantae > Streptophyta > Magnoliopsida > Santalales > Viscaceae > Viscum > Viscum album. The sequence goes on along the minus strand of OY728136.1, from coordinate 62,890,723 downwards.
ATAATTAAATTTAATTGATATGGATAATTAAACCCTATCTGCTATAATGAAATGTTGATTTAATATGTAAGGTTGTTCAAAACCAACGCAGGCTAGAGTATTTATTGAGGTAGGGGTGTCCTCAAGAACTGAGTGGGCTATGTGGGTTAATAAATATTAATTGATATTGTGATAACTGTTTACTTTTAAATTGTATTTATTTAATTGTACCACTATATAAACATCTTATTTACAAGGTTTTTTTGAGTCCATTGGTTTTTTACAACTCAGTTGTACAGACACCATAATTAGCCTGCTAGATCTGTATATGAGATGACTTTATTATTGTAGGACTTGTTAAGGGAAAAGAGATGTGTTAGATGGATAATTTGGGTATGGAGGATGGCTAAGGAAACTAGAAATGGTTAGGTTCTAATTGGGATACATTAGTGTCCCTATTTTCATTTTTCATTATTGAAGCATTACATGTATATAAGAATGACATATTTTCTAGTTTAGTTAGATATTTTATGTCTTCCTCTGATTATCTTTATATTTGCATATTTTCTATGGTTATATATTATACCTCTATTGTTTATTATCATTATTCTAGTATATTATTATAATAAAAGGGCGTATAGTCTCCCCGTGATCTAATTATTAAATCCTCACTGCTAGTTAATAGCCATTGGAATATGGGTTGAAACCCTTATGGTCATGTGACCAACCGGCTTGGGGCTTCTTTTTGTGGAACTCGGGTGGGGATGTAACAAATGTGTGTTATATCTCCATAATTTATATTTATTTCATATTCTTTCTATATGGGACAGTGATAAAATAAACTAGTAAGAGTATGTTCCTATACATGTGATCATGCATGGGAGTTAAAAACCCTTGTATGGGGGAAAACCCGAGTAGCTAGGGTGGGATTGTTGTTATTTTGTTATTGTTGTTACACATTAATATTATTTCACCTTGGTTGAAACACTTGTTGTGTGATCTGAAAAGTATTTTTCATATTTTTCGAGAATTCAATCATGGATCATAATGTTGTGAGATCTAAATCTACAAGAATCATTCTAGGAAGTCTAGAATATTTTTTTACAAGCATCATTTTATGAATTCAGGGGAAAAAGGGTTTTGTGTAGGTTGTTGAACAAAGAATGATTTTATTTTAATATAAAATTGAATTGGAAAAGGTGCCTAGTATAAAATTGAACATGTTAAAAATGATGAATGGTGAGAATAAATAGTTGCATATTGTGAAATCATGAAAATATGAATGAGAAGGCCATTTGATAAACAAGACCAAGGTGTATGATGGTTAAGGGTAGTGATAGTGCCACAGTTTTTACCGGGTGGTGTGGTATGGGGTGAGGAATTGTTATGACTTGTCAGGATATTTCTATAACATAAATGTGATAAATTTATGATTGGATTCCTAAGGTGTGTCTTTATAATTGAATATATATGCTTCCATGAATATGCCTATTGTGGGGGTGACATGAGGAAATTGTTGGAGATGTTTTGTCAACATTGGAACCTGATTCACCGATAGTGCTAGTGAGGAAGCAAGGGATCAATTCTGAGAGAACTTCACACAGTTCATGAAATTCATAGAATGAGACCCAGGGTGGGTTGAGAAGAGAATTTCTGACTAGAATAGGGAGTTTTAGTTGCAGCACCCTCCAACTATTTCTGGAGATGGTGGGCCTGAAATAGATGAGTGTTTTATTAAATCAATCAAGACTATAGTTGATCATTTGGGAACTCTACTTGAGAATAGATATAGGATGTCTGATTATATGCTATGTATATCACCAATGCACTCATTGGAAATCTATGTGCAGACTTGACCAGATGATGGTATTTCATGGAAGGACTTCATGGAGAGGTTTGTAGGGAACTTATCCCCAAATATGATGAGGTATAAGAGATTAACTTAGTTCTAGAGCATTAATTAGGGTAGTCATCCATAATAAATTATGCTGAATGATTTATAGATTTATTGTGCTTATCTCTATTATTGGAAGGAGGTAAGGATACTATAGAAAGGAGGACGTATGATGAGATTAATAGTGAAATTAAGTCTTATGTGAATATTTTCATACTAAATAAGTTTTATGAGGTGGTAAATCTATCTCTCATTGATGAGGGGACATTAAAAGAGTCATCCCATAGAGTACTTATGGTGTATTTTGGAAGATGTGGAGGTACATATTCTGAAATTATGAAGTGTCGTTAGGATAACCTAGACAAATAACTGGGAAGTAGAATGGCCAATGAAGGGGGTCAACTACTCCAGATCTTACTCAAGTTCTTTTCCACTAGTGTGGCGAGCCAGGAAACATTCTTAAACACTGTACCCAACCACCAATATAGTATCATTCATGTAAAAAAATGGTACACCTTTAGAGGGTTCTGCAGGAAAACCGTACATAAGGTTTGGGATGGAGGAGCTAGACAAAACCACTGTACGATAAAGGGATCTCATGTACAAAATCATTCTGGAAGCTGGAATTCTATTGGATTAGGTTGTAGAGGTAGTGTATATGGTTATTATAGGCAATAGAAAAAAAATCAGCAGAGTGTTTCAACTCAAGGGAGTCATGTAAGATCATGGGGATGAGGGGTAAGACAGTTACATGTAATGTATCCTACACTCGTGGATAAAAAAATTGGACCATCGATAGTGAGAGGTACTATTATTGTAGATTCTAAATTGGTTACTCCCTAATTTGATACTACTACCTCACATTCCATTATATATGTAAAAAATTTTAATGGTTTGAGACTGGTGGTGGATATTATGGTTGTGGTAATGAATATAAACATGTGGATGGCAGTATGGTCTGGAGACATCATTTTGTGCCAGGTGTATTCTCTAGATATCAAGGAGGTCAATTTTATATGGGATCTTAATATACTTGAAATGTAATGCTTCAACATGATTATATTTATGGACTAGATAGTCACATACTGAGCCCACAGTGAATGTTACCATATGATAGTGAATGTTACGCCTCCTAAGGGTGACAAATATATTCATCGTGGAGAGTGTGATATTTAGGTAGGTCGGGCATGGCCAATTTCTATAAAAATGGGAGATCTCACAGCCTAGGTATCTAGAATATTACTAAATGGTATAGGATTAAATCCTAATATCTTTCCACCTATAGAGGAATATTTTCATGGGTTTTTTCCTAAATACTTCTCAATATTTCCACTTAAGAGATATGTGTAATTCACTACTGAGCTAACGACGGGAGCTCAACTATTTTCATTTCCACCGTAATGAATTCCACCATCTCAACATTAAGATATCAAGTCTCAATTGGAGGAGTAGAAGGATAGTATAATTAATCATCTAAGTATGTTGCCTTGGGATTCTTCTATGTTGTTTGCAAAGAATTCCAACAGTACTCTACACTTGTGTGTAGATTAACTGATGTTGAATTGGGTAACTATTATGAATTGGTATCTACATGTGCATATTGATGATCAGTTTTACCAATTTAGAGGATATTGTGTGTTATAGAAGATCGAAATGAGATTGGGGTGTCACCAGATGAGATTTTGGACCTTTGATATATCAAGGAATAATTTCATAATTAGGTATGAGATTAATGAGCTTTTTTAATGTCGTTTGGGTCAAAAAATGCACCAGTAGTGTTTATGTCCTAGATGAAAAAAAATATTCCATATATACCTGGATCATTTTGTTGATGCTCTTGTGGATGAAAACATGGTATACTCTATTACTCATAATGATTTTTCCCAAAATCTCAACATTGTTTTGAGTACTCTATGAGAGCATTGACTATATTCCATTTTATCTAGGTTCCACTTTTAGATTGATCAGATAATATTTATAGGATATGTCATCTCAAAGGAATGTGTGTTACTGGACCCCAAAAAATGTAGGCAATTTTTTAGTTGGAGAAACCAAAGAATTAATTTTACATCTGTATCTTTCTTGGGTTATATTGATATTATTGGATATTCATCCAAGAATTTTTTCTATTTGGAAGTGTTCCTCTCAAGATTAACCAAAAAGGGAATTTTATTATATTGTTCTGAGGAAAATTAGAAGGCCATCCACGATATGAATAAGTGCTTCACATAAGCATTAATCTTGATCCTACTTGAGCTTGGTATGGAGTAAATTGTGTAATGTGACACTTATGGGATCGTACATGGAACAATGTTGATGAAAGGAGATTGATTTTTTGTGTATGGGTCTCAACAATTGAGGCCTCATGAATGGAACTAACCTATTCATTACTTTGATTTGGTTACAATTGTTTATGCTTTGAAGTGTTAGGGGAATAAGACAATCTGAGAAAAGTTTACTTTGTTTATAGAATGTCAGATCTTGAGGTGTTTCTTTTTGTAGTGAGATATAAATCTTGGGAATCGTAATTTTTTTGATTATATGATGTATTTTGATTTTGATCTAACATAAAGACCTAAAAAGGTAATAGTGTTTCTAATAATTTTAGTAGGAAGACTTAGACTCAAGAATTCTCGTGGTCTAGTGTTTAGTGGAAGCTAAACAATTTTTAGGCTGAGATGCATGTGGTAGTTTAGGAAATTCAGGATAAGAATACTCTAGTATCAGTTGCAGTGGAGTCTGCACTCTTTAGATGGATCCAAGATAAGTCATATGAGAATCCTTAGTGTTTGAAATGGTTCGAAATCCATGAATATGTGGAGTCACCATTAGATTCAATAATAGACGAGGATAAGATCATTTATATCCAAAATTGGGTTGTGGCGCCAATGAGAATACGAGAGGAGCTCAAGAAGGAATTTCATGCCTCCAATTTAGCGGTATATCTAGGAATAAAAAAATATACCATAACCTACAAAAAATGTTTTGGTGGTTGGGTATGAAAAAGGAGAGAGGAGGGTTTGTGATGCAATGATACACCTTTCGATAGCTGAAGGCATAAAATTAACACCATGGAAGTTTTCTAGAGGCATTTCACATTCCAGAATGGATGTCGGATGATGTGAAAATAGATTTTTATTGTTTTTATTATTAATTCACTTAGGTGGATTAATGTTATCTAGGTTATTATGGATCAACTGATAAAATTAGCTCATTTCATACCTATATAGGAGATATTCCTATTAGATTAGTTGGGAGAACTCTTGTTTAGGAGAATTTTCATCTTCACAGGAAGCCGCAAGATATGGTTTTAGATTGTGACTCATGTTTCACTTCACACTCCTGGTAGGTCTTACTAAAGGTTCTCAGTACATAGGTATTATTAAGTATGTATTTCAACCCATTGATAAATGGAAAGTTGGAGTGTTCTATATAGGTGCATCAGTATATGTTGTGGGCTTGTGTTCTTGACTTCAGTGAGTCATAGAAGAAGTACATGGATTTAGTGGGGTTTGTCTATGAAAATACTTATCATGTAGAAAAAAAATGAACAATACAAGGCTCTTTATGGTAGGACCTGTAGATCTCCCCTATGTTCGATGGAGGTTTGTGAGTCAGATTTGTTAAGACTGAGACTCCTGTAAGATATGTCCGGACAAGAGTATCAAATTCAGAAACGTATGGATTTGTCTCATAGTATACAAAATTCATATGATAATAGATATTGATAAAACATATAGTTTACATAGGGTGATTGCTTAGTCTTTGAGGTGTCCCTAGGCCAGTTCACCGTAGGATATGGTGATAGGGCAGGTTGTCACCCATGTTCATTGGACAATTTGAGGTAGTGGAGAGAATCGGGTAGGTAGCATATTGATTGGCTCATACATAAAAATATTGTTCTATGAATGACTTTTTTCATGTATCATAATGATAATGTTACCAATCCGACCCTTCTAATTCAATCTATGTGGATGTCCTTGAGCATGAGACATATGCATCTTTTGAGTAGCATCTCATATCTGTGTTGGATCGTAGTGTTAAACAGTATTGGGGAATTACTGTGCCAGTAGTTCATGTATTGTGGAAATGAGGGTGTAGGCAGAAGGAAACTAGGGAGAGTTAAGTGGATATAAGGGCTCATTGGCCTCATATTGTATACTAGTAATAATAGATATTCATGGGATTGAAGCAAGAGGATGAGATGTTATAATGTGGGGAGATTGTAAGACCTTGACCTTTTATAGAGTTGAATCATGGTAGTTTTCAGGTAATACTTGTTCCTTATTTGAGTTCTTTTCTTTAACTTACAACTTGTGGAATTTTTGGGTCAATTTTGAGAAACTTTTAAGGAAACAGGGTTCTGAATGGTTGACACATAGTTAGATAAAATTGTGCACCCCATCCCTGCAAACCGTGCAACCCCAGAATGTAGGGTCTACATGGCAGAGTCATTAGTTTTAAAATAGTGCACCATAAAAGGAGAAAATATGCACCCATAAAATAACAGGTGCATGGAAGGTGCACATTTTGGGCCATTATGAACCCCTACCAAGAAAGCGGTGCATCATTTTTAATGTCTCTCGAAAATTAATATTAAAATTCTCCAATCCACCAAAACTCACCCATTATTACCCACATTCGAACCATGGAGGTATTTCATGTTATAAGAGAACTTTGAAGGAATTATAGGTTATTTCAATCTCCATTTTTAATTGTTAAAATATTTGATCGAAGATCATCTCCTCTCCCAGTACGTGGATTTGATTATGTTGCTTACACTTTCAACCTCATATACTCCATCATTATATTGATGGTAAGTAATCATTGGTTTTGTTAGATCTAGATCTAGATTTCGTGAATCTATATCATGGATTGTTGATATATATTTTTATATAAGAGATATTTTCTACTTTAATTTTTATTTTGGTTTTTGAGATCCGGATATAGATCTATGATATTTTGATACTCAATTTTTAGGATTTCTGTTGGGTGATCGTTAAAAAATGAACCAAGTTAAGTGGTCTATTATTCCAATCCCATAGGCCTGTAATCATATAAATTCATGTGATTTTAGAATTCAACGATTTATTATTTATTTAAATTCAAAATTTAATTAATTAATGTAGTCGATTAATTAATTCGAGGAATTTGATGATTTTATTGAATAATTGAAATTATAGAATTTTGATAAGTAATTTGTGAATTAATTATCAAAGTATTGAATTGGGAAATACAGGATAATTAATTTTTGATTTAATTAATTAATTGATGAATGGTTTATTGGGATAATTAATTGGTGAATTAATTATGAAACAATAGAATTAGGAAATTAAGCATAATAAATCATTGAATAAATTTTCAAGTTGTTGAATTGTAAATTTAACATAATTAATTGGTGAATTAATATTGAGATGTTTTATATGTGATATATTTAATTTAATATAGAATTTATTGTTGGAATAGATGGGATTAATTAAATATATTATAAATTAATTAATGCGGAATAATTAATTAATGAATAAATTAATAGTTGATAATTTGGGTGTTATACATGACGGTATACATCAATGTCATGTGTTCATGGTTTATGAATTAGGTGATAGATAATATGATCTAATACAATGATATATATGCATGATTTATTAATGGGGTTCTAGACACGATGATCTATGCCAATGAAATATATGAATGGTTGAGAATTGGGGTGCTAGACATGATGTCCTATTCCCATTCTATACATGCATAGTTGATAAACGGGGTGATAAACAATGTGTTATACACCCAAGACATTATTATTAGATTATGGTTTCAAGTGGAAGTAATACTAAAATTGAATTGACATGGATAATGTAACCTTGTGTGCTATAATAAAATGGGGATTAAATTTGTAATGTGGTTCAGACCTCATGCGGGTCGGAGTAGGAATTGATGTAATGGTGTCCTTGGGAACCCAATGGTCTATGTGGTTTAATATATATTAATTGATAATCAGAGAACTATTCCCATATTCATTGTTTTTTATTTCTTTATATAACCTAATATATTTTTTATTCACTAGATTTTTTTTCAATGTTGGTGGTGGCCTATTGAGTAGTACTCACACCCTAGTTGACATGCTTGATCATTACCTAATAAGAAATTAATGTTGAATGATAGGTTAAAGGAAAATTGCATGTGTTTGATAGATAATTTTTGGATGCATCATGGTTGAGGGAACCAGATGTGGTTCGGGACGCACTGGGAGTCATGAGTGTCTTTGTTTTCAGTTATCATTTTAGACACTTGACATGTACATTAGCATGACATGTTTTCTTCATTAGTTGGATATTGTATTCCTTGCATTGGTTTTCAAGTGATATTGTATTTTTCATTGGTTATATAAGATTCCTCTATTGTTTACTATTTTTACACTAGAAAAATACTCTGATAAAAGAGGGTGTAATTTCCCCATAATTGACATGTCAAACCCTCACTACTATTCAGCTGCCTCTAGTATATGGAGACGTTCACTTGAGGTCATGTGACTGAATGGACTGTGGTACTGTTATATGTCACCCAATTTGGGAGGTTATATAATATTTATGTATACATTATAATTAATCAAAAATTAAACTGTTTATACAATTTACAGTTATATGTAATGGTTAAAAGCCACTTGGCGATTCTCCTTATATTGAAATTTTATTCTAGAAAATTATATGGGTTATAAAAAGAAATTAGGGACTAAAATTTCACATAGTTGAGCAAAATAAAGACATAGAGAATATGATAGTTGAGGAAATCATATATTCTCTTGGAACAGATGGCATGAAAATTAAAAGGCATGAAAAGGAGGAATAAAATTAGTTCCATGAAATAAAAAAGTTAACTACTTATAAATAAATCTATAATTAATCATCTCAAAGTTACACTGATATTTATTAAATTAAAAAAATGGGTTTCAATACATGAGCATGAAAAATATAATAAAATCATCAAAATAAAATATCATGAAATTGAATATACATTTTTTGTTTTTAAAAGGATTGGATGAATCAAGAAATATTTTTCCCTAATTAAAATGTCTTTAGAAATGTCAAATGGAATGAAAGATATAATTATTTTGAATTGGAGTGTGAGCGCGGAAAAAATAAAATAATATAAATTGAAAGTGGAATGAACTAAGTGTCTAAATGATAATTTATAGGAATGTGATATAGAAAATTATACATTTTATGATTCTTAATATTTCTGTTCTTTAAACACATATTTTTTTATGATGATTATCTTTTCTCTATAGATGAATAATAATATGGTTTTTCTGAATATAATTCAAAATTTAATGAACCTAAAAATATGTTCAATATTATTGTTTTTTAAAAATAACTAACATTAGATCAAAAACATCATTTAATTTTAAAACAAAAAGAACTTCCAAATATTGGAAATATTAATTTAAAATTGAAGATATCGAAATTATTCATTATCGTTTTACTTAAAGTAACAAAATAATGGAATTTATGTTAAGATATAAACATGAAATTATAATTAATTCTAGTATTATTTTTTAAAAAGAAAATATTATTTCAAAAATAAATAAATAACTAATTTGGTTATTGGAATTTAAAGAAATAAATTTTTTATTCATAGTTTGAAATTTTGGGATATTATTTATGTAGGAAATTGTAAATATGCTTGAATCTGAAGGCCAAAAAATTCATCTCCCACCTCATTTTCATAATAAAAACATATGTGAAAAAATACCACATTTTTAATTCCATATAATATAACTTGTGTAGTCCCAAAATATTGTATCCAGAAGAAATAGAAAAATAAATTTATTAGGATGAATTCCTCTTGAAAAAATAAGAGAAGATACTTTGTATTTGGATAGTGGGTTCTCCAAAAACATGTTTAGTGATACTATTAATTTCAATCATGCCAGAGATTTTGATGGGGGCATGTCACTTTTTGATGTCACTGCAAAAGTAAATATACTAGTGTTGTTAAAATAGTTTTATCACACTCATCCCTTATTAATGATGTATCATTTTCCAGTGTATTGAAGCATAATTTACACTGAATTAGTTAAATATGTGATAGTGTATAATGCATTGATCCCATAAGCCTAGTGTCAATTCATTATTTTAATAAATTTGAATGAATACAAGGAATCAAGTCATGATGTAACAATCAACTTAGTAGTCTTTGAGGATAGATCACAAATATTAACAATAAGTTACAATTTCCAACAAAAAATACAACATAGATAAAACTTCGATAATTAAAATATTCTCTAAGGTTAAACCTACATATAAAGCATTATACACTTCATGGAATCCTTGGAAAATAAAACATAAGTAAGGGGTGACCTCCGATGCTCAGTTAGGATAAATTATATTGCAGAAGCTATCATAAATAATCATATAATTTTATGGAAAGGTATAAAATTGATGCACAAGTGTAACGACCCAAAAGTTTTGAAGAGTATATTAACTTACTCATAACAATTTAATAGAGATATTAATGGTTAATGTTGAAAGAGGAGTTAATGGCTTCATCCAGTAGACTCAAACCATATGAATCCCACTTATCAGAGCTTGGGAAGGAGGTGGCATCTTTGGGCTTCCCTTTGGACCAAGCCCAAGCCGAACTCCAGCGTGTCAAGATTGAAAGGAGATGCCTACAAGAGAAGTTCAAGTTAGTATAGATTACTACTAGGGAAATGTTATCTTAACCTCCATCAAATTCTCTCACCAAAGAACACCTTACACTTAGGTCATATGCTGGTGTTATAAGGGGCTATGTGACGAGACCGTAGCTTCTTTGTGTAATCCTTTGGGATAATTAAATTGAGATTTCTTCCATTAATGAAGTTTATGAATTTTCAAATTTCCAGATAAATATAGTATGCATATTTTTTATGAATTTTGAAAAAAATGATATTTTAAAATATTTATGGAAACCATAAATAATTAATGATGTGTAATTATTTTCAAAAAATGTTCTTCTTAAAAGTGTTCAGTATAGAATTTGGAGTTTAATAAGATCAACTTATTTTTTGATGAATATTAAATTATGAATAGTGATTTTACATTTATTATTAGTAATGTGACCAAATTTATTAGTAATATCACTTAAATAATGTTTGAAAATAATTTAGACACCTTGATTATGTAATGTGATTCAACAAAATGGTTAAATAACGATTTTATAAATTATTAATCAAGTATTAGTTTTTTCGAGTGAATAGTGTTTTTCATTTAAAAATTTATTTAAAAATATTTAGAAAATTATATTTATAAAATGTACTTTATTTTTTAACTCGGGGAATCAATATTATGTTATGGTAATTTTTGGGGATTTTTCTAACAAAAATGAATTTTCGATGAATAGTGAAAATACTGTTTTTAAGTTACGTGTGTTTAATGACATCATTAAATGATGTATTAAGTATGTAATCAATATGGTCGACTAATGAATAGTAAGATAAGTTTTTAGGTGTCCCAAGTGGCCAATACCATGGGAAAATACCATGGGCTAGCCCATGGTTTTTTCAAAACCACCAATGAGGTGTCCCTTGACCATTAATGTCTTGTCCCCTCATTTTCCATATAAATTCCAAGCCATCCTCTCATCCATTCGACTCCAAAATCATCCTCAACGAAGTTATGGTCTCCTTACCTCCATTTAGTCCTCCCAAGGTTCCCTTTAGCCTCTCAAGGTCCCAACCTTTTATTTTTAAGAGTTACGTTTAAGGTAAGGGATCCGACCTCTCTCTTTCTTTTCAAGAAATATATTTTATGACATTTATTTTATACTTCGTGTTATTATGTTGTATGATGTTATTTTAAATTAATCTTACTTCCATTTTCATGTTCATATGATGAGATACCCCCTCTTTCTCTCATCAATTCGTTTTATGAATGTTTTAGTGGTGCTGTTAGGCTGCCGAATTTTTAAGGGATTCTTTCACCATTCTCATTTTTCAAAGTTCTAATTTCATGTCAAGTCTTTCAAGTTACTTTTTATTATATTGGGGTATTATCTCTATATATATCATACTTAACTTTTTTGTTCATATGAGGAGATACCCTATTTGATCTCGTCAATTCATTTTTGTTGAAGTTTAAGTGACGCCGTTAGGCTGCCGAATTTTCATAAGAGAAGTCTAATTTTTTCCTTCCTTCCATGTTTTTCATTTCAAATGGTATGTCCTTAAAATTTCGTTACCATGTTCACATATCCTTTATATTATGTACCTCTATAGTTTTATGGGTCATTTATGAATGTTTGACCCATTTCCCCTCTCTTTTCAATGTTTTCTAAAACCCCAAAACATAGTCGTTATGCTGCAGAATTTCTGTCTCAAAATGTCTCTCCCTTTTTCTAAAGTTATTTTATTTTATTAAGTGAATACTCAATGATCTATCTTATATAGGGGTATTCACATATATACCGAGTTTTTCTATTTTAAATTCTGGTATTTACATACATGAGACCCTCTTTCCCTTTTTGTGGGTTTAAAGTGACATAAAGATCATGTCTTTAAAGCAGTTTTTAAACGTTATGATTATGAAATGAAACCCATTTCTTTTATGCTATATGGGTTGTTTATGAAAGGATTGATGATGATATATGTGGATCACATGATAATAAATACATTTCAAGGGTGCGCCCTGATAGTGCTCTAATTCATTGGGTAAAGACTTAAACTCTAGAGATGAATATTTTTAACGACACCTTGGTAAATAACCTTGGTAATTTTTAATTACACCTTGGGGATGGACCTTGGTGAAACAGAAATGTTTGTCAATATTAAATGTTTTAGGCACATCTTCAAGTTATGAATGACGTTATTTTTATTATGATATTCATTATGATTTCTTTCTCATGCCTTAAAATTCATTTCATGACCTTATTGAAGTTTCTCAAGTTCACATGTAAAATGTTTCTCTTGTTTCCCTTACTGGGCCTTCTGCTCACCCTTTCTTTTGATGTATGTCCCCAGGTTATGAGATGAAGTAATTCACCTAGGATAAACCTAAGGATAATCCTTTCAAGTGTTTAAGAAGAATTTTTTATGTTGTTTTCATGTATTATGTTCCTGGTTTCCAAGAAACTAAACCTTGAAGATCCTCAGTTTTGTGTAATGTAATGAAAGTTTATGTTATAAAATGGCGGGACTACATAACAAGCCCTTTAAACATAAACATCAGCATAATATGGAAAATATGTGGATATTATACTAGTCGATTAATTACATGTAACATTAATAACTAATCCCAAAATTATAGAATGCGTGATATTAGACATTTAAACCACAAAGTCATGGCCTTTTTCCAAGACCCTAAATATAAATTTTTTCAAAGCCTTATGCCAAGACACTAGTTTGTCTCATGAGACCTACTGATTCATCAATGGGCTATATCGGGCCCTAGCTATAACTTACTAAGTCTGATTCATTCCTCATATGAAAATTTTGAATCATAACATAAAATTTTGTATTAAAACTAGCATATGAAATGTCAACACATTAACCATAAACCATGAATCATATAAAAATATCCCATCCATAGTCAAACATATCATAAATCATTTAATACAACATAGAATATTGTATTATAATATATCAACATCAATCATGAATAATATCCAGTAAAGGATGTTGACAAAGTTGAAAATGATCAATAAACTATTTGAGAGACATATCTTTTCTTGTGAAATCATTGAAAAGTCACACATTTGTAAAGCAAGAAATTTTAAATATTTTTTTTGAATCAAAGAGTCCAATACCACTTTTAATCTTTTGAATGGAATTAACCATTTAAAACAGTCATGTCCATATAAATAAATCAATAAAATCATTTTGAAAACATGGAAATTAATTAAAATTATTTTGAAAAATAAATCATTAAAACATTTAAAATGGTGATACATCAAAATATTAAAATCCAAAAAAATAAAATATTCCTTTTGAAATAATTTTTATGAAACATGAATGAGGATGATAAACATATCTCAGTAAATACTGACATGTAAAAAATCTCAGATAATAATGAGATTGAGGAATTAACCCTGACCTTGAACCTTATTTTAGTCAAGGGTACGTTTAGCCTCATGTATAATGATCATCGTATGTTATTAAATTATACCGAATCCATATTAATACTTTATATATAATATATGATTCATTTATATCTTTATACTACCCATTTAATAATAATTTCTAGGATAAAATATCATTTCGAATAATAAATGCTTCCTTTATCGTACACGTTTTAACAATCTATTCTTGATCATATCACTTACATCGTGATTTACATACATCCAGAATATAAAAACATATTTATATATCATATATATTCAGAATATAAATATTTATAATAGATATATATCTAAAATGGAAACACCATTAATGGAGACGGTAGTCCGTACGTACACATCAACGTTGTTTATGTTTTCTTATCGTATAGTATGGAAGTTAGTAGATGAAATATATTTATCTACATAAATATATATTATTCCAATTGAAATATTATTTCATATATATCATAATTAATCAATATATATATATATATATTAATTCTTGAGTGGTGATCATTGAAGATGAATCTAATCACGTTGTGGAGACGAAAAGTGGTACGTATGTACGAGCGGCAATATCATTCTATCCACTGTAAAGAGGTGTTTAATTGGAAGGAATATTATAAATACATAATAATTACCATTATATATTCATTATTTAAATTTATTATACTCATTATTATACCCATCCAAATTATTTATTATTGACTAACAAACTACACCACGACGTGGAGACGGTAAGTCATATGTACGGACATATGGAGACTTTTTCATTCATATGATGGATAGAATAATGAATATAGATTTAACATATTTGTAATAACATATAAGTATTTATAAGGTATTAGATTTATTATTTTATTATGGAAATAAAGAAGAAATAGGAGGTGGAAGATGAAGAAAAGAACGTTGAGAAAGGCGGGGATATAATTACCTCTTCTTCGAGTGATTCATTTTGATTTTAATAAAAGGTCTTGTTAGGATGGATTTATGATCAAATTAAGGCATCTAGAATGGAGTGAGAATATTTGGGAGGATATTTTAGCATGGTTTGGCTAATCCAAATGGCCTTGTAGGTGTGAATTTAAGAGAAGGGGAAATACCCTTTTATAAGAGAGGTGAGAGGCACTTTAGGAAGAGCTTGAAATATTAATTTATTATAAAATAATTTTTAGTTACTAATATCTCAAAATGGACTTATATAGATAATAATGTGGTTATGGGTCTAAATTATTTCAACATATATGGTTTTTACAAGTATTGCTCACCATATAAACCTTATCTTTTAGATTTAACTATTAGTTTAGTAGTTTAACATTTTCCATGTCCTCTTCTATTTTTTATTACATGGTTAATAAAAATAATATAAAATTAAAATAGAACCACAAGTAGTTAATTAAAGAAAATATATAACCTTAATTAGGACATTTTTTCAAATAATATATTTTTAGGAATATTATATCATCTAATAAAATTGTATTTTTTTTGAAAAACTCATTTATGTCAATTTTGACACTATTTAGTATTTGGTTTTTGTGAAAGTCGTCACAACTTGATTACATAATGAAATAAATTGAATCAACCCTAACATGTCATATTCACATATAAAATTCATGGATGGAATGAAATCATTAAAATTATATTTATTTTAATATTTATAATATCCTTTATTTTATTCTTTCATTAATAAGGAAAATATTGAATCATTATTGTGGAAAACAGAAATATATTTATTTAATTTATACAAATTATAAATAAAATTCCATGACGTATTAAATATTTTTATCTTTATAATTAAAATTTATTGTAAAAAATATCAATTATATAACTCCATCTTAAAATTGTTTTACTAAAATATATATGTTTATGTTAAATTTTTCTGAACTTTAAATAAAATTTTATAAATTTTCTTTTTCACTTACAAGTGGATCCATGGGGTCCCAAAATGGACCCAAGGATTCCCATGGTCAGTAATGTATCACAATATAGGACTAGAAAAAATGCCAGGGAAATTTATTATTATTATATTATTATTTTTCACCCTTATTAACTGGATTTACCCATTAACCATGGTAAATTAAATATTTAAAGAAGCTTCTATTCAAAATGTCTAAAAAAAGTTACCTATTTACAAAATTTGGACCTCATTATTAAAAATATGGAATCCATTTTTCTAAATTCAAAACACAAAATTTCTAGAAATTAATTTAAAACTAATTCTCATTGTTAAAACCAAAAAGCAGGTTTTTTAAAAGTAAAAACGATTAAAAGATTAACATGTCTTTATGTACAATTTAAATATGAAATTAAATCCAATGAACTAAATTATATTAAATTATAAAAACATAATATAATGATACTTTAAACCAATCAAATGTATAATTTGACACTATAGATCATTTTTATTAAAAAATTTGTTTAAAATTAAAATTTAGAATTTTCACATCTCATCAAAATATTAAACGTATCAGAAAAGTACAAAAAATTCACCCTAACATAATTTGGAAATTTCAAAATAAAAAATAAAGTATATTGTTAAAAAATTAAATTTTTAAGACTGTCTAAAATTATTTTTTTTATTTTTCATAAAAGGAGATAAAAATTATTTCTTCTATGAAAATAGTTTCTCAAAACATATAAATATTTTAACAATAGATATAAATTTATTTATAATTTTTTTTTATTTATGTGAAAAAATTATAAATAAAATTTAAAATTTATTTGTTATTATTCATATAAATTAATTAACTGATAAATAAATATATCTTTTAAATAATTATAATATTAAAGTGTTGTTTCACATAAAATTAATCTTTCATATAAGGCAATCTATGTCGGTGTTGCGCGTAATATAAGCTATTAAATATTTTTAAACAAATAACGTTCTATGATATATTGGAGAGCTACATAGTGATTTTAAAATTCATCTTAGATATTACTCTCAAATAGATTTTAGTTATAATAGAAATATTTGATTTAACATGTATTATTATGAATATATATATATATATATATTACATTTAAAATCTATTTCATGTAAAAATGTTTACTTTTTAAGTGAAAAGGACAAGGAATCATGAATTTTTATTGTTAATGTATTTATCAAATTCACTCATTTATAAAGCACAAAAAAACATACTAGTATGATATTTTAAAAAAAATTATATTCCAATGATTTATCAATTTCAAACAATTATATCATAAAAATAATTGTAAATATACTATAAAAATTAAAATGTTTGTTTCTTAAAATAAATGCATAAATCTAGTATAGCATGAAATTGTTTTACTAACTCATGTTTTTAGTATTGAAGGTAAATATTAAACCATTTTAATTATTGATGAATCTATAAACATTACTTGGTTTTTCATCTTTTATATTGATAATGGGGATTATATTGTTTATTAAAACATTTCATAGAATGTAAATAATAAAAAAGGATATAGTATAGTTTACTTTAGAAGTGACCAAGATGGGGGTTTTATATTAATGAATTTTATTAGTTTTTTCTTCTTCTCAAGGTTATCAACAATCCTTCTCTACACTTACAACACAATAAAAGTGGGGTTATCAAATGATTAAATAGTTCCATATAATAATTTTATAGGAACCTATTAAATGTTTTTAACATATCGTAATTAATTTATCTTGTGGAATAAAATATGTTTTTATATATTTATTTGAGTTCTCATATGTCCCATTACATGAATAACCCAAAAGTTTATTTAGAATAAAAATATTTATAAATATGGATTAATTGATATTTTTGGTTGTAAATATTATATCCATAATACCATGTATAATATAAAAATGATTGAACACAAATAAAATGATGGTATTATTTTTGGGACTCAAACTCATGTAATCAATTATAAGTCTTCAATAATTGGTGTAATACCATTGAACTGTAAAAAATCAAAAATCTTATGAGAATCATCTGAAATCAAATTCCCAATATGATGATTTTTTTATCCCACATACATGAAAATTTCAAAAAAAATATTCTATTTTTATTGAATATATTCAAGATCCAGATTAATACTTATTTTTAAAAATCATGGGTTCAATCCAAATACCTTCTCTGATAAAATGTTACCAATGGTTTTCAATTCCATAATTATACTACATGTTCAATATAAAATGAGGATGAACATTATGATTTTATTAATAAATATAATCCTCAATTAGATAATGAGTCTATTAATGATGATAATTAAAACATTCCATGAAAGAGGTGTTACCCAAATTTAAAATGAAAAATATTTGGTCTCTTTTTGAATGACCTGATAATCATCATATTATTAGAAGAATGGTTTTCATAATATAAATCATGAAGATAATGGAATTTCTCTATTCAATAAGGATATACTTGTATTAAAATTCAACAAAAAAATTATTGGACAAGGGGAAACATTTTCACCCATTCCAAAATAGATTCCATTAGATTCACTTAAGATTTCACATGTCATTTTTTATTTAAACCTTTTAAAATTGGTGTTAAATGATCATATTGACATGTTTTTATTTTCAAAAACTTTTTAATGGTTCATCTACTTGGATTTGAGTGCACTAAATTTTCATATCTTGTTTTCATTTTAACTAAACGACTTTAAAATTTAAAATATCCCAATATTCTTTTTTGGAAAGGATAACTAAATTAAAATTATCAAATGATTTCAGAATGAAAAATTGTTTTCATATATATTTATCCACAAATTTAAAATTCATTATTAATTTTTTAAATTTATATTAATATCTTTTTTACCTTTAATAATTATTCTCTCAATAATGAATTTCTCAATTTATTGAATTAAATCAGCGAAATGTGTTTTATGGGAGAATTCAATTTAAGTAACTTCCTAAAGAAACCTCTTTTTAACATATATTCATTTTTTATTATGATTTTAGAGGATATAAAATAGATAGAGAATGCACTAGGTTTCCCTTAAATCTATTATAAGAATAAATTTACTCTTGGAGTAGTAATATGAAAATCTGTGTTTTTCTATTGATAATGCATAATATGTAGTCATGAGAGTTGTTAAGATCAAATTAAATAAATTAAAGACACTTTATGAGACATTGGGATAAAATATTCTCAAGTCTCAATCATCTGTGGAAACAATACTATATATCTTAAACATAATATTAATATTTAACCCTTGTAGGGTCATAAAAAATCCGCAAAGGATTGGGAAAATGTATAGAATACTCAAAGATGGTGAAGGACGAACCGGTCTACAAGCCGGTCTAATGTATCGGTGCACAACCGGTTCTGTGAAGCGTCCCTCCTCCACAGACCGTCGTTGTTCGTGAAACCGAGGCGGAGATGCTCCGCGGTCGTGAGGCAGGACAGGCTCTAACACTGTTCACCATTCCGGACCACCCCAGCCGCCAGCCGCGTCAACCTACCCAAACCGCCTCCAGTGTCGTTCGTGAAATGGATGCGGAGCCCTTTGCGGCCACGAAGCACTCCCCGAGTTTGGTTCGCAGAGGAGGAGTGTTTAATGCCCTATAATTTATGGATTGACCAAGTCATCAGTAATTCGGGATTTTGGTCATGGGCCTCTGCAAAAGGCACCATATGGCCCCAATAGATCACTTTTCCTCCCCTCTATAAAAGGATACCGAGGGAGGTGGAAAAGAAGGGATGAAGAAGAGGATACGTAGAGGAGATCGATCGGATTTAGGTGGAAGGAGTTTAGGATTTTGCAAAGAGTGAAGTTTCAATTCGCAAACCAGAGGAGGTATGAAGCTGCAAATGAATTAATAAGGAATTAAAAATGAATAACTTGGTGAACTACGGAATAAAAATAAGAAGACCACAAACCATGGCCCCTCTATAGATGCACTATCCATGGTCCAGGGAGTTTATGCCCCATTTCCGATCTGTTGCACCGCGTAGCACCCTCCTTTGCGGGCGAAGCCCCGACCGATGAATCTCTAACCGGCACCACCCTTGGACGCCACTACTCGCGTGGACCCCTCCACATACCAACCTTGTATACGGGCCGAGCCCGAAGCCGCGAACCCTCTGGGCTTGTGGGATTCCAGTCAGTTCACGGACCCTCCTGGTTCACGGACATCCTCTCAGTCCACAGACCCTCATGGTTCGCGGATGACCACTCAGTCTGCAGGCCACTCTGGCTCGTGGACGGCTTCACTAGAAACATTGCACCTCCCTACGTAAAGGGATCCACCCCTCATACACCCGTGTGGCCTGAAAAAAACTTCATAGTTCCAATTCCCATGTCCAGACTGAATCATTCCAATTCCAATCTGTCCGGATCCTTCACAACCTCTTCATTGGCCCATTCATTGGCCCTGAGTCGAGGCCTCCATCGGATCCACCAGACCCGTGTGATGTAACACTCAGGCGCATCAGCGCGCCTTTTTGAGTTCACATACCCACGGTAAACATGGGATAAGGGTTTTCCCCAACCCTTGAGTAGATTCCCGAAACATTCCTAGGTTCACATTCCCACGGTAATGCGGAGTCTGAGCTCAGGATCCCCCTTTCTGACCCTCCACTTGTTGGGGCTGGGGTACTTCTCCCTTCTTCGGAGGTTAGTAAAATACCTATCATAAGGAATTCCCCATGCACCTCGGTACTTCCCAGGGAATAAGAGAGGTGATGGGAACATGAGCACCCCTTTCCCTCTCCCGATGCACTTTGTCTCCATGGGCATCCATCTCCGAGTAAGCCCCAACATTATGGGCCGACCTCATGCGTAAGCCCCACTCCACTTCTCACGGACGCACCTTTTGTGATTTGATCTTCTGGTCCCTACCACCTCTTTGTTCTCACACCGAGCATTACACACATGGGCTTAGTGTAAGCATCGACCGTGACATCCTTTTATGGGCCTCCTCAGAGTGTAAGCCCCAATCCATCGCTCTGGGCTGCCTCAGAGCGTATGTCCCAAGCCAATGAAAACTATGAGGAATTTGATTCCCTACCATAGGGATACGTAGGAATCCTCTTTGAGGTTCAAGAACGAGCACCAACAGACCCCCTGGTCACCCTTCACGTCGGTTCTCCGACGCTCTCATTCGAACTACGTGGACATTCATCCCTGTTTCCTAGGTAGGGTATGTAGGAAGCCTCCTTGTGGTTCAAGCCCAACAACCAGTCGATTCGACTATCTTCACATCGGTTCAACGCACCACTCCTAGTACCGCCTGAATGAGTCCCGACTCCTCGGGGTCATTAATCCAACAAGGGATGGTAAACCTTGGGCATAACTGATTCTAAACCCCTACGTTCAGCTGACCATTTCCAACCAAGAGAAATCCGTGGATACTATTCTTGGGAATAAACCAAAGATTTGCGAACATATGAATACGCCTTAAATCTAAAAGAGAGTCCTGGAACAGGCAATAATTCTCTCCAAAAGGGTGCGATGAGCCTGAATTCCCATCCTCTCGACCAATGTGAGTTCTTATGCATCGCTGGCCAAACCATCCAGTGAATGTCTGCCTTTGGAAAGCAGATCAACGTATCATTGGATACGGAGCCGTTGGGAATTTCGAGACCAACCCAAAACAAAAAATGGTGAACCCGACATGAATCATTAAACAAGCATGACAGATTTAACCTAATCCCACCCTGTTCCCCCTCTTACTCACAAGGAGGGCCAAGAAAGTTCATTAATTACCCATGGGATCATGAGATGCTGCTTTGATGAGTTTTCTGTTTTTATTTGTTAAATTTTTTTATAGCTACTATACAGAACTCCCTTCGATCCAATGGTGTCACGAAGGAACTCGCAAGTGAGCACTTCAGGCTACGTGATGACCGACCATCCTCACCAATGGAGGACCCCATCACCCACCCAGCATCTTCAACGCTGGGTCTTGGACGTGCCGATCAGAGAGTACCACGTGAACGGTACTCTGCCAATGGTGGAGGCAGCCATGCACGCCCTACAATCTTCCAGAACTATACGGTATCCTGCCCAGTAGTGGCCTCAAAGGCAGATCAAGATATCCCCTATTGCTATCTCCAACCATTTCGGGAGTCTATCCCTAGAACGAGACAATGTGTACCCCCCTTATCGTAGGGAGGCAGATGAGGTCGGTGTTGAGGAATTCATCCCTGCTGAACGGGGGATCCACTCTAATGCCCCCACTGGAAGACATCAACACAGTCACGCCATGACTCAGCATCTTCATGATCAGGAGGATGTAGCCCCAAGTATTCAGGCCCATGCTCCCCGAGCTCCGGCCCCTCGGACTGCCCGATGAGGGCGGAAAACGTACAATCAGAGAACATTCATCACCTTGGTCCTTGAGGAGGAGATCCACTGCCCAGCGATGGAAATGTACCAGGAACAGGAACCTACACCTGTTCACTCCTCCCAAGCTCGTCGTCCAGACATGGCGGCATCATACGAGCCGGAGTGTATCCCCACCAAGCTCCATCAGGCCCATCACTCACGCAGAACGGCCCTTACCCGGCAGGCACCTCTCCCTGCCGAGGGTCGTGAAGCCCACCAGCTTGACGTGGTGGCGACCCGGTGCCTGCAAGACCAGCTCTTGGTAGATTCTTCTGACACCCGCCATCCTGACATGGTGGCGATCAACAAATCCCGCCACCCAGATGTGGCGGAAATTAATAGGGGGACACGTCTCCTCGCCAATACGGTAACCGACTTGATACAGTGGGAAACCAATAAATGTAGGGCAGCCCATGCGAATGCAAGTAAAGTCTACCACCCCGATGTGGCGGCCAATGGAGAGATAAATTGGCATATCCCGATAAAAGGAATTCTTCGTTCACCTGCCCCGACATAGGATAATTGTCAGTACTGACTGACCATTTGAGGAACGGAGCGGGATATTCCTATTCCGATACCGGAATGGGCCTTTATACCTGTTCCAGCCAAAGATATCTCTCTACATATCCTGGAAATGATGGAGGAGAAGGTATTGATCCCAGATCATATCTTGCAGACTTGAAAGTATATAATTGCATCAGCAGAAACATCAAGGACTCGGGCTCGTGAGCCAATCTACCCAATTGAGGTGAGTCATCTAAGAGACAAGATAGCCACCTCAAAGAAGATATACATCCCTTCTCCCACCCATGAGGGTCACCGACCATATTCTGCAATGCAAGGGCAATCAGATCGAGCAGCTTCACTCATTCCAACTAGGGGACACCCATCCATCACAGTGGATGCTCCAGAGCAGGCATATATCCCTGATAAAAGTCAAGATGTTCGTCGGTGTATCCCAACAACATCACATGACCCAATAAGACAGGGAACCAAAGGTGAAGGCCATTATCAACAGTAGACAGTCCCCGCTGCTCGCAAGAAAGCTCCCCTAACACACCGAAGGAAGCTGTAAAATAAAGAGTGGTTTCATGACTCCACTCTACTGGAAGATAGGGTTCCCAATGCCGCTAAGAACACATCACAGGCTCAAAACCCTGCCCACCGGTTACCATATTATGGGAGTGATAGTAGAAGTTGCGAAGGTCCTCCCCGCAATGTTTCTACCAGCAGCTCTGAAGGTCCTCTCCAGAGCAACCATGGGGGCCTCCCCCGCAGGCATATAACGATCGATCACAAGAGATCCTCTTTTGATGCAAGTCCTGGAAGCCCTCCACGTGACCAAAAGACTGATCAGTAAAAAGGTCTGATAATTCCTATGGTCCACCCTGAAGGTCCCACCCGAGGTATACACTGTAAACACTCTTCATGCAGTGGGACCAAATATTATGTTAGTAGTCCTCGCTGTCATAGTTGAAACTACGGAGTCCCTCCCCGCAGTGACGTCTCATCAAGACAAGAAGGTCCTTACTTTGTCTTGGACTTCCCTGAAGGTCCTCCCCAGGGGTAACGTTGCAATGAAACTCCTCGTAGCCGGACATCAGATCACGGTGGTAGTCCTCACCACCCTGATAACAGAGGTCCTCCCCATAGAGACATCAAGAAACCAGAAGGCCCTCCCCTTGTTGCGATACATTATAGAGGCCCTTCCCTAGGGTGTATCCCACATATATTATCCCTACAGCTGCTATAATGGTATTCCTCACCATTGCCGCAGCTGTGATGGTAGTCCATTCCATCACGACCGCCATTGTGAAGGTCCTCCCTGCATTGGCCCCAAGCAACAATAAGGTCCTCCCCTTGTCGCGGTGTGTCCTGAAGGTCCTCCCCAGGATGCAAATTGAACATCAAGCCATGATGGTCATCCTCACCAAGATGGTAGTTGTTGCAAAGGTCCTCCCCGTAACGATGCTACGCAGCCATAAGGTCCTCCCCTAACTGCGATACGCCTTAGAGGTCCTCCCCAGGGTGTACACTCCAAAATTCCTCTATATGGTGAAGCATCAAGCAGTAATGGTAGTCCTTACCATTACATCCGCCATTGCGATGGTCCTCCCTGCAATGACATAACATATTGACAGGAAGGTCCTCCCCATTCCGAATCAAGCATAGAAAAGCCCTCGTATGTAGAGGCACTCAGAAGGATGGGATCAATCATGTCTGATTCATAGTTAGTCTCCAACGTCATCCTTCTTTAATTGGGCGATGTTCCGGGGCTGCGTTCATCCTCTGAACGGCCTCAGAATCACCCACATAATCATTCAATACCTACCGGTCCCACTGCCTCTGACCACTCTATCTGTGAGCACCTCAGTTGGGACGACCAGGTAGAGGAGTCACTAGAAGGGGAGTATGCCGATATTCTATACCTGAGGAAACGACTGGACATGGATGATATACCAGTTATGTTTTGGCCCAGGACCACCTCTCAGTTTTACATACCCAGAGAGTTGTCGGAAGAATACGTGAATGGAATCTACCATAATATATGGACAACCCTCCACCAACTGAAATCAAGCTTCCTGCCCTATGACGGGTATGCAGACCACGTCAAGACAATAGGAGACCTCCTGCGTCACATCACCCTGGATGCTCTTCCTTCGGCACGGCAACAGCGACCCGAGAATCATAAAGGAAACATGGAGATATCCTGCCTCCGTGCGCTGCACCAGCTACGCCGCCTCATCAGTGACACTATAAAGGGAGTTCATACTAGGGGATGGGGGGAACATGGATCTATGCATTTTACTCCACTCCCCACCCATAAGAACCCATTTGGAATGGTGTCGGGCAACGTCATCACGTCAAGACGATGATCGAGTGGTCTCCCTGTTCAGGAAAGGCAACACGCCCCACAGAGTCAGGCCTTGTGTAGGTCCCAGAAGCGTCAGGCTTGATGGGAACAATCCATTCAAGATCTCCTGAATCAGGCCACCAAAAGCATACAACATGCCTCTATCCTAAGAGATGTCAATCAGCGATCTTTTACTTCCACCCCAGAAGCGATAAGTCCACATAAGAACTCGACACCAAACCCGGTTCACCCCCGAATGGGGGCATGCAAGATCAGGCAGGTGGACAATCAGAAGAGGAGGTTCACATCCTATCCAATCATTTGAATCATCATCCCCTACGAGAGGAAGTGCCATTGTAAGGTCGCATCAAAGAACACTCTGTGTCACCCTTCGTCATGAAGTCCAAGGCAATCCCTGGTCATGAAAGGGAAGGCCAGCGGAAGACGGGGAGATCAACTTCCTGTTTGTAAGATGACATCTTCTCCGCCCCGCCATATGCATCTACCAATGTCATAGATGTTAACCCCACGAATGGCACCAGAGATGCTACAAATCCGGATGGACCGGGAGACAATGGTCCCGGTCAGGCTGTGACTTACAATGAACCCCCAGGTGTGCACACCCGGAACCAGATGGATTCCCTAAATATGGATGTCCTTCCATCAAATCCTCCTCCACCTACCCAGTGAACTTCCAATAAGGGTAAGAATAAAGGACTGGTTACCATTAACCCACCTTATTCTCTCGACAAAGATGAGCCACTCACGCTCGAAGAGAGATTCGCTCGACAGGAATAGGAGATGAATGAATTGAGGCGGATTTACACCAAGCTAATATAGAGGAACTACCATATTGAAAGTGTGTCCTAGGAAGATCCACATCATGCACTCCCAGTAAGTGCACCTCAAAGACTAAGGTTTTCCCTGGAAAACGAAACACGGTCAGGGCTCCCATCCAATGAGGCACCCGACCCATCCAACTACCTAAACGTAGATTCGGATGAATACCAAGACTTACCTCCACACAAAAAAAACCTGAGGGGGTACACCTGAACCCTCTGAAGGTGAAACAAATGGCACACACAACCCTGGTGCCGGCAAATCCGGATCCTCAACCAATGCCTCGGGCTACGCCTGCCGAGGACCAGGCCCAGAAGGAAGTAATCCAGGGTCTCAGCAACACCATTGAGACACTAACAGCAAGATTGGAAGTGATGGAAGGTCGAGGCGCCCCGATACAGCTGGATCGGAAACCTTTCCTAGATTGGGTTACCAACACACCACCTCCACCCAATTTTGGGAGCCATGTATTCCCTATTTTCAACGGGTCAAGCGATCCGGAACAACATTTGATGCACTACGTGTCTTATTGAGACCCTATGATGGGGAATCTGGAACAGCAAGAAGTAGTAAAACACAGATTCTTCATATGGACATTGCAAGGATCTGCCTTCATCTTGTATTCGAGTCTGCTAGCCCAGAAAATAAAGAGCTAGGAGGACCTTTGGCAGCAGTTCTTGTTCCACTTCAGCTCAATGATGCCTAAAACAATGTCCAGCGACATCATGAAATGAAATCAGAGGGAGAACGAGAGGGTCTCAGAATTCTTCTCCATATGAAAGAGTCTGAACTATTCCCTTAGCAGGCCAATGCCTCAAAATGAGATGCTAGACATATGCATCGATATTCTTCGAGTTGAGCTGCGAACACCACTCATACCAGTGGAGTGCACCAATGGATTTCTCCATACCTCGGCCATTGCCCATAGAATTGAGGACTCCCTGAATTGGACTAATTTGAAGTCCCAAATAGCCTCGCAGGCTCTTATAAAAAGATCCCCTAGAGTTGAAGTGTCCGCTGTCACACTCAATCTGGGCCCTGTGCTCGCTCCACCGCTCAAGCCTCCACCAAATCATCAAGGGCCTCCTTCATATCAGTGGCCACCTCCGCCTAAACGGAACGACCAGAGAGGAATGAAGACAAACCAGTTTGAGGAAGGAAGACAAAATTTATACTAGTTCCTATACAATCAAGTCTGCTGCTACTTAATTTCCACTATGAATTGCAACTTGATCCGCCTCCCGGAGCCAAGGTACCTGAAGAAGTCGGCCACGATGAAATGCCAGATTACTTCCCCTACAATTGAATGTTGGGACATAGTATCCGAGAATTCTTCTTCTTCAATGACCTCCTGTATAACATGGAAGAATCCAGAGAGGTCGAGCTGGGACCACCCCCAGCACATGTGGCATGTATCTCTACCACCGACTCTGACAAAGAGAACGGGTGTCAGAAAGTCACCAGCAAGCAGTGGCATAAATTCAGTGACTGGATGACTCGGAAGACTATCAAATGATCCCAGGGCATACTCTGAGCTCAGCTACAGTAGCCAGTGTTGCTGCCAACAGTCCCTAACATCGCAAAGCCGACAACATCGACCTCATAATCCTCCATGAGCTGGTCATCCGGGCGTAATCGAAGAAGGAAGAAACAATCGCAAGAGGAGAAGTCTGTAATGGGTCCAAAGCTAGTCCTGACCCTAGAAGATTATATGCTCCCGAATTTGGCTCCACGGGCTCCGACCCACCAAACGGCACCATCATGGGAAACCGACCAGGTTGTCTTGTCAGAGGATAAAAAAAATCTTTGGTTTTATTAACGTCATCCATCTCATGGAATCGACCCCTAACGAAGGGTATGGTTATGAACCCAAGTTCCCTGCACGAGGAGCCAGGAAGAGGAATCGTAGAGGTAAGGGATACCAGGGGAGGCGCAGTCGTGGCCGAAACTAACCTTACAGTTGGAAACCGGCCCAAACCATTAATATCATGGAAACCCGAGGGTGAGCCCTTCAAAGGACTTATCAAGAGAAAGAACATCCCTCCAAATCCACAAGTGACAACCCTGGCCCCGTTATTCTACGTTACCCATAAGAGGAGGAGCAAGTGTCTAGACTCCAAGTGCACACAAATAGACTGGCCGGGCCAAGTCCTCAAAACAGAGGAACACTATCGATATCTAACCCCACGGCCGACCCCTCCTCGTCAAATGCTCCAGCACCCAAAGCACCCGCTAAGACTCTCCCGCCAACAGAGAAGTGTCAGCTTCTAGATCAGAAATACGATATCCTTAAACATCTGAAATCGGTACGAGCCAAGATATCAATCCTCGATTCCCTATGTCTATCAGCAGACCTCAGGGAGGCGCTTATAGAAGCTTTGATCAGCCCCCAAGAGTTTCAAGTCGAGGAAGCTGCTATCGAGATTTACCGGACGGATACTGTCCCGACTAAATGGAATGTAGTGAATTTCTTCACCGATCAAAATGAAGATGCCATCATATAAGGACACATCAGACTACTATATGTGTCCGAAACACTGAATGGTATTGAGATCTAGAATGTCATTATAGACAATTTCTCTGGAGTAAACCTCCTTCCCCTACGGACACTCTGAAATATGGGCTATAGTGAGGATGATCTAATACCCTTGGCCACAACTCTGTTGGGTTTCGACAAGAGCGAGTAGAAACCAATGCGAAAAAATAAGCTAAAGTCCCATTTTGGTTATCTGGTGGCCTACACGGAATTCCTGGTGGTCTGGCAGAGCACATCATTCAATGCCCTACTAGGAAGGTTGTGGCTCCAAAAGCACATGGATGTTCCATCATCCTACCATCAGTGTATCAAGTACTACGTCAATGGACAAGGTGGAACATTTCACACTGACAAGGCCCCTTTCGAGCTCTCCGAGTCACATTACATTGACACTGGGTTCTATGAGGAAAAGAAAAATAAGCCTTTAGTTGATGGTGTCGACTGGATCCCCACCGCAAATGGCCTGGAAATGGTTCCTGATGACCCCCTCAGGCATCTTGGAAGAGATTATGTCCTGCCCATCAACCATGTTAAAAGTAGGAGATTCAGTCTAGAGATGCACTCAAATGTCCTCATGACTTCAACCATAACGGACGAGTGTGAAAATGTGGGGACATCCACTGACCCTCAATCTAGGAATGAAAACTCGAGTAAGGACACCCACGACACCCCACCTACGGACTCCCAAGATCCCATGTTAGGAGCTCTCTCCTCGTCGGATCAAGAAGATAAGGATTTGGGAGAAGAAGAGGTAGAATATCTCAGGGATTCACCACCTGAATTTGAGGAAGGTATCTCCACCACTGTGGACGAGCTCAGGAAAAATAATAGTGGTTACCGAGGAAGACCTGAGGCCCACTCTCGTTAGTGCAACCATGTATCTCGAAGAGCACAAGGTATATATCGCCTTCATAAGGCAAAATCGAGATGTTTTTGGTTTGGAACTACACAGAAATGCCGAGACTTGACCTGAAGTGGCGATACACCACTTGGGTCTTCCGGAAGACCACCGGGGCTAAAAACAGGCCACCAGAAGGACACATCCCTCACATGCCGCCAAAATAGAGGGTGAAGTTGATAACTCAATAACACAGGCATCATTCGGGAGTTCTAGTACCCCATCTAGTTGGCCAATATCATCTCTATCAAGAAAAAGAACAGACAAATCCATGTCTGCATTGATTTCAGAGATCTCAATCGACATTGTCCGAAAGATTTTTCCCAGTCGCGGTCACTGAGTTATTAATCGATGCAATGGCCGGGTATGAGGCTCTATCCTTCATGGATGGCTATTCGTGGTAAAACCAAATCAAGATGGCCCCAGAATATGAAGAATCCACTGACTTTAGGGCCCTTCAAGGGGTATTTTGTTATAGGTTCATGCCATTTGTTATGAAGAACGCTGGCGCCACATATCAGCGTGCCATGCATCAGATATTTAAACCGTTCCTGGGAAATTCATTAATTGTTACGTGGATGGCCTAGTGGTCAAGTCCAAACAGCGCTCAGATCACCTATCAGAACATGGGACCGTCTTCACAAAACTCTGAAAGTACAGCATGAAGATGAACACCTTGAAATGCACCTTCAGGGCTACCTCAGGGAAACTCCTTGGCTTCGTCAGACGCCATCGTGGAATCGAAGTTGACCTTGAGAAGACAAAGGCTATCATTGGCCTTCCACCTACCCACAACCTCACTAAGTTGAGATCATTCCAAGGGAACTTGGCTTATATTCGGGGATTCATATCCAACCTGGTAGGAAAATGTTTGCCCTTCACCAAGTTAATGGAGAAGGAGGTCACACACTAATGGTTGGATGACTGCCAAGAGGCATTCGACAACTTGAATAGGTACCTCTTAAGCCCACTGGTGCTCATGCCCCCGGTTGAAGGAAGACCTCTCATATTGTATGTGAAGGCCCTAGAATGGTCACTGGGAGCCTTCCTCACACAAAATAATGACGCCAGTAGCAAAAATAGTCTCTATTACCTCAGTCGAACCATGATTGATACTGAGACTCAATACTCAAATATCGATAAGAGTTGTTTGGCCTTGGTCTTCACAGTTCAAAAGATGTGACATTATCTGCAGCATCATGAAGTCTATTTGATCTCATAGAGTAACCCGCTCAAGTACATCCTCAGCCAAGCAATACTAACCGGGCGCCTATCCCGATGGCCAGTCATCCTGCAACAGTTTGACATCTGGTTTGTTCCTCAGAAGGCCATTAAGGGATAGGCATTAGCAGACTTTTTGGAAGAGCAAACCTCAGTGGGGAACACCATACCGGATGTTGAATTACCTTATGAAGACATCTTCGAGGATCAAGAGGAGCTCCCAATATTGGAAATGTACTTTGACGGTGCCTCCGGAAGCCCAAACGGGAAGAGGATGGAGGATCCGAGATTCAAAAAAGTGGATTTGGGAATAATACTCGTGTCCCCAGAAAAGGAAGTCTTTATATACTCCTTCTTCTTGTTATAGGGATGTACAAACAATGAAGTGGAATATCATGCTCTCCTTATAGGCTTGGAGCTCGCACTCCAGGCACAATTACTGCACCTTAAGGTAAAAGGTGACTCGGAGTTGGTCATCAAGAAATTCAATGGTGACTATGCTATTAAATAGGAGGAGTTGATCCCCATGTTTGACCATGTATGAGGGTTAATGGCGGAATTATCCAAAGAACCAACATTGACCTATATTCCCCAGTCTTAGAATGCTCAGGCTGATGCATTGTCCAACGCAGCCACAACCCTGGTTGACCCAGACCGGGATGAAACCGCCATTACTATTTCTCACCGCTGAAAGGTATTTCCATATGTTCAAACCAAGACAGAGGAAATATATGATGTCACTCCTATCCCCAAGCCATATGATCCCACCACCGGTTGGATGACCCCCATTGCAACCTACCTTCAACGGGGAGAACTTCCATCAGCCAAGTCTAAACGAGAGAAAATACGGAGAAGGGCAATCAACTTTGTCCTATATGGCGGCACGAGTCAGTAAGAGGTCCTCTACAAACGAGGCCTCGACAGAGTCCTCCTCAGATGTAGTGATGGAGATGAAACTGTTGCCTTCATGACTGGAGTTCATGCCGTTGTATGTGGAGCACATCATCCAGGCACCAAGATTTCCCATCAAGTTCAGAGGCTTGGGTACTACTAGCACACAGCGGCACGACACTACGAGCATTTTACCGCAAAATTCCACTCATGCCAGATTCATGAGAACTTCATTAACCAACCCCCGGAGTTACATCATCAAGCCAAGTACAGCTGGCCATTTTCCGTCTGGGGGATGGACTTCCTAGACGATATCCTCCCGCCACTGCAAAACAGCTTAAGTATATCCTCACAGAAACCAACTTCATTTCCAAATGGGCTGAAGCCATACCCCTCAAGGAATTCGGGGCAATAAGTATTCTCAGCTTTGTGAAGACCAATATAATTACAAGATTTGGTGTCCCTCATACCATACTGAAGGACAACGGCACCACATTCTGATATGTGGAATTAGAGAAACTATACCACGAGTATGGTATCAAGGCTAACCACTCATCCCGCTACCATGTGGCGGCCAATGGACAGATAGAGGCTTTCAACAAGACCATGTCCAAAATTCTCCAGAAAATGGTGGACAAATACAAGAATTCATGGTCTGATGAACTCCTCCATTCATTTCGGGCTTATTGAACCATAGTCTGCACTGCTACTTCGGCTACTCCGTAATCATTAGTATACAAAATAGAAGGGGTCTTTATAATTCAGCTCCAATTACCCTCGCTATTTGTTTCCATTTGTGATCAATTATCCAATGATGAGCAATCAAAAAAGAGGCTAGGTGAATTGGAATAGTTAGACGAGATGCAGCTTCACACATTGCACCATCTGAAAGTCTACCAGAACCGGATCGCACGAACCTTCAATAGAAAGGTTCGTCTTCAGTCATTATTGGAAGGAGAATTGGTATTGGTCCTCTGGATCCTAATGATACCTAAAAGGAAACCTCCAATGTTAGAGCCCAAATGGGAGGGACCATACGTTGTACACAAGGTCTACTCCAATGGAGCATATATCTTGACCTCCATGAATGGGCAAGTCACCACGGCTCCTACCAATGCGAGATTCCTAAAGAAGTATTTCATATAGAAACCGAAAGTACCTATCTTCCTCAACACATGACATTAAACTACATAGAGTTCGTCCTTACCACACGACGTTAAAATTCACAGAATCTAATAATCCTCCCTGTCCTCACTGCATGACGTTAAACTGCATGGAGTTAATCCTTACCACACGACGTTAAACTGCACAGAATCTAATAATGCCCCACTTCATAACCACATGATGTTAAACTTTGTGGCTTTCATCCTTACCAAATGAGGTTAAACTTTACGGACTATAACGGATAATAAGGGTTAATAATTCAACCTTTCCCTGTTTATGGACCAGACCTGCTC
Source organism: Viscum album (assembly GCA_963277665.1). NCBI lineage: Eukaryota > Viridiplantae > Streptophyta > Magnoliopsida > Santalales > Viscaceae > Viscum > Viscum album. Next base: position 62,857,804 of record OY728136.1, on the reverse strand, counting down.
GAGGTGTACTCCACATCCTCACTACATGACATTAAACTGCAAGGATTTTATAGAACTATGTACGGCTTGATTCCTGCCCTCGTAGGATATGTAGTGACGCCAGGGTTCCCCATCCTGGCCCAGCCACTCCCAAATAAAATTTAAAAATGCCTTCTACCCCCGTGTACAGACCAGACCTCCATGGGGTGTGTATTACGTCCTCACCACATGACGTTAAACTACATGGATGAGATGTTTTAAAAATGCCCTCTTCCCCCATGTATTGATCAGACCTTCACAGGGTGTATTAATCGTCCTTACCACACGACGTCAAATTGCACGGACAATAGGTTAACAATGCCCCTCTACCCCCGTGTATGGACCAGCCCTGCATGGGGTGTACTTCTTCAGGAGAACTATGTACGGCTTGATTCCTTCCCTTGCAGGATATGTTGTGATAGCAGGGTTCCCCGTCCGGGCCCAAACACCTCCTAATAAAATAAAATAAAAGTTAGACAATGTACCCTTCCCCTGTGTACGAACCAGCCCTGCACAGGGTGTACTTCTTCCAGAGAACTACATGCAGCTTGATTCCTTCCCTCATAGGATACGTAGTGATGCAAGGGTTCCTTTTACTGGCCTAGCCCCCCGAATAAAAGATAAAAATTTCCTTTACCCTGTGTATGGACCAGACCGGCTTGGGGTGTACTCTTTTTCCTTGCCACATGACGTAAAACTGCACAGATAGAAAGATTTAAAAATGACCCCTTTACCCCATGTATGGGTTAGACCTACACAGGGTGTATTCTTACGTCCTCTCCACACGACGTTAAACTGCATGGATAATGTAAGATAAAAGTTTCCCTTTCCCCTGTGTATGGACCAGACCTTCACGGGGGGTATTTATCATCCTCACTGCACGATGTTAAACTGCATGGACTGCGTCCTCACCGAATGACGTTAAACAACATGGAGTTTGTCATGAACCAAATAAGATATATAGCGAAACAAGGTGGAAATACTCCTTATGCATATTCGATGCATCCTGCCCATACATCAGACTCCTCGACCCAGACAATTATGGATCTTAATAACCATTCATAGCCCTCAGAAGTGGAAAGTCATCGACCCGTGGACACCTTTGAATGACTATGCATACCATGCCCTCAGAGGATCTGCATATTGATAGCCACTGACCCATCTACCAAAGGAATGACATCCACAGGCGATGCTCTTACTAGCTCTGTATGCTTACCGGCCTTAGAGCCCCCATACCATACCTCCTGATCCAGATGTTTATGGCGCAGTGGTTTACAAGTTCATCCCCATTTCACATCCAAAATCTCCAGGGTACCTCTAACTGGTTAGCTTATGTTTCCGACCATGGTTCACATGATGACCTGCATCTACGAACATCAAGCCATGACTAGGCTACTATGCCTCAACAAACAATTGTAGTGAAGATGTTTCTTGTATGCTCGGACACCATTATCCCCACATGTCAAACTCTGTACTATGGGCAATCATGGATTCTCAGAATCATTCATGGACATCAGAAGTGGAAAGTTATAATCCTGGGGACACCTTTGTACGATAATTCATACCATGCCCTCAGTAGATCTGCATAATGATACCCCCTAGTTCATCCATCAATGGAAAGATTTCCTTGGGAGGCACTCATCCTAGCTCTGTACACTTACTGGCCTCAAAGCCCTCAATCCACACCTCTTAATCTGGGAAAAATCAATGTTTCAGTTTACGACCTTCATCCACTACCTTGTTCCAAGTATATCAGATTAGGTTGACCCAGTTATCCTTCGAGTGACTGCAGTAATTGTCACCCAATGGTCCGATCTCTATGACCTCTAAACTAGGAGTACCTCATCCTTACCACACGACGTGAAACTGCATGGAGTGAAGGTACACTCCTGCACGTAAAATAAATCAGTGCAAGGATATCTCTAAACTTTAACATCAACTAGGGACGAATATCTCTGACATGCCCATATATTTCTTTACCCGATGACAGACTCATGGTCCAGATAATTACCGATCTTCATAACCATTCATGGACATCGAAAGTTGAAATTCATCGACCTGGAGACACATTTTCATGACAATTAATACCATTCCCTCAGCGGCTCTGCATATTGATATCCCATGGCCCGTCTACCAAAGGCAAGATTTCCCCGGGCGATACTCTTTCTAGCTCTGTATGCTTACTGGACTTAGAGCCTCCGTGTCATATCTCCTGATCCAAGAATCCCCAGAACCACGATTTACACCATTAACCCCCTCCATGTCTTGGACATGCCATAATACTTGGGCCCAGTTGCATTCTAATGAAGATAGGCATTTTTAACTAATTCCTTGGGCATGACATCAAATGGCACGGAGTACATCTTGGCCGCCTGACAAAAGGCTGCAAAGACCAAGCATTAAACATCTAGAGGAATGCCTCCAACAACAAGCATTTTCACTATTTTAATAATTCTCCTCGTCCTTACCACATGACGTTAAATTGCATGGGCAATCGTCCTTGCTGCCCGACGTTAAAATGCACAACATTGGAAAAGGAAAGAAAAATTCCCCTCGTCCTTACTGAATGACGTTAAACTACACAGCCTCCTTTAATAATACTCCTCATCTTTACCGCACGATGTTAAATTTCACGGTCAATCGTCCTTGCAACAAAACGTTAAACTTCACATAATTGGAAAATGAAAGAAAAATTCCCCTCGTCCTTGCTGCATGATTTTAAATTGCACAAAAACCATTAATGATTCTGTTTACCTTTACTGCATGACGTTAAACTGCATGGTCAAACCTGTCACGGGTTTAGTAAGTTACCACGGTTTGTCTCTGTACATTAGTGCACGGGTCAGACCTGCACAAGCCACTGTCTCACACTTGTGTGAGAAGGGATTACTTCACCCATTCTCGGGAAGTTAAGTCTAGATATTTCCCCTGTATCCAGGAACCCTCTCATCATAAACCATACTCTGTACTCAGCAAATTCTGAACTCTCATAAGCCACCCCTGGTGGTCCCAAATCTCAACATCCCTAAAGTTGCTTGGTTATCGGGGGAATACAATCATTGACCTAAGTACGCTTTTCCATGACTATGCATACCATGCCCCCAGTGGATCTGCATATTGATCACCCCTGGCCCGTCTACCAAATGTAGGACTTCTTTAGGAAATGCTTCTCTCCATACGCCTCTTGGCCTCTGAGCCCCCATGTCTATCCTAGGATTAGGAAAACCTATGAGATACAGTTTACCAACCTCTTTCACAACCCTTCCTAAATATGGTGGAACGTCTCTGGCAAGATTACTGAGGACCAGGAGAATTCGATCCATTTTAGATGATGGCCCAGCTGCATGACTTTAATCTTCACCAAGGCCCAACCTTCTTTTACGCTAGATAAATGTGTAGGACAAGACCCTTTCTTTCACACTCATGATTGATACATATGTTCTCAAAACATTTCAGACGTCACATACACTTTCCAAGACACCCCCATTGTTTTCATAATTCTCTAAGCCCCCCATAGTGGTTTCTGTAAGCTATACTTTCATGAAGTCCTATGGCCATCATAAATGGAGAGTCATTGACTTAATGACACCTTTGAACGACTATGCATACCATACCCTCAGCGGATCTGCATATTGATCACCCCTGGCCTGCCTACCAATGGAAAGAGTTCCTTCAGCGATGCTCCTCCTACCTATATACGCCGACGCGACTCCCATGCCATGAGACATGCCTTGTATGTCATTTAAATTTAAACATAATCCCCCACGTGCATCTGAAGAGTATTGGGACATCTTTTAATCAGCTAAACCACATTGGGGCCCTTTCCCCACTGTATCTTGTCAAAGCTGTTTGACCTAAAACATTAGTAATGATAGTCTTGATGGCGGTACTTTAAACGACTCGTGAAAGAGGCAGAAAGCCTATATGGCCGAAAACCTAAAAATGGTGACCTAAGAAAAAGTCGGTCCATACCCGCTGGGTCCACACTAAATGGGACCAGGAAAAATTCGTGTATTAAAAGAAAAGACAAAAAGTATGTAGGTATTTTCTATAAATCCCTAGAAATAGTCAGACTATGCTCACTGGATTCCATGGTCCAGGAAAAATTTAGAGTTTGTCTTCCTGAGTCATGATTAATTCCAATTCAGTCAGTTGTTATTTACGCAACAATTGACAGAGATTGTATTCCATTCGAACAAAAAGGGGAGGACGTCCACAAGCTGGGGTCTCTCCCTCATAAAAAAAGGGGTAAGTAAAACAGAGATTACAATAATGGCTCTGATAGTCATAAAGGAGCCTGACTCGCTCTCTCCACCAGATCAACAACTGAACGACGAAGTTTGTTGAAAGACTTCTCCAGCATGGTCTTCTCCCGGGCTTCAACCTCAGCCACCAAACAAGTACGCTCCACTGTTTCTTGGAGATCGTTGATCCATTTTCTAGTGGCTTCAAGAAGACCGGTCATAGCTGATAAATGATCCCTCAGTATCACTGCCCGTTCTTCACATTCATGCAACTCGGAGGATATGACAACTTCCTGATCTCAAGAGATTGCCTCCTGTGCTATCAGCTAATAGAGATATACCATGGATTGCTCAAGGGCTCAGGTCCCACAATGAGCGGCAGCGAAGTGAGCAAGTTTACGTTCACTAGTGGAAACATCTTCACGGGCCATGAAAGCTTGGAAAGCAAGAGAATGGAACTGCCGAGAGTCAAAGCCACCTGACTCTAAACGCAGGAAGAATTGTCGAAGAGCTTCGGTATTAGTTTCCATCTTAGCTAGAGGAGTTTTGGCAATGATTTTGCAAATCCGGGGCCAGGCCCACCTGCGCACTACTCGGTGGTCTACCATGACACGAGGAACTTTGGTATCCTCACCATATAGCACAGGAACAAAGTCTAGCATTACAATCAGCACAAACATGTTCTCTCTAGAAGATGGTTCTGAAGCTAGAATCTCTAGAGCCTTTAACCCCGGTTCAGGATTAGAGATCAAGTTGAAAAGCCCGGTATCGACTCGAAAAACTTCTGGGATTGCCTCATTGGGACCTGAAACCACAGGGTTGTCCTCATCCACGTCCAAGAAGGATGAACCGACTGATCTTTGGCCATCGAAGGGCAGGGAGAGGAAAATCCCCTGAGTCATTTTGATTGATGTGCCATCAGTCGATTTTCCTTTAAAGCTGATGAGGAATGTGTGGTGGACGCAACAACCGCAATACCTCCTGATTTGGGAACCTTCCATACTTCCTTCTCTAGGATCCCATTGGGATAGTGTTTTAACCAAGTTTTTGCATACTCCAAGGATAGGCCGGCAGCCTCCACTGTGACATGCTGGGGAATGCTTGTGGCATAATCCTCCCACGTCAGCATGAGCCACCATTGACGAAGTATGGCCGGGTGCAGTCCTTGAGCCTAAGGAGTGGGAAGAGAGACTTGGACTTGCATGAACCTAAAGTGGTGAGAAAAACAATATGGGACATACAACTCGCAGAAAGAAACCTCGTCGATCCGCACAGACAGAAATCTATCCCGCAGAGAGATCGTGTAAGAATGCTTCTCCAGGATCCCCCGACGGATGTCAACTAAGACGCCAGAAGCGGTGGGGTAGGGAGTGAAAGAAAACCATTAGAAGTCACTTAGAAGCTCAAGGACTTCATCAGAGCAGAGGGACAACAAGAGAACTCTAGCTATATCTAGCAGGGTAGGCCGAAAGTTAGGAATCAGGATGACCGTGTTGTGACGATACTCATAACAGCAACAATGATCTATTACCCAGCCGTAAGAAAATTGAAATGGACCACTTAGATGGAAGGGTGACCTTCCCTTCTACATGTGACTCAGCAGTTCATAAATATGATCCAATATGGGAACGACCAAATTCAATGAGCGGCCCTCTGCCAGCTCAACTGCCATCATCAGGGTGCAAGCTCGGATGATAGGGTTGATATACTGAGAAATGAATAACCACCCACTCAGAAACAAAGCAAAAAAACCTGCCAGCCGGAGCATAGGCGGCACACCGGGGAGCCCCTCATAACACCATGAAAGGTAATCACCCACCTCCAGAACAACCCAGTAGGAACCTGGGGTGGTTCATGACGGGTGAGAAGGATGAGTCCTGGGGCGCTTGATCTTCGGCACAAGACCAGTGGTGTTTAGAAATAGCCTTATCTAGGTGCTATAGGGAATAAGAGAGTAGGCACGCTAGGCCTGACCCAGTGATTGCTCCGCCATAACCAGAAGATCATTCACCAACAAAGGTACTTTTTCGACATCATCCCATGCACTGGGAGTGGTCCGGAACTCGTCATACATCTCACTTATAATTGGAATCCATCCGATTTGATAGATATCCCACAGACTAATTCTAACTTCACCATGGGAATGATGGAAAGTATTAGTGCATGAACACTTGCGACTGAGCAAGTTAGACAGGATCAGGGATAGTGGGTAAACAAAAAACTGGGAGGCCCATACTTTCGAGTACAAATTTACTACTTCTAGTGACTCGGGAGATTCTCGGAAATGATAATGAACCCAGGAGGCCCAAGCCCAGTTGTTTGAGAAATGCCAACCAGACCGAAGATCCCACTTCGGAATCCACCCTGCATCGGGATCCACTCGATCAATGTTGATTATGGAGGGGTAACTCTTGAGGACGACTTCTTAAGAGAAGTCTTATGTGTACTGATCTCTTTGGTTCTAGATAGAGCCTCTCAAAATTAAATCTTCTTTTGGATCAGAATCAGAGCTTATCTCCCCCAATGGGGTAAGGATTTCCTGAATGCACATTTGTAGCACTTCCAGGAAAGGAGAAGGAAGACTTGAGAATGTAGGGGGAATATGAACGTAGTCTTGAAGACTGAAGCCGTAAATCGGAAGCCGATTTGATAACGGATAACTCAGGAGCTCAAGAGATAGCAATTCCATCAAGACACCATCATCAGGAATGATGGACCGACCAGGGTCCTCTTTGATGTTCTCCACTCTGCGAATCATAACTAAATGTCTCACTGATCCAATTGGGAGAGGTTCGACAGCAGGTCTGGGTACAGGGTGAGGGGGAACCATATTTTCTCCCTGCACAACAAAATCCAACAAGTGGGTAGTCCAGAATAATTTTTTTTCTTCGGACAAAAATACCAATGTCTGCGTGGAGGCCTCGAAGGATGGTTTGTGATGACTACACCCTGGGAGACAACTCTCCATGGAAGTAGTTCGTGAAACCCTGGCCTACAGAGAATTGGCCAGAAAACTGCAAACCAGGTTGCTCCATGGAATTTTAATCCCGAATTTAAGTGGTTGATTTTAGAAAACCGTGAAATTTTTAATGTTCAGAAGATTTTAGTCCACAGAGCATCGAAACCGCGGAGCACCATAATCGTGTATAAATTTCCTATGCGGCCCATCATAACTTACTTTTTAGTTAATTTAAAGTGTTAGTTCGCAGCTGGGATGTTAGTCCACTGATGAAGAATGGCACGAATGAGAAATGGTTCGCGGAAGTGATAGATGGTTCATGGATGAAGCGTCTCGCGAAGGAACGGGCACACGCAGAGAGAAACACAAACAAGCGCTGGTTTCGCAAAGATTCCAGTAAAGGACAAATAAAGGGCCTTCTATATTTATAGGAGTGGTCCCCTACCGGGTCTACATCCCTACCTCAACCAATCCGAGTTTCAGGACCACTATGCATCAGAATATCCTCCTCTTCATTCTGATCGGACCCCATTCTGATGGGGGCATTTTTAGGGTCCTGAAAAATCCTCAAAGGATTGGGAAAATGTGGAGAATAATCAAGGATGGAGAAGGATGAACCGGTCTGTGAACCGGTATAATGTAATGGCGCAAGGACAGTTCCGTAAAGCGTCCCTCCTCCGTAGACTATCGTCGTTCACGAAACTGAGTCAGAGACCCTCCGTGGTCGCGAGGCAGGATATGCGCTAACCCGATTCACCATTCCGGACCGCCCTAGCCATGATCCGCATCAACCGGCCCGAACTTCCTCTACTGTTGTTCGCGAAATGGAGAAGGAGCCCTCCGCAGACGCGAATCACTCCCCGAATTTGGTTTGTAGAGGATCAGTATTTAAAGCCCCACGAGTTATGGATTGACCAAGTCATCCGTAAGCCGGGAATTCGGTCATGGGCCTCCGCAAAAGGTTCCGCATGACCCCAATAGATCCCTTTTCCTCCCCTATATAAAAGGAGACCAAGGGAGGTGGAAAATAAGGGAAGAAAAAGAGGATACGGGGACAATATCGATCAGATTCATGTGGATGGATTTTGAAGGAAGGAGCATAGGATTTCGCAAAGAAAAAAAGGTCCAATTCATGAACTAGATCAGGTATGTAGTTGGACATGAATTAATAAGGAACTAAAAACACATAACTTTGTGAACCGAGATCCAAAAATAACAAGAGCACGAACCATGGCCCCTCTGCGAATGCACTACCCACGAAACAGGGAGTTTAAGCCCCTTTTTTAATCCGTCGCACCGCATAGCACCCTCCTATGCTGGAAAAGCCTCGACCAACGAATGTCCAACTGGCACCACCCTTAGCTGACACTGCTCGAGTGGACCACTCCGCGTACCAACCTTGTATGCATGCCGAACCCGAAGCTGTGAACCCTTCTTGGAATGCGGGATTCCAGTCAGTCCATGACCCTCCTGGTTCGCGGACAGCCTCTCAGTCCACGGACCCTCTTGGTTCACAGATGGCCTCTTAGTCTCCGGACCACCCTAGCTCGCGGATAGCTTCTCCAGCCGCGTAACACCTCCCTACATGAAGGGCGCCACCCATCACACACCCGTGTGGCCTGCCAAAACCTTTGGAGTTCCCATTCCCTAGGCCAGACCAAATCGTTCCAATTCCAATCCGGCATGATCCTTCGCAACCTCCTCATTGGCCCATTCATCGGCCCTAAGGCGAGGCCTCCAACTGATCCACCGGACCGTGTGGTGTAACCCTCAGGCAGACCAGCATGCCGTTTTATGTTCACATACCCATGGTAAATAGGGGTGATGGGGTTGCCTCGACCCTTGAGAAGATTCCCGAACCATTCAAGGGTTCAAATTCCCACAATAATGTGGAGTCTTAGCTTGGGAGGCCCGTTTCTTACCCTCCACTTGTTAGGGCTGGGGTACTTCTCCCTTCTTCAGAGGGTAGTAAAATACCCATCATAAGGAAGTCCCCATGCACCTTGGTACTTCCCCATGGAACAAGAGAGGTGAGGGGCACAAGAGCACCCCTTTCCCTCTCCCTCTATGCTTTGTTGCCATGGGAATCCATCTCGAAGTAAGCCATGACTTTATGGGCCTCCCTCATGAATAAGCCCCACTCCACTTCCCATGGACGCACCTTTCGTGACGTGGTTGTCTGGTCCCTTTCGTCTCTTGTTTCTCAGACCGATCATGACTCACATGGGCTTAAAGTAAACATCGACCATGACATCCTCTTATGGGCCTCCTCAGAGTGTAATCACCAATCCATCACTCTGGGCTGCCTTAGAGTGTAAGTCCCAAGCCAATGCGAAATACGAAGACTTTGATTCCCTACCATAGGGATACACAGGAATCCACCATGTGGTTCAAGACCGATCACCAACGGACCCCCGGGTCCACCTTTACGTCAGTTCTCTGGTGCTCCTGTTCAAACTACGTGGACATTGATCCTTATTTCCTAGGTAGGGTAAGTAGGAAGCCTCCACGAGGTTCAAGCCCAACATCCGGTCGATTTGACTATCTTCACATCGGTTCACTGCAGCACTCCTCGTACCGCCTCAATGAGTCCTGACTCCTCGGGATCATTAATCCAATGAGGGATGGTAAACCTCAGGCGTAAATGATTCCGAACCCATGCCTTCAGCTGACCAATTCCAACCATGAGAAATCCGTTGATACTATGCTTGGGTATAAACCAAGGATTCACGAACATATGAATATGTCTTAAATCTATAAGAGAGTCCTGGAACATGAAATAATTCCCCCCAAAAGTGTGTTATGATCCCGACTTCCCATCCTCTCGACCAATGTGAGTTCTTAAGCATCGCTGGACAAACCATCTAGTGAACGCCTGCCTTTGGAAATCAGATCCACGTATCATCGGATATGAAACCATTGGGAGTTTCGAGACTGACCCGAAACAACCCTAGTACACTAAGTATATTAAAATATGAGATCACTTATAAAAATTTTATGTTATTAAATAAATTTTTTGAACCATCCTTCAACATGATAATATACTCACTATACCACTTACTCCCATTATCGTTTACATTAATAAACCTAATATTGTTAATATTATCATGTTATACTTAACTATTTTCTATGTAAACCTTTAGAATTTGAAAATTTTTCTTCAAAATAAATTGATTTCTTAAAAAAACATTTTATGAATTTTTATAATTGTTGAAAACATAATTGATTAGAAGAATATAATAAAAACATTATCATCCAAATATAAACAGGTGGATATGTTATTAGAACAGATTCCATTATATTTTGTTTCCTAAATATTGTGTGGATATGTTTTTATTAATCTAAATATGTTTGGTACATGCAGTGGGACATTACTACACACCTAGATTGACACTCTCAGGGAATCTTCCATTGTTTATTAATATAAAATAATCCATACTATAATCAGGAGATTGTTATTTTGATTATTTATAATATTTTTTATGATATTTTTGTTTTATTCACTATTATATATTTATCTCATCTAATCAATTAGTTTGGGGGACAATGTTTTTGACATTGAAATGATCACAGAATAAATAGTGTTTTAATTATTATTTATTTGAAAATTTGATTTTCACATGTATTTTGTGGGATTGTTTTCCCAAAAAATATATTTTTATCTTGACATATTTTTTCATATGAATTGATTTATTTCATACTTATCCTTATAGAAAATATCACTTTATAAATTTTAAATAATTTATCAGAATAATTTTTTTTTGATTTTATATAATGATAGTTAATAAAAATAATCATTGTTACAAATATTATCTTCCTTATTTAGCTCAAATCTGTTTTTGGGTACATTATTATAATCTTGAAATGGTATATGTTAATACTGTGAAAATATATTTCCAGAATTTTTTTCAATTGATTTTTTATTGGTATATATTTTATAAGTATGATGTTTTATTTTATGGTAGAGAATATATATATTATTTTCTAAAAAATATTTTCGATTTCTTTTATATTATAGATGAAAAATATTTTTATTTTTTAAATTTTTATGGAAATTTATTTTTATTCTTAAAATGTATTATTTAGTTAACATTAATGTGTTTCTAATCATTAGAAATGGGCATATAGTATTCTTTATCATCATCATATTTTTATTTATCAGATACACATTTAATAGTGTTTAGTATTTTAATAAATTTATTTGAATTTATTCATGATGAAATCATTTCAGAATAAATAGATGGAATTGAAAGATACATCAATAATATTTAATGGAATTAGTGAACCATTTTATTGAGAAGTGATGAGACTTAAAAAGACATTTAATGAAGTTGAAGAGAAACTTAGTGAAGATCCTTCGAAAATGGAATGGGAAGAAGAGGAAGAAACCCTACCTAGAGAATATGTGGTAGAAGGGTAGATAATTTGGGAAAATTGGCCAATCTAAGGTTGTCATACCATTTCCCTCAGTTGTATTTAAGTACAATACAACCATGTTTTTTACCATGGTGTGGAACAAGCTGTGAAGATAGTTGTCATGACTTTTTTATTTGTCAATGTCTCTAACATTCGTTGTTTAATGATTTCATTACACCCATGTCAGTTTAGTAAGATATCTAATGTATTATAAGGTTCTAAATAATGACCTCTTAGAGGCCTGATAACTGAAAATACAATCATACCGTCTTTCGTATTATCTAACTCTAACATGCTATGATAGCTAATTATCTCTAAAGTGATCAATTTTATGAATCCATTAATTAGAAATTCAATGTTTTTTCCTATTTTAATATCCTATCACTCATATCAATTTATCATTATCTAAGATTTTGTTATATATTCTACTAATAGAATCAAGAATAATAATAAACATGATTGATTATAACAAAACCTCTATATTATCTACTTTCCTCTAAAAATAATGATCACTAACATTAAACTGGGGGATATGGTTTATTTCTATAATTTCAAATAGTGAGGGGAAATTATAATTGAAGATTATAGATTTTTCCATTAATAATCTAGTTTTAATTACAATTCAGGTTTTGTATTATAAAAAATAAAAATGGATGTGTTTTTTTGTATCGTTTATATAATAAAAACAATGTGGCATGAAAGTTAATCCTAAAATTATTGGGGTGGAATATTTATGTAATATTCATGAGATTTTTCTAAACATCCATACTAAATTATTCCCCTTATTTAATTTCCACATTGTTATTTATTAATTGTATACCCTCATTTCATTAAGGAACTGTTTAATCCATAAATTTCATTAATTTTTATATTTACAAATAAATATTTCATTTATTCATATATAAATATTATATAATATTGTTAAACTTTCAACATTGATGTATCGATTTAGCATATTTTAATTATCTATAACTCAATGAGAATATTCTTTTCTCTATTAACTCTTTTTTAAATCTATGTTATTTTTTAAATGGAAATCCACCTCCTCCAACCATTCCATTTTACCCAACTCTATCCTAAAACTATAATTGATGATGATTATACTATATTGTATGTAATATTTTGTACTTATATATAATTTTTTTTGATAACCATGTACAAACCGTAATGAGATAATCTATATAACGAATACTTTTATATAGTTATATGGAAATATCTACCCCATCAAACTCTTTCACAATACCTTCAAATATGTGGTTCACTTTCTCTAATCAATTATTCATCTAGTGGAACTGTATTCCCATATATTAAGTGAGGTAATTATAAGAAAATCTCTTGTGAACCACGATCACAAAACCTATATAGTTGACCATACTGAAACCATAAATATAACCTTTTCACATAATATGTTTCCTACATCTAAATGTAGTGAAGCAGCCACTATGGAAATAGTGTGTACATATCCTTCCAAAACTAAGAGATTTGGGTACACTATTATTCTAATTTTTATGTAGGATCCACTGTTATGAATCACATACCATTATTAAATCCCACCACTAGAGTAACTATATCTTATAGCTTGTATGTATAACAAGACACATAATCTTGAGGATATATTATAAATCATTATTTCTAGAATAATTTTATAATACTCTAATGATAATTTAGATATGTCATATTAAAATCCTAATGTCAAAGAAATATATATTAATCCCATATTAATGTTCCCATCTAAGGATGAAAAACTCAATGAATAGTTCATAGAATATTATCTAGGTCGTGACCCTGACCATCTTAGAATTTAGCAACAAATCACATCTCGAAGTATCTCCCCCACCAACAAAATGTTATCTATATAGTCATTAATATTCTCACATGTCTAAATTCACTCGAATATAAAATGTATATGATAGAACCATTTCCCCTCATCGTGATTAGGAACATCACCAAAAACATTCAAAGGAGAGTGGATCTTAAAATAAATAATTTTTATTAAAGATCTTGATTCATTTGTAAATATTGTAATTCACAGTCATATATTTTCTACACAAGACCATAATTGATTTAGTGATCAAATGTAGACCATTTGAGTGATTAATACTCTCACACCAGATTTTGTTCAGTTTTATGGGGTAATCATGTAGGATTCCACTTCAACAGAATTGACTAAAATGATAATACCATTTATTAATGATGGAGAAACCCAAAAATAAACATATGTTGGGAGATTTTTAGATCAATACCCATTTTCAAATTTTTTCTTTTCATTCATTATAAATCAAAATAATTTTATCTTTATCACACTTTACATCCTTCTTAGAATTATATCCAATAATATTTGAATATAATGTTAAATTATTAAAAATATTCTTTGAACACAATTTAATAATAAATAATCGTATTTTTAGGATAAATTTATATATAATATATAATGTAATTAGAATCAAGAAAATCCTTTTTGAATTATATGGTCATAGTCATTGGAACGAAGTATAGAGGAAAATACTATTTATTTAATATAATTGGTTTTTTAATGTGAGTTAGTAATAAGTATCAACTAATATATAAACAACATGGGATGGAATTAAAAATTTCAATATTTTTTCCTAAAATTATAAATGAATATAAATATCCATTATATAAGTGGATTATGTGATAAATGATTAAAAAATAATGTGAAGTGCTTGAAGACCACACCTTGTGAATTGTGAATCTACTATTACAATGCTGGTAAAACATATTTATTGATTATATATTTAGTATTTTAAAAACCAAGCCACTCTGGGATGTTTTTTGAGGTTGATATTTTATTTATTGAAAATATATTTCTGGTTTGATTAAATTTCACTACCTAATATTTAAAAAACATTATGTTCAATAGCATATATAAGATGCAACAATGAAAGAAAACGAACCACCATATAATTTGTTATCATTATAAATTAGCCACTAAATTTTTTGGTATTACTAGAATTAAGAAAATAATGATATTTATATAAACTACCTTCTCAAAATATCATTAATTAGTTCTTCATAAATAAGTAATCAGTTTTTTAATAAGGTATTTATATTCTTCCTAAAAAAGTCTTCAAAATAAATTTTTATTTAGTTTTGAGAGATCTGATTATTAGTTAGTACAATAAATTTTATAAAATTTATTTAATAAAATTATTATAATTTAATAAATTATTATATCATAATTATATTACGGTTAATTTTTTGGATATTTTATAAATTATTTATTTTCTAGTGAGTAATCATTAATACTAATTATTATTCAAAATGATTATTTTGTTTCAATGAATTTACAAGTTATTTTTTAAAAAATTTATTCAATGTTACCTTAGATGTACAATATTATAATTTATCCATGTATGTTGGTTCGGATCAATTGAGTGGATGTTTTTGGTATTAAAAGATTTTGATTCTTAAATGGAATTTTTAAATACCGTTTTTATTTTTATATTGAAATGAATCATAAAAATTCAATGAAATTAATATTTAAAAATAGATCTAATATTATGAATTATAAATGCCATTCGTAGTAACTATTTCCCTTTATTTTTTTATATTATTAATTGTAAAAAAAATATTTTTTCATGAAAATGGGTAAATCATGTAATCTAGGTTAGATATAATATTATATGGACTAAAAATATAATCATCCACATGAATTAATATTATTTTACTACTATATCAAAATTATATGAGCATAAGTTGGTTACCAAGTCATAACCTCAAAAAAATAAATTAAAAAGGTATTAATAAAGTGATGACATGAGGTGAAATTTATTTGCACCCATTGGAAATCTAGTGATTACAAAATAAGAGGTAGAAAATGATAATAATCTGGTTCATTTTCTTGTGCAGTGAAAGAAAGAGGCATCTCACTAGGACATCATCTTTCACTTTTCATCATTTTTGGTGGGGATTATTATCCTAACTCATCGAAAGATGTTTTTTTTCTATTCCAATCACACCCAAAAGATGCTCCTAAAAGACCCCAAAATCTTCCAAACAGGCCACTACAAGTTACAAAATAGCAATCTCTTTGTCTCAACTCTATTTTTTTGGAAAAACTGATAAATATAACAAATATAATAAAAGGATTATATTAAATTTCAATATATTTTTAACATGATAAATGTTTTATAATGTTTTGTTGTGAAACAATTACCTTAAATTCTTAAACAATGTCAATGTAATAATTATTCAATTATTAAAAAACAAAAATAATGGATATTTAAAATATTAAATTTTTTTATCATGAAGGAATAATTTTGTTGAATAAATTTTTTATATAAATATATAATAATAGGGTTATGTTGATTAATTTTATTCAAATTTTGACAATTTCTTCTTCACATTAGTGTAAAATTATATTAATAATTCCAAGATTGACCTTTATGATATATAATAATAAATAATATTTTGTTAAACATTTTTAAACTAATCAAAAATTATATTAAAAATATAGCTGTGATGTTGATTACAATATGGATAATAGTACATTAATGGATGGTTTTTCATTTCATGGTATAATTATTGACAATTAAATGATGATGCTTTTAATATTTCAGTTGTTTTTTTAATGGTTAACCAGGGGTCAAAACTAAATAATAGGGGTTATAAAATAATGAGTACTTATTAAATTTTTTATGATAGGATTTCAACTCATCTTCATTTTAATTTATAATTATATCAATGGTGATCTATTTAGACAAGAAAAATATTTTTATCAATTTACTTCTTTAGTAAATTCCAATAATTCCCTTCCCTCATTTACAAAATTACATGTCCTCTTCACTTTTACACACACATATTGAGTGATTCGGTTTAACCAAACCATATTGAAATCCATTAATAAGATCCCATAATTCATTCTAGAGGACATATTTTTCATATAATAACAATTATAGAGGGATTAAGTTGTAAAGCAAAGGAGGTTGTCTGAAAAAGAGTTATAACACATAACAAAATGTTTTAGTATTATTTGTCTTTATACATTATTGAAATATCCTTAAAAAATAATGAAATAATAACATAATAATGATAAATATATTGATTGGTTTTTTTATTAAATTTATAATCTATATCAATATCCTTATTCATCAAATAAGAAATTAAACCATCATTTTTATGTATGACAAACTACCTCCTCATAGAAAGATGTTATTAGTTTTTCTTCACCACCTCTCATTACATGTTTTTATTAATTTTGATAATATATATTTATATATATTATCCAATATAAAACTATTATTTTATACCATTAATATATCATTTATTTTATTATAATTCCATCTGTTAAAAAATGATAGTGTCAACCATGAATATGTTTGAATTACCACTTCCATGATGTGATGTGATTCATTTTTCATCATTTAATCACAAGGGTAGAGTATATAAGTGTATAAAATGAATTAACATTAAATTTATGACACAATTATCACTATTGAATGATGAAATAATTCTTACCTCCATTCCATAATGTTCATTGATAAATGGAAATATAACTAATGTGTATATATGAACTAATGTCTCAATGATCGTAACATTGATTATTTCAAAAAAAAATACTCCATGTTTAGTTTTATGATTGTCATTCATGTATTTAAAAGATAATCATTTAAAATTTTCATATATATTATTAATTAATGACATTTTTTACCATAATCAATATATCAATTCTATTTTTACATATTTGACTAATATAGTAAAAAAATAATATGTGAGCATAATTGAATAAGTATATAAATATATCATTGTCGTAAATATGAAAAATAAAAATAATTCTTTTATTCAACATGAAAAAAAATGTATGTGCTGATTTTTACTCGAGGAAGGGTTTCCCGTATCACATTTTCTTCTATGATACATAGGTTATATTCACAACTTATTTATTTTTTAATGAGTAATTATTTCCCCTTTAGTATGTTCTATAATGAATTTATATATATTTTTTGTATTAAATGTTTTGTTTTATGTTACAGATTTCATAGGATTTATAAATAACATGTTGCCCAATATGTAATTATTTATTTCATAATCTCTTTTGTATTCACGATTTGTTTATGTATATATTACAATTAGGGGGATTATTTAATAATTATATTTTAAGAACCATCTATTTTATCCTCTCAATGTTATTTATTGAAATTAAATGATGTCTGTTTGGTTTTACTTCCTTCAATTAATCATGATATCATGGAAAAATTATCTAAAAACCCATATTTTTCTTCTAATCGGTCTTGAATATTTTTTTATATCCATATATTACTCAAAATAATTTCATGATTTTTTCTAAATATTTTAGAAAAATTAATTAAAAAACTATACACATGTTTGGATTTTTCTAAAAATGTTTAAATGAAATATTCTTTTCATTATCTGAATGTGGAACTTTTATATTTTTTACAAAAGTGCTAAAGTAATGAATTTTTTCACATAAATAGAATAATCTGGATTTCGCACTATTATGATGGATCTATTCTTTGTAGATTCATTTAAATTTTTTCATTTTTTATAATGAATTATTTTATCAAATATTATGGAATTGTTTAGATTTTTAGTGTGATTTTTAATATGTAATGTTTTTTTACTCAATGTTGTTTTTAATGATCATTTAATGGAATTTATATTCATTAAAGACATTAACCCTTTATAATATATATTATACATTTTGGATACATTGTAATAATACATTCCTTATCATTAACTAGATATTTTTTGACCAATTTCACTGGGGAAATATTAACACTTTACTAACTAGTTATTAAATTGGAATGGCGATGTTGATTTTTCTTTTAGTTTTTGATCTCCCCGTTAATATGATTAATTAAATAGAAATAATATGTAAATGGTGGGGACCAATTTATCTTCTTTGATTTATCTATATATATTGTGAAAGAAATGGTTTGGATAAATGGTCAAGGATATACAAATTCATATTATATATTTTAGCACTTGGCATTAAAGTTTTGTTTATGGCGTCCCAGAATGAGGAATTGAAGTATTTTTATGATTTATGACATTATAAAATCTAAAATCATTAAATTAGAAAATGATGTTTTTGTGATTATTTTAATAATTATGATATCTAAGGATATTCTTGAAGCTCATTTGATAAATTATATTTCATTATTTGATCACTATTTATTCTTTCCAAATTATTATTTGTTCTCATGTTATTGATTAAATATATTTTGTATCTATTTATTTACCATTCCATTTTGATAATTTCTAAATATTAATGTTTTATCCAACTATACATTTCTTTTACTATTCATTTGAGACTAGTCTTAATTTTTTACTTCCCCAATAATATGTTGAAAGGATATTGGAATGTGCTCTAGAATGTAGAATAATTACATTCACAATGTCTTGTATTTTATTTCCAATATAAAAAGGGTGTAATTTAGATGACTAGTTTATCTTGACTAATTAGAATTCTAACCACTTAAATGTGATCTCTAGTATCACATAGCAATTTAAAATAGTATCCACTAACTATTGGATACAAGAGATTGGTACTTTGCAATTGTTATCACAAAAGGTTTAGTAGAAACCATGTGAACTAGATTTAGGATATAATATATTTATTAACATAAACTTATGTATAAATTATAGGATATATATTATTATTGGAAAATAATATAATGTTTTTTTGGGTAGGGATTATGTATTTCTCCTAAATTTACACCCATTTTTTTATAATAAAAGTGGATGTGTACTTTTTATTATCAATATATGAATAATGACCACAAAATTTGTTGTTCAAGTGTATCTCATCCATTATTATTGTACATGATGAGTGTTTCCTTAATAAACACATGGTTTGAAACTTCCAATGGATATGCATTGATGGAAAAAAAATTCATTATTGGAAATTATGATGGATTTGAAAAAAATAACCATTTATGGTCTTGGATAAATTCATGATGTCATAGATTAAAAATTATGTGTTCTGATTTATACACCCAATAAATGATATGTCACGATTTCCCAAAATTCATATTAGGTTTAATACTAGAATTATTTTTTCATTCAATGGTTGGTGCCAATAGGGACCCTTATAAAATTGAATGTGATTGTAAATGTTGTGATTTTGAGATGGTTTATTGATTTAATGATATTGGGATTGTTTATATTCTGTAATCCAGATATAATATTAACAAAACAAATCAAAAAAGACTCTCAAATTTACCAAATGAGATAATTTTAGTGTTCACTGATATAATGTGTGGTGGAGACTGTGGAGGAAAATGGAATAAAATTCTTCATGTTAGTAATGTTTATAGATACACCTTGAAGATCATATTATAGGATTGTTAAAATGTTATATTTATACAAAATAAGGTCACATATCAATGAATTGTCAAGGAAAAATTATGAGTATAATGGAAGGGAATAAATTTCATTGTACGGTTCCATATGTACTACAATATACTATGTGTGGGTAATATGGGAATTATCTAATTTAATGCCTTAATATAAGGGTGAACTCATTGAATGAGTAAGGTCATATACTATAGAATTAACTGAAGTTTAATTATTATTGTGTTTTTGTATTGGTATTTGAGAATTATGTTCTAAAAGTAATTATAGTTTTTGCTGATATTGTGGGTAGTTGAGACCATGGAGGAAAAAAAGAAAAAAATTAAGCATGTTAGAAATGTTCATTGAGACACCATATATATTGTCACATTGGATTGATAAAATGTTATATGCTTGAAAAATAAGGTCATAAGTCAATGAATTGTTGAGAAAAAATGATGAGAATGATGTAAGGGAATAAGTTTCATCATACGATGCCATATATTTTTAAATGTACTCTATGCGGGGAATATGGAAATTCTCTTATTCAATGCATTAATCTATGGGTTAACTCATTGAAAGGGGAAGGTCACATACTATAAAATTAATTAACGTGTAATTATTTTTGTTTTCTTGTATTGGAATTTTAAAATTATAATCTAAAAGTATTATATCAGTGATATTCTAGATATAAGAATCATGTGACATATAAGGATTTTTCTACAGTATTTTTCTTTTCATATTTGAAAACATTTTGTTAGATCCCAGGTTTGTCTTGAGGTACAGATATTTTCATTTAGCATTTAATCATTGTTTACAGTTTTTTTTATCTTTGACCCTAAAACGGTATATGATACAGAAGGGTAGTACTTGGGAAGGATGGGGAAAGGGTGGCTAAATCCAGATTATAGGCCGATTACACACCTTTAATTAGGGATAAATATCATGTAATCTCCAATAACGACATGTAATGGTCTAGCTATGTCCCCACATGAAGTGTATGTTTTTTTCATAAAAAATAAAATCCACTAATTAAATGTCAAGTAATGGACATTGGATTTTTTAATAGTGGATGTAAATAATAATTTTTTTCAAGAATAATATATTTTCCATATTTTGAGATCCTAAAACCATATAAAATTGGATTTTCAGGTCTATAAGTCATTCAAACATTGTTTCACTCACCATTGGTCCCATTGGAACTGCATATGTAATTAATTGATTCATTATTAACCATTCTCTATTATTCAGAACAACGACTGTGTTATTTGGATTTAGGTTTATATCGCCTAATTTATCATTCTTCCTCCACTATTTAGATATCTCATAAATCGGGAACAATCAGGACATGATACTAGATGATAACTCTACTAAAAATGAAAATGTAGCTACTCTATTCTTTTATTTGGATTTCATGTGCTTTTTGGGGTTCGGTTGATTAGTTGCTCTCCGAAAATTTCAGTGCATCCTTGTTTTTTAGTGATTTGCTTGTAGTTGATATTGGTTGACATAGTTAGAATGACTGTATGTTTTTATGCATGTTGGAACCTATTCCTCTATTAAAGGTCACCCATGGGGTGTGCCTTAAGTAAATAACTTATTTTATGCCTATTTATATTACCCAAGGTGTGTGTTCTTGTGCTTTCCTAGTTAGAAGAATCCCACTAATGCCTTTATATTTTTTTATAACATTCCTAGGAGATGTATTATCTTCTTTTTTAGAGATATAATGTGATTCCACGTTTTTTATTAAATAGATTAAATTTTAAATATGTTTTTATAAGTGGGTATACCTATATAAATTGGTTAATGTCATGTTAAAGTGGTAATATGGGAGGGTCAGACCACATTATTTGTAAATGATAAATAGAATGGAATAGTTTTTATACCCATTCCATTTGGTTGTTTTTGTGAGTGAATATACTCACATGGGTTTATTCTATTATGTTGAATTAATTTTATGAATTATTTTATAGATTCAATGGACTGGACTCCAGGGATCTGGAATGTAGTAGGGGATTCGTTGGGATGACTCTACCACTCGGACCTTGATTCCATGGGATTCCTCAAGTAGTCCTACTTTGTGGGTCCAGCCTTCTTGAACATGCATAGGAAATGTCAGTACACATGCTCATATGACTCCAACCAGTGCATAGAATGAGTTTCCATTTGGACCCCCATGGGACTCGATGTGGATTCCATGTTTACCTGCCACTTGGATCTAGCCCTTCGTGGTTTACACCTCTTACATGGATTCATTGGTACATGGCACCTGGGATCTAGCTATAGTAGTCTGCACATCACTATATGGTGTGGTAGTGGGATATTGTACATAATTATATGACATGGTCATGGGATACATGATAAAGAAGCTGCACGGTGTGGTAATGGGATACTTGATAATGATAGGAATGCGGTGTTTTTGTGTGATTTGTTTACTTTTCATAGATACCTTGTTAAGAGCTGACTCTTATTCCAGGGATCCTTGAATGGTCGTTTTGTATTACTTGTTGTAGTAGAATTATTCATTGGACATTCAATTTTAAGTTACTTCATTATGTATACTTGCTAGCACATTTCATATTGTTATTAGAACTGTAATGACCTCTTGGAGGTTACCTACTATGATGTTTATCACACACCATGTTTGGGCCTCCTAGGGGATCCAGACAGATTATATGGTTGTAGTTGATGGTATGGGAAAGATCCCTAGTATTGGATGTTGAATGTTTCTTGGGAGGATGAGTTCATGGGACCAAGATATGGCTTGTGATGCTACTATAAATTATTGGCCTTTTTTTCATTGAGACTTTTATTGTATATTATTTTTCTATACTCATCTAGATACTTTATAGATACATGTATCATCTGTATCATTTTATATGTGACATATTTGTATTATATATATCTATTTCTGTCTTGTCTTACTTTTTTATTTGAATGCTTATTTATTCTCTTCTACTATTTAATGTATTTTCCAGCAACTATGATATACTATGGTAATGAGGGAATACTCTCCGCACAGACTCACATAGTTCACTACGGCTAGTCTATATTCTCTACAATTTGGGGAGATGGGCTTGAGGCCTTGTGTCTAACCAGGATCAGGAAACATTTGAGTGGAATTTGGGGCTGGGATGTTACAAAGTTGTATTAGAGGGGGGTTCTCTAGTTTGACTAATTTTTTGGTGGAAATAGATAAGGATATGATGGAAATGGAATTTGGTAAGGAGATTTTCCGGTGCTTGGCTACCCCATGTAAAGGGAAAATCCAAATTTCACTGAATCAAATTTCTATTTTTGGTTTGGTCTATTACAGTTGAATTGATTTCACAATTGGGTGAGACACGTGATTTATGTTGTTACTATTCATATGATTCGGTTCTATTTATATTGCAACCTAATGAGAAGAGGTTATTCCATCTCATGCACCACATAATAACCTTGTAAGAATAACATCTCAGGAATTATTTCATTCCATTTAAGATTCATTGTCTGACACATGATTTTGGGATAGGTTTTGTGATAGATGTTCCAACTATTATGTTAGTTTGGGTACACTAAATACGGGAGTGATTTCATCATCCAATTCATAAGGAGTATGGGCCATACATATAGGAAAATGATGCAGTAATTAAATGTAAATTCTCAAATGAAATTGTTATATGTGTGAATTGGAATGGGAACCATTTTTTGGTTTCAGGAGGTGTTATGAGCCCTCATAAATTCAAAATTGGTAAAAATTTGGTGAATTTTTTTGAATGATTTATATGTGAAATTGAAATGGAAACATGAAATGTTAGATGGAGACGTGACCTAGACATGGGTTTTGAATGGGAAATAGGTATAGTTTCTAGTGGTTTTGGTGGTTGTTTTTATATAGTTCTAGATTTAGGAGCAGGCTATGGGTTGGATGCATTCCTAATAGGGTTTTGACATGTCCTAAACATTCAATATATGTGATGTGATGTTGAACATTGAATATTTTTGTGTTTTTAATTGTAGATACATGCCACTATGATGACCTCTAGTGGTGCACCTAGAGGGTGGAGATTACCATACCCCAGAGAGGGTGGTTTATGGGCTACAGGTTGATAATATTTTAGTGCCATCTATGGAAACATAAGTTTTTTCGAGAATAGGTGCTGACTCACAATTCTGTGAAGGCTTATATAGCTATATGTTGATATTCCAAGGGGTGTTGCAACCTGCCTTGACAATGGATGAGAAAACAAGGATGTTATAGAAGTAGAATCCTCTCATGATTTCAGGGGATGTAGGTCCATAAACTATATATTTGTGGATTGAGACAACATTAGTGATTTTTATGAATCTAGAGATGTATTCAGAGAGGAGGGTAAAAATATCTACTTATATTCTATGTGGTCTATCAATGTTCTAGTGGGATTTTCAGAACTAGGATGTTGTGTAGTGATATATGGGGTGGGAAAAATTCCAAACATGCTTCTTTGGCTACTTTTACCCAAAGACTCTATGAGTATATTGGGATAGCATGTTCATGCATCTAGAGAAGGGAATAATGACTGTTATGGAATACAGAGTATGATTTATAGAGTTGTAGTGTTTTTTTCTAATGTATATTACTGATGAGTTATCAAGAGCGAGGAACTTCCTGGAAGGACTCAAAAATTCTATCAAGTCTCAGGAAAATGTTTTTTGGTTGACTTATATCAATTAGATTGTGAATTATCTGGTTATCAAAAAGTGGGACCTGAGTGGAGGATTGGTGTACAAGAACCTAGGAGTTATATTTCTTTGTCATGGGATAGCTAGTCATTCGGCTCTGAGATAGTGGAAAGAAGACTTAATTTTTTTTGTTACTCAATGGAGCTTCCTTTTTATTGTGTAGGTTGTTTGTGATCTTGGGCCTTTGGTCTTTTGGGGATTTTTTGTTGTCTATGTCAGGGATGTCATCATGGGTTCCCCCTCAACCATTATAAAGGGGGTTTATTCTCAATTAAAAAGTAATTTTCTATCAAGAAGAACCTTTATGAGGCTTCCTGTGATATGACTGATAGATAAGAATAATGTGTAGGTACCATGGTGTATTTCTATCAGTGTGGTAGGGTGGAAAAATGAAGAATCTTTGAGTCTATGACCCAGTCGAGTGATGAGATTGAGGTAAGATGGGGTCTAAGATGTGGTTTTTCAAGACCTTCCCTCCAATTGTGAGTGGTATGGGTTCATCTCTATCATAAGGTACAAGAAAAGCTTCTTCATCTCCACTTCAGGGTGGGAGTTGGAGTGGTGAAGGATGGTTTGGAAAAAGTATTGGTGGTCATGGTCCTGGTAGCCAGACCCCAGGTTCTAAGAGACAAAAATTTGTATCATCTCAGGGTAGGCAGGCAGTGTCACAGGGCCTCAGTACAATCCAAACTAATCTTGTGAATCAAACCCAATAAGAGAAGTGTCTTAGACCATCTATGGTGATAGGTATTATCTCAATAGCCTCTACTATTACATCATCCCATTTTTTATTCTAGTTCATTGCATAGATTTATATCTGAATGGGTGGTTATAAGATGTAGTCATGTGGACTTTCTTTCTATGGGTGTTTCGACACTAGACACATCGTTAATAATTAGGATAGGTGATGTGATACAGTGTAAGGAGTTCCCCCTTAAGGTTGGTGAATTTCACTTTATTTCAGTTCCTTATGTCCTCGAGATGATAGGGTTTCAGGTAATTTTCAGGATGAACTTTAAAATAGATTATCGAGATTATTTTGAATTCTATAAGAAATGGGTGAACTTTAAATCACCAAAGGGTGTAGTGTTTTTTCATAGGGGTGAATGTGATGTCTAGGCATGCAGAGCAAGATCTGAGCATCGTGGGTTGGGCACAATTTTAGTACAAATCACTAGTTTTTTTCTAGATATTATAGAGTGAGTCATGAATTGTTTCATCCATTGGATGAGCACTTATGGGATGTGTTTCTCGATGAATTTTCTAGTTTAAATATTGAGAGTGAGGTTGAGTTCTCAATTTTGCTAGTGTCAAGATCTACACTAGTGTCCATTCCTTCTTACAAGAATGCTATGTAGGATTTACAGGAGCTCAAGAGGTAACTCGACGACTTGGAGTGGTAGGGCTTTATTAGGCCCGATACAACATTGTGGGTTTTAGCAAAACTTGTTATGAAAAAGAAAAATGGAACCCTTAGTCTATGTGTGGATTATCTAATATTGAACCATCTGACATTTAATAATTTATATCCATTACCTCATATAGACAACATGATTTATCATCTTTACAGAGCTCAAGTGTTCTTAAAGATTGAATTGAGGTCAGGATATGACTAGGAGCATGTTCAACATACATACTTACCTCATACGAAATTTCATATTATGTATGGGTTATATGAGTATTTGGTTATGTTGTGCGGTATCACGAATGCACTAGAGGTTTTCTTGGCATTCAGAAACTGGGGGGGACTATACGTACATGGGTTATTTTGTGTTGGATTTTGAGGATGATGTCTTGGTGTATTCTCACAATTGACACAACCATGCCAACCATCTTCAGATCATTTTCAATACCATGAGAGAGCATTAGTTATATGATAATCTCATGAAGTGAAAATTTTGGATAGATTAGATTCACTTCCAAGGTCATATCATCTCATAGACATGAGTTTATTGGATTGAGAGAATGTGAGAGTAGTAGTTTCCTATGAACATCCCATGATTTTTTTGACATAAGGAGTTTCATGGGACTAGCACGATACTAGAAATGTTTTATATTGGAATTTTGACACTTATTTGCACCGTTTATGGGCTTTACTGAGAAGGGTGTGATATTTTAATTGTAAGATCCTTGTGAGGAATCCTTTTAAGAGCTGAATGGGAAGTTGAAATCGACACCATTATTGATACTGCTAGAGAACAGAAATAGTTATATTGTTTACTGTGATGCCTCAGGTACATGGTAGGGGGTAGTTTTGATGTAGGGAGATCGAGTCATGGTGTACAGATCCTAGAAGCTGAGTCCACACGAGAGGAATTTCCAGATGCCTGATCTAGTGTTAGCATCTTTTATTCATACTTTACGTTGTTAGAGACATTAATTATTGGGAGAGCGTTTGGTGGAGTACATAGACCATAAAATCCTTGGGTATATCTTTACACAGTTTGATAAGAATGTGAGGTAGCAAAGGTGGGTGGAGTACCAATATTATTTTTACATTGATCTTTTCTACACACCTAGAAAAGGCATTGAAGTGGAAGATGCACTGAGCAGGAGGACTCCGATATAGGAAGTGCAGTACGCTAGTAGCGATTGGTAACTTATAGAATTGTTCTATGAGATGCGTCGGAGGTTCATGAAAGGAAGGTAATGAATTATCTGTAATCCTTAGCTATGACCTCTACCTTGATGGATAGAGTTATGATGAGGCATATATCAGATTCATAGGTCCTAGTTCTATGGGGGAGTGTGCCAGGATAGAACCCTCATCCTGGATGGATAGTAAGAATGAATGAGATCCTACGTATCCACAAAAACGTTTTGGTTCCTATAGATATATTCATAGATTTTATGTGGTAGTTTCATGCTTCATCTTGAGCAGTGTATCATGGAGTCACCAAGATGTATCGTGAATTATGTCGTCAGTATTTGTGGTCACATTTAAAAAAAAGATCACTTGTTTTGTAAGGAGGTGTTCCACCTGTCAACTGGTGAAGGCAGAACATGAACGACCAGTTGGGATTTTACTATAGTTACCTATTCCAGAGTGGAAATTGGATGATGTCGGAATGAAATTCATGACTAGTTTACCATGTTCTTCTTGAAGTAATGATTTTGTGTGGGAGTTGTTGGAAGGATTACAATGTTCTAACATTTCTAACCGATCAAGGAGACCTTCAGTGTTCATGATCTTAGTAAGTTTTGTCTTTGAGAGGTGGTAAATCCTCGTAATGTCTCATACACTATTATTACAAATATACATTACCACTTTAAATCTCATTTCTAGCATGGTTTTCAGAGGGCGCATGGTACACAGGTGCTTCTGATAGTAGCATAACACCCTCAAACTGATGGCCAATCAGAGCGTACAATATAGGTGATAGATGATATTTTGTGAGAATAAATCATATATTTTGGGGGCTCATGGGAGATGCACATTTCCATGGTTCAATTCAATAACATTAAAAGTTATCAGGAGACCATATATGGTTGGTCATATCGTTATACCCTGCGTTGTTTAGTGGTATGAGAGGCAGCATTACTAGGATTTTGTCTCATGTAGGGAGACTTCTGAGTAAGTCCAATTTATTCATAAGAGGATAAATACAACAAATTTTGTTAAAAAATCATATTCCTATCACCGTAGATGAACTCTAGTGTTTGAGGTTGGGTATCAAGTGTTTTTACATGATTCACTAAGGTGGGGAAAAAAGCAAATCAAGAGATATGGTAAGATTTAACTACGACATGTCGGGTAGTTCGAGATATTGGTGAGAGTTGGGTTAGTAGCCTATCGGCATCAGTTACCTCAAAGGTACAAATCCATGCATGACATCTTCCATGCATCTCCATTGCATCACTATGAGACAGGCCTCTCTAAAATTATAAGATAACGGTTTTTTCTTGAGGTATAGATCATTGATTTTTATGATTAAATTTGTTTTACTTTGATTTTTTCGTAGACCCAATGTCAGACCATGGGATGGATGGGTTTTACTTGGTAAATAAGAGGAAAAGGGGGATAAAGTCTAACAGTAGGCATATTACATGTCGTGAGTAGGGTATACGCGTCGTGTAATACCAGATCACGATGTGTAATGGTCTATCAATGAACCTTCATGATGTATATGTAATTTTCTTCAAAAAAGAAAAATCAGCCATTACATGACACGTAAATGGATTACATGTAATGTAATGTCCCCACAAGGTTTTTTTTAAATAGAGGTAGTAGCCTTTAATTGTATTTCATGCACAGTAGATTTTCTCCCTTTTGGAGAACCTAAATCCAGCTAAACTAGTTTTTCTGGTCTAGAAGTCATCCAAACTCCATTTCATTCTCTTTCAAACAAATAAGAACCAAAATATTATGTAATCTATTTCTTTTTAGTTGTTCTATATTTTTTTTAACAATGACTACGCGATTTGGATTTAGTCTCTAATTCCATAATTTCTTATTCTTCCTCCAGTCTTCATATTTCTCCTAAATTAGGATGAATCATGACTTGATACTAGGCAAGAAATCTACTACGAAACTATGTTTGGTGGTCTTTGATTTTGTTCTTGCTTTTATTATTATTTTTGGTCATTCAGACGATATGTCTCTCATCAAACATTCCAATAAGACCACTATTTTGAAAAATTTTCTTATAGTTGATATAAGTGGACCTATTGAGGATTCCCATTGGTTATGTTTAGGATTGTTGGCACCCGTTCCTTGGTTAATGTTTACCAATGGGGTTTTCCTTAATCAAATAACCAATTTTATGCATATTTAGAAAACCCAAGAGGTGTATTCCCATGCTTTCCATGTAAGAATAATCTCATTAATACCATTATAGTTTTGAATAACATTCATATGAGATATATTTCCTACATACTTATTGATATCATGAGATTCCATTTTTTATTCAATGGATTAAATAGAAAATGGGGTTTTATTAGTGGGTATATGAATATGAATCGTCTAATGGCATGTTAATGGGGGGAATGGGAGGGTAGGCCCATATGATTTCTAAATGATAAATGGAATGCATGAGTTGGTATATTCAGGTCTTATGTTTGTTTATGTGAGTGGATATACTCAAATGGGTTTAATTGTTTAAATTGAATGAATTGAATGAATGTATTGACCGATTCCATAAACATATCTCCATGGATCTGGAACGCAATAGTGGAAACCTTAGGTTGACTCTGCCCCGTGGGTATTGATTCCATGGGATTCCTTGGGCCTTGATACCTTGTAGATCTGGATTTCTTGGAATCACATAAGGCATGTCGTTACACATTATCCTAAGACTCCAATTAGTTCCAAGGCCAATTTTCCACTAGGATTCCCATTGGACTTAATATGGATTCCTTTATATTCTGCAGCTTGGATCTGGCCCATCGTGGTCTACAAATCATTCATGGATTCCCTGGTACTTGATAACTTAGATCCGGCCTTGGTAGTCTACAGACCGCTATATAGCATGGCTAGGGTATACATGACTTCATTATACATAATGGTTCAGGGTTACATTACTTTGATGGTGTACGTCGTGGTTGTGGGATACTTGATACATATGGGAGTATGGTGGGTCCATGTGGTTTGATTACTTTTCTCAACTGCTTTATTTGTAGTTGACTCTTGTGGTTGGGAGCCTTAAGAGGTTGTTCGATATTACATTCTATAGTATAATTATTCCATGTGCATTCACTTTTATGTTACCTCTTTACTCACACTTTCATTCACTTTATATATCATTGTTAGTACTGTATAGACCATGGGGTGGTTACCTAAAGGGATGTTTATCTCAAATAATGTTTGGGCCTCCTTGGGGACCCAAAAATATTATATGGTTATAGGTGATATAATGGTAAATAACCCTAGTACAAGTAGTTTATAGCCTCTTTGCAGAATAATATCATGGGACCATGTTGATGCAAGCAATTCTATTAGGCCTTGTCTTTTTGTTCTTTTGAGGATTGTATTGTATTGTATTTCCTTTTACTTATCTGAATTCTTTATAGATACATGTATCATATGCATCATTGTATATGTGACATGTTTTGATCATATATATGTATTCATGTCTTGTATTACTTTTTAGTTGACAGTTTATTTATTCGCATCCACTATTTTATGTAGTTGACAACCAGTGTGATATACTCTAGTAATGAGGGAATATTCTCCCCACCGACTCACCTTGTCCCCCACTTAAAGTTTAAACCCTCTGTAATTTGGGGAGATGTTCTTGAGTTCTTGTGCGCAATAGGGCTCAGGGCACAATTGAGTGACATCAAGGTTCGGGATGTTAAACATATGTTAAATGGTATCGATAACCTAGAAAAGTGATTTAGTGATAAGTTGGTATTCCTAGAAAATGCATGATTTAGGAATGGATAACCCATCATATGTGTTTTATATTGGGATAAAACTAACATTCCATATGAGGAAAAATACATGGTTGATCATGAATTTAATTTTATTGTTTACCCAATTGAATTTTAATGTGATGGGAGTTTAACATGATTATAGATATTTTGGGATACATTTGTGGGAACACTACTGTTTGGATTTGTATATGTTTTTTTATAATTTTATTTAGGAATAGTTCATTTATATTTTGTGGAAATATTTTTATAGTTATTTATAACAATTATCTTTTATATGATCATTGACATGAAGGTGAAAATAATCATTTAAGATTGTGTTATTTTTTTCTAAAAAATTGGTTGTATAGAAATCAATAATGGTTAAATAAAATTTATCACTAATTATATTTTTTAAAAAAATTCATTAAATTATTTATAATTATATAGGGATATATTATTATAGTCCTAGAATTTGACCAACCCATATTCATGGGATATACCCTTACATTCAAAATATCCACATGGATTGACTCCACAAATGAAAGGTGACAAGGGTGGAGTTCTTACGAATGTACTATATGTTCTTCGGGTTATTATGAATTTTTTGTTACAGAAATGATTATTTTGGATAAATATCAATTTTATTTTGAAGAATAATATGAAATGATAAATTTCTTTTGAGTCTTTTATATTTTTGGTTGAATAATTAAATATCAAGAGACAATTTATTATATTATGATATAGATAACATTTATGTTTAAAAGGAAAGAAAATTTTGAAAGAGTAATATAACAATTTTAGAGGTGTATACTGAAGGGTATTATTTAACCATTTTCTTTAAAATAATCTAAAATGTTTATTTAATTGATGTAATTTGGTATGTATTTTTTTTAATTTGTGTAATAATATATAATCAACACCACATTTTATTGTGTAAGTTTTAATATCCCATAATTTGTTAAATCATACATTTTGGGTATTATATTCCCTTGTGGTGAAAATTTCATTTATGGTTACTATGTAAATGTAATAAGAATAGTATTCTATCCTGTTATATATTATGTCATCTTTTAGATTTTAATTTTATTGATTGAGGAATAAAAAACACATCTTGAATACTCATCATTAGTAGAAAAAATGAAGTTGTGGTGGAAATTGATTATGATTCAAAAGTATGATTTTCATGTTTCTATATTTTTAAATGATCATATTCCATCTATTAATAGAATTATTCAACTCTATAAAAAAGGATCTTGAAACGTAATTATAATCCAATTCCCATTATTTTCGTTGAATCAATATTCTTTTTTTCACCCCACTTTTTTATGGTTTTTTAGTCATTGAAATTCTTATGATGATTTTATTTCTTTTGACCAATCATCACAATAAATATGGATAATTATTTATATAGTTATATTGTCGTTCATGTATAAATTTTCACATCTTTTTAATGATTCCCTATTTGGAAACCGAGTAATCTGTTCTTCTATATGACGATAACAATTACCTTTTTTGAATTTTTAGGAGGATGTTTTATTAAACCATTTAAATATATTATTTATTAATAAATAAATTTTAAAATTTCATGAAAAAAGTTACCAATAATAAGATACACTTTTAAAGAAACAATTTAACAAATGGGATGAATGTAACTACATGATTTTTTTAAAACACTGTGGTTGATATCCGATACAATACAAAACACTGATCATAAAAAAACCTCAAAAAATAATAGTACATTTATAACCAAGCCATTGAGTTGGAAGATATAAATATAATAAAAAAATTATGAAATATATATAAGGGATCTAATCCTTGAGAATATTTTTTAAAATAATTATAAAATAATTAACCAATTTTCACTAATGTTTCTTTTCATATATAGAATTATTTTTTCTTCAAAAATTATATTTTTTGTTTAACTGACTAAATATTATTATTAATTTATATAAATTTTATAAATATATTTAAATAAAATTAAATTAATATTTAAAATAAATATACAACTATTATATTATGTTGAATTTTATCTATTTTCTAAATAGAATGTTTATCTAGTGAAAGGTGATAAATAATATTTTTTTGAATACTAAGTGATTGATTCAAGAATTTACATAGTTCAATTTTATTTTAGAATGATTTAAAAGAAGAATAGAGTATCTTATAAAAATTATAATCCAATTATGTGAATTAAAATCAATTTTATGTTTGAATTTTTTATAAAAAAATTACTTAAAAGGGTCTTTTTAAAGAAAAATGTTTTACGTTGAATTTTTTGTTTTTATCATAAATTAATTACTTCAATATATTGGAATTTAATATTATAATATGGAAAAAATACTTTTAATCATATGGTATAAAAGGTTTAATTTTTTTTCTTTTATTTTTTGATATTATATATATTGACCATTATTGTTTTAGTGAGCACGGCTAAAGGTAAATTAGGTAATTCAGGAAAAAAATAAAATTATAAGCCCTAAAAAATGACCACACAAATGTCCATAATTGAAATTGATGATTATATTTGAATATTAATCATCCAAAACTTTAATATATGAATTTATGTTTCCATATGTACATGATTCATACCATTGTGGTGTTTTAATTAATAAAAACATTTATATGTCATTCTCTTCGTTTTATTGTCTCTAAATTTTTTACAAAGGGGTAAAAAGTGGATAGGTTCAATTATAAAGATTTCTATTGAGAAATGACTATTTTTATCTTTGATGTTTTTATACTATTTCTGTATGAAAATATTTCCTTAAATTCATAAATAACACCAAAAAATATTTACACAATTAATTTAAAATTGTAATAAATGGTTTGAAAAATATTAAATGAAACATTTTATAAATGAATTCATATTTTTTGTAAATTAATTAATTGAATATATCATATTAGGTTTCTGTTAAATGGTTTTCATCTAATTTTATCATTTTTCTTGATGAATTTATGATCATGTTAAATAAATAGTTTCAATATTGTAATTACTGAAATTTATTTATAAATAATATTTTTTGAAATGACATAAAATTAAAAATAATCATATATTCAGTCAAATAAATGGGAATTTTTTTTGAATAATAAGTAGTAGTCCATTTATTTGTATTTTTCCTTTCATGGAAACATTCATGAGCCACAATTAAAAATTTTAATATTATGGTAATTGTTAAAAGGGATATCGTTGGGTTAAAAATGATAATGGTTTTAAAAAAACCAAAACATATCCAAATTTTGTATGATCATGTTATTTAGATTCATACTAAAATTTTATTTTTATTTTATCATTTTATAACCATTTGTTACTGATAAATAATTTATATTAATTTAATACATCAAAAAATTCAAATAATTTTATTCCCTCATTTCTAAAACAGATCCTCCTCTCCACATCTATTGGAAAATAAATAGTAATTTAGTTCAACCAATGGCTACCAAAATCTATTCACAACATCTCTAAAAATATTTAGTGATATTTTTATCATAAAAACAAGCATAGATAGATTTAGATGTAATGAAAATGTGGCTTTTGTAATGCCCTGATCCTAGTAGCACGAATATGGTACATTATTTTAATGCATCAGCATAACTACAAGCATAAAATCCAATGTGGTAAAAAAAATTAGTATTTTTGGAAAACCACATTACACACATGGTGTCCTTATTACACTAGAAATTAAAAAAATAACAAAGGAATGTGATTTTAATCCTTGAACTCATTCAAAATTTTCAACTTCATCTCCTAGGGAAATGATATCAAAGAAAATGGTGAGATAAATTTCTCAGTAATGATACATAAATAGAAATAAATATTTTATTAATGAGAAAAAATCATCATGGCGATGCTAATAACTAATAACACATTCCATTCAAATAAATATATAATGCATGATCAATATGGAAAATCAAATAAATGAAACATGTGACATTTAATCAATGAACTTAGGATAAAATGCATCCATATATATGTTGACACAAAATTAAATAGATAAATAATGGCTGAAATAAAGGCAATGATTAATTATTGAATTTCACATATCTATCACATGAACCACTACCATCAACACCTTTCACAAGACAGTTTCTGTCTATTGGTAGCAACCGGTATATTATACTTGAAATAAAACATGAATATATTTTTTTCCAAATAATTTTATCTCAAGAGACTACTGATGCATCAAGGGTATTTTATTAATGGATCCCCAAAATGTTTCTTTAATTTTTTAAATCATTCCTCATATATTTAATAATTGATTGCAAATGATATTTTAAATCAAAGTGCCGCATGCCTCTTTTAAATATTTAAATCATAAGCCCCATAAAATTAAATAATTATCAAATGGAATAATGAATACAGTTAATATATATAAACTCATGGTATTGTATATAAAAAGTTTCCATATATACACTAAACACAAAAAATATAAGTTGTTAATATGAATCTTGTCTCATATATGTTAAAAGTGAGATGAAAATCCCTTACCTTACTTTTACTTTTGGTTGTGTGTGATTTAATATTATGTATAATGGTTTTAGGAATTTTAATAACTTATATAGTAAAATTTTTAATATTAATTATAACAATTTGATTGTATAATATTATTTTATCACCAGTTTATTGATAATATTTACTTATTACCCATGTTTCAGGTGTTAACTACTTCATTTTCATATGCATGTTTTGTTGTGTAAGTCCTGATTATTATTAATTGGATATAGATAAATCATTTACAGAAATATATAAAGGACAAATAAATATTATCTATTCATTATATACTATTCTATAATAATAATTTAATGGTGAACATGGAAAAATAATAACATCGCATCGTGGAGATGGTAGGTCGTATGTACGCACGAGCAACGATATAATTCCATTAATAGTGAAAGGGTAATGAGTTGAATAGTATATTAATTATTAAATATCAATATCGATTCATAATTACAATATACATTTATCATTTTGATCATTTTACCAATCCATGTAAAACGATGATGAAAAACATATTACACCATATTGTTGAGATAGTAAGTTGTACAAACATACACACTATGTTTTCATTTTTATTAGGATGTATTAATGGTGGAATATAGTTGTACCATAATAAAAATAATATATAAGAATATATATGATATTTTGGTTAATAATTTATCAAATAAAAAACACATTATAAGGAATTGGATGAAGAAAAGACTTGAAAGAGTCAGTAAGGTCAATTACCTCTTCTTCAACAGACTTCTTTTAATATATTCTTATGTGATATAGGGTAGTTTTATTAGAAGGATAATGGCATATAGAACATAACTAAGGATGTGTCTAGGATAAATTGGAATGTTTTTTTCAAGAAATTTGGTATAAATTGGTGCGATGAAGTGAGGGAGAAACTTTCCTTTTATAATTAAGGTTAGGGAAACATTTCAAAATCCTCAAAACATTAAAATATAATAAGGATATTTTGGAACTAAAGGCATCCAAAATGGTCTATAAATTTGTAGGTAAATTCTTTTATGATAATATTTTATGCCCTTTATAATTATTTAACATTTCTGTTACTTTTAAATAATTTAATAATATATTAATTCAATTAAATATCATTATTTTCAAATTTTAAATTATTCATTTATTTTGACATCAAATATGACATGAAAAATAGGGAATTAAAAGATAATGATTTCACAAATTTATAATATATCTTATCAATCGATAAATGTTTTTATAAATATTAAATCTTTAATATTATATTGAAAATAAAATTTTTAATATCAATTAATTTGTTTTTTTTTGGTAATTAAATATATATATTTTTTGTATCAAAAAATTATTTAAGGTAATTATATAATTTAGAAAACATTAAAGTAATATTATATAAAAATAATTTTCATATGATCAAAATAGAAATCAATATTCATTCATATCATTATTTTTTATTATTTGGACACATAAATGATATTGAATACAGAGAGAGGGATATGTTGTAACAATTTCTGTTTTAAATAATATATAATTTAGTTTCTTGTAAATGTGTCCATTAAACCTGAATAATTTGTTCCAAAAATGATAAGGGTTGAATCCCTTTAATAAAATAATATTTTACATGTTTTCATTGTTTTTTAATCCTAATTTTTTTTTGTTTTAACCCTTATTTAACCTCTTCAAATCTTATCGTGAAAACTTGGGCATACATTTTTTAAAAGATAATGTAGTTACTTTAAAAAAACCTAAATAACCATAAATATGTCATGGGTGAAATATTAGGCCTTATACCAATCAATTAGTTTAGTTTTAGTTTTTTATATATTTTATATCTTTTTGAAATTTTTTTTTATTTTAAAATATCATTAATATCAATTTTAATAGTAAAACAACAAGATAAATTCAAACCAAGACATCTAAAACATCACTAAAAGATCCAATAGTAAATAAAATTTTGAATGACATTATATTTCTAAAATTAATCTAATTTCCATATTTTTAATAACATCTATTTGATTCTTTCATTAATTAGACAAATAATGCATCACGATAATGTCATCAATTAAAGTAAATATATTATCACTAAAATTTATAAATAAATTACCTTTATATAGATAAAAATTTTATAATTTTAAATACTATTTATAGTGGAATATATCATATAAATTACCATATATAAAAAATTAATTACTTATTAAAGTCAAGAGAGTGACATATTAGAAATCCCTTGGAATAAAATACTACAAAATGATTAATGTTGTCTTTGTGGCTCCAAGAGGACATAAAATCATCCCACGGGAGAGTTTAATTCACAATATCCCATCAAATAACGTTATGAAAAGTTTTAGGGTAATTTTATAGTGTTTATATTATTATTTTTACCCTTAATTACCTGATTTACACTTAATATTAGTAATTAAAATATTACCAAATTTACTATTCATAAAGACTGAAATAAATAAAAAATATTTACATAATTTTTCCCCACTAATTTAAAATATAGAATAAAATTTTCTATTTCAAAACAAAAAAGCTACAGTAATTAATATAAAATTAATCTTGTTGACATAATTACAAAATGATTTGTTAAATTAAAAAATGCTCAAAATATTAAAATGTATTCTATCCAAATTTTATGTGAATTGATTAAAATGACCAAAGTTGAATTAACTGATAAATTTTATTTTTCTTATTATACATTAAAACCAATTGAAAATATAAGTTAACTCTAAATATTATTTATATGAAAAATATATTAGAAATTAAAATGAATTATTTTATCATTATTGATCAAAATATGAAACTAATTAAAAAAATACCAAAAATAAACAAATGGAAATTTTTACATTAATATTTATAAAATAATATTTTCTATTAAATATATTTTATAAAATTTTAAAAAACAAGATTTAAAACAAGTGTGTCATCAAATGGCAGTAAAATTACCATTAAAAAAAGATTTTTATGAATAAAATTCGATTCATTCTTATATTATGACTATAAAATAATTTGTTGGAATATAAAAAACATTTAATTAAATATATAATATATAAATTTCATAATTAGGTTAATTTTTTTCATTCTTACCTATTTAATGGATATGTTATAAGAATATTTCATTGTACGTTAAATGAGGTAATTTTGTACAAGGTAAGATTTTAAAAAAATTAAAAAGGATGATCAATTGGACCAAAATGACCAAAGAAAAATTATTATTAAAAAAGAGTTTATAGGAGTCTAAAATATGGGATCATTTTAGAATCTCTTTTAAGTAAGGGCAAGAAGATTTGTAGGGAGGTCTTTGAACCAGGTAGTTTGTTGACTTAATCACATGTTGTCCATGCCACCTGCAACTGTGTTGGCTTTTTGATAAACTTGTGTGACGATATAATTGCGATTTTTATGTGAAAAGGTGAAATCCATCCAATGAGTAGTAATTGTCCTAGAAATATGAGTTATTCCATTATGAATCGCTTGGATGATAGTCGTATAATCACATTCAATCCAGAAATTGTCCATCCAAGGCACTTGGTGAGGGCAATAGCATGTATTGAACTCATTATCTCACCTAAAAGGAAGGTGTCAATGCCATTAATACCCATGAAGCATCCAAGGATATGGCCGAGGTGATTCTTGAAGATAGAACCACATCCTTCCGAACCCATATTTCTTTTGGAGGTTCCATCAATATTAATTTTGGTCCATCTTGGAAGAGGATATCCCCCGAGATCTTCCAGAGTGAGACAGTGTTGACAGAAATTAGCTT
This sequence comes from Viscum album, assembly GCA_963277665.1. Taxonomy (NCBI): domain Eukaryota; kingdom Viridiplantae; phylum Streptophyta; class Magnoliopsida; order Santalales; family Viscaceae; genus Viscum; species Viscum album. The sequence goes on along the minus strand of OY728136.1, from coordinate 62,818,547 downwards.
AAATTTGAAGGAATTGTAGTATTCCAAAGTCATGCACAGTGTTGTGAAAATGACCCATTTTCATTTAATAATCTTCATGTATGGAAATAAGGATCCACATTCAACTTGCATTTTGATTGGGTGAGTAATTGTTTTGAATAATAGCACTCTGAACATACCAGATCACATGATGGCAGTCATCAGCTGCAGTTAGGAAAAGGTTCTAGATTTTCTTAGAGCCTTTAATTTCTTCACATTTCATAGATTGAGTTTTGTTGGAGTCATAAATCAACAATATATAATAAAAAATGCAAGGAATATAATTCTAACGAGCATAAATAGTGACATGAGATATAAATATATGGTTAGTATCTTCTCTATGTTGATTACATATTTATCACTTATAGCATAGCTTGTTTCAAAAATATTACTTTTTAAAATATTCATACCATAAAATCCTTGTGTTTTACAATATACCCTCCTTCAATAAATTATTTCCTCACAATTTGAAACTCATCTTCCAAAATCAAATATTGAAACTTGAAAATTTCTTTATGGAAAACCCATAAAAATATAGGGTCAACATTACATGTTTCTAATAATAGGGAAAACAAAAATTCAAAGGGTATCCCAAAATTAGTCATTATAATACTATAACATTAGTGTAATGTGAAAACATGAACATATATGGGAAATCCAATGATCATGTTTTGATGGATAGTGATAGAGAACATTGTCATTTGAAATTCTACACTCAAAAAATCGTAAATATGTGATGGTTTATAGAGGCTACTGATTTCATAGTAATAAAATTAATCTAATTTTCATTCCTAATTATTTTCCTAGAGTTTAGAGATTATAGTAATATCTAGATAACCACATGAGAAAATAAACTTACCACATTTTTTACATGTCATAAGAATAATATTATCATTTGGGTGGGATTAAATATTTTTCACTTAATATATTATGATAAGAAATAGATATTAAAGTCTATTTTTTCATACCTGTTGAACTTTAATGAAACATAAGATCCATAATCAATTCTTTCAAACATTAAATATTTACTGAAACTAAAATGGATATCACATTGTAACTAATAAATCATACATTATCCTAAAACAATAATATCCATGTTCAACTCAATCCATTTCAACCTTAAGATTGATCCGTAATATATCTTTTGAAATTCACTATCTAAAAAGGTATTTAAATTTCAAAAATCAATCTTAACAAAATATTCCCCATAAATAATAAACCATTATGTGATTAGAGAAATCTTTATTCATCAAAATTAAAATTAGTTCTTAATGTTCAACATCTATAATTCTGAAAATAACTACCTGTCCTCAATAATATTCTAAACTATGATTGTGACCCAATAAATCATTAGTATTTGATCATATACCCTTTCTAATAACATCAATCCCACTTAATGTATAATATAAAAATTTTAATTTCCAGAATATCATATCTCTAATAAGTTTCTATAAATAACCTGAGTTACTATAATCTTTCAATATAATCATATTTTACAACAAAATACAATTCAACCTTTATTCTTCAAAATATTTTGTTTTCCATAATATTACTGGATTATGAAAATTGAAAATGTCTTCCTTAAATTACATAAATCACATAATCACAGAACCATTTTTGAATCCAAAGGATATCTATTAGATATAAAATGTCCCTAAAATCATTAATAATCATTATCCATTAAATATTTCAACAAAAAATGACATGCTAGGACTATATGTATACTAGTGGTAAGAACCCAACCCATATTGCCATTCCATTGTGAGTTCAAACTCTATAGAATTTGCGGACATGGTGAGTTATCCTTTTTCTAAAAATATATTAATACTATATAAAAATGTGATAATATTACAAAAAAATGAAATAAATATATTAAACATTAAATAATTTTTTTAACAGAGAAGTTTATCTTATAAGTATCATTTTGTATTGTCAATAATAAAAATACCCATAATTACCTTAAATTAAAATATCATATAAAAAATATTGATTATCCTTAACATTACAAATATTTACAAAAAACATATAAAGGAATTATTCCTTAAATAACATTTCACACATATAAAGATAAAGGTTTTTTCTCCCTTAACAATGTTTTCCATAATCTGGTTCCCATGGTTTCTACTATATTTACTCTAATACAAGCACTAATTCCTTAACCCCAAAAAACAAGAGGTAGTGCAATATTTTATTACATTATAATAGATTCAAGATTAAAATCCTAAGGATCAAATATTTTAGTTTTTTTATCCAAATTGCAAACATGGTACCCTTATTAAATTTTAATTAAAAACATAACAAATTAAATTAATATTCGTCCTTAAAACTATCCAAATATTTCATCTTCATAACCTAGGTAGAAGATAAAAAAGAAATGTATGATCTCCAATTCTTAATAAGTTAATGTAAATAAGAATAAATAATATAAAAATGATAATAAATGAACATGGAATGGTAAATAACTGACAACATGTAACATTTAAATAAATAGATAAAGAAATAATCAATATGGAAAAGAAAATAACTGAAACTCATGCCTTTAATTATTGAATAATAAATGAAACGAATCTATAGATATAACAATTAAAAATATCATGGATTAAAAAAAACTGAAATTTGGGAACTGCTTAATTTTTTGGACATCATTTATCTAGATCATGAGACACTACCATCAAGACCATTCACTAGATGGTTTATGTTTGTGCGTAGAGAGCTGCATATTCTAGTTGGAAACAAACCAAAAGGGGTTTTCTCCAATGGATTTCATCTCAAGAGGATACTTATGAATATATGGGCTGTTGTAATCTTGTCCCCAAACCCTACATACATTTCTAAATCATTCCTCGTATATTGAATAATCAATTTAAAATCATATTTTCAAATCAATTTTTTTCATACCACATTGAAATATTTAAGTCATAATCCACATAAATTTAAATAATTATAAAAAAACTCAATACACTGATGATAAAAAAACTCATGATATGATATATCAAAAGGGGCGGTATATTCAACACAAAAAAATATGTATGTTGTGAATATTACATTTATCTCATCGATGTAAAAAATCAGATTAAAATCTATGACATTACACTTTGTTTTGGCTGTGCATGATTTAATATTTATTATAATGGTTTTAATAAATTTATTAACTTATATAATAACCGTATTCATATTTATCATATCATATATTATCTTCTTATATTATTTTATCACATATTTTTGGATAATATTTCATTATTACGCACGTTTCAGGTGTTAACTGGTTCATTTTCCTATGCATATTTTATTCTGTATGTCCCAGTTCTTATCCATAAGATACAGTTCCACCATTAAATTAATCATATTACAGTCATATGTATCATATTTATTCATTATATACTATTTTATATTCATTTTGATTGGTGAATTGAAAAAATGAATTACATCGCATTATGGTGATGGTAGGATGTACGCACTGACAAGTGACAATATCATTCCATTAATACTAAAAGGGTGTGAAAGTGGGTGGAGTAATAATTATCCCAAAATAAATATCATTTTCTAATTAATATATATATATATATATATCCATTATTCCCATAATTTTACTTATCCAAGTGAAATGGTGATGAAAAATAGATTATATCATAGTGTGGAGATGGTAAGTCATAATAACATATCAACATATATATGAAAGTAGAGTAATTGTTTTTTTCATGGAAACAACACATGATGTTAATGTGGAAGAAGAATAAGATATTAAGAGTCCAGAAGGATGATTACCTTATCTTTGGTGGCTTCCTTTAATATCTTCTCAAGTGATCTAGGGTACATATTTTGGGAGGACCATAACCTCGAAAAAATTACTATGGGTGTTTTTAAGAGAAATTTGCATTGTTGGTTCAAGTTATATGGATCAATGTAGTGTGATGATGAGAGGGAGGAGGTGCCCATGTATAATTGAGGTGACAGGTACTTTTGGAAATCCGCAAAAGAATAAAATATAATAAGGATATTCGGATCCAAATACATAAAAATTGGCTATAAATAAATATTTTAGGAAATTTTAGACCATAAAATTTCCACTTTATGATAATTTAACATTTTTGTGATTTCTAAATAATTTAATATTATACTATTTAAATAAAATATCATTCTTGTCAAATTTTATACTATTCATTTATTTTGATTTCAAATACAATAAGACAAAGGTGGAATTTGAATATAAAAATTTCACAAATCTATAAGATATTTTATAAACCTATGAATTTATTTATGTACATAAAATCATCCAAAATATATCAAAATTAATAATTTTAATATCTATTGATTTATTTTTATGTCAATTAAATAAAAACATTTTTAGTATACAAGAATCATTAAATATAATTATATAATTTATAAACATTTAAAATATAATTATATAATTATAAAATAATTATAACAAAAATAGACATTTAGATTCGTTCATAGTGTGATTTTTTCCTTATTTGGACACATAAAAGATATTAAATAAAAAGAGAGGCATATTTTATAACTATATTGGATTTAAATAATATATAAGCTATTTTTATGAACAAGTGTCCACTAAAAATTTATATTACATCATAAAATGATAACGGTCTAATAATATTCATCAAATAATTTTGGAAAAAGTTTTTATTATTTTCTAATCCTTAACTTTTTGTTTTAATATTTATTTACCCTCTTTAAATTTTACCATGAAGACTTGTGTATTCAATTTTTAAAGCATAATATATTTGCTATAAAATTTTTACATAACGATAACTGAGTCATTGGTTACATTTTAGGTATTATCCAAACAATTTAGAACAAAAATATATTTTTTGATATTTTAAATAATTAAATTGAATATTATAACTACTATAAATAAGGGCTTTAGCGACCCCTTAATGTCGTCGCTAAATCACTTTAGTGTCTGCCTAGTGTCTTCCAAATGGCGAGCGTTTTTGTCTTGTCACTAAAAACATTAGCGTCGGCCTTTTGGTGGACACTAAAGATAAACTGTAACATCCAAGGTAAATAAACTATATGACTTTTTAATATTTATTAATATTTTAATTTAATATTAATTTAAATTTAAAAGAGTTGTTATGTTCGTTAGCATACCTGATATGCAACAACGGGTTTCTTTGAAATCTTATGTTGCACGCTAATAATATATTATTATTTTAAACGGTAGTTACCTCTAAGCCATTGTATTAGTGGGAATGAATTAAACTAACTACAATATTATTGTGCATGTTTGTTAAATGTATTTTGATTTATCTAATAAATTTAAGAGGCTTAAAATGTGAATGAATCTAATTTTAAGCTTAATTTACATTAAAAGGCTGATTTATTACCTTTTAACGGAGAACCCTTTTTAAATCTATTTTTGTTCAATTTAATAAATTCTATAGGACCAAATAAAATCTTTTTTTAGAATGGTGACATCAATATTTACTTTGTGTAAATTGTTTGAATTTTTCCGATAAAGTTCATTTTTTAATGAATAGTAAAAAATATTGTATTTTAATTCCAAAGTGAATTTTAATCTAATTTATTTATATGGTTATTTTATCTTTTTAATTGGTTTTAAATTTAATTTTAAATTTAATTTTACCATTTAATCCAATGCGGGTCATTGGAATTAATTTCACTTTAAAATTGGAAATAAACAATTATTGATCATTGGATAGTTATTGTTTCTTAAAAACATGCTATTTGTTTTGATAATAGGAATTAATTTTAAAATTAATTAATTCCACTTCTATGATATGAATTTGGAAATATATAAATCATTTTAATTCAGAATATCAAATTTATCTTAGGCTGAATTTTTGGTATTTTTCTGAAAAACATCAATTTTTGATGAATAGAGAAATCACTTAATGGTAGTTAAAAAAACTAACTTTTTCACTTAAATGAAATATTACCACTTCTGTGAATTAAATTTCCAAGATTCTACATACATGGTTATTATCAATATGTAAAATGTTGTTCATTAAGATGAAAATAATTTTTTGGTGAATAGTAACTTTTGACTTTTATTTACCGCGGTTAAATGTAAATGGGGTAATTCAAGGTTAAAATAATATTATAATAATTCAAAATTACCTTAAAACTTGTCCAAACCTTATTTTTTGAGTCATGAACGACCATGGGAATCTTTGGGTTGATTTTGGGACCCCATTGAGCCACTTGGGAGTGATAATGACAATTTAGTTTAATTAGTATAATGTAAAGAGAAAACTGACATTGACAAAAATCTTTTAGTAATTGATTTTTATATGCTGTTATGGAAGTCATATTTTCGACAATAAATATTCATTGGAAATATAAAAATATTTCCTCCATCATGGTAGTTTTCTTAGAATTTTTAGAAATCAAATAAATTAAATTATTTATGACACAATAATGATGAATTATTTACCTCATTAATAAATGATTTAAATTAATATTATTATAATGATTAAAAACTTATTAAAAACATGTTAAATTCTAATTGGATGATTTTATTTATATCACTAGTCATCTTATCTTCATATCTAATGATTTTTGGACCTTTTGAAACCAAATATAATTATATAATAAAATAATATTTTCACACTTTCTTAAAGAGCCCATCCTCTCCCTTATAAACGGAGACCAGTTCTATCCAACTCCTCACACCTATCAAGCCATTTACATCATCCAAAATCTGCCCAATTAAGCTTCTTACATCACTATACTCCGCTTAAAAGCATTACCATAGGCAGAAGGCACTTCAAGAAGTCCTTCGGTTCAAACCAAAGAGAGTTACCCAAATTAAATGTAATAGTTTCTCTTAAATTATTTTCATTTATTTTACTTCTCCAACCCCTAAACTCTTTTTATTCCATTATTTTTTAACAAAAAAAGCATCCTCCATATACTAGTATGTTTTTATGAGATGTATTTGAACTACACTTACACACTCCTCCATCTAATGGATGAAGAACATAATGTTTCTGTGGATGGAAAACTAACGCCTCACGAAACGATGATTGTTCAAATATCTCCAGCCGCCTATCATGGTGGCCATTATGATGGAACTATATATTATATATATTATTTTTATGTTTTCTTTATTCTTCTTTATTTTCCATTTATATTACGCCTTTATGGTTTCCATAGTGGGTAAATACGGTAATCTCATTTGAGGAAGCACGGAATACTACCAACTCAATGTGACGTGACTCATTAATGTCGTATGTGGGATGTATAAAGGAGAGAGTTAATGATATTATATATGATATTATACTGGAATTATAATATACCTTTTTATCATTATGTTTTAATTCCATTAAAATGTGAAATTGAAATGAAAGTAGCATTGATGCGTACATACGGCTTACCGTCTCCATGAACGGTGCATTTCATTTCTTACCTCTAAATATTATGTACTATTATAAATACATTTATATAATAGATATATATATATAATATAAATCATTAGTATCATTCTGGTTATAATGAACCTTTGACCACATGAACAACATGTAATTATAAGAAGTCCATTTTTGACTCAAATACCAAATAATGACAAAATGAACATTATTAACTTAAATGAATACATAATGTTTATAACATGGTAATAAGTGATATAATGGGAATAATAAATTTGAAAAAGGTTATTAATCAAGTATAAATTAACTTTAGATTATTATTCAAAAGATTAATGAATGATCGAGTCAAGTTGGACATGAGGTAAGGAATTTTCTTTTCTCATTTTTAATTCGGGGATATTTCCATTGTTCACCACTTATTCATTGCATGTGGTGTATTATGTACTGCCATTTGATATATATATTATCATGATTCTCATTATATTCATGGTATTATGTGATTGATTTGTTGTTTATTAAATTTTGGTCATATGACTCATTTTATTACAACGTGGTAAAGGGTTTCGTCTCACTTTTTATTCTTGTGAGATTCATGCTATATTTGCCACTATTTCCTTTTGTGTCATGTATTTACTGCCAATGATTGCACTCTTTGTGTAATATACTTTCATTTATGAGTATTTACATATTCAATGTATGATCCTTCTTTCATGTGGCATATGTATTGTAAGTTACAAAATCGGTAAGGGAACCTTTCACCCTCCTCTTTTTTAAAAGACTTCTTTTGGTTATGGCTTTTAATTTACATATTATTATGTTGGGATATGTTTTTATATATCCTTATTGATGTAAAAATTATGTCCAAGTGCCATGGAGAAGGCTCCTCTCTCCAAGCTGAGGAAAACATTTTCTCTCAGGCCTCTCCTTGGGCCACCAAAGGAAGGTTGTTCTTATGGAAGCTGAAACTGACTCAAAGATCCCCCACAACACCCTAAAAGGTAGGGGCCCCATCCCATGGTCCATCAGCTACACCATAAGGAAGTGAAGAGGCTTGATCAACAACAATACAGACATTGTTCACACCTGGAGGGAGGGTAACTGAGTTGCGGACCATCTTGCATCTCTTGATGTCCCGGCTCTGGAGAGCGTCTACCTCCACAATTGGCAAACCTTGAAACCATAGGGGGTAAACTTGATTAGAGGGGACGCCCTTGGCCTTCATTATTCTAGGCCCCCATAGGCTTCATGTTTGTATGATTCATGCTCCATGGCCTTTTTTCCTTCCTGTTTTAATATAAAATAAATTAATGATGATGATGATGATGATGATTTCCAAGTGTTGAGGTACCCTTTTTATCTCATCAACTCATTTTCAGGAATTTAAAGTGATGCCATAAGGTTGACAAATGTTTACAAGGGAACTTCTTAACCCAATTTCAATTCCTTAGGTTCACTTTGTACTTATTGAATATGGCATCCAATGAATATGTGAAAATGACCTCTGATTTATTTACACTTATTATCCTCTTATATTGGGGGTATTTATATTTTTCACACATAATTTTTTGATGGATATATATTTAATTTCATGATACCATTTTGATATGGGATTTCATCTCATTTTATATTTCCATTGAGACTTCATTATTGTTATGCACCAATTCACTCTTATATGTTGTATATACTGTACTTTGACATATTATATCATCAATACCTTTATTCTCATGATATTAAAATGTTCGGATTAAATGTTATTCCTCAATTATATTTACTCAAGTGTCTCGCTTTTTGTTAAAAAAACTCTTTAACTAAAATATCGTTTTAAATGTTTTAAAGATTTATTCTTCAATATATTTCGCATTAATGTCCATGTTTTCAGAATGGGTTTTATGATTTACTTATATGGACATTAATGTATTAAAATGACAATTCATTTAAAATCTTCAAAGTGTTATGGGACACTTTGATTCAAAAATCTCTTTTTAAAAGGTTTTGAAAATTATTTGATAAAACATTGTTTATTTAAATATCATGATTTGATATATTGGAATGTGGACATATTATATTTCATTTATACATGTGTTATATGTTATGATTATGTTATGGTTATTGGTCATTGCTTACATATACGGGTGGTTCCGTGATAAACCTAGGGTGGGTGAGACCAAGATAGCTCTCTAATGCATTGGGTAATGTGATGGAGGTGAACGTGATATTTCTCTTAAGAGATTTAGGGAATATACTGTGATGGGTATTCCAAGTGTAACTGTGTATGTATCTGTGATAGCTGCAATGTAAGTTTGATATAGATGCCATAAGTAAACATTACAATTTATTATTTGTGTGTGTTATTCATAAATTTTAGGATTTCATAATGTATGTTAATATTAAAAAGTATGGTTTCATTGATTTGTATTTATTGGTGGGCTAATTTTTTCCTTCCTTATTTGATAACCCTTAATGAGATGTTTATACTCATCCTATGTTTTTTAAATGTTTTCCACATGACTTAAAGATGAATAGGCTCAAGGATGGGAACAATGAAAAGTCTGGATTTCTAAAACATGGAACTAGACATGTTTCTTTTTATGAATTTTTTTTATGAAAAAATGGATACGGAGTAGTAGTGTCTACTTATAATATTCAAGTTGTAATGTAATAGTTATGGACTAATTCTCTAAAACTCCAAACCTGAAAAGTTCCTCAATATAAATTATTTATTTAATTCAAGATTATGTAATGTTTAAGGCTGTGTATTTATAGTTGGTATCAGAGGTCAGTTTAGATAACATTAGAGGTTAGGGAATTCATTAAGCATAAATTAAATGACCATAATGGTTAGGATTTTAGAAAGAGTCATAATTTTTTTGATAAATTTAATGAGTTTAAGATAACATGAATAATTATATATTAATATTTACCCTCCTCATAAGATATTATATGATTATTTTACTAATATAATCACACTAACCTTTTTAGTTTTAGTAAATGGTTGGATCTAGCTGGCACCAAAGTAATAGTGGATGTGAAGAAAACTGTGAAAGTTTTCTAAACGAGCAACTAAATGATATGGGAGATGAAATGAGAACACTTGTGGTTATTCTAAACCAACTATCTCGAGTCATGATTGACCACATAAACCTTAGTGATCTTTATAAGACATCATATATGTGAGAAAAAAATCCCTACAGAAGTTCAGGTAATAATCATAAAGGTAAGTGTGTTAAAAAACCTGTGTGTATAAGATATGGAAAGAAACACCTAGGAAAATGTTTCAAAGGGATGGAAAGATGCTATAGATGTGGAAATTAAGTTCATAAAGAAAGAACCTTCCATGGAAAAAGGAAGAATTTAGTTGACTCCAGGAAAGGGAAAACGGTCCTTTCCGATGGATCAATTGAATGTTTTAAATTTGGTGGGCATGGTAAATATGCAAACACATGTCCTACGAAGAAGATTCGGGAATGGGATCACATGGACCATACAAATATATGTTCACCAACACCTAATGACATTCCGATTGAGGATGAAGATACTGATAATGATCAGTGAAAGGTATGGATTAATTATTAACATATGTTTTGATATTATTGAATCTTAGGATATGATTCATGATTTTTGTATGTTGGAAAGAAGTATTTTAGAATAAGTTGGTAAATAATCGTTAAGGGATCATGAAGAACATTGATTGAGTAAGAGGTCAACATATAAAGGATTCAAGAGTTATGGTAGATTTTAAGGTGGTGAAATGCTTAAAAGAATTAAGGCTCTTTTGATGATGGGATTAAATTAGAAGAATTTTTATTGTATGTGTAACCCTGAAGTTTGATATAAGAAAATTTTATTCAAGGAAAAAATTATCTTTTATTTTGTGTTTATAGTTATAAAGAACCATTTGGGTTTATATGATTCTTGAATTTGAGGCAATTACTAGTTAATACATTTTGGGATGCAAAACAATAGTTATTAGATAACCTTTGTGGTTAAAATATGTTATGGCTATTTTCGATGAATTTATCTTTTTTTTGGGAATGTTATAAAATTATGTAGTTTTTGAAAAGGGGAAAAACACAAACTGTGTGACAACCCGTCACATCGGATGAAGCTGTGGGAATGAAACCCACAACCAAAGTGCGATTGGTATTTAACACCTACCACTGGACTACATGAAGTCCTTGGTTATTATGAAAAATTATTTTTAGTTAGATGATCTTATGAATCATGAATAAGTTTATTTTGGGTTATCTATGGAAATGATTAACCTATTATGGAGTATATGTGAGTAGGTTAATTACTTTTCAATATGAGACTTTAAGAGTAACTGATGTTATTTGGTGATAAATTTTAAGATTTACCTCAGAAGACTATGTGATTAAATCCTTCAGATATTTGGGTTTCAATATTAGTTTGGATTACTTTGAAAAAATTTAAGGGTAACTGATTATTTAATGGTCTTTCATGAACCTTGGCTTTTTGTTGTTGAATTTTGGTGATTAAGAGTAGTATTTCCTTTTATAAAGGATTATCCTTTTGGTGATTATCTAATCTTATACTAAAAATTTAGGTTTTAGTTGACATCTAAAGACATGGAAAATATATAGTTCATCTTTTTTGGATTATGTGATTTTCATGAAGTTGATTATAGAGCTCTCAATGTTGAAAAAAGTCATCCTGAATACTCAACGTTTGGAGAAAATATGTGTTTGTGTTAGAAATATAGTAAAAGATGAATGTCTACATGACAAGAATATTTCCTTTTGTTTTTGGTTAATCTTGGGACTAAATTATTCAATGAAAAGTATCATTAAACAAAAACCTTGTCTGTTAACTTTTCCTAATAGGGAATGAAGGACTGTTTAACCCATCACAAGTTTGTGATTTTCTGGTGGTTAAATTTATCCTAAACATGTTTCCTATCACTCTCCACTTGAAATTGACCCTTTGTTTTCTCCTCCATATCATTGTTTTCATGGAATCTTAGTATGGGTTAACTCAGGTGACCACTGTTCTTCTCTTTATTTCTTTTCAAGGGACAGTTTTAATGACTCTTTTTTCTGATATGAGACTTTCAGTAAAGTTTCCGAGCCCAAATATTAAAATTGGGAAAACGCAATTCCCAAAAGGGGGAGGATGTAACATCCCAGGTAAATAGACAATATGAATTTTTCATATTTATTAATATTTGAATGAAATATTAATTTTACATTAAAAGGGTTTTTATGTTCAATAGCGTACCTAATACGCAACAACGGGGTTCTTTGAATGCTTACATTGCACACCAATAATATATTAGTATTTTAAATGGTAGTTAACTCCTAGCCATTGTATTAGCGGGAATGAACAAAAATAACTACTATATGATTGTACATGTTTGTTAAATGTATTTTACTTTATCCAATAAATGTTATAGGATTAAAATGTGAATGAATCTAATTTTATGCATAATTTACATTAAAAGGATGATTTATCACCTTTTAATGGTGAGCCCTTTTTAAATCTATTTTTGTTCAATTTAATACTTTTTATATGACCAAATAAAATCCTTATTTAGAATGGGGACATAAAAATTTATGTTTTATAAATTTTTGGACGTTTTCCGATAAAGTTCATTTTTTAATGAATAGTGAAAAATATTTTATTTTAATACAAAAGTGACTTTTCATCTAATTTATTTATATGGTTATATTATCTTTTTAATTGTGTTTAAAGTGAAATTAAAATATATTTTTACAATTTAATCCAATGTGGGTTATTGGAATTAATTTCACTTAAAAATTGGACACAAACAAGTATCAATCTTTTGATAGTCATTGTTTCTAAAAAACACGCTATTTGTTTTGATAATGGGAATTAATTTTAAAATTAATTAATTCCACTTCAATGTTTTAAATTTGGAAAAATAGAAATCATTTTTTAATTCAGAATATCAAATATAGCTTAGACTGAATTTTTGGTATATTTATGAAAAACATCAATTTTGATGAATAGTGAAACCACTTAGTGGTAGTTAAAAAACTAACTTTTTCATTTAAATTAAATTTTACCACTTCTGTGAATTTAATTTCGAAAATCTGACATACATGGTTATTATAAATAAGTAAAACTTGGTTCATTGAGATGAAAATAATTTTTGGTGAATATTAACTTTTGACTTTTATTTACCGCAGTTAGAGGTAAATAGGGTAATTCAAGGTTAAAAGAATATTATAATAACTCAAAATTACCTTTACACTTGTCCAAACCTTATTAGCTAAGTAATTAATGACCATTTACATCTTTGGGTCTATTTTGGGACCCCATTGAGCCACTTGGGAGTGATAATGATAATTTAGATTAATTATTATAATGTAAAAACAAAATTGACATTAACAAAAATATTTTATTAATTAATTATTATATGGTGTTATATAAGTCATACATTTGACTATAAATATTCATTGGAAAGATAAAAGGATTTCCTAAATCATTGTAGTTTTTTTAATATTTTTAGAAATCAAATTAATTATATTATATATTAGAAAATAATGATGTAGTATCTACATCATTAATAAATGATTTAAATAAATAACCTTATAATGATTATAATATTATCCAAAACATGTCCATTTCTAATTTGATGATTATATTTATATCAAGAGTCATCTTATATTTATATTTAATGGGTTTTGGACCTTTTGAAACCGAATAACATTATATAATAAAATAAATTTTCACACTTTCCTAAAGTTCCCCTCCTCTCCCTTATAAAAGGAGACCATTTCTATCCAATTCCTCACACCTCTCAAGACATTTTGATCGCCCAAACTCATCCCAATTAATCTCCCTACATCCCTCTTCTCACCTTATAAGACTTACTATAGGCATAAGGCACTTCAAGAAGTCCATTGGTTCAAACCAAAGAGAGTTACCCAAATTAAAGGTAATAGTTTCTCTTAAATTGTTTTCTTTTATTTTACTTCTCCAACCCTTAAAATCTTTTTATTCCTTTCTTTGGTAACAGAACCAGTATCCTATATATACTAGGATGTTTTTATGATATTTATTCGAACTAAACTTACACACACCTCTATCTAATAGATGAAAAGCATAATGTTTCTATGGATGGAAAACTAATGCCTCACAAAATGATGATTGTTCAAATATCTCCAACCGCCTCTCATGGTGGCCAGTATGATGGAACTCTATATGATATATATTATTTTTATGTTTTATTTATTCTTCTGTATTTTCCATTTATATCACGCCTTTATGGTTTCCATAGTGTGTAATACGAGAATCTCATTTGAGGAAGTGCGGAATACCGCCCCCTCAAAGTGACGTGACTCGATAATGACTTATGTGGGATGCATAAAGGACAAAGTTAATAATATTATATATCATATTATATTATTCTATAATTATAATATACCTATGTATCATTATGTTTTAATTACATTAAATTAAGAAATTGAAATTAAATTAGTGTTCATGTGTACGTACGGCTTACCGTCTCCATGAACGGTGCATTTCATTTCATTCCACTAAATGTTATGTACTATTATAAATACATGTATATAATGGATATATATGATATATAAATCATTAATATCATTATTTATGTAATTAACCTTTATGTACATGAACAACATGTATTTATAAGAAGTCCATTTTTGACTCAAGTACCGAATAACATCAAAACAAACATTATTAACTTAAATGATTACATAAGGTTTATAACATGGCAATAAGTGATATAAAAGGTATAATAAACTTGAAAACTATTCTTAAGTAGGTAGAAATTAACTTTAGTTTATTATTAAGGAGATTAAAGAATGATCCAGTTAATTTAGACACAAGGTAAGAGATTTTCTTATCTCATTTTAAATTCCGTGATATTTCCATTGTTCGCCACTTATTCATTACATGTGGTGTATTGTGTAATGCCATTATATATATATATATATATTATAATTATTCTCATTATATTCTTGGTATTCTATGATTCATTTTTTGGTTATTAACTTTTGGTCATACTACTCAATTGATTACAATGTTGTAAAGGGTTTCGTCTCACTTTTTATTCATGTGAGATTCATGCCATATTTGCCACTATTATTTTTTTGTTGTGTATTTAATGCCAATTATTGTACTCTTTGGTTAATATTAATTCATTTATGAGTATTTACATATTCATTGTATGATCCTTCTTTCATGTGGCATATGTTCTGTATGTTACCAAATCGGTAAGGGAACCTTTCACCCTCCTCTTTTTTAAAAGACCTATTTTTGTTATGACTTTTAATTTAAATATTATTATGTTGGGATATGTTATTCTATATCATTATTGAATTAAACATTATGTTCAGGTTTTTAGGTACCCTTTTTATCTCATTAACCCATTTTCTAAATTTTAAAGTGACACCTTTAGGCTTTCAAATTTTTACAAGGGAACCTCTTAACTCAATTTCAATTCATTGGGTTCAACTTATACTTATTGAATATGTCATCCAATGAATATGTATGAATGAACTCTGATTGTTTTACTCTTAATATCCTCTTATATTGGGTGTATATATATCTTTCACACATAATTATTTTATTGATATACCCTTAATTTAAGGATACCATCTTTATAAGGGATTTCATCTCAATTTACATTTCCATTGAGACTTCATTGTTGTTATGAACCAATTCACTATTAAATCATGTATATACTGTACTTTGACATATTATATCTAGAATCCCTTTATTCTCATGATATTATAATATTCAGATTAAATTTTATTCCTCTATTATCTATACTCAAGTGTCTATCTTTTTGTTAAAAAACTCTTTAACTAAAATATAATTCTAAATGTTTTAAAGATTTATTCTTATAAATATTTCTCATTAATGTCCATGTATTAAAAATGGGTTTTAGGATTTATGTATATGGACATTAATGTATTCAAATGATAATTCATTTTAAAGCTTCAAAGTGGTATGGGACACTTTGATTGAAAATTTTCTTTTTAAATGGTTTGAACATGATTTGATAAAACATTGTTTATTTCAATATCTAGATTTCATATATTGGAATATAGAAATGCTATCATTCATTTATACATGTGTTATAAGTTATTATTATGTTATGGTTATTGGGAATTGTTTACGTATATGGGTGGTTCCATGATAATCCTAGGGTGGGTGAGCCCGAGATAGCTCTCCAATGCATTGGGTAACATGATGGAGGTGAATGTGATGTTTCACCTAAAGGATTTAGGGAATATACCGTGACGGGTATTCAAAGTGTAACTCCATATGTAGCTCTGATAGCTACAATGTAATTTTTATATGTATTCTATATGTAACCTTTATGATTTATGATTTTTGTGTGTTATTCATAAATCTTATGATTTTATAAGGTATGTTGGGATTGAAAATTATAGTTTCATTGATTTGTATTTATTGATGGGATAATGTTTTCCTTCCTTATTTTATAACCCTTACTGAGCTTTTTATGCTCATCCAATGTTTTTGAAATGTTTTCCACAGGACTTAAAGATGAATTGGGTCAAGGATAGGATCACGAAAAAGTCATTCTATCTAAAACAATAAACTAGGGATGTTTCTTTTTTAGATTTTTTATTTTATGAAAAAAATGGATACTTAGTTGTAGTGGGTACAAGTAATATTCAAGTTTTAATGTTATATTTATGGACTAATTCTCTAAAACTCTAAACCTGAAAAGATCCTTAATATTAATTATTCATTTATTTCATGATTATGTAATGTTAAATTCAAGGTCCTTATTTCAACCCCAAAATCCAGTGATTTTCGGTCTTGGATGCAGAGGAAAACCTGGGCGACACAATAATGACATGGGAGGTTTTATAAAAGCATTCTTCAACATCCATGGAAGATTCACTATGTTGGGGGACTGTCTGGGTACGTTAGGGGTGGTCGGTTAATGGTGAGATGATGTTAAGGGGTGAACAGAGGGCTATCAAATGTGTTTTGTAGGATATTCGGTTGACTGTGGGTGATAATGGTAGGGGAGAAGGTGGCGGGGGGGGGGGGGGGGGGGAGTGCGGCGAGGTGCGGCGAGGAGGTGTTGTAGTGGCGTGACGAAGAAGACAAGCAGAAGGAAGGAAAAATACCACTAGTTTTTTTCTGTATTAGCATCCAACATTTGGCGGTCGCTAATACACCCTTTAGTGACCGCTAATTTGAAGTCGTTGAAGAAGTGGGAAAATCACACTTGTTTTTTTCAGTATTAGTGTCCACCATTTGTAGACCGCTAATACACCCTTTAGTGACCGCTAAATGGTTGTCATTAATACTCACCTGCTCCTGCATGTGAAAATGCTCATATTTCTAGTAGTGCATTTTTTTAATATTCCATTAATGTATATTTAGATAGTATTCATTATTTTGTCTTATACATTAACTGAAAATTTAGATAAATTCAGTCAAAGACTTATAAGACATCAATGAAATGCAAATTGCATCAAATAATTTTTGGATGACATTAAATATCTCAAATAATATTTATTTTAATATTTTTAATATCATTTCACTGATCCATTCATTAATTAAATAATTATTGCATCATCATTTTGTTTTCATTTAAGATAATTATATTATCACAAAAAATTATAAATAAATTACCATTATGTAGATAAATATTTTATGTTTCTAAAGACTATTTACATTCAAATATATCTTATAAATAACCATATATGAATAATATAATCCTTATCAAAAATTAGAGTTTGACATATAGGAATCCCCATAGAATAAAATACTATAAAAGGATTAAAGATGTCAAAGTTGCTCCAAAAAATCCATCAAATTTGTCCAAGAATTATTTTTGTCACTAATACCTCGTATTATAAAATTATTATAGTTTCAGGGTAATTTTATAGTATTTATAATATTATTTTTACCCATAATTACTTTTTTTTACCCTTAACCATAATAACTAAAATATTACAAATTTTTCTATTCATATTCCAAAAAATAAAAGAAACTTATTTACAAATTCAATTATCGAGTCAATTTCTCAATATTCAAAAAATAAAAGTTTCTCTAATAACTTTAAATATAATCATATTGATGAAATGAGAAAATGAGTTTTGAAAGTGAAAATGTTCAAAATAATGATGTGTTTTTATATCCAAATTAAATGTGAAATTGATTTCGATGTCCAACATTAGATTAAATGATAAATTTATTTCTAATTATTTTATAAAACAAATAAAAATTATAAATTAACACCATAAATTATTTATATGAAAATGTTTTTTTCAATTAAATAGAAATATTTTATCACTATTCATCAAAACGTCAAACTATTATGAAAAATGCCAATAATTGAACCAAAGTAAATTTTGATATCCATATTTCAAATAATAATCTTATTTGGGAAAATATAATTTATAAATCTTTCAATAAAATATATTTAAAACAAGTAATCAATAAAAATGTGGTAAACTTGTGATTAAAAAAATATAATCTTTTATTATGTAAAATTAGATTCAATATTCTCTTATTCTTATAAAATTATTTGAACTAATGTTAAAAAATTTATTAAATATGTAATACATAAATTTCATAATTTGGTTAATATTGTTCATTCTCTCTTAGTTAATATCTATTCTATAATAATATTTTTATTATTTTTTTAATCTCTGTGTTGCAAACAATGTATGATTTTGAATAAATTAATTTTTTAAATTTATATTCCATAAAATATTGAGGTGTTACTTGTATCTAAAGAAGAGGTATAGATTTTAACCAAATGGTTTTTTATTTCTTCCTCTCCCATCTAAAAATAATCATAAAACATGTTGAAATAATAATTCCAGTATCATTCATATACTAATATGTTATTCTATTAATAGTATAACCAATATAATTTTAATCTTGAATAAAATAGGAAGTAGAACTATCGTCCATGTGTATATAGGACAACCACAATGAACCAATGTAATTCATCATCCATCACTACCTCACACGACAGGTTATAATGATGGATTTAATATATATTAATATTTATATATATATGAAATTACTAAAATATTAATCAATCTATACAAGTAATATATCATCTATATTTTTCGATATTCACCTATATAAAATTTAAAATGTTTCTCACATGTACATGTGGATTAACACCTCCCCGAAGAGAAGTGGTTAGATTTTATTCACCATATCACATGGGTGGTATATACAAGTGAATTTAAGGTAATAAGATTAATTTAATTATGTAATGATAATTATATATTGATAAATTAATACATACATTATTTCCATCAGGATCATTCAAAATTTGAAATGTTACTCATGTGTTTGTAAGACCTATCATCTCTATGATAAAAATATAGTTTATTTTTCATAATCATATGTCAAGGTTGGTTTTAAAATTGTAATTAATTTATGGAAATGAAAATTATTTCAATCTTTTTTTTCTATATATGGTTAATTAGTGACTTCTTTGACCATACACATCCTAAACTATTCATGTTGAACATATATTCCAAATATTAATGTTGAATTTTATGTGAACTTGATTAATTTAGTAAACAAATATAACACTATAATAAAAAATTAAATTCAATAATGAACATAAAATGGGTTATTATGCATTTAATTAATTTAAAAAAGATTATTAAACATAACAATAGATAACATATGTGATGATTTAGTCTCGAGGTAAGGGGTACTTGTCTCACCTTTTCTACTTTGAGACATGTGTCATATTCACCACTTATTTGTTTCTGAGGTGTATACAAATCCAATTTCATATTTTTATAATTATATTTTTATATTCATAGTATTGAATTTTTCATTTGTTATTACTTCCTTTGAGGTTTTTTGATTCAACTATTTCCACAATGGTAAGGGTTTATTTCATAATATCATTTTTATTCATGAATTTGTTTATGTTTTTATTGGATGAATTATTTAATATTTTTATCTTAGTCCCTATGTCTTTTATTCTCCACCAGTTATTTATATAAAATATCCATTTTATGTTAATATAACTCTCTTTATGTACTAATGATATTGAAATGATTTTTTTGAGGAAGACCGATAGTTTTTTACTTAATAAGAAATATTTTTCTTACTTGTTAATAATTTCCATAAATTGTTTTAAATATTGTTTTATACAATTATTTGATTATTTATTATCGATTTTTCCTCTCTTCATTGTTTTTTTGAAAATTTATTAAGAGGAATCTTCTTTTATTTTTTCGAATTATATAATTTTTATTTTTAAAAAAAATATTAAATGGAATATTTTTAAAACCTATATTTAATAAATGGAATTTCCCATCATCATGAAAAAAAATTAATTGAATAATAATTTAGAAATTTCCATTGAACATTTTTAAGAGAATTATTTTCCTAATATTTTTGAAAATTTTACTTTTCTTAAGATATTTTCTATGTTAAAAAGTCAATGTTCCACAAATTATTTTAAATTATATTTTAATGATATTTTATTTGAGCAACCAAAAACCATTTAATTTAATTTTTCTTCACATAGGATATGTCATAATTATTCTAACCTTATCAATTGTTTGATTTATTTTTCATATATTTGAGAATGAAAATATTAGAACTTTTTATGTTTTATTTTAAATCAAATGATAATGTATTGACTTTTCATTATAGAGTTTCATATGGTGAAATAATTAGGCTAAGTAATTGATTGGGGTGGCCTGCTAGATTTCCTTGATGAATCAGTAGGTCTCTTTAGATAAACTGTCTTTTTTATTTATCTAATGACTTTTGGATATATATATATATATGTATATATATATATGATTTCCATGAATGAGGCCTTGATAGTATATTTATGATACCTTATCATGAGACCTCAAAGAAACCTTTATGATGTCTTAAATTAGGAATTCCATACTTATGAAATCAGTTATTGATATCTAATTATTGTTTTAATAGCTATGATGTCTATGGACAAGTTTAAACATCATGTGATTATTTATTTGGAATTATTTGAACAACAATTGTTTTTCAATATCAATCGTTGTGATCAATTTATTTATTAAATATAATGTGTTTTTATTTATTTATCAGTACATAATTTTTATTCCTTATTAACTAATAATTATTCATATATACATAACCCTTAATTAAAATTTGATCTCACATTTATTTTGTTTATTTTCCCCATGATATGATGAAACTCCCTTTGAATGTGTTTAATAATGTTGAATATTTAATTTTAATATTTTTTAATATTATTTCCAACTATAACTTAGTTACATGTTTTTATATAGATTTCCAAGATTAAAAAAACTATTTCTTCCATTAGAATATGAAAACTTATATCATGTATTAATGAAGTAAGTAAGCACTGGATTTGACCTTTGAGAAATGTGGAATTTTCTTAAAGGTGTTTGAATATCATGAAATATGTTTTATAGATAATGGAATCACAATAAAGTAAATAAATAAGTGTCTTTGATGGCATATTATTTTATTTTCATTCAATTTTTCCATTGGAAAAATTTATTTTTTTATAAAGATACAAAAAATGGAAATTGAAGGAATCTAAATTAGTCATATAAATATCTCTAGTGGTCTTGTATGTGTACCATAGAGTAAATTTCAGGCTTAAATAATATTTATATCTCTTAGTCGATAATTTTAATCAATTGGGAGATTATAAATACATTTCTTAAGTTTACTATATGGTGTTTGAGTGAAAATATCTTTTTAAACATGATATATAATATGGGGTGTGCATTAAAATCACATAGTGTCAGAATGGTTATTTTTTAATCCACATTATAATAGATTATATATTCTAGAATAAGAATATGTTTTCATGTGGGATTTAATTTTTGGGTGTTGGGAAATACATTTTGAAAAGGATTAATAATAAATTCAAGTGTTAAGTTATTTAAAGGGAGAACCATTCCCATAATTACCTCATTGATACATCTAATATGGATTAATTAGAAGTCATGGGAGATCACTAGTGTAATCACCCAATTAGAAAGATGAATTAAATATCTATTATATAGTAACCACATAGAGTGTTAATGGTTATTGATTTATAAATTCAGATTCATGGTCTTCAAGTTATAGTACATCATATGAAATAATGATTGCATGCTAAATAAATGAAATATTTCGATAAATCTCTGGGATGTGAAGGGTACAATT
Source organism: Viscum album (assembly GCA_963277665.1). Classification (NCBI taxonomy): domain Eukaryota; kingdom Viridiplantae; phylum Streptophyta; class Magnoliopsida; order Santalales; family Viscaceae; genus Viscum; species Viscum album. The sequence continues at coordinate 62,796,018 of OY728136.1, read as the reverse complement.
CTCTAATGCGTATATGTGATATTCTGGGTTCTATGTGAAATTCAATAGCTTGAGTATTTTGTGAAATTTTTTTGTAATATGGTTTTACATAACATTATTTTATGTCACTTTATTAACATGAAAAAAAATTCGAAAATTTTGGGTAATATAGAGTTCATTAGATAATCAAGTTTCTATAGAAATTATTCTTATAAAGTTATAATTACATTAAAATGTTAAATTGATATATATATTCAAAAACTAATGTAGACTTCATGAAGATTAGTTTCCAATAATGAGTCATCAATAGTGATCCAATGATCAATATATACTATTCTTGAATTCATTAAAATATCATTTCACATGGCATGGTGTCACTATTATTAAAAATTTTTTGTATAAAATATATTAAATATTGGTGTAATCTAGTGTGACGAAAACATTATTTACATATTCTCTTTGGACTATCCCAAAGTAGTGAAGTAGGTAAACAAATGTTCTATTTTATTTTCTGTATTTTCACATTTTGATAATAATTGTTTAGATAACTCATCATTAACATGTTATTATAAATATTAAAAATTACCATTAAATTAAAATAAAATTTTCTCATATGAATTAATTCATCTTCCAATAATATTTATTTGTTTAATAAAAGTTCCAAAAACCCAATTGAATCGATATTTTTAAATTTCAAAACTATTCAACATTCAATTTTTATATTAAATTTTTATATTAAATTTATCCCAATTACAGAATCTATATCAGGCTGGGTAGCCATAGAACCATAGCCACAAATAAAATGAAAATGATTTTTAGAAACTCTGTGATGATTTAATGAAGGTTCACTATCCAATATATAGAAAATATTGAAATAAACATGGTTGAAACACTTTTTAATTAAAAAAATTATATAATATAATATATAAAATGAATAAATATCTTTCTTTTAATTTAAATTGAGAAGAAATCAAATCCCTTACATTAATAGTAAGTGAATTGGGTGTCATATAAGTCTATAACCCAATGAAATGGAAAATGAGGGAAATATGAATTGACTACAACCCAGATCACGGTAGTAATGAAAATATTAGACAATTATTGTTGTTGAAGTTGATAGTAAATTTTAACTCTAGATTTATGGATAAATAATTTTGTCTAAATTTTCACTATCTCAAATAATTGAATTTTAATTATAAATAATTAAACAAAATGGTATGTGTATTATATCATATATAAATTAATATTACTTAGGATTTGTTAGAAGTTACTCTGTATGGATTTATCTCTTTCAGCTTAAGAATAATTAATTGTGACATTTGGAATGTATTACTTCATATTATAAATGAGTCTTCTCAAATATTTTATAGAAAAACATCACTTATTATACTACATTATCCAATGATCATCTATAGGTTCATAGTAAATTGTAATCTCCCAATAGAAATATCATTAATATTATGAGAATAAAAACTGTGAGGAATCAATTAATTCATGGGGGATATTTTAACACCCAAATGATTTACTATAATACATTATTTCATACAAACGAAATTCCATCAATAACTTCGTCCACATGTAAAACTATTAAAAAATTAAAATTACACTAATTATTAAAACAAAATTATCTATTGTAAATTATTTTTATAATTTTTGGGAATGAATATAAATAACTATATTATAAAATATTTTTAATAAATAAAAATAATTGTAATAAATTGAGAAAATTCAATTAGTATGTATATCTATCAAATAAAATAATTTAATGAGTAAAAATGTATATTGTACAAAAAAATTCAGAATTCCGTTCTTTAAATTTTATATTATTATTGTTAATAAGATATATCTATATTATATAACATAAAATATGTCAATATTAATTTTAAAATTATTAGATGTAAAGTAAAAAAATTATATTTTTCTTAATAAATAAATTTTTTTATAAATTTTTTTGTGTTTTCACTTTTTAAAATAAAATTAATTTTTACAACTTTTTGAAAACAAAGTAGATATTTTTTCTTATATTTTTAATTAAAATTATAAAATTATCCTAGGGGTTAAATTTCCATTTTACTTATAAAATTAAATTTTAGACTTAAATATTAGTTACCATACTAATACATGATTTTTCAAAAATTGGTACTTTTCTACATATTATATGATTTAAATTGTAATTAGTTTAGATAAATAATAAGACTCAAATATAAAATATTAACATATTTATAAATATATGTTCTCTCATTTAATTTGTAATAAATATTAAATATTATTATGATCATTGAATGATTAAGGTTACATTTTTCATCCAAAATTGTTTTGCATTACATTATACGAGTTAATTTGAATGAAATATTCTCATGTTTAGAAAAAAATTGAATATTTTTCAAAATAAGTATTCAACCAATTTAAGTTATATATGAAACATAATCTTATAAGTTTTTAATAAAACAGTCACCATGGTTATTTTTAAATGATATTTATTATTTTTTAAAATGATAAATATAAGGTGGCTTAAATTTTAATAATCTACCTGACACGTAGATATTCAATAATACACATAATATTGTTCAAAGTCATAAATATATTTCTCAAGAGCATAATAACACATAACATATTTTTTTATGAATTAATTCAAATGTTAACCCTTAAGAAATCTTATTCTTAGAGGATTTGTTTCTCTTTTAACCTATAAAAGGAGGTCCCTTGTAGTAACTTCAAGACTAACCACATGTTAGAAATTAAAATGAAAATCCTCTAGTTTTTATATCCCTATATACCCTTTCCAAATTTTGAATCACATTTCCTCAATAGTTTAGTTCATTTCCTCCATTTCCAATAGATAAGTCAATAGAAAAACCATACAAACAATGTGAGTATTATTTTCCCTTTTACTTGACTTCTTTAAACTTATCATCCACCCTATAAACTAATTAAAACTAAATTTATATAGTCATATTATAAAATATAATAATATTAAATGTTTTTATATTTTGGGTAAACCATTTTCTACTCCCCTCACATTGATTAGAAAAAAAATTAAAGCATTGTTATATCTTATTTTGGGACTACGACCTCAATGAATCAAGAATTTTTTTTCACCACCATTCATTGAGGGTTATTTAAAATTTTCTAGTAAATTAATGCATTAATTATGAACTCAAATGTATTCATTTATTTTAAATTATCGATTCTATAAATACTATTATAAATAAGGAATCCAATTAAAACTCGCCTCTTAAAACAAACACACCATGAGAAAAATCTCATGGTTATTAGTATATTGTTTTTATCACACTACTGAAAAAATGACTTATACCCATGGTTTTGGGAACCATGGGAAACTGAGGCATCAAAATATCTCTATGCCCTATACCAATGGTTTTCCAAACTGTAGGTTTATGTTTATTCCATAGTGACATAGACTTATACCCACAATTTTTGAAATGTTAATATAAATATTAGTAAATCTACTATCCCCGTGGTTCTACTACCATGGGTATAAAATATGAAAAAAACCTTAAAATTAACTATAATACACGCCCAATGAGAATCATTCTCATGACCTATAGTTTAAAAATTCAACACATCACCAACTCAGCCACTTCCATTTTATATATATTTATATATATATATATGTTTGTGTGTGTGTGTTTGTGCAATTATATATTAATATATATATATATATTTGGAAAAAAATAATCTGCAGAGGATTGATCCCGCGACCTACCTGGTTCAAAACTCTCATTTTCTCATGGTCAGATACATCAGATTAAAAAGGATGGGTAACCCGAAACCTTATTTAAATATAGGGTAAGATAATATACAATGTTCATGGTGGAAGTTTAAACCTTATATCAAACATTAAGAAAATGAATTCAATCCACTCAAGAAATGAACATGCCCAATGAAAGTATGAAATTAATACAATTATATAACCCCACTCACAATGATCATTAAAGAAGAATCAAGAAATATATAGAAATGAATAATAAATATTAAATCCCAAAATATATTGAAATAAAATATAAAATACCTCATAAATGCATTCTTATTTCATCACACATGCCACAAAATGAAGACATTACCCACTCATTCTAACCATGAGATTTTTTAATGAAATAATAAAAAAATTATAACGAACTATTTGAAGTAGAGATCTATAGTAGGTGTGACTTTTTCCTATGGTTTTCCTCCATCTAGATCCATAATGATTCTCACCGCAGTAGCTATAATCTCAATTTATATGCTTTGGATGGGCTCGGCCCGATACTTTTCAAGACATGTAATGTTTTTACATGTCATGCAATCTTGATCTTAGGTTGCCTCCATTATTTTTTGAATCCTATAGAATCTCATGCAAATATTGTTTGATGATTTTGAACATTGACTCTTTTTATTGTGGGAAATTGGGACACACAATGTGTAATTTCTTTTTATAGCATGAAATGTTGTCACATCTTGTTCTGGGGGGGGAATTTAATTCAAAAGTTACATGATGTTTAATTTAACAACCCTATTTTTCTAACTATATATTGACTTCAAAAAATTGGTGTTGCGGCTTGAGAGAAGCTTTAAAATGCTCCCATTTTTACTTCTTTTTAAAATATTTACTATTTCCTACCACAAAACACACAATAACACAAATATCTCATAAATTAGTAATATTATTCATCTAAATACATAAATAAAAACATTAAAACATTCTAAACAATATTCATGAAATATTCTTACTATATTCTCTCACCTGGATGAACCATTGATATACTTGATCAATAATGAGATTGATTTTTTTAACAAATTAGTGTGAAAGTTTTTTCCATGATTTAAATGATAGATTTACTTCTCCTTTGATTATAATTATCTCAGAACATTTTAATTTTTATTCAATATATTTAGACACTATAGTGGTTCGTCTTTGAGCTCTTTCAATGTCCTGAGATCATGTGGTTACGTATTGGTCTTATTAGATATGTGATTTAAAAAATAAAATATTTTACACAATATATGGAATCATGTGAAATGTACCATGACATAAATTTATTTTGACATTACCAATTAAGTGAGAAGTTTATCATCTACAATATCCTAAAGATAATTTCTCATAAATTTTTTTATAAGGATATTCTCCATTCAAATGATTTCATAGTCTAGTTCCTCCATATGATAGACAAAAAAGTAGATTATACCATAAGATAGTGTAACATTTTTTAAAATGATTTAAGAATAAATTATTAAGGAATTGTGGTTCTAGAATCTATTACACTATCATGAATGTGTTGTATTTTTATTGAATAACTTTTTTACATAAGTCAAGGTTGTGATGTAATTTTATTTTTCATTAATATATTAACATTTTTACTGGATTATTAGGTAACGGACTAGAAATAGATATATTTATATTATTTTTTAATAAAGGAATTGGTCATTGTAGATAACCTAGTCCCATAATTATATATCTACTTAATAATTTTGTAAAGTTTACTGATGTATAAATAATATGTTCCATAAGATCATCACCCATATCTAATGACCTATTATGAGTGAGGAAACTACAAGAAATATGGATCATTTAATTACCTGTATAGTGGTAAATTCAAGCAATTATTTATAATTATTGTCATATAAACCATACTGATTAACTGTTTCAGCATTTGATGTTGTGACAATAAAATTTACAACATCAAAACCAAGGATATCGAGTGTTCATGACATCATATCAGATGTGGTGGACTAATTGGAAAAAACACAAATTTATTTCATATTTTATAGAGGAAGTTTGTTGGAATGATGAGAAATTATTGAACATTGATTATATTATGAATTAATGGTGATGTTATGGAAATTGTATTTATTTAGGATACCCATTTCACAATGCATTTCTAGAAGATATTGTGGATGTCTATAAGAAATCAAATAAATACGAGATCAATAAATCACAAATTTAATGAATGGAATCCATAGAGTATATTCCAAATCCTTAATTATATACTATGTTCAAAAATATTGGATTCCAACAGATCGTGGGATGACCATCTTCCCTTATAAGAGTTTGAATAAAAAAGAAACATTTCATAATTTATCCAAATGGATAACTGTGAGAAATTTATGGTTAACCACCATAATAGTGTCATGTTTGCATATAGTTGATATTTATATAGATTATTGGGTTAAACATGGTGTTAGAGACCACTCATATGGAACCTTCAATCATGAATATGTTTATTTTTTCACTAAATATGAAGCATTAATATGTAAACATAGGAGATGAAACGTTGGGTTATCAATGTTTTATTGTAAATTTTTTGGGGAATCACTATTTATGGGTTATTTATATCTAAGTACATATGGGTATATAGAACTATGATTTTAAAATGTTTTCAATATTTATTTAGTGGATCATGAGAGTAGAATTCTAGTAAACTACTCTTTGACACTTTTTTATTCTTGATGTTTTTATTATTTCAAAACACTACATGTATAATCTACACCCCATATATTAGATTGAAAATTATTATTTCTAGTAGGATTATGAAACATTGTTTGATAAAATCCTGTTGCGTATTATAGACCAAATAAAAACATTGTTCTAAGAGAAAATAATTCATGTTGTATATGTCTTATGGTAACATTATTATACCAAAATAGATTCATGCATGATGGATTCTGATATATGACTCTGGAATTAAATGTAATTGGGCAAGGATTCCTTGAAACAAATCTCAATGTTCAGAAGCTCATATAAAGAAAAGTTTATAATGACCCGTATATTTTATAAATCAACTCGAGGAAAAAATTTCACAGTAATTTTTTTATTAATATTTGATTTGGTATGTCATTAGATTATATATGTTCTTAGTAATATCTTAGATAAGGGTACTAGATCTCATTATTAAAAAATTATCATGAGGTTACTATATAAATTTTGATGATTAACTCAGTACATGGTGTGTATGGTAGTTGAAGGGAAGGTCCTTCAGAGAAACTAGTTGTATTGTATGTATTTTTCGAGTGGGAAGTATAGAATAGGGTACCTAGTATAAGACATATTGTTAATTCATTTCTTCCATATGAAATTTCAAATGGTATTTTTATAAATTTATGAAGAAATGATTTATCAAACATTTATTACCTAATCAAACCTCACTCATACATTCTCAAATTTTTGTTCCCAATTAGATCTATCAACAACAACAATCTTCACATATTCTTCCTCTGAGTTATTATATGATGGGGTGGTTATCCATTAGTTTTTTCTTTTCAATTAGAGACATTTTTATCAGTTTCTACAATTGTTCATCCATAATTATTCTAAAATACATGATTTATGGGTTTATGTGGGATATTATATTTTTTGAATTATTGATACATCTTTAGGGGTGTTTTATGGTCACCCGTCTCACTGAAGATTTAATTATTACGTCCAGATAAGAAATAAAATGTTTATGTAATTTTATTTGTAGTCAAGAATAATTTTTTTTTCATCTTCATTGAATGGTTAATTAATTCATATTTATATATTCATATGTGTTTAAATTTATATAATCATTTTTCCAAAAAATATTTCTATTTTAGTCTGGAATGATAAGCCTTAATGGGTTAGATATCTCATTATACGGTATCCCGCTTATCGAGTTGATGCATTAATTTAGATATTATTTAATTCAATATGGATTGGGATGAAACTATATTAAGGTTTATGTGTATTGTGTTGTTCTTCATTTTTTTTGATCTGGATCATGATTTGTTGATGTACAAAAGACCTAGTTAAATCACTATAAGAGGGTGGGGTAAATCGAATATCGCTTTTTTTTTACAATTTACTCACTTTAAAAAAAATCTATGATAGGTTAAGGCATGGATCCATGATCAAAAAATTATCCCACCCTTACTCAAAGGGATGAATATTAAACCCTATGAAAAACAAAATTGTGGATTTATATTGTTTAGAATTAATGGTCTACTGCATGACATCATTGCATAGATAGAAAAAAAATATTAATTACTATACACAAAAGATGTTATAATAAATAATGTTTAGACACCGAAAATATAATATCTTCATAACTACTTTTACATCAAAATTGAAAAACCCATTTTAGTGACTACTTAGAAAACCTATTTATAGGATACTATGAAATGATGATCCAATGAAATAATGATCATAATGTCCTATAAGATTCCTTAGCACCACTTGTAAAATGATCTCCATCCATATACACATAGGATCGATGGATTTTTATTGTGTACATCTTAATGAACAAGGACAACCACATTAAAATGTATATTTTCACCAATCACACTCATCATTTTGTATAATCTAGTTCATTGTCATCAATATAATTTCACAAGAATATAGGTCCTATTCTCTTGTATTTTAAATGTATAAATTAGATACTTCTCACATAATCATCTTGATGCACACATGTACCCTATTTCTCAAAACTAAAAAATGTTGTAACACAAGGTATTCTTCATCACACCTACATCATATATATTTATAGTATATCATGGATATATATTTATAGAATATCAAGTGGATATAATTCATATTATTTCATTTATTAAGCCTCTATAAATCAAAGTATATGTCATTCCGTTATTCCAATAAACATTTTTTTAATTCCCCTTACTCAGGATTTCCTCAGAGGTTCATAATCATGGGGATATTTTTTCCAATTAATGTAACATAACATTCAATTTTTAGTAATTAAAACTCCCTAATTCAATCACAACTATTATGATAGGCACAAAACATGTCCAATATTCTCATCTCAAAATTCATGTCAATCCTCATTTAAATCACTATGATTTTCATCATTTTAATAATTACTAGACATTGTTATTTAAATTTCTACAAAATATATAACATTAAATTATTTGAAATATTTTTGAAAATAATTTAAATATTTTTTTATATCCATGTGATCAAACTATTTTTAGTGTGTAACTAATATCAATAACATAAAAAATCTTCTTTGATCAGTTCAATACAGAAATCATAATCACATTCTAGATGATGATATTTTTAATCAATGAAAATTAGTGCAATAATATATTAGGATTCCATTTCAATTTATAATGAATATTTATTTTGATGATTCTTCATGTTATCAATTAAAATTAAACCTCATGAACTATTATTTAATTAGATTTTTTAAAAAAAAATTATGACTGTGAATATCATATATGTTGATAATGACTTACATGTAGTTAGAATCTACATTCCCTTCTAAAATGATTTATGACATGTTGAATTTTAATTCACATATATACATTTTCCTTTTCATAAAGTTTCAACTCACTCAATTTTATTACACATATATCAAATGTATTCAACTATTTTAAAACTCATACACGCTATTAAAATAACATTTTCATGGAAGAAATAACCCATCCACTAGACACATCAAAATTAATATGATGAATTCTTAATGCAAAATTTTTATATGGTTTTACACATTCCAAACATTATATGCGCGTTCAATAATACCAGATGCTAAGGAAAAATGACATTTAAATTTCTCTAATAATTGGTTTCATAGATGAAATATATTAGATGTAGGGTAAATTACATTGTATTTTTTAAGAAAACATAAATTTTTAATAGCTTGTGAGAATGTATACAAATCCCTATAATTCAAATAAAAATATAGTAATTCATATTAAATATACTATGAATTCGAGTATCATTCATTTCCATATTATAATTAGAAATAAAAAATCAATTTAAATTAATTCATGTACATTATAAATGATCTTATTACCTCCATTTATTTTTTAACACTTAAACATTATTGTTATACACCTATATTTGTATTGATTTCATTAGAGGAAAACTCCAAAATCACCACAAGTTAGTGAATCTTGGTTTAGAATCATTTTTTGTGTCATCTAATCCATCTAGGATTGATCTCCAAGATGATTATTCAAAAACCATTTCCTTTTAATGTCTACTTACCTTTATAATATCCTAACTATATAACAAGAAAAATGAACATATTTTCATCACAGAAAAGTCTACATTATTCAAAATAAATAAAATGAATCTAATTGGAACTAGAGGGTTCAATGTTAGGATATGAGGACTTCAATTCATTGAGTTAAGGGATCTACAAAGGGATATTATCATATTTTTTATGATATTAAACGACGTGGTAGAGAAAGTGATTGAACATATTGGTTTTCAATGACTACAATCCTAGTTTTATTTGATATAACCCAAAATTTACTTATATGATCTCACTCCAATGTGTGTGTCATTTTGAATTTCATCATTAGATGGAAATTTTTTTCAGTCATCATACAACTTTATGTGATTATTTTTTTCTAACACAACCAATTTTCCTTAGAATGCAGGGTCTGTTGTTTGGGATTACATGGGATGTTGAAATGTGTATACACTCCATAAACATATTCCTAAGAACCCAATATAATGAATAATATATTTTTTTAACCTAATCTATTATGGTGGTCAAAATTGTGATAGTGATTTGTTATGTTATTCCATCCTCTGATGAATGCTTGAAGAAAAAATTATTGTTTGGGATCAATATCAAATCCACCTTTTATCATAGAATAAATTAGTTATGATTAGTGTTTGGGGTAGTTTGTTTTTCACATGATCGATAGTAATGTATGGAGGATTTGATATTATATACATTTATTCCCTTATTAAACACCCTAACATATGTCATTCATATTTATAATAAGTCTAATTTCATGTTGTCTGAAGGGGTTTTATTAATAACACTTAAAACGATATTTTTTGGACATTTTTGTATAGGATCATGCCAATGGAAATTTGTGTTTATCATGTTCCTCAGTATGTTGCTATGTGTATGGAAGTAGGTTATAGTTGGACTTAAACAAAACCTTTTATTTCTATACATCTATATTTAGTTGATTTTATTAATATTAATATTGGTCCAAAACATATGGGGATCCTCATTAAGTAAACATTTATAAAGTAAATATAAAATGTTTTTTATCTATTTTAGTTAATATTTTCTTCCTAAAAATTGATTCCATATATGCATTTATTTTATATAATTTCATCCACTATATATATTATCTATAGTCTTTTTATACCTGGTGAATAATCCCACAAATTTATAGTTCACTCAGTCACCATTATTTATTAACTTATTCAAGATAATGAGAATAAAATATGTTCTTTCGATAGTGGAACATGGATATCTAGTATGAAGTGTTGTGATACAATTGGAAATAAGGTATATTAATGAAAATTTATTAGAGGATTCTATAATTTTATTCTTAAGAAAAATATAATTAATTTTTTATCCGGGAGGATATATATTGAATGGTTATTGTTATATTTTCTACTACGATTCTTTATAGACACTCTTTCATCTTTAAAAATAATCATAGTTAAAATATTACTGTTATAATATTTATGTATGGTTGAAATGAAATTATCCCTGGATTGGGATGAGTCATATGTAGTAATCTAGGTTTAAATTTTTATACATTGTTCTTAGCTACCAAGAAAAGTTAAAATGGACATCCGGTTCACATATCCATATGACAGATTCCATTGAATTGAGACTTGTATCCACAATCAACCATTGAGAGAAACTATCCAAGATTTTAAGTCATTAAATAACAATAGTTTAGAAAAAATTAGAGAATAATAATTAAATTTGAATAGTTAAATTTATTATTTACTATATTCTAACAAGAAAAATACATTAGTATTTAATAAAAAATAACTTATGATATACCACATAATATAGAACTAAATGGTTATCACAAAGAATTTGAATCATAAACATGTGTAACCAAATTAGTAATTAAAAAATTTAAGACCATTATTTAAAAACATAAACCTCAAAATGGTTTCATATACACAATCTATATTAGACACTCAATCTAACTAAACTATTAAGAGAAATTTTATTCCTAGCACTCTATATATTTCATCTGTATATCCACTAAAGTACACATATTAGGTAGAGAATAAAACTTGGGTCGACACCATCTATTGGGTTGTAAAAGATCACACAATATATATTGTTTTTATGAATACAGAATAATGTAAAAAAATGAATTTTAATGTTGTATAAAAATAATTTTCTAATGATATAATATGAAAAAAATTCCACAACGGTGCTTAGAAGTATTTTCTCTGGATAATATCGGGTTTTTAATGATTCTACATTAGATGATAATATTATCTCCTTTTCAACCAGTATGAAGATATTATATCAATGGGGGACTTGGAACACAATAACAATCAATATATAATTTATATGAAAAAGGAATCAAAACAAATCTATGAATTAAAAAACACACATCACAAATGATTCATCTCTAAGTTATCTCATGTGATGAAAATACAACATTAAAGATCTGTATCATAGTCATCCCCTATTAACTAATGTGTACCTTATAGGAACTGGTTCAATTTATTCCTAGAGAACGTAATTTATATAAGATATGGTTCACATTAATCCTCTATTATGTAAATTAATATTACAAGACAAATATAACTTCACATTAATGTTTTATCACATCAGCGACTTGATACAAGAACATAAAAATAATTTACTAAATATGCCACACCAAGAACACATATATTATCCAAATTATATATAGATTATATAAAAAAATAAAAATGCTTTTAGATATCCACATTTAATGAGTTATAATGATATTCTACCTATTCTATCTCCCATGTTTATGCATGATCAAACCACAAATATCCTAGATACTAATTTTAATATATTTAAATCATGAATCCCATAAGGGAAACATAGAAAATTATACATTTACTAAATTTACATGATATGATTATCTTTCCAACAAAAAACCACACATATGATTATTCATGACACTATGTCTCATTGAACCCACCATACTTCCATTTTATAATTATCAACCCAAAAACAATCAAATCTTTAAAGAGTTCTAATATTAAATATTTTCTTTCTATGAAAAAATAATTTCAAATTCTTTTAAATCAAATTAATTATATATTCCTTACGAACCAGTAAGGTTGGTATCTTGAATATGTTATTGTTATATAAAGGGAATCATGCCTTAGACATTTCTATTAATAGTGATCTAAAAATCACAGTGAAAATTAAATGTTATATTAACACAATACTATACATTCACTACTATGAACGTTAGTGTGAGACTATCATCATAATTAGTCCCATTGATTACATTAAGAATTTTTTATGTTCTTTTCTTATCCCCTAAATTATTTCATTAAATTTTAAAATATTCAATTTTAATTTTAATTCGAATAGAGAAATTATATTATCCATTGATAGTATTTCAATCCCACTAGAAATAAATTAATTGAATTTTACTTATCCCACCACCAAGAACATCTATACCAAACCATAATTCTTTTATTTCCCCTCAAAATGATCCCTTTTACTAAATATTTAGTTATATCTATAATGAAAAATTTCATAAAGATTAGACCATGTTCAATATATTATTATATATCCCCACTAATTTTTAATCCCTAGACCAAAAAGATAAATGGGATACCAGCTCAAATACTCTAAATATTCATTAGTTTCCACCCCGTTACCATAATAATTAATCCAATATTAGAGAAACAATGATGTCATTTAAATAAATCTATTTATAATTCCCCTTAGATTGGTAGTTCTTTGTAATAAAAAGAATATCATAACATAATAAAATTTTCTTTTTATTGAAATATTCTATACCAATTCACACTCATCATTTCAATGTGTCTTATGCTGAATTATATAATCCTTGGATCAATTTTTAATGCATGTTAGTGAAATCCAATGAATAATAAATATCATGTGGTTTGATATATCATGGGACTCCATCCTAAAATATAATTGAGTTTTCACATCTAATATATGGGCTTGATTTATCATTATTTGGTCTCAGTCAATGAATCTTTCAAAAACCCCAATAATATAGAATATATATATATATATACAAAGTTAAAATTAGAACAATTAAGAACTAAAAAAGTGTGTGTGATGTTTTATTTACATGTTTAATGATTCTATAAAAGAAAACATATAAATAAGACCATAAACATTAATTATGGAGTATATATAATGAAGAAATATAATGGTTCTTGGACCTTTCATTTTATGGATGAATATAATATTATTGGAGGGGGACGTTTTGTTTTTTTATAAAATATAAAATGAACTCAAATTTGGGAAAAAATTATTACATATTAGATTTGGATCATGGTGTCATAACACAGGATTCACACTTTTTTATTCTTGTTTTAATTCCACCTTAAATCCCTATGGGCTTTTAGAGGCATCCAATGAATCCCAAAAATAGACAGCAATGAACCAAAAGATAGAAATATAACATTAATTCATATATACCAACTCTTTAAAATCCAAAACATTTACATTTTACCTCAGAAAATCTATAAAAGTTCCAAATAAAAATCTAAAAACCCATAATCAAATTCATCTAGTGTATAATTCCAAAATTGTCTATATAGATACAAAACAAGGTAATTTTTTAATAAAATTGGACATTAACATATCTCCAAAGCACAAATCATCATCACCAAAAATAAAAAATGAGAATCCATTATCCCCATTAATACTAACTATAAATTAGTTAAGAATTTTCACCCCTATTCCACATTTCATATTTACAAATTGTCAAAATGCACAATAAAAATATTTTCCCAAATCACATATAAATCACCAAACACAATTCTTATAATCAATGTATCATTTTTTATGATTTTTCTGATAAAAAATTACACTTTGTCACAAATGATTACATTTTTTTAGTGGTAATTCTCTACACTATTTCCAATTGAATATAAAGAGATAAATCATTATATTTACAATTTACCATTTTTATCATGAAGTATTCTATTGGAATAAATCATGAATTCAATTATCCATTAATTCAAAATATTTAAAACTAGTGATATTATCATAAAATAATATAATCATCTCTAATATTTACTTTATAATATAATGATTTTCTTCACTTGGTTGTCAACTATGGTAATAAATAAGAATATTCTAATTAAAAAATCTTGAAAACAAACTAATTCCACTAGTAAGAACAATATTAATGACCTATGTAAAATTCTATAAATTTTATAAATTATACTCTTGCTGAGAATATTCATTGCCTATTTCCCTCCAACCACATGAAAATTTATACTAACTTCTTATGTTAACTATGAATTATAAAAAACTTGTTTTCCTTAAAGATACATAATAAAAAATAACCAATAATACTTATTCTAGTATCACTATAAATTCCATCTAATGAATTATATTAAAATAATCCTTCAAAATATTTATATTGTGAAGAAAGTTATATAATTTTTTCACACTATTGTACTATATACATATTAATCCTACTATTTTGTTACTTCAAAAAACCTAACATTCTCTTAAATTTAATAATCATAATACCTAATGGGTGTATCATGAATATCCAATCAACTGATCATTTCTCTAGGATCCTTTTATTTTATGGGCCTCTGACTCTAAATCAACAATAATCACTTACTAATCATTAGGAAAACTATAAATTATTCATTATATACACATCTAATATCAAATACATAGACTATATCATAAACATATATTGAAAAACCATAAAAACATAAATTAAATAGGAATTAAAAATGGGCTCGAAATTAAGAATCATTTATCACAATAATGAATTATCAATGATAAATAATTCATGGTCAATATATTTCAATGAGAATCCTACCAAAAACACATAAGTTATAAATCCCAGTTCAGGTTGCAACCTCCTGGTTTTGAGAGCCGCCCAGAGGTTCCCCATACCCGGTTGGTCACATTACCTCAAGAATATTTCCCCAAATGCTAGAGGATGGTGACTGGAAGTGAATTCCTTGGGTGTGATAGTGAGGAAACTAATCCCTCGTTGGCAGAGCAATGTAGCAGATGTAAATAGACAACAATAGCGGATGCAGTAAAATCTGAAATAAATAAAAAGTGGAAGTAAAAAACAATTGGATCACACGTATATAAATGATGCATGATACATATGTCCAGGAAAGTAGCCTAACAAGTCAAAATTATGGAATACAGTACTGAACCAAAGTAAAAAAATGAAAATAAACTCCAATAACACATAATGCTTCAGTTTGGTCACATGCTCCCCATCTCCACAGCAATCAAGTACCTAAAGTAGAAGGGCGCTTGCCCTTATCAATACCTGCAACAATATAATCTGTTTGGGCCTAAAATCATGACCCTAAAAGGGTGTGATACTAGTATTAGTAAGCAAACACCCAAAGATATGTTCCTAACAGTCACTGAATATATATAGAAGGAAATTATAAAAAAGAAGCACTAGTAAAAAATTACTCAAAAGTATTCAATCCTAATATTAAATTCAATTCAATTTCACATATCAAGTAAGAAGAAAATCACCAACAGGTAACCCTCTGAGAATTACTCAAAGACTAACCCCTCTGGTTGAACTGAACAACACAAGAAACCTTTTGGATGTACTCATAGTCTAACCCCTCTAGTTCGGCTTTAGAAAAGACTCTCTGAGGAAGCTCTCACAATCAATTCCCCATGTGATCTTATATTAGTAACTATAGACACTTTGGGGAAGCACTCAATGTCCAATTATCCTTGTGGTCTCATAAAGAGAAACTACAGACACTTTGAGGGGGAACTTACGTCCATCCCCTCTATGGCCTAGCAATGTAATGTAAATAGACACTCTATAGAATCCCTCAATGTCCATTCACCTTATGGTCTACTACACCAGTTTCCCACAACCCTGTGGAAACAATCGTGTACAAACAATATATGGAATCCAAAGTAACCTCAATAACTACTCGGATAAATAGTCTATAATGTCACACAACATGTTAGATAAAATTGACTCCATATTAAGAATACTAGGCATAGAAAATATAGCAGCCTAACAGGAAATGCAAGACCAAATAGTCAGTATCATGAAAACATGGGAAATGCATCCATAGAAAAGTAAATAATCCGATTAACATTCATAAAACCTCTACTTAGTCACACAAGATATAGAACACAATAACAGGGATAAAAAATCAACACACAATGCCTCTAACAACGTTATTGGACACTTTCTCACATATATCTCAATGAAGAACTACAAAAAGGCACAAAACACCTACCATAGCATTGTACAGTTGATATATGTGAACCTCATGCCTTGAATCTCCCTAGAACACTGTAGATATACAAAAATGATAAAAACGTTTAATCGAGGATATCTCACTGTAGAGGAGAAATCCAGAGATGAGGTTCTAGAAGAAGGAAGAACTCAGAGATATGATTCCAACTCAATTGACTATGTTCAATTCAGAGAATAGACAGCAAGTTGGGGGCTCCGAGATAAATCACCAGTCTCATTCACTCCTAGATGAGATAGATGAAGAAAAAGTTTGTTTTTCCAATTATATGCAACCCCAGTCCAATTAATTAAACAAAAAAGTACAAATCATGTACTTAAATAGTACATGGTGTGTACTTTCTTTAACTGGCCTCTGCTTTAGGCGGTCTCCATGTCACCCTGCACGACCATGTGTTCAACCGTCACATGACCAGCACACGGCTACCCACGGAAACTGAGTACACGGCATGTACATATATGTACACGACATGTAATCTAAAAATTTCCAAAAACTCCTCTTTTTCTCTAAAACAAATAGAATGTAAGACATTCCTAAAAATAAGATCCAGGTTCTTACAAACTTCCCCCCTTAAATAAATTTGTCCCCAAATTTCCCTAAGAAGGTGGCGTATAAGAATTATTATCAAACAACTCCCTCCACTATGATCATACATCTGCCTCCCTCTCCTATGTCTCTTCATTTACTCGCCCATGCTACCATAGCACATGTACCGAAGGAATAGACTAGCCATAGAGGACCATCACACTGCGATCCACAATCCAGATAAGATTATCTACGAATGATGCATCCACCTCCCACTCATCCTCCTTAGGTGTAAGGACATGAGAGAGGTCTGAGAAGTAAATCCGCAACTAAGAAACGTGGAATACATCTTGCATACCCCGGTACCTCTATGTTAATTGAAACAAAGAGGAAACTGGACTGACTCTCTTTAAAACCTTGTACGGTCTAACATATCTCAGTGAAAGCTTACCCTGTCTTTTAATCCACTTGTGTCCCAACCTCAGTGTGAGACACAAGAAAACCTGATCTCTGACCTCAAACTCCCTTGGTCATCTCTGTAAATCAGCATAATACTTATGTTATATCTATATCACCCCAAGCTTCCACGGTATGTTTCCCTTCGAATAATGCAATGGCATGCATTGTACGCAACTTCGAGATTTTAACAAACCACAACCAATCAAACTACCTGTTATGAATAATAATACCTACTTTTTGAAATTTTATAAATTCTATCTATCAAAATGGACTTCATTTTTGGATTTGGAATATCTAAATTATCCTAGGGTGAAATTTTGGTACTTTTCAGATAACTTTCATATTTTGATGAATAGTGAAAATTACTAAATTTTAATTAAAAACAACTTTTTTATCATAATAATTAATAGTGATAAATTATGAATTTGAGTGGTTTTAAAGTATATTTAGAATATATTTTTACCATTTAATACAATTTGGGACATTGAACATAATTTTACTTTTAAACCAGACATAAACAAGTGCCAATCTTTTGATAGTTATTATCTCTTAAAAACACTCTTTTTGTTTTAACAACGGGAATTAATTTTAAATTAATTTCTTCCAATTTTGTGTTTTAAATTTGGAAAAATGGATTCCATATTTGGAATCATGATTTTAAAATTGTGTAAATGGGTAACTTTTATTTTTAGACATTTTGGATAATTAGTTCGGTAAATATTTTATTTACCATTGTTTTAGGGTAAATCTGGTAAACAAGGGTTAAAAAATAATATTATAATAATATTAAATTACCCTAAAACGTGTATTTACCCTATTGGATGATACATGGTCGAACATGGGCATATTTGGGTCGATTTGGGGACCCCATGGATCCACTTGTAAGTGATAATGACACTTTATTTCAATTAAGTTAAAATAAATACAAAAATGACAAAAGCATATATCTTTTAGAAAAACAATTGTTACATAGGGTTATATATGTTGGATTTTTGACTATAAATATTCATTATAAATGTTAAAATATTTCCTACATAATGATATTTTATTTATAATTTTTATACATTATATGTTAATTTATTTATGACACAATGGTGATGCAGTAATTACCATAATAGTGAAAAATTAGAATAATTGATAATATATGTACCCAAATAAATATATTTTGAGACCTTTATTGAATTAAAATAATTTTATAGGTTAATATGACATATTAGGATTGATTTAATTAACTTTTTTCGAAGTAATCATTCTATTATGTGTTTCACAAAAATCAACTATTGAATAGTGTCAAAATTGACATAAAAGAGTTTTTAGAACAAATATTATATTATTAATTGATATTAAATTTCTAAAAAATCTAAGGTTTGGCCAAAAGGCATATATCATGATAGTTATATCATTAATGGACCACTTTGGGGTCTCTTGTATGTATATAGTAATTTTATTAACTATATAATATAAAAATACAAAGTGACATGGTAAATGTCAAACTAATTAACTAAGAGTTAAAACTAAAGGATAAGGTTAATATATTGACCCAAACCTGTCTAAATTCTATTGGATGAATTTTTTTAGACCTATACACACCTTAACCTTTGAATAATCAACTTTTGAGCCATTAGAAACCGAATTTGATTTTATTATAAATTAATATTTCTAGATTTTCCAAAGGTGCCCCTCACCCCTCTTATAAAAGGGCACTCCACATTCTCATTTCTTCACACCTTCGAAGCCTCTTTGTTCGGCCAACCCTTGACCAAATACTCTCGCAACTTCCCTCACTAAAACATAGCGGCCTTAGTTTGATCATAAATCCAACCTAAGGAGCCATTTTGATCAAATCAAAAGGAAGAATCCGAAGAAGAGGTAATGTTTTCACCACCCCTTTTCAAGTTCCTTTCTTCTTCCACTTCTTCTTTCTTTGTTATTACCATTATAAAATAATAACTCCAGTATCATATATATACTGTGATGTTATTATAAATATGGTAAAACCATATTCGGTATTCTATCTATCCTTTGAATAACATGTCACTATATGTGCGTACGTATGACTTACCGTCTCCACATCGTGGTGTAATTGTTATTCAATATATTATTATTTGGATGGGTATAATAATGATGTGTAACTCATGTAAAAAATAAATATAACATGATAATGATTTTGTATATATGATATAACATCCAATTATATATTATTTTAATATCAAAAGAATGATATTGTTGCTCGTGCGTAGGTACGGACTACCATCTCCACGAATGCGATGAGATTCATTCTCTATCATATCCATTCAAGTATAATTATAAGTTGATGATTTAAAAATTGTATCTAAGGAGTTGATATCATTCTGTATATTAATAATATACATCCCATTAATAAAGAATTTGGCTAACATAACAAAGAATATAAAGTAAAATGAACCTGTCAACACCCGAAATGACGATAATTCTAAGATATTATTAACAAATCAATGTTAAAAGATCATATATGATATCATATTAAAGTAAATTATTATTGTATAATTAAATAAATATTATTTCACCATTATACAGGAGGTTAAACTACCGTTGACCAAGTAAAAAGTACAAAGTAATGGATTTTCTTATCTCACATTCAATTTCATGAGATTTCCATTGTTCGCCACTAAATTATTGAAAGTGGTGTATTTTGTACTAAAATTTGATATATATTATCATGATTACCTTTATATTCATGTTATTATGTAAATCATTTGGTGGTTATCAACTTTTTTCCATACGACTCAGTTGATTACAACGTGGTAAGGGGTTTCTTATCTCACTTTTAATTTCGTGAGAATTCCATTGTTCACCACTTATTTATTGCATGTGGTGTATGTGTACTACCCATAATTGTATTAATTGTGTATTATACTTTAATTTTTGGGTATTTAAATCATCATTGTATGATCCTTCTTTCATGTGTGTATGTTTCATAAGTTACCAAATCGATAAGGGAATTTGAAATTTCAATTTCCATTTATTCGGCTTTACACAAACTCCATTGATTATTTTACTCCGAGATTATGTGTGGAATCACTATTCATTTGATTATGTCATAATTTCCACTCTAATTTCTGTGGATATACTTTTTATACACATAATCACTCCATTGAAAAATTCTCATGTCATCGGTATGAACTTGATAAGAGTAATTTTTACTCAATCTCAATTTGTTGAGACAAACATCCAATTCATTGGTGTTGTTTTTACTAGAATATGTGTGAATGTCCTTTGATTGTTTTACACTGAATATACAATAATATTTAGTGTATTTATATTTGTCACACATAACTATGTCGTTGATTTATCCTTAACCTAAGGATACATCCTTTATGAGAGATTTCATCTCAATTTACATTCCATTGAGACTTCTTTGTTGTTATACACCAAATCACTTTTATGTGGTGTATATAATGTACTTTGACATAGTATATCATGAATTCCTTTATTCTCATGATATTACAATGTTTTGATTACCTCAATTATTTGTATTCAAGTGTCTCTATTTTGGTTAGAATCTCTAACTAAAATACCATTTTAAATGTTTTAAAGACTTATTCATCTAAATATTTCTCATTAATGTCCATGTTTTAAAAATGGTTTTAAGGATTTATTTATATGGACATTAAAGTTTAGAAATGAAAACTCCTTTTAAAATGTTTCAAAGTGATATGGGACACTTTGACTCAAAAATCTATTTTAAAATGGCTTCTTGACAAATACTGCGACTTTTAAATGTTTTAAAGAAAAAAAGGGGGATATTTCTCTCAAATAGTTTTGATGATTATTTTCATCTATGTCAACATCCTTCATTATTCTTTATTGAGGTTAATGTGATACAATACAATATTCCATATTTTATCAAATGAGTTATGTTTGACTGTGGATGTTCTACTTTTATATCATTCATGGTTTGTGGTTAAAGTATTGACATTTCGTATGCTAGTTTTAATACGAATGTTTATGTTATGTTCAAACCTGTTCATATGAGGAATGCATTGGACTTAATAAGTGATGGGTGGAGCCTGCTATAGCTCCTCGATGCATCGGTAGGTCTCATGAGACAAACTAGTGTCTTGGCACAAGGCCTTGGAAAAATCTTATTTGTAGTCTTGGCACGAGGCCTTGGTTATGTGGTTATGATAGTCTGGCATTATGCATTCCATCATTATGAAAGTGGTTATTGTTATTTCATGTGATCATTCGACTAGTAGAATATCCCTGTGAGTAAGTAAATGGAATTATTTCATTTTACCTTTGCCATTTTGTGCTGAAGTTCAAGTTTAAAAAGCTTTTGTTTTAGTTATAAATTGCCTTAAGTGTTTATGCTTATCTATGAATGATTCTACTATAATGTTATCCTTACTGAGCATCTGAGCTCACCCCTTCCAATGTTTTATTTTTCCCTGGTTTATGAAGAAGTAATTTATGAATGACCTTTAGGGATAGTATGAGGGGATATGAAGACAAGATGTTTTTTTATGTAATGTAAATCTTTATGATTGTATCTAGTGTTTTCAAGGGTACTAAACTAATCGGACTTTCGAGACTTGATTTTCTTGTGATCATGCCAATGTTATGTAATAATGCACCGACTCTGGTTAACTGGGGTCGGGGCGTTACAGTTGGTATCAGAGGATGTTTAGTACAAACCATGGAAGCTAGATTTAGATAAACTCTGATTAGAGCACGTAGACCTAAGATGAACTTTGAGGATTAGTATAGAAGAACTTTCTAAAATTTGTTATTGTAGAGATTTTGTGAGTTTTCCGAGTAATACATCCCTGTCTGGATATGAGCAGGTAGAGGCGGCTCTGGCACATATGTACCTAGGGGTAAAACCTGAAAACACCGCTTTGGTCTAGACTCGAACGGGAACGGGTGCACGACAATGGGCCTTGCTGCACTCTTGGTTACGACACTCCCGAGGGATATGCTTAGGATAATTTACATTTTCTTTACAAACCGATTTAAGTAATATATATAAGATGAGATTAAATGACCTTGGTTAATCCTAATATGTTTCAAATTGGGAATATGGTGACATGTTAATCTCTAAATGATTTTACGACTACTGTTACTCACACAATGCTTTCTGGTTTTAGTCAATGGATGGATTCCAAGGAATTCATAGTGACTTTGAGAATGATGTACAAGGTGGGATCGATGGTGGCAATGAGAAACAAAATGGAATTTCGATAGGCGTAAAAGATATCGCCTTTATGCCAAATCAGTTTTCCAAAAATATGATCAATAACATATATATTAACCAACTCCCAAACTCAACAAAGAAGAAAATTGTGATGAATTATAAGAGCTCCAACAATGGAGACCATAGAGAAAAGAACCCTCAATTTTCATCATTTAGGAAATGTGGAAGGAGACACCCAAGAAAGTGTCTCAATGGGACAATGAAATGCTTTACGTGCGGGAAGGAAGGACATAAAGTGAAGAATTGCCGAAGAAAAATGAAGAGTACTATGGAAGAAGATAAAAATGATCCTAAGAGTCCATTTATAGTCATTTTCCGTAAATGTAGGGGACATGGCCATTACCTGAGTGAATGTCCTATTCTATAGGATATTTTCTTGGTCAAAGAAGAAGCTATGAGGAAATAAATGGTTGGAGAAATGTTTAAAAAGTATTAGTGATCTTTATTGATGGGTTTACTTTGGAATAATTTTCTCTTGTATTTGTAACCCCGCAGTTTTCCATGTGAGAATGATATTTGAGGAAGAATTGTCTCTTCTCTTGTGGATATATGTATAAATAACCATTTGGTTTTATATGATCATTGGGGTTTGAGAGAATTATAGGTTATTATAATTTGGGATGAAAATGAAAGGTATGATATAACATTTGTGGTTAAATTATGTTATTTTGAGGAATTTATCTCATTTTGGTAACATTATAAAATATAGTTTTTGAAAAAGGACAACATGTAGACCGTGTGACAACCCGTCGCGTCGGACAAAGATGTGGGAATAGAACCCACAACCAATGTGCGATTTGGATTTATCGCCTACCACTGGACTACGTGAAGTCCCTGGTTAGTGTGACTATTTTTTTAGTTAAAAGATTTTATTGATCAATAATATTTTGATTTGGGTTCTTCTATCTTATCAAATGAATACCCATAGTATAGGAAAATGTTTTGGTGTTTAAGTGATAAATGTTATTTTGGAAGATGTTCACTTTGATGGGAACACTATATGTCCATGGAAAATATAATACTATGGGATGTCATTAGAGGAGTAATGGTGGATTTTTATCTATGTTTTTATTGTGGATATATAGTGATTTGGGTTTTTATAGAAATTATTAACCTATAATAAAGAATATGTTATTAGGTTAATTACTTTTATGTATGTGACTTTAAGAGTAGATGATGTCATTTAGAGACACAATTTAACATGGAAGACTACATTCTTATAATTTTTGGGTTTCAATATTAGTTTGGATTATATTGAAGGATTTTAAGGAAAATTTATTATTGAATTGTATTTATTTAACTTTGGGGTATTGTTGGTTTAATTTTAGAAATTAAGATTAGTATTTTTTTTATCTAATGGAATATACATTAGGGTGATCATCAGATCTTATACTAACCTTTTTGGTTTTGATTAATCTCTAAAGACAAGTTAAATATATAGTTTATCCTACATGGATCATGTATTTCTATAGAAGTTTATTCTAGCTCTTTTATTGTGACCATGTCTTCTTGAATACTCATTGTTCAAAAAAAATTGAGTTCGTGGTAAAAAGTTATTAAATAATGAAACTATACTTAAAAAGTAAGTATATCTCTTTCTGTTCTTAGTCAATATCATAAATTAATTCCTCGTCCTTATGTAATGTAACTTAAAACAAAAAAAATGTTGTCTGTTTACTTTCCTACTATGAGACTAATGGCCGTTTGTCCCAAAACAAGTTTGTGTTTTTCTTATTGTTAACTTTATCCTGATCATGATTTCAATCCCTCTCCATCAGAACTTGACACTTATTTTATCATCCATATCCATGTTTTCCTACATGGAATCCGAGTATGGGTTATCTTGGATGACCTTTATACCTCTCTTTCTTTCTTTTAAAGTGATAGTTTTATTGACTCTTTTTCCGATGTGGGACTTTCCATTATATTCCCAAGTACAATTCTAAAAATTGTGAGGATGCAATTTATTGAAGGATGGGAGAATTTAACACCCCAAGCTTCCACGGTACGTTTCCCTTCGAATAATGAAATGGCGTGGATTGTACGCAACTTCGAGATTTTAACACACCACAACCAATCAAACTAGCCGTTATGAATAGTAATACCTACTTTTTGAAATTTTATAAATTCTATATCTCAAAATGGACATCATTTTTCGATTTTGAATATCAAAATTATCCTAGGGTGAAATTTTGGTACTTTTCAGATAACTTTCATATTTTGATGAATAGTGAAAATTACTAAATTTTAATTAAAAACATCTTTTTTAATAAAAATAATTAATAGTGATAAATTATGAATTTGAGTGGTTTTAAAGTATATTTAGAATATAGTTTTACCATTTAATACAATGTGGGTCATTAAACATAATTTCACATTTAAACCAGACATAAACAAGTGCCAATCTTTTTATAGTTATTATCTCTTAAAAACACGCTTTTTGTTTTAACAACGGGAATTAATTTTAAATTAATTTCTTCCAATTTTGTGTTTTCAATTTGGAAAAATGGATTCCATATTTGGAATCAGGATTTTCAAATTGTGTAAATAGGTAACTTTTATTTTTAGACATTTTGGATAATTACTTCGGTAAATATTTTATTTACCATTGTTAAAGGGGTAATCCGGTAAAAAAGGGATAAAAAATAATATAATAATAATACTAAATTACACTAAAACGTGTCTTAACAATATTGGATGATACATGGTTGACCATGGGCATCTTTGGGTCGATTTTGGGACCCCATGGATCCACTTGTAAGTGATAATGACACTTTATTTTAATTAAGTTAAAATAAATACAAAAACGACACAAGCATATATCTTTTAGAAAGACAATTGTTACATAGGGTTATATATGTTTTATTTTAGACTATAAATATTCATTATAAAGCTAAAAATATTTCCTACATAATGATATTTTCTTTATAATTTTTAGACATTAGATAAGTTAATTTATTTATGACACAATGGTGGTGCGGTAATTACCATAATAGTGAAAAATTAGAATAATTGATATTATAAATACCCAAATAAATATATTTTGAGACTTTTATTGAATTAAACTAATTTTATAGTTTAATATGACATACTAGGAGTGATTTAATTAACTTTTTTCGAAGTAATCATTCTATTATGTGTTTCAAAAAAATAAACTATTGATTAGTGTCAAAATTGACATAAAAGAGTTTTTAAAACAAATATTATATTATTAATTGATATTAAATTTATAAAAATCTAAGGTTCGGCCAGGAGACTTATATCATGATAGGTATATCATTAATGGACCACTTGGGGGTCTCTTGGATGTATATAGGAATTTTATTAACTATATAATATAAAAATACAAAGTGACATGGTAAATGTCAAACTAATTAACTAAGAGTTAAAACTAAAATATAAGTTTAATATAGTGACCCAAAACCATCTAAATTCTATTTTATGAATGGTTTTAGACCTATCCCCACCTTAAACTTTGAGGAATAAACTTTGGAGCCATTAGAAACCCAATATGAATTTATTATAAATTAACATTTCTAGATTTTCCAAAGGTGCCCCTCACCCCTCATATAAAAGGGCACTCATCGTTCTCATTTCTTCACACCTTCAAAGCCTTTTGGTTCGGCCATCCCCTTCCCAAATACTCTATCAACTTCCCTCAATACAACCTAGAGGCCTTAGCTTGATCATAAAGCCATCCTAAGGAGCCATTTTGATCAAATCAAAAGGAAGAACCCGAAGAAGAGGTAATGTTTTCACCACCCCTTTTCAAGTTCCTTTCCTCTTCCACATATTCTTTCT
Source organism: Viscum album (assembly GCA_963277665.1). Taxonomy (NCBI): domain Eukaryota; kingdom Viridiplantae; phylum Streptophyta; class Magnoliopsida; order Santalales; family Viscaceae; genus Viscum; species Viscum album. The sequence goes on along the minus strand of OY728136.1, from coordinate 62,768,845 downwards.
TTGTTATTACCATTATAAAATAATAACTCCAGTATCATATATATACTGGGATGTTATTATAAATATGGTATAACCATATTCAGTATTCTATCCATCCTTTGAATAACATGTCACCATACGTGCGTACGTACGACTTACCGTCTCCATGTCTTGGTGTAATTGTTATTCAATATATTATTATTTGGATGGGTATAATAATGATGTGTAACTCATTTAAGTAATAAATATATCATGATAATTATTCTGTATATATGACATACCATCCAATTATATATTATTTTAATATTAGAAGAATGATATTGTCGCTCGTGCGTACGTACGGACTACCATCTCCACGAATATGCCTCACATAACAAATAATATAACAAATAATATAAAGTAAAATGAACCTGTTAACACCCGAAATGAAGATAATTCTAAGATATTATTAACAAATCAATGTTAAAAGATCATATATGATATCATATTAAAGTAAATTATTCTTTTATAATTAAATAAAAATTATTTCACCATTATATAGGAGTTTAACCTACCTTCGACCAAGGAAAAAGTACAATGTAATGGATTTTCTTATCTCACTTTCAATTTCGTGAGATTTCCATTGTTCGACACTAAATTATTGAAAGTGGTGTATTGTGTACTACCATTTGATATATATTATCATGATTATATTTATATTCATGTTATTCTGTAAATCATTTGGTGGTTATTAACTTTTTTCCATACGACTCAGTTGATTACAACGTGGTAAGAGGTTTCTTATCTCACTTTTAATTTCGTGAGAATTCCATTGTTCACCACTTATTTATTGCATGTGGTGTATGTGTACTACCCATAATTGTATTAATTGTGTATTATACTTTAATTTATTGGTATTTACATCATCATTGTATGATCATTCTTTCATGGGTGTATGTTTCATAAGTTACCAAATCTATAAGGGAATTTGAAATTTCAATTTCCATTTATTTGGCTTTACGCAAACTCCATTGATTATTTTACGCCGAGATTATGTATGAAATCACTATTAATTTGATTATGTCATAATTTCAACTCCCCTTTCTGTGGATATACTTTTTATATACATAATCACTCCATTTATAAATTCTCAAGTCATCGGTATGAACTTGATAAGAGTAATTTTTACTCAATCTCAATTTTTTGAGACAAACATCCAATTCATTGGTGTTGTTTTTACTAGAATATGTGTGAATGTCCTTTGATTGTTTTACACTGAATATACAATCATATTTAGTGTATTTATATTTGTCACACATAACTATGTCATTGATTTATCCTTAACCTAAGGATACAGCCTTTATGAGAGATTTCATCTCAATTTACATTCCATTGAGACTTCTTTGTTGTTATACACCAAATCACTTTTATGTGGTGTATATAATGTACTTTGACATAGTATATCATGAATTCCTTTATTCTCATGATATTACAACGTTTTGATTACCTCAATTATTTTTATTCAAGTTTCTCTCTTTTGGTTAGAATCTCTAACTAAAATACCATTTTTAGATGTTTTAAAGACTTATTCATCTAAATCTTTCTCATTAATGTCCATGTTTTAAAAATGGTTTTAAGGAATTATTTATATGGAAATTAAAGTTTAGAAATTAAAACTCCTTTTAAAAAGTTTCAATGTGGTATGGGACACTTTGAATCAAAAATATATTTTTAAATGGCTTCTTGACAAATACTGTGACTTTTAAATGTTTTCAACAAAAAAGGGGGATATTTCTCTCAAATAGTTTTGATGATTATTTTCATCTATGTCAACATCCTTCATTATTCTTTATTGAGGTTAATGTGATACCATACAATCTTCCATATTGTATCAAATGAGTTATGTTTGACTGTGGATGTGCTATTTTTATACCATTTATGGTTTGTGGTTAATGTATTGACATTTTGTATGCTAGTTTTAATACAAATGTTTATATTATGTTTAAAATTGTTCATATGAGGAATTCATTGGACTTAATAAGTGACGGGTGGAGCCCGCTATATCTCCTCGATGCATCGGTAGGTCTCATGAGACAAACTAGTGTCTTGGAACAAGGCCTTGGCAAAATCTTATTTGTAGTCTTGGCATGAGGCCTTGGCTATGTGGCTATGATAGTCTGGCATTATGCATTCCATCATTGTGAAAGTGGTTATTGATATTTAATGTGATCATTATTCTAGTAGAATATCCATGTGAGTAAGTAAATGGAATTATTTCATTTTACCTTTACCATTTTATGGTGAAGTTCATGTTTAAAATGATTTTGTTTTAGTTATAAATTGCCTTAAGAGTTTATGCTTATCTATGAAAGATTCTGCTATAATGTTATCCTTACTGAGAATCTGAGCTCACCCCTTCCAATGTTTTATTTTTCCCAGGTTTATGAAGAAGTAATTTATGAATGTCCTGCAGGGATAGTATGAGGGGATATGGAGACAAGATGTTTTTTTATGTAATGTAAAACTTAATGATTGTATCTAGTGTTTCCAAGGCTACTAAACTAATCGGTCTTTCGAGACTTGATCTTTCTTGTGATCATGCCAATGTTCTGTAATAATGCACCGACTCTGGGTAACTGGGGTCATGGCGTTACAATATCTGTGTAGTAGACACCCTCTTCTGAATAAACTCTATATACTCTTTGGTCTTCTAGACCAGACTTGGTCCTAACATAGTTCTCTCTACTTCTTCCATCCAACATAGGGGTGATCGGTAGGTCTTACCATATAAATCCTTATAAGGTTCCATCTGAGTAGTTACTTGAAAACTATTATTGTAGGAAAACTTCGAAAGAGGTATGCGCTTCTCCTAAGAACCTAAAATATCTATGATGCATGCTCGAGGTGTATCCTCAAGCACCTGAATTATACACTCCGTTTGTTCATCTGTATGGGGATAGTAAGCTATACTCAGAATTGCTATGTAACCAAAGCCCTTTGTAAACCCTACCAGAACCGAGAAATAAAACATGCATCCCTTTCTGAAACAATAGAGTGTGGAACTGCATGTAGACATAATGTACAACCTTCCCAACTAATCAACACTGATGGTCTCCTTGATCGGCATGATGTGAGAAACCATCGTGAGTCTATCAATGACAACCCAAACTGTATAATGAAATGTGAACACTTCTATTCAGTATCATCTTTTCCCACAATATGAAACTTTTAAAAGGAAACATGATTTTATGTTTTGAAAAGTCTTCATGACTTTAATCATGACTTCTCCCATTCTCATACAGGTCCATAAATTCTTTGAAAATAATTTTAAAAATGGTTCATAGTAACAAAAATATCATTAATGTATATCAAATGAAATAAAACTACTAGTCAAGTGAAAAAATCATGGAATGTTTACCTTTATCTTAATAATTTTGAGTGAATAAAATACAAATTTTGAACATGAAAACCATAGAAAATTTTTTCTCAAAAAAATAATTGAATCTGATATAATAAAAATAAAATAAATTTTTGGAATCTTAGACATTAACATTAATATCCCCTTTTAAATATTATTACATATAATTGATTACTAGTTAAACACTAAGGAGAAACCCTCTAGAAACTCCTCAATTTTTTCTTGTTATGATATGGAACATTATCTGATTCATTATAGCACAATCTAGGTGTACACATCATATAAGATCTATTGAACAAACCCAATGCTATACAAGATAACCCATCACCAAATTTTAAAAGTGAGAACCTGAAAAGATCTTGGGACACCCATTATTATAAAAAATAAACAATGACCATATAATGAGTAAAACCATTTTATTCGTTCACTTTTTCAATATAACACCTTTGTAAAAAAGTTTTCACCCAATATGAAAACAGTTTTAGATATCAAAAATCACTTTTCATTTAAAATCCATTTATTTGAAAAAATTACTCTAAAATATGGTTCTGTTTTTGAATAAAACAATAAATATTCTAAATTAAGTTAAATATAAAATAATGGTTAAATTGGTGGGAAATGTCATTGTTGTCATGATCGTTTAAATAAAACCTTAATTTTCCCATTTGGGAAAAATTCAAAGATTCCCTAAAAGATTCCATTTAAAAAAGAAATTAATGAATGTAAAAAATGATTATTATTAAAATTTTAGGTAAATATAATTACACCAATATGAACTCTATGGATATTAATAATAATTATATCAATGTTATTTTATATTTATATGTACCTAATCTATGAGTTTAATTTATAATATTAATTATTAGGTATTATTTTATTTTATTATGATGCATGATCATTAATTACTTTCAAATTTTTTTCCAATGAAACATGTTTATAGACCCTAAAAGAAGCCTATATAGAAACACAATGTAATAATTACTATATCAATGTAATTTAAAATTTATATATACATAATATATAAATTTAATCTATAATATTCATCATTAGGTAATATCTTATTTAATTATGATTCATGATCATTAATTACTTTCAAATTGTTTTCCAAAGAGACAAGTTTATAGACCCTAAAATAAAACTATATAGAAACATAATGTAATGATGACTCAAATGTAATTAAGTAGAATAAATATAATTAAATAATAATTATATAACTTCAAATAATATTAAAAACATAATACCTCTTTTAATGTAATTATATTATTTTAAATAAATGACTTTTTACATAAATGATTATTTTCAATATTCGCCAAAAAATCAATATTTTCTAAAGAATATGAAAATTTCACCTTAACATAATTTTTATGTGTCGATTTCAGAAAATTACATAATTTTTTAAAACAAATTTCATTTATTTTCTATAATAATATTTTAATTTCTTCTAACATATATAAAAAACATTTTTTGAATTATTATTTTTTGAATAAAATTACTCTACAAAAAATGTTGATTATCTACGAATAATTTATCAATAAATTTATATTGAGGATGTAATGTATACATTTATTTCATAATGATGTTACTTCTTTTTATAACAACCTTCCCAAGTTATAATTGTGATATTTAAAATAAAAGTATTTCTTTGTTCTTTTACACTCAGTGTTGCATGAATTGTACTCTATCAAGCATTGCACCCTTTTTAAAAATCTAGGGGTGTTATATTATACCCCCCCCCCACATATTAAAAAATTTTGACATAAAATTTTGTACTTTATATTGGTAATTTTTTTTTGGATATTTCAAAATATCTTTTTTGGAAAGGAGTATCATAAAACTGTTAATAAGATATCATCTTGATGATAGAGAAAAGGTTGTATGAAGGACATCTGGAATAAAACATACTTCGTTTCCATATATTAAAAACATTGGTGTGAATTGATTATTTGGACATAAAATAAAATTTTAATACTCAAATAATGATGGAGAGTGATAGAGATTATTGATCTCAAGAATGTAAATGATCCTGAGAAAGTCAAAATATACAATACCACTAACCAAAGAGGTATAAAAAATATCAAAATTTCATTAGAAATGAACATATTTGGATAAATTAATGATTTTAATTATTCTTCTCCAAGGGATAATGAATTACTTACCATATAGAATAAGAACATAATAAAATATAATTTCTTGATATGTTTAATTTCTTATATCAATCAATTTATATAATGATATTTTATTTTTAATGAAATGATTAGTATTCCAGATGAATTTTCCATTCCTAAATAACTAAAATAAACTTCTAAAGGATCACATAAACATAAATTTATTACAACATATTCCTCATATTTTTAGATATCTACCAAAAAATGGTTAGATTAAGGTATGATAATCCCCTACGTATATAAACCATCAAATGAGGAAATGCAATATTACTCTCCATGGAAAAAAATTAACAATCAATGTTTGTCTTGGATCATTCAATAAATAACTATCATTAAAATTATCCATAATATTCCATCAAAAATTTTAATCCCAAAAAAATTAACGTATTAATCACATATTATTATGAGATAAATCTAATATTTTTTTTAAATAAAACCAATCACTTTTAAAGTATCAAACTAAAAATTTATATGAATTAATCATATAATCACTATGATATACTAATCATTTAAATAAATAATAGGTATTACTACAAATACATCATGAAAATATAATTCAATATTTATTGATCAAATTAAATCGCAAAATGTTTTTTACCACAATCATATAAGTTTCCAATAATCAGGAACTTCTTATAATATAACTCTAATCAACTTATCACAAAATTTATTCTCAATTCCAGGTTCATCTTTACAATATAACATATTCCCACAAAAATAGAGAATTATATTTCAAACTATTTGAGAGAAACAAATTATGACATATTAACTAGAACATCACATATTACAATGGTAGGTAATTACCCCTTTTCACCCTTTGTTTGTGGGTTCAAACCCCACAGACTTACTAAATGTAATTGTTTTTCACCAATCCCGCGTGATTTACATTTCCTAAAACTATAAAATAAAGACAACATTCCTACCAATATGTTGAACATCTAAAAAAATAATATTAATCATTAGAGATCATAAAAGACCTAATAGTTTTCATTATATTTAAATATATGTACATAAACTGAAAATATCATTCACCTCAAATAACATTTTCACAAATTATACTTTGGATTCAATATACCATAAACATCTATTAAAACTCAATTATTTTCTCTAAATGTACTACCATTACCTGAATCACTAAAGGAGTATTAATAAAATTAATATTATAATCACCCGAAAATCTATAACAACAAAATAACTCTTGAATACCTTCATGTATGCACCTTAATCATTAAACATTCACTATAATCCCTTAAACATTTTTTCCAATCAAATTTTATAATAACTCTTTCCAAAAATCAATGAAATGAATCATGTTATATGATCCAACAATTTCAAAAAATAAATAATAACATAATCTGTACCATTGATATCTCATCTATATTTTCCATATATTCAACTATAATAGAATTAGGAATTAATCAAAATTTATAATTATATTATTTTTAATACCATTATTGACCTACCTCATTTAGAAATTTGTCATCATAATACAAAAACATAACGCATTTAAATCATTCAATTCAAATATTTGGTGAATGTTATTTTATGTTCTATTGTGAACTGAATGAGTCCTTTTCCCTAGAATATTTTTGATTTTTCTCACGTATACCACATAAAATACATCATCCAGTTATCTTAAGAAATCTTTTTAGTTGCTTATTCCAACATTCAGTAAAAAGTTGTCTTTGAATATGTTTACCCATGTCATATTTTTCATCTGAACTTATATGTAAGTCCATTTTTATATTATTTCTATATTGGGAAACTCATAAATGACCAATTTTTCATTAATAAATCATTATATACGGATAAGAATAACCACATGATTTTGCACTATAGATCTCATTTCTATCTAGTACTCTTTAATATAGCCACCACATCTCCCTTCTCATACACTATTAATTTTTCCCCCACTTGATCTGGACTTCTAATAAAAAAACATTGTGTTTATATATCAAAAAAATAATAAAAAGTAATATTTGGAGAATAAAAACACTGAAATCTTTAACTATTCCATCCTCTATACAACTCTATATATTTACTAAAAAATAACACAATACTTCATAACCTGCTATCCTTTTGATTTATTTAGCATTTTTAAATTAATCTAAAATTACATTGTATCATATAAAGTTGTCTAAAAAACAAAGACACTTTTTTTATCAAATACAATATTTAAACCAATAGAAATAAAATTAATAAATTATTTGGAAACATAGAGATTCACATTAATAACTGGTTTTCATCCCATGTCAAAAAAATTGATCTCAGGTAAATATAATGTAGAATCTTGTAAATATATACTAATTTACTCTTAGGATAATAAATATTCACCAATCCATTGGATAATTATTTAGGTTTACCCATTGTATTATCTATAACTTGCTCAAAGGGCATTATCTGAGTGCACCCACCAAATATGTGGTAGAGGGATCACCCAAAACTATCTATGCTCATTGATCATAATTAATTATTTTCAAGTACTATATCATGAATGAAATACTATATTTTTACACATTTTACTTCTAAAACATTTTAAAATATATTTTAAACTCATATGAAAAACTCTTTCAGATATTTAAATACATATTTTTTTATTAAAAATACATTTTCAATTCGATAATATACATTTAGAAGGGTTTTTTATTGAATAAAAAATTAAATAATATAATTATATACATACATCAAATAATTTTTATGGTTGATTCAGCTGTATTTAATGGTATATACATTAAAATAAAACATTCCTTTTGTCTTTTTTTGAAAAAGTGAGATACTCCAACAAAAAATATTTTTTGAAATGAATTGAAGGAAAACTAAAAATATCCTTTTAAAAACTATAATTTCCATATAATTACATTAATAAAATAATTTTAAAAACACTTATATGGAAGAAAATTATTTTTAAAATAATCCTTTGAAATGTTTTAAAATGGTTTTTATGTTAAAATATTTCTTATATAAAACATTTAAAATTTTAATTTCATTAAAAAAAAGTAAAAATAAATATATCTTTTCTCAAAATAATACATTACATTCATTAAATTATAAATTATAAATTTATTTTAAAATTTTTAAGGATAATTAAGAAAAAATTTTGAAAGGAAATCTTTAAAAGATAATTTTTTTAAAAGTCCTTTAATACTTGAAAAACATTGGCATCATAAGAACTACGAAAGAATAAATTTTAAAAAACATTTAAATATAAATATAATAAATAAATTTACTACATAACATATCAAATGGTTTTTTTATAATCACCATAAAACATTATATGTTCATAACAACGTAATATGTCTCAATAAAAGTTAATTGATACAAATTTCATTACCTTGAGTTTGACTCATCACATACGTTGTTTATCATCCTAAATAATAAAATTGTGTAGATAATTAAATTTAATAATTAAATTTTTATATTTTATTATTAACTTTATTTCAAATATTATTATTTTGTTTTTGATAATTAAATAATTAAAATAATGCTGAATGTTTAAATACTATTTCAATTATGTGACAGAAATTAGTTTGGTAGGTTTGTTATGGTCAATAAAAATGGTACTTCATAATCTATATAATAATAATAATAAATAATTATCATTTTTATAGATTAATTATAGTTTTATAATGGATAATCAATTTTTGGTTATGAAAAATATTCTGCAATACAGTCATGAAGATAACAAGTTATATGCATGCATGAGTAACATTTCCATTTTTTAATTATCATTATAAAATGAAAATAAGTATTCTTTTATCTTTATATATTTTTCATAATATAATAAAATCCATATTATTAATTTAAATATACATGTATATATAATACATTTTATGTGGTGATAAAAAATAATCACATCACTTCATGGTGGCAGTAGTCTAGATATACTAACTAACGATGTTATAATTTTCTAGTTAAAAATAAACATGATATACTAACTTTTATTAATGGTATACTTTTTATTTTTTTTATTTAGTACATTTATATTACATATATACATTAAAATTAGATTTATTTTATTCCATATAATTAATTAGTGAGAATTGAATAAATCACTTTGTAAGGCGGTAGTACGTCGTACACACGAGTGATGTTATCGTATCCACCATGGAAATTAATTAGTGAATTTTTATGTGATTGAAAAAATATTTATAATTTTTTATAAATATCATATATATAATTTAAACCCATCATTATAATAATTCATACGAGGAGATGATGAAATACGAACTACATCGGTTTGCGAGTCGGTAGCACTCCATACCCAAGAATAGTGGTTTCAATTCCAATTTGATTGAATAGGAGATGGATTCATGTTATTATATTACCATTATAAATTTTTTATATATGATAGATATTTTTTTATGTCATCACAGTTTATTATGAATTTAAGTATGGAGAAGAAGAAATAAAACAGAATTTCATGGTTAAAAAGAATGCGTCTAATTTTGATAACCTCCTTAAGTTTGCATAAAGATGTTTCCCGGATTAGTTTTATCATAACAAAAAGGAATCTTGGACGGAGTTAGTAATTATTTATTGTATATTAGAATGTATTGGTCAATATAAAAGGGGTTTTATGTGTTAATTAAAGGCCATAGTGGGTGGTATTTTATAAGTGAGACGAGTGTCACACTTTTAATTTTTGAAAACTAAAAGTGATACTTACATTTTTCTCATGAGAAAACATATAAAATGACCCCTATTGATCCTTATAAAATATAATGTTGAAATATTGGATGAAAATGTATTTTATATTTTTTTAATTCATTTTATCCCTATACTTTTTTACTTTAACCTCATTGAAAATATGTTTTTACCCCATCAAAGGTAAACGACTTATATTGTTTATAAAATTCCTTATAACAAAATTAATATAAATATATAATATAAATAATGATTATTTTCAATATTTAATAAATTTTCTCAAATTAAATTAATATACATGATAGAATTTATTTCAATATAAAACTTATAGACGAGACAAAAATTAGTTTTCTAAGAAGTGTATTTTTCAAGAAATAGATTATTTTACATTAACTATATGGATATAAATAATCAATAAAAAAATTCATTATTATTTATAGACGTATAATATAAATATTTTATTTATATAATTTATCAATATATATTATTAAAAAAATTTAAAATACTGAAACAATTTTTACCTTAAAACTATTTTTGAAAAAACAATTTTATAATATAAAAAATAAACTTATACTAAAGTATAATATAAATATGATTCAAAACTATATAAGTTGATTAAATATAATTAATTAATAACTATGTTTAATGAAATTAAATTCAAAAAATAATGTATCTTTTAAATTACATAAATTTTTTAAAATAAAAGTTATTTTTACAAATATCATTATTTTTCACTATTTACCGAGAAATAAAAATTTTCCAAAATATCAAAAAAATTCACTATAATTTAATTTTTATATGATAATTTTAAAAAAAAATTAAATTTTTAAGTTTTCTAATATTATAGGAAATTATTAATAATTGTTTCACATAAAAATAATAAAAATCACATTCAAAGAGAACATATTTTTGAAGAATAAAATTAAAGTTATAAAAATTTAATGATTATTTACTAATAATTTTTAATAAAACATTATTTATTTCAAAATTTATATATATATTTCATAAAATATTTAATACTATTAAACCATGCTAATTTAACAGATATTCTATGAAAATAATATTTAAAATAATATTACTTTATTGTGTATTTAAGCATGATATTGTTTTTCATGTTTACATTAAAACATAGAATAATTTTTTAATCATCGAAGTGTTATAAAAAAATCAATCTAATTTTTTTTATTTTAATAAATTGCACATTCCACAAGTTAAATAGTCTCTTTTAATGTGTATATCTCGTGACACATCATGTCCTATCACAATCTACAATATTCTATGTCATATGATATCTAAAATAAAATAGTAATTATATTTTTAAAAACTGAAATTAATTTACCTAACACATTATAAAATTCCATGATTATTTGGAATTCATTTATATGTTTGAGAGCCCATAGACTAGTGGTGGGGATCCCAAATTATTAAAATGGGGGACTATAAAACTAATATCATAAAAATTATGATCAATAAGTTATAAAATATCATTTATAACAAATTTTTATCATTGATTGAAAATAAAATTAATTATAAATACAAACTATAATAATAATATATCATCATGTTTCAATAGATGAACCCATACTATACAAACAGCCTCACATCCAGACATTGTTCACCAATTTCTCTAATTATATATATGTATAATGAGTGGAATAAAAAATATTAACTCCCCAAAACATAAATTAGAGAATCCAATAAACTTATCCCAATAATATTATAAATATAATTTATCCTTGTAACCAACGTAATGGCCCCTTATTAGAGTTACAGGATAATCATTGTGTATGTACATTGAGTAAGGAGCAGTTTGAAATCTGTATAATAAATTATAATAGGAAACAAATAATAGGGAATGTAAAAAATTATTCCATATATATAGTGTATATATAGAGAATATAAGATGAACTATTTATAATTATACACCAAAAATATAACCCTATAGATGAATCAAGTGACACTGGTAAAAATAATATGAAAGAACATACATACTTTAGCGAATATTGATTATTCAAATTAGAATAAATTCTCAGAGGGGTCATGACCTTCTATTATTATATAGAAAAACTATAAATTTTTAGAAGGGTATTCAAATTATTTTTATATGTTAAGAATATAGTTATTTTAGGTTCAAGATCCTATAGTTCTATGATATAGAATTATAAAACATGGTTTCCCAATATAAAAACCATTCACTGTAGTAAAAAAAAATCTTCAAAAAATTTTTACATGACTTCAACCCCTGAGTCCCCGTATTGGATAGTGGTAGCCCAAGTGTGCCACCTCAAAGACGCCTCTAATTATTTATGAGCTGTTGAAATCACAAAATATAGAATAAATGATAAATTGGTGGCTTTAGACTATATAACCTCAATTTACATAAATAAAATTTCATTCACAACATCAAATATGCATAATAAAAAATTACAATCATAAATATTAAATAGTATTGAATCTCCCTATAAAAACTAATAAACTACAAAAATTGGATGTTTAGAGGGGGAAATAAAAAAATCACCATGTTGCCAAAATAATAAAACTATTATGTTACTAGAGAAATGGTAATCACTGTGAAGAACAAACACTAATTTAGTACTACTAGATTTTAATCCGTCTAGTTTTAGAATGAATCAACATTGAAAGCACTACTATATATACACCCAAAGAAATCACAATACACCATTTTTAAATATCCACAATGATTATAAGTGTGGGAGAAAAACAATTTATTTTATGAATATAAAAATAAAATATAAAAATCATAAAAAATGAAAAAAGGATTCCAAACATGATCAAGTGAAGGAACCATATCTAGGGAATAATATTCAACATCCCTACACATTAGGACCAAAAAACAATATAATGTGAATATGCTAGGGTCAGAAAGGAATAAAATTCCATTCAATGCAATTATGGAACTATGATCAAAAGTTATGGCAAAGGAAAAACCTCCATTTCAAAAAAAACTATGTCTAACACTTATATACAATTCTAAAATAAATACACGCAATACATAATGGGTAGAACCATCTTGGATTCATCATAAAATTGATTGTCATGTCAGAGCAGTTTTCTTGAGGGGACCCCACATGATTTACCGCATCGATCCTTAGGAATCTAGTCACAAATTTACCATAGTGAAGGGGCCTCATAATATATATAAAATTAAACATATTCTAGTAATAAAAAACTATTTTTACATTTTTTAAACTACTAAACTCATGGAAACGTTTTTCTTTCAAATATAATGTTCCACAAAAAAAATACCCATAGGGTTATCAACAATCAAGTCAAAAATCCATTGACTACAAAAAATAGACAGTACACCTCAGGAATTATTTGATGCTCTATGTAACACCCTAATATTTTATGAGAAATATATAATTATATATATATATATATTATGTCTTATAATATATGAAACACCAAGGGAATCTATCACTACACAAAACACTGGCTTGGCTTGCATTACACGCAAGAGTAACCTTCCTCTATAGCTTACGTTGTATGAAATACCGAGTTTCACTAAACAATGAAATATTATTATAATATATTGAACTAGTTTTTATTAATAGTATTATCCAAACATTTAATTTTATAACATTACAATTCATATTACACATTTTATAGAATGAGATATGAAACCCAAATCAATTTTTAGATAAAAGAAGTATTTTTCAATAAAATGCAGTTTTACCACCTTTTGATGGCGCGCCCATTTTAAATATGATTTTTGAAAAGTTTAAAAGTTCAATTTTACAAAATAAACTTCTAATTTTGAATCAGGATATAAAAATTTACATTGGATAAATTTTTGATACTTTTCTGATAACTTTCATATTTTGATGAATAATAAAAATACTCTATATTTTTCTTAAAAACAAATTTTTCATTAAGATAATTTTTATGGTTAAATGATAAAATTTAATGGTTTTAAATTATAAATAGATTATTATTTTACTACTTAATATAATTTATGTCATTTCCATTAATTTTACATTGAATTCATAGTTAAAAACATTTCAATATTTTGCATTGTTTTAACTTTTGGAACCCATTTTCTCAACAGCAGGATTAATTTTTAATTAAATACTACAAATTATGTGTTTTGAATTTGTAAATATTAATTCTATATTTGGAATCAGTAGGACCATATTATATTAATAGGCTACTTTTTATTTTTAGATATTATGAATAGTAACTGCGGTAAATTGTATTTACTACAGTTAAAGGTAAATCTGGTATTTAACAATAAAAATACGAATATGAAATTACCCTAACACCTGTAGAAATTATATTGGATGAATGAAAGTCTACCCATATCACCTAAGGGTCGTAATAGATTCATTTCATGGGCTTTTTACCGTGAAAATGATATAATTATTTTTAAAACCAATGAACATGACCACATGTCACTCTTCAATTTTTTATAAGTGTAATAATTTTAATTTAGTGATTAAGAATATGAAACATAGAATATAAATAGTCTCTAGAAAGATAATAAAATTATCTACATCATATAAATTTATTTATAATTTTCAGGGATTAAATAATTACTATTAATTGTGAGACAATAGTGATGTAGAAATTATTTTATTGATTGAAATATCAAATAAATGGTTTTAAAAATATTTAAATAAATAATATATTAACTAATAAATATTATCCACAAATTTTATAGATTAATATGACATGTAAAAAATATATTAAATATTTTCATTTGAATATATCCTCTATTTGGATTTTATTTAAAATCCAATTAATGAATAGTGTCAAAATTGACACTATTGTTATTTTATAAAAATGACATTGTTTAAAAATATCAAAAGTATTTAAAATTTATAAATTGAAATTTATAAGGTATAAAGTTTCCTAAAGTATCTAATTATGGAAAATTCACAACACATAAGTAATTATTTATAACAATTTAATTCTTAGAATATTATTACCACAAATAAAACTATATATATTAAATAAGGATAAATCAAGTTGATAAGGTTTAAAATAAATTCCCAACATGTCTAAATCTTATTGGTTGATGAGATTAAAACACTATAACATTTAATCTTATAATTTTAGTCGTTTTTGGGGGGTTTTATGTGGGGTTTGGGTTTATTATAAATTAATATTTTAGGGTTTTCCAAAAGTTCCCATCTCCTATCTTATTAAAGGGCACCTCCTCCCTCTCCTCCTCGCAACATTTTGAGCTTTCAAGCTCGGCCAAGCCCTATCCATTTATCTTCCACACTTCCCTAGAAACAAACTAAAGTTCTTGGTCTCCTTTATAGACCCACTTTAGTTCCCTGAGAGGAGGTTTAGAAGAGGCGCGTCGAAGAAGAGGTAATATCCATTACTGATTCATTCAAAAAAATTTCTTATAATTCCACTTATTTATTTGATTCATTATAAAGTAATAACATCAGTATAAATCATATAATGATATGTTATTATAAATAGGAAATAACCCTATTTCACCTTCTATCGATCCTACGGAAAACGAAATCAGCGCGCGTGCGTACGTACGGAATACCGTCTCCACGCCGTGGTGTAATCTATTTTCCACCACTACCTTACATGGATGGGTATAATGGTGTAAATAATTACTAAATATGAATATTATAACATGATACTAATTCTGAGATATTCTATCATCCACTCCAATACCATTCAATAATTATGGGAACTATATCGTCGCTCGTGCATACATACGGCTTATCGTCTCCACGATGCGATGTGATTCATTCTAGAAGATATTCATTAAACCATGATTATATAAACGATTTTAATGAATAAATATGATATATATTATACTAATACCATTCTTTAAATGATGTACCAATAACCTAAAAAGAGTAATAATAATTTATTTGACAAAACACGCATAAAAACACAAAGCAATGAACACCCTAATAAGAAGTAGCAATGAAATATTACTAATAAGAAGACAAGAATATGATCATATATGATACATACCAATTTATATGATTCTTGAATAAGTCAATGACATTATTTAAAATATTATACAGGAGGTTCAGATACATAAAGAGTATATCTGGCCTAAGGTAAATAAAAATCTTGAATCTCATTTTTATCCAAAATTGTTTATACTTCAGAATTTACTGGGGCATATTTATCAACCAAATCCTAGTTTCCTCAATATTTAATATTTTTTATATCCTCGTACAATTTTTTAAATCCTATATTACCTATTGGTGATTTTTTTGTAAAAAATATGAAAAGAATCTTTTATTGTTTACAGTACGAGATATTTATTGACTTTTCTGACCAACGTACGAAAAGAATGTTTTTTAAACTTATACAACATGAATGGATTTTTTTGATTTCATAGAACATTATTTCCATGAATCTTCCTTTACACATTTTCAAGTTTATTTTCAATTATCTTCTTTTAGTTTAAAATTGTATGACATGATGATAAATGAAAAATGTTTTCAAAGTAGAAAGGATATTTTCCTCAAGAATGAAGTTCAATTGTTTTATCAAAATTATTTTCTATCTAAGATAATATAGGTTTCTGTTTCTATCCCTATTATTACATTTATTTGATTATTTTATGATGTAATTATTTTTATTAAGTCCATTTATCTTTTATGGATTATGTTATGATGGTATGATGTTTAAGAATCGCATTTTTTTATTACATGGGTTATGCTATGATGTATGATTTAGGATTTTATGTCACACATAAGAATGGTTTCATTATGTGATGGGTGGGACATATATCTTCCTCCAAAGTATTGGGAAATATTTATATCTCATGAGATAGACATGGCTGGAATTAAATGTTAGTCTGGTTCAGTCATACAGAACCAGAACGAGGAGTGAACTCAGTTTAGTAATGGACTTTTTCCACTATGATGGTCTTGGAAATGAGTCTTGACTAATATGAAATTATTTTCTATGATTATGTGTGTATGTCACAAAGTTTCACGTCTTATGTTATGAATATTGGGATTACATTTCACTTCTATGATTTATCCTAGGTCATGATATTATGATTTCTTTTGTAGGATAAGATTTTCAAAATGTTATGTTCTTTTGAATATTATATGATTGAAATTTCCTTTTTTTTCCATTACTGAGCATTTGAGCTCACCCTTTGTATGTTTTTTCCCCAGGTCAAGAAGAAGTGTATTAGGTAGGATATGAAAAAAGGTACTCTAGATATGATTAAATAAATGGGATATAATGTAGAGGATTTATGAACCAGTTGTTTATGTTTCCCAGTTTCTAAAGACACTATACTTATACAGTCCTATCTTGGGTTTGTTATGTGTTCTAATAATTATGATTCTTTTCTAAAGTAATAATAATGTATGTAATGGTTGGGTTATTATAGTTGGTATTAGAGGAAAGGTATAGTCAGCCTTTTGAAATAAAGATGTGAAATCCTTAGTAAGAACCCTAAGGATATGTCTAAGAATAGAACACAATCATGGTGTTTTTTGAAATTTCCATGAATAACATATGATAAGACCTAATGTGTGAAATTTTATTCTTGATTATGTGGTTTTCCTATTGTAATTAGTGTTTCTCACACTATGCTTCTGGGTTTTAGTCAATGGATGGAACCCAAAGGAACCATGTTAGTGCTGAATGCGAAGGGCAATGCAATGATTGTCCCCTAGAGCAACCAACATTATGGGAGCTGGAATGAAAAGTCTTATAGTCATGCACACACAATGTTTTCAAGCTATGAATCAATCAGGACTTCCAAAAGAGAAAAGGTTGGAACAAAATTTTGATGAATCCTTTATGAGGCATTGTCCACCATCATTTAGTGGTTCTTCTGATCCATTAGTGGCTGAACAATGGATCTGTACCACTGAATAGATCTTTTCAGTCCTTCAATGTTCTGAACATGATAAAGTCATCTTAGCAATATATCTTTTGGAAGGAGAAGATGATCAATGTTAAATATTTTTAAGAATACAAGGAAAAGGGATGAAATTGAGTCCGTGGAATTGGATGAGTTCAAGAACATATTTTTGAACAAGTAATTCCCTCATATTATTCGAACAAAGATGGAGAATGAGATTCTTGAACTGAAGAAAAAGGATGATGAATCTGTTTGTACCTATGAAGCAAATTTTACAAGGCTTTAAAGGTACCCTTATGGTATTATTATCCTACCTGAGAGTGAGATCAATTGATTATTTAGTTTCTTAAAACCAAGTCTCCGAAGGGCATTAGCTATAAGGGAATTTAATAGCTACGAGAAAATTGTTCGATGCACTCTCAAGGTTGAGATGTAGATTGGAGTAACTCATCAGTCATATGGGTTTGATAAGAGACGGAAAATAGAATTCAAATGAAAAATAAAAGACCACACTGAAAAGAAGATGAGTTTTCCCTTATGCTCAAAGTGTGGAAAGAAACATGGAAAGAATTGTCTTAAGAGGACAAGTAAATGTTTTAAGTGTGTAAAAGATGGTCATCAGGAAATTGAATGTCATAGTGATGGGAAAAAGATGTCTAGTGATGTGAACAAAGAAAAGGCTAAACAGAATTCACCTCCTACACTTCAATGTTACAAGTGCAAGGAAATGGGGAATTGTTCCAATAAATTCCATAATCCAAGAGTTTTTTTGCTGATGATCGACATCAACAAACTCTTAAGTCCAAAGACAAAGGAATGTCACAAGAAATTTCTATCGGTGATGTGGAGTACGATAATGAAGTAGTGAAAGGCACACTTACCATCCACTCTAAACTAGAAAATGTTTTATTTGATTCGGGTTCCACCCACTCTTATATTTATGAAGAATTTTCTATGGGTATTGTCTTACTACCCCAAACATTATCTATTGAGTTAGCTGTGACAAATTCTAATGGAACAACAGTCGCATCAAAAGTTTACAATTCTTCTCTGGTTCAAGTTTGTCAGAAAGTGATATCTGAAAATCCTGTGATCCTTCCTATAGTGTAATTTCATGTTATTCTTGGCATGTATTGTCTTTATTAATATGGATCTTATATAAATTTCCAAATAAGGGAAGTCACATTTCATATTCATGATCAATATATGATCATCTATCGATTCAAGGATGAATATAACCTTCAAGTGAAAATTTATTCCATCTTATGGGTCTTGATTCCAACAAATAAAGTTTATTTATGTCAAATGTATTGAGAGAAACTCACTATTAACAATATTCCCATTGTATTGGAGTTTGATGACGTCTTTCCAGAGGAATTGCCCAGTCTTCCACAAAATCGTGAAGTTGAGTTTTCAATAGAACTCGCACTTGGTGCTATGCCCATTTCAAAGACACCTTATTGAATGTCCCCAATTGTGTTGCAGGAATTGAAGAAGCAACTCCAAGAGAATATTGATAAAGGATTCATACTCCCTACTATATCACCTTGGGGAGCACCTATTCTATTTGATAAAAAGAAAGATGGATCAATGAGACTCTACATTTATTATCAAGAACATTACAAGAACACTCTTAAGAAAAAATATCCTCTAACATGAATTGATGAATTATTTGAACATCTATATGGAGCTCAATACTTTTCCACAATTGGTCTTCGTTTAGGGTGTCATCAATTAAGGGTAAAAAAGAAGGATATACCAAAGATGGATTTCCCTACAAGGTATGGACAATATGAGTTTATAGTGATGCCATTTGGTCTTACTAATCCCCTGTTATCTTCATGGATGTAATGAATATAGACTTTATAGACTATCCTAATGTTTTTGCTGTAGTCTATATAGATGAGATTCTTGTCTATTCAAAAATCAAGGAATAACAAAAAGATCACTTAAGAATTGTACTAAATACCTTGAGAAAGGAGAAGCTTTATGCCAAATTTACAAAGTGTGAATTTTGGATTCAAAAAATTTCATTTTTGGGTCACACAGTCTCAAAAGAGGGGAAATCTGTGGATCTAGCAAAAATAGAGGTCATTGAAATATGGTTGAGACCAACAATAGTAACTGAAATATGAATTTCTCTTGGATTAGCTGGGTATTATCGACGTTTTGTGAAAGATTTTTCATGATTATCAAACTCACTCACCAAATTGACTCGAAAATGAGTTAACATTTTTTGGATGGAGGAATGTGAAGAGAATTTCAAAGAGCCAAAAATTCGGTTAGCCAGTGCACCTGTTCTCACACTGCCTTGTAGTGGAGAAAGGATTGTGATCTGTTGTGATACATCCAAGAAGGGTTTGGGGTGTGTTCTCATGATAAAAAATATGGTGATAGCTTATGCCTCATGATAGTTGAAAATACATGAGAAAAATTATATAACTCATGATTTAGATGTTGCTGGAGTAATCTTTGCATAAATGTTTTGGAGGAATTATCTTTATGATGAAATGTGTGATATTTATACTGATCATAAAAGTTTAAGGTATATTTTCACAAAAAAGAGTTGAATATGCACCAAAGAAGATGGTTGGAGTTGATTAAGGATTACGACTGCTCAATTCATTCCCACCATGGGAAAGGAAACA
This sequence comes from Viscum album, assembly GCA_963277665.1. Classification (NCBI taxonomy): domain Eukaryota; kingdom Viridiplantae; phylum Streptophyta; class Magnoliopsida; order Santalales; family Viscaceae; genus Viscum; species Viscum album. The sequence goes on along the minus strand of OY728136.1, from coordinate 62,748,172 downwards.
AGGTGGCAGACACATTAATTCAACAAAACCATGCTAGATTATCCATGATGATGATCACAAAGGATCCAATATTTATGAATTTACAAAGGATGGATCTTTGAATTTTGTTAAAAGGGAAAATATCTTATCTTTCTCAAATGAATGTTTAACCAACTATACAAGTGAATATTAAAGAGGTGCAGGAGGAGGATGTTGGGCTTCCAATGTAGTTGAGAAATGTTCCTGAATTCAACATTGACTGTGTTGGGATAATAAGGTTCAGGAACCATGTTTGTATTCCTACCATTCAAGAATTAAAAATAGATCTTCTAGATTATGCTCATAGTACTTCATTCCCTATTCATCATATACGTATAAAGATGTACAGGGACGAGAAAGATTACTTTTTGTGGGATGGCATAAAAAGAGATATCGCCGAATACGTCTCTCGGTGCTAGGTTTGTCAGGAAGTTAAAGCTAAGAGACACAAGACTAAAGGTATGTTACAACCATTACCCATACTAGAATGGAAATTGTAAAACATCACTATGGACTATGTCATCGGACTTCCCAAAACATCCAAAGTAAATAATGCTATCTGGGTTATAGTTGATTGTCTTACGAAGTCGGCACACTTCATTGCTATTAGAGAGGATTTCTCTGTTGATCAGATTTCCAGGATATATGTAAAGGAAGTGGTAATATTTCATGGAGTACCACTTTCTATTATATCTGATCGGGATCTGAGTTTTACCTCGATTTTTGGATGAAGTCTTCGGCATTCTCTAGATACAGAGTTCAGTTTCGGCACTGCCTATCATCCTAAGACAGACGGTCAGTCTGAGAGGACAAATCAAACATTGGAAGACATGTTGAGAGCTTTCTCTATAGATTTAAAAGGTGGTTGGGATCAACACCTACCTCTGGTGGAATTTTCTTATAATAATAGCTTTCACTCCATTATTCAGATGGCTCCTTATAAAGCTCTCTATGGAATGAAATGCATAACTCCAACTTGTTGGGATGAAGTTGGGGAAAGAAAGATATTAGGACCTAATCTTGTTGATGATATGGAAGAAATGTTCAGATCTATTCAACAACACATACAGGAAGCTCGTAGTCGACAAAAAAGTTATTTCGAAAACCGAAGAAAATACCTAGAGTTTGAAATGGGTGATAATGTGTTCTTACGAATATATCCTTGGAAGAGAGTAATGAGATTTGGAAAAAAGGTCAAGCTGAGGCCAAGGTATATCTGTTCTTTTGAAATACTGAATTCTGTTTGGAAGGTATCTTACCGATTGTCACTTCCACCAAATCTCTCTCAAGTACATGATGTGTTCCATGTATCTCTCTAGAGAAATTATATACATGATCCTTCACAAGTACTGTGCTCAGAAGGTGTATCGCTGGAGCAAGATATTTCTAACGAAGAATAGCTGATAGAGATTCTTGATCGTAGAAAAAAAGGTATACCAAACAAGACCACTTGCATGGTTAATGTTTTATAGAGGAACCACCAATTATAAGAAGCTACATGGGAACTTGAGGATAAGATAAGTGAGAGGTATCCTCATCTGTTTATTACGAAGTAATGAATTTCGAGGGAGAAATTCATTTTAAGGGTGGTAGAATGGAACACCCTGAGATTTTTTGAGAAATATATATATATATATATATATTATTTCTTATGTTATAATCAACACCAAAGGAATATTTCACTTCACACAACACTATCTTGGCTTGCGTTACACACAAGAGCAACCTTCCTCGAGAGCATGCATTGTACGCAATACCAAGTTTCACTAAATAATGATATATTATTATAATATTATGAACTAGCTTTTATGAATATTATTAACCAAATTTTTAATTTTATAACATTATAATTCATCTTACTCATTTTATATAATGAGATATGAAAACAAAATCAATTTTTCGATAAAAGAAGTATTTTTCAAAAACAATGCAGAATTGCTGCCTTTTGATAGAGCACCCATTTTAAATATAATTTCTGAAAACATTATAAGTTAAATTTCAAAAAATAAAATTCTTATTTTGAATCAGGATATAAAAATTTACATTGGATAAATTGTTGATACTTTTCTGATAACTTTCATATTTTGATTAATAATAAAAATACGCTAAATGTTTCTTAAAAACATCTTTTTTCATCAAGAGTATTAATATGGTTAAATGATAAAATATAATGGTTTTAAAGTATAAATAGAATATATTTTTACAATTTTATATAATTTTTGTCATTGACATTAATTTTACATTGAATTTAGTGGTAAAAAAATTTCAATCTTTTGTAATGTTTTGACTTTTAAAACCCATTTTCTCAACAGGGGGATTAATTTTTAATTAAATAATACAACTTCTATGTTTTCTATTTGGAAAAATAGATTCCATATTTGGATTTAGTATGTCCAAATTATGTTTATAGGCTACTTTTTATATTTAGACATTATGAATAGTAACTACGGTAAATTTTATCTACTAGAGTTAAACGTAAATTGGGTAATTAAGGGTCAAAATTATATTCTAAAATTACCCTAACACCTTCCAAAATTCTATTAGACGAATTGAAGTCTACTCATATCGCCTATGGATCATAATAGATTCATTTCATGGACTTTTGGCCATGAAAATGATATAATAATTATTAAAACCAAAGAAAGTGACAACGTGTCACTCTATTTTATATTATAAGTGTAATAATTTTAATTTAGTGATAATCCTAAAAAAACATCGAATATAAATAGTCTCTATATATATAATTAAATTATCTACATCATGTAAATTTATTTAGAATTTTTAGGGATTAAATAAATATCATTAATGGTGAAACAATAGTGAGGTAGAAATTAATTTATTGTTTGAAATATCAAATAAAGAGTATTAAAAATTATAAAATTAATATTACATGAACTAATTGATGTTCTCCACAAATTTTCTAGATGAATATGATATGTTAAAAATCTAATAAATATTTTTTTGAATATATCCTCTATGTGGATATTATGTAAGCTCAAATAAATGAATAGTGTCAAAATTAACACTATTGTTATTTTATAAAAATAACATTGTTTAAAAATCAGAAAAATATTTAAAAATTATAAATTGAAAATTTTATGGTCTAAAATGTCATAAATTATCCAATTATGGAAAATTCACAATACATAAGTAATTATTTATAACAATTTAAAATTTAGAATATAATTACCACAAATAAAATTAAATAGATTAAATAAGGATAAATGAAGTTGATAAGGTTTAAAATATATCCCAACATATCTAAATCTTATTTTTTGATGATATTACAACCCAATAGCATCTAATATTTATATTTCAGTCATTTTTGTAGGTTCTTAAGTGGGGTTGGAGTTTATTATAAATTAATATTTTATAGTTTTCCAAAAGTCCCCCTCACATCTCTTATAAAAGGGATCCTCCTCCCTCTCCTCCTCACAACATTTTCAGACTTAAAGATCCACAAAACTTAGTCCATTTCTCTTCTAAACATCCCTAAGAAACATAAAAGAGGGTTTGTTATTCTTTAATGACCAACTGTAGTCCCCAAAGTGGAGCTTTAGAGGAGGCGCGTCAAAGAAGAGGTAATATCCTTTACCGATTCTTTCAAATTAATTTCTTATTCTACATCATTTTATTTATTTGTTTCATTATAAAGTAATAACATCAGTATTAATCATATACTAATATGTTATTATAAATATGAAACATCCCTACTTTACCTTTTATCCATCATACGGAAAACAAAATCACGGCGCGTGTGTACGTACAAAATACCATCTCCACGCCATGGTGTAATCTATTTTCCACCAATACCTTACATGGATGGGTATAATCGTGTAAATAATAACTATATAGTACTATTATAACATGATATTAGTTCAGATATATTCTATCATCCCCTCCAATACAATTCAATAATTATATGAAGGATATCATCGCTCGTTCGTACGTACGGCTTACCGTCTTCACGGTGTGATGTGAATCGTTCTACATGATCTTCATTAAACAATGATTATGTACAATAATTGAATCAATAAATCTGATATATATTATAAAAATACCATTCTGTAAATGATGTAGCAATAACCTAAAAAGAGGAAGAATAATTTATTCGACAAAACACGCATAAGAACACAAAGCAATGAACACCCGAATAAGAAGTAACAATGAAATATTACTAATAAGATGATAAGAATATGACCATATATGATATCATACCAATTTATATGATTCTGTAATATGTCAATGACATTATTTAAATCATTATACCGGAGGTTTGGATACGTATAGAGCATATTGGACATAAGGTAAGGTAAAATGTCGCAATCTAATATTTATCAGAGATTATTTATACATCAAAATTTTCTGGGTCATATTTATCATCCACATCCATATTTCCTCAATATGTAATATTATTTTTATACTCTTACAATTTTTTAAATCCAATTTTACATATTGGTTAATATTTAGTAAAAGATATGAATATAATCTTTTGTTGTTTTCAGTACGGAAAACTTTTGGACTTTTCCGGCTAAAGTACGAGAAAAATGTTTTTTAACTTATACGACATGAATGGGTTTTTATGATTTCATAGATAATTATATAAATGAATATTCCTTTACAAGTTTTCAAGTTTATTTTCAATTAACTTCTTTTAGTTTAAAATTTTATGAATGTTTGAGAAAGGAAGAAAAATTTGAATTAGAAAGCATATTTTCCTCAACAATGGAGATCAAGTGTTTTATCAAAATTATATTCCATCTAAGATAATATAGGGGTCTATTTATATACCTATTATTACATTTATTTTATTATGTTATGATGGAATTATTTTTATTATGCCTTTTTATCTTATATGGATTATATTATGATGGCTTGATGTTTAAGAATCCCATTTGTTTATTACATGGGTTATGCTGTGATGAATGATTTATGATTTTATGGAACACATAATAATGGTTTCATTATGAGATGGTTGAGACCTATATCTCCCTCCAATTCATTGGGTAATGATTTATATCTCATGAGATAGACATGACTGGAACAAAAACTGGTTCAGTGATACAGGACTGGAATGAGGAGTGAACTCAGATCAGTAATGGAATTTTTCCACTATAATGGTCTTGGAAATGAGTCTTGACTAATATGAAATGATTTTATATGATTATGTGTGTATTACACAAAATTTCATTTCTTGTGTTATGAATATTGGGATTACATTTCACTACTATAATTTATCCCATGTCATGATATTATGATCTATTGTGCATGATATGATTTTCAAAATGTTATGTTATTATGAATATTATATGATTGATATTTGCTTTCTTTTCCCTTACTGAGAATTTGACCTCACCCTTTGTATGTTTTCTTGTCCCCAGGTCAGGAAGAAGGGTATTAAGTAGGATATGCCAAAATGGACTCTAGATATAATGAAATCAACATGAGACAATTTAGATGATTTATGAACCAGTTGTTTATGTTTCCCAGTTCCTAAATACACTATACGTATATCGTCCAATCATGGTTTTCTTATGTGTTGTAAGAAGTATTCTTTAATACTGAAGTAATAACATTTAATTTAAAGTATGGGTCATTATAGTTGGTATCATATGAATTCTATAGTCAATATTTGGAAACTAGGATGTGAAAGCCTTATTAAAAACCCTAATGATATCTATAAGAATAGAACACAATCTTACTATTTTTTGAAATTGTCATGAATAACCAATGATAAGACCTAAAGTGTGAAATTTTATTCCTGATTATGTGGTTTTCGTATTTTAATTAGTGTTGATCACACTATGCTTCTTCGTTTCAGTCAATGGATGGAACCCAAAGGAACCGTGTTAATGCTGAATGTGACAGGAAATGCAATGATTGTCCCCCTGAGTAACCAAATGTTATGGGATATGGAATGAAAAATTTTGTAGCCATACTCACACAACTTTCTCAAGCTCTGATTCATGCAAGAATTCCAAACGAGCAAAGGAGGGAGCAACATTCTATTGAATCCTTCATGAGGCAGCATATGCCTTCATTTAGCGGTTCTTCTGATCCATTAGTGGATTATCAATGGATCAGTACCATTGAAAAGATCATTTCAATCCATCAATGTTCTAAACATGATAAAGTCATATTAGTAGTATATCATTTGGAATGAGAAGTTGATCAATGGTTAATCTTGTCAAGAATACAAGGAAAAGGGATGAAATTGAATCCATGGAATGGGACGAGTTCAAGAACATATTTTTAAATAAGTAATTCCCTTGTATTCTTTCAACAAATATGGAAAAGGAGTTTATTCAACTGAATCAAAAGGATGATGAATCTATTAGTACCTATGAATCAAATTTTACAAGGCTTAAAAGGTACGCTTCTGGGATTATTATCCAACCTGACAGTAAGGTCGATCGATTCTTTAGTGGCTTTAAACCAAGTCTCTGAAGGGCATTAGCTATAAAATTATTCAATAGATATGAGGAAATTTTTTGATGCACTCTCATGGTTGAGATGGATATTGGAGTAACCCATTAGTCATATGGGTTTGATGAGAAGAAGAAAATGGAATTAAAAAGAAAATAAAACGACCACATTGAAAAGAAGATGATTTTTCCCTTATGCTCAATGTGTGGAAAGAGACATAGAGGGAATTTTCTTAAAGGGACAAGTAAATGCTTTATGTGTGTAAAAGATGGTCATCGGTCAATTTAATGCCGTAGTGATGGAAAATAGATGTCTACAGATGCGAACAAAGGAAAGGCTACACAGAATGCACCTCCTACACTTCAATGTTACAAGTGCAAGGAAATGGGCCATTATTCTAATCAATGACCTAATCCAATGGTTGTTGATGATGATTGAAATCAAAAAACTCTTAAGGCTAAAGACATAGGAAAGTCACATGCAATTTCTATAAGTAATGTCGATAATGATGATAATGTGGTGAAAGGTACACTTACCATCCACTCTTAACTAGAAAATGTTTTCTTTGATATTGGATCCACCCACTCCTTTATTTTTGAAGAATTGTTTAAGTGGATTTCCGTACTACTCCAACAATTAGTTATTGAGTCAGCTGTGACAACTCTTAATGGCACAATAGTTGCATCAATAGTTTACAATTCTTCTTCGACTGATGTTTGTGGAAAAGTTCTTCCTGCAAATCTTGTGATCCTTCCTATAGTGGAATTTGATGTGATTCTTGGCATGGATTGGCTTTATTTATATGGATCTCATATAAATTTGCAATTAAGGGAAGTCACATTTCATATTCCTAATCAATCTATGATCATCTATTGATGCAAGGATGAATATAACCTTCCATTGGAAATTTCTTCCATCTTATGGGTCTTGATTCCAATAAATGAATGTTATTTATCTGAAATGTTTGGAGATAAAAACACGATTAAGAATATTCCCATTTTATGGGATTTTGATAATTTCATTCTAGAGGAATTTCCTTGTCTTCCACCAAATCGTGAAGTTGAGTTTTCAATAGAACTCAAAACAGGTGCTATGGCCATTTCTATGACACCTTATAGAATGGCCCCAATTGAGTTAAGGAAATGAAGAAGAAACTCCAAGAGAATATTGATAAGGGATTTATACACCCTAGTGTATCACTTTAGGGAGCACCTGTTCTATTTTTTAAGAAGAAAGATGGATCAATGTGACTCTTCATTGATTATCCAGAACATAAAAAGGTAACTATATTGAATAAATATCCTCTTCCATGGATTGATGAATTATTTGACCAACTATGCAGAGCTAAATACTTTTCCAAGATTGATCTTCATTCAGGGTATCATTAAGTAATGGTCAAAAAGGAAAATATACCAAAGACAACTTTCCGTACAAGGTATTGACACTATGAGTTTATAGTGATTCCATTTGGTATTACTAATTCCCCTTCTATCTTCATGGATCTAATGAATAGAGTCTTTAGAGACTATCATTATTCGTTTGTGACAGTCTTTATCGACAATATTATTCTCTATTCAAAGAGCAAGGATGAATATGAAGATCACATAATAATTGTATTGAAGACCCTAAGAAAAGAGGAGCTTTATTCCAAATTTACCAAGTGTGACTTTTGGCTTCAAAAAGTTTCATTTTTGGGTCACATAATCTCAAAAGAGGGGATATCTGTGGATCCAACAAAAATGGGGGTTATTAAAATATGGTCGAGACCAACAACAGTAACTGAAATATGAATTTTTCATGGTTTAGCAGGGTATTATTGACATTTTGTGAATGATTTTTCAAGATTATCTAACCCACTCACCAAACTGACTCGAAAAGGAGTTAACTTTTTTTGGACGGAAGAATGTGAAGAGAATTTCAATGAGCTAGTGCACCTGTGCTCACACTACCTTATAGTGGAGAAAGGTTTTTTTCCCTACAATGATGCATCCAAGAAAGGGATGGGGTTTGTTCTCATGAAAAACGATATGGTGATATCTTATGACTCACGACAGTTGAAAATCCATCAGCAAAATTACCCTACTCCTGATTTGGAGTTAGTTGTGGTAATCTTTGCATTAAACATTTAGAGGCATTATCTTTATAGTGAATGGTGTGATATTTATACTGATCATAATAGTTTAAAGTATATTTTCACACAAAAGGAGCTGAATATACGCCAAATAAGATGGTCGGAGCTGATTAAGGACTAAGATTTCTCAATTCATTACCACCATGGGAAAGCAAACAAATTGGAAGATTCATTAAGTCAATAAGACCATGCTATCTTATCCACGATAAGGATCACAAAGGATCCAATATTTATGGATTTACAAAGGATGGATCTTGTAATTTTAATGAATCTGGAGATATCTTATCTTTCTCAAATGAATTCTCACCCATCTATACAAGTGAATATTAAAGAGGCGCCGAAGGAGGATGTTGGGATTTAAAAGAAGGTGAGAAATGTTCCTAAATTCAACCTTGATTGTGATTGGATAATAAGGTTCATGAACCCTGTCTGTATTCCTAACATTGAAGAATTAAAGATGGAGCTTCTGGATGAGGCTCATAGTTCTTCATTCTCTATTCATCCTATAAGTGCGAAGATGTTTAGGGACCTGAAATAGCACTTTTGATGGGATGGCATGAAAAGAGATATCGATGAATACGTCTTTCGATGCATAGTTTATCAGAAACTTAATGCTGAGAGATAGAAGTCTAAAAGGATGTTACAAACATTACCCATACTAGAATGGAAATGGGAAAATATTACTATGGGATTTGTCATCGGACTTCCCAAAACATCCAAAGGCAATAATGCTATATCGGTTATAGTTTATCGTCTTATGAAGTCGGCACACTTAATTTCTGTTAGAGAGAATTTCTCTCTTGATTTTCTTTCCAGGATATATGTAAAATAAGTGATAAGATAAAATGGAGTACCAATTTCCATTATATCTGATTGGGATTCAAGGTTTACCTTGATGTTTAGGTGAAGTATTCAGCGTGCTCTAGATACAGAGTTGAGTGTTAGCACTGCCTATCATTCTTAGACAGACGGTCATTCTGAGAGGACAATTCAAACATTGGAAGAAATTTTGAGAGCATTCTTTATGTATTTCAATGATCGTTAGGATCAACACCTACCTTTGGTGGAATTTTCTTATAATAATAGCATTCACTCCTGTATTCAGATGGCTCCTTATGAATCTATCTATGGAAAGAAATGCAGAACTCGAACATGTTGGGATGAAGTTGGGGAAAGAAAGATATTAGAACATGATCTTGTTGATGAGATGGAAGAAAAGTTAGGATCTATTAAACAAAACATAAGAGCAGCTCTGAGTCGACAAAAAAGTTATGCTGACAACCAAATAAAAGACGTAGACATTGAAGTGGGTGATAAAGTGTTCTTATGAATATCTCCTTGGAAGAGAGTAAAGAGATTTGTAAAGAAGGGAAAGCTGCTTCCTAGGTATATCGGTCCGTTCGAAATACTTGATCATGTTGGGAAGGTATCATACCAATTGGAGCATCCTCCAAATATCTCTCAAGTTCATGATGTGTTCCATGTATCTCTCTTGAGAAATTACATACCTGATCCTTCACATGTACTAAGCTCAGAAGTTGTACCACTAGAGAAAGATATTTCTTATGAAGAAGAGCCGATAGGGATTCTTGGATCATAGCGAAAATGTTATACGAAAAATGACCACTCTTTTGGTTAATGTTTAATGAAGGAACCACCAATTAGAAGAAGCTACAGGGGAACTTGAGGATATGATGAGTTAGAGGTATCCTTATCTGTTTGTTACGAAGTGAAAAATTATGAGGGAGAAATTCTTTTTAATGGGGGTGGGATGTAACAACCTAAGATTTAATGAGATGTATATAAATATATATATTATTTCTTATTTCATACTCAACAAAAAGGGATTTTTCAATACACACAACACTGGATTGGCTTGCGTTACCCGCAAGACCATCCTTCCTTGATAGCCTACATTGTACGCAATACCGAGTTTCACTAAACAATGATATATTATTATAAGATTATGAAATATCTATTATGAGTAGTATTAACCAAATTTTGAATTTTATAAAATTATAATTCATCTTACACATTTTATATATTGAGATATGAAAACAAAATCAATTTTTTGATAAAAGAAGTAATTTTAAAAAAAAATTCAATTTTACTACCTTTTGATGGAGCACCCATTTTAAATATTATTTTTGACAATTTTATAAGTTCAATTTCACAAAATAAACATCTTATTTTGAATCAGGATATAAAAATTTACATTGGATAAATTTTTGATACTTTTCTGATAACTTTCATATTTAGATGAATAGTAAAAATACGGTAAATTTTTCTTAAAAAATATTTTTTCATCAACATAATTTGTATGGTTAAATGATAAAATTTAATGGTTTTAAAGTTTAAATTGAATATATTATTACTATTTAATATAATTTATGTCATGGAAATTAATTTTACATTAAATTCATAGGTGAAAACATTTCAATCTTTTGCAATATTTTAACTTTTAAAACCCATTTTCTCAACAATGGGATTAATTTTATATTAAATTCTACAACTTCTATGTTTCAAATTTGGAAAAAAGGATTACATATTTTGAATTATTAGGTCCAAATTATTTAAATAGGATACTTTTTATTTTTAGACATTATGAACAGTAACTATGGTAAATTTTATTTACTACAGTTAAACGTAAATTGGGTAATTAATGTTAAAAATAAGATTATAAAATTACCTTAACACCTGCCAAAATTCTATCGAACGAATTAAAGTCGACCCATATCACCTAAGGATCAGAATGGATTCATTTCATGGACTTTTGATCATAAAAATGATATAATTATTATTAAAACCAAAGAATCTGACAACATGTCACTCTCTTATATCTTATAAGTGTAATAATTTTAATTTATGGATAATCCTCATAAAACATCAAATATAACTAGTCTCCAGAAATATTATAAAATTATATATATCATTTTAATTTATTTATAATTTTTAGGGATTAAATAATTATCATTAATGGTGACACAATAGTGATGTAGAAATTATTTTATTGATTGAAATATCAAATAAATGGTTTTAAAAATATTAAAATAATTATTATATGAACTAATTAATGTTCTCAAAAAAATTTATAAATGAATATTATTTGTTAAAAATATATTACATATTTTTTTTCCAATATATCCTCTGTGTATATTTTATTTAAATTCAAATAAATAAAAAGTGTCAAAATTAACACTATTGTTATTTTATAAAAATAACATTGTTTAAAAATCACAAAGATATTTAAAAATTATAAATTGAAATTTATATGGTCTAAAATATCGTATAGTATCCAATTATGGATAATTCACAACACATAAGTAATTATTTATAACAATTTAAAATTTAGAATATTATTACCACAAATAAAATTAAATAGATTAAATTAGGATAAATCAAGTTGATAAGGTTTAATATAAATTCCCAACAAGTATAAATCTGATTGGTTGATGAGATTAAAACCCTATATCATCTAAGATTCTGATATTAGTCATTTTTGGAGGTTTTTAAGTGGGGTTTGAGTTCATTATAAATTTATATTTTAGAGTTTTCCAAAAGATCCCCTCTCATCTCTTATAAAAGGGAACCTCCACCCTCTCACCCTCACAACATTTTGAGTCTTCAATCTCGAAAAAACCCTGTCCATTTATCTTCTCCACTTCCCTATAAACAAAAAAGAGGTCCTGGTCATCTTCAAAGACACCCTTTAGTTCCCTAAAAGGAGGTTTAGAAGAGGCTCCTCAAAGAAGAGGTAATATCTTTTACTGATTCTTTCAAATTTATTTCCTCTTCTAATTCCTCTTCTTTATTTGTTTCATTATAAAGTAATAACATCAAAATCACTAATATACTGATATGTTATTATAAATATGAAACAACCCTATTTCACCTTCTATCCATCCAATGGAAAACGAAATCACCATGCGTGCGTACGTACGAAATATCGTCTCCACGCCTTGGTGTAATCTGTTTTCCACCACTACCTTACTTGGATTGGTATAATGGTGTAAATAAAAATTATATATGAAAATTATAACATAATACTAATTTTGATATATTCTATCATCCACTCCAATACCATTTAGTAATTATGGGCACGATATCGTCGCTCGTGCATACGTACGACTTACCATCTCCACGGTGTGATGTGATTCCTTCTACATGATCTTCATTAAACCATGATTATATAAATGAATTGAATGAATAAATCTGATATATCTTATACTAATATAATTCTTTAAATGATGTAGAAATAACCTAAAAATAGGAATAATAATTTATTCAACAAAACACGCATAAGAACACAAAGCAATGAACACCCAAATAAGAAGTAGAAAATGAAATATTACTAATAAGAAGATAATAATATGACCATATATGATATCATACCAATGTATATGATTCTAGAATAATTCAATGAAATTATTTAAATCATTATACAGGAGGTTCAGATATGTACAGAGAAAATCTGACCTAAGGTAAGGGAAAATCTCGCAATCTCATTTTAATCCGAGAATGTTTATACTTCAGAATTTCCTGGGGCATTTTTATCATCCATATCCATGTTTCATGAATATTTTATATTATTTCTATCCTCCTTCAATTGATTAAATCCAATTTTAACTATTGGTTAATTTTTATTAAAAGATATTAAAGGAATCTTTTGTCATTTTCAGTACGAGATACATTTTGACTTTTCCTTCCAATGTACGAGAAGAATGTTTTTTTACTTATATGGAATGAATTTATTTTTATGATTTCATAGAATATTATTTCCATGAAGATTCCTTTACAAGTTTTCAAGTTTATTTTCAATTAACATCTTCTATTTTAAAATTCTATGACATGTTGAGAAACAAAATTGTTTTTCAAGTAGAATGGATATTTTCCTCAAGAATAGAGTTTAAGTGTTTTATCAAAATTATTTTCCTTCTATGATAATATAGGGTTATGTTTATCTCTCTATTATTACATTTATTTGATTATCTTTTGATGGAATTATTTTTATGAAGTAGTTTTATCTTATGTTGATTATGTTATGATGGAATGATGTTTATGAGTCCCATTTTTTTATTACATGGGTTATGCTATGATGTATCATTTATGATTTTATGGCACACATAATAGTGGTTTCATTATGAGATGGGTGGGACATATATCTCCCTCCAATTCATTTGGTAATGATTTATATCTCATGAGATATACATGGATGGAACGACAAGTTAATCTGGTTCAGTGATACAGGACTAGAATGAGGAGTGAAATCGGTTCAGTAATGGACTTTTCCTGCTATGATGGTCTTGGCAGTGAGTTTTGACTAATATGAAATGATTTTCTATGATTATGTGTGTATGCCACAAATTTTCACGTCTTATGTTATGAATATTGGTATTAAATTTCACAACTATGATTTATCCCATGTCATGTTATTATGATCTCTTTTGCTTGATAATATTTTCAAAATGTTATTCTCTTATGAATCTGATATTATTGATATTTCCTTTGTTTACCCTTACTGAGAATTTGAGATCATCCTCTGTATGTTTTCTTTTCCCCTGGTCAGGAAGAAAGGTATTAAGTAGGATATTCCCAATGGGACTCTAGATTTGATGAAATAAATGGGAGACAATGTAGATGATTTATGAACCATTTTTTTTATGTTTCCCAGTTTCTAAAGACACTATACCCATACCGTCCTATCATGGTTTTGTTATGTGTTGTAATAAGTATGATTCTATTTTAAATTAATAAAATTTTCTGTAAATTATAGGTTGTTATACTCTAGGGATGTTATAGAGGATTTCATACCCAGAGAGAACTGATCATCACCCATCCAATTGACATATTCTATTCCCCATACTAGTATTTTAAAAAACACCCCTTCAACAATAGGTTACAAAAAAACTGTCTTCTATCTTATATATAGTAGCATATAATACATGGCGGAAGAAATTAAGAGCACATTGTTAATTGAATGCCTTATAAGACATATAATATCTATATAGATAATATATAAAATTAATAATATCATCATTCTCATACAATAGTAGAGGACCTATGCAACACCAGGGGATGTTGACTTTTCAAGATTTGTAAGAACCCCATGGTCATCCTAACACCTCCAAAATGGAAATTATTTTTCAAATATATTACATTTCTCATCATATAAACATCATTCAAAACATCAATAATGGATCTATAACAATCTACTTCTGATAATGGGAAAAAAACACCCTATGTCTATGTGGGTGTACTAACTCTATGAATATAAGGGTTGACATGAATCTCACCCAATGGTTCCAGATTAGGGGAGTACACAAATATCATAATTTAATATCTCTCACCACATAGTGATATAAAATGTTGGATCAATTAATGGTTTTAACTATTAATACTCAATAATCATTAAATACATTGGTTATGATATCGAACAATATTATACTAAGGAATATGTAACATTCATCATCCACTCCATGAACTAAAAATGAAATCCATTAAATAATGTGTGTTTACTAATAACCACCCATATTTCAATAAAACCCATATATATTCATTATATAAAAGGTTTAGTTTTATAACTGAATGGTTATATAGTTCTATTCCCCTTTATAATATATATTGGGTCACTATGCTATATAGAGATCAGTGTTGAAGATATTCCCAATTTCCCCGATTCATGACTCTTAATATTAAAAATAACTATAAACTCTATTAGTAATATTAAATAATAGAAATATATGTATATATATATAAGGGTTTAGAGTATCAGTATCTTGAATCATCAAAGGGGTTATTCTCCCCACTCCCACCCAAGATTATCCCCTAGATCCCATCAACATCTATACTGGTCTAGAATCTACAACCATATATGACTCATCATTAAAAAAATTTAATAGAAAAATAGTGGAATATTATCAATAAATGTTGAAGGATACTTATAATATTTTTAATATTTTTAAAAAATAATTTCTCTAGGGTGACAAATCCAAAAAACCACCCACTTTAGAAAAACACTAGACATGTATCATAAGGTACATGACATGTACAAAAGACAATAGGTATTAGAAATGTACCTCAATATAAATAAATTTATTTTTAATAAGACAATTATATATCAAATGAAATCAATATAGTGTTTACCACAAATATTACATATTCATTTTCTAGTCTTAGGTCATCTTGTCTAACCCGACATGGATTTTTCATCTATACACTCCGTTCATTGTACATGATGTTTATTCATGGACATGGAGACACCACATGACTTAAACCGCAAAAACCTTCCAAAAAAGTCCATATGGAAAAAAACAAGAAGTAAATATCTTCAATCAACCTCAAAAATATTAGTAACATCGCATTTGTTCATATAAATTCTCATCGTGTCAACATGTTTGTGAAATTGAAGTGACAAATGAACAACCAAAATAACATATTTCACAAAAAATCACCAACATATGGGCCTCAATTAATCAGTTGAAGATAATATTTCATATTAAAAAAATTAAAAATGGTAATGTGAAAATAAAAATGATGATACATGCATCACATTGAATGAAAAAGAATTCAATATCACACATTTAGGATCAATAATATATTATCACCAAAACCACATATTAATTCCTAGAAATGGCCTCAAGGGATGGAACTTCATCACCCCTCCTCCTCTTCTCAATATGAGATGTTAATGATGTGATTGGGATTCGTCCCATCCATCGATGTCTAAAAGGTAGAAAAGCGTTGATGTGAATAAAACCCAAATAATAAAAATTTAATTTAAATATAATTAAAATATAATAAAATTATAACTCAAGATTCGAGAAATAGATGTATTTTATTACTCTACATGATAAAAACCCACATCCTATAAAAAATTAGGATGCCTATATTTACATATGAATATCCACTTGGGGGTTATCAACATTTTATGTAGACAAATTCATAATGTCTTTTGAATTAAATATATATAACCTAAAGATTTATAATTTACCTGATATATGACCAATATTATATAGATGGACCCCCCCCCCCCCAATCAAATAACAATGAAACAATCATGAAATATTTATATGGTCATTTTCCTTTGAAAATTACCATCTTTTCTCACTTAAGGATAGGAGTCTCTAAATTACAGAAATAGTCTAATATTTTCTCTTAAGAAAAATAAAAAATTTATATGATCCCCTTAATTAATACATTTCATCGATGAAATGAAGAAATTTAAGGTATTTATTTCAAAATCCCACAAACCAATCCTGACTCAGGAACATATCTCACATAAACATGAGCTACTCCAGCTTCAAAATCTCCATACATGCATAAGAACCTACAAAGAAAACCCCACACTAATCTGTGTCACTTCCCTATCACTATATTCAAGAAAAAAATATTATATTCATATTATTCATAAAATTTATTAAAACCTAAACCCATCACAATATAATATTCTTTTACCATTAATACTACACATAAAATTATCAAAAATTCAATTCAATCAATGCATTTTTCTTCTTTCAATGTGCTGACATCAACATCAATATGAAGCACTAGACTTTTCCAATTGAATCACTCATATTTTAATTAATTTTTAAGGAATTACCATATGATGATTCATTATCTATACCTCCATAAATCGATAACCTGATTATTTAATTATCTAGACAATCATAGAAAATAAAACTCTTGTATTAGGCTCTTATAAAGAGTTTCATATCACAGCATAAGACAATTGAACAAATTCCCATCAAAATATGAAAATGATAATACCTTGACACTATCATGATCAAGACACAGAGACATCATTGAATTACCCCACTATTATTTTCAAATAACATCAAGGTAAACATTCCATAGTGTTGAATTTCAGAGAGTTAATTCATTAAAATTACTACGATGGGTTTTTAAATTTACATGTTAAATCATATTTCTCTATTAAATTAAATTAGGA
Source organism: Viscum album (assembly GCA_963277665.1). Lineage (NCBI taxonomy): Eukaryota > Viridiplantae > Streptophyta > Magnoliopsida > Santalales > Viscaceae > Viscum > Viscum album. Next base: position 62,730,650 of record OY728136.1, on the reverse strand, counting down.
TATAAAAATATGGATACTGATATATTATTGGATGGGGATAAACTATGGAATATCATGAAATAGATATTTAATTTTACATTTGATTATTGTAGAATTATGTTGTTTCAGCCCGTTAGTTATAAAAAAACATATAATCATCTCATTATTTGAAGGGATCAAATTATAAAATAACTAAGAATGATAATAATATTAGAAAGATAATTTGTAATAATTTTGGATGAGGATTTAATTTGGAGTCATAGGATTAAGTAGACAATGTACATATTAAAAAAAATATTCAGTGAATAATTTCTAGTGTATTTATATAGATTAATATACTAATTATGGAGAATCTTGACTATATATTCTATTTGAGACATAAACATAGTATTTACTTATGACAGTTGTAATTTATAACGGGGTTAAATATAGGTTGATCAATAGTATTTGATAAATGAAATATTAATCAATATAAAATATTTCATTTTATATAATTTACAAAAATTATTTAATATGATTAATGAGTTTTTAACAACCTAAGGAACCATGTTCTTTTTTTCCCAAATTTATGTGTAAATATAGAATGTTGAAAAATTTACAGTGGGTCATTGGATAATATAATCTGGGATATTTAATATTCTATAAATTTTACCTTAATTGTTTTTTAATTATAATATGAAAATAGATGGTTACATTGAAAATATTTCATTATTTTTAGGGGTGATGCCACTTACTTGAGGGCACAAACTATTATTTAAATAGTTTTAGATAGCGAACAAAAAGTGCTATCAGCCATACCAAATGTGAATTAACCACATTTAACTCCATTTAATATAAGATTATGTTATTTTATTTATATATATTATTTCTAAATAATTTTGTTAAAAAATCTCATAGTATAACCATAAATGAATAAAAATATTATGAGTTTGTAGTGAAATAGAGAAATATCGACTACATTTTTGTGTTTAATAAATTTTATTACATTAAATAAAATATTTATAAAATAATGAATTGATTATGGTCCCAAAATAATATGATTATATTTTCTTGTGTGAAACTATGATCATTATTATAATATATAATTATGATAATGTTTTTTTAAATAACCTTTGTGATGTGTTATTTTCAAAATATGAATATAAGATACATTATTTTATTTCATGATGAGTCAATGAATTTCAATAAGAAAATTTTTATATTTTTTTTAAGCCAAAAAAACCATTCCAATGTAAGATTGGGACTTATAGGTTGGGAATTATGTTGATTATTTTTTGAATGATTTTTATTGAATGTTTGAACAGCACTTCATATGAGGGGAGTATATGTGTTTAGAGTTTTATATTTTGGTGGGTTATGTTAGTTTTAATTGATTATAATCATATATATCATTGGATTGAAATATATTTAGTATACATTATATGGCTTTAGTAAATAGGATTATTATAGAATTGGAGAAATCTTTAGTAGTACATGAGGAAAAGAGGTTATTCTACTAATATATGAAAAATGACATGTTTAAAAAAGGATTTGTGAAAATGGGGAGATTTTTTAAAATAATTGAGTTTAGAATATTAATTTTAGAAAATAAATAAAATTATGAGTTAATTTTACATGTTTTATAAGAAAAGAAATTTTTATAGAAAAAGATATATTCATGGATTTCATATCATAGTTTTAATGGATTTAACTAAATAATTTATTTCGAAATAACAATGTCCACTTATAAATATTTATTAGTATATAATTTATTGAAATTACACATATTTAGAAATTTATTAGATTCAATGCTGAAATCTTATGTAATAGTTATCCACCTCCAATATATTCGCCTTCATAGACATATTGGAAGGATTTAAAATAATTCTTAGAATGGAAATTTTTGGAAATTAATTAATGGGTAGTTTTAGATCCTTATTAGAGATATGATTAAAAGATTTAGTGTACTAGGACCAAATTATAATTATATACTCCATTATTATTTCATATAGTTATAGTTGATTAATTTGAGGTTAGTTTTGTAATTGTTTATTTTTATCCTTGTGGATTATTAATTTTAGAAAAACGATTCAAATGAATGAATATAATTTTTTTATATATTTTTTTCCAAATAATTATTTTATCTCGTAATGTGTGGAATATAATAATTTTTAATCCTATAGTGATCATTATAACTAACATGAGGTAGTGTGTCACCCCATGTATTGCATGATATCTAGTTCCTTATGTTAGGGTGTTATAGAAAAACTAATTTTGGTGATAAGAATAATATCTTAATTGTCTATTTGGATTAATATATTATTTAGAATTAATGTTCATCAGTACACAAAATTTTATTTCATAAAAAATATCTAACTACCCTAATATAGTCAACAAGACTTGTACATAATCTTATATTGTTTCTTTAGAATTATATGATTCCTGAAAGCATTTGATTTATGTGATGTTATAGTCTAGTCATATATTATATAGTGGTTTGTAAATAAATTCATATTATGATTTAGTTGGTGAAGGACCCATATAATCTAGTTAGAATCATTACAACATTTAATAAATAGAGTTTTATCATTTACAAAAGGTTTATTCTTCCTTCCATCTAGAAACAAATTAGTAGAAATGGATTTAGAATATTATATTAATGGTATGAACAACCTAGAAAAATCCATGAACAACACATATTAGAATCTGTAAAATGATGGTAATTTTTTGTATAATGAGTATAATTATCACATATAGATTAATATATTAGAGTACATGGTTTTGACGCAGATTTATCTTGGGAAATTTAATACATAATTGTATATCCCTCACCATATTTCTCTATGTCCTTTTTCATAAAACATTGATTTATTCATATTTATTAAAAATATTATCATAATTATAGACTATAAAGTGATCAATTAAATAATTTCCAAAAAAAATTATTAGGATGGAACCACTTGAAGTTATGTAGATCCTAAAGGGAACCATATGAAAAAATAATCATAAAGCCACATGATTGGATGTAGGCCCATTTTATTATAGTTCATAAAAAAGATAATAATGTATTGTATTATAAGATTTATGTTGTGATCGAAATTATATTATTATATTAAAAAAGAATTGTCTCATATTATTTTATCTTTCAAAGCTATTGGAAAAAAAGGATTTATAAATATTTTCTATTTTGTATTAACATTAAAATTGAATATAATATAAATGAAAAATCATTTATATGAATATTCTTCATAAATATTAATGAGAATATTTAAAAAAAATTAATATGTATTGGTTTGATATGTAGTATTAAGATTGAAATCATACCATGGTGAAGAAGAATTTATTTCCACATTGTGAGAACAATATGAAAAATTAGTTATAATAATCCCACCGTACTAATTTTATTGATGATTTTCATAGAAATGATTTAATACTGTACATTATTATCTAATAGAAATAATGATATGATATTATAATTTTTGAGAGGGAATACAATTACAAATTATGATAGTGAAATTTGAATAGTGGATGAAGTATTTATAAAAACAACATGATCATTTAATATTCATGGGATTTTGACCATTTTAAACCTGATAATAGTATTTATTAGATAAAGGGACTCCCAATTTATGTATATTGATATATCATGTTTCAATGATTGAACCCATAAAATATTTGATTCTAATGTATTTTGATTGGGATTTTAACAAGTTTAGAATTTAAATGAAATTATATTATGGTCTTACATTGAATTTCAACATTCATGTGTTTGGAATGTAGTAGATATTTAATTTTCTAATTAGTGTTTGAGCCATATTTTGAACCAAAACTAATGACGTAATACTAAGGTAAGTCCCCCATAATTGGATGCTTTGAGAATATGAATTATGTTTTTATGTAATTAGAGGTTATTAGAATGAAACTATAGGAGGGTCGAGTGGTTGGGGTTGTAGCTTGTAACAATTAGTAATCATTCTATAGTCTACTAGCATACCAGTGGCTGAGAAAGTGAAAATGATAGCCTATAAGTATTCATCACATCACTGGTGGGCATTATATGATACACATTTAAAGTGATTTCCACTCATGTTTTTATAGGTCCCTGTCCTCTTTAAAATACTTTTTTTCTATCATTCCCACCCCTTATACTCTCTAGCTTCCCCCATACACATGTGGATGTTTTGGGAACCATTCCAATGAGATTATTAGTACCAATGAACTCTATCACCCTTCCAATCATCGATATTTTTTAGAGGTCTCGGTTAGGGATATAGGGATGATTCCTATACCGTATGGTGGAATTATCGTATGAATATGGATATTTTATGTTACTCATTTAGAGGAGATCATGTGATGATTTATACCCTTTATATCATATCTTTTTTTAGAGTTAGGTTTAACTGTAACTTTTTTTAAATAATTTTACACTAAACTATAATTTTCAAGTTAATTAAAATATTATCATGGGTGAGGCCTAAAACCCCTGATGTGGTTGTAAACTATTTTTTTAAAGACTATTTACCTATGGTTTTGTTTGGGTGATGGATTCCAACAGTTTCTTGGTGGTTTAGGGATTTTGATATTTGGTTGTAAATTAGTAATAATTTACCTATATAATTGTCTCAAATTGAGTGGTGTGAGTAAGGTACTTTGTTGGTGATGAGAGTCTTAGTTGGAATTGGAAAAAACTATTGGCCTCTGGTGAAATAAATGAAGTCTTTGAATAAATTTTTATGGTCCCCTTAAAATTACGAATAGTATCACCTCAATTTTTAGTGGTGTTTTGTGTTGTTTTTTATAAATTGTTGTTCTTTGAACTTTTTTTTTTACAAATTTAAGAGAATCATTACCATAGTAAATATTAACGAATAAACATTTTTATAACATATAAATATTAATATCCGACAAGATTTACATGGATGGTTTTAATATTGTTATTTTTCGAATTTATGATTATATAATGGAATTTAACAATAATGTATTGTAAAAAGATTTATTTTTTGATTTGGTAATTTTTAAATATAATTTATTAGTTGAATAATACACATTTTGAGTTTCTTTTAAGATATTACATATATATAGCACTATGTTAAATTGAACTAGTTTTTCATGAGATAGAAAGATTGGATTCTTGTTACATTTATTAGGATGTGAGTTATGTTATACTTTTTAATTACCTATTAACAAATAATATTTTATAAAATCGATAATATAATTTCATAATGTGAGTTTTTGAATTTGAATCTTGGTAACAAGCTTTCTCTTTAGAATTGGTTTTAAAAAAATATTTTTTTTACCCTTCTATTTGTCTTTAGTTTTGTTTTATATAAATAATTTTTTATTATGGTTTTTGAGTTTTGTTTTGAAATATTTAAATTTTTTATTTTGGGTTTTAATGTAATAGAATATTGCTTCAGTAGTTATTTTTATACCTAGGGTGAAACCAAACCCCTTAATGGACATGGTTTTTCATGTTAACCAAGGTGTCAGTGTGACCCCCAAGTAGAATTGGGAGTTCTTGATTAGTATATGGTGATTAAATACATTGTTTGGATAAAGATCAGATTGTGTGATGGGTATATTACCCACATGTTCTTGTTGTTTAACTTTGGGAAGGATATCTTAAAGATAGTGCGATATGAGTTTTAATGATAAGTGTAACATTTTAAGATACACAGATACATTAGTCAAAAAAATTATGTACCATTCATAGGTGTTAGCATAGATCCTAGGATTAACTTTTTTTAGAATATATTAATTTAAATTTTTTAATGGATATGATTGTAATTTTCATCATGAAAACTACACCGTCCTTAATGTAGAGACTGTTTTAATCTAGGAACATTGTTGTTGGTGGCCTATTGGGTTTAACTCATACCGAAATTATCCATCCATATAAATCTATTACAAGAAATGACACTAATTGTTTTCACTAGTATAGATCACAATTATAGCTTGATGTTAGTATATATTTATTAGAATCAAAGAATATAGTTTTGAGATAGGATAAAAATATACATGAAACATGTTATGGTTGGGGTAATAGCCTCATAATTTTTGATTATTCATTACAACTACTTGTTTATGACACTCCCACAAGGGATCCAGTTTGACATGTATGACATATTGAGAATTATGTTATATGATGTTTTATTATTTTACAAACACCTAAAATTTATTCAATTCTTATATGTATGGTTATCTAATATAATTTGTTAATATTTTTTTGTACTACGATAATATGGGGAAAGTCTCTATTTTAGTAGCCTTATTATCCCTTACTGTTGGTCTGATGAATGGGGTGTGCATAAAATGCACGTATTTTAATGTGGTGACAATACATCTGGGAACCTGTCAGTGGTATGGGGTGGTTGTATGTTAAAGAGTGGTACTAGATATATATAATCTATTTTCTAACTACTTATCACTTATGATAATAGGTCATCAGTGTCCGTGAATCACGTTAGGAACATATGATATATATGTTATCATCATTTTTCATATTTTTGATAACTACATGTGATTCACATGTTCTTTTTTTATTAATTCAGGTATATACCTTCTAATAATTAATATATTTATACATTTTTAAGTAATTGACATGGTTTGGTTATTTAAAGAGTATGAAACCACTTTAATATTGTTTTTACACATAAATTTATTATTTAATTATACTTGATAAACTACATCGATGATTTTTTGGTTAAGAGGATGGTGAAAATGATTTATTAAAGAAATTTTGTTCACTTAATTAAGTTCTAGTATGAAACATATTATATGTTTTCTCTAATAACATGTGTATGTAATTATGTCTAACCAAACCAAAAAATATGATATCTTAATTAAAAGTGAACTGTTAAAACATGGAATCAAGTTAGAAATTAAATATTTTAAAAATTGAAACCTTATGGTTTTGAATATGATGTATAATGAAAGTTAAAAAAAAATTGACAAACCATTAGGTATCATGGTTGTGATTGTATATTATATTGATCAAAACACCCTCTTAATGGGTAGTTTAGATATTGAGTGAGGTATTGAGTGGTGGTACCCTTGTATAGTGTTTTAATCACGGGATATGTTTTTTTGTACTAGATAGACTGATATTGACTACTGCTTCTTTAGTTGGGAGGTGACCCTGAGGTTGTGGAATATTTCATTTTAATGGTTTCTATTCAAAATTCTGGGATTTTGATCTTTGTGGGATGTGTAGTATTATATAATGGTTCTCTAAATCATAGTGTTGATGATAATGGGTGATTATCATTGGGTGTGTAGAACATTGGAGAAGTTAATGGCCCTAATAAGGTTGAGAAAAAATTTTAGTGTGGGTTTAGGACTTCCAACCGTGAACATTGGATTTTGTGAGCCTTGGAATATGGGGATAGATGTAAGATCCTTGTGATCTTTGTGATTTCACACGAAATGGTGTTAAGTTATCTTGTTCGGTGATCATGTGTGACTGTGAGAAGGGCTAGCCTAATGTTATAAATGTTATTTATATGTTAGTATTATTATTTTTTATATTTTTGGATTGATGCATGAGATTTTCTATCATTTTATTGATAATAAAGTGGTTATACTGTGGATAATTTTTATCGGAAGCACTCATGTTCTTGTGTTTGAGTTTTAAAGAAAATAATTTAAAGGAATGATAGATCAAAAATATACCCTTGTCTTCTTGAACATATTTAATGTGGTAATTAGTGTTGAACATGGTTGGATCAATATAGGTTTGATACAGTATAGGTAAACTCTTTTACCATTGAATGTTTCCAAGTATGATGGCTGATTGTGTGATTAGGACTTCCGTACAGGAAATGTCAATCATGTGGGGTAGAATAATTGAGAATTAATCAGGCCTAATGTGAATAAAAGATAGGGGGAATTTTAAGATTCTATATTGGAAACATGTGTCTAGGTATAATGATTCATTATTTATGGGACCTTGTGTCGTGTTTTTGAATGGCCACATTGGAGTGTAATAGTGTAAATTTTAAATTATTGTTATTATATTCAATTCCATGCCTGAAACATAACACAGAGTGTGGAAATTAATATAACATCCCTATATATTATGATATATTTTCTTATTTTAAATAAATTTAATCTTTTATAAAAATTTTAATGCATGAAATACTAAGTTAACATGTATTGCATGAAACAAAGAGTTTCTTTGATAGCTTTTATTACACGCATGACCATGTTTTACCAAATACTATTAATATTGTAATTTAAAATGAAAATAGTCTCCTTAACATAAAACTTTATGTTAAAAATTGAAATGAATAATTTATTGAAATTTATGGTTGTGTTCTTTGGTTACAAATTAATTATAAATTAATGTAAAAACAAATTGACTATTAAAGAATATAAAAAAACTATTTTTATATGCTAAAGGAGTTTTATCTTTACGAGTAAAGGAATTAATATTATAGGATGTTCATAATTTAATTTATATTTTATATATTCCATAAAATTTTTATATTCATCCAGTGGATTTGATAGGAAAAAGGTATGAACAAATCGAATTCTATGTGTAAAAAAATATATTTTTCTAAAGTAAATGTTTCTGCCATTAAATGGAACCCTTGTTTGAAAACTAAATTTTTTCACTATTATAAAATTTATTTAAAAAATAAAACTAATTTTTTAATGGGGAATTTTAATGTTATGTTATTTTGAATTATGTTTATTTCTCTCAGAAGTTTAATTTTTTGATGAATAGTGAAAAATAAAAAATTTGAATTGAAAAGTGACTTTTTATTGATGATTTTTAATGTTAAATTATATTTAAATTTAGATTATATGTAAAATTTTATAAATTATATATATTAATCCTATTTAGGTAATTATAATTTATTTAGATTATGTTTAGAATTAAAAATAATGTAATTTTTAAAATAATATTACTTTAAAAACTCGCATTCTCTTTCAGTTTATGAGATTAATATAAAATTAATTTATTCCACTTATGTGATTTAAATTTAGGAAAATGGAATAATTGTTTTGAATCAGTATTTATTAAAATGTATACTATGGTAATTTTAATTTTTTACCGAATTTTTTAATGAAAGTTTATAATAATAATTACAGTGATTAAGGTACAACGAGTTTACTTAGTGGTTAAACATAGAATATAAGGTATTATAAGGACCCCAAATATCTAGAAAACTCATTTTGTGGACATATTTTGACCTTATACATTCTATTATATAGTTTCGTCTATTATTGGAGATTATTGGTAGGTATATACTTGTGTCCACCTAACATCTTTTCAAAAATGTCATGTGAGTCCTCTCCCTCACTTATAAAAGGCCTCATGCCCTCCGTTCCACATCACACCATCAATGAAATTAGAGTAGGAGAATATAAAAAATAATCACTTTAAAAATTCCCTAAACTCATCATATAATCATTATCTTTTTCATAAATCCAACTTGGAATGAAATAGTTTAACCCTAATGAGGATACCTAAGGAAGAGTTAATATTTTTCTAAGAGTGTTGTTATTTTATTTTCTTCTCTAACTACTTCAATTATTAGTATAACATGATTATATTATAAAGTAATTATATACCATATAATGAGATATTTTAAGATTATGGTAACTATCTAAAACGTCACACAATTCCATCAATTGTGTTACGAAATCATTATTCGCGTGTACGGGTAGAATACCTCCACACGAACTGATGTCCTTTATTTTTTCAATAAAACCATTAAACATTGGGTATAATGATGGATTACAGTTGATATATTATATATATTGTAACACCCCAAGATTTCATAGTACGTTATTTTTTCAATGTAATTCAATAACTTGCACTACACGCAACACCAATTTCTAGCGCACCATGACTTACCAAACAAGTCGTTCAAAAGCAGTTATGAATAGTATTAACTGAATCTTGAAATTTATGTAATCCTTATAATTTTAGAATCCATATTATGAGTTTCTTAGACATAATTTAATAAAAATTACATTTTTTTAGATAAAAGAAGTATTTTTTAAAAATTGCAATTTTATCGCCTTTTAATGGAGAACCTTTTAAATAGAATATTTGAAACATTTATATATTCAATTTTACAAAATAAACTTCTTATTTTGAATCAAGACATAATAATTTAGTTTAAATAAATTTTTGGTGTTTTTCTGATAACTTTCATATGTGGGTGAATAGTGAAAAATACTATGTTTTAACTGAAACCAACTTTTTTAATCAAAATAATTTATATTGTTAATTTATACATTTTAATGGTTTGGAAGTATAAACAGATTATATTATTACTATTTAATCCAATTATGGTCATTGTAGGTAATTTTACTTTGAAATTTGACATAAACAAGTGTCAAACTTTTGATAGTTATTAATTCTTAAAATTACGCCTTCTGGTTTTGATAGTGGGAATTAATTTTAATTTAATAAATGAAACATTATGTTTTTAATTTGTTAAAATAGACTCCATTATTTAATTCAGAATATTAAAATTATCTTACGGTAAATTTTTGGTATTTTTCTGAAAACTTTTAATTTTTGATGAATAGTGAAAATACAGAGTTATAGTTTAAAACTGCAATTTTATTTAAATAATTATTTATTTAATTTAAATTTATTTTAAGTCAAAATAGATACATAATACATATATAAGTCCAATGTAATTCATTAAAGTCAGTTTATATTAATTTTAGATAAATATTTATTTTATAGAACTTTTCACCCTCTTTTACCAACCTCTTATGAGAATTTCCAATTCCCATAAAATGTAATTTTACCACTTCTTTGAGTGATATTTAGAAAATCAGAGAGACACGATTAATATCAAGGAGTAAAATGTGGTTAAATAAGATAAAAATATTTTTTTTTGAATAGTAACTTTTTACTTTTATTTACCCCGATAAAAAGTAAATAGGGAAATTAAGGGTAGAAATGATATTATTATTACCCTAAAACATGTCGTAATTCTATTGGATAAGTATAATTCGACCAAAAAAAACCTTATTAATAAAATATGAACCTCCTTGGTCCACATGAATTTTATTAGGACATTTATTATTATATAATTAAAAATAAGTTAGGACTTAAAATCAATTTTTAATAACTAAAACATTTTTAATATAGGATTATACATAAGATAAATTAGATTATAAATATTCATTAGAAATATAAAACTATTTCCTACATAATTTTATTTTATTTATAATTTTTAGACATTAAATAATTTAATTTATTTATAACACAATGATGATGGAGTAATTTTCTTATTAATGAAATATTAAAATAATTGATATAATAAATACCAAAAAATATATAATTTGAGACTTTTAATGAATTCCAAGAATTTTATTGGTTAATATGAAATATTAGGGTTGATTAAATGAATTAGGTTCGAAGTAATCATGTTTTTATGAATTTAGAAAAAACAAAATACCAAATAGTGTCAAAATTTACATAAATGAGTTTTTTTTAAAAAATATATTATATGATTAATTGATATTCTATACCTAAAAATATAAGGATTTTTCAATGGACTTATATGATGATATTTATGTCATTAATGAACCACTTGGGGTTTTCATGGCAGTATATAGTAAGTTTATTAACCATATAATATAAAAATACAAAGTGACATGATAAATGTCAAACTATTTAACTAAGAGTTAAATATAAATGATAAGGTTAATATAGTTACCCAAACCTGTCTAAAATATTTTGAATGAATGGATTTTGACCCATTCCCATCTTAGAATTTTAATAATAAACTTTTGAGCCATTAGAAACCGAATATGAATTTATTATAAATTAATACATTATGTTTTTTCTAAAGAGCCCCTCCTCCCATTTATAAAAGGACACAACTTCTAACCAATTCTTCATACCTTAAAATCCTTTTGGTTCGGCCATCCTCTACCCAATTACCCTCTCAATTATATTACCTTAATCCTAGAGGCCATCATTTAGTCATAAATCCTACCTAAGGAGCCCTTTTGATCAAATCAAAAGGAAGAACCCGAAGAAGAGGTAATGTTTTGACCACCATCTTTCAAGTTCCTTTCTTCCTCAACTTCTTATTTATTTGTTATTTACATTCTAAAATAATAACTCTAGTATATTCTATATATTGTGATGTTATTATAAATATGTTACGACTATATTCAGTATTCTATCCATCCTTTGAATGACATGTCACCATACGTGCGTACGTACGGCCTTCCGTCTCCACGTTGTAGTGTAATTGTTATTCAATACATTATTATTTGGATGGGTATAATAATGATGGGTAATTCTTCTAAAAATAAATATAACATGATAATAATTCTGTATATATGATATAACATCCAATTTTATATTAGTTTAATTTCAAAATAATGATATTGTCACTCGTGCGTACGTACGGATTACCGTCTCCACGAACACGATGAGATTCATTCCCCATCGCATCCATTCAAGACTAAATTTTATTTGATTATTAAAAATAATTTTTAGATAAATTATATCATTCTGGATATAAAAAATATACATCCCATCCATAACAAATATGGCTCACATAACAAATAATATAAAGAAAAACGAATCCGTTAACACCTGAAACAATGATAATACAACGTTATTATTAACAAATCAATGTTAAAAGATCATATATGATATCATATTAATGTATATGATTCTTGTATAATTTAATAACAATTATTTCATGATTATAAATAAGGTTAACCTACCCTCAACCAAGGAAAAGTACAAGCTAAGGGTTTATTTCACTATCTCTTCATTATCCGAGATTGTTTATACTTAATTATCTATTGGGAATTATTTATCATCAACATCCATGTTTCTTAAAAATGTATTTCAAAACATTTCTACTATATACTAGACTATGGTTTAAAGTCATTTATACTCCTGTTAGAATTTTTATAAATTTTTTTGAATGGAATCCTTCCATCGTCTTCCAAATAAGGTCCTTTTTATCCTTTTCGTCTAAATTAAGGTAAGAATGACTTTTTAACTTGTACATCGGGTGAGGATATTTTCGGCCGTTATAAAATCTTCGAAAGGTACCTGAAAATATTAGAAGAATATTCTCAATGTAAATGTTTTATTGTATAATTATTTTACTTTTAAATGATTTCAAAAAAAAAGATATATTTCACCCAAATAATTTTGATTTAATCTATGCAACATCCTTTGATGTATTTTAAGCTTATTTGAAGTTGATTTATTATGATACAAAACTATTGTTTTGTATTGAAGGTTTTTTGATATGTTTGATTGTGGATGTTTTATTTTTATACCATTCATGGTTTGTGGAGAAAGTATTGACATTTCGTATTCTAGTTTTAATAAGAATGTTTATCTTATGTTTAAACCTTTTCATATGGGAATGCTTTGGACTTAGTAAGTGATGGGTGGATCCTGCTATAGCTCCTTGATGCATCGGTAGGTCTCATGAGAGAAACGAGTGTCTTGGCATGAGGGCTTGACAAAATCTTATTTGTATTCTTGGCACGAGGCCTTGGCTACGTGGTTATGATAGTCCGGAATTATTGATTCCATCATTATGAAAGTGGTTATTGATATTGCATGTGATTATTCGACTAGTAGAATATCCATGTGAATAAGTAAATGGAATTATTTCAATTTATCTTTTCTATATTATGATAAATTTTACATATAAAAGGATTTTGTTTTATTTATACATTTCCTTAAATGTTTATGCTTATTTATAAAAGTTTCCGCTATATTGTTATCCTTACTGAGCATATGAGCTCACCCCTTTCAATGTTTTATTTTCTCAGGATTCCAAGATGTGTATTGTGATTTATATGCAGGGTTAAGCCATGGGAATAATGGAATTCATAAAGTATTATATAAGTTGATTTGTATGTTATAAATTGTAAAGTGACATTCATGTATGTAATCAATTTTCCAAGACTACTAAACTGATCTGTCCTTCGGGACATGATTCTTTGTAATCATGCCAACGTATTAAAATAATGAACTGACTCTGGGTAACTAGGTTCAGTGCATTACAGTTGGTATCAGAGTAATTTTAGCAATAACCGTGGAAAGTAGATTTATATATACTCTGATTAGAGCACATTACCATAAGATAGACTTTGAAGATTAGTATAGAAAAACTTCTTAGAATATTTGTAATATAGAGATTTTGTGATTTTTCCTAGAAAATATACCTCTTTCTAAATACGAGAAGGTAATGGTGGCTCTTGCACAGATGTACCTAGGGTTAAAACTCAAGAACACCGATTTTATCTAGACTCAAACGAGAACTGGTGCACGACAATAGGCCTTGCTCAACTCTTGGTTACGACACTCCCGAGGGATATGCTTAGGATAATTCTCATTTTCATTACAAATCATTATGAAGGGTTTATGAGTATATAATTCCTCAAAGAAAAAATCTTTATGATTATGGATTATATCCATAAACTGCTCATTTTATGTTATGTATTTTACAAGTTTGGAATTATTCATTGCAATTCATTAACTGACCTAGTTTAAGCTATTTTATAGAAAAGGTACCCAATAGAATGAATGTGAACTCCAGAAATATGTATGATCCAAAGAGTAAGAAGGATCATATATTTCACGGTATTAAGCCAACATTTATATGTTAAATAGTCTCCCATGTATTCTCAACATATGAAGAAATAGTATCATGTGTTAATAAGATAAGTAGAGAATTATTTGATTCCTATGGCTTTGAAGGGAAGCAAGAGAAGAAAAAGATGGAAGCGGGAAAGATGGAAAGAGGGAAGAGGGAAAAGAATAATTTTCCCATATGTGATAACCGTGGGAAGAAACACCCTGGAAATTTTCTGAAAGTAATGGGAGTTTGTTATAAGTTTGGAGAAAAGGGACACCATGTACGTGACTGCAAGGGTAAGAAAAAGGTTTCAAATTTACAATGCATCATCTGCAAGGAGTTGGGACTCTATGCAAACCAATGTCCAAATCATCAGTGTATTCCCCAAATAATGCTATTGGATAATAATCAAGTTATGATACTACCAAAGATGATGTGGAATGATTAGAGTTCTTATGTTATTATTAGAGAATTATGTCATTTGAGTTTTGTATCAACAATGTACTAGTTATAATAATTATGGAGTATATAAGGATTTTACATCTGCACTATTTTACTATGGACATGAGATTGTCTGGAACCAAGAAAAGTAACTCAATAACAGGTTAAATTTTTGGAAAGTATATGGTTCAGAGAAAGATGAACCATAATATGGTTCTCATACTGAGGTAGTGATTTTGGCATAATACATGATTGATTTGGATAAATTATATTCTTGACTACCTTGAAAGTGATTAATGATTTGTATATTTCATCATTGTTGGAGTTTATAACATTTTTTGGATAGAAGGAGTATATTCAATATTCTATAAGGAATAAGAGATCATGAATGTAATCAATATGGTTTTATGGTAATTCTGGATGTTTCAGTGATTTAAAAGAATACATGATGAAGGTGTTCACATGTTATTATGGGGAAAAAAGGATCTCCATTGCGTTTACCTTCCTTATAACCTTTGTACTTTGAGTTTGGACAGAATTATTTTGTATAATTCTAGTTTGAGATTATTTTTGGATTTCCATAAAAGTACAACCTGGAGGTTGGGCGGTAACGTTTTGCGTCCGACAAGGCCACGGGACTTGAACCCGCAACCGAAGGGAAACAAGGGTGTATCACCTACCATTGGCCCACGTGATGACCTGGATTGAATAATGTAGTCTTTTTTTTAAAAAATTATGGTATATGAATTATAAATTCATTTTATTTACCCTATACAAATAAAATAAATAGAATTTTATTTTTATTTTCTATTATCTTTTATAGTGATAGATGAGTTTGTGGTAGAAATTAATTAAAGGATAGGACTCTACTTGTCAAGTATATATTTTTCTTCTTCTCTTATTCAATGAATAAATTAATTCTTAAAATTTATTGAGGGGATCTTAAAACCAAAAATGTTTTATCATAATACCATTTGTTTTGTGGAACCGATTGTATTTTAAATCATCATAGATTTATGAATTTAAGGTCCTCAATTTTACACTTTTTTGTCATTGATGAAATCAATCACTACCAATAAATATTTACAGTTTTCCTCCAATAATATCTCACTAATTACCACCAATGTTCTCCTAATCGAGATCATAATTTTGTGGTGACTCTGTCATTTCTTTTTTCCTCTTATTAAGACTAAATTTTGTTAACCTAATTTTCGATGTGGGTTTCACCAAAGGTATTTTCTATTTTCAACCTTTTATTTATGAATTATAATTAAAAATTTTATGGATGAAATTTATTGAAGGAGGGAAATATGTAACACCCCAATATTTCATAGTAAGTTATTTCTTCAAAGTAATTCAACAACATGCACTACACCCAACACCAAGTTCTAGCACACCATGACTTACCAAAAAAGGCGTTCAAAAGCGGTTATGAATATTATTAACTGAATTTTGAACTTTATATAATACATATAATTTTAGAATCTATATTATGAGTTTCATATACATAATTTAAGAACAAATACATTTTTTTTCAGATAAAAGAAGTATTTTTCAAAAAATGAAATTTTATCGCCTTTTAATGAAGAAGCCTTTTTAAATCCAATATTTGAAACTTTTACATATTAAATCTAACAAAATAAACTTCTTCTTTACAATAAGGACCTAATAATTTAGTTTCAATAATGTTTTTGTGTTTTTATGATAACTTTCAAAATTGGGTGAATAGTGAAAAATACTATATTTTAATTGAAAACAACTTTTTTAATCAAAATAGTTTATAGTGTTTATTTATACATTTTAATGGTTTGGAATTATAAATATATTATATTATTACAATTTAATCCAATGATGTTCATTGTAAGTAATTTCACTTTGAAATTGGACATTAACAACTGTCAAACTTTTGATAGTTATTATTTTTAAAAATACGCCATTTGGTGTTGACAGCGGGAATTACATTTAATTTAATAAATGAAACTTCTATGTTTTTAATTTGGTAAAATAGACCTCATTATTGAATTCGGAATATCAAAATTATCTTAGGGTAAATTTTTGGTATTTTTCTGAAAACTTTTGAATTTTTGATGAATAGTAAAAAACACTGAGTTATAGTTTAAAACCAAATTTTTATTTAAATAATTATTTATTTAATTTAAATTTATTTTAGGCCAAAATAGATACATAATACCTATATAAGTCCAATGTAATTCATTAGATTCAGTTTATAGTAATTTTAGATATATAAAAATTTTATTGAACTTTTCACCATCTTTTACCCACCTCCTAGGAGAATTTGTAAATTCACATAAAACATAATTTTACCTCTTTTTTGAGTGGAATTTTGAAAATATGAGAGAAATGGTTAATATAAAGGAGTAAAATGTCGTTCAATAAGATAAAAACATTTTTTGGTGAATAGTAACTTTTTACATTTATTTACCACTATAAAAAGTAAATAGGGTAATTAAGGGTAAAATGATATTATTATTACCCTAACACATGTCCTAATTCTATTGAATACGTATAATTCGACCCAAAACAACTTTATAAATAAAATATAAACCACTTTCATCCACATGGGTCAGATTAGGACATTTATTATTTTTTAATTCAAAGATAAGTTAAAATAGTTAAAATCAAAGTTTAATAACAAAAACATTTTTAATATAGCGTTATACATAAGATAAATTTGATTATAAATATTTATTAGAAAGAAAAATTAATTTCCAACATAATGGTATTTTATTTATAATTTTTATACATTAAATATCTTAATTTATTTATGACACGATGATGATAATGCAGTAATTATCTTATTAGTGAAATATTAAAATAATTGATATTATAAATACCCAAAAAAATATAATTTGAGACTTTTAATGAATTACACGAATTTTATAGGTTAATATGACATGTTTTCATTGATTAAATGAATTATATTTGAAGTAATAATGCTGTTATGAAATTTGAAAAAACAAAATACCAAATAGTGTCAAAATTTAAATAAATGAGTTTTTAAAATAAATATTATATTTTTAACTGATATTTCTTTCCTAAAAATATAAGGTTTGGCCAAAGGACTTATATGATGATAGGTATGTCATTAATGAACCACCTGGGGTCCAATTGATATTATATAGAATGTTTATTAACCATATAATATAAAAATACAAAGTGACACGATAAATGTCAAACTATTTAACTATGAATTAAATATAAATGATAAGGTTAATATAGTGAAAAAAACCGGTCTAAATTCTATTGGATGAAATTATTTTGACCCATACCCACATTATAATTTGAATAATAAACGTTGGAGCTATTAGAACCCGAATATGAATTAATTATAAATTAATAATTTATGTTTTTCCTAAATAGCCCCTCCTCCCCCTTATAAAAGGACTCCATTTCTAACCAATTATTCATACATTCATAGCCTTTTGGTTCGGCCAAACTCTGCCCAATTACACTCTTAACTAACCAGCCTTAATCTTAGAGGCCATCTTTTAGTCAGAATGTCAACCTAAGGATCCATATTGATCAAATCAAAAAGAAGAACTTGAAGAAGAGGTAATGTTTTTCTCCACCCTCTTCAAGTTCCTTTCATCTTCAAATTCTTCTTTATTTGTTATTTACATTCTAAAATAATAAATATATTATCTTATATATACTGTGATATTATTTTAAAAAAGGTATGACCATATTCAGTATTCTATCCATCCTTTGAATGACATGTCATCATACGTCCGATCGTACGACCTACCATCTCCACATCGTGGTTTAATTGTTATTCAATATATTATTATATGGATGGGTTTAATAATGATGTGTGATTCATGTAAATAATAAATATATCATTATAAATATTCTTTATATATGATATACCATCAAATTATAAATTATTTTAATATCAAAAAATGATATTGTCGCTCGTGCGTACGTACAGATTACTGTATCCACAAACGCGTTGAGATTCATTCCCCATGGTATCAATTCAAGACTACATTTTATTTGATGATTCAAAATAATTTTTAGATAGTTTATATCTTAATATATATGAATAATATACATCCCATCCATAAAAAATATGGCTCACGTAATAAAGAATATAAAGAAAAATGAATCTGTTAACTTCCAAAATGATGATAATACTAAGATATTATTAACAAATCAATGTTAAAAGATCATATACGATATCATATTAATGTATATGATTCTTGTATAATTTAATAACAATTATTTCACCATTATACTTGAGGTTATCCTACCCTCAACCAAGGAAAAGTACAAGGTAAGGGTTTATTTAACAATCTCTTCATTATCTGAGGTTGTTTATACGTAATCGTCTACTGGGACTTCTTTATCATCCACATCCATGTTTCTTAAAAATGTATTTCAAAACATTTTTACTATATACTAGACTATGGTTTAAATTCATTTATACCCCTTTTAGAATTTTTATAAAATGCTTTTAAAGTAATCTTTTCGTTATTTTCCAAACAAGGTCCTTTTTAACCTTTTCGACTAAATTAAGGTAAGAATGTCTTTCTAACTTATACTGTGGGTGAGACTTTTTCTGCCATTATAAAATCTTCTAATCTTCCCATACAGTATTATAATAATATTTTCGACGTAAATGTTTTATTTTATAAAAATTTTACTTATAAATGATTTAAAAAAAAGATATATTTCACACAAATATTTTTGATTTCATCTATGTCGACATCCTTTGATGGATTTTAATATTATTTGAAGTTGATTTATTATGATACAAAACTTTTGTATTGTATTGAAGGTTTTGTGATATGTTTTAATGTGGATGTGTTATTTTTATACCATTCATGGTTTATGGAGAAAGTATTGACATTTCATATGCTAGTTTTAATAAGAATGTTTATGTTATGTTTAAACATTTATATGTGGGAATGCATTGGACTTAGTAAGTGACGGGTGGAGCTCGCTATAGCTCCTCGATGCATCGGTAGGTCTCATAAAAAAATTAGTGTCTTGGCACGAGGCCTTGAAAAATATTATTTGTAGTCTTGGCACGAGGCCTTGGCTATGTGGTTATGATAGTCTCGCACTATGAATTCCATCATTATGAAAGTGGTTATTGATATTGAATGTGGTTATTCTACTAGTAGAATATCCATGTGAATAAGTAAATGGAATTATTTCATTTTATCTTTTCCATATTATTCTAAAGATCAAGTTTAAAAGTATGTTGTTTTATTTATACATTGCCTTAAATGTTTATGCTTATTTATGAAAGTTTCTGCTATATTGTTATCCTTACTGAGCATCTGAGCTCCCCCCTTTCAATGATATATTTTCCCAAGATTCCAAGAAGAGTATTGTGATTGATATGCAGGGTTTAGCCAAGGTAATAATGGTATTCATAATGGATTATTTATGTTGTTTTTTATGTTATAAAGTGTAATGTAACATTCATGTATGTAATCTATTTTCCAAGACTGCTAAACTGATTGGTCCTTCGAGACATGAATCCTTGTAATCATGCCAATGTATTAAAATAATTCCCCGACTCTGGGTAACTATGTTCAGGGAGTTACATATATGATATTTATGATATTATTAATCTTTTTTTTTAATTATTATATCCCAATTTATATCATAATTTCCATTTTTTGGGAATAAAATATTTTCACTCTTGTGTATGGAAAAGTACAGCCGCACGAAGCGATCTAATTTAGTTACACTTTACAGAGAATATATTAAGGATGGTTTAATAAAAATATTATATATATTTGAAATAATAATTATACTAGATTAATAATCTATATATATAATTTAAATTACTTTTTTTAACACAATAATAAAATGTAAAAAATATCTATGCATACGTACAGTCTATCATCCCCTTAAACAGTGTATTTAATTTTCTATCTCAATATTTTATAGATTAATATAAACACATATTGAATGAATATATATGATATATAAATCATTTATTACATTTTTTAGATGATAAACTATGAACTAATTAATATGAATAATAAATATTTAGTAAAATCATAGTAAAAAACAAGGAAATTAATAAATACACGACGAAAATAAAGAAATATTTTTAAGAGGCATGTTATAATATGTTATAAACAATTAATATATGATATAATAAATATTAATATAGTTCTAGTATAAGATAATATCTTTTTCATAACTAATATACATGAGGTAAAATCAAGTATGATTAAAAGGAAAGTATGAGCTAAGGGATTTCTTAACTAAATTTCAAATCCTTGGGTGAAACTCATGGGTCATTGGTTATGTCATCCTAAAATTATTTTTATAATTAATTTTGAAAATATATCTTGGTATTTTAAAATTTTTATGTGGATTTACAACTCATACCCAAAATCTATTCTTTTATTAATTATCTGTTCATTATTCTGATCATTTTATGCATTTACTTCCAAAAATCATTTTATTCAGGATTCTTTATCCTTGATTTTTCATTCTTGGAAATTATATGATCATTGTCTAATAAAATCCTAAATGATACATTATTCTGGTTATTACTAACTTTTATCAAGTGATATTAGCATTCAAAAACTCATTGGTACATAAACTTTTTACAACCCATCCCTTGGGGCCCATTCTATGACTACCCCAAGGCCACATCCCATATGTTAGGGTCTGTCGACTAGCATTGCGTATGCACATCCCACAAGTGGGAAGAATTTTACGTAGTAATTCTTTGTATGCACCCATCTCCTTGAAAAATATGAAATTAAAAACACTAAGAAAACATGGATGATAACCATTAAGAAACCCACTCAGAGTATGGTTCAAAACTGAAAGTATAGGGGCCAGAATAGAAGCCCAAATGAAACAGAAAATTACAAGTTCCTGGAACTCACCAGTAGAAAACCCTACTGAAAATGTAGGTAAAGTAAGCTATCTGAGTGTTTCTGAAGCATACCCCATCTATCTGGTCACCCTGAAGCACCCCCAGTCACCATCCTACCAAGGAATCCATCAAAGCTACCAATCGTCAGCACAAGGAACGACATGTCATCACTTATCCCCTGGTTCCCATTCCATGACTACTCTAAGCCCACCTTCCAATGTCCAGGGGCTGATGACTAGCACCAAAAGGCATATTCCATAAAACGGGAAGGTGTTTCCCTTAACCTCGTACAAACACACGGTCCAATAACAAAATAAGAAGCAACTGTAAAGTAAACTACTATAGTAAAAAGGAGTACTGAAAGTAAATGGGGCCAGAATACAAGCCCAACTAAAAGTACAAGTACAACTGAAAGTAAAATTAAAACTGAAAGAAACAATACAACTAAAATGGGGAAAAACTATTGAGTCATCCTCTAAGGATCCTACCTTAAGGGTAAGTACATATCGTATCCTCAGCACTCCATGTCTGCCAGTCTCATCCGCGTACCGTCTAGTTATAGCTCCCTCAAGCCTCAAACCACCTGCTCATCATCTGCACAAGACAAAACAAGGTGCGGTCGAAGCCCGTTTATGGGTGAGTATAACTATACTCAGTAGGGTCCTAGAGACCCCCAAAGGGGTCACATAATTCTACAAGGGAATCCACAAAGAATGATCACAATCACAATGAAAATAGAAATATACATAGCTTAATTAGAGTCTCAGACCAAAACAGGTATACCACTCAAAGAAAAAGGATATAATGCTGAGCCTCATAGGGTCACTATGAATGATGATACCCAACCACGGATTCTCTAATCATATGAATTAGTAATATTCCCAGTCACAAAATCGAACAACTCGGTTGTTGGAGAACTCCTCCTCTATCGAGTACAGTGGGCATGTTGAATTACACAGAGGTGCTTCCCACTAACCTTGAACTACAGAGGTACTCCTACCCATCACATATTGTTGGTGTGTTGGGTCACACAGAGCCGCTCCCCAATCATGGCATGTTGAGTTACTCCTCCCCATTGCATACCTTGGACGTCAAGTCACTCTGAGTCAAAATGTCAGCAGTTCCAGGTATCATCTAGTCCTAGAGTTTCATACATAACACACTTTGGAGAACTGCTCCATATTCCTTCTATCATATGACAACCAGCACAAAGTCTTATAAAGAATTAACTCGCTGACCCGTCATGTCACAAGGGTTCCAACTTGATAGACAATGCATCAACCAGACATTTGGTCTGTGCATTATTGGCATTTTGTTGCTGAGATCTTGGTTCGATTCAAGAGCAACCAACCCGGTCTTACTCCATGTTTTTCCCAACTCTCATGGAGTAATTCAAAAGGACTATCTCTCCATGCTGGCGTTCTTCCATGGAAGGCACAAGGGTATCAAAGATGTAGAGGGTTCATTCCAGGTTTATTAGGAATTCACCATCCATGTTAGCTCATGATCAAAGGGAGGATAAAATGGGTTTAATAATATTTTTTATTAAACAACAAACAAAACCCCACAAGGATAACCTATTACAGCCTCCTACAAAATAAATGATTCGCCAATCAACCCATTTGTCAGTTGACCCACATTCTTCATATAATTTTCCAAAACAAGGAAGATGGAATATTTTAAGGAAATGTAAATGAATAAACCCCCTACCTCAAACCATTATAGAATTTCCCATGCCTGATGGTGGTTTGGTGTTCTTCGTTCTTGAAAGAGTCTTCTAATGATACCACTCACATGTCGTCCTCCGATTCAAGGTTTGGTTTCACTCATCACCTCCCGATGAGATCAGTTCCGTCTTCTAAGGGTCTGGCATCACGGTGATCCTTCAGCACATTGTTTTCTGGAGAATCTATACTGATACCCTTTCCCAAGATCCATATATATTGAAGAGGGGGAGGGAATGTAACGACATTAGAATTTAATGGGAATTGTCAATGAGGAAGCTTCCTAATTCCCCAACAATGTCATTACATAGGGTTAGAGGCTCATGCCATTTATTGGCTTGACAAGTCATTTTCCCTACACCATTACTTGTCCATTGGTGGATATGAAATAAAATAATAAAAATATTTTATTTTATTTCTCTTAAAAAGACACAAGAAATAACTTCTTCTCTAGACCTAATACGGTCAAGATAAAGTCTCCCTAAAGAGAATCCTAATGCTTCAAATTCAATGGTTCCCTTATATTATTAATCCGAGCAATGGATCAAATTTTCGAAAAAGCCGCTTGTGCGTTTACTAAACATACCTGAATGAAAAGTTCAATAAATTATTAGAGTTCACCCTCGACCCGCTCCAGTCGAGGTTAGGCTCCACCTAAGGAGAACACACCCCAACGAACCCAACGGTACTCTCATATTTTCAATTAGAGTTACCATTTAGAATTTATGTATTTTACAATAATATAATTGCCCCTTAATTATTTTATATATGGCCAAAAACTTACATTCACTGGTGGCCCATGCCGGCCAATGTTAGTATCAGCCTGAGGAAATCATACCCTCATGAGATCAGCGATGGTCTCAGATTTTCAATCTGTGTTTTAATTGGTCAGTTATAAGAATTTGAAAAACAAAATAATTTTATTTAATTATTTTATCTATTGTATTTCCGATTTCATGTTTTCTCACAGGAGGCCTGTGCTGACTAAAATTATGTCGCACCTAGTGTAAACCCGCCATCTTCAGTGCAACAGTGCCCTCAAATTTCTGATCCAGGAAACCGTTTAAGAGTTATTTCACTTTATTTTAAAAAATTATTAAGGGAGCTATTTAATGTTTAAAAAAACATTGATGGATCCTTTTGGACACTACGGGCCTTGGAATCACATATCATTATAATTTTTAGTCTTGAAATAATTCCATATGAATTAAAATAATTACATGGAAAATATGGGTAGTTAAATTCTCCACACCTTATATATTTTCATCCCATAAATCCACAACATAGTTTATGATAAAAAATGGTGGTACTAAGCACGAATCGTATCCTCCCACTCCCTTGTTCTCTCCTGGAGGTTCCCATGATTTCAGCGAATGTGCACCAGATGTATCGACCAACCATGAAGAAATATCTTCTGTTGTTCCCAAATCTCTACTGGAACCACTGTAAATGTCACTCCATCGTCTATGTCTAACTCTCCATGGTCGATGATGTAAGGTGGGTCTTGCACGTATCTCTTTAGCTAGGATATATGGAAGACATCGCGCACCTTCACCCATGGCGGTGGAAGTGCCAAGGGGAATTCCACCTCGCCTATCCTCTGATGTATTAGAAACGGCCCGATAAACCTTAGTGATAACTTTCACCCTCAGAAAAATATATGTAATCCCTATTGAGGAGAGACTCGCAAGAAAACGTGGTCCCCTCTTGGAACTCTAGAAGTATCCATCTCCTATAGGCATATGACTCCTGTCTTCTTTTTACAATATTCATCCGCTCTTGGATGGTCTGCACCTTTTCAGTGGTAGCTCTTACCAACTCTGGACTCATAAGTGCTGACTCCCCTGGGTCGGTCAGCATAGAGGTGATCTACATGGTCGACTGTATCAGGCCTCGAAAGGTTCCATACCGATGGTGGAGTGATTACTATTTTTGTATGAGATCTCCACCAAGGGCAACTGATCTTCCCAACTGTGGCCAAAATCTTGGATGCATGCATGAAGTATATTATCTAGCATCTGAATGGTCTGCTCCGTCTGACCACCCGTCTAGATGAATGTCGGTTTTCAAACATAGTTGAGTCCCAAATTACCCATGTCACAATGCCCATGGAGATCTCATCTCACTTCCACTCAGGATCCTCTAGTTACTGATCCAAGCCTACTGGAACCTAATGCTCAACCTTCACTTTCTGAAAAATGAGGCATCGTGAAACAAAACCTACTACTTCCTTCATCATCCCTAGCCACCAGTGATAATGCCAGAGGTCCTGGTACATCTTCTCAACATTAGAATGTACCACTAGAGGAAACATATGGAAAACCCTCAACACCTCCTCCCATAATTCTACTAGTACCATGGTGCACCCTCCAAAGAGGATGGAATGCTCCCCACCTTCAGAGAATCATTCAAGAGACCTTCCTGAGCATATCTGAGCATGTCGGACCTCACAGTCAACATCCCAAGCTGTGCCCCCCTAAATTTTACAAATAATAGGAGTAAAATTCATATAATGGAGGTAAGGTGGTACATCATTATCCTCAAAGGATATATGTAGTGCGTATAGCTACTCTGACACCTCACTCGGCATTTATAGACCAGACCTCCTGCTGAGTGTTTCTGTTACCATGTTCCCCTTCACATGAGTATATACTATCTCAAATTCATAGTTCTAGAGGAACTCTAACCATCACCGCTATCTTATGTTTTGTTCTTTTCAAGAGAATATATACTTGAGACTCTTGTGATCAAAGTAAATAGTAAACCATTCACCCATTAGGTAGTGCCACCACATTTCGTTCACAAAGAAAACTAATGAAAACTCCAGGTCATGGGTAGAATAGTTCTTCTTGTTAGTCTCTGTCCCAGCTTTTGAAATCTCTACTAACACTTCTTCATCCACAGGAAAGGACCCCCCCTTCCTCGTCAAAGTTGACATGGGTGCATCCACCCTAGAGAAGTCTGGTTCAAAATATAATAGTACCCAGCCAAAGAAGAAGTCCCTCTCCCATCGGGGAGGTAACCATGGAAAAATCTTTTCAAAAGATTTCCACACACTCTTCAACTCCTTTGGGGATCCAAAAACCCAAAACTCCCGCAGCGATGAGGGTAAGGCTAGACGACTCAAGATTGATCGATTACACCCTCCTATGCAAGAGTTTATCTTGTGCTGCCTTGGTTTCCATTTTCACCAACCAAGGAAAACCCCATTCCATAATTATAGATAAAACACAACCTTTTTACCTAATATAGTCAATCTGGGTATGAAATTTGGATGTCCAGTCCATACCCAATCTAACATCGTAATTCATCGATGCTTCCATAAGAGGTTCCAACCAAATCTCTTGCCTTAAGGGTCATATCATACCATCAGCGTAAGTGTGATTATTGAGTCTCCTCCCGAAAGGTATCTCTAGACATGAAGGTCAGGTAAAAAATTTAAACGAAATCCCTAGGTATTGGGTAATATTCATGGAAGGAAGGAATGATTTGTACCTATTTCTATTAATACGGAAGCTAGTAATAGTCACAGATCGTACCTAAAATCATTCCTAGAGCCCTTGGGTCGCACTCCTTGACCACATGCTGCTACTCCCTTCCCTTGTCCCCCAGCTCCTCGATCCTAGTGGGGACCACATATGGGGTGGTTGTAACATGTCAAAATGTACACCACCTCATGCTGCTCTCCTAGCTCTGGTTCCACATCTTCATTCCAACATATTTGTATGTCCCTACCACATCCTCTTCCTAAAATATTTTACACACACATGTCTCTGAAATTGCACCTATTTCCTTCTTTCCCATTACTAACCTTCACTGGTTGTATCCACTCATCCAAAAAACAATCAACCACAAAGGATCCCTCTAAAACCCCAACATAAGTAAAAATGAATAGAGAAATAGTTCTTCCTCGGATATACTTAAACACACCTCACTTGGAGGTCCGTTGTTTAAAGAACTGACCATACTATATTCATCCATTACATGGGATGGTCGGTATGCCTTGATGAATACTCAGCTACCGACATGTCATCCTGCCGAAGCTATTGAAGCTCTAGGGAACTCCAATCCCTTATCTCATTACATGATAAGTGTAACCTAAACCCTACCATCATCTTACTGAACCACATATATGGATCTCTACCAGGCCCACTATCTTATCAAATAGTTCCTTGGATAGATGGAAACTCGGCTACCTCCTCAAGCCAGTCCGTAGCTGCCTGTGAGTCAGGCTCACCTCGGAACCTGAGGGGTATCTGATGCTGAAACATGTGTCAGAAATTAAGCCCACATGTGTCCTCTACCAGTACCACTGGTTAGAACTAATGACCAACGGGAAGTGATATAGCTGACACACTACCCGAAGGTACTATCTTGGGAAACTGTCCACGTACAGAATCCTCATCACTATGCCGACCATCCTCATGGCCACTCAATGAAAAAGACTAAAATAAAATATCACCATCTACTCTAATGGTGTCTCAACTTGGTGGAAACCTCTATCCATAACCTCCTGCATGTCCTCAACTGCATGGGAATCTATCTCACATCGAAACCTCATAGGAATTAGCCACTGGAACTCATGCAACACACTCAGTCTGCATGAATCCCCTACCAGTTGAGATAGTGGTAACGGCTTTCGAATGCGTAGTGGTGCTGCCGATACACCACCCGATGGTGCTAATGCCATAAGAGGGCCCTACACCAGAGCCTCGTCACTCTCTGGACCGTCATTGTGTACACTCTTTGTAATCCTAACTAGATGTCAACACAGTGTAATTCTTATAAAGAACTGGTGCACCATAATCATTAAGTTATACTTGGTGAGATGACTCTAAAGAAATCATAAGAAAAACTATTAAAAACACACGCAAACAGTGTTTTCATATGCTGAGACGGAAATCATAATTCGGGGTCCTAGTGTATGGATACGTCTTCCATGGCACTAACACTTGACTCACCAAACTAAAAACCACACTAATAAAACATATCACTATTACTTCAAAGAAAATACCAGAGTCCAAGTTCTTCGGTGGAACCGAACTCCTCTGAAAATACTTTTTCACGACCCATCCCTCGAGCCCCATTGTATGACTATCCCAAGCCCACCATCCATAGTCTAGGGGCTGGAAACTAGCACTGAAATGCATATTCCCTAAAATGGGAAGGTGTTTCCTTTAAACTCATACAGACACACAATCCAAGAAAACAAATGGAAGCAACTATTAAGCAAACTGCCATAGTAAAAAAGAGAGCTAAAAGTAAAAGGGTTCTGAATACAATCCCAAATAAAAGAATGAATACAACTTAAAGTAAAAATACAACAGAAAGGAACAATACAACTGAAAAGGGAAAAACTACGGAGTCATCCTACAAGGATTATACCTAAAGGGTAGGTAAAAATCGATTCCTAAGCACTCCAAGTTCTCTTATCTCCTCTGTGTACAGCCTATTCCTAGCTCCCTCAAGCCTAAGCCTAGCTGCTTGTCATCTGCACAAGACACAACAAGGTGCAGGTGAAGCCCATGTAGGGGTGAGTATAACGATACTCAGTAGGGACCCTGAGACCCCTAAAGGTATCATAGAAATCCACATGGAAAACCAAAAGGCATTATCTTAATCAAAAAGCACATAGCAATAGACACAACACAATTAGAGTCTCATCTCTAACTAGGTATACCACTCAAAGAAATGGGATATGATGCCGACCCGCATAGAATCGTTGTGAATAATGATACCCAACCACATATTTTCTTGGCCTAGGAACAATTAATATTACCAGTAAAAATGTTGAACACCTCGACTCCTGGAGAAATCCTCCTCTATCGAGTACAGTGGGCCCGCCACGTCACATAGAGGTGCTTCCCACCAACCATGAACTGTTGAGGTACTCCTCACCATCGTGTATTGTGGGTCTGTCAGGTCACACACTACCGCTCCCCCACCATGGACTACTTCTGACCTCCTCCCTATCACGTACCATGGTTTCTCCCCACCATGTTCTGTTGAGGTACTCCCCCCCATCGCGTATTGTGGTCGTCCAGTCACTTTGAGTCAAAAAGTCAGCAGTTGTCAGGTCTTATCCAGTCGTAGGGTTCCGTTGATAGTGCTCTTGGGAGAACCGCTCCACAAGCCATAGGTTATATTTAAACCATAAAAAAGTCTCACAAATAAGTAACCTGATGATCTATTAGGTCACTAGAGTTCCAATGCAACATATGATGCCTCAACTGCATGTCTAGTCTATGTTTTATTAGAATTTCAGGGCTGAGGGCCTGAATGGATTCAGGTGTGATCCAACAGGAAACTACTCCAGTTTTCTCCAAAACTCTCGTGGGGTAGGTCAAAAGAACCATCTTGCTCCAAAGATCCCAATGACGTAGACGATTTATCAAATGGACGTCCATTTCTTGAGATAAGGCCCTTTAAGTGTTTCTGGACATGGTTGGGACCAGGTCCGATCTAACCCAGTCAGACCAACCTGGCCTGACCCGGTCTGGGCTGGGCCGACGTACAGCCTGACCTACACAAAGGAGAATCCTTCAAGGGCGGCCTGGCCCATATAGGGTGTCCCGCAAGGGTGGATCATTCCATATAGGGCGGCCCGCGGGGCTGGCGGCGGCCTGGTGGAGGGCGGTCTGGCCACAAAGGGCGCGGCCTGCGGTGATTCCTCTTGGAGGCTTGGGGGAGCTACTCTCTATAGATCCCAAAGTTCCAAAGGTCGTTTGGACTATAAATAGGTGCTGCCACATGGGTGCCGCTCAATCATCACAGAACCCGCCGGAGACACGAGTTCTGCCTCTTCTGTCGCGGCTTCGGTTGGGGTCTCCTGCTCACCGTTGGTGCGCACCAGCACATTTAACTTAACTTTTGTGGCCGGATGATGAGCCAGATCCATTATTTATCTTCTTCAGGTGATGAGTCACTTCCCCTTTGCACATCGGTGGCGCGTGATGTCGCACTGCACCTCCTCTGCGGTCAGCCGATGTCGGCCGCACCGTTGTCCGTCACAGCTTCATGTCGTGGCCTCCTCTAGAGGCGTGCATTGGCATGTCACCTCTTTCATATCTGGTTAGCATCACCGCTCTGACATTCTTCCCTATAATTCTCAAGGGTAACAATGTTGAGGAGGTTTCGGGCAGGGATCATTAGGCTCGCGCCCTCCATGTTACCTCGTGATCAATGGAAGCATAAAATGGGTTTACAATTTCTTGTGTTAAACAATAAACAAAACCCCACCAGGATACCCTGTAATAACCCCTTGCAAAATGAATGATTTGCGGATCAAACTATTTTTTAGTTGACCCACATTCGTCAAATAATTTTCATGAATGGGAAGAGGAAATATTTTAAGGAAACATAAATGAATAAACCTCTTCTATTGAACCTTCGGAGAAATTCCCACACTTGATGGTGTTTCGGTGTTCTTTTTTCTCGCAATAGGCTTCTAACGACGCCGCTCGCACATCATCTTCATGTTTGTGGTTCGCTGTCACCCATCACCTCCTACTGGGATCAGCTCCATCTTTTAAGGGTCTGGCTTCATGGTGCTCCTTCAACACTTTTCTTCTTAGCAAAGCTTTTCCAATTCTCCTCCCCAAGATCAATATATTTAAGAGTGGGGGGGGGGAAGTAACAATGTTAGAATTTAATGGGGCTCATCAATTAGGAAGCTTCCAAATTCTCCTATGACGTCGTTACATTGGGATGGCAGGTCAATCCATTCACTGGCTTGAAACGTCACTGGCCCCACCCCTTTACTTGTCCATTGAAGGATACGAAATAAAATAATAAAATTATTTTATTCCATTTCTTTTAAAAAATTTCAAAACAGAACTTTTTCTACAATCCTACTACTATCAAAGTAAAGCTCCCTTAAATGAATTCTGGCATTGCAGATTCAACAGTGCCCATGGATTTTTAATCCGAGCAATGGTTCAAAAGTTAAGAAAAATCCACTCAAGATTTTACTAAACGTACACAAAAAAAGTTCAATACATAATTATCATTCACCCTTAACCTTCACCAGTCGAGGATAGGCTTCACCTAACGAGAACACAACCCAAAACCCAAAATTTTTATTAGATATTCAATCAGAGTTACCATTTAGATGTTATGGATTTAAAAATAAAATAATTTCCACTTAATTATTTTATTTATGGCCAAAAAATAACTTTCACTGGTGGCCCGCACATTCCAATATTAGTATCAGCCTAAAAAACTCATACCCTCATGAGTTCAGTGGTGGTCTCAGATTTCCAATCTGAGTTACCATTCGTGAGTTATAAGAATTTGAAAAATAAAATAATTTTATAAAATAATTTTATTTACAGTAATTCCATTTTTGGGTTTTCTCAAAGGAGGATTGCACCGAAAAAACTTAAGTCGCACCTAGGGTAAACCCAAAATCCTATGTTTGATGGTGCCCTCATATTTCTGATTTGAGCAACAGTTTAACAGTAATTCCACTTTTTCAAGAAAACTACTTAAGTGAGCTATTTAATGATTAAAAAATATTGACAGATCATTTTGGCCACTCTGGGACTTGGAATCACATGCCATCATATTTTTCATTCTCAAAATAATTCCATATAAATTAAAAAAATTACATTGGAAATTTGAATCTTTATACAACATGTGCGAGAGAAGCATGTGTAGGGGTGAGTAAAACAATACCAAATTGGGAGCCCAAACCAAAACAAAATTACCCAAAGTAAACCACAAGTAATCACACAAAGTATATCACAAAGAAGAGTAAAAATATAGACATAAGGCACACTATCAAAGCAGTACATGGAGTTTAGCATTCTAGAAGTACAGTAAAGAGAGTCACTAGTGTTAGCTCACACCTAGTACCGGACTGCAATACATATATAGTATTATCTTAAGAATCCAATGTACCCTCAAGTGGTAACACATGGAGAATTAGTAACACATGTATTGTAGGTAACACACGAAGTATTGGTAACTAATGGAGTGTTGGTAACACATGGAGGGTAGATAACACACAGACTATGTAAGGAATGTAATCTAGCTAATCACATAGATTCTAGGTCATA
Source organism: Viscum album (assembly GCA_963277665.1). Taxonomy (NCBI): domain Eukaryota; kingdom Viridiplantae; phylum Streptophyta; class Magnoliopsida; order Santalales; family Viscaceae; genus Viscum; species Viscum album. Next base: position 62,697,991 of record OY728136.1, on the reverse strand, counting down.
GCCACCTGCAGGATTTCATCGTGAAAAAGCTCATTCTAGGAGCACCTACACCTAGAGAAAATAGTACATATGCCAAATTCCATGTATAATCACTTATATTATCACAAAATAACCATCTCATATTGAGGGTCCCAAATCTACAAACAGATTTTCAAACATACACATAGTTAAAGAGTTACTACCATTTAAGTAAAAAGGGGATACTTGGGGTCAGGTATGGTCCTACCTAACCTAGGTCCCACCTCACCCAACCCACCATGTCTGACCCAGTCCCCTTGAACATGCCAATTAATCTACCTAGACACATCAGGTGATGCATCCTGACCTTTTCAATGCAGTTGATCACCGCATTCAACGCATTCGGACACCACGTGAACCACCTAGTCAATGTGGTCGACAACCGCATTCAATGTTGTCAACCTCCACATTCAATGTGGTCAGCCTCTACGTGAACTGCCCCGTGGATTTTTTTGCTTGGTCCCATAGTGATCTCATTGGACCATATCCTTGCAAAGCGTGATGCATCTTCATGTCCCGTCCAGTTTATCCCACTATCAGCCATCGAGCCGGTGGCCCTGTCCGCCACCCGCTACCACCAAACTGAGGGGTCCTCTACCACTAGCCATCAATTTGGTGGTCATAATCTACCGGGCGATCGTGCCTCCATGTGCTGCCACTATCATCCCCCATTATTTGGGTCTCTAGTATCACTCTGGTGCTCCAATATTCAAAACAGGTCCATGTACGCAATCCTCATGTAGAATTATTTAGTGACTTGTTATTTGTTTCTTCTCTCCATCCCTCAGGGGGTCCATCCATGTTGGAAAACTCCTAGAAAATCACACCGCGACCATGGGGGTTCGTTGGAAGAGAGTAACAAGAATGGGGAAAGGGTCATCAAAATGAATTCCTGAAGGATGAACGTCATCCCTTTTAGTTTCAGCTTGTGTTCATCCCATAAGATTAAGAGAGTGGAACAATAATCATATTAACTAAAATCCTTTTAATCCCATTGTAATGATTACCCATCCCGCATGCATAATCGAACCACATATCAACGTCATCATGGTTTGGTCCATGTTCATCATTGAAAATAATAATGAGGAAATAGATAATGAATAATAATAAACCCCATACCTTGAGGATTGGATCAATCACTGATGAAGCGTGAGTCCTGCATTCATCGTTCATGAATCCTCTGATGGCTATTCTAAATCTAATCATCAATCTGCCACCATTTTTTTCAATGATAGGATTTGACAATGTGTTTACATTATTTTTTTCTAGAGCCGTTATGGATCATCAATTTGACTTCGCATCCCTTCCAAGATATTAAATGACTAAAATCATTTTAGATTTTTTTTCACTCAATTGAATAGTTGTCATGCTATTTCATTTATGAAAAGAAATATATTCATAGTAATGACCTCATAGTTTCATTCTATCACTGTTAAATGTTAAATAAAAATTAATTAATGTGTTTATGTTTATTTTTATTCTTCTTTAAGATTTGTAAAAAATACTCTCCGTATCAAAATAGAACCTATCAAAGTTAGGTCCGACCTAATCTAGACCTACTTTATTGAAAATAACAGTGCCCTGAGAATTAAAATCTTATCACTCATTTAAAAGTTACTAAAACTAAGCACGCTCGCTATTTTTAAAAAACATAAAAATAGTTCAATCATTTATTTGGAGAACCTCAGGCCTCGAAATCGCATTCTTGTCAACTCTTGGTCTTCTAATAATATTTTATATAATCCAAAAAAATTACATAAAAAATCTGGGGCATTAAATTCTCCCCATCTAAGGGTTTTACGTCTCTGAATTCCAAAACAAGGGCTTCAAAAACAAATGGGGATACTGAGCATGAAGATGATCATCCCGCTCCCACTTTATCTCTTGGATATTCTCCTTCTACCACCAGACACGTACTATAGGAAATGATCACCCATGGAGGTCCTCTCTAGTTAATCCTCAATCTCCACTAGGTACTATATGAAATTCACCTCATCATCAACGTCCAACTCTCCCCAGTCAATGAAGTGCAAGGGGTCATGTACGTATCTTCTCAAATGGGATACATAGAAGAAATAATGATCCCACTCTAACTACGAAGGTATATGAATGTGACACACCACCTCGCCAACTCTATTTAGTGTCAGAAAAGGTTAGATGAACCTTTAAGATTAATTGTCACCTCAGCCAAAACATTGTATGCCATGTCAAGGAAATACCTGAAAGAACACATGGTATCTCTCCTATAACTCCATGTGTCGTTGTTGCCTATCCGTATAGGACTTATGATAGATTTGTGTAGTCTACAAATGATCTTGGATGACCCACACCTTCTCTTTAGTGGCTTGTACCAACTCTGGGCTGGTGAGGGTGGACTCTTTGGAGTTAGTCCAATAATTTGGTGACCTTCTGGTTCATCTGTACAAGGCTTTGAATAGTTCCATATCAATGGTGGAGTTCTAGCTGTTATTGTAAAAAAAACTCTACCATGGGTAGGTGATCCTCCCAACAACATCCAAAATCGATGATCCAATCACATAGTATGTCCTCTTTGAACTGAATGGCTCGCTCTATCTAGTCATCGGTCGACAGGTGGAAAGCTCTGGTCAAACACAGCTGAGTCCCAAACACTTTTTTCAATACCTTTCACAACTGAGATGTAAATCATGCATCTCGATCTAATAATATCATTTACGGGACACCATGGAGTCAAAATATCTCATGTATATAGTGGAATCCCAATCTCTCTATTGAACCATGTTCCTGAATCGCTATGAAGTGGGATGACTTGGTGAGCCGTGTAGTGATCGCATGGATGGTATTGTTCCACTAATCATACGCGGTAAAGCCGTCATGATGTACATTGATATTCCATCCTACGTCCACTCTAGAACTTCAAATGGATGAGTAAAACCCAATGGAACCAGGTGCTCAGCCTTTACTTGCAAACATGTGAGGAATCCTAAGACAAACTCTACCACTGCCTTCATCATTCCTAGACACCAAAACTAAAATTAGAGGTCCTGGTACATCTTTTCCACACACAGACGTACAACCAAAGGGGATGTACATAACTCCCACAACACCTCCTCCCATAACATTTTTTCGTATAATTATCCATCCTTTGAAATGAATGACATGTTCCCACATTTCTAATATCCACCAAGGGCTTTCCCTATGGACATTTGAGCATGTCTAGACTCACATTTGACCCGATCTATTTCTCATACACTCAATGTCAGATTGGAGTGTTATCCACCATTGAATTGAGATAAGATGATTTTTATCCATCAAAAAATCATATATGAATCATGTCCAACTAGTTTGAGGCCTCTTTTAATATCTATGAACTTGAATTCTTGTTGAGGGAATATTCCACCGCATTCCAATTCACATGAGTTTAAACTATTTCAAATTCATAGTCCTATAAGAACTCTTTCCAACACCATTGTCTCAAGTTCAGATGCTTCTAATAAATGATATAACAGAGTCTTTTATGGTCTCAGTAGATGATAAACCTTTTCCCTTAATGTAGTGTCGCCACATATACAATGAGAAGACTACCGCCGCAATCTAAAAATCATGTGTTGGGTAGTTTTGATCATGTTTTCTCAACTACCATGAACTATAATAAATCATAATATTACCCTGCATTGGGACACAACAAATTCATCTCCATGATTCTTAGAAAAACACCACATACAAGAAACCCTCCTCTGGAAATCTCAGAATGGATACACTCATAAAACTCTATCTCAAGTACTGAAATCTCTAGTGTCACTTCTCCATCCAAAATAAATGTTCCCCCACTTCTATAAAGCCGGTCATGGGAGATACTACACTGTAAAAGTCAATTAAGAAGCTTTGACAGTACCCAACCACCCCAATGAAACTCTTCTCCCTGGTAATGTTCTTGGATGGATCCCAAGAAAGACCCACCTCTATCTTTTCTTGATGTTCTGCAACTCCAACCTTCAAGATGACGTGTCCTAGAAAGTAGACCTCTCGAATCTAGAACAGACCCTTCGAGAGCTTCACGTAAAGCTGTTTCTCTTAGTGTCAGTCATGGAACATCCTCATGTGTATCGTGTTCTTCTCCTTGGATGCTGAATACATAATGATTTCATCAATGAAGACCAATAAAATATGGTCTAGGTAGGGCTAAAAGATCATATTCATGAGTCCCATGAACACCGTTGTGGTGTTCTTCATACCAATTGGCATCACTAATTAATCATAGTGTCTATAAAAACATTTGATATCCATCTTTGGAATTTCCTCAACCTGCAACTGAAGTTGATGATAGCATGATCTGATGTTTATCTTTAAGAACCATCTAGCTCCCTTTTATTGACCTAAGATATCATCGATCCACGGTAGAGTATACTTGTTCTTCATAGTAACATGATTTAGGCTCCTAAAGTCCAAAAATAACCCCAATCTCTCATATTCCTTCATGGAATATAATATTGGGGCTACCCATGGTGAAACAATAGGTCTCATGAAGCCATTCCTCTTCTGGTCATACAAATATACCCTCAATTCATGAAGCTATATGGGAGAGATCTAGTATGATGGTGTAGATATTTGTGGTGTCGTAGGGTAGAAGTCAATGCATAAGTCTACCTCCCTTTGAGGATGAATTACTGGGAAATCTTCCAAAAAATGTCCTTTTACTTTTCCACCAATGCAGGAAACTAAGGACTCATTTCAGCCACTGCATCATGGATCATGTTATACAACTGATGTGTGGTATACTGAACCCTCCTAAATGCGAGTCCATCATGTGATACTTTTGTCTCTCTTTCTCCAAAATAGGAACACCTAGTCCCATCTCCATAGACACACTATACAGTTCACCTAAAATAGTCGATTTGATCATGAACTGTAGATAACTAGTCCATTCCCTGAATAACCTCGTAAGGCCCTGATGCGTTCACCAAGAGATCCTAATAGAAACTCTCACCCCAAGTGTAAGGTCACACAATCGTAACCATTCTGTGATTGTAGAGTCTTCTCGCTTATGAGTCACTAAGTATGGATATTGAGTCAATAGTTCCACTAAAAGCTCTTTGTCTCAAACAAGGGACATTGATTGAGAAGATTGACTGGCACCCGTGGCAATGAAAGATTCATTTAGGGTGTAAAAGATAGATATTTAAGCTCTAGTAATCCCAATAGTCTTGGGATCATCAGTCTTCATCAACTTGAGTTGTCCTTACCACTATCCACCAGCTCTCTGAACTCATGGGGGGCCACCTGGGGGTAGCGGTTGTAGTTCTTTGAACCTCCTTCCACCACCATTACATTTTTCCAATCTTCTTCCACATTCTATTCTTTGAGGACCTCCTTTTTCCTGCCTCCAACGTTACCTCAAAGGTCCCTCAACCACCTCTTGGTTGGTCATATGTCTGGTCAGGCAATATCTAGTCATATGTCACTTTCCGCCACATAAGTAGCATAGTCTGTCCTTCAGAAGAGTAGCACTGCTAAGGGATGCTCATACTATTAACCTCATGGGTGATGGGTCTTCCACTAGACTGCAGTACCCGCTTGGGTCCTTGAGTTCTCTTATAAAGACTCGAACTCGAAACTCGGGTTCCGCCCTTTACAAATGTTGTGTAAACGTTATTTATTAAAGAAACATGAATAAGTACACCCCATTAAATACAGTAGAGGGCCTTTTACTGGTCTAGGTTATATAAAATTAGATATATCACTTAAATTTAAATAAAAATATACAAATTGAAAACAATGATTCTTCAGTGTGTTTCTTCCACAACAGAGTTTCAATGTAACAAGTATTCTCAACTTGTAAAAGTGATTGTAAAACATAGGGTGAGCATAAAATGCCCAATAAGGGGTTTTAAAAAAATTGATAAAAACCCTTTTAGTAACTCTTGATAATTTTATAATCATTCAAAATAAAATGACTTTCAAAAACACTTGAATAAATATATATATATATATAAACACTATTTCACAAAATAATTATACATGAATATCAATAGGGGATTCTCATTTAAAAATATTAGTTTTGTTGTGGGAAATTAAAAATACTTTGAATTCCAAGGCTAAAATCCCTAACATAAGGACACATGTCTTCTCTTAGACTTACAGATTCACTCCCCATAATGCCTTTTAATTTACTAGTGCTAGATTTTTTAAAATGTTTTCTCATAGACCTGTTATTCTTGTGGCAATCCCAAAAAAATATCAAAATACCCACATAGTATTAATCCAATCAAATGAGTGTCCCTAACATTTTCACAAATGTTTTTTAAACTCATTTAGAGATAATCCCATGCTAAAAAAATGCATTTACTTGAAACCCATAATTACATGAAACATAGATTTTAAGTGTGTAGAAGATCACATAATGTTTGGAATGACTCACATGAGATAGATGATAGCCACACCTATCCATGAATGAAATGAAAGTAGATGAATATGCGAGTTCACACATGAAATAATAACATGACCCATAATAACACATAAAATGACAATAATTATCACATGTGATTTTTCAAACAGGGTTGTTACATGAACTTAATCATACATAAATCTTTAAACCATAGTTTGGTGGTTAATAAATACTATTTATAGTTTCCAAATAAATAAGAAATAATATGGTAATAAACATGTTTACATTTACATGCATATATATATATAGATATAAACATATATACGATTAGGTATATGAGAATTGAAATCATAAAACTATTGCAACTTTATGTTTTAGGGACTAATCATTAAAACAAGAAACCTCTTAAATTGAAATGGGTTGATATACATGACTGTTTATATTTGAATGTACATACACATACACAAACACACATATATACCTACATAAATATATATATATATATATAAAGTCATCACCCCTATATCATTAATTTGAAAACTAATACTTTCTCATATATGTTTTAGAAATAAGGGTTAAGAGATAAGAATGCCTTAACGAAAACATATATATAAATACGTATTTTTATCATAGGAATATTAAGCTATATATGTGTATACACACATTTATATACTCATATATTAGAAAATATTTGTAAAATAATGATAAAATTATACCCTTATAACAATAAGATTTTGAAAAATAGATCCTTTAATTGAAGAAAATTTATCAAATATGCGATTTGAATTAGAAAAATATGATCTTACAAAATTATAGATAAATATTTGTATATGTATTTCATGGAAAATAAATTTATCCAAATGAATAGAATCCTTACCTGATTTAGATAAAAAGATTTGGTGGGTTTCTGAAAAATAAATGAGAGCTTGACATAAAGAAATTGAGGTAGCAAATGGGTGTGTAGAGTGGGGTTTAAATATACAATGACATGTTTTAAATCTTCCTTCGAAAGATGTATTTTTTTTAATTAATAATAATTTTTTATTAATTTTAAACAAAACTAGATAAATACCCTCAATCACGGGTCAAAAATTTATCAATCCACTCCCTTTATTTTATATATTATTACCATATTATTTAATGTATAATTTTATTGATTTTTTTGTTTCACATTTTCCACTAAAAGGCACTTTACAATCTTCTTATTTTGAGTTTTATTCCAACATTTCACACCTCACTCTTCAAAAAGAATTCATTATTTAATTCTTCATTTGTTATTCAAAATTTTTACTCATCTTTCATTTATTTTCATTTAACATTATATTTGTTTTGAAAAAATTCAAATCACTATTTTTTAACAAATCATGTATCATATATATAAATATATACATTTTTAATTTATATTAAAAATATTTGTATAATAAAAATGTTTAAATTCTATATAAATATACATAAAAATTAGTTCTTTATTCATATATCATTTTATTTTAAGTTTTCTTTTCCCGTTGGTTTTATCTTTTTCGTTTCAAGATGTTGATTTGCATGACACGTTTTATTTATTTTTCTTTCAAAAGTCGTTATTTCAATTTGATGTTATATTTTTTTATAAAAATCACTGTAAAACATTTTAATATAAAAAGGAAAAATCTATTCAAATTAATAATAAAATAGAACCTATTGATTATAAAATTAAAATCAATAATTATATATTAAATAAAACATATACATAGAAATTATAATTTTATTTATTTATAAACATATAGTTATATATATATATATTAAAACATGTTTTTATATATAAGTATATATATATATATCTTATAATTTATATTTTCAAGTAATATATATTTATATATATTTATTTATTTATATTTAAAACATTTCACATTTTCTAAAAACATATATATAAGAGTGCCTTTTTGTAATCAAATAATTATATTAATTTATAATTTATACATTTTATAAAGTAAAATCATAATATATTTTCCAATATTTACGAAACATATTAATATAAAAATGATAATTTTCTTAAAAATATGTTTTCCATTACTTATTATTACTATTATTATATTTATTTTTTAAAAAAATAACTAAATAAACTTTTATGAACAAAATATATAATTACTAATTGAATTTCATGGGGAGTTATATTCTTCCCCACTTAACTGAATTGCATCCCCACAATTCATTCATACACAGAAGGAAATGTTTGTTACAAAAGAAACATAATTTGTTTAATTTTTTTTTTAATTTTGCAAAATTATATAGACCTTTCCTATGATACCAATTTTAGAGACACGAACCCCAAAATCGGGTTCTGCCCTTTATAAATACTATGTAAATTTTTTTTGTTAAAGAAACTTGAATAAATACATAGCATTAAATACAGAAGAGGACATTTTATCGGTCTAGGTTATAGAAAATTAGATACATAACATAAATTTCAATAAAAATATACAAATCAAAAACAATGATTCTTCAGTGTGTTTTTTCCACAACAATGTTTCAACGCAGTAAGTATCCTAAAAATGTAAAAGTGATTATAAAACCTAGGGTGTGCATAAAATTACCAGTAAGGATTTTTAAAAAATAAACAATGATAAAAACCCTTTTAGTAAGTCTTGAAAATATTATAATCATAAAAAAGAAATGACTTTTACAAACACTTGAATAAATATATATATATATATATAAACACTATTTCACAATATAATTATACTTGAAAATCCCTTTGGGATTATCCTTTAAAAATATTAATTTTGTTGTGGGACATTAAAAATAATTTGCATTCCATGGATAAAATTCATAAGATAAGGCCACAGGTCTTTTATTAGACTTACAGGTTCACTCCCAGCAATGACTTTTAATTTACCAGTGCTCGATTTTTGAAAAAGTTTTCTCATAGGCCTATATTTCTAGTCTTAGTCCGAAAACATTATAAAAATAACAACATATTATTAATTCACTAAAATGAGTGTTACTAAAATTTTCACAAAAGTTTCTAAAACCGTTTAGAGAGAATCCCATTCCTGAGAAAAACACTTTTATTTGAAACCCATAATTACATGAAACATGGATTTTAAGTGTGTGCAAGATCACAAAATGTTTGTAATGCCTTATATAATCTAGATGATGGACACCTATTCATGAATTACATGCAAGGAGATGAAGATGCTAGTTCAAACATGAAATAATAACTTTACACATAATTACACAAAAAATGAAAACAATTATCACATGTGATTATTCAAACATGGTTGTTACTGGAAAGTAATCATACATAAATCTTTAAACATTAGTTTGGTGGTTGATAAATACCATTTATAGTTTTGAAATAAATGAGACAGAATATTTTACTTAAAATGTTTATATTTACATGCATATATATGTAGATATATACATATATATGTTTATGTATATGAGAATTGAAATAATAAAACTATTGCAACTGTATGTTTTAGGGACAAAACATTAAAACTATAACCCTCTTAAATTGAAATGGGATGATATATATAATTGTTTATATTCGCAGGTACAGACACACACACACACACACACATATATATATATACCTATATATATATATACACATCACCCTTGTATCAAAAATTTCAAAACTAATACTTTCCCATATAAGTTTTAGAAATAAGACTTAAGAGTTAAGAATGCCTCAATGCACAAACATATATATAAATACATATATTTAAAAGGGGAATATTAAGTTATATATGTGTATACACGCATTTATATACTCATATAATAGAAAATCATTGTAAAATGATAATAATAGTATACCCTCATGACGAAAATATTTTAGAAAACAGCTCTTTTATTTCATGAAACTTTATCATATATGTGATTTGAATTAGAAAAATATGATCTTACAAAATTATAGATAAATATGTGTATATGTATTTCATGGAAAAGAAATTTGTCAAAATAAATAGAACCCTTACCAAATTTAGATCAAAATAGGTGGTGGGTTACTGAAAAATGAAGGAGATCGTGACAGAAAAAAAATCAGGTAAAAAATGGGTGTATATAGTGGGGTTTAAATATACAACAACATGTTTTAAAGCTTCCTTCGGAAGCTGTATTTTTTAATTAATAATAATTTCTTGTTAATTTTAACCAAAACTAGATAAATACTCTCAATCATGGGTCAAACATGTATCAGTCCACTCACATTATGTTATGTATTATTACAATTTTATTTAACATATTATGTAATATATTTTTCTTGTTTCGCATTTTCCACCAATAAAAACTTTACACTTTTATTCTTTTGACTTTTATTCCAAAACGTCACACCTCACTCTTCCCAAATAATTCATTATTTAACTCTTCATTTTTTATAAAAAAAATTTGCACATATTTGTTTTAATTTTATTTTATCATTATTTTTGTTTTAAACAAATTCAAATCACCGTATTATAATAAATCTTATATCATATCTATATATATATATTCGTTTTCATTAATATTAAGAATTTATGTGTAATTAAAATGTTTAAATTCAATAAAAATATATATATAAATTCTTTTTTTAATCATATATCATTTTATTTTAAATTTTCCTTTCTCTTTGGTTTTATATTTCCTATTTTCAAGATGTTGATTTGGATGACACGTTTTGTTTTTTTATTTTTATTTCATAATTCATCATTGAAATTTGATCTTATATTATTTTATAAAAATCCAATTGAAAAATTTTAGTATAAAATGAACAAATCAATTCAAATTAATAATAAAATAGCACATATATACTATAAAATTGAAAACAATAATTATATATGAAATAAAACATATACATAAAAATTATAATAATATATATTTATAATCATATACTTATATATATATTAAAAGATGTTTTTATATATAAGTATATATATATATATATCTTATAATTTATATTTTAAAGTAATATACATATATATATATATATAGTTAAAATATTTCACATTTTATTAAAACATATTTATAAGAGTGAATTTTTTTGTAATCAAATAACTATATAAATTTATTATTTACACATTTTATAAAGTAAAATCATAATATATTTTCAAATATTTATGAAACATATTAACTTAAAAATAGTAATTTTCTTAAAATTATGTTTTCCATTACTAGTTATTATTATTTTTACATTTATTTTTAAAAAAATAATTACATAAAATGATATGAACACAATATAAAATTACTAATTGAATTTATTGTGGTGATACATTATTCCCTCCTTAACTGTATTTCATCCAAGAGATTCATTCACACACATAGGAAAATATTTGTTACATAGTATACATAAATTTATTCCAATTTGTTTTAATTTTCCAAATTTATCCAGACCGTTCCTCTGATAGAAATTATAAATACACTTACTCCATTCTCTGGTTCTTCTCTTTAAAAATGTTGTGTAAATTTTTTTATTAATGAAACATGATTAAATACATAGCATTAAGTACAGTAGAGGACAATTTATGGGTCTAGGTTATAGAAAATTAGATACATCACATAAATTTCAATAAAAATATACAAATAAAAAACATTTATTCTTCAATGTATTTCTTCCAAAACAATGTTTCAACTCACAAAGTATGATAAACATATAAAAGTGTTTATAAAATGTAGAGTGAGCATAAAATACCGAGTAAGGGGTTTTAAAAAAAATACTGATAAAAACCCTTTTAGTAACTCATGAATATTTTATAATCATAAAAAAGAAAAATTACTTTCACAAACACTTGAATAAATCGATATATATATATAAACACTATTTTGAATAATAATTATACTTAAAAACTAATTTGGGATTCTCCATTAAAAATGTTTATTTTGTTGTTGGAAATTAATAATACTTTTCATTCCATGGATAAAATCCATAAGATAATGCCACAGGTCTTCTCTAAGATTTACAGGTTCACTCCCCGTAATGCCTTTTAATTTACCAGTGCCTGATTTTTGAAACAAATTTCTCATAGGCCTGCAGTTCTAGTCTCAATCCCAAAACATTTTCCAAATACCCACATAGTATTAATTCATTCAAATTATTATCACTAACAAGTTCAAAAACGTTTTGAAAATTGATTTGAGATAATATCATGCTCAAAAAAACTCTTTTATTTGAAACACATAATTACTTGAAAATTGGATTTTATGTGTGTGCAAGATTACATAATGTTTGGAATAACTCACATGAGTTAGATGATGGAATAACCTATTCAGGCATGACATGCAAGGAGAGGAAGATGTAAGTTCACACATAAAAAAATAACTTGACCCATAATTACACATAAAATGAAAACAATTTTCACATTCAATTTTTCAAACAAGGTAGTTATAGGAAATTAATCATACATAAATCTTTAAACCTTAGTTTGGTGGATGATAAATATCATTTATAGTTTTAAAATAAATGAGAAAGAATATTGTACTTAACATTTTTATATTTGCATGCATATATATGTAGATATATATATATATATATGTGTGTGTGTGTGTGTGTGTGTGTGTGTTTATGTATATGAGAATTTAAAACATAAAACTATTGCAGCCATATGTTTTAGGGACTAAACATTAAAACAAGAACCCTATTAAACTAAAATGGGTTGATATATATAAATGTGTATATTCTCATGTACACACACACACACACATACCTATATATATATATATATACATATCACCCCTATATCATTAATTTGAAAACTATTACATTCCCATATAAGTTTTTGAAATAAGGTATAAGAAATAAGAATGCCTCGACACACACATATATATAAATACATATATTTATAATGGGAATATGAAGCCATATATGTGTATACAGACATTTATATACTCATATATAAAATAATCATTATAAAGTGGTAATAAAATTATACCCGTGTAATGATAAGATTTTATAAAATAGATCCTTTAATTCAGAAAAATTTATAATATATAAGATTTTAATTAGAAAAATACGATCTTAAAAAATTATAGATAAATATTTGTATATGTATTTCATGAAAGAACATTTTATTAATATAAATATAACCCTTAACAAATTTAGATCAAAAGAGGTGGTGGGATTCTGAAAAATTAAGGAGAGATTGATAGAAAGAAATTCAGGGAGCAAATGGGTGTGCAGAGTGGGGTTTAAATATACAACAACATGTTTTAAAGCTTCCTTCGGAAGTCGTATTACATATAATTAATATTAATTTTTTATTAATTTTAAACAAAAGGTGATAAATACCCTCAATCACAGGTCAAACATGTATCACTCCACTCACATAGTTTATTTATTATTACCATTTTATTTATAATATTATTTAATTTTTTTTGTTTCACATTTTCAACCAAAAGACACTTTACACTTTTCTTCATTTGACTTTTATTCCAACATTACAGACCTAACTCTTCCCAAAGAATCCATTATTAAACTATTCATTTGTTATACACACTTTTTAAACATCTTTTTTTATTTTCTATTACCATTATTATTGTTTTGAACAAATTCAAACCACCATTTTTTAACAAATCATGTATCACATATATATATATATATATATTCATTTTTAATTAATATTAAAAATATATGTGTAATCAAAGAATTTAAATTCTATATAAATATATAACAAAAATTACTCTTTAATTATATATCATTTTATTTTAAAATTTCGTTTCTCTTTGGTTTTATCTTTCCCGTTTTTAAGATGTTGATTTTCATGAAACGTTTGGTTTTTTTTTTTCATTAGTTTTCATTGAAATTTGATGTTATATTTTTTTATAAAAATCAAAGTAAAACGTTTTTAAATAAAAATAATAAATCAATACAAATTAATTATAAATTTTCACATATAGATTATAAAATTAAAAAATAATAATTATATATTAAATAAAAAATATACATAAAAATGATAATTATATTTATGTATTAACATATACTTATATATATATATATTAAAACATGTTTTTATATATAAGTATATATATATATTTATAAATAATGTAATTTATATTTTCAATTAATATATATATTTAAATAATTTAACATTTTTTTAAAAAATATTTATAAGAGTGATTTTTTTGTAATCAAATAATTATATACATTTATAATTTATAAATTTTACAAAGTAAAATCATAATGTATTTTCTAATATTTATGAAACATATTATCATAAAAATAATATGTTTCTTAAAAATATGTTTTCCATTACTTATTATTATTATTACATTTCTTTTTAAAAAAATTAACTAAATAAAATGTTATGAACAAAATGTAAAATTTTTAATTGATTTTGTTGGGGTGTCACATTCTTCCCCCTTAACTGAATTGTGTCCCTGCAATTAATTCATACACATATGGAATGGTTTTTTATACAAGTGACATAATTTTGTTTCAATTTGTTCTAATTTTCAAAAAAAATTCCAGACCATTCCTCTAATTCCAATTATAAATACCCAAACATAAAAATAAGGTTTCGTCCTTTACACATTCTGCGTAAATTTTTTTAGTTAGATAAACTTTAATAAATACAAAGCATTAAATATAGTAGATAACCTTTTACCAGTCTAGGTTAGAGAAAATCCATAATATAAGGCCATAGATCTTCTCTTAGTCTTATGGGTTCACACAACGTAATGTCTTTTAATTTACCAGTGCCAAATTTTTGAAAACATTTTCTAATAGACCTACAGTCCTAGTCTCAGTCCCACAACATTTTCAAAATACCCATATAGAATTACTTCATTCAAATGAGTGTCACTAACATTTTCACAAAAGTTTCTAAAATCATTTAGAGAGAATCCCATGCTCGAAAAAAACTCCTTTATTTAAAATCCATAATTTCATGAAACATGGATTTTAAGTGTGTGCAAGATCACAAAATGTTTGGAATCCCTCACATGAGCTAGATAATGACCACACTTATTCATGCATGACATGAAAGGAGATGAAGATGCTAGTTCAGACGTGAAATAATAACTTGACCCCTAATAACACATAAAATGAAAACAATTATGAAATGTGATTATTCAAACAAGGTTGTTATAGGAAATTAATCATACATAAATATTTAAACCTCAGTTTCGTTGTTGATAAATACCATTTATAGTTTCCAAATAAATGAGAAAAAATATTGAACTTAACATGTTTTTATTTAAATGCATATATATGTAGATATATACATATTTATGTTTATGTATATGATAATTCAAATTATAAAACTACTGCAACTGTATGTTATAGGTACTAAACAATAAAACAAGAACCGTCTTAAATTGAAATGGGATGATATATATAAATGTGTATATTCGCATGTACACACACACACACACACATATATATATATAACTATATAAATATATATACACACACACACACACACACACACATCACCCTTGTATCATTAATTTGAAAACTAATACTTTCCCATATAAATTTTAGAAATATTATTTAAGACATAAGAATGCCTTAACACACACATATATATAAATAAGTATATTTAAAATAGAAATATCAAGCTATATATGTGTTTACACACATTTATATACTCATATATTAGAAAATATTTTAAAAATGATAATAAAAGTATACCCTTGTGATGATAATATTTTAGACAACAGATCCTTTTATTCAAGAAAATTTATCATATATGCGATTTGAATTAGAAAAATATGATCTTACAAAATTATTGATAAATATGTGTATATGTATTTCATGAAAAAACAATTTATAAAATTAAATAAAACCCTTACCCAATTTAGATCAAAAGTGGTGGTGGGTTTCTGAAAAACAAAGTAAAGCTTGACATAAATAAATTCAGGTAGCAAATGGGTGTACATTGTGGGGTTTAAATATACAACAACATGTTTTAAAGCTTCCATCAGAAGATGTATTGTTTTAATTAATAGTATTTTTTTTTAATTTTTAAAAAAACAAGACAAATACTCTCAATCACAGGTCAATCATGTATCACTCCACTCACATTAGTTTATACATTATTTCCATTTTATTTAATATATTATGTAATTGATTTTTTTTTGCATTTTCCACCAAAACACACTTTACACTTTTCTTCTTTTGAATTTTATTCCAACATGTCACACCTCACTATTACTAAATAATTCATTATTTATCTTTTCATTTGTTATACACAATTCTTACACATCTTTTTTTTATTTTCTATTTATATTATTTTTGTTTTGAACAAATTCCAATCAACATTTTTTAATGAATCATGTATCATATATATATATATATTAGTTTTTAATTTATATTATAATATAAGTGTAATAAAAATGTTTAAATTCTATATAAATATATATATAAATTCGTTTTTTATTCATATATCATTTTATTTTATGTTTTCTTTTCCGTTTGGTTTTATAATTCCCATTTTCATGATGATGATTTGAATGACACGTTTTGTTTTTTTTATTTTTCTTCCATAAGTCATCATTGAAATTTGATCTTATATTATTTTTATACAAATAAATGTAAAAAGTTTTTATATAAAAATAAAAAATAAATAAAAATTAATAATAAAATAGCACATATAGATTATAAAATTAAAAACAATAATTATGTATTAAACGAAACATATACATTAAAATGATAATTATATTTATTTATAAACATATAATTATATATATATATATATTAAAACTTGTTTTTATATATAAGTATATATATTTATATATTTATAACTCTTATAATTTATATTTTCAAGTAATATATATATATATATCTTTAAAACATTTAACATTTTTTTAAAACATATTTATAACAGTGCATTTTTTGTTACCAAATAATTATATACATTTATAATTTATAAATTTTATAAAGTAAAATCATAATATGTTTTCAAATATTTATGACACATATTAACTTAAAAATAATAATTTTATTTAAAATATATTTTCAATTACTTATTATTATTATTATTACATTTTAAAAAAAATAATTAAATAAAATGTTATGAAAAAAATATGAAATTACTAATTGTCCTTCTTGGGTTATCACATTCTTCCCCCCATAACTAAATTGTGCCCCCGAAATTCATTCATAAACATAGGGAATGTTTTGTCAAACAAGAGACATATTTTTTTTTTCAATTTGTTCAAATTTTCCAAAATTATCCAGACCATTCCCCTGATACCAATTATAATGACCTGAACCCGAAACTCTGGTTCTTCCCCATAAAAATGTTGTGTAAATTTTTTTATTAAAGAAACTTGAATAAATACACAACATTAAATATATTAGAGGACCCTTTACGGGTCTATGTTATAGAAAATTAGATACATCAAATTTCAATAAAAATAAACAAATCGAAAACAATGATTCTTCGTTGTGTTTCTTCCACAACAGAGTTTCAAATCAGCAAGTATGTTAAACCTGTAAAAGTATTTATAAAATGTAAGGTGAGCATAAAACACCAATTAAGGGGTTTTTAAAAAAAACTCTTAAAAAAACCTTTTTAATAACTCATGAAAATATTATAATCATACAAAAGAGGATGATTTTAACAGAAACTTGAATATATATATATATATATATAAACACTATTTCTCAAGAAAATTATACTTGAAAATATATTAGATATTTTCCTTTAAAAATGTTGATTTTTTTGTGGGACATTAAAAATACTTTGCATCCCATGGCTAAAATCCATAAGATAAGGCCACAGGTATTCTCTTAGGTTTACGAGTTCACTCCCTGTAATGTCTTTTAATTTACCAGTGCCCGATTTTTGAAAATGTTTCTCAAAGACCTTAAATTTTATTCTCAGTCCCAATACATTTTCAAAATATCCACATAGTATTAATTCACTCAAAATATGTGTCACTAACAATTTCACAAAAGTTTCTAAAATCGTTTAGAGAGAATCTCATGCTCGAAAAAAAACTTTTATTTGAAACCCATATTTACAGGAAACATGGATTTTAAGTGTGTGAAGGATCACATAATGTTTGGAATTCCTCATATGAGCTAGATGATGGCCCCACCTATTCATACATGACATGCATGGAGATAAAATTGCGAGTTCACACATGAAGTAATAACTTGACCCATAATTACACATAAAATGAAAATAATTATCACGTACAATTAAGTAAACAATGTTGTTAGAGGAAATCAATCATCCATAAATCATTAAACCTTAGTTTGGTGGTTGATAAATACCATTTATAGTTTCCAAATAAATGAGAATGAATATTGTACTGAACATGTTTATATTTAAAAGCATATTTACGTAGATATATACATATATATGCTTGTGTATATGAGAATTGAAATCATAAAAATATTGCAACCTTATGTTTAAGGGACTAAAATTTAAAACAAGAACCCTCTTAAATTAAAATGGGTTGATATATATAAATATATATATTTGCAGGTACATACACACAAACATATATGTATATAAACCTATATATATATACATCACCCCTATATTATTAATTTGAAAACTAATACATTACAATATAAGTTTTAGAAATAATGTTTATGACATAAGACTACCTTAGCACAAAAATATATATAAATACGTATATTTATTATGGTAATATTAAGATATATAAGTGTATAAACTCATTTATATACTCATATATTAGACAATATTTATAAAATGATAATAAAAGTATACCCTTGTAATGATAAGATTTTAGAAATTAGATCCTTTAATTCAAGAAATTTTAACATATACGCGATTTGAATTATAAAAATATGATCTTACATGATTATAGATAAATCTTTGTATATGTATTTCATGGAAAAGAAATTTATCCAAATAAATAGAACCCTTACCCGATTTAGATGAAAACAGGTGGTGGGTTTCTGAAAAATTAAGGAGATCTTGACATAAAGAAATTCAAGTAGCAAATGGTTGTACAAAGTGTGGTTTAAATTTACAATAACTTGTTTTAAAGCTTCCTTAAGAAGCTGTATTTGTTAATTAATAATATTTTTTTATTTTTAAACAAAACATGATAAATACCATCTATCATGAGTCAAACATATATCACTCCACTCAAATTACTTTATATAGTATTACAATTTTATTTAATATATTATTTAATTGATTTTTTTGGTTTCACATTTTCCACAAAAAGGCACTTTAAACTTTTATTCTTTTGAATTTTATTCCAACATGTCACACCTCACTCTTCCAAAAGAATTCATTATTTAACCCATCATTTGTTATACACATTTTTTACCCATCATTTTTTTATTTTCTTTTATGATTATTTTAGTTTTGATCAAATTCAAATCACTGTTATTAACAAATCATGTATCACATATATATATACATATTCGTTTTTAATTTTTATTATAAATATACGTGTAATCAAAACAATTAAATTATATATAAATATATATACAATTTTGTTTTTTAATCATATATCATTTTATTTTAAATTTTCCTTTCCCTTTGGTTTTATCATTCCCATTTTCAAGATGTTTATTTTCATGACACATTTTGTTTTTTTTTGTTTTTCTTTCATAATTCATCATTGAAATTTTATGTTATATTTTTTTATAAAAATAAAATTAAAAAGTTTTAATATAAAAAGAGAAAATCAATAAAAAATAATAATAAAGTAGAACATATAGATTATAAAATTAAAAATAATAATTATATATAAAATAAAACATATACATAAAAATGATAATTATATTTATTTATAAACATATACTTATATATATATATTAAAACATATTTTTATATATAATTGTATATATATATATAAATCTTATAATTTATATTTTCAAGTAATATATATATATATATATATTTAAAACATTTCAAATTTTTTAAATCATATTTATAAGAGTGAATTTTTTTTAATCAAATATTTATATACCATTATAATTTATAAATTTTATTAAGTAAAATCATAATATATTTTCAAATATTTATGAAATATATTAACTTAAAAAAATAATTTTCTTAAAAATATGTTTTCCATTACTTATTATTATTATTATTTCATTTACTTTTTTTATAAATAATTAAAAAAATTATTTCGAACAAAATATAAAATTACGAATTGAATATCTTGGGGTGTTACAGCTCTGTCGGCTACCCACCACCGAAGACTCTTCTACCTATCATCTAGTGGTAGCTACCACTATCGATGCATGATCTTCCAGAACGCTCTCTACCACTAGAGCTGGCTCCAGCACCCCTTCATGCATAAGGATTCTAAGGGTTATCATTGATACCCTGATCTCCAAGCATATTCCCTGCACAAAATTATGGTCCCTAGAAGAATGGGTCCACCCCATGCTAGTAGAGTAGTGAGAAAGATCGGTGAATCTCAATGAGTAATCTACTATTGACTGGGTAACCTGCTATAGGTGCAGCAGTTCCAGTTTACGCATAGAGAAAAACATCACTAGAAATAACTCTCCTCTTAAGTGGAGCTCAAATTATATCTAGGATAACATCACCTCCTTATGATTATTATTCATTTGGCTCTACCATCTCCCCACTGAGCCAAGAAAAAGGCTTTTATCTAGGACAACCATTTGGTTAGAAGGAATCCTCACGAAGCTGAAAACTCATATAACTACCTCCATCCAATCCTCAACTACCTGAGGGTCTATCTCTACTCGGAAAAAGAGAGGTGACTGCCTTTGGACCTCATACAACACACTAAGACTACATTCATTCTCTACTAGTAATTTCCGTAGTTACTTTTGATCTATGGGTGGTGGTATCTCTAGTACACCACTAGGAGGTGCTATCTCAGGCAACAGTTTTGGTACTGTTGCTTCATCTCTTGATGGACCATCCTCGTCATCATCCATAGAATCCTTGTTGGATACCTTTATGGAATCATCCTGAAATAGAACAAGATGTAACCCAGTCAATAGAGCAAACCTGTTGAGCTGACTCTGACTCAAGAAGGATATGAGAATACAATAAATTATAATATGATGCAAAAACCATTAATTTTTCACCAAACTAGTGTTTTCATTTACCGAGTCGGAAAAAATAATTCAATGTCCTTGTGTATATATATTTTGTCTTCTGCAGAAACACTAAGTTCCCTAGCCTGAAATATGGACTCGAAGCACTTAACATTGTTTCCCCAAAGAATGTGTTCAACTAACATCACTCTTATACCACTCTGTCAAGACCCGTCCCTTGGGGACCATGTCATGACTACCCTAGGCCCACCTCCCATTGGATAGGGGTTGGAGACTAGCGTCATGTAGGCATATCACAGTAGTGGGAGGAATTTTACATAGTACATGTACGCATGAACACGTCTCCAAGAATAAGATAAAACTAAATACACTAAGTAATTATCAATGAAAACCTCTATGAATACCCAATGTCCGTAAGGTACAAAACTGAAATAAAAGGGGCCAGAATAGAAGCCCAACTGAAATAGAAAAGTACAGGACCCTGGATCTCCTCAGTAGAAAACCCAACTTGAACGGTCTGTACATCAAGCTGTATAAATGTCGGTAAATAATACCTCTTCTATCGGGTCACCCTGAACCACACCCTTTCTCTGGCCCACCAAGGGCTCTATCAAATCCATCAATTGTCTACACAAGACATGACCCATGTGAGTGAAGCCTATGTAAAGGTGAGTAAAGAAACACATGGTGGGGACGATAAACCATAAAGTAATTTCACAAAGTAAACAACATGGAACCACATGAAGAATACCACAATGAAGAAAACAAATAAAGATAAAATGAAAACTACCAAAGAGGTACAATGACTATAGCCTCTAAGAAGTACAATAAAGAGACTCACTAGAGTCAGTTGACAACAACTATAGGTCTATGGTAAGTAAATTGAATTTTCATAAGAATCTACAGTACCCGTAAGTAGTAAAATGGGGAGAGTTAGTAACACAAGGATTGTAGGTAACACACAGTGCTTTAGAAACAGATATGGTGTAGGTAACACATGGAGTGTTGGTAACACATGGAGTGTAGTTAACACATAAAGAGTCATAAAAAACTAGGTGACCCACACCCTAGTTAGACAGGGTAGTAATGACTTAGTATTTCTAAGATACAGATTCTTGATAAGACACATAGTCTAGGAAAGACATGAAATCTAGGTAATCAAATAGCTTCTAGGACATAGCCAGCTGCAAGATTCTGTTCTTAGCATGCTCATTTCGAGGGCCCCTACTATTTGATCCAATATGATGTATAAAAAATCCTTGGAAACTCACTTATATTATCTCAAAAGGACCTCCTCATTGGGAGGGTACCATCTCCACAAACGGATCATCAAACAGACACATGGTTTGAGATTTATGGGCACTAAAGTAAAAAATGGGTCGGTGTGTCTGAGTCTGGTCTAACCAGATCAGACCAACCTGAACCAAGTCCCACTTCAGCCAACCCTCTAGGTCTGACTTGACCCTCTAGGTCTAATCTGAACTACCGGGACTGATACGGTCCACATTCTCAACCCTCGCTCACTAGAGCGGGTTAGTTTTTTCACCCAGACGTGGCAGGTTTTACGTCCCTACCTAGTCAATGCGGCAGACCGTAGCATTAAATATGGTTAGCCGCAACATGAACCACCCCGTAGTGGTTTTTGTGGGGCCCTATTGTGGTCTCGATGGAAAGTGGACTTATTCATTGGGATGCAGATTTGTGTCATGTCTGGTTGAGCCCGTCACTAGCCATCGAGCCAGTGACCCTATTCGCCACCTGCAACCACCGAGATGTGGGGTCCACCACAACTGTCCATTGAGTCGGTGGCCATCTTCTGTCTAGAATTATCGCCATCACATCCCTCCATCCTCAACCCTCCTTTTGTGGGTCCCCAATCTCTATCTAGTGCTCTTTTATTTCAAAGACCTATCTATACAATCAACGAATCACATTCTTCACTTCCCTAGTAATCATTTCTTCTTACCATCTCTTTGGGGTTCCAATTTTATTTGGAACCTCCTAGAAAATCTCAATGCAATCATGTGGGTCTATTTGTAATAAATGCCAAGAACGGGTATATGAGAATCAAAAAGAATTCCGAAAGGATGAATGTTATCCATTGTAGTTTCGGCCTTCGTTCATCCAGATATAAAAAGAGAGTGAAACATTAATCCCTAAAATTAATCTCCCTAGAATCCTATAGTAAGGATTATCCATCAACATGCATAATCAAACCACGAATCAACCTCTTCATGGGTAGGTCTGCATTAATCTTTGGAAATAAGAAAGAGAAAATAAATCACAAAGAAATATAAACCCCCAACCTCGAGGATTGGATCAATTATTGATGAAGCAAGAGCCCTACGCTCATCATTCGTCAATCTGCTAATGCCTGTTCTGAATCTGATCATTGATCCTCCACTATTCATCATTCATCAATGAGATGATTTTCCAATGACTCTACTTTATTTTTTCAAGATCCTCTAGGTATTTTCAATCTAACCTCCCATCCCTACCAATATATTAACTGATTAAATGAATTATAGCAACATTTTTTCTCTATGTTTCAGTGTTACCACATTGTTTCATTTATAAAGGGAAAAATTTTGTTGGTCATGAAATCACAGTGACATTGTGTCACTGTTAAATGTTAAATGAAAAAAAATAAACTTTTTATGTTTATTTTTAATTTTTTGTAAAACTTCTGAAAAATATTTTCCATAGTAGAACCATGTCGGTCAAAGTTATGTCCAACAAAAGAAAGACCCTCTACTCTAAAAACAATGGTGCCCTCAATTTTTTAATCTGATCACTCATTTAAAAGTTATTAAAACGAATAATGCATGATATTTTTAAAAAACAAAAAAAAGGTAAAAAAATTATTGTGGCACCCAGTAACTCGAAATGGCATGTTTTCTCAATGCCTTATCTTGAAATAATCGCATATAATTTCCAAAGAAACGTACATGGGAAATCAAGGAAGTTACAAAAAAATATTGATAAATTATTTTACAAAAATATTACTTCATTTATATCTTCGATTAAATATACTATTTCTGAAGAAACTTTAATTTGTAAAATTGATTTTAAACAAAATTATATAAAATTTGAAAATGTTTTGTTAAAATTATTATTCACCCATTTTGACATTTTAAAAACTTTTTTCAATATAATATTCATGTTTCTTTCTGAAAGAAGGCACTTTTATGTCCATTTTACTATGAAAAAAAATTCTTTTAGACATATTTTGAATTACCCACCTAGATGACCCTCATTTATTTTCATCTTCATTTTCATATTTATGAAATTCCTTTAAAAGAAATTGTTTTCTATAGTTAATTTCAATTTAAAATTTCTTTTTATTTTTTTTCAAGATGAAGAAGCTATTTTAATCAATAATATTTTTCAAGGATATTTTCATAGTATTTCTATTCATCAATTAATAAAGAACTCTCCCCTTACTGAAATGTGTATATTTTGTAATGATATCATCTTTATTATTTCTATACATAGATTATTATCATTTTCACAGGGGTTTTACTATTTTGATACCATTCAGATTACACATTATATTCAATGATTATGTTCATTGATTGGTGATGGAATTTACATTATATAAGAATGTTTTAAGAACAGTGTCTATATCCATTGTGTTTCACCCCATTCAAATCAGGAATACATTGGATTTAATATGTGATGGGTGGATCACACTATACCTCCTCGATGCATTAATTGGTTTCATGTCAAAATTATATATACTATTTTGGCTTAGGCCATACACATTTACTAGATTCTTACAATGAATCATTGATAGAATTTGATCCATGGAATGATGTCCTGACATTATTATAAGTCTTGAAATGAATCCTTGATAATAGGATTTAGAAATCCATATTTATGTATTCCATTATTATGGATTCATTTATTTACATTCCTTGTATTTATTTAGTTAGATATAATATCAAGAATTTTATTTCATGATCATTTGATTTTTTATGTGGAATAATTTGATCACCTATTATTCTGACCATCATATTCTCATGTTATTAACTTTATGGAATTTTTTCAGTTATTTGACATCCACTTTTGATTAAACCGTATTTATCTTCTATTGTATACTTACCCATACTAAGTGTTTAAGGTCACCCTAATTTTTTTTTCATTTCCCAATATTCTATTATATTTTCAATGATTGATACTCATGGTTAATCTAGTTAGAATAATTTCATTCTCAACAAAAATATATTTTAATTTTCTTATTCAAATGTAATGAAAGTTTCATGTATATATCTATTTTAACTATATTATTGAACTATTTGGTCAGTAGGGACATGACTTCCTTGTATATTAAGACACTATTGTGGTAGAAGGCACTAGATCCATGATTTTCGGGTCGAGGATTTTACATTTCGCAATAGATAATGTTGATTTGAAACATTGGGAAATAGATTTAGAAAAATATAGATTATGGAATGTGACCCTAAGGTAGGATTTGAGGATATGTATAGAATAAAATCCCAATGAAACCATTTTTATGATTAAGATATTATATAAAAATCTATTTTTTGAATTCTGTTCATTATTTTACTAATATTTTGATTATTCATTATGTGTCAAAATTATATAGTCTACTATAGTGTATCTCTTCTTTTAGAAATGGTTCCTAGCTGCAAAAGTTTGAACCTCACAAATTCACATTATCCAAAGAGTAAGATTGATATTATATTTTATTATCCTAGGAAAATATTTTTAAGGGAACTAATATACAAAACATTCTTATCAAATGGGGACATAGTATCATGTCCTAATGTGACAGACAAAAATTTATCTATGTATTTTTGATTCAGGGGGTAGAGAGAGATGAAGTGAATAAATGGGGAAATAATTAAATAAAAAAAGAAAAAAATTAGTATTTTACCAAATGTGATAATTTTTTAATGAAGTACCATGGAAATTTCATAAATTTTTTGTAAGATTGTTATAAGTGTGGAGAAAAATCCACCATCATTTTGATTAATAAGGGATGGAAAAATTTTAGAATTTATAATGATTCATCAATAGAGATATGGGGAACTACACAAATTAATTCCATGATCATCAAGGGAATATAACTTATATGAAGCTAACAAAGCAAGGTCAAGCTTCCATTTTTTATATAAATGAAAAGGAATGATTAATGTTCTTTTTTTTGTATTCAAGAATTGCGTTTTAGGGGTATTTTTTCAATAATTTACTGGTGATGAGAATCATGAAATATATATTGATTTTCATATAGTAATATTTCATTGATGATTTGAGATCACATGTTGAATTATTCCGATAACCAAAAAATTGATTTAGTTAATATTTTAAAATCTTGGAAAACAAATGGTTAAGAGAAATAAAACCATAAATGTTATACTGATGTTGAGATATTTCTTGTTGGATAAAGAGTTGAATGATATGGATAAAATAAATTGAATATTACTGACTACTATGGAACTCATTAATGATTTATTGTAAATTTTGTAATTCTATCATTAATGGAGTTTCTGACATTATTGGATTTTAGGAATATATCCAATTCACTATGTTTTACAGAAATAATATTGAATTATCAATTTTTTAAATGAGATTTTATGGAAATTTATGTTGATTCAATTTTGTATGAGAGTACGTGATGAAGGTATTAAAATGTTTGGTATGTGATAATTAAGATCTGCTTTATTTTCTTCTTTGGAATAAAATGTTTATTTAGAAAACCTCCTTAAAAATTTGTTCAGGTTGACTTTGGATCAACATTAAGGTTAACTATTTTGGGAATGGATAATGTCAAACTTCATGTGTTATTGGATAAATTTTGTAAAAATTTTTGGTTAATTAAAGATGGTAGGCAGACCTTTTTACTCTTTATGGATCAAATGATTTATTAAGGGGTATTTTTAATTCTAGAGGTCGAAATGTAAATTTTTTATCAATTTATGGGATTTAGGGATGAATTCTCCAATGATTAAGAAAAACTGAAATATTATATTTTTAATGAAATTTAAATTTATCAAAAAATTATATTTACTTATATTATTTGAGAGTAACAAAATTCTTCAATTCCTAGAAAATTGGTCCTGGAATAATAATTTTATCATAATACTATCATTTTTTTAATAATAGCCTTTAAAATTATCAAAGATTTATGGTTTTGATCTAAAAAACATTATATTTATCACAAAATTTCTTTTGATAAATTACATAAATCCCTCTCTATAAATATTTACACTTTTCATCAATGTCCATACCTTCACTTGACCACAACGTTCTATAACTTGGATACCCAGTTAGGTGTCATTCAAGATAAATTTCACACTTCATTTTATCTATTATTAAGAGTATTTTTTATTATCTTTTTTATGTTATGGGATTTTGAAAAATGTTAATTCCAAATGAAACCCCCTTTATTACGGTGGTCATATTTATACTGTAAGAAAATAATTTATTTATGGTGTAGAAAATGCAACACCATAAAATTTTAAAATATTCACATCATATTTGATAAACTGTATGAAACGTAACAAAAAGAATGGAAATAAATATATCATACTGATAATTTAAAATATATTTAGAAATTCATATAAATTAAATCACTTTTTTAGATTTCAATGAATGATGTATTGAGTTACCTTGTGTTTTACACAATAATGATTTTCTTTGATAGCTTGTGTTACATAAAAGATAGATTTTCATCGAATACTGTAAATATTATTTTTTAAAATCTAAATTATCTCTTAGATATAAAATTGTAGGTTATAAATAAATTTAACAACTTATGATAACATATGGATGAATTTATCGGTTACCAAATAATTATAAACGAATATAAGAACCAATTGAATATAAAGAAATGTTTTTATAAAAAACAATTTTAACGCAATGAAGGAATTTTATAATAATAATTAAATTAACTACTATTAGTAGATGATATAAATATGATATATATAATATATATTGTAATGCCCTGACCCTAGTTACCCATAGTCAGTGCATTATTACATAACATTGACATGATCATAAGGAAATCATGTCTCGAAAGGCCGATCTATTTAGTATTATTGGAAAGAAGATTCATACATAAGTACAACTTTACAAGTTGAAAAGAAATACAACACAAATATATTTCATTATAAACATCCATTAAAACCTAGATTATGCCTACTGGTCACTCATAACTAACTTCTTCATATCATTGGAAAATGAAACATAAGAAAGGGGTGAGCTGAAACGCTCAGTAAGGGTATGTAATACAGCAGAAAATGAAATAAATATTAAGCATGTTAAATAATTGTAACGACATGCCTTTACCAATAATAAACATGAAAACTTTTATGGAAAGAATATGAACTGAGTAAATAATTCCATAATTAAACACAATCATGGGTATTCTACTAGTCTAATGACTACATGAACCATTAATATTATTTCCATAATAAGGTAATATATAATTCCGGACATTCTGAAACATTTTGTCAAGCCCTCGACAAAGATGTCAAAAAATGATTAAGGCCTTGGCCAAAACCATAAATCAAATTGGGAAAGGGCCTTAGCCAATTACACATCTAGTTGTCTCATGAGACCTACTGAAGCATCGAGGAGCTATAGCGAGCTTCAACCATCACTTAATAAGTCCAATACATTCCTCATATGAAAAGTTTTAAACATATCATAAACATTCGTATTAAAACTAGCATACGAAATGTCAATACTTTAACCATAAATAATGAATGGTATTAAAATTGAACATCTACAGTCAATCATATCACAAAAACTTCAATTCATTATGTAAGTTTTGTACCATAATAAATCAACTCCAAATAAACTTAAAATCCATCAAAGGATGTTGACATAGATGAAATCAAAACTCTTTTTAGAGAAATATCTCTTTCTATTTTGAAATAATTTAAGAGAATAATAATTATAAAATAAAACATTTACATTGAAAATATTCTAATAAGATTGTAAGGGAATCTTCGATGAGTTTATAATGGTATAAAAATAGCCACACCCGTGGTATAAGTTAAAAAGATACATTCTTACCTTAATTTTGTCGAACAGGTTAAAAAGGACCTTATTTGGAAAATGACGGAAAGATTCCTTTATAAACATATTATAAAAAGTAAAATAAGGTTATAAATTACTTTAACCCATATTCTGTAAAATAGTAAAGATGTTTGGAAATACATTTTTAAGAAACATGGATGTGGATGATAAAGAGGTCCGAGTAGATAAATATGTATAAACTACCTCGGATAATGAAGAGATTGTGAAATAAACCTTTACCTTGAAATTTTCCTGGGATGAGGGTAGGTTAACCTCCTATATAATGGTGAAATAATTGTTATTAAATTATACAAGAATAATATAAATTTATATGATATCATATATGATCTTTGAACATTGCTTTGTTAATGGTATCTTAGTATTATCTTCGTTTCGTGTGTTAACTTAGTCATTTTATTTTATATATTTTGTTACATAAGTCATGTTTGTTATGGATAGGTTGTATCTTATTCATATACAGATGATATCAAGTCCTTAAACATTATAGTTAACCGTCAAATGATAATTATTCTTGAATGGATACGATGAGGAATTAATCTCATCGTGTTCGTGGAGACGACAGTCCACGTATGCATGAGAGACAATATCGTTATTTTGATATTAAAATAATATATAATTGGATGGTATATTTTATATAAAGAATCATTAGCATGTTATATTTATTATTTACATGAATTACACAACATTATTATACCCATCCAAATAATAATGTATTGAATAACAATTACACCATGACGTAGAGACGGTAGGCCGTACGTGCGCACATATGGTGACATGTCATTCAAAGGATGGATTTAATACTGAATATGGTTGTACAATATTTATAATAACATCATAGTATATAGTAGATACTGTATTTGTTATTTTATAATGTAAATAACAACTAAAGAAGAGGTTTATGAAGAAAGGAACTTGAAAGAGTGTGGTGAAAACATTACTTTTTTCTCAGGTTCTTTCTTTTGATTTGATCAAAAGGGGTCCTTAGGTTGGCTTTTTCACTAAAGGAAGGACTCTAGGATTAAGGGAGGATAGTTTAGAGGGTATTTGGGAAGAGGACGGCTGAACCAAAAGGCTTTGACGGTATGAATAATTGTTTAGAAGTGGTTTCCTTTTAAAAGGGGGGGAGGGGCTCTTTAAAAAAAACATAAAGTATTAATTTATAATAATTTCATATTCGGTTTCTAATGACTCCGAAGTTGATCATTAAATTATAAGGTGGGTATGGGTCTAAATCATTTCATCCAATAGATTTTAGACCGGTTTGGGTCACTATATTAACCTTATCATTTATATTTAACTCTTAGTTAAATAGTTTGTCATTTACCTTGTCACTTGGTATTTTTATAATATATGGTTAATAAACCTTCGATATACTTCCAAGAGACCCCCATATAGTCCATTAATAATAAAACTATCCTCATATAAGTCATTTGGACGAACCTTATATTTTTAGGAATTGAATACCAATTAATAATATAATATTTTTTTAAGAACTCATTTATGTCATGTTTTACACTATTTAATAATTGATTTTTTTGATGTCTTAAAAACATTATTAATTCGAAAAAAATTCATTTAACCAATCCTAAAATTTTATATTAATAAATAAAATTCATGGATGGTATCAAAACATTAAAATTATATTTATTTTAATATTTATAACACCAATAATTTGATTCATTCATTAATAAGGAAAAATACTGCATCATTATTATGTCATAAATAAATTTAATTATTCAATTTCTAAAAATTATAAATAAAATACCATTATTTAGTAAATCTTTTTATCTTTTTAATGAATATTTATAGTCTAAACTATAACATATAATACCATATTTAAAATTTATTTTACTAAAAGATATATGCTTATGTAATTTTTGTATTTAATTTAATTTAATTAATATAAAGTGTCATTATCACTTACATGTGGATACATGGGGTCCCAAAATCGACCCAAAGATGCCCATGGTCGGACATCTATCAACCAATATGGTAAGGACACTATTTAGGGTAATTTATTATTATTTTTATAATATTATTTTTTACACTTATTTACCAGATTTACCCTTTAACCATTGTAATTAAAATATTACCGAAGTAATTATTCAAAATGTCTAAACATAAAAGTAACCTATTTACACAATTTCAACATCCGGATTCTAAATATGGAATCCATTTTTCTAAATTCAAAACACAGAAGTGGATCAAATTAATTTAAAATTAATTCCCGCTGTCAAAATAAAAAAAATGTGTTTTAATTAAATAATAACTATCAAAAGATTGACACTTGTTTATGTCCGGTTTAAATGTAAAATTGCATCTAATGACCAAAATTGTATTAAATGGTAAAAATATATTCTAAATAAACTTTAAAACCACTCAAATTAATAATTTATCACTATTAATAATTTTTATTAAAAAAGTTGTTTTTAATTAAAATTTAGTGATTTCTAATATTCATCAAAAATTGAATGTTTTCAGAAAAATACCAAAAATTCACCCTAATCTAATTTCGATATTCTTAATCCAAAAATCATGTCCATTTTGAATGATAAAATGTATAAAATTTCAAAAAGTGGGTATTACTATTCATAATGACTAGTTTGGTTGTTTTTGGTGTGTGTTAGAACTCGAAGTTGTGTACAACACACGCTACTTTATTATTCAAAGAGAAGCATACCATGGAAGCTTGGGGTGTCACATTCTCCCCACCTTCAAAAAATTTCACCCTCAAAATTTCTATAATATTAGTACATAAAAAGACTCAGGTGGTTATTCATCATATGTTCCTCCGGTTCCCACGTTGCCTCTTCCATCTTATGGTTTCTCTATATAACTTTTACCAGATGAGTCGTCCGGTTTCTCAGCACTTGTTCTCTTGTATCAAGAATCCTAACGGGATCCACTAAATAAGAATTATCAGGTTCCAATTCTAATTCCTTCTAAGTGAGTACATGTGTTGGGTCAGGCATGTATTTTCTCAACAGTGATACGTGGAACACATCGTGAACTTTGAGAGAGACTTGGCGGCATTTCCAAATGGTAAGCTACATCCCGTATCTGTTATAGAATTTCAAAAGGTCCGATGTACCTGGGACTCAATTTACCTTTTTTATCAAAACGTATAACTCCCTTCCATGGAGATACCTTCAAGAAAACGTGATCTCCTACCAGAAATTCCAAATCCTTCCTTCGGTTATCAGCATAGCTCTTCTTCCTACTTTGAGCTATTTTGATGTGATTTTGGATTACCTTCCCCTTTTCTATCATTCCTTCAACATGTTCTGGGCCTGCATGTTTTCTTTCACCAATGTCATCCCAACAGGTAGGTGTGCGACATCTCTTTCCGTACAATGCTTCATATGGTGCCATCTGAATACTTAAATGGAAGAAATTGTTATAGGAAAATTCCAAAAGCGGTAAATATTGATCCCAAATACCCTGAATGTCATGTGAGAATGATCTCAACATGTTTTCTAAGGTTTGAATAGTCCGTTCTGATTTTCCTTCTGTTTGACGATGGTAGGCAGTGCTCAAATGAAGTTCAATATCCAAGGCCTTCTGAAGACTCTTCCAGAATCGTGGAGTAAAACGGGGAACACGATGAGAAACAATTGATTGGGGTACTCCATGATGTCTCACGACTTCATTAATATATAGTCTTTCTAGACGTTCAAGTGGTAAATCCTCCCCTATAGCATGAAAATGTTCTGACTTGCTAAGACGATCAACAATTACCCATATTGCATCGTTCCTTCTAAGAGTCTTTGGTAGTCCCATGACAAAGTCCATTGTAATATTATCCCATTTCCACTCAGGTATAGGAAGAGGTTGCAATACTCCTCCCAGTAGTTTCCTTCTAGCTTTCACTTGTTGACAAACCATACATCAATACACAAAATCATCAATCTTTCTCTTCATGTTTCCCCACCAAAAATGTTCCCTCAAATCTTTATACATTTTTGTGCTCCCAGGGTGTATAAAAAAATTTGAACTATGAACATCATCCAAAAACTCTCTTTTTAGATTAGGTATATTGGGATCACAAAGTATCTTCCCAAATTTCAAAATTCCATCTTCATACACAATGTCACTCAATCTCCCATCATTCACAGCTTTAATCATCTTTTGAAACTCTTCATCACCAATCTGAGAACTCTATCTTTTCTAGTAAAGATGGTGTGGAAACTATTGGAAAAAGTATTGAGGTTTCACCTTCCATGGTTATTCCCATATCCATCTTTACTAGATCCATGTATATAAGATCCCTTTCAACTCTCATCTTGTTCAAAAAATTATGATCCTTTCTGATCAAAGCTTCTACCACCATATTTACCTTCCTCGGGTGGTAGTGTATCGTACAATCATAATCCTTTAGTAGTTCAATCCATCTTCTTTTCCTCATGTTGAGATCGTTCTGTGAGAGAATATACTTCAAACTCTAGTGATCAGTATAAATCTCACATTTTTCAGAATAGGGATAGTGTCTCCAAATATTTAAAGCAGAGATTACATCAGCTAACTCAAGATCATAATTAGGATAGTTTTTCTCGTGAATTTTTAGCTATCGTGATGCATAGGCAATAACTCTATCATTATGAAAAAGGACACAACCAAGTCCTTTCTTCGATACATCAATATAAATAACGAACCCATCGTTCCCCGATGATAGAGTCAATATAAGATCATTAAATAATATTCTCTTCAATTCTTCAAAGCATTCTTCACACTCATTTGTCCAAAAAAAATTAACCCCTTTACGTGTGAGCTTAGTTAATGGGTTAGACAATCGGGGAATGTTCTGGACGAAATGATGATAATAACCTGCTAAGCTAATAAAATTGCATACCTCGGTTATAATCATCGGTGCTGTATATTCTTGGATTGCTCTTGTCTTACAAGGATCAAAAGACATTCCATCCTTAGAAACAATATAGCCAAGAAAAGAAATCTCATTAAGCCAGAATTCACACTTTTTAAACTTCCAATATAATTTATGTCTTCTAAGAGTCTTCAGGATAATGCGCAAGTGATTTTCCTGATCCTCATATCTTTTAGAGTATACCAGGATATCATTAATAAATACCACCACAAAATCATCGAGATATTCCTTGAAAACTCTATTTATTAGATCCATGAATACAGAGGGTGCATTAGTCAATCCAAAAGGCATTAATGTAAACTCGTAATGCCCATACCTGGTTCAAAATGTTTTCTTCGGAATGTCTTCATTCTTCACACACAACTGATGGTATCCAGATCGAAGGTCAATCTTTGAAAAGTATTAACCTCTATGTAGTTGATCAAATAAATCATCAATGTGAGGTAGGGGATACTTGTTCTTAATTGTTATTGCATTGATTTCCTTGTAGTTGATACATAACCTCATAGATCCAAATTTCCTCTTAAAAAAAGGACAGGGGCTCCCCATGGAGAAACAATGGGGAAAATAAATCCTTTATTACTCAATTTCTCTAGTTTTTTATTTAGTTCAACTAATTCCATAGTGGCCATTCTATAAGGGGTCTTTGATATAGGCCTTAAACCAAGAATTAAGTTAATGGAAAACTCAATTTCTCGTTCTGGAGGATTTCTAGGTAAATCTTCTGGAAACACATCAACATATTCTCTCACAATAGGTACATCCTCTATTTGAACATTCCTTTCCTCACCCACAGTTATTTCATTCTCTTCATCCCCAATAATTGAATTTAGTTGAGCTACTGGGGGTGGATCTATATAAGAATCAGGTGGTGAATATTCTACACTAAAGATAATGTGTTCTTTATCATCATCATCAAAAAATCATAACCTCCTTCTTCTTACAATAAATTTTCGCATCATGGTCCGAAAGCCAATCCATACTGAGGATTATATCAAATTCAGTCATGGGTATGACGATGAGATCAGTAGATAAAGAACATTTATATTCCCTAATATGAATGGATCCATAGAACATTGTAGCAAGGATAATTCCCTTAAGAGTTTTAACTGACAACTCTCTTGTTAAATAAAATTTGAAATATCTAACTTTCATAGAAAAATGGGAAGATATGAAACAATGCGATGATCCAGAATCAAATATAGCATTTTCTAAACTTGAGGAAACCATTAAATTACCTACCACCCCATCATTTGGGGCTTTAACCTCAGAAGTAGTGATTTTATAAGCATGGACTTGATCCCTTGGCATTTTCTAAGGTAAGTTTCCCTGACGCTTAGGCCATTCATTTGCATAATGTCCCATCTCCCTGCAATTGTAGCATTGAACATTGGTAGCGTCTTTCTTTCCTTTACAATCACCATCTAGATGGATTTTCTATCTACACTTGTAGCATACTCCTTTTACATTTAGATGGGCACCAGGATTCTTCCTTCCACAATTATCACATGGTGGAAATTCAATTCTTCCCTTCTTCCATTTTTCTTTATTTCTTTCCCAGAGTGTTCTGCGGATCTCTTCTTCTCTTGCTTTGATTTAAAGTAAAGAAGACTTAGAGAATTTGTTTTCTATCTTGATAGCACACAAAACAATATCTTCGTATGATGAGAAGTATTATGAGACCAATGCTCGATGAAGAAACAGTTTTAACCCATCTAACAAACGATCAATATTACTTCTTGGGTTACGTGTATAATTTGTAGCATACCTTGCTATCCTTGTAATGTTAGCCTCATACTTTGTGACATTCTCATCCTCCTTTTGTCTCAGACTCAGAAATTTCCGTTCCATATTTTCTCGATGGTCACGAGGAAATTATTTTTCTAAAAATAGATCTTTGAACTCCCTGCATTCCATATTTGATACTTCATCATCTCCCTTTGTGTTTTTGAATCAGTGACAACTATTGATCATCATTTCTAGTGAGGCGGTAAACTGCCATGATAACTTTTTCCCTTTCACTACTCCCCAAGGCATGGAATATTTTCTCTAAAGAATTTATCCATTACACACCTACTAAGGGATTTGTACTCCCATTAAATGTTGGTGGGTTTTTCCTCATGAAGTGATCTAACATTTATCCTCCACGCTGTGGATCAGGGTGATCCATACGGGTAAGCTTATTATTCATAACCTGAGTGAGTTTTCCCGGTATGGTGATTAGATGATCAGAACCAATTTCATCACCAGCTCCACTATAATTATATTGAGAAGGAGGGAAATACCTACATAGAGTGCGTGGATTGATACAGTTTCCATTTCTTCCACGAGGCGTCGTTTCTAAACAATGGAATACAGTATATTATTTTATGAATTGCAATACATAAATCCAAACTAGTAAAACACTTAAGAAAAATTGAACAGTTTATGGATATAATCCATTCTCAAAAAAAATTTCTTTGAGGAAGTATATACTCATAAACCCTTCATAATGGTTTGTAAATAAATTGGTAATTATCCTAAGCATATCCCCTAGGAGTGTCTTATCCAAGAGTGCAGCAAGGGCCGTTGTCTTGCACCAGTTCCCGTTTGAGTCTAGCTTAAAGTGGTGTTTTCAGGTTTTACCCCTAGGTACATCTATGCCAGAGCAACCTCTACCAGCTAATATCAATACAGGGATGTATTGCTCATAAAACTCACAAAATTTCTACAATACCAAAATTCTAAGAAGTTCTTCTATACTAATCCTCAAAGTACATCTAAGGTCTATGTTCTCTAATCAGAGTTTATCTAAATCTAGTTTCCAAGGTATGTACTAAACTTCTCTGATACCAACTGTAACACCCCGACCCAGTTTCCCAGAGTCAGTGCATTATTTCATAACATTGGCATGATCTTAAGAAAATCATTTCTTGAAAGACCGATCATTTTAGTATTACTGGAAACAAGATTCATACCTAAGTTCAGCTTTACTACTTGAAAAGAAATAAAACACAAATATATTTCATTAGAAACTCCAAAACCTCCTAGATTATGATTGTTGGTCACTCATAACTAACTTCTTCATATCCTGGGAAAATGAAACATAAAAAAGGGGTGAGCTCAAATGCTCAGTAAGGGTAAGTAATACAGCAGAAAATGATATAAATATTAAGCTTGGTAAATAATTGAAACCACATGCCTTTACCAACAATAAACATGAATACTTTTATGGAAAGAATATGAGCTGAGTAAATAATTCCACAATAAAACATAATCATGGGTATTATACTAGTCGAATGACCACATTAACCATAAATATTATTTCCATAATGAGGGAATGTATAATGACGGACATTCGAAAACATTTTTTCAAGGCCTCGGACAAGACGTCTAAAAATGATTAACGCCTTGGCCAAAACCATAAATCAAATTGGGAAAGGGCCTCATCCAATTCCATGTCTAGTTGTCTCATGAGACCTAACGATGCATCGAGGATCTATAGCAGGCTCTACCCATCACTTACTAGGTCTAATACATTCCTCATATGAAAAGGTCTAAACATATCATAAACATTCATATTAAAACTTGCTTATGAAATGTCAATACATTAAACTTAAATCGCGAATGGTATAAAATTAGCTCATCCACAGTAAAAAATTTCACAAAACCTTCAATACAATATGGAAGTTTTGTATCATAATAAATCAACTCTAAATAAACTTAAAATCCTTCAAAGGATGTTGACATAGATGAAATCAAAACTCTTTTTAGTGAAATATCTCTTTCAATTTTGAAATAATTTAAGAGTCACATAATTATAAAATAAAAAATTTACATTGAAAATATTCTTATAATCTTGTAAGGGAAGCTTAGAAAAGTTTATAATGGTAGAAAATAGACGCACCTGCCGTATATGTTGAAAATAGACATTCTTACCTTAATTTTGTTGAAAATTTTAAAAAGGACCTTGTTTGGAAAATGACAGAAAGATTCCTTTATAAAAATCATATAAAAATTCAAATAAGGGTATAAATTACTTTAACCCATATTCTATAAAATAGTAAGAATTTTTTGAAATACATTTTTAAGAAACACATATTTGGATGATAAAGAGGTCCAAGTAGATAATTCTGTATAAACAACCTCGTATAATGAAGATATTTGGAAATAAACCCTTACCTTGTACTTATCCTTGGTTGAGGGTAGGTTAACCTCCTGTATAATGGAGAAATAATTTTTATTAAATTATACAATAATCATATAAGTTAATATGAAATCATATATGATCTTTTAACATTTCTTTGTTAATAGTATCTTAGTATTATCGTCGTTTCGGGTGTTAACTTACTCGTTTTATTTTATATGTTTTGTTACATAAGCCGTGTTTTTTATGGATAGGTTGTATATTATTCATATCCAGAATTATATCAAGTCCTTAAACATTATTTTTAACCATCAAATGAAAATTATTCCTTAATGGATACGATGGGGAATGAATCTCATCGTGTTCGTGGAGATGGTAGTCTATACGTACGCACGAGCGACAATATCATTACTTTGATATTAAAATAATAAATATTTGGATAGTATATAATATAAGAATAATAATTATCATGTTATATTTATTATTTAAATGAATTACACTTCATT
Source organism: Viscum album (assembly GCA_963277665.1). NCBI lineage: Eukaryota > Viridiplantae > Streptophyta > Magnoliopsida > Santalales > Viscaceae > Viscum > Viscum album. Next base: position 62,659,099 of record OY728136.1, on the reverse strand, counting down.
ATTATACCCAACCAAATAATAATGTATTGAATACCAATTACACCACGACGTGGAGAGGGTAGGTCGTACGTCCGCACGTATGGTGACATGTCATTCAAAGGGTGGATAGAATACTTAATATGATTGTACCATATTTAAAATAACATCACATTATATATAAGATACTCGATTTATTATTTTATAATGGAAATAACAAAGAAAGAATAGGTTGAAGAAGAAAGGAACTTTAAAGAGGGTTGTGAAAACATTACCTCTTCTTCGGGTTCTTCCTTTTGATTTGATCAAAAGGGATCCGTAGGTCGGCTTTCTGAATAAATGAAGGACTCTAGGATTAAGAGAGGATATTTTATAGGGTATTTTTTCAGATTTTTGCCGAACCCAAAGGCTTCGATGGTATGAAGAATTAGTTAGAAGTGATGTCCTTTTATAAGGGGGAGGAGGGGATCTTTAGGAAAAATGTAAAGTATTAATTTATAATAAATTCATTATAGTTTTATAATGGATACAGTGTTGATTATTAAAAGTATAAGGTGGGTATGGGTATAAAGCCTTTCATTAAATATATTTTAGATAGGTTTGGGTCACTATATTGACCTTATCATTTATATTTAACTCTTAGTTATATAGTTTGACATTTACCATGTCCCTTTGTATTTTTATAATATATGGTTAATAAACATTATATATACTTTTAATAGACTCCCAAGTGGTCCATTAATGATCCAACTATCATAATATAAGTCTTTTGGCATAACCTTAGTTTTTGAGAAAAATAATATCAATAAATTATATAATATTTGTTTTAAGAACTCATTTATGTCAATTTTGACACTATTTAATAATTGATTTTTTTAAAGTAATAACAACTTTATTAATTCGAACCAAATGAATTTAATAAAAACTAACATGTAATATTAATCAATAAAAATCGTGGATGGTATCAAAACATTGAAATTATATTTATTTTAATATTTATAATACCAAATAATTGATTCATTCTTTAACAAGCAAAAATACTGCATCGTTATTGTGTCATAAAAAAATTATTTATTCAATGTCTAAAAATTATAAATAAAATATAATTATGTAGGAATGATTTTTATCTTTATAGTTAATATTTATAGTCTAAAATATAACAAATATATCACTATGTAATTTTTTTTCTTCTAAAATATATATGCTTATGTCATTTTTTCATTTACTTTATGTTAATTAATATAAAGTATCATTATCACATACAAGTAGATCCATGGGGTCCCAAAATCGACCCAAACATACCCCAGGTCGGACATGTATCAACACATAAGTTTAGGACACGTTTTAGGGTAATTTATTATTATTATAATATTATTTTTTTACCCTTATTTACCGGATTTACCCATTAACCATGGTAAATAAAATATTTACCGAAGTAATTATTCAAAATGTCTAAAAATAAAATATAACAAGTTACACAATTAGGACCTCTTGATTCTAAATATGGAATCCATTTTTATAAATTCAAAACACAGAAGTAGCAGAAAATAATTTAAAATTAATTCTCGTTATCATAACAAAAAGTGTGTTTTTAAGAAATAATAACTATCAAAAGATTGACACTTGTTTATGTACGGTTTAAATGTGGAATTACGTCCAATGACCAAAATTGTATTAAATGATAAAAATATATTCTAAATATACTTTAAACCACTCAAATTAATAATTTATCACTATTAATTATTTTGATTTAAAAAGATGTTTTTAATTAAAATTTAGTGATTTTCACTATTCATCAAAAAATTGAATGTTTTCAGAAAAATTCCAAAATTTCACCCTAAGCTAATTTCAATATTCCAAATCCAAAAATTAATTCCATTTTGAAATATAAAATGTATAAAATTTTAAAAAGTGGGTATTAATATTCATAACGATTAGTTTGATTGATTGTGGTGTGTGTTAGAACTCGAAGTTGCATATAACACACGCTACTCTATTATTCAAAGAGAAGCATACCATGGAAGATTGGGGTGTTACATATATTCAGTAATATTTTATGGCATCCATCCCATAGATTTTGTAGGAATACAGTAAGAGCGTATCCAATTTTACACATAAAAAGTTGTATTTTAAAAAAGGTTGTTTTTCTACCTTTTAACGATGCACTATTTTTTTAAAATAAATTATGAAACATTAATAAATTTAATTTCAAAAAATAAAATACCTTTTTAAAATAATAATTTTTAAATTATCTTAGGGTGAATTTTTATTATTTTTCCTAGAATATTGATTTTTTTATAAATAGTGAGAAGTACAAAATTTTAAATGAAAATAGAATTTCCATCTAAAATTTAAATTAAATAAATTTTGAATATATTAATCTAATTTATTTAATTTTAATATTTTTTATTTTAAATTTAGTTTTAAAAACTTTTAAAATTTTAAACATTTTCACTTTAAAGCCCCTCTTTTTCATTCTAGGTAGACAATTTATATTAAATTAATTTTTTCTACTTATGTTAATTGAATTTCAAAAATGCATTCCAAATTTTTAATAATAAAAAATCATAATTTCTAATAATATCAAAATAATATTTGACCGAGGTGATTAGTGAAAACAATGAAAATTAATTACAGTGATTAAGGTAACAAGGTTTTTATTTTGTGGTTACACAATGAATATAATGTGTAAGAATGACCCAAAACTTGTCCCAAACCCATCTTCTATAAATATTCCATATTTATACATTCTATTATAGAATATGGTTTATTATTGTTTCCTATAAATTTGTAAAGATGTGGGTAAACCAAACATATTTTAAATAATTCCAATTGTTTCCACTTGTTCACTTTTTTAAGGCCTCTCCGTCTCATATCCAGTTAAAAACATAAAAATATTTAGTTTCAGATAATACCGGAAAATATCATGTAAACAAATCCCTATACACTTCCTAGAATTATAATCTTGGGTGAAAATCTAGTATAGTATGGACATAGTGAAAACCTAAGGATGATACTCAAAGAATATGTAATGTTATTCTTAATGCATTTTTATTTCATTTTCTTATCCATGTCCTTCAATTTTTATTACACCATGCATATATAAGATCATCAATGACTTGCATGTAGTAAAATGTTGTTATGTTTTTGTTATTACCTATAACTTCACACACTTTAGAAAAATGGTTTATAAAATAATTATTCATGTGTACAAAGGACTACGACCTTGTGAACGGATGTTGTTCGATTTTTTATTACCACATTTCAGGGTTTGGAATATTTATGGATGTATAGTTTCTATATGATATATATTATTTTTATGGTTTTTATGCTTTTGTGATTATTATATCAAGAACACCTTCATGCTTGTTATTTTTTTAGAATAAGATATTGTCGCTCATCTGTATGGTGGACTATCTCCTCATGAAGTGATGTGATTCATTCATGATTAATATGGAATGTATTAGTGATAATTTTAATAATATATGATATATATGGAATATTAATGATACTATAATTACAATATATAAATAATTTTATTTTCTTCTTGTCAATATAAAAATAAAATGGAAACAATGTTCATGTGTATGTATGGCCTACCGTCCCTATGAATAGTGTATTTCATTTCTTATAACCATATATTATTGATTATTATAAATAAATTATTATTGATAATATTCAGTAACACGACAATAAATTACAATATTTTAATTTTATAATAATTTCTGTATTTGATTCTTTATATGACACACAATGTCAAGCACACTCAATAAGAAAACATTAAGTTAGCTTGTGTTATATCCAAGACTGAGTTTTGCAACCTTTTAATGGCATAAAAATATTTTCATCATATCCAATCTTAGTTCTTTTTTTATGTTAGTGGTGTTTCATTACATGAAGGTGACCTATATAATAAGTTATGTACGGGAAAATACAAATAAGGAACCTTCCATACCTTTAACATTTTTTAATTTGTTGATATGTGGAAAAACCTATTATTTTTAGTTATACATATCATATTGAAATATAAATGAGTTATTATTTCCATATTAATTTATCATTAATTTTTTCAAATGAATTAGTTTCTTAAAATTCTATAGAATCACCAATTCGGGGGTTATTTAGATAATAATTAAATAAATTAAATGATACTAAAAAATTTGAAAGTGAATAAAATTAGATAAATTATGTTTCCTTTTTATTTTCTCAGATTAATTAGTAAATTTAAATATATATTAAATAAATATATTTTAATTCCATCATTTTCTTGATATTTTAAAATATAAATAAATTAAAAAAATGTTAAATTTTTCATTAATGAAATTTTAAAATAACAAATAATTTATTAAAGGGTTTAAAATCCCAAAAAATTGTATCTAATTAAAATTTATTTTTAAATGATAAAACATATAAAATATATTATATTAATGTAGCTATTTATCTTCAATAATAAACATACTGACTCTTGAATAGTGAAAACATTGTTAGCATGGTTTGGGTTAAAGTATTGTTTTTTAACATTACATGAGATTCTGTTAAAATTAATTTCTAACTCATATGGAATTTTTATTTTATAACATGGATATAATATATAGAATTTAGTGAGTCTATATTTTCTAAAAAAATATTACTTTGATTTAATATTTAAGGTAAAATTACTTAAGATATAATAAAAGTTACTGTAATAAGAACAAAATGGTAAAAGTGATTACACCGAGATGTTAAGGAAAAATATTATAAAAAATAACTTAATTTTTTGAGGTGGAGGTTTTTATATAAAATAAATTCACATTACTCCATTTCAGGTAAATTTTTTTCACTCATGAGGTATGTTATACCACCCAAGAGTTTTTACCTTTTTATATTTACCAGAATGCCACTCCCCCTCTATTATAAAAAGGATTTCAATCCCCCTAACTTCTTCACACCCCAAAATACATTTGTATCATCCAAAATATACCCATAATAAATATCATAATTTTTCACTCAACTTAGAATCCTCACTTTGGGTATAAAGATGTCGAAGGATGTCATTTGGTGAAAACCAAAATGAGTTACCCAAAAAAGAGGTAACAATATTAAATTATCAATTTTGATTTATTTTTTTATAATATCAGTATATTCATCTTAATTCATAATTATCTTATAACATAATTATACTAAAAAATTGATATTTCTTTTGTCAATGGTTTGACTTACACCTAGACACACATCCATAAACTGGATAATGAATTTACCTTTCTTCCTGATTTCAATTTTTTGTAAATATGATAACATCGCTTGTTGACATGTGGACTATAGCCTCCTCAATGCAATGTGACACATTCACACATTTTAGGGAACGTATTAAAGATGGGTTTAATTAAAAAACTATTAAATACATGAAATATTTATTATATTTTTGACACAATTATTTTTATGTAACTATAATATTTCTTTTTCATTGTTACCTTTTTTCACACACAAGAAAACTAATAACTCCATTCATGAACATGTGGACACAACCTCCTCGATGTGATGTGATTCCCCTCACATCACCAGAATTATATGCATAAGTATATATGATTATGTAACATGGTATATAATATATAATTATCATTTTGTAAATATAAAATGTTTCTTACCTTCATTTCATTTTGATCACTAAAAATGGAATCATTACTCATGCCCACGTACGACCTTTAATCTCTACGATTATAACATTGGTTTATTATTCATAACCATCTATAATGATTGAATTTAAAAATATAATTATTGTATAACTATGAAAATTATTTCATAGTTATTATTATTATATATATTTTTATATAATGACCCCTTTGACCATAGTAGACCTAACAAATTTGTTTTAACACATGAACTGAATATTGTAAAAACACCTGAAGAAAAAATAATGTTTTAGGTATTTGTAAAATTTAAAATAAATAAAGTGAAATTAATAATATATTTTAAATAATATTCTAAATAAAATAAATAATTAACATTTGTTTATTATAAAAGAATATAAAGACACACATTACAAGTCACACTCAAGGTAAGGGATTCTTGTATCTCATTTTCTTCTGTGTGGAATACACCATTTTCACAACATATTTCACATGAGTGGTGTATATTCTAAAAATATGTAATTTAATACCATTATTCTCTCATATTTCGTCGTATTATAACTTCCAATCTGATAAAACTAATCCAATGGTTTTGATTTGAAAATTTAGAAGTGGTAAATTTTATCTTTGAAATCTCAATTTCTTTTGTGATTATTAACTTTCTCTTGAACGAATATCTTTATTGTAATCCTTTTTCATTTAAAATTTTGTTTCTTTTAACATACATTTAATTATATTATGTATATTTTTATTTCCTAAAATATGTACCATTTTTACATACGGTTCTATCTTTTAATATTATGTTATTTATTAGGAAAATATTGATAAATATGTATCCATTACTCAGTACAGAAAATTGATAAGCCACATTATATACAATTTAAGTTGATTTTTAAATATATAAGGAATTTTTTGACATAAATTATTTGGTTTGGGGACTGGTTAATAAAATACTCATGATTCATTTATGGTCTCAAGGGGAGAAATTAGTTGGGGACAAACACTTCATGTTTGTTTCCTAGCAGTTTTAAATTTTGAAGAGGATAGATCTTGACACAAATAAGATGGGTTTCTACCCACAAACGTAAACCGTCTTGAGAATAGATCTTCATAGAATATATATTGAGGATAGATAATTATAGTTACAACTTCAACCAATATGTTGTTATTCATTATTATTATTCCATGTAATTATTTGATTAGTATGAATATCTACGGTTAAGTTTTAAGCGCATGTGATTATTTTTATCGAAATATTTAATCATATTTTATTCTTTACATATTGATGATTCATTATTAATCCCTGATATATTCTGATGTAATTACCCCATACTAATAATTTTAGCTCTAACTTATTTTTTTTCCTTTTTCCTAGCATATAAGGATTATTTATTATAATGAGTTTCAATGATGTTGAGAAATATATTTTATTATTTTATTCCTAATGTATAATGGGTTGCATATATTTAATATATATTTCAAAAGTTTATAAACTAATCTACACTTTGATATTTTATTCCCTATAATCACACCTAAATAAAAAATTAAGGCAACGACTTTAGACTTTTGGGTTTGTACAATAGGGTTGGAATGCAAGGAATATTTATAGAAACCATAGAAACTATGTTTAGAAAAATAGAAAATAGATAAAATACCCCTATGAAAGAATTTGAGGATAATTTTTAATGGATATTACAAGGAACAAATCTTTTTTATAGAGAGATTAGATACCCATAAGTGTTTCTATTTATCATATTTATTTCATTATTTTTCATATTGTGAATGATAGAATCTAATCTTGTCTATATTTTCATTTTGAAATGATTCATTGTATAAGGAACACAAACTTCACTAATTCACATAATCCAAAGAGTATGAATGATCACTTATTTTATAGTCTTAATATGCTATTTCGAAGGGAAATAATCAATAAATATTCTCATAATATCTGTATATGGTATAATGTTAAAATGGGACAAAGTAAAAATTATCTAATTATTACGAATTTAGTGGGAAGCATGAGAACAAGAGGACAAATAGGGAATGGTTAGATAAAGGAATAAAGGAAAGAAGTATTTACCTTCATCTAATAATTGATGAAATCATCAACCTGGTACATTTTTAAAAGGAATAAGAGTTTTCTATAAGTGTGGAGAATATGGCTATCATTATTGTTATTACAAGGATTACAAAAAGATTTCCAATGTACAATGCATCAACTACATGGATATGGGATAGTACATAAATCAATGTCTCATGAGTCAAAGGAATATACCCTAAACGAGGATAATGGATCATGGTTAAGATTTTCATAATATAATATTTGAAAAATATTTATTAATATACATGTATTTTTATTTTTGAATAATTTAATGTTATTATAAAACTAGTCATGATAACTATAAAACATATAAGAATTTTACCTCAGTTTTATTTTTTTGAAAATTAGATATTATATATTGAAAGGCACCAAGAAAATGGAGTCAGTATAAAGTTAAATGTTTTTTAAAAACACATGGTTGAGGGAAATATATCTCTTAATAAGTTCTTCTTTTTGATTAAACAATAAAAGAATAAATAAATGATTGATATAGATTAAGTTAATTGGAGACTACTAACTACCTTAAAAATGATTCTAATGTTTTAGATAACAATACAAGGAAGGATAACAGGGTTAGACATTTATAAAAGGGTTTATGGTGAACATTGGACAAGGTTTTAGAGATTGGTGTATTAATTCACACATTGATGCAACTTTTTTCTCTTAGATGAAGCAGAAATAGTTCACGGAACATCCAAAGTATATGATTGTGCTTATGAAATATAAATGTATCAATTAATTATATTTCCTATGATATTAATATATTGGATGATCTCTTAATATCTAGGGAAAATCATCATGAAACAAAAATGATGTCCTATTATCATTATCTATGATGATATCAATAACATTTATTCACAGCACTAGTTTACTAATTTATGGTTAATAACTTTTTCATTAATATGTTCTCTATTACTCTCCATCAAAACATGATAGTTATATTTCTCCCCGGGTCCTTATTGTCAAAAATGTTTTATTATTTTAAAGCCATGTTTTTTTGTGACCATCTCAATGCCCATTCCTTATTATTAAGAATATTTTTATTAACCCTATATATGATGTGGGTATTTCACCGATACTATTTTCAAATATCAAACCGTTGATTACCAAGAACAAGATTAAATTACTAGGATATAATTTTATAAGGGGGAGAATGTAACCCCATAAGAATTATAATGTTTTAAGTTTAGAATAAAATTAATTTTTCATATTGATTTAATTATATGAAACACAATTTAAATATTAATCTACACACAACACAAAATTAAATTGAGATACACGCAATAATGATTTTTCAAACCATTTAACGACACACCTATTTTTAACCTAAATTTTGACAATTTAATAAATTTCAGTTGTCAAAATAAACTTTATTTTTTGAATGTGGAAAGTAAAAATTATCTTAGGATGAATATTTTTAATTTTTTTGGAAGCTTCATTTTTTATGAATAGTGAAAAATACTATATTTTTATTCAAAACTGTATTTTAGATTAAATATTTTTTAAAGATTAAATTATATTTTAAATTTTTAAAAAAGTCACAATATATAAACTATATATATATTAATATAATTTATTTTATTGTAATAAATTTTATATTTATTGTTGATAAAAATTAAATTCAATTTTTGAACATTTCACATTAAAAACCTGATTTCTCGCCACGTCCATAGGATTAGCTTCAGATTTGATTTTTCACCAATATGAATAGAATTCTTAAAAATCGACTTTCATTTTTATAATCTATATAAATGTTATAATATAATAGCATCAATTAAATTATTGACAAAAAATATTATAGAATGTAATTAATATTAATTAAATTGATTAAGGGAAAATTTTCTTTACAAAGTTGTCACACAATAAATTTATGAGGATAATGACCTACGAACATTTATAAAATACATTAGATGAAAATATTTAAAATTTATCCCCTATTATTTTGGGTTTTATGAGTTAGTATGATAGTATTCTAGGAAAGTGACCTATATAAAAAGTTATATAAGTAAAAAAGATATATAAGGAACCTTCCTAACCTTTTACATTTTATAATTCCTTGATATATAATAAAATATCATATTTTTAGTTATATATATAATTTTGAAATTTAAAAGATATATTCTTATCATGTAAATTTATTATTATTTTTTTGAAATAAATTAGTTGTTTCAAATTCTTCAGTAATATCAACGCAGGGATTATTATTTAATAATTAAGTAAAATATACAATAATAAAAATATTAAAATTGAATAAAATAAAATGAATTATTATTTTCACTTATATATGTTTATTTTTAGATCATGTTTATTATATTTTAACTTAATATATTTTAATTCCATAATTCCCTTTATATTTTAATATTTAAATTAAGTAAATAATGTTAAAATTCACATTAATGTTATTTTATAATAAATTATATTTTATTAAAATATTTAAAATTTATAAAAATATTCTATTCTTCCAATTGATTTATAAATGTTAAAAATTTAAAATATGTTTTATTTATAAACAAAATTATCTTTTAAAATGAACATAGTGACCCCTAAATAGTGAAAACATTGGCTTCATGATTTAGGTTAAAGTATTGTTTTTTCATGTTACATGTGATTTTGTTAAAATTAATTTTCAAAACACATTCGTTTTTTACTTCTAAAAATATATTTAATATTTATAATTCATGTGGTATATATTTTTATAATAAATATTACTTTAATTTATTCTTCATTGTTAAATTAATTGGTTTAGAAAAGAAGTTACCTTAATAACAAACAAAATGTTAAAATTGGGGAAACAAAAAAGTGAAATATAGAAATTAATAAAACTAGTTCTTTGATCAGGAAAATGCATGGAACTATTAAATTTTCTTTCAAATCATATGTGTTTTCATAATTCAAAAAAACATTGTTATGTTACTGAACACAATATAAATTTTAGAATAAAATGATCATAAATATTAGATATTATTAGAACATAAGTGGAGAAATATTAAGAGATCATCAAAATAGTAGAAAACAAAAAGTATAAATCTAAAGGAATAGAAATCTATTTTGAGGATAGAGAAGTAAATTACATGAATGACCATATATTTTAAGACACATTCACAAAAAAATTATTTTTTACTGTGAAATAATAAGTGTCAATCACTAAAAGATAAGACAGTGGTTTTAATAATCAATATGAGAAAAGATAAAATGAGAAATTTTAAGATATAGTAAAAATTTGATCAATAATTCCCTAAAAATATTGATTTTTCTATTTTTTATAATTCATTGAATATCGGTTCATGTTGTACAATGATCTATTGATTGTGTCACCTTTAACTTAATATTTATCTTCAAAATATTCTACCACATTTTTTTGCAAACACAATAATGTTTAAAAATAAAAAAAATGAACATTGAAATATGAAAATTTGAAATTTGAATGTTAACATAAAAGAGATAATTTAAAGCTAGTAGAATAAAAAAATGTTCGATAACATAATGATGTATTTCACAAAAATCTATGTTTCTTAAAAGAAGTAAATATGATATTATGTTAGGTTATTATAATATTTATTTTTTATTTATTTATATATATATATATAACAAAAATTTAATTACTTTTATTGAGTATAATTTTTTTCGTAACATATAATTTTTTAAAAGAATGTTTAAGTTCCAGTAAATAAATAAATTTATCAGTAATCTTCTTATAATGAAAAAATCCAACCCACCCAGTTAAGCACTATTAATGTATTTGAATTTAAAAAAATGAAAACATATAAAGGATATTATAAATATTTTAAAATAATAAATATAAATTATATATAATTATATTTTATCGTCTATATTGTTTTATTAATCTTGCAAACTGCACAATTCGTTCCAAATGTTATGTCTAAATATAATTCAAAAAATTCCAAATGTTATAATATATTTATATACTAAAACAATATAAAGATAATTAACATCAGAATAAATGATTATATCGAACTTCGTTTCATAAATGATTCATTTTAAATGTTTAAGTGTAAAAAATAATTCAAGAACATATAGATAACCAATCCTATATCATATACAACATGGAGAAATCAACATGTGGCTCCAATTAATGGAACCAAGAAATCCATTAGGCTATTGCTGATGGGATAGAAGAGCATATGATAAGAGAATCATGTGCAACCTCCAAAGGATACACATCTTAGAACTCAAAAACCATAGGATCATGCATTATACTTTTAACACCACTTGTCGAGAACCGGATCACCCATAACATAACAGCCATAATAACAGCTACATCTTCAATTCCCACCCAATCCCCACCATCACACAATGTATACACCCTTGTTATTTTTTACTGTGTCAAAAACTACCTTCACTAGAGAACCCATCAATAACCCCTAACTCACAGTTCCAAGAGAAGCATAACAGAAACCCAAAAAAATTGCAAAGGGGGCCAAATTTTTTGGGTTCATGGTACGGGACCTGATTTCTTGGTTTGATAGTAGTATATCCTAAGCACTAGATTAGCCAAATATCTTATCATGGTTTGAATAAAAATATAAAAAACCATTATTTTTTCTAACTTTTTATTGTATGTGATGAGTTTTGTAATCAATTTTTAGTAACTGAGCCTAATTCCATCAGAAGGTGCAGAAATATGTATATACTCATTGTTTCTATGAGATGGTAGTCAGTAATTATATTAAAAATTCATTATTTTTCTGTAATGACATTAAAATATTAAATCATTTAAAATAATGATGAATGGATGAAATATTTGTATACAGTACATACCTATACAGAACAAAATAATCATGTACTTGTTTTAACCTTATAAATCCATAGATAGCAAACAAGATTCTAGAAAATCAAGGATTCATTAACATTGCACCATGAAATTCATGAAAATACAACTGAACATAACCAACTTTGAATTTATGGATAGAAAAAATGGCTCACTAATGAATTATGCAGAAGTAGTAATAGATGGCTTTGAAACCACAGAAAGCTTGGATCTTCTCTTGGCGATGCTCTCACTCCGGCGATATCATTGTTCCTTGAGCCTTGATGAAAGAAGATTTTGGTGCTCAGATACCTCTGATATGGTCATGGAAACTGTCTTCTTCTTCTCCACAATCCTTTGACGCTTCTTATAAAGAGTCAAGACGGTCACCAGCCTCTGAATTTTGAGAGATTTGCTGCATTTTTTCCTATTTTAGAAACTAAGTATCGACGGTATGTGACATACTTCTGCACATCATAATTCTATTTTTTATAGTACTATTATAATAATATAAATAATTATGTTATAATAGAATTATTATATTTTATTCTATTATCAAAAAGCTACAAAACAACTTTCCTTATATTTCAAAATAAGTAGTTTGATTTTTTGGGTCTGTCGTTTAGAGAATGAAAAAAATATTTATGATTCACAAATCACAATGGTGTTTTTTCTAATTATCTATGGAGTTTATTACATTCATTAATACCTAACTAAGTAATTTATTATGCACAAATTACATGGCTTTCATTAATTTACCGTAAATAGTATTGCTATACAAAAATCTAGACACTATTGTAGAAATATATCAATACACTACTATGAATTAATGAATATATGTTTAGAAAACTAATCAAATAATGTATCATGTAATAGTACTCAATAAATTACCTGGTAATGTGAACCATCATCCATTTCATTAACTTTTGTTTAATGATGAATCACACATCCCATGAAATGTATGGTAGAGCCTAGAAAAATGACCTACATTGGAACATGTTAAAATGAAATAGGTATGGTGAACACATCAATGAAAAATGAAATGTATGAATATATTCCAAAATGAATCAATTTGATTGAATCAGTTTATGAATGGTTAGGCTCTAATCGCTAAACTGATATGTAAAACACATAATATGATTCTATTTTAAGAAATTTGTAAAACCAATGCATATGGGTGGCTGGTTTTCAAGAATTGACATGGCTAATACATTATCTAAAATGTGATTCATGTATATGAACTTATACACTATAGAATATTTGTATTTTTCATGTACAAAATAAATATTGAAATAAAATATGGGTAAACTGGAAAGTGTTTAGTGGATACGAAATACATATACCAAACTAAAAACTGTAAAATAACATTGGAATTATAGGTGGGTAAACTCGAATGTATGAAACTATGCATAACAAAAAATAATCACTATTTTTTTTAATACAAAAAAATTATTTTATAGTTTTAAAAAATGTATTTATCTTGGTTGAAATATATAGTAAAACATATAAAACACATAGCATGAATATTTTTCAGTGATATAAATCAAGATGACATAGAATGGCGCACTGTAGTAGCTCCGATACATAGCCCTTTTGTCCCAGGATTATCTCTCTTCATTTTAACTTTCACCACCGGAAATCTCCAAAACAAAGGGGTGTTGTACATTAAAATGAAAAGTGATTAGAAATAAGAATATAAAAAATTATTTTTTGTTACCCAAAGAGCAACATGGTTTGTTATGGTTGATCAAATAATATAGTAAATAAGAATGTAAAAAAAGTAATGTAGAAATGAGTATTATACATTGAAATGAAAAGTGATCAGAAATAATGGATAATGTGTTTGATGGTAAATAGTAAAACATTAATGTATTCCAGGCATACATGTGAACAGTATTGAAAAATGGACTCTACTCAAATGGATAAAGTTTGATACACTGTATTGAATTGTATTATATTAATATGGATTCTTCTAAAATGAATTATAATGACAATGGATTCTACTCAAATGGAATGTATGCATTGTTTTCATGCATATCCATTATTTTGAGACATATTATGCATTCGTAAACACTGATATTTAATTGGAATAAATTTGATTATAATTGGAGAAAAATTACTAACTAAATTTACGGAATGAAGCATAAATTTTTTGAAATGATTTATGAGCAGTAATTGATGTAAAAAATTGATTAAAATGAAATGTAGGGAATCGAAAATTATATTAATATCTATTTGTTTTAGAGGGTGCTTATCAGGGTTCCTATCTGGTTTTCTGTTAGTTTCTACCAAATTAATTGTTCAAGTTAAATTTCAAGATGCATGTGTTTGTTGGAATAGTCATAGGATAAAATTTTTGAATTCAACACATATAGCAGAACATACCAAAAAAGTTAGTCCAACATATCTCTAAATATGTGAAAATCATATCACATTTTCAACAAGTGAAGAAACATTTTTACACATTTCTCCAATGCTCAACATTTTCATGAAGAAAACCCGTCATGGGTGTTAATTTCTGACCCATAAGTAACACTTGCCTTAACTACCACCCCATATTTAGTAAATACTTTTCAAATAAGAGAAAATTTAACATATGAAAGCATATATATATTGTGAGGAAAATAAAATACACATAGATAGTGTTCTATTTGTTAGGTGACATTTGGAGTAGAGTAGGGAAAACCCTAGCGTTTCAAAAAACCATTTAACCATGTATACTGAAAATTCATAGATAAGCTAATAAAAATCCAAATAAGTTTCTTAAATGACCAACACAAATAAGTATACAATAACATTAAAAAATTGAAAAAAAAATAATGCACAAAGAAAATATATTAGAGAAAAAGTTCATGAATTGACCATTATATATTGTGAAACTAACCTTGAATGTTCTAATATAGGTTCTAAAACTGATCCTCTGACATTTCATCCAAACAGGGAAACCCCACTACTTTGAAATGAAATATAAAAACAATCATAGTTTTTGAATTCAAACACATTAATATATTATACATAATAAAAACCTTAATAATTACCCAAAATTCCATTAGGGAGAGACAGAAGTCCCAATTTTGAGAAGATTGTCTAGGCCTGATTGCTTCTCCAGCTTGACGAATCTGAAAAAATAATATCTCCGTTAGAAATATCACCAAATGAAAAGAAAATAGACAACAACTGAAACAAATATACATATCAAAACGTACATGAGTCACTGATTTCTTGGAAGACGCAACAGAATAATGTATCAAACAAATATTTATCCCAAATAAAAAAACAATAAATAAAACATTATGCAAATAAAAATAGAAATTATAGTTAGATTCAATTACCATGAATCATTGAAACCATTATATTGTAAAGCATGAGATGATGATAAAGATACCTTAATAAAATTAGACATGTAAATTCATTCAACACTATTTCAATAATCATTCAATGTAGAATAAATTTAGAGATCGAGAATAATATTTCATTTGGTATAACATGCATCGAATAATCAATTAGTGAATAAATACCAATTAACAGAATGATAGAATGTCCCTTGTATAGAAATGAATACAAGATATCAGAAATATGGTTACAAAAATTGAAATAGATTATACACATATTAGAGGACTTGTGAAAGGGGTTAAAGAAATACAGATGAATTAGACAATGAAAATAGATTAAAAATAAGTGTTATAGAACATTGCATAAAAAGAATTATACAGGATAATGTAAATGATAACTTATTCAGATAAGATTTCAGCACTCTGTTAACATGTCAGTGTACTCACGTCATATTTCATACCTTAACCATTCCAGTTTTTTTATCACACATTAGCTACTGAATGTCTTTTGAATCATCCATTTCAAAATAATCTAAAAATGGAATGATATTATTGAGAATAATGAAAAAATATTTCCCAAAGGTATCAAGGGAAATAAATCCTCTCCCACATAAATATATTGAAAACACATCATGGGTAAAGATAATTTAGTATAAAATAACTAAAGAGAAAATAATGTACAGTTTTTAGTTTTTAGTAGATAATATCAAATGCAGATGAATTTATGAATCACTAGAGGGAAAACAAAGGATAGTGGTTGTTGAATGCATCAATGGACTAAGGTATATCTCCAATGAAGCTATCGTAAACAGATCTGGGAAAAAATGAAGTAGAAGGGTCAAAATTTCTAAAAGATTGGGAGAATAGACCTATAGCGGAGATATAGATTTGTAGGATTTCTGAATATGTTGTTGGTGATGTTTAAGGGGTTCTTTAAGAGGTTGTCTCCAGATATCTATGGTGGTTGAAAGTAGAGAAGATATTGGAACAGAGTAGGTATTTAGCAGTAAATCGAAGGGGCTAGTAGATGGGGGAGGTGAAGATGAATGGAGATATGGAGCCAAGGTTTTCTGAAGGAGTTCCAGATTCAAGGTTATGGATTGCTATGAACAAAGATAGAGATGACAAGATACTTAGTGTTGGAGGCACAGGATGAGAAAGACATAGTGATTATGATTTGCTGAGTGTTGGAGATGCAGGCAGAGGTGGAGATGATGATCTTGGAGTGTTAGAGATAGGTAACCTAAGGAAAGTGTACGAAGACTGAGATCTATAGGTGGTAGCAGAGATGGCGAATGGAGGTAGATTTATGGGAGTTAGTCGAAAACCCTGGGGATGCAGGAATGAAAATAGAGGGTGTGAGGGGATGTGAATGGAGTAACGAAGGGGAGAGAAATATATAAGAGTGTCATGGAATATTGTGGTGGTGAAACGTTAGTGGGAGAAATGCCTTCTTTCGTATATATATATAGAATATATATCAATGAAAATATTTTTCTATGATGGAGGTTTTTAAAGAACCTAATTTCACTTGAACATAATATTTTTATATTTTCTGGGACATGAGGCATACGAGTCCTCCCAATAGTGTTTACTGATTTATATTTTTGAGAATGCTACTACCCCTTCACTACAAAAGGGACTTCAATCCCCCCTCATATTCACAAATCAAAAGAAATTTTCCCAGCCTTAATATACACAAATAAGCTCAAATAATCACTCCCCTAAACCAAGAATCCCAATTTTGGGATTAAATAAATCCAAGGATGCCCCTACGTGAAAATAAGTGTTACCCAAAAATGAGGTAACATTCTTCAATGATCACTTTATTTAATTTCTTTCTCAACCCATTCAATTATTCTTATTATATTATTATATAATAACATCAATATCCTAAATTTATTTAGGTATTTTATATCTAGTTTTCTACCTATACCTACACACACATCTATCAAATGGCTACCAAATTTTCTATCTGTGTGTATAAAAGACTACCACCTAAGGAAACTATGCCATTCATTTTTTTCTTTAACACCTCTCATGGATGGGAATTATCATGGAAACACCATTATCATATTCTATATATGATATTTATTATTTATTCTTACTTTTGGATTCATTATATAATTAATACCTTTTTATTTACATTTTTGGTCAATATGATAACCTTATTTATGGACGTGTTGACTACCACCTCATCAAAATGATGTGATACAATCACACACTACATGGAATGTATTAAGGATTGGTTTAATTTATAATATGTGAAATAGATGAAATATATATGATATTAATGACATAATTACCATTCTATAAATATAATATATCTCTTTTTATTACCCTTTTTCACACACAAAAATGAGATAACATCGTTCGTGGAGGTGTGGACTATCGCCTCCTTAAAGTCATGTGATTTCTTTTTCATGACCAGAGTATATAAGATAAATTAACATGGTATTTATTATATGATGTTAATTATAGAAATTTAAAATTTTACATACCTTCTTACCACAATGATCATCAAAAATTGGGAATGTTACTCGAGCCTATGTACGACGTACTGCCTCCATGAGTGTAACCTTCGCTCATTCATCACAACCATATTTCATGGTTGGTTTTGAAAGTAGAATTGATTTATAAATATGATAATTATGTCATTATTATTATTTTATATAATTTTATATAATTTCCAATTTTACCATATTTGGCTTACGAATGTCTTTTTTAACACATGAACCGAATTTTAAAAAAACACCCGACATAAATATAATTGTTTCTGTAGTTTTATAGAAAATTGTAATAAGTGAATTGAGAGTAATAATAATGATGAAATTGGTTCTCATTAAAGTAAATAATTAATGTATTTTTATAATTAATGAAGATAAAGACACACATGACATGTTTTAATCAATGCAAGGGATTCTTGTCTCAATTTTTCTTATGTGAGTCAAATACCATTTTTACCACTTATTTCATTTCTATAGTGTATATTATGACTATTTATTAATTAATATCATTAATAAATCAGTTTTAATGGTATTGAAATTTTAAATTTTAATTATCTTATCTACGAGTTCTGATTTTGGAATTTTTAATTAGTAAAAGTTAGATTAGAAATCTCACATTCTTTTTGTGAATTTTACTTTCTGTTGAAACAAACACTTTTTATAGAAATTTTTTTTTTAAAATTATACTTATTTTAATATCCATAATCATGTACGATAAAAATGATTATTTAATAGACCATATAAATTTTTTATATATAATATAAACTTTAAATGATATATAATTTATTTTGGATATTTTGATAAATATATATCTTTTACTCAATACAAATATTTGACAAGGAACATTTTCTTTGATTTAAATTTACATTTCAGTAAATGTGGAATTTTCTAGAACTCAATTATATGGTTATGGGACTGGTTAATTCAATCCTCTTGAGGCACTGTTAGTATCATCATATGAAATCAGTTGGCAAAAAACCCTTTACATTTATTTCCAATAAGTTTTTAATTGTCATAAAGATACATATTTAAAGACAATAATTGGTTTCTACCCACAAAATTACACTATCTTGGGGATATATATTTACTATACCTATCTTGAATATATATCTTTATATTGAATATTTCCAACATTTATCATTTGATAATAATTATTATTCAATGTGATTATTTTATTAGTTATAATGTTCATTGTAAATTTTTAAGCTCAAGTGATTATTAAATTTGAATTATGTTATAATCTTTTATTATATCCATACTGTTTATTATTTATTAATTCATGATAGTTTCTATGATAGATTAACCTTACTAAAAATTTGATCTCATCCTTATTTTTTCCATTCCCGATGTTATTAAGATGATTTCTTTGGATGATTTTCAAGGATAATTAGCTTTTTATTTTTTATTTTTTTTATGTTTTTTATTCCTTATTTAAAATGGGTTCAATTTATGTATTCTATTTTTCCAATACTACTTAACTGGTCCTTCCATTGGGATTTGATTTATTATAATCATGTCAATATAATAAAGTAAGCCACTTTCTAGATGGTTCTATTTTTTGGGTGTTACAGATATTATATTTTTGTCATGGATTACAATATGAAGATGATGAGATCATGATCGAAGCAAGAGGAACAAAAAAAGTAAAAACATTCTAGGAAAAAATTAATTAAAACATAAAGTAATCAAAATAATCAAATATTATTAAAAATGGGTATTAATATTTATAAAAGAATCATATGTGATATAATAAATAATAATATAGTTTTTTTATAAATTAATGAAATAATTAAAAACTACATAATTGTTTAGATAAAAATGACAAAAAGGAAAGTGTGAGGTAAGGGATTTTTTAACCTAACTCCCACTCATTGGATTAAACACCTACTTTATTAATTATGTCATTATAAGATTATGTGTATAATAAATAATTACTATCTATTATTTTATTTCCACTTATATAATTTGGATTGACAGTTGATTCTCATAATTGATTCATTAATTAATCATAATTTCATTATTATGATCATTCAATGGGTTTATCTTAAAATATCATTTTATTCAATATTTATTATTCTTGAATTTATATTAAAATAAATTATATGATCATTGTTTAATAAAGTATTTAATTTTATTCTCCTCTAGTTATTTGTGATCTTTTTCAAGTGATATAACCATTTTTCTACTCTTTGTTAATTAATAATATTGAGAAAAAATTTTAAAAATATTTGATATCATTTCCCCCTTTATTCAGAAAAATGTCTTATTGAAAAACTTATTTTTTTAAATGATTTCAAAAATAATATATTAAAACTTCTAAAATTAGTTTATTAAAATTATTTTGTACACATTTTTTTATTTTAAATTATTTTTCAAAGTAATATTCTTATATATTTCTGAACAAGGCACATTTCTATACTTTTATGTTGGAAAAAAATATTATTTACTACATATATGGAATTACCCACTAACATTAACTACCTTTCATTGTATCTTCCTTTTAAAGTTTAATAGGTTCTTATTAATGAAGTTTTTCTGAAATTGATTTTAAAAGATATATTATTTTCAAAAAAAAATGATGTTTTATATAAGAATATTCTCAATGATGGTTTCTTGGAGTTCCAATTCAACAACAATAGCCCTATGCACTTACTCTAACAAGTATATATTATAATGAAATCAACCTTATTATTTCTCTAGATGGTTTATTATCATTTTAACTTGAGATGTAGTATTTTTACACCATTCACATTATATGTATGGTCTAAGATTATGTTTATTTATTGATGAATATATTTAGATTTAATATTATAGTTTTAATTCTATTGTTTTTGCAAATTATAATTCACTCATTTAATATGATGAATTCGTAAGATTTAATATGTGATGTGTGGGGCCCACTATTTCTATTAATGCAGCGATATTTTTCTTTAGAAAAACTAGATTTGATTTTTCCAAGGTCTCACAGATTTATTAGATTCATGGAATGAATACTTGATGAAATAGTATTCCAAGTAAGATACCTTGATACCATTATATGTCTTGGAATTAATCCTTGATATTATGTTTAACATACCCATAATTGTGAATTCCATCATTATGGAGTAAATTTTTTATAATATCCATGGTCATATTTCATGAAAATGTGATTATTTATATAGAATTTTTTTATCAACGTTTATTCCATCCATATTATGATCATGTTATTTACTTACGGGAATGTGTTTCAGTTATTTACCATTACATTTTTCTTACTTCATATTTAGATTCTCTTATACACTTACCCTTACTAAGAATTTGAGCTAACCCTTATTTTATTTCTCATACCAAGGATTCCTTCGATTTTACCATGATTTACATGTAATTATATTCTATATGGATTATTGTTAT
This sequence comes from Viscum album, assembly GCA_963277665.1. Taxonomy (NCBI): domain Eukaryota; kingdom Viridiplantae; phylum Streptophyta; class Magnoliopsida; order Santalales; family Viscaceae; genus Viscum; species Viscum album. Next base: position 62,637,419 of record OY728136.1, on the reverse strand, counting down.
TCTTAAAAAAATAATGTTGTAGTTTTTATATTCAATTGTAATTCAAGACCCATGTATATATCTAGTTTTCCAAGACTACAAACCAATTCATTCTATTTGAATGTGATTTACATGAATATTTTTCAATGTAATGGTAGAAGAACCCAATTCTGTGCTTCTCGGGTCATGGATTCAATATCATAGTTTTTGAACCTAATTCATCAATGAGAACAAGGAGGTAAGAGTGTTATTAAGAGGGTCTATATCATTTTACTTATGTAATCAGGTGGAAAGGGAATATGGACCTATTACTATTTTGGGTAAATAAGGTGATAATCTAGATAAGGATGATTCCATGTCAATTTGGGATTACTAAAATAAACCTCTTATGCATCCATTGAGAAGTGTGTGATCTTATTGGATATCTAGTGATGTGTTGTCGGTAGTGTCTCCATTAAACTGGTTTAGGTATTATTTGTAAAGGGTTATGTGGTTGTGCATGTATTAGTTGATCATTCCCTCTTGATGATTTGTGACCAAGAGTTGAGGAGATTATTAAGGGAAGCGAGGACCCAAGTTTCATGACCCCCTCCCTTTAATGATACCCAATGGGTTGGTAATGAATAAATAGAGCTAAGAAACCCTATGTACTACCTCCAGTAGGCCTCAGGTTGGTGACCAACACCAAGGGTGTAAAATCTCATAATATGGGAGGAATTACGGTTTATAAGAAACAATATCAGAAGATAAAATTAATCATACAAAAAACTCTATGATCTAATATAAAATAGAAACCAAAACTATCCCGTATACATGTCTAAAATAAAACTGATACAAATACACATATCTAAATTAAATACCCATAATTAAAGAAAAAACAGCGACAAGAAAATTGTCATAGTTCGAAGCATGTAGGGTCGAGCATGCTCTATGAAATCCTCTTGTAATCATGCCAATAGTTTTATATACATAGGGTAAGTATACCAATACACTATGCTGGAAAACCAAAGTCTCTCATGTACAAGTGAAAGAATCATACTAATTCACCTCGGAAAAAAAGTGTAACCACACTGCATGTAAACAAGTATAATAACCATCTCTACCAAACCAAGGCACACTCTCCAAATAGTGAAATCCCAAAAATATAATATAACATTAATCACATCACTGATAGGGTAACCTATACCTCTCACCCACTGATTAGTAGCTCTCACCCCAGTGGAAAATGTCATGGAACTCTCATCTCTTCCAAATATGCCACATCACATCTGCTCACAAACACTTGGGCCTCATGACACATCCAACCCACAAACACCAATGAATCACAACACAACTCGTCCACACACACCTGGGCCTCACAACTCATCCTAAAGACACCTGGGAAACCACATCCCAAATCATCCCAAAGACACTTGCGGCATCAAAACACAACCGATTCCAAAGACACCTGGGATACCAAAACGAACATTTAATGCACTAAGAGACATTTTTCTCCAACAAATTGTGTAATACCTACCTCTCCTAGATGTAGGATCCTGGATGAGTGGGTGGAAAAAAATATAGCCTCCGACTGGGATGTTAGGAAAGACACTCAAAGTAACCGCTTGACTATGTGGGTTTTCGACTCGTAGTGCTCAACATGGGTGGGGTGAATATGGATATTACAACTATATACAACTATATATATATAGTATCAAACACCCAAACCCAACCTATGGTTTCTAAAAAAACAACCAACTCCCAAAACCATCACCTTTTTCTCCACCTCAAAATGTATAACCCAACAAAACAATCCACAAAACCCATTTTATATTTCCTATAAAACTCATCTAACCTTTCTTTCTATTTCAGTATTTGTCATCAAAAATGGTTAAACAAACAACCCATAATTAAAATATCCATTAACAAACTTCCACCCTATTAACCAAAACAACCCATTCCATTTAAAAAATTATTAAATAGTACTTTATTTATTCTATCACTACTCACGCATCTAGAACAATGCAACCATATATCCCAAAAAACGAGTCGTGCCCAATAATCTCACCTCACCGCCCAAAAATAACGATAAAAAACCACCACCTCATTACCCCCAAAATCATGACCACAAACCATTATCCCCATAAGCCCTAATCACACATCGTTATCCAAAAATCATGTCCCCAAAGAAAAACACATCAATATCCATTCATAGAATTATGAATGTACTTTTATCAAATTTCACATTAATTTGGGGGTGTTAACAAAGACTCTAAAATACCAGAGAAACCATTTCTTTACCCAAGTATATGTAATTATCCAATTTCTATTTAGGGTGATATCACAACCATAAAAACCAAAGATACAATTAATTAAGATATATTTAGTGCAAACAAAGCTCAATGACTCCAATTTATAGTGGAGCATCAAGCCCAAACAATCAAAATATCATAACTAATATCAAATTTTTAAAAGAATTGAAATAAAACCCAATTTCCCCTTTCAATTCAATTCAATTGAAAAATTATTTATATTTGATTAATCTAGAACAACCATAATCTATAGGTACAAAAACCAAACCCCTCATTTATGGTGAAAAAATAAAGAGAACTGTGGTAATATTTACCTCAAATGAGATTTCCAACTCACTCCACACTATAGGGAGAAGATAACACATTTGAAAAACAACTGCAGCATAAGAACTGTATATCAACCTAGAAAACCCCAATAATCCATCCAAAAGACCCCAAACACACCCCCAAATCAAATAAACACCAGTGTAGTGAAACCCTAATGAATAGTAAAAGAAAACTAACCATGAAAGAGAGAAGAAAACACCAGAGGTCACCAATGAAAAAATGATAGGATAAATGGATCAAAGAGTGAGGAAAGTGTCTTGAATAACATCGTGGGGTTCCTATGTTTCGACCAAAATGATAGGAAGGATAAACTACTATAATAATTATTTTTAAAAGATGACATTGTCAAGGAATTAAACGACATGTTTTCCCCTTTACAATCATGTAATCCTCGAGGCATGGTTTCTTTTGAAAAATGCTTCACCTCTTCATTATATATTTATTTTATAAAACTGATATATTACATGTTTTCAAACCAACATTCACTTAATATAGTTTTTCTACATAAAAGGAAAACCATTTTTACAAAATGAACGTTCCCTGCTCCCAGCTCTCAGCATATGAACTCATATAGACTTCCTCCAGCCTCTTCAAAACATCTCCAACAACCAAAATATTAAATCTAACAGATAGAGAAGGAACATATCATATCATTTGATACCTCTCAAATGATTCTCACCCTCGAGAATCCAATTCCAAACCCAGTAGAAAGGGGATCTGAATAACCACCTCGTGTGATACCTCTCAAGGATCTCATCATACCTCAATCACTCCCACACAAACAATTCCTAACCACCTCAACCACCATGCTTCTCAAAGTAAAAAATAATACAACCAATTAACCACACCATCCTGAACTCATGAATCTGGTAATTTCATCCCCCTTGTCAAGATAATATCAACTCTAGGTGGCATTGACTCACCTGCATAGGTTTAATTGCTTCACAATTAATGCATCTGGATTAGGAATCAGTTCCTACCATTTTCATATTTCATGACCTTATTACACTTTAAAAACCAATTAAAATATCCCATCTCATAAAACAGGGTTAAAAGATTACATAAAATATTGAAACATGGAAGTAAAAAACATTTAAATACTCTAGGTACTAGGCACACATTTACTTCTCTCACTCCCAAGTACTCTTCTCTAGGCCACCATTCCTCCACAACACACAAATCAATGAAATGGTATTTCCACACATCTCTTTAAAATGGTGATACTATATCTCTAATGGTGTATCCTCAAACATAATTCTATTATCATTATCCAACTCTCCCTAGTCAATAACTTGGGAGTCATGGTGAAGATACAAATGATGCTAAGAGATATAGAAGATTTCATGGATCCTCTCCATATGTAGTTGAAACGCCAACTAGTATGACACCTCAAAATCTCACCCCAACAACTCAATGGGACGAAAAAAACTGGGAGATAGACTACTCCCTCAGCCAAACCTCTACATCCCATGTCAAGGGGGAACATTCAAGAACATGTGTACCCCAACCTCGAACTCCCATGGACTCCTCTTGTGACTAGCATAAGACTTATTCTAGTCCTGCACATATTTCATCCTCTAAAGAGGAAAGTTAATCATCCTCTATTATGCTTTTCACCACATTGATACAAAGAACTTATGTATCCCCAACCCTCATCCATCACAATGTATAATGAACTAGTCTCCCAAAAAATCCTCAATTGGGGCCATTCCAATAGAAGAGTTAATCATATTATTATAAGAACAATTTACCAATGGAAGTTGTTTTACCCAAGATCAACCAATGTTTAAGAGGCCCACTAGTAACATATCCTCCAATGTGTCGATCATTCACTTTGTATACCCATTTGTCTATGGGTGGAAAGTTGTCTTGAGGCATAATTGAGTGCCAAAACCTAATGGAATCCCCTCCAGACTCATTAGGTACGTTGTGTATCCTGATTTGAGAAAAAATACCTCCAAAATTCAGGAAAATTCATCACCTCATCATTCATCCTCTTATACAAAGAATCAACTATGCATGAATCCATGATCACTAAAAGTGAGTTAATTTCCTCAATCGATCCATGACCACCCAAGTGGAATCACAACCTCCCTGATGTCTGTTTAACCCTATAATTAAATCCATCAATATGTTTTCCCATTTCCACTTAGGAACATAATGGGCTACAAAAAACACCCTGAAAATGATGCTCATCCCTTGCTTGCTGGTTATCTAAACACATATCTAAAAACTCTACCACCAACTTTTTTATCTCTGTCCACCAAAACTGAAGCCTCAAGATGCAGTAAATATTTTAAATCCCATGTTATCTCAACAAAGATGATCTATGGAAATCGTGATGACCTCCATTTCACATTTCTAGAAAAACAAATCTACTTATTAAAAAAAATATGGTTCTGACTATTGACCAACCATCCCTCTAGGTCATCACTATGGCCAACACAATTATTCATCAACTATGCCTCTAAGTCTCCAAACTAAAACTCCTCCACCTAATGAATCAAGGAATAATGTACCATCATCTAGAGAAAATAGACTCTACCACAATCTACCCATGCACCTATGGGAAGGGATGGAAATTAATTTATTTCTATTTCAGTATCCATAGATCGTGGAACAACATCCTTTTGTGATTTTTTGCTCAAATCATCGGCCACAACATTCCACTTTCAGGATGTGTATGATATCCAAAAATCATAATTCTAAAGTAAATTCATCCACCTACACTATCACATGTTCAAATCACAGTGGAAAAAATATACCTCAAACTCTTGTGATCTGTGAAGACCACAAAGATCTCCCCAATGAGATAATTCCAAAAAATATTTAGTGCAAATATTAAAACTACTAGTATGAAGTTGTGGGTAAAATATTTATTCACATGGGGACGTAACTTCCTATACCCATAAGTGATCACTTCCCACTACTTCATCAGCACACATCCCATTCCCATATAGGAAGTGTCAAACAACACCTCAAACGTCACCCCTTCCTCATGGAATCAGAGCACTGGAGAACTAACCAAAACCTCCTTTAGGTAACCAAACACTACATTTCACTGATCACTACACACAAAAACATGGTTATTTTAGGTCAATATTGTCAATAAAGATTGAACTCAAGAGAAATTAGCTACAAACCTCAGATAATATCCTCAGAAACAAAGAAAACTATGAACCTCTCCCACATTCTTGGGTGTTTTCTATGAAACAACAACTTCAACCTTCTATGTGTATACTTAAAACCCCCACTGAGAACCCATGTGACCAAGAAAATGAACCTCTTGTGGTCATAACATACACTTTTACAACTTTCCAACGAGCTAGTGGTGGCAATGAACATGGAAGATATTTCTTAGATTCTCAACGTGATCCTACTCTAGCATCGAGAAGATTAAGAGATCGTCAATTAGTTAGATGAATAACTAATGCAGTAAATCTTGAAAAACAAATTTCATAGGCCACATGAATATGTTTTTCATGTTCCTACCATCAAATGACAAGACTATAAACTCAAAGCCCTCATACCTAAATGTGAAGGAATTATTTGGAATATCACCCACCTTCTCCCACAACTAGAGATATCTAGACCATAGATCTATTTTATAAAACTATCTTATCACTATCAGTAGGTCAAAAAGATCGTATATCCATAGAAGAGGGTAACAATTTTTAATTGTCACTTGATTCAACCCCCGGTAGTTTAGGCGCAACCTCATAACATCATCCAACTTCTTTGTGAATAACTTAGAAGCACCCCACGACAACACACTATGTTGGATAAAACCATTCTTCATTAGATCACCGTTCTAAATCATCAAATCTCACAACTTATTTGGTTCCATTAGAAAAGGATCCATCGATATCATAGAAGCGATTGGGTGAGGTCTATTACAAACTCAACATCACATTGAGTGTGTAGCATCACAACCTTCTTAAGGGAAACATCCAAGAACTCCCCACTGATATTAGTAACCCACATTATCTCTACATCTACTGATTCCACAGAAAAACGTAGCCAATATAGAAAAATTAGGCAACACACACCAAATTACCACCATACAACCCCTCTCTCCAACAAAAAACGACATGTTGTACATCCACATATGAAAACATGAATTTACTCCAAAGTAGTTGAAAAAAGAACATATAAAATACAAAAATTAGATGTATAGGATGAAACTGTATGGAATCATCTCTAGTATGAAAATATCCCCAAGGGATTGATCTTGTCCCATCAACAGTTTACACCACCAACATACATAAAAAAATATGGTCTCACTTGCAACTCACATAGTCAGCACAAGGTGAATGGGAAGCCACTATAAGTATATTCCTAGATCATGGGATAGAGGGGATAAATTAATATATTGAAAAGATTCTAAATAAAACAAGGAACAAAATAGTTTATTAAACAAACTGATTTTACCTCTTACAAACATTGGACCCTCTTGACCTACAGCCTCCACACAGTGAAAATGAAAACACACAGCTCCTCTACCTCTCAATTTATGACCACCACCTTGTCCACATAGGGATCATGGTCCCTGAACATGGGTAACATCCTAAGGTTGGTCTCCACTAGATTTATCTCCTTTTGGTTGAGAAAATTCATTTAGCCCCTGCTGCAGAAATGGTTTCACTGGAAACTGTTATTGAGGATGATTATAACACAATCCAACTCCACAAACTCATCTCAGAAAACTATTAGGCACTGGATCTGGTGATGGACATGAACTCAACTACAAAAAATCACCAGCACAAATATCACTAGAAAATAATGAAGACCACTGGAACTATGTGGCCAGAAACAAAGAAACTGAGGTCAAATCTTTATAAGTTGAAACCTTGAAGGACCTAGCACCTGATATCTTCCACTAATAACTCTTCCCCTCAAATAACTCTGATGGATCCTGTCTCATGGTAAATCTATATGTGGGTGAATTCTCTCAATCACTTATTCCTTCTTATAAACCTCCAGATATGTCAATAATTTAAAAGGAGTAATTTCATACACAAATAGAATAACTGAGTTCCTCCTCGTTATATCTTGCACAAAACTACTCATATGGAAAAAGATCTGAGGAAGAGCATTGAATGTCCTTGAATGGGATTCCCATGTCCCATACTAACGTTCTCCACTACTACAGAGAAAGAAGCTCATTCCTATTTACTTCCATCATGGTTGACGAAATTAACTCTTCCCAAAACACATTTTGGATATAACCCATAAAATATCTACCACCTATTTCTCTCACAGATACAATATCTTGCACTAACATGCATCTCCCAACATCTAATTGACTGCCAAATGGAACTAATACTCTATTGGGACCCAAGTCAAAAGGGAAATTATCTCAAGATCATCTATCCATTTCTCTATCTCATTTTCTAAAACACTACAATCGTACTTCCCTAAATCATGCTACTAGAAAACTCACCACATCCTCTACCGTTGATCTTCCTGCTCATCCGGATCAACCTGTTAAACCTCTGTTTCCTAGGACACATGAGGACAATAACTAGGAACCATAGCTAAATGGATAATAGAGATTTCCTAAGCTCGGTTAGTATGAAATTTTATTAAGATTTATTTTAATTAATTTCATTTTCACTATCCATTTTAACCTTTATAAAACATCCCAATTAAAACATGAAAAGAATTCATTATGAATCATGTAAAATTCCATAGAATCTACCCTATAATCATGTCCATATCATTTTGTTCTTCAATAAGCTTATTTTGCATGCACTGCATCATAGAGGTCCCTAAAATCCTATATCCTGGCTAGCTTCCTTTAAATATGTCATGCACCAAGGTCAACCATAATTGTTTTCATACCATCCCATGCAATCCTCACTATTCTTAAATCCAAAATCCATCCTATATCTCAACCATCGCCTTATATAACACTCATTTATGACCCCCCCCCCCCCCTCTAACGATACCCCTCTTAGGCTAGAAATGAAGAAAGGGATATAATGACCCCCACCCCCCAGTCCCACCTCTAGTAAGCCCCGGGTTGAAGACTAGCATGAAGGGTGTACAAGTATAACAATATGTTAGGCATCTCCCTTAATAAGAAACAATATCAAGGAATAGAATTAATCATCATAAAAAAATATCAAAAATAATATAAAAGATAAAATGAAACCATCCCACATGCATGTATAAAATAAAATGGATAAAGATACAAGTCTCCAAATTAAATACCCAAATGTAAATCTAAATAAGTGATGTTGAAAATATCAATGATCTGATCTAGTGTGGTTTATAAGAGTCCATGACATCCTCCATAAATCCTAAAAAATATTTTTATATAGATATGGTGATAATAAAAGTACATAGAGAAAAAAACCCAAAGTCTCTCATGCACTTGTGAAAGAAGTATACTACTGCACCAGTGAAAATATAGCGTAACCAAATAGAACTTAAACAAGTATAATAACCCTTATAACCTCACTGAGGAAGGATCATAAAATAAAACAATCCATGTAATATAATATAAAGAAAATTGCATCGATGATAGGGCACCTCGGACCACTCTTCTATATATTAGCTACTCTAGCCTCAATGGAAAATATCCTACCACTCCCACCTCTTTTGAATATACCATATCACATCCTCTCAAACACACCTGTGACTCATAACATACCCCACCCACACACACCTCATCCTCACAACACATCCCACCCACACACACCTAGTCATCACAACACATTATAACTCAACCCAAAGTCCCTGTGGATACCAAATCACAACTTATCATAAAGACACCCGGGACATCACATCACAACTCATTATAAAGACACTTGGGATTACATAACCACCATCAAATGCACTACTAGTCATCATGAAATCATAAACTATACAATAATAATTTTTTCTAGAAGAAGGATCCTAGAATATCGGGTGTACAACCATTCATCTTCCCACTGGGATGTTGGGAAAGAAACCCTTAAAAGACTATATGGTTGTTTGGAACATAGTTATAAATGTGGGTGGGTGAGTATAAAAATCACAATAATATAAAAGTAAACATATATATTATCAAACACTCAAGACCAACCTGTGGTTTCTCAAACAAACATCCAACTCACAACACCATCACATTTTCTACCACCTCTAAAAACATAATTCTACATAACAAGACACAGACCCCATTTCACATTTCCATCCAAAATCATTTATTCATTCTACTATTTTCATTATTTATCATCAACCATGTTTAATCAAACATACCATAATTTATTATTCATTTGATAAATTTTCATCCAATTAACAAAACCAACCCACACCATTTCGTACATTAATAAATAATTATTTATTCATTCCATAACAACTCAGGCATCTAGCTGAAAGAAATCATATATCATGAGCAACCAGTAATCCCAAAAAATATCAACTTTCCACCCCACAATAAGAACCAAACAATAAACTCATCATCCCAAAATCATGTCCCAAAACCATCAAACAACCAATACTAAACAACACATCATCGACTCACAACAAAAACCTCACATCACAAAACATCAAGAGCCATTTACAATTTTTCAAATTTCATTTTATCATATTCCAATTTAGATTAGGGTTGTTAACACAACAATAAAAATCCTTGGTCAACCATTTCATTATACAAGTATAAGTAATTAAAAAATTTACATTTAGGGTGATATAACAACAATCACAAAAAAAGTATAAATCATAGAAGATATATCTAGCCTGAAAAAATCCCCCAAAGGTCACCATTTTCAGTGGGGCATAAAGCCCATACAATCACAACATCTCAAATAATATTAAAGGTGTAAAATAAAGAAAATCAAACATCATTTACCCTTTCAATTAAATTAACCAATTCATTATCTTTGATTAAGTCGGAACAACCATATTCTATTTTTAAAAAAAGTAAACCCCTCTTGCATGATGCAGAAATAAATAGAAATGAGGGAATCCCTGCCTCAAAGGATATTTCCAACTCACTATGCACTACAATATGAATAATAATTCCCAATAACCACAAACATAACATAAAAACTATGTATCAACCTATAGCACACCATGAATTCATAAAAAATACAAATTCTCCCCAAACCAAAGAAACACCACCCTAGAAAACCAATGAATAAGAACATAATAAAACCAACAATGAAAGGTATAAAAACCCACCACAAATAAACCATGGATCACCAAAAAAACAACCACCAGGATCAATAGATCAGAGATAGAGGAAAAGGGATTGAAGAACACCATGGGGTGCATATGGTTTTCCTAAAAAAGTGATGAATCTAAAACCATATCTGAATTAATGATAATTCAGCTGAAAAGGATTTTAAATCCCCACTATATTGGGGAATTACTTGACATGTAATCTACTTTCAGGTCATGTCATCCTCAAGGTTTGGTTTCTACCAAAAAACACATCACATATTCATTTTATTTTATTTTTATAACTTTGATATATTACACATCGTGAAATTAAATTCCATGTCATGTAATTGTTCTACATGGCTTGAAACCCCCATTCACATCATGAATTTTTCCCAATCCCTTATCTTATCATCTAAACTCTTCTAGACTTCTAACGAGCCTCCTCATAATACCTCCAACAACCAAAACATGAAATGTAACAAGCTGGGAAGCAATTGACCATTACACTGTGCCTTAAAATTTTAATTGAAATGTTTATTTAGTGAGAGGTCTTATATTAAAGGAATTAATATTTCAGGGAATAGATAGATTGGAGTGAATCAGAATGATTCATCAAGGGTCCATATTGGAATCCACCATAGAAGAAAAAGAGTGCAACACATTGTTTTTAAGGTGGTTCCAATGATTTTATTCTCTGAGTAGTATAAATAATTTTTTATAGTAAGGAGTATCCATTAGTTAAATGAAGAGATATAAGATTGATGTACATAGAAATTGAATTGGTTTTATATAATAATTAATACAATATATAATAATATTCCCAAATACCATGTTTTTTTAGTGTCTTTGGAAACATAGAATATAATCTTTTAACTTTGTGAAATATCTTCAACATCTCCAATAATGAATTTCCCCTTTTGTTTTACAACCTATACCTTTATTTATATCACAGGGAAAATAAAACATAAAAATTGTGAGCTCAAGAACTCAATAAGGGTAAACATGGAGAACATTAAACAAACCATAAACATTTTCAAGTAAAAACATGGACATAAATTTTAGACATCAAAATATTGAGTCACGAAATAAATCTTGTCATTATGTAATTCATGGATCATAATAGAACCTTAACTATGATATAATAGCCATTGAATAAAAAAATTTAATTGCGGAAAACTAATAAGCACATAAAATTATTTCCATAGTAGCCAAGGCATTGCAGCCAAGACCCTCATACTTGACATAGTTCATTACTGAACCAGGTTTAGTTGTTGTTCCATCCATGTATTACTAAACCAAATTTACTTATTATTCCATTCATGTCTATCTCATGAGATATGAATATTTACCCAATTTATTATAGGGAGATATAGGTCTCATCCATCTCATAATGAAATCATTTTTACATGTACCAAAAAACCATATATCATTCATCACAGCATAACCCATGAAATAAAATGGGTTCCCTAAACACCATTTCATCATAACATAATCCATAAAATATAAATAGACTTCATAAAAATAATTATATCCTAGAAAAATAAAATTAATGTAATAATAGTGATATAGACATAACACTATGTTATCTTAGATAGAAAATAATTTTGATAAAACACTTGAACTTAATTACTGAGGAAAATATCATTTCTTCTTTAAAACATTTTATTTTATGAAAATTTCATGAAATTTTAAACAAAAACAATTTTGTTGAAAATAAAAATGAATTATTTTAGAGTAAGCTTCATGTAAATAAGGTGTTTAAAATATGTAAAATCTATTCATTCTGTATAAGTTAAAAAATCTTTTCATACTTTTACTAAAAATGTAAAAAAGTACCACATATGGTAAACAAAAGAAAGATTCCTTCAACACCATGTAGTAAAAGTAAAAAATGGTTAAAAATGACATTAAACATAGATATAATAATACTACACATTTTATAAGAATATTTTTTAAAAACATGGACATGGATGATAAATATGTCCCTAGTAGATACTTATGAATAAACAATCTCGGATAAAATGATATTGGAAACATTTCCCTTTACCTTAGGTATAATATGATTAGTATGTATTTAAACATACAATATAACGATTTAAATAATAATATTGATTTATTCTACAATAATAATCATTTTTTGAAAACATTTATGTTCATATTTTCTACAGTTTGTTAGAAACACATCCTTGTTACTTGTTATTCGGGTATTAACTGCTTTATGGTCTTATGTATGTTTTGTCGGATAAGAACTTATTTCTATTTTTAGGTTATAGTTATATCATTTAAATCATGGTATTATTATAATAAATAACATATTTATCCATTCAATTAATTTATATAATCACGGTTCAATGAAGATTATGTAGAACAAATCACATCGCATTGTGGAGATAGTAGGTCGTACATACGCACAAGCGATGATATCATTCTCATAATTGTTGAATGATTTTAAATTTGATAGTGTGTAGTATATAATAATTAGTATCATGTTATAATAATAATATATTTTTTATTATTTACATCATTACACCCATCCATGTAAGGTGGTGGTGAAAAACATATTACACCTCGGTGTGGAGATAGTAAGCCGAATGTACGCACACGTGGGAATTTTGTTTTTCGTAGCATTGATAGAAAGTGAAATATGTTTGTTTAATATTTATGATAACAAATTATTATATTATTTATACTGATTCAATTAATTTATAATGAAACAACTAAAGAATATAAAGTATAATAATAAATAAATTTGAACAAATCAGTAGAAGTGATTACCCCTTCCTTGACATGCCTCCTTTAAATTTACTCTTAGGGAACTAGATTTGTCCTTTTGAGAAGACCAGAACCTCTATAATGTTACCTATGGAAGATGAAAAGTGAAATTTTTAAGTTTTTTCTTAACCTAAAGGCACATAATGAAGTGAATTGGAAACAGGGGTGGTTCTAATTTATAAGAGTGGAGTAGGGCACATTACGGATGTCCAAAAATATTAATTTATTATAAATACAATTTAATTTCAAAATGGTCCTAAACTTATCTAATTTGACGTTAAGATGATTTTTGTTCTAATACAAATAATCCATTATTTTTTAGGCAAGTTTGGAATATTTTTGTATCGTTGTCTTTTTCTTTTAACCCTTATTTTACCCTTTTTAATCCTACCGTGATATCATGTTATTTATACATTATGGGTTAATGTAATTACCATATCATGTCAAACAACCGGAAAAAAGTAATTAATGATATATTTGGACTTATATTAACCATTTGGACTAATATTATATTTTTTTGAATTAAATATAATTTAATAAACTATTTCATGTTTTAAGTTATGAATTATGTCAATTATGGATACTATTCATACTTGACTTTTTTAAAAAATTATAAAAATATTATTCCTTCAAAACAAAGGCATAAACTCATCCATAATATTTTAATTTCATCTTGTAAATTCTTGGATTTCATCACAATATTCAAATTAAATTTATTTTAATATTTATAAATTCATGTATTTTAATCTTTCATTAATGGGGTAATCAGTACATCATAATTATGTCATAAAAATATATTTATCTAATGTTTAAAAATTATTAATAAGGTACCATTATATAGTAAATATTTTTAGTTTTATAATGAAAACCTATAGACCTATATATCAGTTATATATCCTCAAATTAAAATCGATTTTGTAAAAGTTATATGTTTAGGATATAATTATATTTACTTTAAATTAATTCTTATAAAATGTCATTTTCACATCCAAGTGAATACATGGGGTCCCAAAATCAACCCAACGATTCAAAAGGTCTGAAATATATCCTCTAATAATATTATAACAAGTTTTAGGGTAGTTTAATATTATTATAATATTATATTGTTACCCTTATTTACTGCATATACCTATTAACCATGGTAAATAAAATAATTTCTGAAATTATAATTGCTAATGTCTAAAAATAAGAGTTACATATCTAGAGAATTTAGACATCCAGATTGAAAATATGTAATCCATTTTTCTAAATTCAAAACAAATAAGTTTTAGTAATTAATTTAAAAATAATTCTCGTTATCAAAATCAAAGGCTGGTTTTTAAAAGGTAATAACTATCAAAAGATTGACATCTTTTTTTCCAATTTGAAAGAGAAATTAGCTCCAATGAACAAAATAGTATTAATTGATAATAATAAAATACAATGATACTTTAAAGCCAATTAAAAGTAAAATCTAACTAAAAAAAGAGATTAAAAATTAGTTTTGAATTAAAATGCAGTATTTTCACTATTCATAGAAACAATTTCATCAGAAAAATAACCAAATTTCATACAAAGTAAATTTTTATGTTCTAATTAAAAATAATGAATTAATTTGCTAAAATTGAATATATATAAAAGTAAAAAAAACTAGATTTGAAATGGGTGTGCCATCAAAAGGCAGTAAAACTGAATTTTTTGAAGAATAATTCTTTTATCCAAAAAAATGATTTTGTTCTCATATCATGTTATAGAAATTGTGTAATATGAATGATAATGTTATATAAAATTCAACATGTGGATAATAATATTCATAACGGCTAGTTTATATCCCATTAAATAATAATATTTTAATAATATATCATTGATTAGTGAAACTCAATCTCAAGTACAACACAAGCTATTGGGGAAGACCGCTCTTGCATGTAACACAATCCAAATCACAGTTGCATTATTTGGGAGATTCTTTTGAGGTTTCATATAATAGAATATATTTTTTTTCATTTTTATATTCAACAAAATCTATAGTCAGTTTTGAATTCTATCAAAAGAACATGAAATTGTGTGAAATGCATGTGAGAAATAGTGTTGCGTATACTGTAAGCTAATACAGTGTTTCATATTACAGAAGCTAATATTGGTGTATAATAAAACACAATACATCAATTAAATTAAAAATAATCTATCTAATAAAATATCTGGTTATTACAGTCCCCCCCCTTCAAATGATTTTCACCCATGAAATTCACTGGGGTTATAAATGGTTTACTACATGAATGTTTCATTCATAGAAACCCACTTCATAAAAAGGATTACTAAAACTTATTTTTAAAATATAAATTTGAAAATATAAATTTTACCCAAATAAAATCATCATTGGGTTTCCACATAGGATAACATAAGTCAGAAGTAAAAACATGGATATGGAAGGAAAATCTAATGATCATATTCTGATGGATGGTGATAAAGAACAATGATTGAGAAATTTAACTACCAAAAAGCCATAAATATGTGATGATTTAAGGGACCATCTTATTTATCGGATAAGAAATTACATAGATAACATTTTTGGTTTTCACGATCTGTTTTTTAAATTTGATGGTTTTTTGTATGAGAATAAATACATACTTGATTTTGGTACAATCTCACCATTGTTCATGCCATAAAAAATTTCCACTTCATATCTTATTTAATTAAATGAAGTGGAATGTTTCATTCTTGAAGTGTTAGAAGATCATGAAATAGAATGATATGTCATTCAATATCTATTAACCAAAATATTTTCACAGGTAATAAAATATGAATAAGTCCAAAAATAGTGAAATAATACATTAATCTAATGAAATTAAAATGGAAAATAACTTATACTATCCATAAATGGATAACATTATAATCCAAACAAAAACTAAAAATATAAAAATTTAGAAATAGGTTAACTAAATAGACATAACATTTGTCTCACGTATCTCATTTGACAGTTCTTTCTTTTCACATTTCAAACATGTGAATGCCTTAATTATGTTTTCTCTTGAAACATAATAACATGAATTACAATAGATCCTTGGTTAAAACCTGCATTCTGTAAAAATAATCTTTTTCCACACACCAAAAAATAAAAAAAAATTCGATATACTCCAATTGTGATATCACATTTTCCTTATATCAGTAATGGGATCATTAATACTGTTAAATATATCATTATCTCCTTATCCCTTCATTATGTGCATATCATATGCTTTCCAAAAATATTTCAATCACTTTTCATGGTTACCAGTACCATATAATGATTTAAACACACAATAAACAAAAACACATATATTCTAATATTCCATAATACTAGAAATGAGATTCCATAATACTATTTTGGAATCCCATTTCAAAAACACATAATCATTCCACCACTCTTTTATCATACTCTACATCACCAATAGTGTTCACATGTGACATCCCTTTGTCTTTTTCCTTCATAGGTTTTTTATATCGATCATCATTAGCTCTTGGATTTTTTCATTAGTGGGCATAATGCCCCATTTCCTTGACCTTGTATCATTGAAGTGTTGGGGGTGCGTTCTCTGTAGTATTTTCTCTATTCACATCATTACCAACCTTTTTCCCATTACATTAGTACTAAACTGCTTGATGGCCTTCTTTTCCACACTCAAAAAATTTTCTAGTCCTTTTAAGAAAATCTCCGACTTGCTACTTTCCAGACATTGAGTATTATGAAATAATTATTCTCTTTTCACCATTAAGTTGAGATTTTTACATGAACTACATCTTTAATTTCTTGTCCAAACCATGAGATCGATATATAACTCCAAATTTCAGTTCTACCTTGACAGCACACTGCACAATCTCATCATAGTTCTTGAAGTCTCTTTTAGATAACACCCATCAAAGGATTCATTTTAAACCACTAAAGAATCAATCATCTTTACTTTTAGGTTTGATGATAATGTTAGAAGCATACCATGAAATCCTTGTAAAATTCCCCTCATATGTTCCAACAGATTAATAATCATTTTTCTTGAGCTCAATGAACCTATTTTCCACCTTTATACAAAGAATACAAGGTAAGTACTTATTTAAAAATAAGTCCATAATCTCATCCCATTCCATTGATTCAATTTCATCTTGGTGACTTGTATTCTTAATTAGAGTCCAACATTGGTCTGTTACACCTTCCAAATAGTAAACAGCCAAAATCAATATTTCATGTTCTGAAAAATAATGTACGAAAAATATCTTTTCAATGGTACTGATCCATTGTTCAGTAACATGTGGATTATAATATCCACTGATAGAAGGTGGACATTGCCTCATAAAGGAATAAATAGAATTTTGTTCGCTTCTCTTCTCATTTCACAGTCTAGAATGATTCATATCCTGTGTAAGTATAGAAATAATATTTTTCACTCCATCTTCCATAACATTTGGTTGTTCAGGAGGACAATCATTGCACTGCCCAGTGTATTGATCATTAACGTGGTTCCTTCAAGTTCATACCATTATCTAAACCCAAAAAGAATAGTGAGAGAGGAAAAAATCATACTAGGAAAACAAAATAATAATAAGGGATTAATTTTAATATCTAAAATCTTAGGTTTAATCACAAATTATTCATGATTGTTATCATAATTCAAGGACTGTAACTAATACTTATACTTAAACATAGGGACATCCCTAGACATACCATAAAAATATCTCTAGGGATCTCACTAATGCTTTCGCATCCTAGTTTCCAAAGGTTGACTAAACATTCCCTCTAATACCAAATGTAACGAATCAAGATTGATGTACATAGTCATAACATTAATTTTTTAGAATACTTAATGCAAGGCACAAAAAGATTCCCAAATACCATATTAGATCAGTTTCCTTGGAAACATGGAAAATAATCTTTGAACTTTTTGAATGATATTAAACATCTCCCATAAATATTTTACACCTTTAGCCTACCAAAAACCATTCTTTATATCTTGGGAAAAATAAAAAAATAAAAAGGGTGAGATCAAATCCACATTAAGGGTAAACATGGAAAACATAAAACAAACCATAGAAATGTTTACATAAAAACATGAACATAAAGTTTAAACGTCAAAATCTTGAGTCACGAAATAAAACATGGCATTATATAATGCATGTATCACAAAAGAAAATTTTCCATGATAGAATAGAATTGGAAAGAAAAATTTAATTTTGGAAAACTAATAAGCACATAATATAATTTCCATAGTTTCCAAGGAGTAGTTTCCAAGACTATCATAGTGAACAAATTTCATTACTGAACTGTGTTTACTTGTCTTTCGAGCCATGTATTACTAAACTTGATTTACTTTAAATTCTAGTCATGTATATCTCATGAGTTATAAATCTTTACCCAATTAATTAGAGGGAGATATAGGTCCCACTCATCTCATGACGAAATCATTCCTACATGTCTCCCAAAAACAAATATCATTCATTATAGCATAACCCATAAAATAAAATGGGATTCTTAAACATCATTACATCATAACATATTCCGTAAAAGATGAATGGACTTTATAAAAATACTTCCATAAGAAATATAATCAAATCAAAGTAATAATATGGATATTGATTCAACCCTATGACATCATATATAGTAAATAATTTTCATAAAACACTTGAACATTATTCATGAGGAAAATATCATTTCTTCTTTAAAAACATTTTTTTAAAATGTCGTGATGTTTTAAAGGAAAATGATTTAGATGAAAATAAACATGAAATTGTGTACAGTAATATTCATTGAAATAATTCATTAACAACACGTAAAAAAATTTCATGGAATATAAGTTAAAAAAACATTCTCCTCGCAATTTTACCTGAAAAGTAAAAAAGTACCTCATATGGTAAAATAAAGAAGGATTCTTACCATACCATGTAGTAAAAGTAAAAAATGGGTAAAAATAAATTTAAACATACATAGAAGAATATTACACATTTTATTAGAATATGTTTAGAAAACATGTACATGGATGATAAATATATCCCCAGCAGATCCTTAAGAATAAAAAATCTTGTATAAAATGATATTGGAAAAGTTATCCCTAACCATAGGTTTGATATGCTTCGTATATATCTGAACATCTTGTCAAAAGATTTAAATACTGTTTCAGATTTATTCTAGAATCATAATCATTTTTATGATAACATTTATGATCATATTTTCATCTGTTTTTTAGTAACATTTCATTATTACTTGTTATTCGTGTATAAACTACATTATGTTATTATGTATGTCTTGTCAAATAATTTTTAATTCATATTTTTAGATTATATTTATAATATTGAAACTATGGTATTACTATATTATATATCATATTAATTCATACTATTAATTTATATAATCATGGTTCAATTATGATTTTATATAATGAATTACATCCCACCCTAGAGATTGTAGGTCGTACATACGCAAACACGACGTTATCATTCCCATAATTGTTGAATGGTATTGATGTGGATGGTTTGTAGTATTTAATAATTTGTATCATGTTATAATAATCACATATAGTTATTAGTTTTAAAATTATACCCATCCATGTAAGATGGTGTTGAATAACAGATTACACCACGACGTGGAGATGGTAAGTTGTATGTGCACATGCACTGAGATTTTGTTTTTCATAAGATGGATAAAAGTTGAAATAGGGTTGTTTCATATTTATAATAACATATAAGTATATGATTTATAATAATGTTATTACTTTTTTATGAAACACCTAAAGAAGATGAAGTATAAGAATAAAAAAAATTGAATGAATCAGTATATGAGATTAACCCCTTCCCCAACATTCCTCCTTTAAATTTCCTCTTAGGGGACTAGTGTTTGTCTTTTGAGAATACCAGCACATATATTAAGTAAATAAGGAAGTTGAGGAGAGAAATATTCTGTGGTTTTATGAGCAAGAAGGCTCAAAATGGAGTGAATATGAGAGAGAAGATGTTCCCTTTTATTAGAGGGGATACGGGAACGTTAGAATAGTCCAAAAATATTAATTTATTATAAATAAAATTTATATTTAAAATTGTCCAAAACATATTTAATTCAAATATAATAAGATTTTTAATTGAATACATATCATCTAATAATTTTTAAACATATCATGTAAAGCCTCCAAAAAGAAGTTATTTATGACATAATGGGACTAATATTAATCATTTGGCCGAATCTTAGATATTAAGGAATTATATATCATTTCATAAAATATTTAATGTTTTATGTAATTAATTATATAGATTTTTGATACTATTCATAGATCTCTTTTTTAAAACATTATAAAAACATTATTCTTTTGAAAAAAAGGCAATAATGAATCCCTAATGTGTCAATTTCATCCAGAAAAATCTTGTATGGAATCTAAATATTAAAATTAAATTTATTTTAATAATTTTAAATTCATTTATTTGAATCTTTCATTAATGATTGTAATCACTACATTATAGTTGTTCATAAATAAATATATTTATACAATGTATAAAAATTATAAATAAAATACCATGATATAGAAAATATTGTTATATTTATAATGAATATTTATATACATATATATTAATTATATATCCCCATATGAAAATCAATATAGAAAAAGATATATGTTTATGTTATAATTATCTTTAATTTAAATTAATTATTATAAAATTTAATTTTCAAAACCATCTGAATCCATGGCGTCCCAAAATCAACCCAAAGATTAAATTTTTTTTAAAATATCCTATCCAATAATATTATGACATGTGTTAGTGTTGTTAAATATTTTTATAATATTATTTTTTACCCTTATTTACCAGATTTACCCTTTAACCTTGGAAAATAAAATAATTACTGAAGTCACTATACATAATGTCTATAAATAAAAGGTACCTATTTACACAATTTTTACATTCTTATTCCAAATAGGTAATCTATTTTTTCAAATTAAGAACACAGAAGTTTCAATAATTAATTTAAAATTAACTGTCATTGTCAAAAACAAAAAGTGGGTCTCTAACAAGTAATAACTATCAAAATATTGACATCTGTTTAGGTCCAATTTGAATGTGAATTTAATTTAAATGACCAAAATTGAATTAAATGATAAAAACTATAAGTAAATTATACATTAAAACTAATTAAAAATACAATATAACTATATTAATAAATTAGATTAAAACTCGGTTATGAAATAAAATACAGAATTTTTCACTATTCATAAAAATATGAATTTTATTCAAAAAAATACCAAAATTTCATCCAAAGAAAATATTTATGTCCTACATAAAAAGGAAAATGTTAATTTTTTAAGATAAACATATAAAAGTGATCAAAACTAGATTTTAAATTTGTATACCATCAACAGGTAGTAAAACTATATTTTTTTTAAAATACTTCTATTATCTGAAAAAATTATTTTGTTCTCATATCATGTTATTAAAAATGTGTAAGATTAATTCTAATGTTAGATAAAATTAAAAAATATTAAAGGTATTTATAACGGCTAGTTTATATCCCATAAAATAATATTATTTTAAAAATATATCTTTGTTTAGTGAAACTTGGCATCGTGTACAACACAATATATCGAGGAAGGTCTCTCTTGAATGTAACACAAGCCATGTCAGTGTTGTGTGTAGTGAATGATTCCATTGGTGTGGAATATAACACAATTCATACTTATTTCATTTTTACATTGAACAAAATCCATTCTTAGTGATGAATTCTATCAAAAAAACATGAAATTGAGTGCATCACAAGCCAAGAATAATGTTGCGTATACAACAAGATAATACGATGTTGTGCATTCAGCAAGCTAACCATGGTGTATTGTAAAAAAAAGACATCAATGAAGTTAAAAAGAATCTATCTCATTAAATATTAGGGTTTACCAATAAATTTCAATTTCATGATAACAGTATTAGTGAATTCCATGGATAACAATCTCAAAGGCTGACAATGGTTAATAAATCTTTGTTCTAATAACCCTCAGGTGAGAGAAGAATATGAATAAAATCATTTAGTTTAGTTATAAGTGTAATGATTTTCATGTAATTTAGGATAATCTTGGGACAAAAACACTCCCATGGATTGGATGGGGATATCAGAAATGAGAATATGAATTTCGATAAGTGGTTTTACAATAGTGAGGAATGGACTATGGATAAGATGTGGTGGCCATCATATGATAATGTGAAACAAATAAAATGTGTACTCTAGTTACATAGGGAATAGAAAATATGGAATCCAATATGGTTTTATATCAAGATTCATCATTAAATTTAAGATCATGCATAATTTATCATGATTTAATGGTGCTGGGATTGGATGTGAATCGATTTGTGGAATGACATGATGATACTTGTAGATGTATAGGAATCAAATTTAGGGAACCTCAAGCGATTTTTGGTCAGGCCACTATCAAGCATGTTTGGGTGATGTTAGGATTCACACTGGCGTTAGGGATTTATCATTGGTTATGTTTGTGAATCGTTCATAGTTAGAGTTGTTCATTTTAAAGACATGTTTAAGGGGAAGGATCGACATACATTTTTTACGGAAATAAATGTGCTACATTAAAAAACCAATGATTTATCATTTTAGATATATCAAATTTATTTTAGGAATCAAACTATAATAATGAAGGAAAATAACGATGTATTTTTGTCTTATTCATGGATGGTAGTAATTCACCCTAAAAAATATTTTATTCAGTATATAGGATTAGTACTAAATTTTAACAGTGTAATATTGTAAGTTTAGTTGAAGTGAGTAAGAGACTATGTTGATCCCATCGTAAGAGGTTTTTTTGAAATTTCAATAGTAGATTCTACAAGAAAATGAACCAAATCATCATAATTTGTGGTTTTATGTTGAATCGTGTCATGTGGGAGAACCATATTTATAGAATCTAGTTGGAGGATAAAGACATATTATTGTTGGATATATGGTCTTAATAAAGTTTAATCTAAATATTTCGGAGATAACGACACAAAATTTATTTGATTCTAGAGGTTTGACCACCTTGAGTTTGAGTTTTCTCCATTTTTTATTTGGGAATTCAAAAATAAAACTATGTCATTCAACATCAAATTGGTGACTTTTATAATATGGGGTTATAGATGTATGACCATTGGTGATTCTCATGAAAAAAAGTGTTATGACGGGGATTTTTTAGTAAATTGTATTTAAATGAGAACTTTGACATATGAGTTTCTTGGAGTTTTAATTTGGGGGAATGGAAGGATTTTTAATTGGACCTCAATATTGAATTATAACTGTATGGACCCCACTATAGGGTGTTTTTTGGAGTGGAATCTTGGTCAGATGGTAATTGATAATAGTGGTAAGGCCTTTAAAGTGGAATGGGTTGTCTGGGAAATATATTGCAGCCAACAACAAGCCATTATTAAGACGGGAATAAGATGATGTCCAAAACAATTAGGCTGCTAGATCTCAAGTGTTCATTAGCTAGATAGTGGACCTTTATAGTCGTTTCAGTGGAGTCTGAATTTGGAATGAGCCACTTCCTGAAGCCACTATATATTTTATATTGAATTTAAGTGTAACATACCAATATTTTACGGAATAATACAATTAAAATATAATACGTTTCCTAATTTATTCTTCACACAACACTGAATGTAAAACCATAATATACTATTAAATATAACCACTGAAATTACAATGTAACCATTAAGAATAATAATATGGCCAATATAATAGTAAATTCATTTATAAAATTATAAATAAAACATGATTGACTTCTAAATGAAAATATGGTATATTTATATAATGTAATCAGTTAATAAATGTATTAAAAATGATCCATTATGCTTAGGTATTTTTGTGAAACATAAATGTTTATTCATAATTTTATAATTAATATAATGATTTAAAAGAAAATTTATTTTCCTAAAATATATTCTTAAATTAATATTTTGTTTTTTTATTATTATAAGAAAATTTAATGAGACAATAATTATTTTTTCCAACTGCTATAAAAATAATTATAATATAGAAATCAATATTTTTTTAGTAAATTATAATTTTATTTAGAAATTAAATATCAAATATTTATAAAATTAATTTAATAAAATAGAGTTTATTTTTTAAATATACTCATTTAAAAGTGGTTATGGAGAAGTTATGAGATTTTCCTAAAATAATTATTTTTTTGTGAATAGTGAGATATGGTAATTTATGGAATTTGTCCAATATTTTGATTATTAAGTCATTTATGATTTATGGATGATGTAAGACCATAATATAGAAATATAAATAATTATTTTAATATACTTTCTGATAATCACAAAACTATTCATAGTCTAGAATGAAAATAATGAAAAAATGAATAAAATATTAAAAAAAGACCACTCCCCTCCAATGACCTGAAGGCCTTCGTTTTTTATTGATTTCAGATATAAAAAAGAACACTCTACTACACTATAAATACCACCCCTATCCACCTCTACTTCTCACAACTTAAAAGATTTAATCCTTAACAACATTCCTCCCATTACTCTTCAAAACACCATACACAATGTACAAATGAATTTTATATAAAAAAATACCAAAACCAATCCCCTTAAAGAAGTTCTCAAGGAGAAGAATTCATGCAGTAAAAACTGTCTTTCTTTTCATTTATTTTCATTTGAAATTATTTTTTTCTTATTATTCCCTCACATCACCTATCCAAAGAGAAATGATGACTCCAATATATTTTACATATTGTTACATTTTGGTTTTAATGTAAAGTCTCCCATAAAGACTCTTCTCCTTTTCCATTTATTTTAAAGATGAAAACATCGTTTGTGAGGTGCAGATTTCTGCCTCCGTGGATGACTTACTTTCATTTTTTTAATTTGGAATCCAATGGTGGTCATAAAACCATTTTTACGGTAAAAAAATATTGTAATATATATATTACAACCTATATAATCTTCTAGTATCACTCTATATACATATTCTTAATTAAAAAACAAAACTAATTTGTAATGTTCGAAAAAACACCAAAATAACCAAAACAATTGTCACTAATGTCTTATCTTATGATTCATCCTCACTCCAAATAAAAAATGACTTGTATAAACATTTAAAATTGATTAATTTTATTAATATAATATAATTTAAATTTTGACAACTATTTTCATTCACATCATCTTCATTATGTGCATAAAAGAAAACTACTCATGAAATCCAAAGGAAATAACACTCCCAAAAAAATAAATTTAATATTATAACACATCAAAAATACCATAAATTAAATTAATAACATTATAATAAATAAAATACATGTTTAATAGATATTAATATAAATAAATAAATAATTTAATTTCATTATTTATGACACTAAGTGTAAGTACATAAAACATTCAGACATAAGGTGAGGGTTTATTCTCAAACCTCCATTTTTTATTTTCATTATGTTATCTCTATATTAACCCCAAATTAAATATAAATTATTTATTTTTAATTCATATAAATTATATTTATATGTTACAAACTCATATATCCAAATCAATTCATCTTATTTTTATGCAGAAATACATGTTTTAAAAGTTTCCCTTCTCAATTATTCCCGATAACCAAGCCCGGTTTAATGGAAATTCCCGAAATCTTACTCATTTAATTATAAAATCCATTATTTGTTTTAGGACTTCATTATTTTTTTTTAAGAAAATACGTTTGTTATTAAAAACATATCTCTTCATTTATAGTTTATTACAAAAAATTATGAAAAATAAAAATGATTTCTCCCAAGAAATTTTTCCATGTAGAGTAGAAATGGGTATATTTATCTAGACTTCCTCAATCATTTTTATAGAGTATTATCATTTATTTCAAAACCTTTTTTGAATATTATGAATTTTTTTATTTATCTCTCTTGATTATTAAATAACATATTTTATAAAAAAAATTATGATTAGTTCGACTGTGGATGTGCTATCCTGAGACCATTCACCTTATTACTTGGAAGGGTTTGTGATTATGTTTACTAATTATGGAAGTTATTTACATTTTATATGGATATTGTTTTTATGTTTGAACCCATTCAAATGATGAATGTATTGGATATAGTATGATATAGGTGGGGACCACTATATCGCCCTGATGTATCATTAGGTCTCAAGAGAAAAAAGAGATATGGACATGGCCAAGGATTTGCCCATTTATTTTTCAATATGGATTTGGTCGAGGGCTTAACCATTTATTTTTATATTTCATGGCCAAGGCCTTGAAGATATGTTTCAAATATCTGGAATATTACATTCCGTCATTATGAAATTAGTAATTTATAATTCATTTGATTGTTCTACTAGTGGAGTATCCATTGAAATGTTTTATCTCCTGTAATTATTTATGGAATTATTTAATAAGTTTTCACTCTTTCCATATTATTCTCATGAATATGATTTAACGACTATTTTTTTAGTTATTCAAAATGATTTATTATTTATGATAGTTTCAATCGTATTTATTACCCTTACGGAGCATTTTATGTCACCTGTTTATTATATTTTATTTTTCCATATGATGTAAAGATTTTTATTACGAATAAATTACAGGGATAATGTTGAAGATTATGGATATTTCCTATTGAGGTACTATTTTTTTTATACTTTCATGTTGTTACCTAAAACTTATGTATGCAACTTGTTTTTAAAATTTACTAAATTATTTGGTCGTTATGGATGTGATCTCATGTTTATAGTACCAATAAAATAAAGTAAGGCACTGACTCATGGTTACTGCAGTCAGAGTCATTACATTAAGGTTACGAATTTTAATTCTCCCTCATGGGGTTTTAAGAGGAATACCCACTAGTTGCTCTCTTATTTTGGGTTATACAAGCCATGCAGACTCCCCCTTTCATCTTTTACTTCCCTCTTCAATATATTGTGATTGTTGACACTATTTTTTATACTTTTTCTATTTATGTTCTCCAATTGCATAAATTCTCTAACTTCTTCTTCATATCCCTATAACTTTTTAATCTTATATTTTTGAATTTTTAAGATGGTTCCACAATTTCATGGTAGTATATTCTAGATATGATGGGACTTTCAAGTTTTATTCATAGTGGTGATCCTGTGAGGACATCTTATTACAATCACATATTTTCTTATTGATTTATGTTTCACAAAAATATTTATAGTGTGTTTTAAACTAAATTAAAATTTATTGTAATTTTATTTATTGGATTTGGTTAAATATATAAATATACTAGTTTATTGGTGTAATCCATTGATTTTTCTATGGATTTTAGGTATGTTTCAGGTTCAGTGATAAAATATTATTGGTTCATGGATCCTTATTTCATTGGGTATTTAAATTTCAATTAACTATAATTCAAAATAGATAATTGTTCGAGATGATTTGGTCTGATTAAGTTAACCAATTAGTTATGTGATCCTCAATGGTCTATGGATTATTCTACTAAGCCATGGGAAAATACATTAACACATTTAAAAAATGCATGTTATATATCTAAATTTACCCATAGTCCCACCTTACTTTTTAGTGGATCATTGTGTGGTTATTCCCAGCATGTCACAAATTTAAATTTTTTTTATTAAATGATTAATATAAACATGTAATAACGTTAAATAACCTAATAAAATTATTCAAACTTAAAAAATGACACTTATCATATCAATTACTTCAATGTATTTAAAGGATATTATGATATGATTCACTGATAATGAAATATAATTTCTCCATCATCAAACAAAATAAAAATATTAATGGATTTATTTGTTTTATGGTAATCTAATTTTTATGTCGCATGATATATGTTTTTAATTGTTTCATTAAATGATTGATATATATTAATTTTGGAAATAAAATTAGTTATTTTGGATATATAATATTTCAATTAAAGTTTCAAGGAATAAAAAGATATATCTATTATATTTTAAGATAAATAATTGATA
The DNA here is from genome assembly GCA_963277665.1 of Viscum album. Taxonomy (NCBI): domain Eukaryota; kingdom Viridiplantae; phylum Streptophyta; class Magnoliopsida; order Santalales; family Viscaceae; genus Viscum; species Viscum album. The sequence continues at coordinate 62,608,983 of OY728136.1, read as the reverse complement.
ATCCATAGTTTATGAAATATAAAATTAATGTCATGTTATAATTTAATGAAATTTATAGTTTAGAGCTTCTTTTGATTTAGGATGTGTTTTAATATTGGTTGAATTTTATAACCCAAGAATAAATCCTGAGAGGTTTTTTAATTATGGAAATGGTTATTATGGTCATTTTATTTAATGAAATTGAAAAATTGTGTCTTGGTGGTTATTTGGTTTTTTATTATTAAAAAATGGGTTAATCAAACTCCATGATAGACATGGTTATACTCAAGAAATCTAGAGTGAATGTGAAATTTAGTTGTATTTGGTTTTTCTCTATTGGACCAGGGTAATTCTGGGATAGGGTGAACTACATTGGGTTTTGCAGATGGGTATACCAACCTTGGGTGTGGATTGTTTGATTAAGGATGCATATATTACCTGTAGTGGGAGATGGGACAACATGGTCATCACAATGTTCTCAAAGACACCATGAAAGAAGATAAAGTAATAATGTGTCATTTTAGATTTCATTATCGATCATGGGATCACAATTTTTTATTTAAATTTAAAGAATTCAATGAAGGCGTTTGTAATTATTTACCTTAACTACTATAAAATTCACATTGTAAAGATTTTTTTTCTATTTAAAGATAATAATGTAGGTGTCCAAATATGTTTTACATGCACCCTTATTGGGTTCCTAATAAAAATGGATACAAAAGAATAATTATCCCATGTTTTTTGGTATATATCTCAGGTAAGGACTTATGTTGATGAATACTAGTTAGCATCGACAGTTTTAGTTGAAAGACAAGATTTTCCCAAACTCAAAACCAGTTATGTAATGTTCATTAATGAGAAATTGATTTTTTTTCTTTAGTATAGGTTATAATTGATGCATAGTTGGGGGATCCAATTTAATATTTCTTACATGATAATTATTATTTCACATGATTTAGTATTATTTCATCGACACCAATATTTGTTCTAATGTTAATCGAGAGTGGTATCTGATTTCAATGATTAATTATTATTTTTAAACTATAATAATGATGGGATATTATCACCATTATAACCTCATTGTCCCTAAATATTGGTCAAAAATGACTTGCATATTAGGAGGAGAACCTAATTTCCTGAAATTTTATTCTAGTCTAAGAACCATCTAGTGATCTAAATTGTTAGTTCATTATGATCTATCTCATCACAATGTCATTGTGGTGGATAAAATTGAGTGATTTGACATAACAATCAGGACATTTATCAAATATAAGAGATTAAAAAAATATGGATTAATGACTCATATAAAGACAGATGATATAATATGTTGTGGTGTATTTCTATTTTCATTGTTGGTTGAATATTTAATTATATATATATTTAATATTTCATATAAATTTATAAATATTTTAGAGTTTAGATGAGGATTTTTCATAAAATTAAAGGATGCTATTTTTGGATAATGTTTTCAATATTTATGAATAAAATCATAAAACCCATTTAATAATTTTTTTAATATATAATGATTCGTAATTATAGGGTTGGAGTGGTGTGGATGAATAGAAAAATATGATTTGGAGGGTTAATATAGATATTGTTAGAAACAATATATAATATTCTATTATTCCATCTTGTTAAAAAAATTAAGATATTATGGTGTCTATTAAAAAATATATTATTTTTGAATTATTAACTATGTAAACTCTTATTTTATTTTCATAGATGATGAATATGTTATCATAAAAAGTATTTCATTCTTTTGAGATAGGAGTGTAGTGAATTATCATTTTTTTCAACATTGATAAACTGATATATTTTTTGAGTTCATTCAAAAATAGTATAGTTAGTAAATAATTATTTATTAGATTTTGGTACACTAATACAAAAAATATCTCTTCCCTTTCTACATAACACCTTGACACTAGAAAAAATTAATAATTATTGTATAATTCTCTACACTATTTAATTTATCTAATTCCGAAAAGATAATAGTTGTTTCACTAAAAATAAAATAAAATCATTATAAAGTTACATTTTAGTTAATAATAAAATCACCCTCCTATATCTCATGGAATTTTTATTTGAGTGTCATTAATGGTGGTTGCATAGTATAATTAATTTTAATCTATATTATAGACTGGGAATAACAATTTATTCATAATGTAATTCTAATCATTGGTTTCCAAAATCCTTATGATATGAGAAATTATATTCTTTAGAACATGAAATATTATTATATTGATGTGTATATGACTATTATTCATAAAATATTGGTAAAAATATATAAAGTTGGTTTATGAGAAATTAATTTTAAGTATCCTTATGCCAATACAGAAGGAATAAATGTTTCAAGTGGATATTTTTCCTACATAATAAATATGGTAATAACGTTTTGTAATTACTAAAACCCCATGTGATATTATTTTCATAATATTAATAATTTTACCACATGGTTAAGAGAATAATATTTTAACATTTTATATAACCATTATGAGTATTTTATTATGAAACCAAGATAATTCATTATATAATTTTATCATATATTTAATGTGTATTTGTTTGATATGTGAAAAATCAAATAAACATTAAAAGATTTTAAAACTGGGAAGTATATATTTAGATTAATTTATTATTATTTTTTAATTGAATGTTTTGGGTATTCAACAAAAGGATTTAATGGTTCTTTAATTTGGTAGTATTTATAGTACTGTTGTTGCATATGTGATGAAGGAAATTGATAATTATCCTGTGGTGAAGGAGGTGTCTAAATAATTAGTATTGAGGGTGAGAGAGATTCTCTTATTTGATTACGGTCCTTATGTATTATAGGTTACTTAATTAAAGGAATTACTTTCATAAATAATATGTTTGGTAAATATCATCGTCAATGATAAGAATGTAATAACTTCATCACAATGTAGTATAGTAAGGAAACATTCAATAATATTTCATAATATTTTTTAGATAACAATGATGATTATGTAATAATAACTAAATCATTCAGTGAGGTTAATGGATATAGGTGAATAATGTAAGATCACATTGTTAGGAAAACCATTCATTATTAATTATATAATTTCTCTAAATATTCTAATTTAGTGGATATTAAAATTTTAAAATTTCTTAATATGGATGCTCAGGTGATATTTATTTAAAATAAACAATAAAATTACAAAAATGAATGAATCAATGTTGATGTTAAATGTGTGGTAGACTGGAAGGTCGAATATGTGGCTTTTTTGAGGAAATTTATGTTTTTTGGCATATAGTGAGGAATTCTCAAGGTGTGGAACATAATTTGAGAATCTAAATACAGTAATAAGAAGTGATGAAAACTAAGGTAAAATATTATAATTAATGGATTAAATCATAGAATTTAGAAAATTAGAATATGTTTTTTAGCTTTAGAATAATGTGGAATTCAATGTCCAGATGAATAAGAGATTTACCAATGTGATGAATCATAATAAAAAATATATTTTTAAATAACGTGAAATAAATTATTATATGATGTCAAGTATGTAAGACCAATACAGATCCACCACCCTACGGATGATGTTAAAATGATAGATTATTCTGTCTAGAGAAAAGGAAAATGAAATCAATTGAGATCTAATAAATATTTCCTAGATATTACAATAACTATGAATACATGACCATAAAGAAAAAACATGTCCTAGATTTGATCCTAAAAAGTATTCTTTCATGGTAGAGGTTAATCCCAAATTGCCCAACTCTAAGAAAAAACTTTGATGTCCAAAAAACCCATATCCTATAATAATCAAAGTATTTAAATGATTCAATTATTAATAAATTACGGTTTTTTATTATTTAAATTTAGGGATTACAACATTCCTTGGGTAAATTATAATAATGAATATCAATGTTGAAGAAAAACACAAATAGATGATAAGAGATTGACATTTTCATATGTTTTTATTTAGAAAGTAATTTTCTTGTAAACAATATGGGAAGAAATCCATGTATTTCTTGTCACCGATGCAATAAAATGTGAAAAACTTGACAAAATTTGATATAGTGTTGAAACTCAATGAGTCTTCACTTAAGATAATAATCTAAAATAGTATATAATCCTTGTGGGAGTTGTCATAACCATTATATCTTATACAAAAACCTAAATAAAAAACAAAAAATCATAAGAATAAAACATCACAAGACATGAATAAGAGGTTTCAGAATATTTTTGTGTACGAGATTTTGTTGAATATACTAGAATAATAAAGTGTTTATATAATTTATAGTGCGTGAATTTTTTATATAACTTGAAAAAATAATATTTTATTAAAGATCAAATATATCATAGAAACTATCATATGGTTCTACTATATTATAGTCATAATAAAAATTTCATTCAATAAATAAAATATTAGTTGGAATGTCATTATAAGAATTTATATCTTTGTATTTATAGCAAAATATAAAAATATATTAAATTTATGATAATTATTTATTTTAATGAATGAATACAATTTCAACTAAAAAAGATTATAATCATTGGATTATAAAATTCATTTATATTTGTGGGAAATGAAACAAATAAATATTCGCCTTTATATAGTTAAATAATATAATAGAATAAAATGAAACATATATGAAAAATGTGATGGATGAAATTTATCAGACCCTTTAAAAGACAATTGTTTATAATATTTTTTAAAATAAATAAAGCCTATGATGTCCTATAGAATACATGTAATCATACTCAGTGTTAATAAATTTGGGGAAAGGGATTAAAATTTTGAAAGAAATGAAGAAAAAAATGGAAGTCCACACAATTTATAAAATTAGTACATTTTAATCTTTAACGGTCGATATCAAAATGATGAATTATTGGTAGGAAGAACTATATTTTATTTTCTGATTATTATGTCTAGATATGTTGTTTGATATATATCCTTACTAATGTTAATGGTTCACCTACATATTATTTTATCATAGATTGGTGATGAAAATTATTTTAAATAAAATTATAAAATTTTAAACTAACATTGGAATGTATTTTATGTATGTCAAGTTAAAGTATTTTTTAGAAGAATTAGATAATACATAATGTATTAGTGGATATGACTTTATAATAAAATGATAAAATTTATAAGAGGGACAAGTTAATCAATAACAAGGAATTAATGAATCATATTGAAAATGTTTAAATTTAATGGTTAGGCAATGATTTAGTTATTAAATTAAAAAATATTACATATAGTTACTTGTTATGTTTGGGTGAGGAAAATATTACTTATGATATATAGTATTTAAATATTCCTAAACAAAACCAATTTAAAATATTTTTTTGAATTTTTTTTTTAAAAAATGGTAGAAACCCAACAAATATATTTAAATCATATATAAATTATAAAATATTTATTTTATCTACCTAAAAGTCCATAGTATATATATATATATATATTGAAAACAATGTAAAATTGGTTGAATTTTATGATTTTAAATTCATGGAGAGTGAGTATTATTCACATATAAACATTGAAAAATGTATTTAATGATTAGTTTATGAGGTAGTAAAATCATCTATATAAAAATGGGATATTACATATTTAGAAAAATATAATAAAAATGATGATGTTGGATCAAGTTCACCTATTAGTAGTTATAAAATTAATTTTTTTATTCCTGGCCTCAGTGGTGAAAAAAAATTTAAGGTGTTCCAAATTGATATCCAATTGACATTGAATAATTTATTTCCGGAAAAGGACTATAAATTAAAAAAGTTAATTTTTTTCTCATTAATTTTTTTAGGAAAAAACTGTTCCCATAGAAAAAATTACTTTTGTGTAAAAATATTGATAAAATATAATTATCTGATTGGTCTTTATGTTTGAAAGATTGGTGATAGGTGTTAAATATTTAATAAAAGTTTTTATCTGAAAATGTAGAATTTCAGATGAAGAATAGTTCTGATATATTTTAAAAAATAAAATATAAATTATTTAAATAGGATAAGTTAGAAAAAATTCTATATACCAAATTTCCATGTTCGAAATAAAAAATATCATTGAGTTGAAACTATTCCATAGTTTGTAGGCAATTTGAAGATGTAAGATATAATTTAATTATCAACCTCTAAATTATCTAGAGTTTCAAATATATTTTCTTATGGGGAAATTTAGTTTGTATAAAATATAGATTATATCATTATAATAGTTCAAATAGTTAAAAATGAAAAAGAGGTCGATGTAAAGGATTTTTTGATAGTCAACGATACATGACTATACATAATAGTGATAAGAATATAAATTATTTTTATGACATGTGAAGTAAAAAAATATCTTTATTTTCCTATAAATAGTAAGTTTTTTAATGAATAGATTATATTAGTATATAAATAGAATAATTGATACTATATAGTTTTATAATTTATTGTCATAATATGGATTGATGGGACATGATACATTTACTGGTCATGTTGAATTGAATATATGAGGCCCACAATTGGTTGTGTTCTTTATAGGGAATATATGTGAATTTCATATCGAAGGATAATTAATTATTTTATCTAACTATAGGATATTGAAAAAAATTATATTGAATAATTCAATATTAGCCTTATGTATAATTAAAAATGATGATGATATTTTAATTGACATGAATTATCTTATTATAGTCATGTGTGAAAAAATTACTTATCTTAATCAAAGAAAAAAATTATTCAAGTCATTCATGGAAAAATTATACCAAGATCAACTAACATTTTACCAATGAGAAATTTTAGAAAGTTTTTTGAAATTAAATAATACATTCTCATATTGACTAATTATGGATATAATGATGATGACATTTTTAATTGATTTTTTAGAATAATTAAATATCCCTTGAATTCCAACTATCTATATTAAATAAAATGCCCATTAGATGGGTCTTATAAATCTACAATTTTATTCTTATTCCATGTATTATTATCATTTTTTATACTTGATTAGTGGATTCATTAAAATGAAGTTCATTAAAGGTTATGATATAACTTATTAGTATATTTAATGAGTTAATTTTTCATCATTGTGAGTTAAAAAAAATCATCTATGTTTACATGCAATGGTGGAGATTTATAGTTTCATATTTATCTAATTCTATATAATTTTACTTGTCCAAAATTTAATAATTTATTTTTAACAATGTTATATTATTTGAAAATAATTGTTGTAAAATATGAGAATTTCAAATTATGTGGGTTCTTCCGAATACAAATATTTTTTACTTTGTTATTGTCTATAAGTATTGATTTCTGAACTAGTTATTGTGTGTAATAATAAAATCTAGTAAATATAATGTTTCCTAGATGAAATATTTCTTCAAATATTGTTTAAAATTTTTACCATAACTCTTGTGAGATTAGATAGAATGATAAGTTAATCAATTATTATTATATTTGAAATTTTCTAATAATAATATAATGATAGTTTACAAATAGATATGTAAAATAAGTAGAGTTTTTTATTAAACCAAAGGGGGATATTTCTAGATAAAATCCTTATTTGTAATATGTTTTCAATATATAATGGGTGAAATCCTCAAAAATAATTATAATAAAAAACGAGATTCATTATAAGGATTTGTATAAGTATTCAAAACGTTTGACTAATTTTGGTAAATGTATCTCATGAAGACATTGTCCATTTTACTATTTAGAGGAATTTTTCTTCTTAAAGTGACCATAAATTCCAAAATGGTAAGTGTGAAGATGTGTTCTTCATAGATTTTAGAATGTTTTTGAAATGGAATAGATTATTTGGATTATTTAATGTGTAATATTTTTTTTAGTATTATGGGTCCTAAATATTTTAGTAAATAAATAAGAATTCTAGTTAAACATGCATGGTCATATACATGGGTTAGAATCATGTAAAAATGATCATGTTTTAGTATATTTATGTCATCATAAGATTTGGAAAATTTCTTATAACCCACAGTGAAGGACCCACTATGTGTGTTTTAATATCATCTAAAAGTTGTAAATAAAAAACTAAATAGATTACATGGTGTTTTGATGGAAATTTCATATAGGGGAGTATTTAGAGAAAATAATACCATAGTTTAGTAATCCTCACTTTATGTAATTGTGTATATATAAAAGGTAAAATATTCAGGTTAGTTAAATTTATCTGATAAGGGTGATTTAAAATACATGGTTTAGTGTCTCATAGGCTAACATAAAAGATAACACAATATTATAGATTTACATATATTATATGGTATTTTTTTCAATATATATCACAAATTTAGAGTTCCTTTATTTTGAGAAATATAGTGGGTTTCAAATTTAGTCTACTAATATTGCATCTAGTTGATATTTTTTGATATGTTTTCCTACTATACATGACAAAAATTGAAAATGAAAATTAATGTATAGTTGGAAAATATATGAAGAAAAATAATTTCAAATTAATTTATGAGGGGAATAATAAAAAAATATGAATGAAATAGTGGATTCCTAATATATTTATTAAAATTGAGATATAATTCCATGTTTTAATTATATAGATAAATCATAGGCGTCTTTTTGTTGACCAATATGAATATTTTCATTAAATATTTTATACTCACGCTATTATTATTTTTTCAGAGAAGATTAATTTTATTAGTATGAGGAGTAGTGAGTTATTTTATTTGATAAGAGTTGTTTATTAAAAATAACTATTATTGAAGTAAACCAAGGGGGATAGTATGTCTACTAAACATTTATATATGTATACAATTTTCCTTTACTTGAATGTGTGAACATGAACACCAATGACCCCATATTGAACTAATTCGACTTAGTGATAGTGATCCTTAGTGTAATTTAATTCATATTATATTTTATTATTAATTTAAATCAATATGAGTGAGATAAGTGAAAAAAAATCCATGATCGATTATCATTAAAAGGGGACTTTTAATTAATCATAACACAATTCAACCCCTAATATATCAATGTTTCATAATTTTGAGGATGAAATAAATGGTAGAAGTTATTTCTATATAAAATATGTTTCATGTAAACCCATCATCCAATTATGGTGTTTAGATTATAAATATAGTTAATTGTAGCATTATTTGTTATAATATAATTAAGCCATAGTTTTACATGGTAATCAACCACTCTTAATGTTTTTAATTTTTATTATATGATATATATAAATTATATGTATTTTAGTGATTATTTTTCAAGAACATCATAAAATATTTGTAATAAGATAATTAACAAATATCTCAATTAAAAATTAGTTATATCATAAGTATTTAAATATAATTTCGTAGAAAAATTAACATTGAGGGAAATTAAGGCCACTAAACTATTATTTTTTTACGAAGCTATTAAATTGTATTTATAGTTCTAGTATATTTATAATAATAATATGGTATTTACTATTATTTTTTGTCTCATCTTTTGATCGTACATCATTTAATTCTAGTTTCTCTACATTATTGATACAAAACTCCATATAATAGTAGTACAAAGGGTAATATTCACTTTATAGATCAAAAAATTATATTAAAATTAGAAACAGTTATTAATGGAAAAATTTTATTTTTATAAATATATTTAAAAAATAATAAACTATAATAAATATTTACAAGATTTTTATAAGAACTTATAAAAATTCAGACACAAAATTGCAGTGATTCTTAATAATGATGTGAAAATATAACTACTTTGTACATAAAGGAAAAATGTCAAATTTTATACTTAATGATTAATGTATTGGAACGTCCCTATTTCATTTATAAAGTGGTGGTAAAGGTGTATAGTATTTACTTTTAAAAGTGATTAATGTCATACACAAAAAATAAAATCGATTTTGTACATGAGTAAAAAATGAAATAAAAAATATTAACTTATGTACAATGTAATAATAAATGTGATGTAATATATATATATATATAGTGGTAATCATTTAATGATTACAAAAAAATGATGAGTTCAATTGCCATAAAAGGTAACATCAATGAATAAAAGTCTATGGTTGGGGATTAGTTATATTCTAAATTAATATACAAAATTTTGTAATGATACACTGTGAAATGATCATTGACATCACTATTATATAACCAATGAAAAATAATTATTCACTGTACATGTTTACAAAATTTTAATTAATATGTTATATTCAAGAAACAATAATGGGTCTCTAGTGTTATCCATTTGGTATTACACAAGCTCCCCACGCAAAAATTAAAAATTAATCATTTATAATGGAACATATTATTTGATTCAATTTATCACATCATCATGTTTAATATACGATTTTTACTAAATTAAAAAATATCTAAATTGATTAAAAATTATATCTACATAAAATATATTTACAAACCATTACTGTAATAACACTACTATATATGAATCAATATCCATATATTTTCTTAAATTAGTATCCTTCTATGGAATGAAGTTTCATCATCAAATGATTCATTACATTCATTTTTTATCCACCTCTAAGAATAAGAATATCCAAAACATATAAATAAAATTATATTTTCAACCAATTTTTACAATATGAATAAAAATTTTCAAGGGCCCTGACCTGTGTAGTCTGTCTCTTTACGTGTTTCTAAAGCTCATAGTGTTTGAAGGAGTCTTCGAGTGAGGCACGATGAGTTAATATGATGAAATTTGGAAGCTTTTAGAACACATTATGTTTAAGGGGATTTCATGTGGTGTATAAATATTCCATGCCTTGTTAATGATGGTTTTCATGGTAATTCATGATATGTATTAAATCGAGGTTAAATTATTTAGGGAAACATGTTTTTCAGTGAGATTTAAAACATTATGATTTTGTGATGTGTAAAGTTTTCATGCTATCTGAATCCTTTATGAAACACATTAATTAAGGATTTAGTATTGTGGATTTCATTAAAATACCTAAGAACCTATTGACTCAAGGTGATCTGGTGAAACTTTTCTCAGGTGTTTAGGTATTCCTTCATTGGGGATCCGTCTTTGGCTTTATCCTTTGATCTATGGTGATCTAAGTTGAGTTCTACTCTATTTATTGTTGTTTTTTCTCATTAAATCTCAATTTCCTCTCTTTATTCTCTCTATGGTAAGCTACTATATGTCTATTGATTTTAAAGGTGTTTTCCTTGTTTTTTCACGGTATGGTGGTGTTGCATGATCCTTGTATGGATGAAACATATCCAAGAAAAGGTTTTCAGAATCCCCAACAATGATATCTTCTCAAGTTAAGAACGTCTATGCCTTTAATGTTTGGTATTTTTTTCTTCACTTGTTTTATTTATGTGAAATCATAAATTGATTATGATTTACACCATTAGATAGAAATAGAATTAAAAATATAATATTGAATATTATTAAATAAATTGGTTGTGATCAAATGTTGATGACATTGTTACTTTGTACCAAGATAACAGGATTCCTACTGGTTTTGTAGATAGTGTGACCTCTATGTTATTCATTATTGTTACATTAATGTTCATGGAATAATTTTTTGAATTTTGTCAATAATGTAAATCTATAATTATTTGATAATTGATTGATTTTATAAAAATTATATAAGATTCACATTTTTAATCTAGTGTTTGTAGTAATTTAATGATGATCCATTTCATTAAATGTGCCTGAGTAATTGAGAATGATCCTCAATGTGATTATTTGATTTTATAAACAATGTGAATTGCGTTTATAATTATTGATACCAAAATAAATTTTTTTTAATTGAAAATTTTTTTCCTCATAGTTTGTTTAAATAGAAATAAATGCAAAGAGTTTATTTTGACTTTGATATCTTGATATAGATTGATGCAAATTTTTTCATATAGATATAACCTATAAAACCAAAATTGGTCAATTTAGAATGGAATAGTAACCTATTGTTTGATAAGATAATTTATGGGTTATAGTTTTATATCTTTTATTGAAGGTGAGGTGGATTGAGTTTGGATCTATGATAACTTGTTTATGTGTGATGCTTGGATTCCTTGTTTTTTTCCCATGATTTACCAACTAGTTATGCATATTTTTTCATTCTACTTATATGATGTTCACTGGGTATGATCTTAGTATGCCTAAGTCTAGTATAAATGATATGATATATGGGGAGGGGAGTCCTGGATGTGATGTTAGCATGTGAAAGATTTGTTTTTTATGCCTATTGTGATATGGGACATAGAGGCATGGTTGATGTGGAATATATTGACATATGTGATGTCATTCCTACCCATTTATGTGATTTGGAGAGCTTGGATGCTCAGTTTGAATATATTTAACGATTGATGGATGGGTTTCTTATTTTAAATTTGTTCCTTTCCCCATTTCTTGAGGATGTTGGATGTGCTTGGAAGTATGATTACTTCTTTTAGTATATTAAGATGGTTTTCCTAGATTTCCTAGATTATGGAATGATTATAATACTGAATAAATAATAATTAACCTTAGGGGTTGGTGATGATTGAATGAAAATGTAAAAATTTTGATCATATTTAAAAAATGTGAACTCATTTTGGATTATGCTTGTATTTCATCAACATTACACTAATGATTAATGTCATTTAATGAAACATGGAATAAAAATAATGGGTAATTAGTGGATAATGAATAATTTAATTAAAGGATATGAAAAAAGTGGAAATAAGTAATTAATATAGCTCTTTTAGATTCTCTTATTATTATTGGATATCTGCCCTTAGCAGTGCAAGCTGGGAGTCCAAACGATGTTAGTTGAGGTTGAATCTCAGACTCTGTTATGATCTTAGTGTGGTTGTGTGATATATTATATCATGTATATTTTGTTATTTCATACACTACAACACCCATATTAGTTGGGGACACTGAAAACCAAGTGTAATATTGGAGGCTATTTCCCCAATATCCTGGTGGGGGTGGATGACTGACAACCCCCATTTTCTCCACAGTATTATCAAGGATGTTACATTTGTTTTCATGTATGGATGTTAGTTCTCCCATATATGTGTGTATGGGGTTGTTTTTTATTATGGTTATTTCATACAAATTTATTACCAGATATAATATCCCAAGGAAGGTTATAAGAATGACATGTGTAGAATATGATGGCTTGAGGGACTTAATTAGTGTATGGGATGTAATGGGTTGAGGTACAATACTCGATGTATGATATGAATCATGAAGTCTATGTTGGCTTCCAGAAACTAATTTTCTTCTATATTTGGATATATGGATGGGATAATGTGATGATTTGGTGTATGAGGTGCAGGCCTTGACTCCTTTCCTAGGTTTTTTCAGGTTATCCTATTTCAGAAAAATATGGATTCTATTGTGCGATGTTGGGTTAGAGTGGAAAAATAGTGGTGAATATGAATTGTAATACCCCTAATGTTTCACTATTATATTGTATTCTTTTTTAAGAGATATAATTGGTGAGAGTTAGCTGGGGTGAGGCTAGGAACAAAGTATACTTTATTCGGTGATGAGTTAGTTTCACTGTTGTTTATTATAATTTACCATGGTTTCAATATCTTTTTCATGAGAGGATCTGGGGAGAATCCAATAATGTATATAATTATGTGCACCCAATATAAATAAACTATTGGTCAAGCCATCCATATTTTCTTGGAGACCGGACCAGATATTACTGCCTTTTGTATTTTCAAGAGTTGTTTGTGCTTTATTCTCACTATCGTCTTTTCCATTTTGGATTCATTTATATTTCCTTTTAGTTGGTTAGTTGTGTATGAAATTGGTTGAATTAACTCTAGATTCCATTATATATATGTGTCTATGTTGTTATTGTTTAGTGTATCTTTCTTATCTTTGTCTTTCTCGTGTTTCTCTTAGAGGTTAATTCCTCCCATATTTATGTTTATTATACAGTGGGTGCTAGTCACAATCCCGGGGACACCAAGATATTGGACCCATGTAGTCACCATCACTCTCCCTTCATTATTGTAACATACTTTGGAGGGGTCATTAATGAGTGTTGTCAAAGGTTCGGGTTGATGGATATAATGGATTTTGGAATTTGGCATAGGTTAGGTTTCATGGGTTAGTAGGGAAACAGTGTCAGATATGTTTAATTAGTGATGTAAACAATCATGAATGGATAATACATAGGTATTTAGGTCCCCCTATGATCCGATGAAAAAGCCATTATTTTTACTAATCCTAAAAGATAATGTGATATTGGATTGCTTTTAGACACTTAGGAAAATATCATGCATCATTTTCTAATGCATGTGTTTGAAATGGGTATACCTTGGGATGGGTAAAAATATTAAATATAAAATGAAATAATTAATTAAATACTTTTCAATATTACATATTCTGGATTTAAGATCTCTAAAATATTTTTCTTTTCTAAAACATTTCTCCATCCTGATGTCCTCATTAGGTTCTAACTAAACATGTTCTACAGGATGTTCCATCAAAATTTTCATAGTGTGGAGGTTGATGATGAAAACAAATTGACAATTTCACCCTAAGTCTTTTAGCACCAAATCCCATATAATTGTGGGATATCTATTTTATATTTAGTCAAAAAGGACTAGTTATATGAGGTTGATATTGCTTTTAGTTTGATCTTTTCATGGAAGGAAAATTGATTTTTGTTGCCTAAAAAGATGTTTTGTAGAGTACTGAGGAAGTGATGTTGCTTTCTCATTTAGGATAGTGATGAGTCGGTAGTGTCTAGATAGATTTTATGATACCATTTTAGAGACGATTTTATTAATTTTACTTTGAAAGAATCCCATTTCTATTATCTTAATACCCTTCATTATGGGAGATCCAGTGTGGGAGAGTTTTGAATCCTTTTTAGGACCCTTCAGTGATATGATTCATACAAGTTGACACATAAAGAGGTTAGGTCGATGAATTTTGATGAGGATATCCACCCATAGATCTTATGATAGGTCACCCCATTTATGATAGTGATGTTTATCTAGGTGATAGAAATTGTATAGGTTATAGAGAGAACGTTGTTTAGAACCAAGTCAAAATGAGAAGGAAATTATCATGATTCTTATCTAATAAATGATGTAGTTTGTGATTCCCATTGGTTAGGATCTAATAATTTTCAGTCAGTCCAGGGTAGTTACCTTGCTTCTTCATCTCATTTCACTTGGGTTGGTGATTATTAGTCCTATTCCAAGGCTACAAAAACTTTTTTATACGTATGCCTAGGTCATTATTAGTAATAGTTCCCGAACTGTTTCATCAATCATCATGTTCTAGGGGTTCCGCATCATGTTTCTTCATTGAGGAAACTTTAGATGATGCAATAGTGGTAATTCATTCCCATATAAAAGCAATATAGAAGATATGGGGTAGGAAAATTACATCCCTCATATTATTTTCTTCCTCATATAGTAGAGTAAAACCATAGAGGTTGTCATCAGTAGGGTTAGAGATGTTTTGGATTAGGATGTGGTCAACCTCATTCCTTAGTATTTCCTTTGTTAGGAGACCCAGACATTGTTAAAGGTTCAATTTTCCTTTTTCCAAGATGTGTACATGCCTTGGTTGATTCAGGAGTGACACACTCCATTATATAACCAACCCACTTCCCAAATTTCAGACATGATCTAGAGAGGCTTCAAGTTCCCATGGCATTGAAAGTTCTAGTTAGAGACCCAAATGACTAATATGATGAATATATATTGTGATCTATTTCTTGAGAAGAACTTATCTTCAGGATATATCTTATGTTTATAGATACACCCACAAAAAATCATCATAGGAATGGATTGGATTTATTAATTTTAGGCTATGTGGATTTCTTCATGAGTCAATTAGTCTTTTATAATTTTGACGGTGAGAAAGAGGGGTTTGTTTATGAGAGGGACCCTCAGAAGTGTTAGAGGAACATATTTTCATTAACTTTTTTAGTGGATGAGATTATACTGAGCTTGTAGTAGGTATAAATTTTCTTAGTGTAATAGGATAGTATACTGATTTCATTCATTTAGAGGATATAGAAATATTTCCTTGATGAGTGATTGTGATCAGGATTGAGCAACAAAAAAGCATATATCCTATCTCAATGTCTCTGTATATGATAGTACCTTATAATTTAGGATCTCTGCGAGTGCATATCAATTATCCACTACAGTAAGGTTTTGTTCATTGGAGTATTTTACCTTTGGTTACACTATTTTTCTTTGATAAGAAGGATGCTGGCTATTTTTGGCTATGTATTAACAATTATTGTTTAAAATATGTTTTAGTGAAGAAACGCTATCCTTCTCCATGGACCGATGATTTATTTAATCATTTAAAGGTAGAAAGTTGGTTCTTGAAAATTTATATATGGTATAGATATCATCATATCACATTTAAAGATGAAAATATTCATAAGACTAAATTATGTTTTCATCATGGAAATTAAGTGTTCGTTCTCGTGTTGTTCGGTGTGGTGAATAGTCTAAAAGTGTTCATCAGGTTGATGAATGCAGTGTTAAAAGTGTTCCCAGATCCGTTCATCATGGTTTTCAAAAACTACATCCCTAAGTACTGCTCATATTAAGAGTATGCAGGAAATGTACATGATATTTTGGTATTTCCTCATCATGAGAAGTTATTTGGAATATTTTCCTATTGTCTGTTATAGTTCCATGAATTTTGTTTCTTGGGTTATGTTCTATCACAACAAGGATTTCTTTTAAATAATTATAATATAAAGGAGGTGGTGTCTTGGTAATCCACAAGAACATGGATGAGAATTGGATTTTCCAGGGAGTGGAAAGCTATTAAATGAGGTTTTATCCAATTAGGTTGACACTCCTCTAAAAGCATTGACCAGAAGGAATTAAGGATTATTATGGACAGATTGGTGTTAGAGAGCTTTTGAGTATCTAAAGGAGATGTTTTCCAGCGCTCAAGTCCTTTGTTTTCTAGTGGATAGATGTTAGTTTGAGGTTATCTTTGATGCTTCAAATATTAGATTGTGTTGTTTTCTAGTGTATTAGATATTAATTGTTTCTTTATAGGTCTTAGAATTTAAATCCCTGTGACAATAACTATTCCACCAATGATCTTGAGTAGGCAAAATAATTTCCATGAATTTTGGTAAATTAACTCATGGATGAGTGTTATGTGGTTTTTATTGATCAGAAGAGCCAGAGTTCTGTTTTATACTATCATGACTTGATCTTTCATCGACATTGGTGGATGGAATTTTTTATGAATACAACTTTGACATTTCAGATAATTAAATCAAGGAAATTATGTTTCCAATTAAAGGAGTAGTTAGTCACATAACAATATTTCATGTAAATATTGATATTCCAATAGTGTCATTTAATAAATCTCATCAATTCATCTAGATATGGAGAAACTGGGTATTGAGTTTTTCTTTTCAAGATGATAGTGCAATCATCATATCTGTAGTAGGTGTAGCATTACCATTTGTGGGATTCCAAGGATGAGGTCTGGAGACACTGAGTTATTTTTTGTGATTCCCATGATGGTTGTTCTAAGGATGGGAATCACCATGTGTTGTTTCTGGTTATTCTCTTCATTCCTTCATCAATGCATGAGATGGTACACTACGGGTTCTATATCTCTCCTTTAGTAGTACATCCCAACATGAAAAAAAATTAAGTGAGATAATAGGTCAATTCTTTTATCTTGGGTTAAAGTATATAGTTGAAAATTTTATTTTTCAATGTATGGTCTTCCAAATGGTAAATGTAGAGCACCATGTTCCGATTGGATTGTCCATGCTGCAAGATGATCCCCCGTGTAAGTGGGAAGGCATTTCTATGGACTTCATGACTATTTTATATTGAGCTCAAGTAGGCTATGATGTTATATGGGTGATAGTGAATCTTTTTATGAAATCATAACTCTTTATAGTGATCAAGGACTTGAGTATAGTGAATGTTTTGTCAAGGAAAAATATGTAGGATGTGGTGTGACTCTAAGGAGTCCTATAAACAATTATATAAGATCGAGATCCTCATTTTTACTCTACGGTGTGTAGTGGTATCAATAATTATTTTGGTTATAATTTATTTCTTAGAACTAATTTTCATAAAATGATGTAAATCCAATGAGAGAATACCATCTAGGATCTTGAAGACATGTTGTGAAATCGTGTCATGAATTTTGGGGTTTTTTGGACGATGAATCTTTCCTTGTAGAGTTTTCGTCAAATAACATTTTCATCTCCAATATTGGAATTTGATTTTTTAAATATTTGTGCATCCAGCCTTTCTATTCTCTATTTTTTTGAACCTGGTTTAGAGTGAAAGAAATTCACAGCCTGCAAGAAGTGAAAAATATGATAGAGATGTTTCATGTAATTCACAAGAGGATAAAGAAAACAAAATATCATCATAAATTCACTCTAAATCAAAGGAGGATAAATTCGGTGTTCATGGATGGAGATCATGTGGTCTTTAATGTGACCCTTTGTATTGTTATGTGAATGATCGGTTCTTAGAGTAAGCATTCTATCTAGTTTTTGGTTCTTTCGAGGTGTTTTATCTTGTTATATCTGTGTAATATCATATAGTAGTTCCCCAAAGGATGATCCAGATACCTGATGTTTTCCATGTGTCCTAGCTACTTCTTTAACTTCATGATAACTCTCATTTCATCTATTGAGATGATATCAATGTTGGAAATGATGTTACCTTTGAGGAGGGACCAATGAAGATCTAGGATCCCTTGTAAAATGTGTTTCATGAACATATAATTCCATCATTTGATGTCTTATGATGAAATAGTGGCTTTCACGTGATTACCTAGGAATACGAATAATAGACACATTCTCTATACCCTAATCTATTTGGTTTTAATCTCTTCCTCTATAATTATATTCCTTTTGTGGATGTTTTCCATTCAGGTTTATATAATCCTTTCCTCGTGTTACTTTTATGTGGCTTTAAAAACAAATTTGAGAGGTATCTCCCCCAATGGAGCGTTTAGAGCATGTTTTTATTTTTTTGTGGATTTTCATTATTTTCCTCTAAGTGAAGATATTGGGATCCTTATATTTTCAGATCTATGAGAGGTATATCATGGGGTTTCTATTTTTATGACCCATTTTTTCACTCTATGTTTGGTTTTGGATTCTCAAGTATGAGAATTTTTAAAGATGTATCTAAAGTAAGATCAAAGATATATATATTCGGTCTATTTTCTTATTTTTTAACCTTATGGTCATTATAGGAGGCCTCTAGTGAGTATGTAGGAGTTTGAATGCTAGAATTTGAAATATGGGAGAATAAACGATGTGTAAGGGGTTTTAAAATCATTTATTTTTTGTTAAAATATTTTTGAGGATGGTTCATAGTATTATTTATATTGTTTATAATCTTGAGGATAAATCCTTCAAGGAGATTAAATTTATAATGATATATCAAACCCAATTATCATAGAATGTTTAAGGGTTACACCCAGTGTAAATCCCTTATTCAGTATGTTAATTAAATTTTGGTGCTCGGGATTCCCTTCAATACCCCATAATCCTCTAGACTCTAGTTGATCTGATTAAACTTTTCTCAAGATTCCGGTGGTTCCATTGATTGTGATTGATCCTTTTCTTTTCTTCTTCGATCCGTGGTGATCCAAGGGGAGTTCTACAATTACTTTTTGTAGTTTCTTCCTGATAAATCACATTTTCTAATCACATTTCCTCACATGTGATTTTACTTTATCTCTAATAAAACTAATTGAGTTTCCTTGTTTTTTTAGTGTGGGTTTTCAAGAGTTCCCTTGGATGGATACAACTTCTTACAAGAATGGTGATCAAGATTCACATGATTTTTTTGTTCTCACATGTGTATTGTTGACATCTTAGAAGTAGGGACTTTATTTCTTATCTTATTTTATTAATGTGTAATCATAAATTCATCATGATTTATCCCTTTTCATGGAAATTGAATTAACCTAATAATATTGAACCGAATTAAAAAAATATTAGCATATGTTGATAATGTTTATGCTTTATACCTTGAAAGTGGGTTTCCACCTGATTTGATGAATAGTGTGATATATATTATATACATTGTTATTATGATATTATTCTTAGAATTTCATGTTGAATTTTTAAATTATTGTAATGAAAAAATTAATAGATAATTAATCAGATTAAGAATAATTATTGGAGATAAATATATTTAATCTGGTGTTTTCTTTGTTTGGTTTTGATCAAATGGATGTAGTGTGCATGATTAAATGATAATGATATTCTATTTGATTTATTCTATGGATAAATAAGTTAAATATAGATTATACTTGTTGGAAATAATAAAATACATTTTTTTATTGGAGAATGTTTCTTGTCCTATTATTTTGGATCAAGAATAAATGAAAGGATCCTGTTTTAAATTTGATAGCTAGATATAGATTTATTCCATATGAATCCCAAAATTGGAACTTATAAATAATTAATTAGTTTATTCAGGATGGGACAAAAAATATTTATGTGATAAGATAATCACAAAGGCATGAGCTTTCCATCCTGAGTAAACGTTAGAGTACCTTGAGTGTGGATCCCTGAGATCATGTTTATGTGTGAAGGTTGGATGCATTTTTTGAGGGCATAGATTCCCTGGTTTCTATGATAGTTATTTTCTTATTAATTTTTTTATATTCACTAGATATAATCGTTGTACGACTGATCCTAAGATATATTATGTGATATATGGTGTGTGGTGGCCAATATTTGATGAGATCCTAGGATGGATAATTATGGTATGGTTGTTTTGATATGGGGAGTATAGGTTAGGATTGTGTTATAGTATTTAACACCAATGATAGATAAGTGCATGGATATGTTCATAAGGGATCCAGATATGACTCTAGAGATGATTTAATAGGCTAAATCTGGGATTACGTGTTAATGTGATTTGGTGAGATGGGACACTCTATTTTAATCTGTTTTATGGTCGACGGTCAGGTTACATATTTTATCTATATTCATATCCCCACTACATGAGGCATCTAGAAGTTCATATTTACATGCTCCCTCTTAGTGTTACTTTTTATGGTTTTAAAATAGTATTTTATTATTTAATGATGAAAATATTGAATAAATAACTCATATAATGCGAGTATGGTGTTGATGGAATGAAAAGGGTTTAAAATATGATAGTCTTGATAAACTGTTAACTTGGTTTGGTTTATTCCAATAGGGTATTAAAATTACTATAATGATTAATTTAATTTAATAAAACCTGGAATAGTATTAATTTATAATTGAAGGCTTATGAGGTAAATAACTAATGTAAATTTTTAATAAGTTCTGAGGTAAATTATGATTTTTAAATGATTGTGTGCTAATTGGATATCTGGTCTTAGTAGTGGCTTTTAGGAGTCTGAGTGATGTTAGATACAACTGAGTATAAAAATAAGTTATCCCCATAATGTTGTCATGAGATATATTATATTATGTATATTCATTATTTTCATATGCTTCCCCACTAATTTTTTGGGGGACAATAATACATTGGGGACTCAGGGAGTGTGTTTTCCCCATCTTTTTTCTAAGCGGATAGATGTATAACTACCACCCACAAGGACTAATCTCTTCTCTTGGTAGTTACTTTTGTTGGAATGCATGGCAGTAAGTTGTCTGATATATATGTGTAGAGGGATATTATGATTTTTAGTTAATTCATACAAATTTATTACTAGATATAGTTTCCAGCAAATTATTATTGGCATGAAGTGTGTTGGCTATGATGGATTGATACAGTTACTCAATGTATTGGATATAATGACATGAGGTATAATACCCAGTGTATACTTCGTTTCATGTAAGCTATGGTGGGTTCCTAAAAATAACTTTTATTATATATGGATATGTGGATGGGATGATTTGATGATATGGTGGACCAGGTGCATGTCGTGATGCCATACCAAGGTGTTTTTTCACTGCACAATTTTGGATAAAGATGGAACAAGATGTACAACGTTGGGGAAGAGTTCTAATCCATTGGTGATGTGGGATTTGGGTACCCCTGTTATTTCATTATTATATTATATACTCATTTTATGCAATACATGGTGAGAGTTATCCATATTGAGGATGGGAATATATTATATATGTTTAGGTGATTAGTTAGTTTCACTATTGTGAACTGAGCATTAGCATGCCTTCGTTATCTATTTCACATGGGGATATAGGGACGATACTAATGTGTATAATATTATAGTATCCCTACATATATAAAAACTATTTTTCAATTTAGCTAGATCATGATGTATATCAGGTTAGATATTACTAGAGTGTGGTTTTGCAGGAGTTGTTCGGAACTCATGGTCGCTAATATCTTTAACTTTTTGGGTACATGTATTTCTTTATTCAATTTCTAGTACTATATTGAATTTAATGTATTAACATGGGATATATATATAAAGATATGTTTCTGAGAAGGTTATGTTTTTTGTATAATTCTTATCTCTTTCTTCTGTGTGTTTCTATTAGAGGGTATTGCCTCCCATTTATGTACTTACAATACAATCTCTGTTATTTTCTATCTTGAGTCCTACTGGAGGTGAGACATGGGAATTCACCATCCCTCTACCCTCATTTTGTTAAATTTCTTGAGAGAGGTCATCAAAAAATTGTCCCCTTACAAAGAATTATAATTATTATATTTGACATACATATTTTTAGTAAATGAGAGAAATTTTTATATAAAATTTACCTTTTTACTACAACATAGAACATTGTTTTTATGTATTGAAAAATTTATATACTTAATTTTGGAATCATCAAATGAATTTTTACTATATCATTAATGTCTCAACAAAAAAAAATTTAAGATGTTTTTCTATGGAGATGTATTTTGTTACTGTGAACACTATTAGGTTTCAATAAATAGATGTTGTTTGGATCATGAATATAGACACCCTATAATTAATCATATCAATTAATTTTGAGTATCATGTGTTAATATTTTAACCAAAATAACATTAATAAATGGTGTTCCAAGAATTCATAGAATATAAATTTGAACCCATTGAACTATTTATGGATCTATTCTATTTTTTTAATTGTTTGAGGCCAAAGCCTTTATTGTTGGTCACATAATCTTCTATGATGGATGGATCTCAATCAAATTTGGGGAATTGGACTCCCCATTGATTGAATACTTGAAAAATATTCATCAATCCCATCATTTTTCAGTTTTATATATCATTATGAAATTAAAATTTATTATTCACAATGTTAGACTAAAACATAATAGAAATAAAGGTTACAAGGGGGATGAAGTATTATCCAATTCTAGTAACGTTTTGGGCTCTCTAATTATTATATTTTGTTCTATATCCATAAATATATTCCATCCACTAAATTAAATATCATGTTCCAAAATAAATTAATATTCCATTAAAATATTTTTTCTATAGTAAATAATGATGGATATTTTGGAATATTGAAATGTGTTAATAATTAATATAGTTAGTATAATGATAAAAAAGAGAATGAATTAGGTTATGATTGATAAACATGAAAAAAAAATTTAATCAAAGGACATAGAATTTACTAGATATAATTTAACATATTTTTCTAATATATAAATATTCCATATATTAAGAAAATTCAAAATTACTTAATTTTAAAAAATTTAATATTCATAAATAATGTATAAGGCTTATGATAATTTCCTATAACCATAAACCTAAATACAAATTAATTTAGCGAATAAATATAAGATCATCAAATAAATATCAATATTTGATATTTTAAACAGAAATATGATGATTTTATATTTAAAATTGAAATAAAAATATCTATAAGATGGATAATGTTAGTAAATTATGATGACTTCATATTTTATTTCTCAATTCATATAAATAATTCAAAACTAATAAGGTGAACATTTCAATGTTTAAAAATATTCATTAAATATGTGAAATTATGATTATTATTCTAATTTATTATAGTCATAATATCTTGATTCCCATTTTTTAATCATTCATAAAATATATTATTATTTATTTACCAACGTGTATTATGATTAATATTTCAATTGAAATAAATATAAACTTTAAAATGTATTTAAATAAAATTTTCATATATATACAATAAAATTCATTTTGAAAATTTATACTAATAAAATATTGAGGAACAATTAAAAATTAAAAATTAAAATATTTTTAAATTATGTTTATATCATTATTAATAATTTTTTTATAATGTATTCATCATTTTATAAAATGTATAAAAAACTTTATTCACTTCATTAGTATTTTAACAAATGATATTGTTTGTGAAAAATATATAACATAGATTCTACAATTAAATTAACTAGAATATACCCCCTCTAAAGAAGTTTCTTAAATTTCACATTTACTTTTATTAGTGAGGAATATCATATGTTATTAAATGGACAAACCATGTAATATTATTCAAAACTATTTTAAGAAATATTTGTATATCCCACATTATTATTTATTAAAAACTATTTTTGAAAAATCATATTGTCTATTATGTAGGTATATAACAATAAGTACATTATATTATATTTTATACTTATTATGGTTGTTTTATATTAAAAATAAATTATACATATCAAAATATTTATCTTAACGAATCATATAATATTAAATTTGAAAGAATTTCATGGCATTATTATTATTAGTACGAATTATTTTCATGTTTCATTAGAGGTGTTCTAGATGAGTTGGATTTTTTTGTTGGAATCAGAGAAAATTAATGAAAATGAAAAGTAATCAGTGGAATTGGTGGATGGTTAAACACATCCTCTTAATTTTGTTTGGGATCAAACTAGAATATCATTATGAGTTTTAAGTGATTTTATATCCAAGTCACCAAATAAACCCCATAAGGAAGTGCACCAGGAATATATTAACCCTCTATAATTTTTTTTAAGTCTCTAAAATATTATTTTTTGGAAAATCATACTATATTATAGTAAGGGTAAAACATTATTAATAACATCCAACCATTTCATGATAAATTTTGTGCATATATATTCCTTTACCCATAAAATATACTACATTAACAATGTATTAATTGAAAAAAAATTCTAAGTGGTGCACATCTGTAATTAGAGAAAAATATTGTTTGGTGTTTTTAATCCTTGATGTTAGGATAGTCCAATTTCCCTATTATTTTTCTATTTTTACCTTTATGTGTTATTTTATCTAAAACATATACTCATATATTTATTTTAAAAATATTATTTTAGTCAATTTTTATTAAATTAAAAAATTACCTTTGATAAAAGGAACAATACAAGCTAAAGGGTGGTTTTATTCAACATTATCCTTTATTTATATTTATGAAAACGGATTACCTTATATCCAAAGTTTTTTGGGTGAGTAATAAATTTCCATTAAAAGTATCATGAATCTTCGATGGATGATAAAATATAGAGGAGAGCACAATGTTATGGATGAGTTTTGATCCAATTTTTATAGTATTACCATTGGAAACACTATTATGAAGATTTTTTTTGTTTCTTTTATGATTATAATAACCCTTATGGATGGAGTATTTATGAGGGATTATCTATTATGGTACCTAAGTTGGATACATGGTATAAATTAAAAACATTATTACACATGGGGGATGTGACTATTATTAAATATAATTTTTAATATATGTAGAGGTTTTAAGAATTATATGGGGTACCTATAGGGATACAAACCATGAAACTGGAATTGCTTATTTTAGTCATAATTAAATAACCAATAAGAGAGAAGATATTGTTTAAAAAATATATTAGTCCTTATAATTAGTAACATCACACTATGATATGAATACATATGTGGAAAATATTTTTTTAGAACCTAGGGTGGTCCTTTGATAATTTTGGGAAATTTTATATATGTGTGTGATAATTCCTTGACTAAAACATTCCAATTAAGAATGTCAATTTTTTACATAATTGTGGGCCTTGAAAAAGAAATTGAAAACATGAACCTTGTAGATATATAAGAGTGTGAATAAGATATTTTGAATCATTATTGTTCTATACATGCAGATTGTGAAAATTTTTAGTTGAATTGGATGTTTATTCATGATTCAATCCAATCTTCTATAGATATATGTTTTTTTATATTTTATTTTTACCTAGGGTATAATTTTACTATTGACAGGGTGGTCATATAATGGATCATTCCCTTACTTCTAAACCCATATGTTTAAAGGTTGGTATAGGACACTCTGGATTAATTAAATTAATTAATGCTTATGATCAGGTATATTAATATTTTTTGAATGAATTTAATTATTATATATTTTTAAAAATAATGTTTCAGAAAAAAAAATTATCTAAAGAAAATGAATATGTAATCATTCATACCAAATAGTTATTAATTGATGACAGGATCCCTTTGAAAATTTTCATATTGATTTTTTTTGTTTTAACAAACTATTGTATATGTTCATTATTATGTAGGACTATATATTATGAGTCAAGGTATGGTAAAAAGTTTTTTCCTTACATTATTGGAGTTCTTTGTTTATCAGGGGTACTATCACAGGAATAGGAATATACTTGTGGTGGTGTAAAGCTTACGGTGGCATGTCTATACATAAACAATAGTAAATTGTTTTTATATTGAGTATTCATTGTTAAGGTTAAGATAAATAATTTTCATTTCTTATTAATGTTTATTAATTTCATATTACGATGTTATAATCATTATAACAATACATCATTTCTTCAATCAAAATAATGAAAATATTATTTATTTTCAATTAAATATAATTTCAGTGAATTATATGGTTTTATTTAAAAGGATGATTATAAATTATATAATATTAAATTGAAAAAATGTTATAGTTTAAGAATTCATCATGAAAATATTATAATTCATTGTATAAAAAAGGTATTTTCTAACAGGTATGATTTTTCATGGAATATTGAGAAATTATAATTTTTATTGAAAACATTCAATTCCATTCAAAAACATGAAAACATCCATTTTGTTTTAAAATTATATAAAATTATTTTAGTAAACTTATCTTATTTATAATTCAATTATGGTATTTTTATTTAATTCTATACTTAGAATTTGGTATAAAATATTTTTTATAGTTAACAAGGAATTTTTCTAAAAAAACATTTTACAGCTTAATTTTCGAATTAATTTATAATAAAATTCTCTCATTTTAATTAGTTGAACATGATAAAATTAATAACAAATTTTTAATTATAATAATTAATATTATTTAACTAATTTATTTTAATATTCTTTTATAATTAATCGTAAAAATATGTTACTATTGTTAATGATTCAACTAGTTTACCGAAGGGGTTAAAAAATTTAGATAATGGGTTTAATGAATTAAAGATTATCTTTATTTTAATTGTATGTCCATTTTTCAACCCAATATCATGTAATATTTTTAAATGGTTCATTTTGGATTCATTTTTTTAGAATAATTCAATAATATATTTTATATTTAATAAAATCTTAGAGTGTCCCTCCCCCCGCATTTATAAATGGACAAACAATATTCTACCCTATCCACATATCAAGAGACTTTTGGATCATACATTATATACCAAAATAACATCCATACATCCCTCCCCACAACCTAGAGTCTCCTATTTAATAAATTAACTATCCTATGATTGATTTTGTTATAATCATAAAGTGAATTTCTCGAGAAGATATATAGTTATTTACTATGTATACAAATTTTATTTTTTATTCCACATATATTAAATCAACCTAATCCGTGATTAAATAGTAAAAATATTATATTAAATATATTTATAGGTTTTTATGATAATTTAATTTCCTCTATCTAACTCAACATCAATGAATTGGGAATCAAAACTAACATTAGTTTGTGTGAGAGACTACAGTCGCATGAATTAGTGGAATTTGTTTTCCATAACCACCTATAATGAATATTTATAGTCATTTATTTTATATATATATATATATTAAAATCATAAAATATCTATAATTATGGATAAGATATATATAATATATTTTTCACCTTTCCCCTCATTGAAAAATTTTAGTTTTATTGTTGGGTATGTGAGGATTTTTACTTCCACGAACCAATGCAATTCATTTTTCATCACTAAATCACATAGAAGGAATATATAAGCATATTAAAAGAAATAATTTTATATATATGATATAATATTAATTTTGGAAAGATAAAATAATAATTACTTTCTTCCTATATTGATAATTAAAAATTTTAAATGTCACCCATTTGTTTGTAAGACCTACCATCTCTATGGTTGTAACAAAGTTCATGTATCCTAAATATAATTAATGGTATGATTTAGGAGTAGTAAGTGTTTATAAAATTATTATTTATTTCAATATTATTTATTTTAAAGATGATGGAATGATGACTAATTTTACCATGTTCATCCAACCAATGTCATTATGGTCATATGGGCTGAATATCATCAAAACATCTGACATGAACATAATTAATTAATTAAATATAGAATGGTAATAAATAAAATGAAAAAAATAATAATATTGAAAAAAATTATTAATTAAAAAGTTGATTTTGATATTATTATTATTCAGGAATATAAATTGTATACATAATGAGACAAACTCAAGTAAAGGGACACTTTAACATAAAACCTCATTTGTAATTTTCTTACATAATTATATTCTAAATATTTTAATTCCATTCAATATTATAAAATTTATTTCATAGATATATTTATAAGGAAATATAGTAAATATAAAGGAAATTTTTGGTCTATTTCTAATTTCTTTTAAAGGTTCTAAATTTGAGTCATTTATTCTATTTTATATGAA
The DNA here is from genome assembly GCA_963277665.1 of Viscum album. Lineage (NCBI taxonomy): Eukaryota > Viridiplantae > Streptophyta > Magnoliopsida > Santalales > Viscaceae > Viscum > Viscum album. The sequence continues at coordinate 62,580,317 of OY728136.1, read as the reverse complement.
ACATTTTGAAATTCTTTAAAAAAGAAAATAAGGAATATTTTATTTTAACATATACAGTTATTAAAAATACCCTCGTGTCCATAATTGTTAATTTATATTTTGATTATATTATAATAATAAATTTTTAATTAGATTAAAATACCATGTTGATTTTTTTAATATTATTTAATATATAAAATTTAGTTTTTAAAAGAAATGGGTTTTTAAAAATACAAAGGTTTTATAATATTGTGTTTAAAAGAGGTTTCAAAGTATTTATTATGAATATGTGAAAGAATAATTATTTTATTCATGATATGGTCTTTAGATACAAGTTATTATGACAGGTGGGCCTTATATATCCTATAATGATAGGTGATCCCAGTATATATCACGATAACGAGTGTTCTTGATAAATATCTCAAATAAATATGGTAAATATAATGGTATTGAGGAAATTATAATGAATTTCAACCATAATTGATATCACAATTATAACATTCCCTATAACGGTTCTATATATATGACCTCCCATAGAACCTATAAAAAAATTAGTTATTTCTAATTAGTTTTCATGGAAGACATTTCATTTCAAATGGTAATATATTGATTTTTTTAAAGGAAGGATTATGTCCCTTTAGTGTAGAAAAGTTATATTTTAAATAATTCTTTTTATAGATTCTCATTTCATTAATAAACACTCATTATTGTGGTATCTCTTTTATGTTTTCATATATAGTGGTTTGTGAAAAAATATAAAGATGATTTAATAATTAACTAAATGATTTTTTGAGCCCAATGTTTATTTATATTCAAGGAAAAGAAAATTTATAATGTCATTATTTTAAAATGGGGCTACAAGATTATTTTTATATATACCTTAAAAAACTTTTATTATTTATCAATTTATTTAAAATAAATTTTTTTTGTTTAATAAAGGAAAATAATAAATAATAAATCATATTCAAAGTCATGATTATTTTTCATGAAAATAAATAATGATTCATTATAATTTATTTATATTGTTAGAAAATTTTATAATGAATGAATGTTTACACATTACAATATATGGGTTCAAAATTTAGGACATATGACCTATTTTTTTATAACACTAAAGTTGAAAAGTTCCTCAAAATGAAAAAAATGATAATTATTGACTAATAATATAATATTATATTATGATTTATTGTCAAGTCCTTAAAATTGGTATTTGAGGAAAGTTTTAGATAATTTCAGAGTTTAGGATATTATTGATATTATACTGTTAATATTTTCTACATTATGGTCATGTTTAAATTATATATATTTTTAAGTATACCACATTTCGTCATCAAGACTATGCATTTTTATAATTGTTTTCAATATAAGAAATTGGGAAACTAAAGTATGAAGACACTGATAGGACTACATCCTTCTAAATTAACAACCTATAACTTTTGAAGATGAAATGGAGTAAATTATTGTATTTTTGGATAATTTAACAAATACTATAAATGGATTTGGAACCCATGTAAGCGATAAACCATGTTCATTAAAAAGGAACATGCCTATAACATATTACTTTGTATAACAACACCCTCAAACATTAGTTGGATCATTTGACCCAATTGTACCTGAGGGATAAATTAAATCAATGGAGTAGATATTTTTTTCATGGGTAATTCAAGTCATCAAAAGGAAACTATTTCAATTAAATCCTAAAACTGACACTCTAAATTCTTTTTCCAAAGAAAATAACATTAAATTTTTATAATTGGAACCAATTATGGTGACCCAATTTTTTCCATCCAAACCATACAACATCAAGATGTAAAACTGGATCACATAGATTCTCAAAGTCCTTTTTGGATTAGTGTTTTTTATTACTCAGAAAAAATCTTACACAAACAAAAACATTGCATTTAAATGATCATATATTGCACCAAACCTAGATTTTCTTAGTTAAAAATAAGTCATTATAATTATACTTATTAAATCCCTTTTTGAAATAAATTGTTCGACATTATTCCTTATAACCTAGGAAAATGAAACATAATATGGGTGGGATCAAATTATTGGAAAGGTTAAACATAATATTTAATAATTTAATGTCATCAATTAGCATAAGAAGATCATACGGGTATGATGATATAGTCAATATACATGAGTATAAAAATTAATATTATTACCCATCAACATCTGGGTCATTATATATGAAAACATTTATTATTAATTAAAACAAGGAAATATTCATTAGAATATAGAAAAAAGATCCATGTGATATCAATCTTGATCATAAGAAACAAAATAAACCCATATCTATAACAGATAAAACATTTTGGTATCTTGGAAACATTATCTTCATAACCCATTCTAAAACTGATTTGAATATGAATTCAACATAATTAAATTCAAATAATAATGTAATTGGTTAATCCCTCCTCTAAATTTATAATGATAAAAAATATTGTCCAATTAATTTGATCATTATCCATGTGAAACCATCATGTGAGCTATATTAGTCTCACTTAGTGCTCTCTTGGTGCAGCCATCATATAAGTTATCATATGACCACCTAAAACTATCGAGGAAAACACATCATATATAATATATCATTCTCCCCTAATTCTATTGTGAATCATCCATGATCCTCAATAATTTTAAATTACTTTTAAAAAAAATATAAATCATGAAATCATAAACTCATAGAAACAACCATTACTCTTTTTAGAACATAGTTTACTAATGGAAAAGAAATGGGTTTCATGTTGATATCACTAAAACCTAATTAATCCATGTAAAATAACTGGGTTACATAAAAATTTATTTGATAATTTATTAACCTTTGTAAAAGAAAAGTGTTCCATAAAAATCACATTGAATAGTTATTAAACCTTGGAGAAGATAAAATATTCATAACCATCTATTGGAATCAAGATTAACTAACAGAAATGAAATGGTTTCAATTTCAATATGTTGGAAACAACTGTAATATAACCATAAAAATAATCAAGAAGATATAATTTCAAAATATATCCATTGTAGGATAGGTAAAAACATCATTTTCTTCCATTAATAAATGAAAATTCTATTAAAATATCATTCAAAATCTATTTTCGAAAAAAAATTACATTTTGAAAGTCCCATTTAGAAACTAAAAATTACCAAAATATTTTAAAGATAATTTTCATTGAAAAAAAAAATTGAAACCTATAAATAAAACCCAAAGGACAATAATTTACATGAATATGGGGAAATCCATTCATATCCTCAGTTTAAATTAAATGTTAGTTTCAAAACATTTTGAAAAAAGTTAATCAAAAGCTACCAATTTGGAAAGAATTTAAAAAAAAAATTTAATATATTTAAAAAGATGGAAAAATATAATTTAAAATGGATGTATAAAACCACTTATTTTATGAAAATATAATCTTGAAAAAAATTTGAAAATGTGTGTATTGAAAAGAAATATTCCCGGTCGAAAACACAAATATAAACGATTGGCATCATTTACAAACAACATTATTGATATATCTTCAATAAATAATGGAGGAAATGAAAATTAAATATGTCGAACACATTCATATAAAAAATATTTTAAAATAGATTTGGTTTTAGAAAATAATATAACATTATTTCTTCCAAAATAATCTTGAACATAAATAACCTTGAAATAATTTTTAATGTAACATAAATCCTTTTCCACGTGGGTAACACTTAATTTCGTAATAGCTAAGAAATAATATCATCAAATGATAAATTAAATATCATAAAAAAAATATATTTTGTTATAATATATCCATGGTCAGTTTGTACACCATATGAAATTAATTAGGTTCATAAAAATAAAATATTCCTCATTGAATGTGGTTTGAGATTAAATACATTACGGATTTGGTAATCTCTTAATTAAGATCCCATGAAAGAGATAACAACATATGTGTATGTAAATCAAAATAATTTTGATCAAATAAATCCTAAAATTAATTCATTGGAATCATATAAACCACACATTGGAAATAATATGTGAATAATGAATATGTCTATTATAAATAAAATATAGTTGAGAATAATTTTTACATCTAGTCTAAACTTTTCAATCATGTCTTTTGTCTCCAGTATATTTTGATTATACATATTATTTTATTTACTATAAAAATTAACTATTATTAACACCTTATATTCAAATAATTTATATTATTTCTTTATAATTTAATATTTGAATACATAACTTGTTATGTTACCTTCTTCTGTTTTGTGGACGTTCGGTTCGTTGTTTTGAAACAGCTTCAGTGTGTTAATCTTCTTCAAAGAGGTCATCATATCAATTTATGGATAATAATAATAATGAAATACTTTTCATATATATATATTACATTTCAATCCAATAATTAAAAATGGTTTTGAAAAATGATTTACATTATGTTAATAGAGATTTTAGGTCGAACATATGATTGAGTAACGTTTCAATTTCTCAATGATCATTATGGAAAGAAGGTGTGTATTATTTTATCCTTAAAAATTATTATTGTATCCTAACTAACATATTATTTCATTAAATATATGTATATATATCATTATTTTTATGTGTTTATGAAAAAAATAATTGCATCTCTCAATGGAGGTGGTAGTCCACACGAATACGAACGACATTATCATTTTTCTGTGTAAGAATGAAGATTATATATTATATTTTCAGAATGAGAAATATGTCATCGGTATTATTATAATTTCTATAAAAATAAAATATATTAATTAATATTATCCTTATTAACATCCTTGTAAATCTTCAGTGAAAAAAAATAACAACACTTCATGAGGAGGTTGTAAACCGTACACGGGAGTGATTTCATTCTACCCCCCACAGAAAGAAAATTCAGAAGGTGTATGTTATATAATAACTCTATATGTTTAAATATGTAAAAATAAATATACATATATCATCACTTTAAATATATCATTACAATAATATATGAGAGGTGATAATGGAAAATGATTGAAATTGGTTCACAAGGAGGTAGTCCTTCGTACACACGAATGATGATTTCATATTCCATTGGATGGAAGGGGAGATTTATTTTGGTAATATCATTAATATTATAATATATAAGGATAAATTAGATATTTCTTTTACCCTATTTTAATATTTTAATATTTTTTGAAATATATTGAAGAATAAATTAATCAAAAACATATAGTTATAGATTTTACCTATTCTCGCCCCACCGCTTTTAGATTATACATAAAGTATTCCTAGAATTAAAATATAGCAAATAATATTATTCCATTATCAGGTTATAGAATATGGGAAGTTATTTTTTTTGGAATGGGATATCCAAAATTATTTTAATGAGTGAATGTGATAGGATGGTGGCTAGCCTTTTAAAAATTATGTGAGTGGAATACTTGTAATTTTTAAAATGAAAAAGTTATAACCATGTTTTTTAGTTTTTAAAATTCTCCAAAATTAACCATTATATATTATTATAAATTAATATTTTGAAATATTTCTTGAAAATTTATTTTCATCTTGTTTTTATGTCATTTTAGCCCTTATCATTTTAGTTGATTCTATAGTAAAACCTTTTTCACCTTAACAGTAGTAATTAATTTCAATTGTTTTCACTACTCATTATGGTATAAAATTATGGTGTAAATTTTATATAATATAAATTTTTCTAATAAAAAATATTGAATCAATTTTAATAAATTCAATTAAAAAATATAAAAAATAAACACGATTTAAATGTAAACATGGAAAATTAACAAGAATGCTAGTTTACAAAAAGTTTATTTTTTTAAAAAAATGTTATTTTATCTTAACTACATAACAATAAATAATCATTATATGAATATAAATAAATATTTTTAATATATAATATAAACATTTTATTTAAATGATTCATAATTTGTTTTTTTATTTAATTAATAATAGAAACATTGTATTCTTTAAAATAGTTTGATGAAAAATCACATTTTCAAACCCAGGGGAAACCATATAGTAAAATCAAGTATGATGATGATTAAAAAAGAAATTAAGTGGATTGAATATAACAAGATAATAATCATATTACATTAAATAAAATTTAAAACCTTGTGGTACTCTTAAATTTATTAATTTTTTGAAACTAGAAAACATTCTTTTAAAAATATGTATTGTTCACTATTTACAGAAAAATCATTTTTTTCCAAAAATCCAAAATTTTGACCAAATTAAAATTTTTATATTTATATTTCTAAAATTATATTAATTTTTTGAAATAAATATTTTAATGTTTCAAAAATTAATCATAATATTTTATAAGGAAAAGAAACAAATTTTAATTTTGAAAAAAAACTTTTTTTAAAAATATATTTACATTACTATATTTTTATTGATTATTTTAAAAGGAATATGACTCATATATATTGAGTCATATATAAAAATATCATACATTATGTAATCTTATTCATACCTACCAATTTAAGTTCTATTTTATAATAGTTATATATATTTCACTATTCTTTTAAAATTGATGTTGCATGTCCAATACACTATCAATCATGGTTTAATTTTCTGGAATATAATGGTGTTATATCCTCCCTTGTTTATAAAATTTTATCCCAAAAATTTTAACATTATATATGTAATAATGTTTTATATATTTGAAGATACTCTTATTTTGAAACCACATCTAAAAACATTAAATAAAACTTTACCGTTAAAAGAGGAAAAGACAAATATGAATTTCATCACATGGCATGGTTTACACATAGGATAACATTAGTCGCCAATGATGATTTAGACATAGAAGAAAATTTCACTTAAAATATAATAATATACAATGAAATATATTACTTATCACAAGTGAATGATCAACAAAACATTTACAAGCATACATCCATAAACCCAAGAACTGTGAAAAAGGACTTTTATTTCATGAGAAATGATGGTAATAGGACAAAATTTTGTTTCAAGATCCTTTCACTAGAGATTGAGTATTAATTTATCATATAGTATAATATTATATGTAAATATATTTAAATTATGAGTATAATTTCACCCATATATCAATTTCCACCATAATCCCATGATTTTTTCTAAATGATGAGTTTTCATGATTTTATCATTACTAAATTACTATTATAAATTCGTAAAGGAATAAATAACCATAAAATGGATTATCTTTATATTAAAAAATTATTTATAAATTAAATATTAAAAAACAGTTATAACATGGTATGAAATTTACCCAAATTTATTAAGCCATCATATGATGAAATGATACATTAATCTATAAAACTCAACAGCAATACCAAAAGTTTAACATAAAATATTCTTAAATATCCTAAACATTAAATATTTTTTAATCCTAAAATTTTGTCACATACCTTTCATATTTATTGCAAAATAATTATGGAGATATTGTTTTTTAAAATACATTAATCACATAGTTACTATATCAATTTTAAATAATGTGGTTATATATATAATAAGACATATGTTCCAAAAATTGCCTTAATATCCAAGAACATATAAAACATAATGGTTATAAAAACCTTAATTAATATCTAAAAATATTTCATACAACATATTAAATATATTTTTTCAATATACTTCAACCTAAAAAATATCATTAATCACTTTAAGATATCGTCACTTAAAACCTCAAAGGGTTATCCAAGACATTGAACTTATGATGAAGATTAATCTTATATGACATTGATGGTATCTATAAATAATTAGATAACCTCACATGGAAGAAAATATGAATCTCCAATGTTTTCAAAAAAATTCTTTGATTCCAACTATTAAAACCTATATCCTTCACTTCTGGTTTCAGTGCGAGAAACATGAACATTACATTTTCTGATTTGATATCAAAAAAGGTGATCCAATTTTTGGAATCCAAAACACAATCATAAAATGGAAAAATTGTTTCATGTGTATTCACAAAGACCAATTATGTTCAGAGTTTTGTAGGGTTCAAAAGAAACCTTTCATAAAAAATAAATATTTTGTTAAATGATCATATCTCCCACCTAACACAATTTTTCACATTTGACATTATTTCACCCTCATTATCCATTAAAAATACCTTATAGACATAATTCATTCAACTGAATTCTCTATAAACATGGGTAAATGAAACATTAGAAAGTTAATATTAAAATCCTAGTAATGTTAAATGTGATAATTAATAATTAAATCTCATCTTATGGATAATATGTGTATTACGTAATGATGACTAAAGAAATGTTCTTGAATATGACATATGAATATTCATATCCATTTATACATGGGTCATCAAACATGAAAACTTGAAATAAGGAATTATCAAAGGGATGATTCATTATAATCAACAATAATAAGCCATGTGATATCAAACACAACTATAAGAAACAATATAAACCTAGAGAAACCTTAGAAAAAAACATAAGAATCATGGAAATATTATTATCATAACTAATTTTAAATATGTTATTGATATAACGGGATCATAGTTAAATATATAAGGGGAACCCATTACTAACTCCATCCTTATTTTATATTATGACAAGGAACATTAACCAATAAATTAGACAATTATGTGGGAACATAAAAACATAATCTATATTAGGCACACCTGGTGTTATGTGGGTGATCCCATCATATAAGATATAATTGGCTCACCTAGTGCTATCTGGGAACACCCATCATATAAGCTATATGATTCTCTATTGGTGCTATATAGGTCAACCCATATTATAATCAATAATGGGATCACCCATGTTGATAGGCGATCAACATTCATCATCAATAATTTCCATGTATTATTCATAAATATTATATTCATTTCATTATAAACTCATTGAAATAGACATTATTCTTTTTTTGTTCTTGATTAACTCATTGAATATAAATGGGTTACATGAAAATATCTTTGAATTGGGATTAACCCCAAGAAAAAAACTTTACCAATACAAATCTATATGAAACATGATTATTCCATGAAAAAAAAGAAACATCTTCCCAAAAAATAACTTTTAAACATGATTGTCCTGTGGAAATGAAACATGTTATATAAAAATATCTTTGAAAAAAATTAACTAGCATAAATTAAACTTGTTCATTGAAAATATATTTCAGATAATCACAATCAGTCCCAAAATTGGATTAAGATTGTATCATTATAAAATATTATCATTGGATAATAATTAAAAACTAGTTTTTATATTTTTTCTAAATATAAATACCATTAAAATAATATTAAAAACATTTTTGAGGAAAACAAACATTTCACTATGAAAATCAATTTTAAAAATTAAAAATTTACAAAATATTATGAAAATAATTTTTATTTAAAACATTCAGGAAATAATATTAAGGAAACATCATGTGAAATAATGGAAATGATTAAGGTAAATTATATTCATATGACAAGTGTATAAAAATTACCTTATTTTCCAAACATTTTGAAAAATAATGTCAAAAGTGGCCCAATTGGAAAATGTTAAGAAAATTCCTTTCTATTTTTTTATAATAATATAAAAGATAATGTTAAATAAATTTATGAAATCTTTTATTTTTATATAATAAATTATTTTAAAATATTTTTGATACCATGGATTTTTTGATAATGATATATGATCTAAAAGAAAAATCCATGATTCGTATCATTTACGAATTACATTTTCAGGTTTCTTCAATAAATAAGGGAGTGAATAAATATTAAACTTGTGAAAGAAATTTATAAAAATTGGAATATAAAAGATATGTGGTTCAAGATTATATTATCAAATTATTTCCTCGAAAATAAACTGCAACATAAATAATCTCAAAAGAAATGACATTTTAACATAAACCTTTGTGACATTTGTAACTCCTCAATCATAAGACCCATGAATGAATAACACAAAATTATAGATTAAATATTATGAAAATAATGTGTTTCTTGATATAATATGTCAATTATATATATATACATACCATATAAAATAAATTAGGTTTGTTATAATAATGTATTCCTCAATGTAAGTGATTTGTGATTAAATCCATTTCAACATTGGTAATATTTAGATCAAGACCATGAGAAAGAGAGAAACTCGTAAGTATTTTTAAATACTAAAAATAGTCATGAAAATAGTCTAGAATGTAATTAATTATATTTATATACACTAAAAAACAACAAAAATTATAGAATATCTAATATATCTAAAGAAAATAAAAGTGACATGAGAAAAACCCTTAACTCAAGTCCAAACATACCATGCATTTCTTTTATCACATGTATAATAATATTATATAAAATATTTATTTTCTAAGAACCATTTAAATTTTTAACACCATGTGCATAAGTAATTTACATTATTTATTTATTTTAATATATTGGAATACTTGATTAATTAAGTTTACATCAGGGTTTTTGAGGATGTTTGGTTCATTGTTTCAAACTAGATTCAGTGTGTTTACCCAAGGAAAAAAGTTATTAGTTTTACATATCCATATTAGTAATCATGAAATAATTATCTTATTTATTCTCCAATTGTACTACTAAAATTAATATGTATAAATAGTTATGAAAAAATATCTCTTTTATGACAACGGATATGATAGGTCGTACATACGCATGATTGACATTTTTATTTTTTATTAATCATAATTGGAATGATTGTTGTATTATTATTTCATTATAGAGTTATAAAAATGAGATTAATTCCATATTATTTTTTAAAATATATTTTTGTATATAGTAATTTTATGTGGTAATGAAAAAAGGATCATATTATTTTATAGAGGTGATAGTATATAAGTACACCAATAACATTATCATTTTTCAGTGTAAGAAAGTAACAGATATTGTATATTTTCATAATGATTAAAATTTCATGATTATAAATATTATTTCATTTTTCTGAAATATATTTATTTAAATTATCCTTATTAACTTATTTTTAAAGAATTCAGTTAAGACAAATCACATCACATTAAGGATAGGTAGTATGTCGTATACATGAGCGAGGTTATCGAATCTACCATAAAATATAATATAAGAGGGTATATGTTATATCATAACTCCAAAAATATAAATATGTTAATAATATAATATATATATATACATACATTAAATACATCATTAAAATAATCCATGAAAGTTGATTGTGGAAAAATAATTATATCATTTTGCGTAGCGATTGTCATCCATACACATGAATAATTTATTCTTATCACATTTTATGGAAGAGAATATTGATTTATTTAATTATATTATTAAACTAAAATCTCATTAGAGAATAAATCATTTTTTTACTATCTGGTCATTTTTTAAAATATTTTAAGGAGTTGTATGACTAAATAAATAAAAAACTCATAGTTTGGAATTTTAAATCTTCTCTAACCACCTCTTTAGGATTATAATTATAGTTTTCCAAGAATGTATTCTTTAGCCAGAAAAGATTAATTTATGAGGGTATAGTTGATGGGAAATGATTTTTTTCATGTATTGGGTGATCCACATTGGTTTGGTGATGTGAATAAAAGAGAAGAGTGTGAGACCTTTTATAAGTTAGGTGAGTGGCACACATGTATATTTCGAAAGGAAAGTGTTGTCCCATGTTTTTTAAATTTCCAAAGGAACTAAAGTATAAAATTATAGAGAATTATACAAGATAAGGCTGAATTTTTTCCATGATATAATATTATATAGTTTTTATATAGTTTTTACCATTTATCTTTTTTGTTTAACCCCAAGTAAATCCACATTTAGGCAAACCATGATAATAAATATTTATTATTTTCACTATAATTGACTATAAAAAATAAAATTGAACTTATGAGAAAATATAAATTAATATGATCCAAATATTGAATCAATTTTACCAAATTCAACCCATATAATTGTATAATTTTAAATTGAAATTAAAACCCCAAATGCAACAAAAAACGATGGTTTTAAAAAAGTGTATTTTGCATGTAAAAGATGATTTTATATTTACCCTATAAAAAATCATAATCATTTTATGAGTATAAATAATATTTTAATTATAAATAATCTATAAATTCCATTTATTTAATTCTTAATTATGCTTTATTTAATTAATTAAAAAGTAAAAACATTTTTCATTTTTAAAGAGTTTTTAAAAAATTCTCCTTTATAATCAAAATGAAAAACTTATAATATAATAAAATATGAAGTTGACTAAAAATAAATTACATGGATTAAATGAAAATAAATAATTCTTATTTTACATAAAATAATATTTAAAAAATAATCAGGATTTTGAATTTCTTAATTTATTTAAAATATATGAAACTTTTAGAAATGTAATTATTTTTAACTATTCAACAAAAAATCAATATTTTCCAAGAAAAACACGAAATTTCACTGAAATTTATTTTTCATAATTTAATTTAAAATTTAATATAAATTAAAAAATATTTTTTTTAAAAGTTCAAAAAATTTAATTATGGTTTTTTATGAAAATTATTAATAATAATTTTTGATAAAACATTTTTTTGAATAATAAAGCTAGTTTCCTAAAAATTGATTGATGGTTTATTAAAAAAAATTAAATAAATACTACTAAGTAAGATATATATATATATATAGATCATAATTTAATTTAAGAAAATCATACTCACCAATTTAATGGCTTGGTTATGATGGTTATATATCTCTTGGGTATTTTAAGCTCAGTGTTGCGATTAAAATTTGTTATTGAACATATATTCATTTTAAAATTTATTGGGGTGATATGCTTGCTATTTATTATTTTTTAGGTCATGTTTACCAATGGAGTTTAATGGTTGCGAATATAAGATAAAGGGGATAAAAAAATTACTCATAGTGGGAAGAATTTATGAATATTTCCCTTGAGTGGTATTTTGATATGGCTGTTTGACATAGAATGGAAAAGGTATTTGTGGAATTGAGACAAAATAGGGAAGATTTAATGACTCCATATGAAGAAAAAGTTACCTGATTTGAATGCTATGAAAAAAAAATTATAGGATTATTATAGTAAAACTAATTAGATTTACTTAGGACTACATAAAGGATGTCGAAGGGAGTTGGATTCCTATGTGTTAAAAAGTTATAATAAAGCTGTTATATTTGTCAAGAAGGATGAAATATATTTTTCCATAGAACCTGTATTCAAGGATAATAGGTAGAATAAAAGTCTTATTTTATAGTCAATGGGGAAACATCTATCAAATAAATATGGAGGTAAGAAATGTTAGTTCAGATCTTGTTATAATAATGGAAAAAATTACCATATATAATGTATTATAAAATAAATTAATGGTTTATAATGTGGAAATTTTTGATATATAGATCCTGAATATAAGAAAACTAATACGAAAATAATGGAAAGATGAGGATTTGATGTTTTAATTGAATTGGTTATGTATTTTCCAATAGTTTTATAAAGATATCTATTTAAAGTGGATATCATTAAGATCAAAAGGATATTCATTTAGAAAAACGTTTGATACTACTATGGTTGATGTTGGGACATCTAACAAAGTAGTGATGGTTATAATACATGTTTATTAGAATTATGTTAATACCCTGTTTGACTCTTGGTGTTCTCATTCCTTCAACTAAACATTTTTTTTATTTTAAATAAAACACTTTACTATAAAGTGAGAACCTTACAGGTAAAAAGAAAAAATTGATTGCCTATGTGAATCCACAAATATAGGCACTAGTGAGAGAACCAACACAAGAATAACTGAAGGAAAGAATTTGTGCTAAAGGGAATAATCCATTACAGGAAGTACCACCCAATTAAATACCTAGGAAAGAAACCCAACTTCACCCCCATCAGTAACAAATCTCACCGTTGTCCATAAGACTCAGCCCTAGTTCCACTCCTTGGGGCTGTGAATCCACACACCAAGGTATGTTGGAGCACTACCGTCGACACAGAAAACCAAACCAGGCACACCACATGGACTTAGACCACACCTTGAACACCAAGTAACAACTAAGACACATCAAACCAATCCCAAATCCAAAAATAAGGGGCGGTCTAGAATGTAGAACTAGTCATGCCACCACCACGATAGATCTACCATTACCAAAACATCGAGCACAATCCAAGATGCAATAGGGACAATAATTAAACTAGAGAGAAATACAGAACCATCGTTAGGTAATAGAAAATGTTGATGGCTTCTATGATAGAGCTCCCGAACATAAAACCACAGAGCCTAGATCAAGATACAACCCATGCCAGACAGTCACCAAAACTAGGGAAGGCACCATCCCATCCAAACAAAAGTAGCCATCACAGGAGCCGAAGCAATGATCGACCAAAAGATTTTATTAGGGGAGGTTGAATGATAGAAATTTCCCAATGGAGCCCTATAAGTGAATCCAGACCAGAAAACCATAGGCCGATTGATACCACACCACACCGTCTTCGAAAAACCAGACCCATGAACGTGCCATACCCATGAGAAAGAGGAAGAGAATGCAAGGGTGGAGGGAGGGATAATATAGTACAAGGAAACTCTAGGCCAAAGGGAATCCCTTTTAGTGACACCCCTTAAAGGCTCATCAATTTCCAATCCAGGGTGTTATCATTTCTTTATTTCTAATAAACTGTAATTCAAAATTATAATATAACCTCATTAATATAATGTAGAAATTTTGGGGAAATCACAATGTGGGAATATTAAGGTAACAAATATTTATAGAAATATTCATCATTTTTTAGTATGGTATTATTTATTGAAAAAAATTCAAATTACAATTGTATAGTTTTACATTATTTTAGTTATGGATTGGATTTCAGTTTTTCATGAAAAGATTGATGTGGATCAAATATTTTTTTATTGATTTTTACAGTTATTGAACAACCAAGAATATGATAACCTAATTAGACATTGTAGTCAAAGTTACTTATCTATTATTATTTAAAATTAAGAAACTCTTCAAATTACTAATGTTCCCATAGTAAATAAACATATGGATATATTTAGCAATGATTCTATATTGAAATTATTTTTTATTTTTGGTAAAAACAAGATATTTATATTTTTGGTTTTTTGGAACATATTAAATCTTTGAAAAAGTATAATCTATTTATTATTAAGTGACATGCCTAAATTTTGATAATTTTTACCTGACATATTTATTGATTTTATATTGATAATATATATTCAAAATTCATCCAATGTTTTGTGCCCTTGGTTATTAATGCTATAATGTAAACATTATTATGATTAAAATTCTATAAATATATTGACCACATTGAAAAATTAGTGATAAATAGGGTAATTAATCATGTTAGGGTTTTCTTTAAAACCCTTATGTGGGAAGAAGAAACTTAGTAATCTGAAAATTATATGATAGAATGATATTCCCACATGCTTAATAAAGTAATAAAATTTTAGGGATTAAATTTTTAAAATTCAATAGGATGTAAGTATCTAGTTAAGTTCAACATAAATTATATTCATGTCTTACTAAAATTAATTAATTATATTTTATAGATTTATAATCTATATAACAATATTAGGAAATTATTTATAACCAAAATAATAAACTATACTTTATTTCGAACCAAATTTAGTTTTTATGCATTATAATTTCTTATATAAAATATTTAATCTAATGTTATATATTTTTAATTTAAAATTAATTAGACATCTTTTTTAATATCATTATATAAAAATTATTTATGGATGATTTTTTAAAATATTTATGAATATTGTTATTTTTAAATGAATAGTGAGAATAATAAAATTTATTAAAAATTGTATTTTCATTCCACTAATTTAAAAACATCAATTTATTAATGAAAATATATGATATTTTGAAAATATTAATCATTTCTAGAAATAAATATGTCATATATATCAATATATTTCCATGTATTAAAAAATAAATTTGTTCATGTGTGTGTCTGAAAGGGAAATTTAAATTTGTAAAAATGTTACTAAGACGACTTCATGCTCAATGTAATGTAAACTCCCAACCTATAGTAGTTTATCAACATAATAGAAATTTGCATAGTTGTTTATATCACTCAAATGTTATTGATATCCTAAAAATTCATCACAAAACCATCACCAATATACATTTTGTGGGATTACACTAGTAGTGTGTCGAAAATACAAAAACATAATTTAGTATAATGGTAAAAAAAATTAATCAATTAATGGAAAATGAAAAATCATTGTAATTCCAAACATAAAATTTTGAAATATAGTGAATAATTAATTTAATAAATATCATGATGTGCCCTTTGAAATTTTAAAATAATTTTTCACTATTATCAACCTTATTTGATAAAAACTTTCATCCATTAAAAGTGTTTGTTATATTATCTGATATAGAATTAATATTATGTTGATAATTATAGTTTTATTAAAGTTTATTTTTTAATTAATATTATAGAGGAGTTTTGAGAAATTATCATCTCAATCATCATACGTGTCAAATATTTTTATTTGTTTTATGATATTTGTACTATTCTAAAATTTTAGAATAGAAAAGGTCTTATTGTTCCATTGTGAGATGATTTAATAGATAGATGTTTAGTACCTTATATTTTAAAGTATTTGTGAGAACCATATGACATTTAGATGACAAATTATTTCTAATGAATGAGAATCTTAATTATTAAATAATTTTAATGTTATAATGAAATTCATTTAGAGTATTATCATGAATTTTTCTCCATGGAAAATATATAAAAAAACTTTTTGTTTATGATGGAATTATAATGTCAAAGTGATGGTGATGTTTTGTTTTGAAATTAATACTATATATATTATAAATAAGTGCCATAACATTATTCCATTTAATTTTTAATGGAATATCGGTTCCCATAGGTTCAATAGATGTTATTAAGGGAATATTTATTCCTAAATTTTATGAGTTATTTATGGATGATTTTTTAAAATATTTATGAATATTGTTATTTTTAAATGAATAGTGAGAATAATAAAATTTATTAAAAATTGTATTTTCATTCCACTAATTTAAAAACATCAATTTATTAATGAAAATATATGATATTTTGAAAATATTAATCATTTCTATAAATAAATATGTCATATATATCAATATATTTTGGAATCAATTTTTTTAATATGTCAGGTTCAGCCATTTATAATGAAAATAATTTTCAAGGTTAGAATAATTAAATGAAACTATATCTACTTAATTTGGGAATGAAAGTATAGTGACCCATACTTTTTACACATACATATCAAAAGTTAATATAGTGATATTTATTTTAGAACATAACTATCCATGCTAGAATTTTATTGGTATAGTTCCTTTAGAAACATATAAATATAAAAAATTATTCATGAGCGATCTAAATCATGTCCCACTACGTTATTCCTAAATATTAAATCAAATTAATATATTATAATTAGTAGTTTTTTTTAAAACATTGGGGAATGTGGTAAAATTGGAGATATCAATGATCTGTTAATAATAACTTGAACATAATGGTATGAGAATATGAGAAAAATATTTTAAAATCATATCTTACATACCATATATCTTATTCTTTATTCATGTAATACATATTGGATTTTTATAAGACAAGATTCATAATTGAATCAAATAACATTAGCCATGGGAGCATAACATTACCATGATACATAATTTTTTGAAATAAATAGAAGCATGGAAAATCATTTACTTAGATGTTAAGGATCATTTCTCGGACTATCATAGTGGAATGGTTTTTCCCACCAATCCACTATAGTATTAAACGGTCATTCGCAAGACTATCAGATTGTAAAAATTATGATACTAAACTAGTATATCCCCAAATTACAAACCTTTATATCTCATGATATTTCATTCTTTATCTAATCCACTGAAGTTAGATATACGTCCCAAACATATTCGGTTAAAACAAGAAAACCATCCTTGGTTATAACTTAAACACTATTCTTGATTATAATATAAAAATAATCATTGGCTATTACATAAACACCATTACTTAATAAAAATAATACCAATTTTTTCCCAAAGATCATAAAAAATTCATCATATTATCAAATCATAACTCGTGAAAAGAAAATGGGTTTCATAAACATTTACTCAATTCACTAAAGCATAACACTTGGAAAATGAATGGGTTCATAAAAATCACATAAAAAATAGACTATCCTCAGAAAATTAAAGAATATAATCAATAGATCATATCCCTATTAAATAAAAATTAACATCAATAGTTGTTATTAAAAATTTACATTACATTAAAAGGATCATAGAAATGTTTCATGGGCAATATAACCTTAAAATTTTAAGAATCACATTTAAAATTAAAATAATGCCAAAATGTTATTGAAGTAATTTTATTTCAAAATAACATCAGAAACAATTAAATGAATATTTAGAAAATTGATTGTTTTTTATGGGCGAAAATTCTATTCATATATTATAAGTTAAAAGAAACATTTCATTCACATTTTTTTGTTAAAATGAAGAATAAATATTTTCCAGAAAATTAAAAGAAGATTTCATTTAAAATAATTTTAAAAAATGATTCATAGATAAATATGAATTTTAAAAAATATAGGATATTATTATAAACCATGCTTAATTTGTTTATAAAACACAAATATGTAAAATAAGGATCTTTATACCAACTAAAGAAATGAAGTCAATTTTCAATAAAAACATACCTTTGATCTCCTAGGTACTTATAGTGTCGAAAATGACTCTAAAACATATTTTTTCAAAAAATAACCAAATATGTATAAAAATTTTCAGTTTCTTGGAAGATGAATCTTAATATTTCATCATTGAAAACATAATCATGAAAAATACTAATAAATAATAAGATTGTAATAATAAATCCTTTCAACATTGGTAACATTTGAGTCATAAGGAAAATGAAATAAAGAACCAAATATGGATATGAATATCACATAATTTTAATGTCAATATTAATAAAATAAAATCATCTGATTTATATGTACTACACAAAAGAAACAATTAGGGAATTTGACATATATCTCTCTGAAATAAATGTGAGATGATAATCTCTTACTATTTGTTTGAATACCTTAAAATTTATTAGAAACCCATATATGATAAATATAGATCAATTATGAAATACTAAAGTTCCATAATCCCATATATCATAACATATATTATTTATTTACTACCTTCTATCAGACATTTGTAAATACTTTTTTATTAAAATCACAATTCAATGTCATGAATTCTTAATTTTTCAAGTATGTTTTGGATCGGTAGTCCTGGTCCTTATATTATGGTCATTGTTACAACATTATCATACTTCTAATAATGATTTAAATATCATACATAATAATTTTATTCATATTTTGAGTTATTTAAAAATGTAGACATAGAAAATTGAACTACGTCGTTCGTGTAGATGGTAGGTCATACATACGCATGAACGCTAGTATTATTTTTTCATGGGATGGACAAATATAAATCCAAATAGTGACACTCATTTACAAAATAATTATTATATAATATATATTATATATATATCATATATATCATATATATCATATATATTCAATAAATATAACCTTATTACAATCCTTGTAAAATTGAAAGCAAAAAATGGATAACATCACTTAATAGAGGCAGTAGTCCACATGTACCCATGTTCAACGTTATCATCATCAAATGGTTATGAAGGTATCAATGTAGATATAATATTATCATTATATAAGTTTAATTATGTAAATATTATCACATAAATGATTAAACATAACATTTTAAATAACCATTAAATATGGTTATGATAAATGAACTGTGACATTACATGGAGATGATATATTTTATGTGTGAATAAGAGATATTTTCACTTCCCATATATAGGAAAATGGGTGAATAAATGTGATTTTATATCCGTAATAAAATTTATTTATATTTGTGATAATAATTATATAATTTATGATTAATAAAATATATTTATAGGACTCGAGATTATTGAAAAAGATATTTGTTGATTAAGGAAATTATCTCATCTTTAAAATAACACTTTTAGATCTCCACTTAATGGATCCAGGTTTTTCCTTTTACAAGTAAAATAACCACTATAATGTGTATAGTATATTTTATTAGAGAACATGTGAGAGTTGGGTTGACCTATAAGGCTCAAAATGGTGTGCAGAAGAGAAAACAGGGGTTACCTTTTATAATTGTGGGGAGGGGCACCGTTGGATTTTATTAAAGGATTAATGTTTATTAATGGAATTCGCATTAAATATGGTTCAAAATAGAATTTATATGGGTATTGAATGACATTTTATTCCAAATATTATCCCCATTTTTATAAAATTATACTTCTTTTTAATTTAATGAAATATTATTTTCAGAAAATATTATTAGTACCAATCTAGAAAAAAATCCTTTAATTTTACATAAACGATAAAAAAATGTTTTTAATTTGAATATAATACATTAATATTAATATAACATGTCATATTCAACTAAAAATTCTTTTTAAACCCTAACTCAATGAAATTTTAATAATTTTAATATTTATAATATATATTTTATATTTTTTATGAAATGGTGAATTGCTACATTGGTGTTTCAAAAGAATTTAAGGAAAATATATAATTAATCAAAATTAGGAAGAAATGTTTATCCTGAAAAAAATTTCATTAAATCAAAAAAAAATATAGTATTCCTTCATAACATTATTTTTTCCTTATATGGACTCAAAGGAGATTCTTAAATCTATAAAAGATAAAAAATTAACCTCCTTGATTAAAATATTATATTAGTTATTTTCATAGAAAAGATCCAATAAAACAAAACAAATTTAAAAAAAAATTTGAATAAGTTTTAATTCCATTTATAAACTACTAATATTGATTATTAAATATGGATTTTCACTTATATTTAATGTAGATTATTCAAATTTACACTTCATTAAGTTAATAAATTTTAACACAACTACTATTCATATTGGCAAAACATAAAGGGGGAAATTTACAAAATTTGAACACCCATATTCCAAATATGGAATTCATTCCATCAATTTAAATAACTATAAATGGATGAAATTAATTTTAATATATGTGTGAAAAAACATATGAAAAACACTTTTAGGATATTATAGTTTTTAAACATTAAACTGGATTTATTCCCATCCCATGAAATGCAAAAATAAAAAATAAATGATTAAATTTTTTTTTGAATATAAATAATATAAATTAAATATTTTAATAAAATAATTCACTAATAGTTAGTAATTATCTTTATTTACAGTAAAACACATTGCATAGATAAAAAATGGTTTTTCCAAAAAATTCATTTTTAGATATAAATTTTTTTTCTAAATAAAATATTTAAACATATAGTTTATTCAAATGAACTTAGATATATTATTTAACAAAATTTATAACTAATTATACTCTAAAAAACATAATACAAAAAACTGATCTTTTTAAACACGTGAAACAAAAACACAATTAAAAAAATAGTAATTTTCAATATGAATAGAAAAATCAATCTTTTTTGAAAATTATTAAAAATTAACCCTAGGATAATTTTGATATGATAATGTAAAAAATGTAGTTAGTTTTATTAAATAAAATTTTTTATTGTAAACAATTAAATATAATATTTTCTCTAAAAAAATAATTTTTCCAGAAATATATTTTTATGCATAATATAACATTCCTAAAAATTGACTGTTTCTTTAAAAATAATTGTTAAATAAATGTATATTGAGTATAATAATTTTATATATATAATAAATAATTAAATATAATTAACAAATTCAAATTTAATAACAATTTTATAATGGTCACAAAATTATATTTTAATAATATATGATAGTTTGTTTAAACTCTATGATGTGTGTAATGAAAAATATTGAAAACATTAAATTTATTTTAAAAAACATATTTTATAAAATCATGTTATGTTACTTTATACACAAAATATAATAAATTTATCTATTTAAATTTATCACTCAAATACAGACAAAAGAGGATATCTTTGATTAATTACTTCTTCGAGTTCCCATGTAGCTTTTTCGAAGTGGTTGTTTCTCCTGTGGACATTCACCATGTGATTAGTCCTCTTCCATAGGTAATTCTATCTAAATTCCATGATTTCTATAGTATATTCCCCATAAGAAACAAAATTCTCTAGTGGTATGAAAAACACGTCAAAACTGGCGTTTTGTAGCACTGGTATTTATCAGTGCTACAAAAAAACGTTGATTAATGGCATCTTTATCAGTTCTAAAGAAAGCGCAAATTAATTTAACATTTTTAATACTTTTTTTAGTGCTAATAAATTTAACCACTATGAGAACTTTATATTTATCATTCATAAGGATAGATTTTATCATTTCTTTTTTAGAACTAATAAAGGTCTAAATAAATAAAATAAAATAAATAAATAATAAAAAAAGAGTTTATTGAAAAAACAGAAATTTTTATTAATTAAATAAATATTGATAAAAATTAGTAAATTGATTATAAATTATTAAATATTAATGATTTTATTAATTAGATAATTATAATAATTTATGTTAATAAATTGCATATATTAAATATATATAATAATGTATATTAAAAATATGTTATATATTACAATATATTTATACACATTATTTTAAATAGGCATATATTTAGTGAATAGTGTATTATAATTAAAAATTAATATGAATTAAAAATACTAATTAATTTCATAGTTAAGTGGACATATAATTAAATGTGTCATTTGGTTTTTCTATTTAACAAAGATCAGATGTGTTTTATATTGATTTCACATATACATTATTAATATATTTCTATATACAACACACACCCAAAAAACATATCCATTTATTCCATATTTATAAAGTGTTCTTAATTTTATTTTATTCAATGTCACTCAATTTTAAAATATATGCATATGCATGCACTTAAAAATGTATATAAAAATTATTTTTCAAAAAAAATCTAAAATTATTAATAATTCATTACCAAATTATAATAAATATCTTAAAAAGTAATATATCTACCATATATATATATATATTGTATATATTTATAAAAAAAATTTAAATATAATTATAATTATAAATCCTTTATCAATTATTAATTAATAAGAACTGATAAAGTTGTGCCTTTATCAATTATTTTTTCATGTTGTTAAAGATTTTACACTATTAGTGCTAAAAAAATCACTGATAAAATGAATGTGTGTTAGTGCTAAAACATTAACACTAAAAAATATGGATTTCTTTAGGGCTTTTTTATCATTGATAAAGACTTACCTTTATCAGCACTAGAAAGAATTGATAACTATTCCTTTTATCAGTTATTATTACTTAAGAGCTGATAAAAGGACCCTTCATCAGCACTTAATTTAGCACTGATAATATTTTCCTCTTCTACTTTAAAAACCCTAACCATTTTCGAACTCGTCGCGAACTGAAAATATTTTTTTAGAAGACACCCTTGGTTGGTGCTTCTCCTTGGTTAATCAAAGCTCGAATCACACAAGTCAATTGCCTCCAATTTCTTAAACATCATCGAACATCTAGTGCTCGGTTGAAATTAGGGATTCCAAAGTTAATTTTATTCAACCTAGGGAGGCAGGCCTTGCAATTTTTTTATGTATTTTTATTTTCATTTTGTATTTCTTGTTTGATGATGTTGTAAGTTATTTTTGGTCTAATAAATGTATACTATTTTGCATTTACTTTATGAACAGAACGATTTATTTATAATTCATTATTTGATTGAATATCAATTTGGATATCCTATTTTTGTCATTTTAAATTTTTGTTTTGAATTAATTTCCTTTTTTATCTATATTTTTACCCCATATTTCTCCATAAGATGAATTTTTAGTTTTCAATTAAAATTGATCAATGGGGATAATAGTTCCAATTATTACTTATATATTTCTATATTGAAACCTCCGTCATTAATCAATTTTCAAGATTTCATTTTCAACTTAATAATAAATTTATTATAATTACAGTTCCATTGTGAGTTAATATGTTCCATATTCAATCTATGGATGTTTTATGTATGGTACCCCAACACAAAATCTATAAAATTCTATGTTTAGTAATTTTTATGATACTTAGGAGGTTTATTAAGAGTGGGTTAAATATAAATGTTACCATTATAGAACCATAAACAAAAATACCTTAATTATATTTTCATAACAATCCATAATATCATTTTATATCAACCTTAATTTAGGTGCTTAAATTGACCAAAAAAATAAAGGTTATGATCAATGGATGACAATTTATGTGAAGTTAATTTTTTTGTAATATATTAATTATGGAAGTATAATTATTTTATTTTTATTTTTATAAAGTTTTAAATTACTTTTAGTAATAGGTAGTTGAAGAAGCTAAATGAAATAAAATAAAATAAATATTGAATTAAATATACGAAATCATATCTTCTATTGAAATATTTCTTTGTATTAAATAATTTATGACATTTTATTGAGTCCAGGACCTTTAAAAGGTGTAATGGAAGAAAATTATAAAGATCATTTCTATCATATATTGATGTATCATAATTTTAGTTATTGTTCTAAATGGGTGGTGGAGGGGTTCGTTTATAATTTGGGAGTGTCATTTTTTGAAATACATGTTATTTAATTTGTGATGAATAAAAATATGTATCTCATGTAGATCTAATGTGATGAAATAATAAATAAATTTTTTGTTAATTACCTATAATATTTAGGGTGGGTATGTTTCATAGAAAATAAAATGAATATGAGTTTTCTATAACTATCAACATTCAATGAATTCATAAGATAACACCTTCTATATTTAAGTAATTATTTTATTAAATACAATTAACCATTTTCTTTAACATATCAAAATTACTTAAAACAATCCAATGTTGAGTTTCTCTTATTATATTTTTCTATAACTTTCACATTTGATAATTAAAATCATAGGTGTATTTCGTTTATATATTGTAAAAAATAAATCTTTAATGTACCAAATTGGATGTATATGAATTGAAAATGGATATATGAAAATAGTTTGACAAATGAGTATGAATATAGAGTTAAAGAGTTCATCAAGATTGCAAGAGAACATGCAGAAAACCATTCTAAAATCCCCTATCCATATTTACATTGTTTTTATTAACCTAAAATTATAATTGAGGAGTTTTATGAAAATTTTGTTTGTTATGGAATAGTTCAAAGCTATAAATGTTGGATTAAACATGCAAAAAAAAACTGACTGTGAACACTTATTATGATGATATTGTAGTTTATGAATCATTTTATATGAATAACTTTGTAAATGATAGTTGACGTCACATGGAAGAAATGAAAATGGAATTTTAATATGAACATCATGATTGAATTAAGCTTTTTGAGGAGTTAAATAGATGTTCCAATAATCCATTGTATATCGATTGTACTAAATACACATCATTGGAAATTGTATTGAAGTTATATTATTTTAAAGCTAGCAATGGATGGAGTAACACAAACCTTACAAAACTACATGGTCTCTTGAATGATATGCTACAAGAATAAAATAAACTATCATGCCAAACATATGATGTTAAATGAATACTACATTCACTGGGCATGATCTATAAAAAATACATGCTTGTCTAAATGATTTCATATTTTTTCACAAGAACTATGAATCACTAAAAAAATTCCCTATGTTTGTCATCTATCAATTCAAAAAACATGAATCAAGTCATTTAAAATAATTATGGTACTTTCCTATAATTATATGTTTTCAATGACTATATGTGTTTTAGGAAACCATGATACAATTAACATGGCATATGAAAACAAGAATTAAATATGGCAACCTAGGTCATCTAGAAAATTCTCCTCAATGGATGAAAATTGATTATGAGCTTCTTCAATTTTTAAATGAGACGAGAAACTTATGTCTTGCATTATATACAGATGGAATATATATTTTTTGTGTATAAACCAATACTAGCAGTACATGGCCTATCATGTTGGTAATTTATATCTTGCCTCCATGGTTATTCATGAACATAAAATACATTATGTTTTATATTTTTATATTTGTTTGAAGGCAACCCAGTAATGACATTGATGTTTATTTGGATCCATTAATTGGAAATTGGTAATTGATGTGGGACACATGTGTTATAATGTAAGATCCTTATGGAAGAGAAGAATTCATATTAAAGGCCTTAATGTGTGGAATGATAAATGACTTCCCGTCTAATGGATATTTATTAAGCTATAAACCTAAATGAATTTTGGGGTGTCCCATTTGTGAAAAAAGTCACATACTTAGTTTGGTTGAAACATTCGTCAAAGACAGGGTTTCTAGGACATCATTATTTTTTTCCTTGATGGCATAAACATTGAACCTGGAAGAAAAAATTCAATGGGTTTATAAAATAAGGTATATCACAATCTCCAGTAACAGGTGATCAGCTTTATAATAAAGTAAAAAAAATATTGACATTGTTTTCAGTATATGATTCTCAAAAAACCATACGTAATCCGGTTGGAAGAAGATATCAACTTTCTTTAAATAATCGTATATGAATTATTTTTATGTAAGACATTTTCTTGATGTAATGCATGAAGAAGAAATGTATTAGATAATTTTATTATAATTCTAATAAATATACCATAAAAACTACAGATAGAATCAAAGATAGGTTAGACTTGACTAAAATGAGTATAAGGGAAGAGTTGGAACTGTTGAAGTGTAAAAGGAATACTTTTCTACCTCCAGTAGCATAAACTCTGTCGAGAGAGGAAAAGTTTTAATTTTTCCTTTTCCTTACTAGTGTAAAAGTTCTAAAATTTTATTCATAGAATATCAAGAATGTTGTGTCGATGGATAATTTGAATATACAAGAAGGAAAATCACATTACTTTTTTGTTTGGATGCAATATATAATGCATGTTTCATTTTGTTTCAGTCTTCCTAAAAATGTATAACAAACAATAACTAAATTCTAATTATTTTTCATATTCACATGTAGTAAATATATTGACCAAGAGAAGTTTCCCATTACAAATAAAGATATTATAGTAATATTATGTGAAATAGAGATGTTCTTCCTACAATCATTCTTTAATATAATATCCCACCTGATAGTTCACTTAGTTAGAGAGGTTAAATTTTCTATTCCCTTCTATTACAGATGGATGTACCAGAGTGATAGGTTTGTTATGATTTTGAAAGTGTGTTTCAATAATCGAAGTTTTCTAAAATAATGTATTGCAGAACGATATAGTTTTGAAGAATATATTAAATTAGGTACTGATTACCTATCAGATATTGAAATCATCAATCACCCAAAGTTTCAACATAGCTAACTCCTTCTGGGTGAAGGGATATGTAGAAGAGATGTTATTACAATTACCTTGATAGAGTTAGAGAAATTTCACCTTTACATATTATATATTAGTGATGATTTTTATCCATAAATTTAATCCCAAAAATAAATTCATAGAGATTTGATTTCATCAAAGGATGAATGATGTATATCAAATACAGATAATCAAAATATTATACTATGGTTCAGAGAAAAATGTTTTATGGAGTTATCTGAAAATATTAATTCAATTGTTGAAAGACTTCAATGGTTAGCTAGAAGACCAAATTATAATGTTATATCTTACACTTATTTTGTAATAAACGGTTACATGTTATATGAAAAATAACATGATGACTTCAGTAGGACAAAAAACAATGGTATTATGCATGTGGCTGAAACCATCAACATATCTGATTCTAAGGATAGAAATCAAATTTATGAAAATATGTCATATTTTGACATTATCAAATTTATATACTATTTTTATTATACAAAATTTAAGGTTCTACATTTCCATTTCAAATGGGTTGAAAATATCAATTGAGTGAATGTCATTGAAAATGGGCTTTGTGAAGCTGGATATCAGTGCGAAAGGGGGAAAAGATGAGTCATCTATAATGGAATCACAAGTGGTGTAAGTAATTTATGTCTCTAATCCGAAAAACAAGAATTGTTTGATTGTCATGCAGGCAACAAAAATAAATGTTGAGTGAGATGAACATTTAATCAAGGATGAACCTTTCATTGTGATATTAGAGTCATATAATTTTGGTCCCAATGTATAAAATTTCGTGTATGTTAGAGGGGACCAAGAAGAGGGTATTTTGATTCTCTCTAAAGGATCCAAATCTTAGAAACCCTATAAAAAATAAATAGTTTAATAAGAAGGTAATAATGCTTTTTAATATATAATTTCTTCCTCATAATATTATATGTACTCAAATGAATTAACATAATTAAAATTAAATGATTAACTACTCATAAAAGAAATTTCATCTATAAATGATGATGTCACCAATTCCTTGTAAGAAAAAACTATAATGAAGGAAACCCTTTGAAAATATGTAAAGGTAATTTCATGATATACTTTCTCTATTTTACCGAAAAATTATATAATGAAATTTTTATTTAATTTTTATTATTCCATGTAGAGCCTTTTTATTTTAGAATATTTCTATACATGTGTGATTCCTTTGTAAGAACAGAAATGATGCTATCTCTACTCAATCACATAGGTAATCTTGATTTTTTCCTAGTAAAATCATTGTCTATATAATTAATTTATTATTTCATATTTATGTTTCATTTCTTTCTTTTAAGTATTAATCATATAAAAATTATTTTCTATTACAGTTGGATTATATTATTCGAGTTGGGGTGGATTTTCTATCTTATATTCCTTTATGCACCAAAAATTACACACACATATACTCCCTTAAAACACTTCCACCCCTAAATAATTTCATTTATAGCTTTCTTTCACGTTATCTCCACTTTTATTGTAGGTAGAGCCTCGATGGTGCCTCTGTTAAATTAAAATTTTAATCTTGATTTTTTCATAGTTAAATCATTGTCTATATAATTAATGTATTGAATCATATTAATGTTTAATTTATTTATTTTTAGTATTACTCACATAATAATTGTTTTTCTATATAGATGGATTCTTTTGTTCGATTCGGGCTGGTCTGTCCACCTTTTATTCTTTTCTACTCCAAAACATCCATATATATCTTGCCCCTAAAAACTATTTCACCAGTGAATTGTTTTATTTATCAATTTCATTCAAGTTATCTCCACTTCCATTGCATTAATAGAAACAATGTTACCTATGATCAATTACAGAGGTAATATTGATGTTTACATAGTAAAATCATTATCCGTAGAATTAATGGATTATCTTATACGTGTTTTTAATTTATTTATATTTTGTATTACTCACATAATAATTGTTTTCAAATACATGTGGATTATTTTTATCACGTTGGGGAGATATGTTCACATTTGATACCTTTCTGCACCAAAAATTTCATAGACTTCTTCTCTGTCAAAACCTTTCACCCCTAAACTATTGACTTTTATCACATTCTTTCGAGTTCCCTCCACTACTCAATCATAGAGGTAATTTTTATTATTTTACATTAAAATATTTATACATATATTTAATGTATTATTTCATACATATGTTTAATTTTCCTCTTTAGTATTACTCATAATAATTTTTTTTCATGTACAGGTTGATTCTTGTTTTCGAGTCGATGTGGTTTTTTCAAAACCGCTCATATAGTTTTGGCAGATCAAAAAAGAAATTCACTGGACAAGTATAAATAAAGTACTTTTATTAAAAATTTAATTTTTTTTAAAAGACTACTAACATACTAAAAACTATAAAAACAAATTCATATTGTTTTGATACATTAATAAAATGATCTATAAGTCATTTTTGATGTTTTAGAATCACTCAAACCTAAATTTAAAACACTATGTTTTAAATATGACTCAATGTCATTTTTAATAGTATAAAATTAGAATTTGAATCTAAAAAGTATCACTCCATAAAAATTGAGAAAATCTTTTTATAATTTCTTAATAATTTAGTGAATCGATTAATAAATCATTTTTAACACGTAGAAATCGGTCTCACATCAAACTGATACATGATATGATCTGTAAGAGTCAAAGACCATGTTTCAGGTTTAGAATGAT
This sequence comes from Viscum album, assembly GCA_963277665.1. Classification (NCBI taxonomy): domain Eukaryota; kingdom Viridiplantae; phylum Streptophyta; class Magnoliopsida; order Santalales; family Viscaceae; genus Viscum; species Viscum album. Next base: position 62,550,394 of record OY728136.1, on the reverse strand, counting down.
ATTTTTGTAAAAAAGAAAGTGTCGTACTCAAAACCATGAAAATGCGTTCAGATTTTTTTGATACTTTAGGAAAAAATTCAAAAACTAATTTGGAATATGTAGGAATCATCTGCACCTCATCCAAAGAAAGGTGTGACTAGTATGACCATAATTGCATCTTTATTTAAAATTGATGCCCATTTTAGTAAAAAAACAAACTGACCTACTCAAAACTGAATAAACACATTCAGATTGTTTTAATAATATAAGAAAAATATCCATAAGTTATTTGAGACATGCATAAATCATTCACGCCTTAATATAATGCACTGTGTGAATAGTGTAACTCTAAGTGTGTATTTTTATTTGAAACTGAAATGAATTTTAGCAACAAGGATAAGTAACCTACTCAAAACCTCAAAAATGAATTCAAATTGTTTAAATAATTTATGAAAACAATACATGTGACATTTTTGATGTTTAGGATTTATACTCCTCTAAATTCGATACAAAATGTGACCGATATAAGTCAAAGTTTATGTTTCAATTTTAAGACAACATTTTAGTTAAAAAGAAAAGTGAAATACTCAAAACCAAGAATACAAATTCATATTTTTTTGATACATTCAAAATAAGATTCATAAGTAATTTCAGATGTGTAGGAATCAGTCTCACCTCAATCCAATGCACAGTGTGACCATTATGATTCAAAGTGCATCTTTTTATTTAAAATTGTCATTAGTTTTAATTAAATGGACAACTATCCTATTTAAAACTCATAATACAGTTTCATATCATTTTGATAATTTAGAAAAATGATCCATAAGTTATTTTTTATGTGTAGGAACAAAGATCACCTCAATATGATTCATTATGTTCCTCATATTACTCAAAGTGTCTGTTATCTGTTTAAAATTGATATTTTAGTTCAAAAAGTGTCACTCGTTGAAAACTGATCAAACACACTCAATTTTTTTAATAATTTGGTAAAATAATTAATAACTAATTTGTGAGATATAAGAATAGATTTCATATCAAAACAATGCATTTTTTTATCAGATTGAGTCAAAAGTGCGTGTTTCCAATTTAAAATAACATTTTTATAAAATAGACAACTAAAGTACTCAAAATCAGGAAAACAAAATTATATTGTTTTAATAAATTAGGAAATCAATCCATATGTCATTTTGGATGTGTATGAATCAGAAAAACTATAATCTCATACACATTGTGACCACTATGGCTCAATGTGCACATTTTTATTTAAAATTATCTTCAATTTTAGTAAAATGGAAAATTTTCCTACTCAAAACTAAGAAAAAACATTCAAATTGTTTTGATACCATAAAAAATTGATCTATAAGTAATTTGTGATGTTTATAAATCATTTCGACCTCAATATGATACCTGATGTGGCCCGTATGACTCATATTTTCTGTTATCAGTTTAAAATTAACACTTTTTTATTAATTTATTTTTATGTATTATTACAAACATAAGAATTTTTCTCTTATAAAGGCATGTTCATTTTCTCGATCAAGGGATTTTTGTTTAGAAATATCATGATTTGGGTCAGGATGAAAATAAAAAGAAACATTTATGTTTTTCAATATGTGTAATAATTTGTATTTATGTAATTGTACAAACCAATGTTTGAAATGTCTATAATATAGAGTTTCTTTTCTTTTGTTTATTTTTTTTAGATTTATTTCATTTAAAGCATATATTAGGACTAGTTTTTTTATATATAGTGTGTTTATGGTGTTGTGGTGTTCTGTTATAGCGCATTGTAGTGGTGTTTCAATGTGATGTTATAGCACATTGTGGTATGGCCCTTTATTAGTGCTACAATGGCATGATAAAAGGTCCTTTATCATTTCTTCTATAAGAGATGATAAAGGAATACTTTATTAAGGATTTTATAACCCCCCAACAAAATACTATTTATCTATGATTTTATATGTGTTGATAAATAGAGCCTTTATCTGTGCTAAAAAATTACCGATAAAAGATTTGGGAATTTAGCCTCCCTCATATAGATAGAACTTTTCTTACACTAATAAAGGACATTTCTAGTGCTTTTAAAGGACTATTTTTTGTACTGTACTTCTCTATTTATTACATTTTATGGATTAGGTATCTACATTATTAGGATTGATACATAATGTATATAGTGAACTTGATAGAAACATAGTGGAACCGCCAAGTAATAAAATGTTGTCCCCACTCGATCCAAAATATTGAAAGGTCCAATATACCTAGGGCTCAACTGTCAATTATTTCTTAATATTATAGGATTATTTAAAAGGGAAATTTTCAAAAAAATCATTCTGATCAATATCAAATTATATTTTACGCTAGTCACTATCTTCATAACATTTATGTTCACTATTAGGTAACTTGATGTGTTGATAAATGCTCATGAACTTTTCTTGTTTTTCCTTTATATATCTCGATTATAAATAGATTTGTTTCTAAAAAATTATACTTTTTTGTGAATTTATGAACATCAAAATCATATATTTCTTAAAAAAAATTATTATTCATGATTACTGTAACGCCCCGACCCCAGTTACCCAGAGTCGGTGCATTATTACATAACATTGGCATGATCACAAGAAAGATCAAATCTCGAAATACCGATTGGTTTAGTATCCTTGGAAACACTAGATATATTCATAAGTTTTACATTACATCATAAAATGAAAAACTACTACAAAAACATAATGTTTCCACAATCCACACTATTAACCCCTCATAAAATCCCTGCAGTTCATTCATAACTTACTTCTTCACATCCTGGAAAAATAAAACATAAAAAAGGGGTGAGCTCAAATGCCCAGTAAGGATAACAATATAGCGGAAACTTTCATAAATAAGAATAAACATTTAAGGCAATGTATAACTAAAACAAAAGCCTTTTAAATATGAACTTTCAACATGGTATGGCATAAATAAAATGAAATAATGCCATTTACTTATTCACATGGATATTCTACAAATCGAATAATCACATGCAAAAATCAATAACCACTTTCATAATGTTGGAATGCATAATGCCAGACTATCATAACCACATAGCCAAGGCCTCGTGCCAAGACTACAAATATGATTTTGTCAAGGCCTTGTGCCAAGACACTAGTTTGTCTCATGAGACCTACCGATGCATCGAGGAGCTATAGCGGGCTCCACCCGTCACTTATTAAGTCCAATGCATTCCCATATGAAAAGGTTTAAACATAACATAAACATTCGTATTAAAACTAGCATACGAAATGTCAATACTTTCACCATAAACTATGAATGGTATAAAAATAGCACATCCACAGTCAAACATATCACAAAACCTTCAATACAATATAGATGTTTTGTATCATAATAAATCAACTTCAAATAATCTTAAAATCCATCAAAGGATGTTGACATAGATGAAATCAAAATTCTTTTAAAAGAAATATCTCGTTTTATTTTGAAATCATTTAAGATCCATATAAAATAAAACATTTTCTTTGAAAATATTCTTATAAGCTTGTAAGGGAAGATTTGATGATTTTATAACGGCGTAAAATAACCGCACCCGCCGTATAAGTTAAAAAAAACATTCTTACCTCAATTCTGTCGAAAAGGTTAAAAAGGACCTTGTTTCGAAAACGACGGAAAGATTCCTTTATAAACCTATTATAAAAAGTCAAACAAGGGTATAAATGACTTTAACCCATATTCCTGTAAATAGTAAAAATGTTTTGAAATACATTTTTAAGAAACATGGATGTGGATGATAAAGATATCCCAGTAGATTATTACGTATAAACAACCTCGGATAATGAAGAGATTGTGAAATAACCCTTACCTTGTACTTTTCCTTGGTTGGGGTAGGTTAACCTCCTGTATAATGGTGAAATAGTTGTTATTAAATTATACAAGAATCATATATAATAATATGATATCATATATGATCTTTTAACATTGATTTGTTAATAATATCTTAGAATTATCGTCGTTTCGGGAGTCAACTTACTCATTTTCATTTATATGTTTTGTTACATAAGCCATGGTTGTTGTATCTTATTCATATCCAGAATGATATCTAGTCCTTAAACATCATTTTTAAATCATCAAATGATAATTATACTTGAATGGATACGATGGAGAATGAATCTCATCGCGTTCGTGGAGACGGTAGTCCGTACGTACGCACGAGCGACAATATCATTCTTTTGATATTAAAATAATATATAAATGGTTGGTATATCATATATACAGAGTCATTAACATGTTATATTTATTATTTACATGAGTTACACATCATTATTATACCCATCCAAATAATATTATATTGAATAACAATTACACCACGACGTGGAGACGGTAGTCCGTACGTACGCACGTATGGTGACATGTTATTCAAAGGGTGGATAGAATACTGAATATGGTTGTACCATATTTATAATAACATCACAGTATATGTGAGATACTGGAGTTATTATTTTAGAATGGTAAGAACAAAGGAAGAAGAAGTGGAAGAAGAAATGAACTTGGAGAAGGGTGGTGAAATCATTACCTCTTCTTCGGGTTATTCCTTTTGATTTGATCAAAAGGGCTCCTTAGGTTGGCTTTCTGATCAAACTAAGGCCTCTAGGTTGTAGTGAGGGATGTTGGGAGAGTATTGGGGCAGAGTTTGGCCGAACCAAAAGGCTTTGAAGGTGTGAAGAAATGAGAAGGAGGAGTGCCCTTTTATAAGAGGGGTGAGGGGCACCTTTGGAAAAGCTAGAAATATTAATTTATAATAAATTCATATTCGGTTTCTAAAGGCTCCAAAGTTGATTATTAAAAGGCTAAGGTGGGGATAGGCCGAAAACCACTCAACCAATAGAATTTAGACAGGTTTGGGTACTTATATTAACCTTATCTTTAAGTATCAACTCTAAGTTAATTAGTTTCACTTTTACAATGTCTCTTTGTATTTTTATATAATATGGTTAATAAACTTACTATATACATCTAAGAGACCCCCAAGTGGTCCATGAATGATGAACCTATCCTGATATAAGTCTCTTGGCCGAACCTTAGATTTTTAGGAATTTAATATCAATTAATAATATAATATTTGTTTTAAGAACTCTTTTATGTCAATTTTGACACTATTCAATAGTTGATTTTTGTGAAACTCATAACAGATTGATTACTTCGAACAAAGTCAATTAAATCAATCCTAATATATCATATTATACTAGAAAATTAGTTTAATTCATTAAAAGTTTCATATCATATTTATTTGGGTATTTATAATATCAATTATTTTAATTTTTCACTATTATAGTAATTACTGCATCATCATTGTGTCATAAATAAAATAAATTATTTAATGTCGAAAAATTATAAATAAAATATCATTATGTAGGAAATCTTTTTATCTTTCTAATGAATATTTATAATCTAAAATCCAACATATATAACCCTATGTGACAATTGTTTTTATAAAAGATATATGCTTGTGTCATTTTTGTATTCATTTTAACTTAATTAAAATAAAGTGTCATTATCACTTACAAGTGGATCCATGGGGTCCCAAAATAGACCCAAAGATGCTCATGGTCGACCATGTATCAACAAATAGGTTTAAGACACGTTTTAGGGTAATTTAGTATTATTATAATATTATTTTTTAACCCTTATTTACCGGATTTACCCTTAACCATGGTAAATAAAATATTTACCGCAGTAATTATTCAAAATGTCTAAAAATAAAAGTTACCTATTTACAAAATTTGAACATCCTGATTCCAAATATGGAATCCATTTTCCTAAATTAAAAACACATAAGTGGCAGAAATTAATTTAAAATTAATTCCCGCTGTCAAAACAAAAAGCGTGTTTTTAAGAGATAATAACTATCAAAAGATTGACACTTGTTTATGTTCAGTTTAATTGTAAAATTATGTCTAATGACCAACATTATATTAAATTGTAAAAATATATTCTAAATATACTTTAAAACCACTCAAATTCATAATTTATCACTATTAATTATTTTGATTAAAAAAGTTGTTTTTAATTAAAATTTAGTAATTTTCACTATTCATCAAAATATGAAAGTTATCCGAAAAGTACCAAAATTTCACCTTAGGCTAAATTCGATATTCCGAATCCAAAAATGAAGTCCATTTCAAAATATAAAATATATATAATTTCAAAATTTAGGTATTACTATTCATAACGGCTAGTTTGATCGGTTGTGGTGTGTGTTAAAACTCGATGTTGCGTACAACACACGCTACTGTTTTATTCAAAGGAAAGCGTACCGTGGAAGCTTGGGATGTTTCATTATTAATTTTTTGATGTCTCCATTTAGTCAAAAAGATTAAAATATTGTATTTAAAAAGGTTTCACTATCAAAAGTTGATAAAAGTGCAATATTGAAAATGAATCTGTTCTTGCATTATGACTAAGAAACTCGTAATATGGATTATAAAATTATAAGGATTATATAAAGTTAAAAATGTAGTTAATGATATTCATGACCTCTTTTAATGGCTTTTTTTTGGTAAGTCATGGTGCAATTGAACTCTGTGTTGCGTGTAGTGCAAGTTATTGAATTATTTTGAAGAAATAACACACTATGAAATCTTGGGGTGTTACATTCTCCCCTCCTTCAATAAATTGTGTCCTCGCAATTTGAAATTGTTCTTCGAAAATAAAAGGTTGAAAATAGATAATATATTTGTGGGAAAACCCACATCGGAAATTGGGTTACTAAAATTTAGTCTTAATATGAGGAAAAGAGAAATGAAAGGGTCACCACCAAATTATGATCTTGATTAGGAGAACATTGGTGGCAATTAGAGACATATAATCGGAGGAAAAACGTAAATATTTATAGGTAGTGATTGAGGTCATCAATCACAAACAAGTGTATAATTGAGGTCCTTAAACTCATCAATCTATGATGATTTGAAGTACCATCGGTTCAACAAAATATAGGGTATTGGGATAACACATTTTTGACGTTTCAAAATATCTTCGTTGAAATCCCACATCGAAAAATGAATTAATGAGGCCTCTATTTAAAATAAAGAGTCGAAAGTATGAAGATTACCGAAAATAACACATACTAGGGTTCCATGTAAGAAAATATGGATATGGAAGAAAAATCTAACCATCAATTATCTGATGGAGAGTGGTAGAGAACATGGCTATGAAAAGGCCAACAATCCAAAAGCCATAAATTAGTGATGATTTAAGGTACCATCTAGGAAAACAATTTTGTTCTAAGTTGCTTTTCTTAATATTGAGGAATTTATTTATGATATTGGCTAAGATCATAAGGAGATATACTTACTTTATAATTAGAGTTTTATCCATTAATAAATTTCTACCACAAACTCATCTTTCACTCTAAAAGATAATAGAATGTAAAAAAAAATTCTATTTACACTATTCGTATAGGGTTCCAAAATAAACGAATTTATAATTCATCTACAAGATCTTTTAATAAAAACTACATTATTTAATCTAGGACATCTCGTGGGCCAGTGGTAGGTGATACACCCTTGTCGCCCTTCGGTTGCGGGTTCAAGTCTCGCAGCCTTGCCGGATGCGACGGGTTGCCGCCCGACCTCCGGGTTGTCCTTTTATGGCAATCCAAAATAATCCAAACTAGAACTATCCAAAATACTTCTATCCATACTCACAGTCCAACATTTATAAGTAAGGTAAACATAATGTAGAACCTTTTTACCCCGTAATAGCATATGAATACCTTCATCATGTATTACCATATTCTTTATTGATTACATTCATGCTCCCTTATTCCATATAGAATGCTGGATATACTTCATTAATCCAAAAAATGTTTTAAACCCCAACAATGATGGAATATACAAATCATTAATTAGTTCCAAGGTAGTCATGAATATCCAATATAATTTATCCAAAGCAATCATGTATTATTCCAAAATCACTACCTCGGTATCAGAACTATATTATGGTTTATCATTATCTCAACCATATATTTTCCAAAAATTTATCCTGTTATTGAGTCACTTTTCTTTGTTCTACACAATCTCAAGTCCTTAATGAAATAGTACTGCAGTACAATCCTTATATACTCCATAATTATTATAACAAGTACATTGTTGATACAACACTCAATTGACATAATCAACATAAGAACTCTAATCATTCCTCTTCATCTGTGGTAGTATCATAACTTGATTATTATCCATTAGCATCATTTGCAGCATAGTCTGATGACTGGGACATAGGTTCGCGTAGTGTCCAAACTCCTTGCAAATGAAGCATTGTACATTTAAAACCATTTTCTTACCCTTGTCGTCATGTACTTTGTGCCCTTTTCCTCCACACTTATAACAAACTCCCATTCCTTTCAGGCAAGTTCCAGGGTGTTTCTTTCCACAGTTACCACATATGGGAAAATTCATCTTTTCCCTTTTCCCTTTATCCATCTTTCTCTCTTCCATCCTTTTCTTCTCTTGATTCCCTTCAAAGCCATAGGACTCAGTAAACTCTTTACTTATCTTATCAACACATGATATTATTTCTTCACATGATGATAATACATGGGAGACTATTTCTCTTATAAATTCTAGCTTAAGACCATGAAAGATATGATCCTTCCTTCTCTTTGAATCATGTGTATTTCTGGAGTTCTCATTCCTTCTACTGGGCACCATTTCTAAACAATGGCATAAACTAGATCAGTTTATGAATCAAAATACATAATCCCATACTTATAAAACACTGAACATAAATTGAACTATTTATGGATATAATCCATAATCATAAGAATGTTTTCTTTGAGGAAGTATATACTCATACTCCCTTCAAAATGATTTGTAAAGAAAATGAGAGTTATCCTAAGCATATCCCCCGGGAGTGTCGTAACCAAGAGTAAAGCAAGGCCCGTTGTCGTGCACCAGTTCCCGTTCGAGTCTAGCTCAAAGTGGTGTTTTCGGGTTTTACCCCTAGGTACATCTGTGACAGAGCCGCCTCTTCCTGCTCGTATCCAGACAGGGATGTATTGCTCGGAAAACTCACAAAATCTCTACAATACCAAAATTCTAGGAAGTTCTTCTATACTAATCCTCAAAGTTCATCTTAGGTCTACGTGCTCTAATCAGAGTTTATCTAAATCTAGCTTCCAAGGTTTGTACTAAACTTCCTCTGATACCAACTGTAACGCCCCGACCCCAGTTACCCAGAGTCGGTGCATTATTACATAACATTGGCATGATCACAAGAAAGATCAAATCTCGAAAGACCGATTGGTTTAGTAGCCTTGGAAACACGAGATATATTCATAAGTTTTACATTACATCATAAAATGAAAAACTACTACAACAACATAATGTTTCCACAATCCACACTATTAACCCCTCATAAAATCCCTGCAGGTCATTCATAACTTACTTCTTCACATCCTGTAAAAATAAAACATAGAAAAGGGGTGAGCTCAAATGCCCAGTAAGGATAACAATATAGCGGAAACTTTCATAAATAAGAATAAACATTTAAGGCAATGTATAACTAAAACAAAAGCCTTTTAAATATGAACTTTCAACATGGTATGACATAAATAAAATGAAATAATGCCATTTACTTATTCACATGGATATTCTACTAATCGAATAATCACATGCAAAAATAAATAACCACTTTCATAATTTTGGAATGCATAATGCCATACTATCATAACCACATAGCCAAGGCCTCGTGCCAAGACTACAAATAAGATTTTGTCAAGGCCTTGTGCCAAGACACTAGTTTGTCTCATGAGACCTACCGATGCATCGAGGAGCTATAGCGGGCTCCACCCGTCACTTATTAAGTCCAATGCATTCCCATATGAAAAGGTTTAAACATAACATAAACATTCGTATTAAAACTAGCATACGAAATGTCAATACTTTCACCATAAACTATGAATGGTATAAAAATAGCACATCCACAGTCAAACATATCACAAAACATTCAATACAATATAGAAGTTTTGTATCATAATAAATCAACTTCAAATAATCTTAAAATCCATCAAAGGATGTTGACATAGATGAAATCAAAATTCTTTTAAAAGAAATATCTCCTTTTATTTTCAAATCATTTAAGATCCATATAAAATAAAATATTTTCTTTGAAAATATTCTTATAAGCTTGTAAGGGAAGCTTTGAAGATTTTATAACGGCGTAAAATAACCGCACCCGCCGTATAAGTTAAAAAAAACATTCTTACCTCAATTCTGTCGAAAAGGTTAAAAAGGACCTTGTTTCGAAAACGACGGAAAGATTCCTTTATAAACCTCTTATAAAAAGTCAAACAAGGGTATAAATTACTTTAACACATATTCTTGTAAATAGTAAAAATGTTTTGAAATACATTTTTAAGAAACATGGATGTGGATGATAAAGATATCCCAGTAGATTATTACGTATAAACAAACTCGGATAATGAAGAGATTGTGAAATAACCCTTACCTTGTACTTTTCCTTGGTTGGGGTAGGTTAACCTCCTGTATAATGGTGAAATAGTTGTTATTAAATTATACAAGAATCATATATAATAATATGATATCATATATGATCTTTTAACATTGATTTGTTAATAATATCTTAGAATTATCGTCGTTTCGGGAGTTAACTTACTCATTTTCTTTTATATGTTTTGTTACATAAGCCATGGTTGTTGTATCTTATTCATATCCAGAATGATATCTAGTCCATAAACATCATTTTTAAATCATCAAATGATAATTATACTTGAATGGATACGATGGAGAATGAATCTCATCGCGTTCGTGGAGACGGTAGTCCGTACGTACGCACGAGCGACAATATCATTCTTTTGATATTAAAATAATATATAAATGGATGGTATATCATATATACAAAATCATTAACATGTTATATTTATTATTTACATGAGTTACACATCATTATTATACCCATCCAAATAATATTATATTGAATAACAATTACACCACGACGTGGAGACGGTAGTCCGTACGTACGCACGTATGGTGACATGTTATTCAAAGGGTGGATAGAATACTGAATATGGTTGTACCATATTTATAATAACATCACAGTATATGTGAGATACTGGAGTTATTATTTTAGAATGGTAAGAACAAAGGAAGAAGAAGTGGAAGAAGAAATGAACTTGGAGAAGGGTGGTGAAATCATTACCTCTTCTTCGGGTTCTTCCTTTTGATTTAATCAAAAGGGCTCCTTAGGTTGGCTTACTGATCAAACTAAGGCCTCTCGGTTGTAGTGAGGGATGTTGGGAGAGTATTTGGGCAGATTTTTCCCGAACCAAAAGGCTTTGAAGGTGTGAAGAAATGAGAAGGAGGAGTGCCCTTTTATAAGAGGGGTGAGGGGCACCTTTGGAAAAGCTAGAAATATTAATTTATAATAAATTCATATTCGGTTTCTAAAGGCTCCAAAGTTGATTATTCAAAGGATAATGTGGGGATAGGTCGAAAACCACTCAACCAATAGAATTTAGACAGGTTTGGGTACTTATATTAACCTTATCTTTAAGTATTAACTCTAAGTTAATTAGTTTCACTTTTACAATGTCTCTTTGTATTTTTATATAATATGGTTAATAAACATACTATATACATCCAAGCAACCCCCAAGTGTTCCATTAATGATGAAACTATCCTGATATAAGTCTCTTGGCCGAACCTTAGATTTTTAGGAATTTAATATCAATTAATAATATAATATTTGTTTTAAGAACTCTTTTATGTCAATTTTGACACTATTCAATAGTGGATTTTTGTGAAACTCATAACAGATTGATTACTTCGAAAAAATTCAATTAAATCAATCCTAATATATCATATTATACTATAAAATTAGTTTAATTCATTAAAAGTTTAATATCATATTTATTTGGGTATTTATAATATCAATTATTTTAATTTTTCACTATTATAGTAATTACTGCATCATTATTGTGTCATAAATAAAATATATTATTTAATGTCTAAAAATTATAAATAAAATATAATTATGTAGGAAATTGTTTTAGCTTTCTAATGAATATTTATAATCTAAAATCAAACATATATAACCCTATGTAACAATTGTTTTTATAAAAGATATATGCTTGTGTCATTTTTGTATTCATTTTAACTTAATTAAAATAAAGTGTCATTATCACTTACAAGTGGATCCATGGGGTCCCAAAATAGACCCAAATATGCTCATGGTAGACCATGTATCAACCAATAGGTTTAAGACACGTTTTAGGGTAATTTAGTATTATTATAATATTATTTTTTAACCCTTATTTACCGGATTTACCCTTAACCATGGTAAATAAAATATTTACCGCAGTAATTATTCAAAATGTCTAAAAATAAAAGTTACCTATTTACACAATTTGAACATCCTGATTCCAAATATGGAATCCATTTTCCTAAATTCAAAACACATAAGTGGCAGAAATTAATTTAAAATTAATTCCCGCTGTCAAAACAAAAAGCGTGTTTTTAAGAGATAATAACTATCAAAAGATTGACACTTGTTTATGTTCAGTTTAATTGTAAAATTATGTCTAATGACCAAAATTATATTAAATTGTAAAAATATATTCTAAATATACTTTAAAACCACTCAAATTCATAATTTATCACTATTAATTATTTTGATTAAAAAAGTTGTTTTTAATTAAAATTTAGTAATTTTCACTATTCATCAAAATATGAAAGTTATCCGAAAAGTACCAAAATTTCACCTTAGGCTAAATTCGATATTCCAAATCCAAAAATGAAGTCCATTTAAAAATATAAAATATATATAATTTCAAAATTTAGGTATTACTATTCATAACGGCTAGTTTGATCGGTTGTGGTGTGTGTTAAAACTCGACGTTGCGTACAACACACGCTACTGTTTTATTCAAAGGAAAGCGTACCATGGAAGCTTGGGATGTTTCATTATAAATTTTTTGATGTCTCCATTTAGTCAAAAAGCTTAAAATATTGTATTTAAAAATGTTTCACTATCAAAAGTTGATAAAAATGAAATACTGAAAATGAATCTGTTCTTGCATTATGACTAAGAAACTCATAATATGGATTCTAAAATTATAAGGATTAAATAAAGTTAAAAATTTAGTTAATGCTATTCATGACCTCTTTTAATGGATTTTTTTGGTAAGTCATGGTGCAATTGAACTCGGTGTTGCGTGTAGTGCAAGTTATTGAATTATTTTGAAGAAATAACACACTATGAAATCTTGGGGTGTTACAATTACTTTATTCATATAGCACCTAAAATAACATTTAATAATGGATAAGATCTATAGGTCCATTTTTATTCCTCTAAATATTTACCACAACCAAATAATTAAAGGATGTTATTAAATAACATCGTTTATTAAACTAAATAAATTCCATAAATACTTATCCTTTTCGATCATTCCAAATATGATTAACTATAATTTAATCCCAATGATTGTGATGATTTGATCCCATATCGATCCATGATAAACCTAAGTATCATGTTGAAATAATTTTCATCACTCATAAATCTCATAACATATTATATATACCTTAATAATTTCTGAAAAATGAAGTCACAACAGAATCATATATGATTCAAAAATATTATTCATGCTTTATTCCTAAAAAAATCTCCTTTGTTAACCAAAAGTATTCATAATGGAATTTTGGGTTCATGATTCCACCAATAGATGAAAAAAATCTGAATTGGAATCGGAAATGTGATTTATTTACTAGAATAATGTATATAAATATATATAATCAATGCTCATAACAATTTCAAATTTCATTAAAGGATGAATAATAATATTTTAATATAGTGAATTCATATAATACAGAATTTGAAATCACCATCCATGGAGTAGGGGATAATATTTCCAAAATTATAATTATTCACTAAACATGTTTTTATTTCATAATATTTACTATTTTCCTTTCACATGAAAAGATTTTTTGTCTTATTATCCTCATTTTATTATTATATCTGACCATTTAATTTCTTCATTCCAAAAATCCTTGCATTAATCTTCCTATAGTGTGTGAGATTCATTTTGTAGTTCATTATCTCTATTCACCTTATTATCTAACGTTGTCATATCACATCGACCTTCAATTTCCCAATGACCATCCATTACACAATTGAAATATATATATTTTTTCTTAAGATAATATCCCCCATGTTTCATTTCACGCATTGTGAATAAAGGAAGGATCATCTTATTCTCTCGCTGATTTCTAGAATTTCTATTAAATTTAATCTTTAATTTATTATTAGATTTGTGATATTAATGGGTAATTGAAATTTACATGTCTTCCTTAGTGGAGAAATGAATTATATCTTTATGGATGCTAATATATCTTATTTCTAACTTTAATTATAGCATTTTTTTTAATAGATATTTTGATCAACCATACATTCTCGTTAGATTATATTTCCAAAAGTATACCTTATAAGTATTGTAAAACTGGTGTCACACATTCTGAAAAAATAATCATCCTTTTATTTTATCTCAAGGAATGATTTATCCATTTTCATGAAAGGAATACGATGAAAGTAGTAATTAAATAATATTCTCTTAAACTCATCTACTCAATGTAGCCAATTTATTCATGTTTCATAATGTTCTTAAAATATACCATCATATTCAACTTTACCGCTAATATAATAATTTTAATTAAATTTTTAATGTTTTTAGAAGTGAACAATCTAAAAAATATTATAAATGGTACTATTATATTTCCCATAAATTGATGGATCTATAGAAATACTAAAATAATAGGGATGTTTCTGTGTAAAAGAATCAATGGAAAACTATTTGTTTCATTACTCATTTATATGCTTATTGGGATTTGTAGCTTCATAATTTTTTGGGAACAAAGTAACATTAATTTAAATCAGATATCCTATAATAATTGGTTTTTCAGGATTATAATCATTTCATTCTCTATCACATTAAATATTAACACAATTCCATAAATTTCCATCCATCTTCTAAAACCAAATAAAATATTACGAGAATAATAATCATAGTGGAAAAGAAATATTCATGAGAAATAATTTATAGGGTGAATAAATATTTAAATCTTATTTAATGAAACCTTAAGATCATCTCCTGTCATTCATGTTAAATTTCAAAACAATAAAATTTTCTCACATAAATAGACTAATCTCAAGGGTTCCTACAAGAGATTTCCCATCCAAGTTTTAAATATTTTAACTAATCATTTATTTAATAAAAACAATATAAAACATTATCATTAATTAATTGATATCATATTTCAATATAATATTACTCATTACATATAAAAATTAACCTTGATAAAATTATATTGTTCTAGTTCCTTTGGAAACATTGACATATAAAAACATGTTCATAAATGATCTATATCATCTCCCACAATGTTCTTAATAACTGTAACTCTTCCCAGAAATATCATACTTATGATTTCTCATCATAACCTCATGGAAAGAATAAATAATAAACGGTGATATCATATGACCATTAGGGGTTAAATATATATAAATTATCACTAGATAATAATATTAACATACATGTAGAATAATATGATCATAATATATGAAAATGAAAACCTTCATATCATAGATCATAATATCATGTCATGGAAAACATCATGTCAGTTCATAAGACAATAATTATAAAGGAATCAATGATAATGATCCTTTATAGAATTTAATTAGAATAATAAATAGTTTTATTTCATATATATATTATATAAGGTATCATAAAACATTCAGCATATCATCTCATTATCTCTCATATAAAAGAAATGGGTTTCATAAATATTTCATTAATTCACAATAGCATAACCAATAAAATATAAATGAGTTTCATGAAAATATAATAAAATTAATCATTAGTAATCCTATGAAAGGTTAATAATGGAATCAGTGGATTATATCCCCAATAAATATTAATTAACATAAAATGTAGTTATCATATATAAAAATTCATTTAAAAGACCACTAAAATATTATTTAAGTAAATTAATATTTTTTAAAATGTCTTTTAAAATATAATTATTTCCAAATAATTTTGGAAAAATATTTATTTTAATGAAACTATATAAATAGTTAATATAATCTCTAAATCATTTACTTTTCATGGTAGTATAAAATTCTTTTTTTGTAATGTTAAAATAAAACATTCCTTTCACTTTTTTGGTAAAAGTCAAAATGTGCTAGTTTTTTTAATAGAAAAAGAAGAATTATTTTAAAAAAATAAAAATATAAAACATGTGTAAAAAATACATTAAAATATCTTTTATAATATTAATAACCCTATTTAAAAAATTAGAAATAATGTCTTTGGAAGAAAAAGGATTTTACCACTGAAGGGAGAAATGAAGTCAATATTCCTTAAAAGCTATTTCTAGTCACTTGAGTACTAAAGAGTGATAAAATGAATGGAAACCATGTAATTTTAATTAATAAAAAAATGAGAATAAAATTTATTATTTTATTTAAGGGTAAACTATTGGATTTCATTAGCATAAAAAAAATATAAACAACTGTGATAAACAATGACATTATAATAATAAACTATTACCACTTTTGTAACTATTGAGTCACATGCCCCATTAGAAAAATAACCTTATATTTATATTTATATATATCATAATATTCATGATTAGGATCATAAAATACCTTAATGTGTGGTATATACAGCATAAAAAAGAGATTAGTGGTGAATATGGCATGTGCCCCACCGAAATAAATGTGAGATAAAAATCCTTATCATATATCAAAATTCATTCTTACGAATTAATAACACTTAATAAAAATATATATTTACAATAAATATAATAAATAAAAATAATAATACTCATCATAATATATATGATTTAATTATAACATTTTACTATCCATTTGTTAATATTTCATTAATAAAACCACAGTTCTGAGTGATAGCTGCTTCATTTTTCCACTTATGATTTTGTTCAGTTGTATAGGTCCTTGTATTTTTATCATATATACATCATATAAAGAATCATAATAATGTTATAAATATAATACCTATTCATTATATACGTGTTTTTATTCGTTAATAAAATTAGAGATACAAATATGAATAGAAACGTTACGGGGGATAGTGGTCCATACTCACGCATGAATGTTGCTTTAATTTTTTCAATGGATGTAATGAAATATTGTTAAAAAATAAAACACCACTCAAAATTAATTATTCTATCACATATAGTCACTAATATAATACTTATTACCATTCAATTGTATCATAAATTAAAAAAATCACACAGCTTCTTTATAGTGGTTTTCCAGAGGTACGTGTGATCAACGTTATAATTTTCCAATAGTTTTCAATGAAAAGGAGTTAGATATAAAATTATAATTTGATATGTGTAGATATCTCATTATTATAATATATAAACAATAAACCCATCATAATACATTTCACATTCCTTTCCTCTTGCATGAGGGTGAGAAACATAATAAAATACTGCATCTAATAAAGAGGTGAAGGGCCCAAAGTTTAATCCTGGAACCCACTATGGTCAACCTACGTGCACCCATCCTACAAACCAAGTGGATAAAATTCCCCAAGTTGAAATATTCCTATAAGAATAAACACACTTGTGAGAGACACCTACGTGATGAAAATATTGAATGGACATTCATGTGTGACTTACCTCAACCAGGGGTACAAACTTTTACATAAAAAGACCATGGGTCTTCTAATTTAATGGATTAGTAGATCAGAATACCCTATGAAGATTTTATCACCATATTACTTCTCCCAGTCTGTTAAAATAAACTAGGTAGATCTCAAAAATTTAATAGAAGATGAAATTAAAGGGAATGGTGCGATTAGATTTCAACCTGTTAGGGAAGCACAAGATACATGTGTGAGTATACACTTCCACCTAGTCAATAAGTTCTAGCATGATATTTTCCTACCAAAATAAAGGACAAGGAAAGTCCCTTATCATTACACCTAATGAAACCATTAGATCATAGATTATGGTGTCATCCAATTTTGTTACTTAGAAAATACATCTTCAAGAAGTTTTCTCTTGCTCTCATAGGTTCACCCTATGCACATAACATACATTCCACATAGATCCACCTTATAATATCCACCTTCCACTCACTTTAACCTCACATATGTATGAACCCTTTCAATTCTACATGGTCAACATTTTAGGAGCCACATTCGCCTATTACAAGTCTCACCTAGTTGGTGGCACCCTTTGATCCCTCATTTATACCACCCATAGTAGGTAATCTATTTCTTTTGATCTTTTATCCAATGATTGCCAAGTTAGGACCTCTCCCAAATCCTCAGTATATGTGAGATTAGTGCTATGGAACATCATCATGACCTCTCAAATATAAATTAATGTGATAATAGAGGTTTTAATTTATCCTACATAGTATATGGGGTATTCAGATTATTCTCAATTATAAATTCTTTTGGTAATGTGAGCACCATCCTTGGTGAAAATTATACTGTCCTCCCAATTTTATATTTTGAGTGGAGGAAATTTCTTTTCAATTAAATAAAGGATAGTTCTTTTTCCTCCAATAAACATCTCTAAAATAGGGAATTGTGAAATACTACATTGAGTAATACACTATACTTTTTTTAGTCCCTACATGTATGGGTACATAATACCCTACCCTAGTTTTGAAAATAATATAGGAGATGAGCACAAAAATCCCTATTCCCTTTTCCATATCCCTAGCCTCATCCACCATTAGATAAAGGAGGTCATGTGGTCTTTCAAATCTACCAATTAATCTTGTTTCTCATATCGAGCATAAATCAAGTGGGATTAAATATTAGTTTCTATCATGATATCTTCATGATCTAATATATATCTCAAGGGACTCTATAATTATCAATCCCCAAATATATGTATACATATCAAAGGTATATATCCACTGTGAGAAATAACATCAAATGGAATCAATAGGTTTTTTTCCCCGAAGCCATGTATCAATCCCAAAGGGTCATATCGCAATGAGAAAAAACATTAGAGGGCATCCATAGGTGTGGGTACCCAAAGCCATGTATTCATCTCAAAGGGTCATATCCCCAGTGATAAAAAAATCTAGAGGGACTCCATAAGTTTGGGTCCTTATATCCATTTATCAATCTCCAAAATAAATATCCTTTGTGGGACAGACCTTCGGATGGACTCTATAGCATTGGGTCCTCATAACAATGTATCCTAATCAAAGGGATATATCTCCTGCTAGTTAAACATTAAAACTACATGGTATTTCATTCTATTCCAGATGTGTTATTTTGAAAGCCTCTTGGACTCCAAAACCAAACACCCCAATCAAACCTATTCTTCTTTGGGCCACATTCCTTGTAGGTTCATATCCATCTTGGTAGTCCATATCCCTTCCAAGTCCTCTAGGATGCTTTTTCATAATTCCCACACCATCTCTTGAATAGGAACCAATCTCCAAAATTACCTTTCCTCATAACATTACACTACATGTTTTGTTCCATGTCACATGACATTAAAAAATATTATGTTTCCCTCTCTTTGGAATAGAACTATTTGGGTTCTAATTCCACTAAATAGGAAAATCAAAAGAATATATTATGTGCCCAATCTAAAAATCAAAACAAATCTTGTCTACCAGGACAATGAGAAACTCCATAGCTCTCCACTATATGAATTAAAACTAGTATCATGATAATAAATGACATATGTATATATAATCATTATTCAAAAAAGGTACCCTATTTCTGAAGAACCTAGGATAAATAATGATGATTCTAAAGTCCATACCTTCTAATAATTGATAACTAAGATGACTATGACACGTGGTACATTTTGTATTTAATAAAGGATTCATGAAAATGTCTTAATTATATAGTAGAGTACCATTGTAGGAAATTATTCCCCTCAAAAGGGAGTTATGATCCCAACATCCAATCCTCTTGAGAAATGTGTTTCCCTACGTATCATTTGATCCATTTACAAATGACTACCTAACTTTAGAATGTATTTTCATTAATCATATTGAATAAGGGAAACATTGTGAGTTTCTACATCCACAAAAAAAACCATTGGAATCCTCTAAAATTAGTGAACCTCACAAAAGATATTCTGTATCAGAAATAAACCTCCAAAAAATTAACTGTTAGAACATACAATTATGATTTTTTAAAACAAAAATGGTAAACCCTATGTGGATCCTCAAAAATGATGATTGTGTAACCCACATGACCAGCCCCTTTTTCACACAAAATAAATGATCTCTAAACCTGGATCAAAAAAAATTATTATTCATGTTTTCATTTATTGATATGATTATTTTATGGGTTAGATTATTTGTGTCTATAATATGTATCAAGGATCTTATGAAAATAACTCCCTTTATTCCAATTATGTCCTTTAAAATATCCCAATATTATGAGTGTAGTTTCACAGAACTAGGGTCCTTATAAATTTAGAGGACTCTATCACATACCAAGAACTATTGTATTCGGTTCTCAAATTTTCTCATTTGGGAGAACCACCACAATAGTACTCTACTAAGCATGGATTATATAAGAATATATCACCATATAGTAAATCCCTAATAGATGTGAACTCAGTGATGGGTGGGGTCCTTGAATTAAAATGCAATGATCTAAATTTGAAACCACATTGGGAGTATATTCCGAGATCACAACAAAATGTTTGACCATTATCTCCAGGAGGTGGATCATCATCTCACAAATGGAAACATCTAGATGTCATAGGGTTCTCACCAATGGATTCCCTCCAATAGTCATCACCTCCAACATATCACTGAATTAAACATTCCATTGGGAGAGGATTCCACCCATCGAAGTCCATATGAGGTCACATAGACCCACGAACTATGTATAGGCCACCCGGATAAGTGAGAAGTCAATATGGGATTGGACACTACCTTAGTTACCTCCAAATAAGTCCTCGAAACAAAAACAGTTGAAAACTGTGATTGGTTTCACACACTTTCCTACAATGACCAACCCTACCTGCATAATGTTGTATAATTTTGATAAGACTGATAACCATATATGGAAACAGACCTTGACAAGGCACACAAAACTTCCTGCATCTGTAAATCTTTCTAGCATATTATGGAATTATTTGGACAAACTAGTTGGCATATACAAAAAATAATCATTGGGTAAAATTATATATATTCCCCTGTAAGAGATTACTTTTAGTATATTCTGACTAGAAATGGATGACCTGTGCATGCCGATACCCTAACTTCAACCACATAATGGGAATATATCTAAGTTATAGCTGATGAAGTCACCGTAAAAATCCTAACAATCTCAAAATGTATGACACAAATTTCTTCCACATTCTATATACTTTTAATGATATAATTAAGAGATTGTAAATGGTTGAGGGGGGGGGGGAACCCAAATCCTTCCCCACAATTAGAGTGACGCATAAACAAAACATGACGGTCACTTTAGAGAAGAAACATATTTCTACACCTATCTAAGAGTTTCATGGGCCAAATACCATGTTATATAGATAAATAGATTGGGACCATTCTCCCTTTATAATGGTGTTCCTTGGTCTATCCTAGTGGCCACCCTATAGTAGGCACATGTCCCTTTCAAAATTCCGGATACCATATAGAAAATTCCAATAGTGATAAGAGATCTAATCAAATAAGCTCTCATACATAAAATTTGATATCCACATCAAGCGGCCCTAGTAGCCCGTAATATAGAATCCAAACAGAATCATCGCCAAAGGAAATATGAATATAAAGAGTTATTATATTACTTTTATCTTATTAGAAATGGTGTTATTGAAGTCCTCGGACATTTATCTATGGTGGTTCAGGATCCTAACCCTCCATTATAAAATTATGTAAATAGTATAAGTAATTGAAAAGGTACTCCCTATGACCATGATGCTAGTAATTTTATATATCCTCTCCATACATCATTCCATGAAGTATCACTTCATATCTAGAATATAATAAATCATGAGAGACAATCACATGATGATATCCGTATAAACCATCTGCATCGTCAAAAGATAAAATATCAATGTGGTCTTCCAATTGTAATCATCCATCCTAAATATCCTCGCAAGGGTACATGATTAAATAAAACTCCTTGTATTAAAAATTGAATATTTGGTTGTAGTCCTCACCATGATGGATTTTTTTTTCAAAGGTACTCTTTTTAAGGATAATTCATTTCATTTAGAAATTCCTCCCTTGGGAGAATCCATCATGAGAAATTCCACCTACCGTGAGGCACTTGGGAAAATGTGGCAAGTCATGTCTGATGACTTTTCATTAAAAAGTGGCATCCTTTATTATCCAAAATATTCCCAAGGTAGTGGTATTTCTCTAAACCAACCTTGAATTTCCTACACTATAATATAATATAATAGATACCATTCAATAATATTGTTTACAATAAAGAATCATGGAAACAACAACATTGTTTGGACCAGGATGGGGATACCATTTTAAAAGATAAATAATAAATTTTGTCTATGAAGATACATTTGGAAAAATAAAATATACCATTCATGTACTAGTATTTAACCACTAACCAATATAGTATACTAGATATATTTCTAGAATATTTTGTTCATGAAATCATCCTGAATATTTGGTGAATTTTTACTCATATAAAAACAAAAGTATTTTTTATCAAAGAATATACATGTCACATCAATGTAAAATAGTGGATAAATCATCCACTCCACTAAGCTTCCATCCAAGATACATAGTACTTCAAATTGGAAATCTAATAAGGACCCCTTCAACATGCATTTCCTATAGCATTAAAATAGTCATCTACTAATCAATAATGCCACCTCTAGTGTTCATATCAATTGATTGGGAAAACATGAGGCATTAATATTAACCCGACTCCTCGATCATAAAATACTTCCAATAGTGACATCATGTAGGTCATCGACTCAAGAATACTTCAAAAATATTCTCTGTTCACAGTAGGTTGAATACACAAAAACCATATGTGAAAAACAATCATTGGAAACCATTTATTTCCAATTTCCAATTTTCAATGGATTGGGAGACCCTAAGGTGTATTTTATGCATTTTGTGCCCTATTTTGATCCCATGATGGGAACCCCTACACAACAAGATGTAGTGAAACTCATGTGCATCGTGGAAAAAAAATTGGATACCAGTTGTATGATACACCAATTTGTCAGCTCGATCAGTCAGAGGATGATAATATCTTTATTAGTACTTTCTATTTTAATTCAGATCAAATTTATAGAAGACTATAGTTTATGACCTATTAAACTATAAATAGTGTTATAATGAGAGGATATTTGATTTCATTTGTCTATCTAATGGACTGACATACTCCCTAAACCTACAGTTTCCTTGAGATGATTTTTTATCCATTTATTTAGAAAATCATCATGAAATGTTTTTCACAACACATATCTTGTGAAATATATAGATGGTTTTTAGGATCATTCTATAGTTTTCAAAATTTTAAAATATTATATTTAAATACCACGACCAAGTTCCATGTAATTATTTCAAATTAAGGGAATGTAAAAGTGAGAAAATTGGTTTCCTCTGTCATGTTTTTGTTATCCCCAACATTTTCTCCTTATCCAAAGCCTATTCCCTATCATGTGACACCGCCTCTTGATCATTATCAACAATTATCACCTAATAAGTAAAATAAAAATGAGTAGAGACAAAACAATTTAGAGAAATTAATGAATAAGGATTATTTATTCTAAGATCAGGAAGTCCCCATCTATATTATTATGGCTTTTGGAGAACAATATGCACAAGTTTCCAAATCCTAAGAGGTTCAATATTACTATTCAAGAACATCCACCAAACTATTTCCCATTTCACTAAAAATTGTGGAATACTTTTTTTTGAATTATTTTTTTTTTCATGTCCATCCTAAAAAAATGGTGGTCGATTTGCATGTGAAATCCATAAAACTACTTGTATAGTTAGCATGTGTTTCTATTGCAAATTTGCAGGAAGATCGTAAAACGTAATAAGTTAACAATAAGAAAATTTATTAGATAATTGATATTATGAAAATAAAAAAAATAAAAAAAATCATCCAATCCTCCTGACATTGTTGAAAAAACCAACTATTCCCATAGATGCTTTTACCATGGCATAGTCAACTCGGTCGGCATCACAGGCCTCCAAAGGCTAGTCTTTAGAAATATGACATGGGTGGTAGGAAAGAAACAAAAAAAATGAGCAGAATGTTTTCCAAGGACAAGGTCATATTTTACCCTCTCTGTATTCAATATTGTAGTACCAAAAGCATAAGAACCATCCACAAAAATGGTACCATGAGGGTTGACCTGCCATACAGAATCCTTATCAAATAACGAATTAATCTAGAGTTCCCCTAATTTCATTCACACAATGGATCTAATATCTAATGATAAATAATTACATCACATTGAGTTCCCTGTATCCAACTAGTTAATTTGGGGAAGAGGCCACTAAAGATGAGGATACATGGGAAGATGAGGTCATGAAAGGAATCAATACTATAACAACATCCATATAGGACTATCTATGATACTAAAACTCCTAGGAGATACCCCTAATTGGACCATTATGAGAATTAAGGTTCCCACACATCATAAAAGAATCACCATGGACCTATAATATCACAATATTGATCAAAGTGGGTTTAATTTTCATATATATACCAATATATAAGATGAAATTTTCGACCTAACCCGTCAAGGACATGGTTGCCTTCAACTCCTCTTCCATGGGCCAATATACCCATGTTATTAGCTTTATTTCCTAAATATATTGTGTAAGAACATCCTTAGATTGGAAATTGTAAAAATTTATCTTTTATATATATGACATTCTAAAGTCATTTCACATATTACCATCAAAGATGTTGATCCCAGATGCTCTATGTCTATCATAAGACCTTTGTGAATCACTAATATGAGATTTACTAAGCCCTTAGGAATTAGAAGATAATTTTTTCTGATGAAATTTATCAATTAGAGATCGATCCTATAGAATTCCACATGACCATCTCTTTCATAGTGTTGGACAACGTTTCTATTATAAAAAGAACACATCAGATCCGTGTACATGTTTTGAAAGGTAAATTACATTGATATCAAACAAGATTTAACCGATAATGGATCAATAGTCAACATAATTTCAGTCCAAACACTGTCTTCTAGGTTATTGTGAAGCCCAATTGTCCCCTTTAACTATAACACTATAGGGTTACAAATAAAGATAGAAAAATCCTCTTTATAGGATCAAGATCATGCCTTAGTTTTGTGACCTCATATTTGACTCAGAATTTTTGATTTCCCAATAAGAAACGTCCGTCAATGTTATTCTATGATGCCATTTTTTGAATCAGTACGTAGCAGACTCATTCCACAAATGCCTCATAAAATTACATTAATTGTGAAACTTTGGTGTTTCATGTTGATAAATTCACATTAAAATCCGATTAATAACAACATATTGATATTATATTATATCATAGGGAAGAAAATCATCACATCAATGACAATATCACTCAGTTCACTACCCTAAATGGTTTGGATATTACATAGTTTAATCACCTAAATATTCTAAATGAAGAATATGTGCAACCCATTAATGATATACTTGGAATGGGAATAAATTTGATAGGAAATTTAACAAATTTCATAATATCTATCATGAATACTAATCCCAATAACATTTAAATGGTCATTGACTCCCTAAATAGAGGTAAATGATTTGATGAATATTCCCTTATTCCATATCAAGAGCTTCAACTGATCAGTTACCCTTCGACTAAATCAAAAAATTATTCCTTATAACTCGGAGAGAGTAAATCTTTTCATTTTATGTCCCTCATATACACTCAAAAAGATCAAGGAAACCCAACATCATCAGTTAGGTTGGAAGAAGATGATTCATCTTCGAGATGTCAAAATTTTGACCCCTATCTGAACTGTGAGAACTTTACGTCATCAACTACTTTTCCAAAGAGTAAGGAGTAAGTTGAAAAGGAATAGGGTAAGGAAAAGGAAGAGTATGACCTCATGGATTCTCCTATAACATTTGGGGAGGGTGTATATACCACCATTGAGAATCTCATAGATATAAAATTAGGTTCACAAAATAACCTCTAACCTACATTGATGTGTGAGTACATCTATTTTGAATAACACGGGGTATATATCTTCTTTCTAAAAAATGTATTGGGGTGTGTTTTCTATAAATTACATCAAAATTAAAAGACTCAATGCAGAGGTGGACACTCACTAGATAGGTTTTCTATAAAACCCATGGAGCTACATACATGTTTCTAGAAGGAAACACCCAACTCACACCCCCAAAATTGAAGATGATGATGACAATATTATTAAATAAAATAATATTTGATAAGTCTAGTTTTGAATTAGCTATCTAACATATACCTGGTAAATAAAAATAATGGAAAAATAATGATCTAAAATGATTTCATATATCTCAATTGGAATTGAATTAAATATGATTTCCTATATCCAATCATGAAGCTATTGATTGATGCAACTACTGGTTGTTAATCCCTCTCCATCATGGATTGGTATTTAGGGTATAACAAAATCTGAATTGAATCAAAATATTATGACACCACCACCTTAAACACCCTTATGGAATACACTACTACTGTTTGATTCTCTTTAGGTTAAATAACTCTAGTTATATATACCAATATTTGATTCATCGCATCTTCAACCCCTTTTTGGAAGGTTTTCCAAATGCTTTGTCATTGATATTGTGCTTATGTTTCAACTGCATTCTAACCACCTTGATGATATCGAGATCATCCTCAATAAAATACGACAACATATCATGATGATGGTCACCTTGAAATTTTCTTTTAGATTTTCCTCGGGAAATTCTCTTGACTTCTTGGTATGATATCATGGCATCAAAGTTAATCCTAGGAAGACAAATACAATCCTTAATCTTTCAAATTTTTAATACCTAAAATATTTGAAAGGAATAAAAGACACCTTACCTACCTTCTATGGTTAATAAAAATATTGCAATTACATGTTTTCCCTTTCCTAGGTTAATGAAAAAGGGGTCTCGTACCAGTGGAGTGGTGACTATCAGAAATAATTTGACATTATCATTAAATAATTTTTGAATCCATAAGTGTTATTTCCACCTATTTAGGGTAAACTACTTATTTAGTTTGTGATATCCCTTGATCTATCATTAGGTTCAATGATCTCACGAAATAATTATTAATGTATTTAAAACATCATTTATTATCTCATTTGAACCATGTTAACTATCAACACTCATTATTTGGATATCAACAAGAGCTGTTTGGATTTATTAATCATGGTTCATATGTTGATGCACTTACTATAGAACCATTAGGTCTATTTTTTGTATCACAAAATCCAACATAATTGCATACTCATAAATCCTTTGTTGACTACATTTTTGGCATGGTGGTAAGTTATCTTACACTGGTTTGACATTTAGTTTGGGCCTCAGAAGGCAGTAAAATGTCATGAATTAGGAGAAAACCTTTCAGTAGATCCATCTACAAAATCAACATCGATCAATACAAAATTTATTGGTGAAGAAAGCATCTCCATTAAATAAGTCCCCTAGATTTGGGATATGTATTTTTATGGTTCACCTGTAATCCCAAAAAGAAAGATAATGGAAGACTCTAATGTCAAAATCGTCGGGTTGGGAGTCATTCTCATATCACTAGAAAACATTTTCATCTCATACTCTTTTCTACCATCAAGAGACTATAAAAACAATGATTTAGAATGTTAGTCCTTCGTCAAGGATCTATATCAGAAAATCAAATTCTGGTAGACCACCCGAAGTTAAAACATGATTCAAATATTGTAATATAGAAAATCATTGGGGGTTATGTTTTCATAAAAGAGGAACTAAAATAAATTCATTACTATAACTAATAACTACCTGTAGAATTTAACATGGAGATAAAATTGAATCACACCCGTGGTTATAAAATTCCAAAGTATATTCATTAGAAAATGTATCCATTAGATTTTAGGATCCTTGGATGAAAGAGTCGTTAGCATTGTGAATCTATAAATAGTGTTGCCTTTTGGTCATCATTGTCTATAAGAAATAAATGATGTTGATTCCCTCTCAGAACTATATGGCTCTATAATAGAATTTATGATAATCATTGTATAAGATCTTTAAAATAAATTTCTATCATCATAAAAATCTATAAATAGACAACCTGATAATGAGAAGAAAACATTAACCTCTTTTATTTCCAAAGTCACCAGGATGTCTAATATAAACAAAGATTTGAAGGATTTTATAAATATTGAATTTATATAGAAGATAATGTTGTTATCATGAAGTAAGTACATATGAGATCTTATAGTGCCCAACAGTCAAGGTTTATTAATTAAAATCATATCCAAAGGCTTGAATATTTCTACCCACCAATGGCATATGACTATGAAAAATTGAAAAAGATGTGTCATTCCTACTAATTTCAGACCATCATTATCCATCATCCCGTGGATTTTCAACTCATATTTAAATACTTCCTGCCATTTTATGTATGAAGAATTGATGTTTTATGGCCACGTCCTCTATCTAAGATGAATTAATTCTAATAAAACCCTACTGCTATCGACTTCTTCCCTAAATGGAATAAAGCAATACCCATAAAATTTCCCAATATCAAATGAATTTTATGGCCTTGTGAAATACAACATCATTCCCATACATGGTTTCCCCCATATAACAATGATGTAAAATGGAACCAATTTCTCTTCTGTTAAGTTAGAGTATTTATATCAGGAGTAAAATGTCAAGTCAAACCATTCTCATTTCTATCATAAAGTTGATAATGGAAAATTAGATGCCCTTAATATGACCCTATAAAACATACTCCTAATGATGGTTTATATTGATAATAGGTCATGTCCTAAAAACATTTTACTTTCTCTATGGTTCTACTAGGCCACAACCCGCACAACCACACAGGTGACAATATATTCACTTCTATAAATTGTAGAAACATGTTTTCTTATTGAGGTCTGACCTCCCACACATTGTGTATCCATCTGTGATCAACAATAAATAAATGGGAAATCCCTAAAATAGTTTGATGAATTAAATAAACTCAATGAGAAAATATTATGTAATTTTCTTCACATGGAGGTTCATCAAAATATATTGCATTGGAATTTAATAAGAAATAATACCTCCCATCATTTTTCTTAGGAGAGATGGTACTGATCCATAGGACATCGATGATTCAGGTGAATAAACCTATGATGATTAAACCAAAGTGAGAGGAACATTATTCTATAAACAATTTCAACTCAAATAGATTATATTCCTTAATATCAAAGGATGTAGATATTTTTATGTACCTTACCAGCACAATATTTCTCAAAAATATGTTGTGTTATGAAGACATAATGTCTTTTTATTCCCTTCATGATGTTAAAATATGTTGCAACATTGGTCCTATATGAAATACTTTAAATGAAACATATATCAACCTTGTCTCATGATGATAAACTGTATCAAATTTGGTCCTAGAAGAAAGTCCATAAAAGGTACAAAATATAGTCCTAGATGTATAACCTAAAACTACAAGACATTATAGTTCTTTTTTTACATCGTTAAAATAAATATCCTAACACCTTAGTCAGAAGACATTAAACTATAATAAAACATCCATGTCACACAATATAAAATTTCATGGTTCACATACTTAGTGGACGATGTTACACTACATATCATTTCAGTTCATACTTGTGTTGATCAAAATCTTTATTGTTTGTCTCCTACCACTCCTCTATTTTCCTAACTATGTGAGGCTTGATTCTCATCTCAATGTGATATGAAGTGATACACAGACTCTATTCCATGGTCCGATCCATGAAGAAAAAGTAATACACCCTATCCTATGTCAAAAAAAACGAACAATGAAGGGAATTATACCCTCCTTGGAAAATTCCTCTCCAAATTCTCTCTTTGTGATTTGACACATTCCATACACACATCATGATCATAATCATGAGTAATCTGATCTACATAATCTTTCCAACGATAGTGGTGATATTATGTTAATTTCTTGAGGACACCATTTTTTTTAATTTTCATTGATACACCCTATTTTTTATTTACTTAATTCACCCACAAAAGGGTCTTTAAACTAGAGGATGAATTTTTTTACTATACATTTTCATTTTCCATTTTTGGATTTCCATAAATTTCTCCTGATGGTCCCATCAAGAATAGAAAAATTCATCCTCGGGAGAAACCTCTTATATCTCTCTATGTCTCGACATTATCATGCTAAGTGACTATTTTTGAACATGATATATAGTAACTCATTTTTTTCTGAATAATGTCACATATCCTATTCCAAGAACCCTCACATTCATTATTTCAGATTTTCTTCTTGATGAATGATATACGTACGAATATCTATGTCTCGGTATTCCCTATATTACCGATTGTTTTTATGACAATGGGTAACATTCATCCCTTCAACATAACATTAAACTACATGGTTTACAAGAACTATGTATGTATTGATTTCTAATAACAAGATATACAAATCTATTCATGAATCTTATATCCTCTTCTAGCCACCACAAGACCAGAATTCTGTTTTTCCTTCCAATCGCCTATGTGGTGATTGAAAGTTTTTAACCACTTTTCTTCTCTCAATGATCATATCTCACGTGGTCTTAAGAGTTTTGGTGCATTCCATCCTTCATGATGAAATATTACTACTTCACATAATGGTTGTCATGGTCCACGATTTGATACCTTAAATAGAGCCCAAAAATCTACACATTAGGATCTTAAACTAAATGGTTGATGTCTCTTTCATGACATAAATCCAATAACTAAATGTTTATTTATTCTATATTTGAAAATATTTGTAGTCACACTAGTATTATATATCATGGGGCCAGACACAATAAAGAAAAATATCCCTACTTTGCGTATGGGTCAAAAAAAATTAGGAAATTTTTTCCCATTCTAAAGTGATTTTTGACATGAAATGTTTGTTCCAAACTCAACCACTTTCTTTACATAAGAGAAACACTTTTTTGGATAAGTATTGATACACCAACTTATGGAATTTAATAATTATGCCAGAAAAGGGAATGTAAACCAATGGATTTCATTGTTTGATTCTGAAAATTAAATGCATATTTTTGGATTTTCCTAAATTTCCCCCATAAGGGCCTATGAACTAGAAGAACATTCATCCTCATGATAATCCACTTTTATTACTAAATAACCAAAAAATATTATACTGTAAAATTTTTTTCGAGTATGGTATGAAATGATTCCCAACATGCTTTTCCTATATCACTTATCAAA
This sequence comes from Viscum album, assembly GCA_963277665.1. NCBI lineage: Eukaryota > Viridiplantae > Streptophyta > Magnoliopsida > Santalales > Viscaceae > Viscum > Viscum album. Next base: position 62,518,996 of record OY728136.1, on the reverse strand, counting down.
TCTAGAATCCCCTAGATTACAACATACAACATTCCCTCATCATTCCTGAATATGATTAATCATTATTAGATATAATTCAATGACAAAGAAAATCACTAATATTTTAAAAAAAAACTAGATTACCATAAATTGTATCCCTCAATGTATTTTTAATAATATGTTAAACTACAAAATCCACATCATAGTCGAGTGACATTAAATTTTTTAATAATCCCACCTAGGTTTCCCTCTTACCTAGCTCCCAACCTGATTCATCACATAACTGAATGGCATTCCTGATCCGCATGGGCTGGACACAATCCCCTGGGCATTCAAAAACAAAACTAAGGGAATGATTTATCCCAACCTGAATAACCACATGGAATATATATATAGATAAGAAAGGTATAGTAGATGAATAAAAAAATATTCCATATCTGAAAGAAAAAAATGGAAACAAAACAACTATAATAGTAGATAAAAACTCCAAAAGTCAAGTCTGATTGCAAGGGACTCAAAACCAATAGCTACTCAAATGATAGCATGGATGAACTCTAACTATCTCACCATCAGCTACCCATCCCATCTGACATGAACATCACCACCTCACAATGATTCCTTTCCATTCACTATAATGGATGAAAAAAAAGGGCTACACACCATTGAAATGGTTCGTAGGGTGTGGGTTAACAGGATCAGTAGGATCCCACCCAAGTGTTCCATATCAAGCCTCTGTATAAAAATTCCGCTATTCTTATTTATAATTTAAAACATATAATGATGAGTAGTAATGAATTTGTATATAAAACATGGTAAATATTCCATTTTCCATAGTTCTAAACAAAATAAGGTATATATGATTCCAAGTACATTTTCCATTTCATATTCCAAAATCATAAACATGCATATCAAGGATAACTCGGAATGAAACGAAATAAAAAACAGAAGTGATGTAATCACACTAAAAGGAATACTATGGGTATATTCAATAGTCAACTCATACCATAAGAAACATGTGAATAAAAACTGGTCCTAGAACAACGGTCCAAGGAAGCATAGGAATACCACATGAGTAAACCCTCAAAATTTCAATATCGGTCCCATTAAACAATAGTCCTAGGAAAAATATGAAATCTCCAAGACTAACCTCCTTGATAATCAAAAATCAATGGACAATTTCCTCAAACTAAACCTTCCGCCTATTTACCCACTTTTATCCATGTGCTTAATTTCACAAATCTATTTCAATGCTTTGAAAACCATTCAAAACCATTCAAACCCATTTCAAAATACATTTATCAAAATCCATAAGAAAAAACATTTATATTTCAAAACCATTTTTAAACACACACAAACAATCATGTCAATTTTATAAATCAATTTATTAAGAAATATAATACAATATCATTATTATAAGTTAGAGACCGAACCACCAACCTCAAATTTCTGGTCCCACATGTCCACAATGGAATGAAAAAGCAACAAAACCAAACAATGGAGTCAAATAAGGCCCTATAATCAAATCCAAACCTCAATGGATTGACTCATAATAGAAGACATGGGATTGGAAGATAGAAGAAAGCACAAATACCTCAAGAATAAATGTTCTCTTCACTGCAAATAGACATGGAACGGACTTTGAGACAAGATCTCACTACAGATTTATATGAGGACAATAAGAAAAATCCAACATAGATCAAAATATCTGATAATTCCAGGCTTGGGCACTATCGTGATCAATCTCATGGAAGAATCAGAGAGAACACTTACCTAGAGAGATGCATTGTAGAAGCGACAATGAACCAGAGCTGATTGGATGGATCCAGAAGGTAAGATGCCTCTAAAAAATACCTAGGAGTAGTTTATTCTTGGGAACCAAGATGTTCAGGAGGGAAAAGGCAGAGTGAAGTAGAAAAATGTGGGACTTAAACTTGGTCATGGTCCAGGTCAAGATATACACCCCTTGGTCATGACGTGTAGTCTATAGTAGATAAATTACATTGAAAAACCTGTTTCCTAGGCTTAAAAATCATCTATTTAACCCCAAAACCACGTTTACCTTGATTACATGACATGTACCATCTCACAGCATGATCTCTACATTCACGACATGATCTCCCAATCCATGACATGCAACCAGAACCAAGTACACAACGTGTACTTCAGGTACACGATGTGAAATTGTTCTACAGTCTGCAAATCATATAAATTGATTTGAAAACTATAAGGGAACATTGAAAAAGGGGAAACATAACCGATCAAGGTAACGATATGTTATAATATCCCCACCACAAGGACTTTCTGTCTCTTTGATGTCATGTGTAAGATGTACTTCTTAGAAAAGGATGAGGCCATTTCTCCCTCATCAATGACTCGCATCCCCAAGTCTCATGACAATATGATAATTTTTGCCATAGAACTCTGACCAATTGAATAAACATCCCATACAATAATTTCTCTTTAGAGTCAATGATCTCCACTGGTTTCTCCAAAATAGAAGCTTCTGTTTCAACCTAATTTTCATCCCAACTCAGAACGTGGGTGGGATCAAGGCTATAATTCAAGATATGAGATATGTGGAAAGAATCATGAATTCCCCTCAACTGAGTAGGAGATTCTAACTAATAAGCAACCTTCCCAAGCTGTTCAGTGATCTCAAATGGTCCAAGATATCTCAGAGCCTACATTCCTTGTTTTTTGAGTCGACAGTGATCCAACTGAGTAGAAGATTTCAAGAAAACCCAATCACCCACGAAAAACTTCAAAGGACAATATCACCCATCTACATATGATTTTTGTTGACTCTGGGATATAACCAGACATCTCCACATCTCATGAATCTTTTCCAAAGTATCTGGAACTAGACTTAGTCTAACAAAAGCTACTTCTCCCACCTCTTTCCAATAAAGTGGTTATCTGCACAGGCGACCATTCAGTGCCTCAAAAGGATCCATTATGATTGAAAAATGGTAACTATTATTGTAAACAAACTCAACCATTCACAACTGTATATCCCATGATCCAATGAAATACATGATTTAGGCAGGAAGTATATCTTCTAGGATCTGAATTACACACTTCATTTGGACATCTATCTGTGGATGGTAAGATGTGATCATCTTGACCTGAGTCCCCATTGCCTCTTGAATAACCCTATATAACATTGATGTAATTTGAGGATACTTATCCAAAATGATGGAAAAAAGACTCCCATGAAACCTCACTATCTCTTGTACATACATCTTACACATATCTTCAACATTAGTGTTATATTTGATCAGAATGAAATGCATAGACATTGTTAGCCAGTCAACAGCCACCCAGATAGCATTTTTTCCTCAGGGTTTCCATGGTAACCCAACAAAAAAATCCACGGACACCTCATCCAACTTCCAAACCGGAACTACCAGAGGTGGAAGAATACCAGCAAGGTTTCAAGTTCTCTATCTTTATCGGTTGGTAGGTGTTATAGCAAGACACATAATATGCAATGGCATGATTTATACCAGGACACTAGAATCACTTTCTCATGTCATAATACATCTTTGTAGTGCATGGATAAATGGACTATGAAGAAATATGACAATCAAACAACACTAATATTATCATAGGTTTTGGTATTATAACTCACTTCCCAAGTGAAGTATGAAATCTAAAGAGAGAGACTAACCGGGAACTATCTCCCCACTATGAAGATATTTCTGAATCTTCAGAAACTCATCTTCTTGATATTGAATTTTTAATATAGACTCCATTAGATATTATCACAGCTGAACACTAGTCAGAACAGTCCCTAATTCATAATTATGAGCATCCAAGTGCAGCTGAGGGACACACCCCATAAGATTCTCCTCATTCTTCGATTCCAGAACTGCTTGTGATGGTACCTTCCTACTTACAATGTCTACAAAAAATCCTCATTCCTCAAAATGTAGTACATGTTGAGCTAAAACATATGAAGTTATTCTACCCATCATCTTTGTTTGAGATTCAACTCCTTCTGGGAAAAGATAGAACTTAGGCTCTTGGAATCATAGCAAACTGTTTACTTCTTCCCAAATAGATAGTTCCTCCAGCACTTAAGTTCATGAATTACTCCCACAAGCTCTAAATAATGAGTGGGGTTGTTCTTATCTTGTGTTTGGAGTTGATGAGATCAATAAGCTACCCCATGATAATCGTTCATAAGTATGTATCTCAAACCAGTACCAGATTTTTCACCAGACACCATTTACCCCTTATCAGGCTTAGGTATGATCCAAATAGGTGTTGATGTGAGAAGTTTGTTTAGTTAATCAAAAGAACACTAACACTACACATCTCAATATAATTTACCTTCCTTCTTAGTAAGAACAGACAAAGGTGATGCCAACATAGATAAATCCTTAACAAACCATCGGTAGTATCCAGCAAGACCAATGATGCTTTGAATCTCAAAGACATTTCGTGCTTCCTTATGGGGAAAAACAGATTTTACATTCTCTGGATCAAATGAAAAGCCATGCTCATAAATATTTTTCCCCAAGAACATCACTTCTCGAATCAAAAAACGGAATTCTGAATGCTTTCAATATATATGGTGATTTCATAAAATATCCAAAAAAACTCAAATGGTGCTCATGCACAGGCTTGGACTTTGAATAAACCAGAATATCATCCACGGACACTATCACAAAAGTGTCATGTTATGGGTGGAATATCTGATTCATCAAGGCTATAAAAACTATAGGATCATTAGTCAGACAAAAAATAATTACAATATATTCATAATGGTCATACCTTCCCTTAAAGGCCATCATTGGTATATCAGACTCCCATACTCTTAGTTCATGGTAACATGATTGAAGATCAATCTTTAAAAACAACTTGTATCCCTTAAATAATCAAACAAATCATTCACATGAGGAAAAGGGTGTTCTTTCTCAGCCTTTAACTAGTTTAAATTCCGATAGTCCACACATAACCAAAGTGAACCATCTGCTTTCGTGGAAAAGATCATACGGGATGCCCAAGGCGTAACACTAGGGAGAAAAAAACCCTTCTCAAACAGTTCCTCCAAATAAATCATGAATTCATTCAAATCTGTTGGAGCCATATGGTAAGAAAGTATTGATATCAGTTGTTTACTTTGTACTAACTCAATTGTGAACTCTACATCTCTCTCTAGAGGAAGACCAGAGATGTCATATGGGAAAATGTCAGGAATGTCTTCGACAACGACATGAAGACACTCAATAGAAGAAACTTCACCAGGCTCAAACAAAATAGAAACCAACAAACTCATGATCTCTAAGAGGGACAGTCCCACATGACCTGAACTCGGGTCCCACTCTCCCTGAAACAAACAAGAGCTACCCTTGGTAGAAAGAAACAAAAAATGATGATGATAATAATCAAACTCATCTCGATGAGTGACAAGCCAATAAATACCAATGATGAAATCAAACAGATCAATATCAAGAATGATAAAATTCAATACCAACTTGGTATTATCTATTATGAAAAAACAAGAGGGACACTGAAACCCATGATCTTTTATATTGCCAAGAGGTATCTATAACTCTATTTTAAAGGGAATAAGAATCATTGGATGTTTAATCATATAAAAACATGAATGTATAAATGAGTGGGAGGAACTAGCATCAAACAGAGTAGTAGTGACTGAAGCAAGAAAAAGGAGTGTACCTCCCACTATTTCCAAACCTGCATCAAATTCAATAGGTAACTCATATACTGACTATAAATGCATAATTATTGAGGCATGTGGTTGGAGCCCAGTAATCTTTGATGCTTCTGAATGCACCACAGTAGCCTTTCGACCGATGAACCCTGACTATAACGAGGTTTATTTCTAGCCTGACAGAAATATTGGAGATGAGATGGTCTGGGGCATAAGTTGATTTTTTTCTTTTCTTTTTAGTCAAACTACACATCTATTGTATGCCTTCACAGGAATATGACAAGAAAATATGGTGTTACCCCTCTTTTCGCACTGTTATTAAGTCATAGGTACACTGCCAACTACAATGGATAATGTGGAGATGGCTTGTTGCTATGACCCAACTCCAAAACTCATGATAGGGTCCAACCACTTCTCCCTCTACCCATGAATACCACTAAAGCTATCACGAGTTGGAATATAATATTTGGTAAATAAAAAATTTCCCGCCATGTCCATCTCTACCATAATTTCTCTATCCACTGTCTTCACATATGTAGAAAGCTTCAAAATGAACACCTGTGATCTAATGTCCAGTCGCAAACCCTATAGGGAAAATTTTGACTTCAGCATGTCGTTATTTACCTTGTTCAGAGAAAAAAGGACAAGCTCAGGAAAATAGTTTGTGTAGGCTAACACCAAACACTCTCCCTATAGAAATAATAGGAACTCCATATATTTTATCAACATCAAAGTCTCTGAAAAATCTTCTTAATGAATAGGGTTTTGAAACCCTTCCAATCAAATCATGCATGTCTGTTTTCCTGGACCAAAGAGTCCCACAAATTCTTTTTGGAACCCTTGAGTCTGAATGTGGTGCACATCACCCTGAAATTCATAGGTTTCTCCAAGAAGATGAAGAACCGATCGATCTTGTCCCTCAAATTCTCTGCCTCTTAAGATTTAGTAATCCCTTTAAAGTACGGTGGCTTCTCACACAAGATATGTTTTGATCGATCTATTTCTCCTCCATCTCCTAGTTGTACTTAAACCACTATGTTCTAAACTATAGGGACATCTTGATTGACAGCACGGACTACTCGTATGACAGTATCTATGAGATTTTGATCCATAGGTGGATTTCATTGACACTCATCAGTAGCACCCTCCTGAGGAACATGTGGAAGATGTCTCTGAGGCATACTGCAACATACCAAAACTTAAGAATGATCAGACATAGAAAAATATCAGTTCAAACTAAAATCCACATAATCCAAAAAATGGGATTTTAAAATCCAAAACCAACACTAGAGAAACATATCCTGACATCCCATTGAATCTTGAGTCTTATTATGATAAGATATGGCCAGGAACTGATCGCGACATTCATATCAAGTCCCCATAATCTTATATTCAGTTTAACTAACACCCTAAGAAAAGATTCTTGATGATAGAACACCTTTGATAACAAACTGTAATGAATGGACCCAGGTTTCCCCCAAACCCGGCACCCGAACTGGTCCGTCATATACCCGAAGGGAATTTCTAATCCCCATGGGCTGGCGGCAAGCACCTGAGAATCGAATGAAAAAAACTGAGGGAATGATTTCACCCAACATGAATTAATACATAGCAAATATAAATAGAGAAATAAAGGGACCGTGGAAGACTAAAAATTTATCTATTCCATAATAGTAAAAAACAATGGAAATGAAACAACTATAATAGAAGATAAAAACACTAGAAGACAATTATGACTACAAGGGACTGAAAACCAATAGATACTCTAATGATAGAATAGATGAACTCCAACCATCTCACCATCAGCTACCCATCCCAGTAGACCTGAACCTCTCCACCTCACTATGGTGCCTTACATTTCCCTACACAGAAAGAAAAACAATTATCTATGTACCATTGAAGCTGTGCAAATGGTGTGATCTAATAGGCTCAATAAGATCCCACTCAGGTGTTCCATTGCTTGCCTTTGTATAACAATTCATGTATTCTTATGTGAAATTTAAAACATTTAATGATGAACATTAATGAATTTTTAATAAAAACATGGAAAACATTACATTTTCCACAGTTCTAAACAAAATATTGTATATGAGTTTCCAAGCACATTTTCTGTATCATTTTCCAAAAGTATAAAAATGCATATTAAGTCTAACAAAGAAATAAAATCAATACAAAACAGAATAATAGGTATCACACACCAAGGAATACTATAATTCTAGGTAGTAGACTACTTGTACCATAAATATAAAGTGCAAAAAATCTGATCCAAGAAAAACAGTCTTAGGAATCATAAAAATACCACATGAGTAAACCCCCCAAAAGGTCAATATCGGTTTGGTAGAATAATAAGCCTAAAAAACAGAGGGAATCCCCAAGAAAATCCTCTATAATTATCACAAAGAAATGGACGATGGACTCAAGATAAACTTTCCACCTAAGAACCCATGGTAACGCATGTCCTCAATTTCACAAATCAATTTCATTACTTTGAAAACCATTCAAAAAAAATTACACATTTCATTTATCAAAAGTATGGGAAAAAAATTCTTTTTCAAAACCCTTTTTCAACACACATAAAAAATCATGAAAATTTTATAAATAAATTTATTAAACAATATCAATCAAGAACATTATCATAGTCTAGACATGGAACCACCTACCTCAAGGTTCTTGTTTCACACTTTCAAAATGGAATCTAAAAGCAAGAAAACCCAACAATGCCATCAACAATGGACCTAGATTCAAATTCACGCCATAAAAAATTGATTAATAATATAAGACAACGGATTGGATGATAGATGAAAGCCTTGGTACCTTAATAATTAAAATTCTCTTCACCATTACTAGATAATGAACAACCTTCGAGATAAGATCTCACAACAGATCTAGATGTGGGAAACAAGAAACATCCAACATGGATCATTAGATATGAAAACATACGGCTATGGTGCTATTGAAATTAGTCATAAGGAATAATCAGAGGGAACACTTACCGAGAGAGATGAACCGTAGAAGCAATGATGAATCAGAGATGATCGGATCAATCTGAAAGTTGATACACCTCTGAAAACCAGTTATGAGCTATTTAAGGATGAGATCCAAGAGGTTTGGGAGGAAAAATTCTAAGCTAAATAGAACAATGTGTGTCTTAAACTAGGGAAAAGGCCGGGTCATGATGTGTACCCCTTGGTCATGAATTTTATTCCATGTTGTATAAGTTATGCTGAAAAACTCATCACCTTAGGTTAAAAACCCTCTATTTAACCCCTATATGATGTGTATCTCAAGTACATGATGTGTACCAAATCACGACATGATCTCCCCATTCATGAAATGATCTCCCAATACATGGCATGAAACCAGCCCGAAGTACAGGATGTGTACTTTAGGTACACGGCGTGTTCCAATTCTGCAGTCTACTATAACCCCAAATTGAATTCTACATCCTTTATATACAACCCAAATTTCTGTAAGTGAGAATATGTATTCATGGTTGTAGCCAGCTCAGATTCTCCCTTCATTATCAAGAAAATGCCCTTCAAAAACCACCCTCTTCAGTTTCTAGAAGTAAATATCTTTATAAAAATCCTAGCCTACATTATTATAATGTATGAATCCTAAGGATACCATTTTCTTGACTATGAATAAAGATTCCAAAATATAGCATTTCAAAAATTTCCCCCAAAATTCTAGTCAACTAGAGGAACCATTAAGATTAATAGAAACCTATTCTATTTTTTAAATACAAGGAATTATTATTATTAAATATTCTATTCAAATATAGTTTTTGGTCATTCACTAAATACTTTTCTCATATCATGTTTTATATCTATAAATTAGAGAAGAATGAATTGAAATTCCCATTTTTTGTATCTAAAGAATTCTTGAATATTCTTAGCTAGCACGGCCTTGTTTGGTCATCATACCATAAATAATGGTCAAAATTGTAAACCTAAATCAATAATTTAATTAATATAACTTGAAATACATTAATATACCCACAAAATAAATGTACAACTCACTAGGATGAATACATTCTAAGGGAACCCTGGGTAAAACATGAGTCTCAACTCACTAGATGTCCACTCTGAATGTTTTAGGAAAGAAATGTGCCATAAAAAAATATACGCATAAAAAATATTATGTAGAAAATCGACCAAGGGAATCTTGACAAAATTATTACAAATTATCACTAATTCTCCATCATTTTTAACATTGAAAAAAATTACGAGTGATGAAAAAAATAAAATAATATATTTTATTGTCTTTCATATGACCCTAAAAACTGTCGAACTAATTTATCCATTTTCAAAGACCTAGGAAAAAATTATATTGATGTCATTCTTATAATTATAATTATATCATATTAACACTACATAATTCAAAAAAATGATTCATTTCAGTGATATATTATTATTACAATGATGTAAGGAACACATAATCAGATTTTCAGGGAGAAAAAATATATTTCAATCATTTTATAAAACAGGAAGAAACTTCTACATTATAGACACTCTTTTTAATGTTTTATAGGTGGTCCTAGACATAGGATTTTATCTTTTGGACTATGGATATAGAATTATCAATAGTTTTCCAAAACCCATCTAATTGTGTTGCAAAAACCACCTCATAATGATGATGTTTCTCCTTCTATGAGTAAATTCAATCCCTTCCTTATACCAAGAACATCATCAAGGATTAGTGGTGTTGGAAAATCTCTTCATTTAAGGGATATAATTCTTCTTTAAGGTGTATCATTTGGATAGATTAATCCTCAATTTGATTCATATTCTTCTCCACCTCCTTTTAAAGGCTATTTCCTTCCTGGGATACAATAGCATTGTGATATTAAAACTAGCATACTAGCTACACATCAACCTATTGCAATATTCCCTCCTACTTCTATTTTTTAATTATTTACTTCAATTCATGGTAGATCATGCAGAAATCAAACCCACCATACCCAAAATGGGAAACATGGTTAAGAGTATTTAAATTCACAATGGAAGATATTCAAGAGGCGTCTCCAATATTACCATCCAAATTTCTTTCCAAATAAAATGAAATGAGGTGTGAAAGGCCTCATGTTTCTATAAGTCTAACTTGGAACTAATTTCAAAATGATTGATGTGCTCTGTGATTAATTAACTCAATGATTCACCCTTATCTACTTCCCCTAAAATAGTTTCAACTTTACCTTCTACTATTGTATGAGTTTTCATGGATTCATTTCTCTTAGGTTTGGCCACTACTATCAATTGAACATTAAATCATATGGGAAAACCCATTAATGTTAGGTGTTTAATAGATATAAAGGTTTTTGAAACAACTAAATTGGTTAATAACTATCACCAATTGGTTGATCAACTATTGGGATTGACCCATCCCTAACACCCATGGTATTAATGGATTGAGTAAGAATTTCCTAACAATGAATACCATCTTGATTTTCCCCATAAACCAAGATATATGGATCTAAATAAACTCTTATATTGGGGCCCTTAGCTATATTTCTCTTAGATATGGGAGTAGTGTATACTTCGATGCGCTAGACATGAAATACATGGAAATGATTTCTGATGAAAAATCTATTTTTTTTAATATCTAGGTGAGGACTTCAAATGAAAAGAGGTTCATTTTGTTTGAAAAAATTTTAAATATAAAAATCAAGTCCACACACTTACTTATTGATGTCATAAATATCATGCTAAGAGGAATTAATATTTATATTTTCCAAACTATCCTCAAATTATATTAGTTCTTTATATTTGTCCTCACATGTTACTCAATCCTCACTTGTATGGTTATTTAAAGAAAATTTCTCAAGATAGAAATTAGATCTGGTATCAATTTTCTCCATTATAATCTTTAATGACACAACTTCATTAAACCCTAGAAATTCAACATTCGTAATGAAACCTTCATTAGACCATACGGGATCCCCGTCAACCCCTTATATAATGAATACATAGCATTTTTGGTTTCTGTAGGGTCCTATATTATTTGTAATGGATATAAAATATCAAAATGTATAATGTTAGGTACTGACACATGACACCTCATGATATGAATCTGAGTATACCAGAACCCTAGTCCCTCTCACTCTATAGTAAGGGGATAAGTTTCACCTTTGTCTCTCAACACTTCTTCTACTAAATGTATGGATTCACCAAAATAATTCTACCCCTAATCTAGAATGTCCCCAATAGTCCATGATGGATCATTGTCAGACCCCATGAGGTATTATAAAGAATAAGATCCTAAAAAATCATACATGAACAAATTTTTATGTCAGGTGAGTCATAGGATAAAATGATAAATAAAAGACTCAATATTGAATATATTCCTGACCAAAATCATTTCACTCTTTAGTTTATTTCTATGATATGATGAATGGCTCGTATTGGTACACTCAGTTATGGGTACTATAGGTGCAATTTGAGATGAACCTCTTAAAATCACTTCCTCTATACTAATCAAACTCAAATATATCTCTCTGGACTCCATAATGTTACCCATTACTCTAATGGGGGTTTCAATCAGCCCATATTTTGGTAAATTGAGTTCCACCCAGGGTATTTCATATTCACCTCCCAAATTAAGGATAAAACACCTAGAAATAAATGATTAGGGACGTGGGAGGTAAATTAAAAATTTTAAATGGAGATAAACCTCACAAAAATCAATGATGTCATCCAATTCATTAGTTTATTCATCATTCAATCCCTTCAGTGGAACATTTTGTATCATAACATCCACCTAATTTACTGCTATTATTCTGTCATTAGTGAAATATATTAGAAAATATATCTCCCGAATATATATCCCCAACTCATCAAAATTGTCTTTAGGTTGAAGATCCGGAGATTATTGGATATCCCCAACCTGTAGGATATTTATTCCATCATGGAGAAATACCCTCAAATATCTAATGTTATGGGTTATAATTTTTAAGCTTTAAAATCCATAGGTTATTCATAATCTAAATTTATTTTATCCAACATCACGGGAGACCATAAAGACTTTGAACATGAGTACCTTTTAGGCCTCTCTAATCTAACAGGAGACTGGGAAACTAAATCTCGTGTCACCTCTAAGCGGTGATGACTTAAAGGCCTCAGCTATGAAGATGTTGTCTTTTCAAATATGGAATTCTCTATGGTCCTTTTCTAAGACATTTCTAAATACATTGGATCATCAGAACCATCACCCTTGGATGATCCATCCTACCATTATCGCTTTGTGTAGTAGTCATTGGGGACTTATACTGATCGATGCTTTCTATAAATATCCTTTGAGGGTAGTAATAAACCCAAACACTAGCATTTATTGTAATTGATCTGAAGGATTCAGTAGATGGAGGAAGCTCGATTGAATCGTTGGATACCTCCATGGACATGAGGATCCAAGATTTCCATGACACAATTGGGTGTTTATCAAAATAAAAGTGTGTGGGGGGATATTTTTCTATTTTAAACACTTGAACTAGAAAGAAAAATCAATATAGATCATATGCCTCACATATAAACTCATAGTTAATATAGGCTTCCAATACGCTATATTAGAATGAAATCATTTATAACCTAAGGACATCATTACCTAGTCAAATTTCATTGAACATTATTTTAGGTGGATCATTGTAGAGGAAAATGGTAAACTCTACTAGTATGTTTAGATTATTCTGAATTCAACTTATTTTATATATAAAGGATGGATGCTAGAAACATCCTAAATGAATGGTAGGAACCAGCCTTTGGTAATATGAAATCCAAATAGAATAATATAAGTTTTAATGTGTGATGAAATCCACCCACTTATAAGCTGAAATGACCCTAAAATTTTGTATTGGGCCTTTTAGGTGTAAATGTGTAATAAAAAAAGTTCTCTTTTTCAAATAATAGCAAGAGAAAACTCAATGTGGTGTACTTATTCAAATTTTTCCTCTAATAAAAATTTCCATGGCCTCATGTAATCAGTATATTTGTGGACTGTATTCAAACAATATCTTAACCACATAAAAAGAAATCCCGTGAGAAAAGAAATTTTTGAGATTTCAAATATGTCTTTATAACCCTATTAATTATACAGGCCTTTCTCCATTGTTATCAAGAATTTTCATTGAATTATCTACTTCTATAATGATGGTAATATCTCTTAGCACTGGAATGTAGTGAATTCTACATTTGGCTTCTCTAAAGCCCTCACCCATGCTTCAGGATGGACATCTCTCCTTGGTTGAGGGTATTCCTTCTCTAACTACAGGGAATTATTCAATAGCTTATGAGACAAAATATACATCTTTTTAGATTTTTCAAAGGTTGATTTCTGCTCAATGAAGTCCTCATACATCTATAAAAGAATAGGAAACACCTTGGTATTATATTAATCCCACTATCTAATGCTGGATTTATAATGAAATAAACACAATGTATTTGTTTGAGGGTTTAGTCAGCTCAATAGTTCAAGGAGGATGTCTTGGTTCTCATAAATATAGGTATACTCCACCCAAATTGAGAATAAATTTCAATGTTTTGTGGCCCATTCATTAATTATATATAGGTTTGGCACACCTAGTAATCCCACATTCATTCTGGGTTGACTCTTCCAATATAACAGAAGTCACAATCCTCCTCCCAGTAGTGTGATTGGTCTATAATGGAAGCATGGATGATCGACTGATATGAGTGAGGTTTTCATTCATGGGTGTGAGTCTTCATATTTGGGGAACACAGAATGTGGAGCATGACATGTATAGTAGGAATTGTTCCTTAAATTATAAATACACCCTTTGGGGTGACATTGTATGAGGAAAAATTAGTGTCCTCCAAAAACTATAGCATTGGAAAATAATTTTTAAGCTATGGTATAAGTGAATCTATTAGAAGTATGTGATTAAAAAGTGGCATATAATCACTTCAAGGGTACTCGGGTTGGTAAATCATAAAGTTTTTCACTTCGTCTGTGGGGGTAGAGTTTTATTTTTCATAGTAATCTGGGTAAAAAATGTAAGCAATTGTAAAACATGGGGAGAATATTGTTCTTCAGAATCCATTTCAAATTCTATTAGAAATATACAGATAAAACATGATTAGGCTCATTGGTTTCAAGGTCTTATTTTTGTGTATTACTTAACTAAAATGAATAATTATGTATGATAAATTAGTGTCCTACAGTAGTCCACTCTTTATGGTGTTCAACATGAATGTAGAATCTATATGGAAGGAATGATTCTAGTGAGAAAATGTGAGAACTAGAGAATTAAAAACATGCAAGACAAGAGAAAAAGATGATTGGAGAAGAATAATTATTTATAAATGATACCCTATTTATATATTTTGGGTAAACTATTTAGAAAACCTATATGGTTAATTAGGATGTCTGACCAACAAAAACTACATGTTCAACAGATCTGAACGATGGATATATGTATTCCTCTACCTCAGGACCAGGCCCACTTTTTTAGATTGGATCATATCCAATACCTTGGGGGTATTTTTGAAAAAACATTTTTCCACATGAGGGTGATAAACATTAATTTAACATAGCTAAAGTAATAAAGAGGTGAAGGGTGCTAAGGAGAATCAATGAACTTACCTAGGTCGACCGATGTGCACCCAACATGCATGCCAAAAGGCTCGTGTAGGCCCATCCTTCATGTCCCAAAATGAATAGCCACACCTATGGGAGTAACATGTCTTATTGACATACATATGAGACCTATTTCTACCAGGATACCATAATTTCTTAAAAATAAGATCTTGGGGATCCTTATTTTGGGGACTGGAAGATCAGAAGATTCATTGAATCTCTACTCACCCTAGTCCTTTTCTAATATCCTTCAAACCATCTAGGTAGCTCTCTAAAACCTTGTAAAAGATTAAATTAATGGGAATAGTGGGATTAGATTTCCTACTGTTTGTGAAACATGACATACCTTTTTTAGGAGAAACTTCCTCCTAGTCGACATGTACTAGGGTGAACGTCTCCTCCCAAACTCAGGAACTACGCCAGACCCTTCTAGAGACACGTGAGGAAACCCATAGATCTTAGAGTAAACCCTCACCCAAGTGTTGTTTCATAGGATATATTTCATCATGAATTCACCTCTAGCTCACATAGGTCACCCATATGTGAATCACTTCCTATCATCCTATGTCCACCCTGAGTGATCCACCATCAAGTTGTCTAGCCCTCACCTATGTGAGGCCTTGTCAACATGCCTTGTTTCACCTCACGTGATCATCCTTAAACTCTCCAAAGTGTCACCCTACATGACCCAATATTTTTACCTTCATTTATACCACCAATGGTAGTGTATCACTTCATATGGATCCCTTTTCTGAGGGTTAAAAATCCAAGATCTATCCTAATATATATGGATATTTGTTATAGAGCTTAGGGAACATCTTCATTCCCTTTTAATTATGGATTATAATTATAATAGATGTCAAATATTCTTCCTTCCTAGTAGGTGGAAAAAATATTGTTTTATCAATTATACATTCCCATAGAAAAGTGGACCCAAAAGTTAGTGGAAATTCTAGGTACCTCCATGTTTCAGATAGTGAGAGGATCCACTTTCCTTTCCCTTTGATAAAGAAAATTACTTTATCCCACTCTCATCTTCTCTGAAATTGATATTAGGGAATCCATCCTACTGTATGAACCTTGTATTTCTTTCAGGTCGTACCTATATTATTGAATAAGTCCCAACCGCATTTATGAAAATAAGAGTGGATCCAGGCACATCAAATCCATTTCTTTCTTACATAGCCCTGGCCTCATCCACCATCCAAAAATTTAGATGATATAGTTATCCAGATCATCAAATTATAATTTTTATTACACTAAGGATGAATCATGTGGGTATATAGGTTACAGGAAGCCATGAAATATGCATGATCAAATACATCTATCAAGTGCATCAATAGATTTCATTCCTCAAATCCATGTATCCATCTCACCGGACCATATATTCTATGAGAGAATACATTAGAGGACCTCTAAAGGTGTGGTCCTCAAATCCATGTAACAATCTCAAAGGGAAATATCCCCTATGATACAATCTATCAAAGTTACTATATATGTATGGGTCTTCAAATCCATGTATCTATCTCGAAGGGCTATATCCCCTTGGAGGAAAACCTCTAGAGGGCCTCCATAGGTGTGGGTCCTAATAGTAATTTATCCATCTAAAAGGGACCAATCCCCAATAACAAAAATCTCCATTAATCATCCAATGGTGTGGGTCATCAAATAGATGTATCCATATCAAATGTTCATATCCCATGTGAGACAAAAATTCAAACTACAATTGATTTGATTCCCATAGAAATGGGATATGTTTGAAGCCTCCTTGAGGACATAACCCCACACCCCAATCAACCAAAATCTTTTTTCTACTCCGCATTTTCAGTAGGTTCATATCAATCATGTTATTATATCCCTTCTAGTTCCTATGGGTTGATTTGGTGTATGTCCCACACCAGCTCTTAACTAGGCTCTTTTCAGCTAGATGTTCTTGTTTCATAACAATAAACTACATAGTTTAGTCCTCATAAAATGACCTTAAATGGTATAATGAGTCGTTTCATGTATCATTGAACTATGTGGGTTCAAAATCCATTCAAAAGAATAGATTGTAAGCAAACCCTATGGTCCCAAAACCAACATCAAAACACCCCTCGCATCTTTTTAGATGATGATAAACTCCATAGAATTTCACTATATGGAATAGAACCAAAATTATGATAATAAATGACAATAAATTCACTAACCCACATACAAAAAAGTGACTTTTACAATAAATAACCTTGGATATAGAAGAATCAAAATACATATATTCTAGAGATTTATTTTTGACATATGGGAGACAAATTATATGTTTCATATTTAATAATGGAATAATGAATATACCTTAAATCTATATAGAAGTCCCATATTATGAAATAGTTCCTTGAAAAGTTTTTGATGATCCTAAAAACCCATAATCTCGATCGATTTTATTCTATAAGATTCGTTGGATTCACTTCCAAATGACCACCTTCCATTGATTTTTTTTGTGAGACATCACAAATTATGGAACCATTGAGTGTTTCTATTTTTATGAACAAAACCCATTGGAAACCACTTGAATAAGGTGAACTTGATGTGTCTGATTATGAAAAAATATTCAACACCCTTATATTTGTTTTCATTAGAAACAAATACCCAACAATAAAATATGGTGATGAGAAATGAATTGTGTCTCTTTGTGGAGATGGAAAGTTGTACATTCGTGCGAGCGATATTATTACTTCCAATTTTATATAGATAGGGTGACTGAAGGAAGTTTCATAATCATAATAAAATTTATGTATAATGATGATACTGAATTCATTATTTTATGTAAAATAATATAAAGTCAATTTTATAATAGAATATTTAAAATGAAAGTTATGGATTAATCAGATTACCTTTTCTTTGAAATGACACGTCAACATCTTATCCTAAGGGATATAGGGCTATAATTTTGGGAAGAACAAAACCACTAGAATGTGGAAAGTGGAGGGAATAGGATATCACTTTTTAATCTAAAAACTATATAATGTAAAAGGTAGTGGGGGGAACATAAAGGATGGTAACCCTTTTATAAATGATGGGAGGGGAACCCTTGGAATTTCAAACAGGATTAAAATATATTAAATTCATTCCCCAGCCAAGTGGTTCCAAATGGAATATAAATAATTATGGTATTACATTGAAGAATAAACATTATTTGATTTCTCCTCATTTATTATTTTTATGATTTTATAGTAAATTATTAAAATAATATTTTCATTATATATTATTATTTCTAAATAAGACATTAATCATTAAATTTTAATTAAAATATATAAATTCAATGTTTTAAATTGTATGTAATCATATAAAATTCTAGAAATATGTCACATCAAACTAAATCATTCATTTTACACATTAACTCACTTATATTTTATTAAATTTAATATTTAAAAAATGATTTTATTTTTTTATTAATGGATGAAATACTACATCGGTGTTTCAAAAGCACATTATATCATTATATAACTACTAAAACATATAAATAAATCCCTATCATAAAAATAATTTCATTAAAATCAACGTATAACCTTATAATTGTTTATAACTACCTTTTTTATATGAAGATAGATAAGAGATATTTAAAACTAAAAGAGTAACATTTTGTAACTTTAGTAGCATTAACTATCATATAGGTCATTTTTATGGACCAGTGTCCATAAATAAACAGAAAATATGAGGATATGGTGATAAGGGTATAATTACCCTCATCTAATAATAATTAGGATTAAAACAAATGTCCTTGTCACTAAGTTTTAATCTATATTAAATCGATTTATGCTTTTCAAAAGTGATAAATTTAATCATTATTGTTATTCAAAAAGACACAAAATAAATGGTGGATATTTAACATACTTTGAACAAATTATAAAAAATATTCAATAAATTGTATCAAATTCAATAACTCTATTTATAATAAATTCATATTTAAATATGTAAGAAACCCCAATAAAAATAACTTTTAGAAAAATACACATTTATGCATAAAACTATATTTACTCTTATCAAATGCAATGTAAAATGTTAGAATAATTTTTAGAACATTTTATGGAATATATAATATATTTATTTCATTAAAATAATTAAATTTTTTATATACTTAAATCATTATTATTAAAATACATTGTACACAAAAAATAGTTTTCTATGAAATAACTTCTTGGTATAAAAACGTTTTCCATAACATAATATTCAAAATTGAAATTGATTCCCAATGAAAAAAAATTGGATTATATAAAATAAAATATAATTATTTTTAAACTAAAATATTTTTAGAACACAAAATTGAACTTTTCAAATTCCTGAATGAAATATATAGTTTTCAATAGAAATTTTTATTTTTCACTATAAACTGTAAAATCAATATTTTTAGTAAATTATCAAAAAAAAACCCAAAGATAGTTTTGTTATCTGGATTTCAAAATTTTAGTTAGTTTTATGAAATAAAGTTTTTATATTCATAGAAAATTAAAAAAATTATTTTAACCCAAAAAGAAATTAAAATCACCTTGATGGAAATCTATTTTTTAATCAAAATATTACATTAAAATAAAACAAAATGATTAATTACTAATAATTATTCATTAAATTTATAAAGATTTCTATTATTTTATATGTATCATAAATAATTTATTCATATTCATACTTACCAATGTTTTGACAAGGTTTTAACAGACACATTGTAATATTTTAAAAATATATATTGGTTCGTTTAAAGACAATGATTCACAAAATGTAAGATATCAAAGAAATTAAATATATTTGAAACAAATTCTTAAAATATATGGGTTCTATAAGATGAAATTGATTCCTCTTCTATAAGTTATCATTTTTCTATTGTTATGATGATTCTACCTTTTTAGACGTGTGGAATTTCATTGTTTATGGAATGGATTTAAATTTAATTTTATCATATCTATGAAGTGTGACCTACTAAATTGTTATAGGATTTATCATAACTAAATAGATATGTTGAGAATTAGAAAATATATAGAATGAAGATTAAAATTATTAAAGAATAAAATATTCAGTTTAAGGGAGAATATTTAAGGGATTGGAATTAATATGGATGGAAAAATGGATGACCAATTAAATAGGGTAAAAGTTATATCTAATCACACAAAATGTTTTACTTGAAATACTATTAACTATATATTTTTAGAAATTTTCATGAGGATAATTCTAGATATAAATGATTTAATTATTTAATCAATTGAATAAAATCGTTATCTTTTTATTGATTATATTCATTATATGCTCTTGAATGATCAAATGATAAGAGATCTAAATTTGAAGAAAATGTGGAAAAATCATTTCAAGTCATTGGGGAATCTAAATATTAATGAGGAATAACTTTTTTATACATGAAATGATTTAGATGATGATTATGATAGTATTCATAAACCTAATAAAATAATTCCTTTCATATAAAAAATATCAAAATGGGGTAATAGAAAATATAATTGAAATCATTCACTTAAAACATTTAAAATTATAGGAGTTAAAAATTTTAATCTAGATATTCATATATTGATGAAAAATATTGATGTGGGAGATAATAAAGGGAAAAAATTGAAAAATATAAATCCAAAAGGAAATATTCAAAAGCACATATTAAATATAATTATTGAAAAAAAATTATTCATTGTGAAAAAGTAGATCTCTATGACCAAAGTAGAGGGATGAAAAATCTTCCACTTATTGTGTGTTATAGGTGGTATTTTTATGAAAAGAAACTAAAATTAAAAAAAAATTGACATGAGGAAATCTAATCTGCAAAATTATATGATGATGTATATGAATCCAATTTGATTCACATGTTTTGGATATATATTATAGACTTACTAGAATGTAATAATGGGAATATAATTGATGTTAAAATATTCTCTAAGGAAGATGATAATATGGGGATATTTGAATATGAGTTAAAAAAAGGTAAAATGATTTAACTAAGGATATCATACTTCTCATGATAATGTGGATGAACATGAATGAGTTATAAATTAATGAGAGAAGAATATGGATACAAATCAAGAAGTATATAAGAAATATTGATCATAGTAACATATAGATAATAATAACTTTTTAAAATTTATTATTGATTATTAAAATTAAATTGAAGTAAATTCTATTTAGTCTCAGAATTCTAAAACAATATTTATACATAGTTAATATCTGGACTAATTAAATCAAAAAATATTAAATCATGATAGACTAAATTTAAATCTTATTTAAGAAATGCTATGGAAACATGGGTTGGTAGAAATAGTCATTACATGTTTAATATATTAAATTTTTTAGAGAGTGTCTATAAATGTTTTTTTAAGATGGATGGTGCCTGGCCAGAAAACCAGGGCTCTATAGAAATTAAATAAAGGAGTTACCAGAGTATAAAAGATGGAAGCATATTAAAATCTCTATTATGAAAGGGAAATAAGTCATCAGGGAGTTTATTAAGCCACGTAATGTCTTGATTGATTCCATTGTTTTCAAGACCATCAGCAACCATGTTAGCTTCACGATAAATTTGAGTGATGATGTAGTCAGTGTCGTGAAGAGAATGGATGCATTCCATCCAGCGAGTGGTGATCAACCATGCTAGATGTATCACACCATTCCAAATGGCTTGCATAATAGTGGTCGAATAACTCTCAATCCAGAGGTTGTTCCAGCCATGTTGTTTGGAAAAAAAGACGGCATGAATCATACTCATCATTTCAGCTTCCAGAGAGGGAGAAATGCCACCACTACCATAGAAGCAACCAAAGATCTGACCAGTGTGATTTCTGAAGACAATGCCACAACCCGCAGGACCAGGATTGAATTTGGAGGTGCCATCCACATTAACCTTAATCCATCCTGGAAGAGGTGCATGCCAAAAGACTTCAAAAGTGCGGTGTGGTTGAAAAACGTTTCCGGAAATGCGTAATAGAGGAAGGATGCTAAAGTCTTGCACCGTGTTGTTACAGTGACCCATTTAGATTGAAGAAGCTTCGCGAATGGCAATGAGGATATGAGTTTTACCTTCATTAAGATTGGGTGAGTATTTATTATGAATAATAACATTTCTATCATACTAGATCATATGGTGAAGTTCAGTGGCAGTAGCCAGAAATATGTTTTTAATTTGTTGAGAACTATTAAGATCCACACATCTTTTTAATTGAGTTTTGGTAGAGCCATGCATCCACCATCTGCAGTCAAAAATATCAAAAATATAATTCCAAAGAGCAGAAGCTATGGAACAAGAAAGAAATAGATGATTAGCATCTTCTCTGTGCTGATTGTAGAGGCTGCATTTAGAACAGAGTTGAAAATCAGACTCCTATAGATGATCATCAGTGGGAAGTCTGTTATGAGCAAGGTGCCAGATAAGAGTAAATCGTGAGGGTTTTATCCAAGGATTCTCAAAACATTTTATCCAGGCAAAATAATTATCAGAATTGCAAAATAAGTGTTTGTAAATGTTTTTAGAATCAATCATACCATTGTGAGCAGGTTCCCAAACTAAGAAATCGTCAGCGTTTGAGAAGGGACAGGTATCAATTACATTCATAATGTTAGTAGGAAGATAATAATTACAATAATTAAGAACACCTCTAATAGAGAGTTTGGGGTTTCCAGGGCTTTAGTTAGGGGAAACCCTGGAAATTAAAGGAGTGACAACCCAGTTATCTAACCAGAAGTTCAGGGAGGAGTTTCTGGAGGCCATCCATCGGGAGTTACTCATGATGGTGGAAATGGAATTCTTCAAGGATGGCCAGATATAGGGGTCAAGAAAAGAAGTATTTCCTTTTTTATGTTTCTGATGAAATATTTTTTTTGTGGAAGTTGATAGACTCCAAGTTATTATAGAATAATTTCCAAGTGAGCCTAGCTTGGAGAGCCTCATCAAAATGTATGATAATTTTTATGCCGATACCTTTTTTCTCAATTTGTTGACAACAAGTAGACCAGGGTATGGTGACAAGTTTTTGTTCCACGGTGATACCAGTCCAAACAAAATTTTTGATTGAGGTGTTCATTTTTTTAATAAGACTAGTAGGACAATTGTAAATCATCATAGAGTAAACCATTTTAGAGACAATTGTGGATTTGACCAGACATATTCTACCTGACATAGAGAGAGATTTACCTTTCCAAGAAGAAGTTGGTTTGTAATTTGATTGACAATATCAAGGAAATGATAGGATTTGGGTCTTCTGAAAAAGATGGGGACACTTAGGTACTTGAAAGGTTGAGAACCCTATTTTATGCTTAAGTCATTTATAATGTTGCATTTCCTATTAGATGGAAAAAAATTTCCATAGTAAATATAATATTTATTCCAGCTAATCATTTGACCAAAGACATCCTCATAGTGTGCAAGGGAATTTTTGAGAGTGCATATATTTTTATTATCACCTTGAAGAAAGAGAATGATATCGTCACCATACAACAGGTGAGTATGAGCGTTTTGATTACGTGAAACATGGATGGGTTTGAGTTCGTTTTGATCAACCAGATATTTGAGTAGTCGGCTAAGATAGTCCTCCACAATGGAGAAAAGGATGGCAGAAAGAAGGTCCCCCTTCCTGATACCTTATGTACATTTGAAATAACCCATGGGAGAACCATTAATTAGAATGGAGATGGAGGCTGAATTTAATAAAGAACAGATAGTAGTGGTAAAAGAATCACTAAAACCAAAAGATTAAAGCACTTTAAAAATAAACCTCTAGTCCATGGTATCGAAATCTTTTTTAATTTCAAGTATAATGGTAATATTACCACCTCTGTTGCTTCTGTTTAAGTTGTTAAACCATTCTAAAGCAAGGTCAATGAAATTTTGGATGGATCTACCTTAAATAAACCCAAATTAATTACATGAAACTAATTTTTTATTATTCTAATAGAGTCTTCTTGCAGTGATTTTCATGATTATTTTATAGAGGGTGTTAATGAGGGAAATGGGCCTGAAATAATGGATATTAGAAGCATTGTCATCCTTTGGAATTAGAGAGATAAATTGAGTGTTTAGACCATGAGGGAGGACACCATTGGAGAAGAAGGATTTAACAAGATTACAAACATCAATGTTAAAAATATCCTAGTAGTGTTGAAAGATACCATTACTAAAACCAGCAGGCCCAGGAGCACTATCAGGGTTTAAACTGAAGACAGTGTATTTGATTTCATGATAAAGAGGGGTGCTAAGATGAAGGTTGTTATCTTCGTCGCTAACCACTGTCAGAATTATCTCAGGTAAGAGGTCCTTATTACTATCAAGGCCATTAAAGTTAGATTCAAAATGAGACACAATATGGTTGGAAATATCATTTTCATTATCTAAAATGTTGTCACCATCGTTTAAAGAGTCAAGAGGTCTATAAGATTTATGAGCTCTTTGAAGGGAATTATAGAATTTAGTTTTTCTGTCTCCATCATATCACTATTTAACTTTAAAAGTATATCTTCTCATTCAATCTTTAAAAGTGAGAAAAGAGTTGAGTTTTGTTGAAATGTTGATTTCATGGCTCGGATCAGTGTTAAAGTTGGATTTTGTGCTATAGTTTTGAATCTGGTCCAACTCATTCTCAAGGAGGAAAATATCCTTGTCCATTTGTTTTACATGAGAGCTACACCAAGATTTGAGCATCTGTTTGAGATATTTTAATTTGGAAGGACCAGCAAAGACATCATTCCAATGAGTCATAGAAATCCAAAAGTTCTTAACTATGTCAGTGCATTTAGTGTTGGAGAACCATGAATTATTAAATCTAATGGGGAGAGGACATTTAGTAGTGTTGGATGAAACATTTACCAAAATTGGGTGATGATCATAGTGCATCTTATGAAGGGTGGTGCTGGAAATAGTGCCCCATTTATCTAGGGCAGTAGCATTTGTGAAGGCTCTATCATGTTTGGAGGCAACCACTCTATTATATTGTTTTCTATACCAGGTGTATTTGTCACCGGTTAGATTTATATCAATAAGGTTATTGTCTTCGATGGTGGTTTTGAATTCTCTCATGGAGATTGTAGCATGTGAAGGACCAATTTTCTCACTAGAGTTTAGAATAGCATTGAAGTCTCCAATTAAAAACCAAGGATCCTAATTGCTATTGTTTATAAGGGTGAGGTCATCCCACAGAGGTCTTCTATCTTAATATCTGTTCTTGTGGTAAACAAAAGAACAAATAGTACAAGTAATCTCAAGGAAAAAATCACAGGTGAGTAATTTATACAATATGTTAAAGATGTTGAAATTTTGAATGGACGAGTGCAAAAAGACCCAAAGAGAGTCAACCGTAGAGGAATTTTTTCTACCACCAATAAAGGAATAACCATATTGACACAAGTGGTGGAACATGGGAGAGAAACTGATTTTAGGTTCAGCAATAGTGAACAAAATGGGAGAGTGTGTGATAACCATTATTTTAAGGACAGAAAGGGTATCAGATTTTGCAATACCCTGACAATTCCAGTAAAGTATCTTCATTTATACCTTGGTTTGGAGTTAGAACTCCCCTTTTTTTGTTTCTCGAGCCCTTGTGTCTAGTAGAACATCTAATTTGTTTAGTGTTGGCTGGGATCTTATTCATATCTGGGCTGCTTGTATAGGTTGATGGGTTCATGGTGCTATTTGTATTAGAGTACTCTTTTGCAGGTGAGTTTATAGTGTTTATGGTGCTATTGTTATCATTTTGTTCCCCATGTTGAGTACTCAAGCTCAAATCATTCGCACCCATAGTACTGTCATAAGATAAATCTATTTCTTTATTACTGGAATGCAGGGATTGTGTACCTGGAACCATTGAGGTATCGCCATGAGTTGATGTACCTGAGTGCTTTCCAAGTTGCTGTCTAGAATCCAGTGTTGATAATTCCATCGGATTCGAAAGGGAACCCTCTGCTTTCATCTACAATCTCGGGATAGCATGTCCCATGGAGTTGCCCAAAATTTTGTTATGTGAAATCCTCTTATGTTGGAAATTTTCTATGCAAATTGATTGTACAACACAATCAATTTGCATACCATTATCCACATGTGAGTTAGGTTTTATTTTGAGTGTATTCTGCTCAAGATCAATTAGTAAAACCTGCTTAGTCTCAGGTAAAGAATTATCTTGGAAAGCAGATCAGCTTGCATAGTGTTCAGTCAGCACATTGTCATTAGATTTTATTCCTACTAGATTAATGTCAAATTTTTTACCTAAAGGGGATGGATCCGTGCCATTAGATGATGTACCTATATGCAGTTCAGTTTTCTGTTCAGAGTCCTGTGAAGTTGTTCCCATGGCAACAACCTGTTTGGACTTAGGGAGAGTGCCAGCCTGTTTTGGGTCACAACCTTCCTATGACTGCAGAGTTGGAAAACCCAGAGATGGTGGCCTATAGTTTGTTGCCTCCTGTTGTGGGTATGTACATGTATCTAGAAAACTATCAGGTTGTCCAATATCTTTTCCATGTGCCTTATATATGTTTCTTGTGCCTAGGAAAGCATAACATGAGCTATGAGCATTGGAAAAAGTATTACAAGTGGGACTAGATAAGTTACCTGATTCATGCATCACAATTTCTTTTTCCTGTTGATTTTAAAAAGCCTCCATAATAGTGTCTTCAACCTCATTAAAGAGGTTTCTATCATCCTCTTCTATAATATCAGCCCAGGAAGTTACAGCTTTTGATTTAGTGGAATTATTCACCCATACCTCATTCTTCTATTTTGATGATTCATAGATGCCAGTGTTGGTTGGATTGATTTTTTGTACTTTTTTATTTCTATCCATTAATTTTCTATTGTTTGAACAACTTGATTCCTAATCACCCTACAATTTTCTATTGTGTGGCCAATAATTTTTAAAATTTCAAAGAATGGTTGTTTTTTCTCATACTCTATATTAATTTCAATTTTATATTCATTAGCAGAGAAGCTTATTGAATTAGGAAGATGTGTAGAAAGGTTAACCTCAACCATTACCCTGGAATAAAGTCTCAAATCACCATTTAGTGTTCCTTGGTCAATTTTGAGTGGCAATCTAATGTAAGACACAATGTCATAGAGAATTCTAGGATGCCAAAAGTACCGGTTTAATCCATGTAAACTGACCCATATTTGGGCCACTGTTTTCTTATGAGTGTAAAGATTTAATGCATAGTCCCATTCAGAAATCTTGAGTATACCAAGTTTTAAATGAAGACTACCTGTATCCCATACTTTTTCAAGGTCAGATT
Source organism: Viscum album (assembly GCA_963277665.1). Lineage (NCBI taxonomy): Eukaryota > Viridiplantae > Streptophyta > Magnoliopsida > Santalales > Viscaceae > Viscum > Viscum album. Next base: position 62,491,521 of record OY728136.1, on the reverse strand, counting down.
GAGAATTGAATAAGAAGTGAAAATATCCACGACCTATAGGAACAAGTTTCCAGTTTGATATACCCCAACAGTGAGCTATTCTAGATCTAAGATATATTACAGTCCAAGGGAGGTCACCTTTCAGGTAGGAGATGCATCCCATGAGGGAGTATTTTCAGAGCAGCTCATGTTGACGAAGTGCTTCTGGATCTGCTTCAACTATGACATCGCCATTATCCATATTCTTGAGGAGAGGTGGTCTTGTTGGTGGTAGGTCATTGCTGAGATCCGTGCTTTTAAGCGCATCCAGGAAGGAGACACCATTGTGTCTCCCCGCGAATGAAGGTTTAGGGTCCCCATCATTCAACATTATTTCGTTATTTTCAGCAGTGGTTCCTCGCGAATTAGCCTTCTGATTTCAATAGAGGTGGGAGTCAAATCTCCCAGGCGTAAGAAACGCATCAGCCATTAAAGGAGGAATGTGGTATCCAAGCACGCTCTCTGCTCACGATTTCTAGAGAGAGATGGTCTCCCATCTCTCTATCCCATCCTCCGCTTCTTTTGGGTTACTCTCCTCTTGTCTATAAATGTAATGCCTTCATAACAAATATAATATAATCCTTTTTTGTACCAAAATTTATAATATACTTTTAATGGAAGGGTTGAAATTTTTATAAAATATCAAACATTTGGGGAATGTTTTGGTGTTGTGGAGCATATGGACACATGTATTATGTTTCCTATAAAATAATTTCTACCATATAGAATCAAATAATTATGGAATTTTTTTTGGTATTTTCAGATAACAAGACTAAAATACCGATGATGATGGAATTATAACATTTAAACTCATATTACATTCCTATATAAAATAATTTTTATAGGATTCGGGTGATTTTTGAAAGTTTTCATTAGTAAGGACATAGTTTGATTGAGTGCTTGAACATTATTTATATTTAATAAATGTTAATTTTTACTCATATAAATATTCAATAGATAATAAATGATGAAAAACATTTATTATATAGGTGTAATTAAAATCTAATTATAGGTGTAATCCCTGGATTCATGATTTTAGATTCTCAACACATAGTTCTAGTGACAAAAAATATTAAAAATATTGATAATATTAATGATATAGATTTAAAATTTGGCATACAATGTTCATAGAAATAAGTTAATTAATATGTACAAAAAATTATCCATGTAAAATAAATTCACAAAAAGTTTTTTTTATCAATAGAAGAAAAAAATTATTATTAATCAAAAATATGAATAGGTAAATCAGGTAATCATCAAGAAAAATAATTTCCACAATAAATGAATTGATAATGGAAGATTCATTTCATAAGGATAAATTAGTAGTTGGAACCTTTTTCATATGTGATATCCAACAAATATATACTCTCTCCTATGCAAGGAAGGAAACATTCTTTATCACAGAAGACATGGCTATATTGGTAAAAATAAAGTGAGTTAGATTTCTTATAAATATATTTTTAGGGGTGTTAATTTTTTTATCGGGGAAATAATATAGTTTTTACCACCTTTAAAAATATAAAATTTACCAAGGAATAATTAAGAGAGTCGAAATATAATCTATATGGTGACTTGAATCAATTATCATATATTTGTGTGGGCCTATGAGAAATCCATATAAAAAAGATTATTTTTATTATAACACATTCACTAATGATTTCACTAATAATAGGGTTGGTATTTTAAATCTCAAGTACTGTCAAATTTCTTATGTTAAGTTGTATAGAAGTTGAATTGAATGAGTTCATGGAATTCACATCATGAAATATTGATATTCTAATGAGTTGGATTAAAATATTAAATATTTTGATTTGTTTCATCTTATATATGGAATAATAAATCAGTATCCATAACCCCATATACCCAAACTATATTTTTTTACTAAAATAATGAATATAATAGGGGGTAAAATTCATGATGAATTTATAAGTACCAATTATTTTAATTAGAAGTAGTATGTACTACTGTGCATATTCAATAAAAATTGTTTTTGAGGAAAATTTCTTCCCAGAAATTAAGTATGAATCAAATAAAAACGTGACCAAAAATTATATTTGTTAGATTATTTGGTATCTATTGTATAATCTTAATAGAATAATCAGATAGGGTGAAAATTAGAGGAAGACTATGGAAGGTATATTTTGGGATATCTATCTAATGGGAAGGGTATAGGTATTGGAATTAGATACTTCCAGATATTTTGGTTTATTATCTTCTTATGAGTCTCAATTTTTAATTTTTCATAATATAATTCATTCCAATTTTATCCATTTTATATTTCCTTGGATCTAGCTTTATGTTATCATATGGTTCTGTAATATTCAGGTTTTTACAAAAAATGAACCAACCACACCAAAACTGTAAAATTGTAGCAAGGTCGTATGGAAAGAAATTTTTCATAACACAATTGGGACCATAACTTCACATCCATTATAATGAAAAAAAGTAAAGAAATGCCGGATAATTGAAACAACTATAGTGGACCATTATTATTGTATATAAATATCTTATGTCATTATTCAAATATTCAGTACATAACACCATGATCCCTATGATAATATATTTTGTTTAATGTATTTTGAAATATTTATAAAAAACAAATTATTACATAAATGATTTACATCAAATACAACTAATTTCTTCTCAAATAGTACCCATTTTACAAACAACATAATTAAAACCATTTATCATATATTGCAAAAAGGGAATATAATAATCGTTCAGCTAAGAACCTCTATAAGTATAAACGTAGAAGATATCAATTGATGACTAAAAATGTGTATAAAAAAATTATTAGTGTATCATTACATGATTATAATGTTTAGTAATCATACCAAAACAATATAATTTTATTATTCATACATCATTTCCTAATCCATTTTCATATGAAAATAAATTATCTATAAGTGCCCAAAATCATAAATAATCAATCAAAAGCTACGAGGACACATCATGAGTATAAGACATAATTTTATGGTATAAAAATAATCATATAAAATCATTTTCATAGCCAGCTATAACTTCAAATACTATGATAGGGGAATGATTTCGCTCCCCATTCCATAATATCCTTAGCCATAGTTCACTCCTAAGACTATCATATTGGACAACATCTCTTATGGAACATGGTTCATATCCAATTCTTTCCCTTATTTACTAATTATATATGAATCCCTACCCAATTCATTTGAGGAAAATATAATCCTATTGAAACCAATCACATAATAAAAACAATAATTATATGTTCCATAACATTATAAAAACATCAATATATCACCATATAACAACCCTTAGAAATGGAAGATGTTACATAAATATTTCATCACGTATTTATAGCCTAATACATGGAATAAAAATAGGGTTATTAAATATAAAATCAGAATGATAATAATGGATTGTTAAATTTATTCATATACCCATAAAATCATAATTATCATCAAAGTACATTATAATTGATGTGATATTTCTTTAAAATGTAATTTTTATAATTATTGAGTAATACACCCTTTCAATTTTTAAATAATGTTTAAAAAATCTAAATATTTCAAAAATATTATGTAAATAATTTTATTTGAAAAAATAAATGGAACAATATAAATTAAACTTTAAATAATTGATTTTTCATGACTATTTAAAATTCCATTAATATTGTAATCATTTAATAAAATATTATATTAAAGCATTTAGTAAAACATTCCTCTTTCCTGAAATTAAATGATAAAAAAATTTGATCTTTTTATTAAAAATAAAAACATGTGTAAAATACACATTAATTAATCATTATTTAAAAATGTTTTATTTTATATTTTTTAAAAAAATAATACTGAAGAAAATGTACTTTCAATTGAAATTAGATAAATGAGGCCCTCATTTCAAAAAAAAGTATTTTTAAACAAATTTTTTTTCAAAAGGGAAAATTTTTTAAAAAAATTGAAAAATTCTTGAAATAACAAAAGGATAATAAAAAAATTATTTTTTCAAATAATGATCATATAATTTCTTCAATAAATATTCATGAATAAACATTCCAAATTATTATGATATTATAACATAAACCCATTATCGCATGCCTCATCTTACATGTTACAAGTTTAAATATATCACAAAATAAACATAGATTCATTATAAATGTATAATAGATCCATAGTATTACATATAATATCAAATATTACAAACTTATAACATCTTATCATCCATTTATTATAAATTCATTATTCAAATCCTGGTTATAGGTGATTACTACTACATTTTTTAGTTATTTTTTGTCAGATGTTTCGTATACATGAAACTATTTAATGATTTTACCATATAAATAATCGTCATAATGAAACAATTATTATAATTATTAATTATTTAAACATTTATAATTATTAAAATAAAATGGTGATGAAATATTATTTATATCATTTCGTGGATAAGATCGTATGTCCATACACACGTGTGGTTTTTCCCGCAATCTTTGGTTGGAATAAAATGAAGGAAAATAAATATTCATCCATATATAATAATTATTAAGTAATATATAACTTATATATTTATTAAATCTATCCTTACTACCATCTATAAAATATAAAATGAAAAATCAATCACATAGCATCATGGAAGAGGTAGTCCACACGTACACACAAGAGATGTTATAATTTTTCAAAGGATAGAAAGGTAAGAGTACAGAAAATATATTATAATTATAGTTATATAATTATGTGTTATTTATCCTAGATAAACATTAAATGCATAACATTACCTCCTATTAAAACTATGATGGGGAAAATCATATCTCTTCATGGAGATGGTTGTCCACATGAACGCACTAGTGAAACCTTTATTTTATAAATTTTATAAAATTGGGTGGATAATGGTTGATCCATATAAATAATAAAATTTTACAGTATTTAGTAAACTAAATTTATTATTTTATGATAAATACAACATATTTATAGGTATAAGAAGAGTTTATAATGTGAAAATGGTTAGGCAAGCTGATTTCATCTTTTTGAGTATACCTAGTTTAGATCTATTATTAAGAAAACATGAAATGGTAAAACAAGGACCAAAAAGTGTTAGGGGTGAAATTTTTTACCATAAACCACCCCTTATTATTTTTCATTATTTTTATCATTTTAATGTTATTTAATATAATGTTATATATCATAACAAATCCTCTACATCATTTTTTTGTCTATTCATTTATTTTGACATCCATGTTGATATGGGATTAATGTATTTCAAATACAGAAAATTTCACCATAATTATTAAATTATAATAACCATAAAATTCATGGCTCATAACAGATCATCCATAATATATTTTTTTTATTATATTAAAATTTTTAAATTATTTATAAATTTCTTTACATCTTGAAACCCCTATATATTATGGTTTTATAAGAAATTATTTAAAAATAAAATAATTAAAATTTAATAATTAATAAAAATAATAATAATAATTTATACATATCCAAGATAATAAGTTTTCACCAACCATAACTACTATTTACTTGATGAAAAAATTCTAATGTTTTTAAAAGAAAAGAGAGTGACACTTTATATTTTTCATTAAGTAAAATAAAATAAAAAACATTATGAAAAAATGTAGAAAAATAGCCTTATCATCAAAAATTGGATTAGTATGGATAAAAATAGTTATCCAATAGTGTGAAGATAATTTTTGTGGTTATTTTACAGTATTATCCCATAGTTTTTACCTTATTGTACTTATTTTACTGAAATAGAGGTGATACATATTTTCAATGGTCACTATTCAAAGTGACAAAAAAATGTTCATATTTAAAAAAAACCAAGATTCAAAATATGGATTCCATTTTTTAATATTCAACTTTTAGATGTAAATTATTTAATTTTAATTTTAATTCATAAAATTCATCAACAAAAATATTCAAGAAAAATGTGTTCTTAAGCTCAAAATTTAACCCAGGTCAAAATCATAAATTTTTCTAATTCAAAATGATATATCATAATTATTATTAGTAAAATGGGTATTATGACACATTATGGTGAAATATAAAACATAATGATGATTTTAAATTAATTTTCTTATATGTTAGTGATCACATTATTTGAAAAAACATATAATTCACTATTATCAAAAAATCAACCATTTAAAAAAACCCAAATAATTCAAACTATAATAATTTCAAAATGATGATTTTTGAAATTGTTTTTATTTTATAATATAAAATTTTAATTTTTTTTAAATATTTATAATAATATTTAATCAATAATGCAATGTTTTTTTACGAAATTTTCTTTCATTCGTAATGTCATATTACTAAAAAATGAATGATTATTTTGTCAGAATTAACCAATAATGATTTATTGGGTATAATAATTATAAAAAATTATGATAATGTGGTTATTTATATTCATTCCATAAAATACAAGTGATATGAAATATCACTCGCATTTAAATAATATATTTCAATGGTATATCAAAATTTTATTAAAGATCATTGTTTGATGTTATGAAATATATCGATCATTTTAGTCACCTAAACTAAATTTTTAGGGTGTAATTTTTTCCCCAAATATGTAAATTTAATCCTCACAATTTTTTATCCATCATTAATTTTATATTATTTGAAAATACTATTATTTTAAAATCTGATTATGAGAATTGATAATGAATATTCATTTGAAAAAGGGTTGTGGGAAACATAATGGATTCTTGAAATAATTAATGATTGAGTGGCTAGGGAATTAGAAAATTATAGGGATGCTAATATATGGATATAAAAAAGAAAAATAAAATTCAAGGATTAATTATAAGGCCTCAGCCTTAAATCCTTACTTAATATTGAATTAAATGAATAATTCCAATTGAGGATCTTTTCTGGTTTAGAGTTTTAGATAATTAGGGCATAACTATTACATCCCAAATGATTACAAAGTAGACACTTCTACTAAGTTTCCATAAAATAGAAACTCTTAAAAAAGAAACATGTCTAGTTACATGTTTTAGATAGGATGACTTTCCCTTGATCCCATCCTTGACCCTATTCCACATTAATTTTTCTGAAAAAAATTTCAAAAAAACATGGGTGAGTATAAAAAGCTCAGTAAGGGATACACAAAGAATGAAAACTGTTAGTTTTTCAAACAACAAGTAAACCATGTATACTTTATCAAAGTAATACTTTTCACCTTTATGAAGTAGTAAAAATTCTTCACTGAATAAAATATCATTACTTACCCTTTTGTAACCAAAAGGTTACCATAAAACCCATATAAATATCACATAACATATAAAGGTAACTTAGGACATAAACATACTTAAGTGGAATAACCATACGGTCGACTTCCACACATCACTTAATGGAATATCCATACAGCCGAATTTCATACCCATTGCATTGGAGGTTATAATGTAACCACCCGTCCTGGTATTCACGGCACCACCTGTCATATGGTTTATCACGTAACCACCCGTCAAATGTCCAATTACCATTATAAAATCATAAGACATAAAACAAATATAATGGAAAGAAAACATTTCAACACTTTGATAAAAATATATCACTTAAATATATTGACATAAAAATCCATTATAAAAACCATTTTAAATAGAAAAATACATAAAAGAGTATATGGTATTTATTTCATTTTAAAAAACATTACGACTTGTTGAGGAAGCCAAAAACCAAATAATACTCGCGGTAGCGGAAAAGGTCGTTGTCACCGTATATGTTAAAAAAACATTCCTTTTTGTCATTTAGTAAAACACGTTGTAGAAAAAGATTAATTTTGTATAAAATTAAAATTCAAAGGGGGTTTATACACTATATAAAATAAAGTTGTGCAAAAAATGAAATATACCCTGATCAAAGGAGATTGAGACGAAGTCCCTTACCTCGGGTCTGACTTGAGACGATCGTTATTTAACGTCCTGAATAATAAACTAGTGTAAATTTCTACTTGCTTAAGAACATTTTTCAAGCTTACTATTCCTTTTATATCAATTATTTCAATGTTATAAGCATTATGTAATCATTTATGTTATTAATGTTTGTTTTGTCGATATCTAGTTCATAAGTCAAAAGTGGACTTTTTACAATTACATGTTGTTCGTGTGGTCAAAGGTTCATTATATCCACAATGATATTCATGATTTGGATATCATATATATCATATATATCCATCATATACTTGTAATTATAATATTACATAATAATTTATTGGTAAGAAATGAAATGCACCGTTCATGGAGACGGTATGCCGTACATACGCAAGAACGCTACTTACATTTCTATGTCATATTAATGGAATTAAAACTAAATGAGACATATGTATATTTTAATTTCATAATTATATTAATCATTTAGATGTAACGTACATCATATATATACATTATATATATGTACTTATAATAGTACATTACATTTGGGGATAAGAAATGAAATGAACTGTTCATGGAGACGGTAAGCCGTACGTATGTATGAACGCTACTTTCATTTCTATCTCATACTTTAATGGAAAGATATAATAATGATATAAAGGTATATTATAATTCTAGTATAACATCATATATAATAACTTTAAATCCATCCTTTATACATCCCATATATGGCATTAACGAATCAAATCACTTTGAGGGGCCGGTAGTCCTCACTTCCTAAAATGAAGATATCGAATTTACCCATAATGGAAACCATAAAGGAATGCCAAAAATGAAAAATAAATAAGCTTAAATAAAACATAAAAATATTATATATCATATATAAATACAGTGTCATCTTAATGGCCACCTTTGAAGGTGATATATGAGTGTTGAACAATCATCATTTCGTGAGGCAGACATTCACCACCCACAGAAACAGTTTGTTCTTTAACCATAAGATGAAGGTGTTTGTAAGTGTAGCTCGAATCCTTATTATAACGACATCCTAGTATATTTAGGATACATGTGTTGTTACAAAATAAATTAATAAAAATAGTTTAGGGGGTTGGAGAAGCAAAATAAAACATAGGAACAGAAGATAAGACACTACCATTAAATCAGGTAACTCTTTTTTATTTGAGCCCAAAGGCTTCCTTGGGAAGGCTGCCGCCCAATCTGAGGCTTCTAGGAGTAATAGAGGGATGTGGAGAGACAAATTGGGCAAGGGTTGGCTGAGCCAAAGGCTTTAATGTGTGGGTAAGGTGATAGTGGTGGGTGCCTTTTATAAGAGGAGAGGAGGTGCACTCTTAGAATGTAAAGAAATGTTACTTTATTTTAAAATGATTTTTGGATTTAAAAGGTCCCACATTTATATAATTCGACTATAAGGTGATAAGGGTTCTAAATATACAAATCCAATAGGTTTTCAAAAATTTAGGTCATAGATTTTACATTATCTTTTCATTTTATTTAAATCATTAAATAATGAGGTAATCGCTTCATCATCATGGTGCCATATATAATTTAATTTATTTATTGTCTAAAAATTATAAAACAAATACTATGATGTAGAAAATCGTTTTAGATTTCCAATAACTATTTATAGTAAAACATCTGACTTGTATAACCCCATTTAAAAATTGTTTTAGTAAAACAACTCATGTTTTTGTCATTTTTAATTTTAAAATTAAATAAAAAGTTTTTAATGTCATTTTCCTACCAAAGTAGCTCCATGGGGTCCCCAAGTTGACCCATGGATTGTATTGGTCGGAAATGACACATCCAATAAGGGTAGGACATGTGTCATGTTCATTTCATATTATTAAAACATTATTTTTACCTTAAACTACACTAATTACCTCTAATCGTGATTTAAAACTTAAAAGTTACTATTCACCCAAAAAATTATTTTAATCCCATTGAACCACATTTTAATTCTTAATGATAACCATGTATGTAGGATTTTTGAAATTCAAAACACAGAGGCGGTAAAATTTCATTTAAATGAAAAATTAGTTTTTTTAAGTGCCACTTAGTGGTTTCACTATTCATCAAAAATTGAAGTTTTTCAGAAAAATACCAAAAATTCTTCATAAGATATATTTGATATTCCGAATTCAAAAATGATTTCCATTTTACAAAATTCAAAACATATAAGTTGAATTAATTAATTCAATAATTAATTCCCGTTGTCAGAGCAAATAGCGTGGTTTTATGAAACAATAAGTATCAAAAGATTGACACTAGTTTAAGTCCAATTTCAAAGTGAAATTAATTCCAACGACCACTATTGGATTAAATTTTAAAAATATATTATAATTTCACTTTAAAAAAAATTCAAAAGATAATCTAATCATATAAATAAATTAGATTAAAAAGAGGTTTTGAATTAAAATACAACATTTTTCACTATTCATTAAAAATGAACATTATCAGAAAAATACCAAAAATATACACAAAGTAAATTTTGATGTCCTGATTCAAAAGAAGATTTTTATTTGATACAATAGAATGTATAAGTGTGACCAAAAATATATTTAATGAAGGTTCTCCATCAAAAGGTGATAAGTGGACCTTTAGTGAAAATTAGAGTATATATGCCGAAAATTTAATTCATTTCTTATTTTAAGACTTTATCCATTATTGGATAAATGTAAAAACATTTAACATATATAATAAGATTTTAGTTATTTATTTTCATTCCCGCCAATATAACGGCTACGTGTTAACAACGATTTAAAATAATATTATTTTATTAATAGTGTGCAACGTAATATTTCAAAGAAACTATTTGTTGTGTATCGGGTACGCTATCGAACATAGCAACCCCTTTAAAGTAAAATTAATATTTAATTCACAAATATTAATAAATATGAAAATGTTTTATTCTTTATTTAACTGGGATGTTACATCCTTCCCTCCTTTTGAAAATTGCATCCTCTCTATTTTATTCACTTATCAAAATTAGTGGGGGTATTTATACCTCATAGGATTTTCATATTCCCATGTTTTCTCTTTAACCATATGGTTTTTCCACAAAACCATTACCTGGTGAGTTACCTTATTCCGCAACACTTGCTCTCTACGGTCAGGAATCTGGAATGGTTGTTCTTTATAAGAGAGATTCTCTTCCAACTAAACTACCTCTGGGCTTAAAACATGAGATAGATATCGCATATACTTTCTCAACATCAAAACATGAAAAGTATTGTCTACCTGAGATAAACTTGGAGGTAATTACACTCTGTATGAAATTGATCCAACTTTCTCCAGAATTTCATATGGTCCAATGATCCTTGGACTCATCTTTCCTTTCTTACCAAATTGCATCACACTTTTCCACGGTGAAACATTGAGAAAAACATGATCACCTACCTCGAAAGATAGATCCTTCCTCCGGTTATCTGCAAAAATATTTTGTCTGCTCTGAGCTGTTTTCATGTGTTTCTGAATCAACTGAACTTTTTCTGCCATCTCTTCTACCAATTCAAGTCCCATCAGCTTCCTTTCACCCACTTCATCCAAAAAAGATAGAGTTCGACACCGCTTCCCATATAATGCCTAAAATGGAGCCATCTGTATACTGGAATGAAAACTGTTATTATATGAAAACTCAACCAAAGAAAGATGTTGGTCCCAAAATCCCGGATATTCCATAGATCAATCTCGTAGCATATCCTCCAATGTCTGAATTGTTCATTCTGACTGCTCATCTGATTGCAGAAGAAAAGCTGTACTAAAATTTAATTCAGTACCCAATGACTTCTGAAGGCCTTTCCAAAAGTTAGAAGTAATCTTGGGATCACGATCAGATTCAATGGAGTGGGTAACTCCATGAAAACTAACTATATCTTTAATATACAATCGAGAAAGTTGATCTAGAGACAAAGTATCTCGAATAGGAATGAAATGAGCAGATTTAGTCAATCGATCAACAATAACCCAGATTGCATTATTACCTCTAGATGTCTTTGGTAATCCCACAACAAAGTCCATGGATATATTTTCCCATTTCCACTCTGGCACAGGTAGAGGCGGAAGCATCCCTTTCAGTAACATCCGCTCTACATTAACCTACCGACAAGTCAAACACTTGACAGTAAAATCAGCAATATCTCTTTTCATTCCATCCCACCAGTAATACTCCCGCAGATCTTTGCACATCTTAGTACTGCCAGGATGAATTGAAAACGGGGAACTATGAGCCTCACATAACAACTCATTCTTCAACTGTGAATCACTAGGCAAACATAATCTCTTCCCAAACCTCAAAACACAATAATTATCAATGTTGAAATCAGGAAACTTACCCTTCTCAACTAGCTCTACCTTTTTCTGCAACTCACTGTCTTCCCTCTGTGCTTGCTTAATTATATCTGATAGGGATGATCTCACTGTTACCTGAAACAAAACAGAAGAACTTCCTGCACCAACAACTTTTATTCCAATGTTTATCAAATCAAAAACCAAAGGATCTCGTTCCAAACATAGCATGGTTAATGAAGCATTACTTTTTCGACTCAAAGCATCAGCCACTTTATTTGCTTTTCCCAGATAGTAATGAATCGTACAATCATAATCCTTGATTAATTCCATCCATCTCCTCTTTCTCATGTTCAATTATTTCTGAGTGAATATATACATTAAACTTTTGTGATCAGTATATATTTCACACTTTACTCCATACAAATGATGCCTCTAAATTTTTAAAGTGAAAACAACAACAGCTAATTCCAAATCATGTGTAGGGTAATTTACCTCATGAGTTTTCAATTGATGTGAAGAATATGCAATTACCTGATCATTCTATATAAGGACACAACAAAGTCCTTTCAATGAAGCATCACTGTATATAACAAACTCACCATTCCTGGAAGGAAGTGCCAAAACTGGAGCATTCACTAATCTTCTTTTCAGTTCCTGAAAACAATCATCACATTCTTTTTTCCAGATTAACTTTACACCCTTCCGAGTTATCTTAGTCATTGAAATAGATAACCGTGAAAAAGTTTCAACAAACCTTTTGTAGTAACCTGCCAAACCAAGGAAACTATGGATCTCGGTTACATTTGTGGGTCTTGGACATTCTTCAACAACATTTGTTTTTGCAGGATCAACAGTTATCCCATCTTTTGAAACAATGTGACCAAGGAAAGAAATTTTTTGCAACCAAAACTCACTCTTGCTGAATTTCCCTACAGTTTCTTTTCTTATAAGGTTTTAAAGATAACCCTTAAATTACTTTCATGCTCCTATTTACTTTCAGAAAACACCAAAATATCATCAATAATAACAACCAACATTTTTCACCTTAGTCAACTGAGCCATCACTGCAACAAACTGTTTAGTTTTGATTCGGACCATCTCAGGATAATGATTTGAAAGGTCATTTCCCTATATATACCTTCCCATAAAATCTGTTCCGTTTCCTCTATGAAAAACCATTCTTAACACAAAAATATCTTAGGAGAATAAACATGGTAATCTTTAAATGATATATCATTTCAATCGTACCATAAATTAACTTATAATTTAACACTTTTCTAACTCCCAAAGTTGTCTAAACAGACCTATGATACCAACTATATGGCCTTATCCTTAAAACCTTACTTAATATTGAATTAAATGAATAATTCCAGTTGACAATCTTTTCAGGTTTAGATTTTTAGATAATTAGGACATAACTATTACATACCAAAATATTACAAAGTAGACACTTCTACTAAGTTTCCATAAAATAAAAACTCTTAAAAAGAAACATGTTTAGTTTTATGTTTTAGATAGCATGACTTTCCCTTGTTCCCATCCTTGACACTATTCCACATTAAGTCCTGTGAAAAACATTTCAAAAAAACTTGGGGTGAGCATAAAAAGCTTAGTAAGGGATACACAAAGAATGAAAACTGTTAGTTTTTCAAACAACAAGTAAACAATGTATACTTTATCAATGTAATACTTTTCACCTTTATGAAGTAGTAAAACTTCTTCACTGAATAAAATATCATTACTTACCCTTTTGTAACCAAAAGGTTAACATAAAACCCATATAAATATCACATAACATATAAAGGTAACATGGGACATAAACATACTTAAGTGGAATAACCATACGGTCGACTTCCACACATATCACTTAATGGAATAGCCATACGGCCGACTTCCATACCCAATGCATTGGTGGTTATAACGTAACCACCCATCCTGATGTTCATGGAAACACCCGTCATATGGTTTATCACGTAACCACCCATCAAATGTCCAAGTACCATTATAAAATCATAAGACATAAAACAAATATAATGGAAAGAAAACATTTCCACACTTTGATCACAATATATCACTTAAATATATTGACATAAAAAATCCATTATAAAAACCATTTTAAATATAAAAATACAAAAAAGAGTATATGGTATTTATTTCATTTTAAAAAGAATTACGGCTTTTTTAGGAAGCCAAAAAACAAATAATACTCGTGGCGGCAGAAAAGGTTGTTGTCACCGCGTACGTTAAAATAAACATTCCTTTTTGTCATTTAGTAAAATGCTTCATAGAAAAAGATTCCGTATGTATAAAATTAAAATTCAAAGGGGTTTATACACCGTATAAAATAAATTTGTGTATAAAATTAAATATGCCTCAATCAATGGAGATTGAGACGAAGTCCCATACCTTGGGTCCGACTTGACTCGATCGTTCTTTAACGTCCTGAATAAATAACTAGTGTTAATTTCTACTTGCTTAAGAACCTTTTTCAAGATTACTATTCATTTTATATAAATTATTTCCATGTTATAATAATTATGTAATCATTTAAGTTAATAATGTTCGTTTTGTCGATATCTAGTTCATAAGTCAAAAGTGGACTTCTTACAATTACATGTTGTTCGTGTGGTCAAAGGTTCATTATATGAAGAATGATATTCATGATTTGGATATCATATATATCATTTATATCAAGAATATACTTGTAATTATAATATTACATAATCATTTATAGGTAAGAAATGAAATACACCATTCATGGAGACGGTAAGCATTACGTATGCATGAACGCTACATTCATTTCTATATCATATTAATGGAATTAAAACTAAATGAGAGATATGTATATTTTAATTACAGAATTATATTAATCATTTATATGTAACATACATCATATATATCCATTATATATATGTACTTATAATAGTACATTACATTTGGGGATAAGAAATGAAATGCACCGTACATGGAGACGGTAAGCCGTACGTACGCATGAACGCTACTTTCATTTCTATATCATACTTTAATGGAAATAAATAATAATGATATAAAGATATATTATAATTCCTGTATAACATCATATATAATAACATTAAATCCATACTTTATACGTCATACATATGGCATTAACGAATAAAATCACTTTGAGGGGGCGGTAGTCCGCACTTCCTAAAATGAAGATATCGCGTTTAACCATATTGGAAACCATAAAATAATTCCACAAATGAAAAATACAGATGCTTAAGTAATACATAAACATTTTATATATCATATATAAATATATTTTCATCTTAATGGCCACCTTTGATGGTGTTATATGAGTGTTGAACAATCATCGTTTCGTGAGACAGAAATTCGCCATCCACAGAAACAGTATATTCATTAACCATTAGATGAAGGTGTGTGTAAGTGTAGCTCTAATACTTCTTATAAAAAAATCCTAGTATATTGAGGATACTGGTTTTGTTACAAAATAAATTAATAAAAAGAGTTTAGGGGGATGGATAAGAAAAATAAAACATAAGAACAAAAGAGAAGACACTACCATTAAATCGGGTAACTCTTTTTTATTTGAGCACAAAGGCTTCCTTGGGAAGACTTCTGCCCAAAGTGAGGCTTCTAGGAGTAAGAGAGGGATGTGAAGAGAGGAAAGGGGTAGGTTTTCGCCGAGCCAAAGGCTTGAGAGGTGTTGGTAAGGGGATAGTGGTGGGGGCTTTTATAAGAGGAGAGGAGGGGCACTCTTGGAAAGTAAAGAAATGTTACTTTATTTTAAAATGAGTTTCAGATTTAAAATGTCTGACATTGATATAATTTTAGGATAAGGTGATAAGGGTTCGAAACATACCCATCCAATAGGTTTTTGACAAGTGTAAGTCTTAGATTTTATATTATATTTTCATTTTATTTAAATCGTTAAATAATGAGGTAATCACTGCATCATCATGGTGCCATATATAATATAATTTATTTAATGTCTAAAAATTATAAAAAAATAATATGATGTAAGAAATATTTTCAGATTTCCAATGACTATTTATAGTCAAAAATATGACTTGTATAACCCCATTTTAAAATAGTTTTAGTAAAACAACTCATGTTTGTGTCATTTTTTATTTTAACATTAAATAAAAAAGTATTTAATGTCATTTTCCTACCAAAGTGGCTCCATGGGGTCCCCAAGATGACCCATTGATTGTCTTGGTTGGACATTACGCATCCAATTAGGGTAGGACATGTGTCATGTTCATTTAATATTATTAAAACATTATTTTTACCATAAACTACATTAATTACCTCTAATCACGATTAAAAACTTAAAAGTTACTATTCATCAAAAAAAATTATTTTAATACCATTGAACCACATTTTACTTCCTAATTATAACCATGTATATAAGATTTTTGAAATTCAAAACATAGAGGTGGTAAAATTTCATTTAAATAACAAATAAGTTTTTTTAAGTACCACTTAGTGGTTTCACTATTCATTAAAAATTGAAGTTTTTTTGAAAAATACAAAAAATTCTCCCTAAGCTATATTTAATATTCCGAATTCAAAATTGATTTATATTTTAAAAAATTAAAAACATATAAGTTGCATTAATTAATTCAATAATTAATTCCTGTTGTCATAGCAAATAGCGTGTTTTTATGAAACAATAAGTATCAAAAGATTGACACTAGTTTAAGTCCAATTTCAAAGTGAAATTAATTCCAACGACCACTATTGGATTAAATGGTAAAAATATATTCTAATTGAACTTTAAAACCAATTCAAAAGATAATATAATCATATAAATAAATTATATTAAAAAGTGGTTTTGAATTAAAATACAACATTTTTCACTATTCATTAAAAAATGAACTTTATCAGAAAAATACCAAAAATATACACAAAGAAAATTTTGATGTCCCGATTCAAAAGAAGTGTTTTATTTCGTCCAATAGAATGTATAAGAGTGCCCAAAAATATATTTAATGACGGTTCGCCATCAAAAGGTGATAAGTGGACCTTTAATGAAAATTAGAGTATATATGCCTAAAATTGAATTCCTTTCTTATTTTAAGCCTTTATCCATTATTGGATAAATGTAAAAACATTTAACATATATAATAATATTTTAGTTATTTCTATTCATTCCTGCCATTATAATGGCTACGTGTTAACTACCATTTAAAATTATATTATTTTATTACTAGTGTGCAACCTAAGATTTCAAATAAACTCTTTGTTGCGTATCGGGTACGCTATCGAACATAGAAACCCCTTTAAATTTAAATAAATATTTAATTCAAAAATATTAATAAATATGAAAATGTTTTATTCTTTCTTTACCTGGTATGTTACACTAATATTTAGTGACATAAAGCATGGTTCTCAAAATGTTAATTACAAAAAACCCTAAATCATTTAGGTGTTAAAAAACATCAATTGAAATAAAATGAACGTAATGGAATTAAATTTTTATTTCCTGATATTTTTAAAACAATTAATGTTTTATTTTCATATCATGATTTAAAAATAATAAAATAAACATAATTTATATCTTTCAATTTCATAAACACAGTTTCGTCCTTTGTTAGTTCATAGATCAATTTCCAAATCATATCTTACTCCATGAAATGAATATTAAAGAAACTTTTTCATTAACAAAGTTCAAAAATTATTTTTTAATGGATCCTATATTTTATAAAATTATAAAAAATAATTCATTTTGTCTCAAAATATTTTCAAATAAAAATAAATTAGAATTAGTTATCCAATATTCAAACATATAAAACAATAATCTCTAAAACCTCAATTGTGAATCCCAATGACCATATTTATCCATGATATAAATAGTTAGCCTTAAGTCTCGCCTAAAATATATATGACCAAATTTGAAATCACTAAATAAAAATTATTTGATCAAATATTTTTATTTCAAATATCAAATTAATATTTTTTTTAAAACAACATGATTTGGATCACCAATTTATATAAAAACATGTGAATACATTAATTATATATACTCCTTAAGTTGGATAATAATGTAGATCTCTATAAAACGTCAATAAAAACATATATGTTTCAAAAAGATAACTTCCTACATAATAATCAAATATAATCATTTAACATTGAATATACTACAAAAATCATGAAAATATAATAATACAACTCACCAAAATTTATAAAGAATAACATTTTATTCTATAGTGTGTATAAAATGAAACTCAAACTAAAAAAGGGAACATGATATCCCAAGAATTTAAAATTTCATTATTATTTTAAATAAATTAAACATATGATATATCTTGAAATTCACACAACATTTAGTTAGCTTGCGTTTCACGCAACAATGACTTTCTTTGATTGCTGGTGTTACACACAAGACAGAGTTTTATCACATACTATTAATAGTAATATTTAAAATCAAAATTATTTCATAAAAGTAAATTATATGTTATTAATGCGATTTAATAACATAACAAAATATGGTTGAATTCATTGGTAACCAAACAATTAGAAATAAATATAAAAACTAAACTAATATAAAAGAAATATTTTTATAAAATAAACTATTTTTATGATACATATTATTTTTAACATAATAAATTAAATTAATCAGTATTATTGAATGATATTAATTTAATTTATATATTATATATTCGATTATTTGTTTTTAAATTCATTAAATTGATTTAATAGGTATATGATAAGAACAAATCCAATTTTATGCATTAAAAATATGTATTTTTCTGATCGATGTTTTGAATATTTTTAATGGAAAACCTGTTTCAAAAATATATTTTGAAACCTATATAATTTATATTTGAAAAAATAAAAATAATTTTTTAAATCTTAATTTTATGTGTACCTTAGGGTGTTTTAATGTTATTTTCCTTGGAATTTTCATTTTTGATGAATATTGATCAATATTAAATTATAATTGGAAATTGACTTTTCTTCTAAATAATTTAAAATGTTAAATGATTTTTATAATTAGAGAATAAATTAAAATTATATCAATAATACATATATTTTTTCATATTAGGTAATTGTTGTTATTTTTATATTTAATAATGAAATAAAAACACAGTATGCTTTGAGACATTTTCACTTTAAGACTCTGCTTTCTCTTCATGTCTATGTGATTAGTATAAAATTAATTTTGGAACTTCTTTTCAATGAATTTCAAAAATTTAATTCCATATCTTAAATAAATATATTTTTTAATTTTTAATAATGTGAAATTAATTTTTTACCATAATGACAGGTGAAAATAATTAAAAAAAAATTAGTGATTGAGGGAAAATGAGTTTACCAAAGGACTAAACTTCTATCATATAGGGACAAATGAACTACCAATTTTTCTATAACCCAATTTATAGATATATTTAAACCCCTGTTACATTAGGATTATATATTATTAGATTTTGGGACACTTTACCTTGAAAGTGACCCATATAATAAGTTATTTAAATAAAAAGGCAAAAAAAAGATACCTTTTATATTTTTAATTTCTATAATGCTTTGGGAAAAGGAGCAAACCTACATATGTATAGTTATAGAAATTATTTGAAGATATAAATATGTATCTTCCATCATATTAATTTATATTTAACTATTATAGATGAATTATTTAATTAAAATTCTTATGAAAATCCAACAATATAATTATTTAGTTAACAATTATATAAAATAAATGATACTAAAAACATTAAAATTTTACTAGATTGAATAAATTATTATTTAAAATTTTTTATATTAATCAGATATGTTACATATTTTTTAATATTATATTTTTTATTCCATAATTTTCTTGATATTTTTATATTTAAATTAAATTAATAATGTCAAAATTGACATTAATGTTATTTTATAATATATTATATTATATTGATTGATTGAAAATTTATAAAAAAAATAACTTCTATAAAAATATTTTTAAATTTTAATTAATACAAAATATGGTCTATTCATGGCCCAATGGTCTATTGTAATGACTATATTGACCGTTAAATTGTAAAAAACTAGGTCAGCATAGTTAGAGTTTAAGAAAAAAAATTTAATATTACTTTTCGTTGTGTAAGAATTATTTTCCAATAGAAAATTGATTTTTATTTAATAAATTAGATGTCATATTTAGAATCATTGGGTCAAAATTTTATGTCAAGGAAAATTTTATTATTTTCATGAAGGATAAAATAATTAGGTAAGAGAACAAGTTAGCATAATCAAAAACCAAAATGATAAACCTATTAAATAACAGATTAAAGGAAAACATGTTTAAAAAAAAGTTATAAATAATTTTTAGTATGTTTTTATCTACCTATTAATCATTAAAACCATTAATTATAAGTATTTTATCCATTTTAGGTCATATTAACCTCCCAAAAGTGAAAACTTTTCCGTATTTATAAGAATTACACTAATCCGCAAAAACAAAATGACACTGACTCCCTCTACTTATTCACACTTCTCATGCCATTTGTCTCATAATAACATAAACAAATCACTCCCCAATTTCCATTACATAATCCTATAATCTTTATCTTGGTATAAATCCAACATAGAAACCTGAAGAAGATATAATGCTTTCTAAAAGTGTTTATATTTTATTACCTCCTCCAGCCACTTTATTTATTTTTATACCATGATTATAAAACGACCTAAATATAATAAATACAATAATATTTTTTTGTTTTATTTATGACCTAAATCATCATAGACATCCATCAAATGGGATAAAAAATAATTTTTCATGTGTACGACTGACTACAGGCTCTTAAACCGCTGTCTCTTGTTTTTCCATTACAACCAATATTGGTTTGAAATACTGATAGAAATATTGTTATTATATGATATATATGATATTTATGATGAATTTATTCTTATTTTATTATTATAAAACACATACAGTCATGTTATCCATTTTTTGGAAATATGATAATGTCACACATGTGTACTACTGACTACCGCCTTGCGAAGTGATTTGACTCATTCACACTTTTCATGGATTGAATTAAGGATGGTTTTTATAAAAATATTTGACATATATGAAATTAAAATGATATTTTAAGGATAATATATATATCATTTACTTTATTTTATTTTAATACAATATGACATTAGAAACGGATTTCATGCATCTGTACAAACTACCTGCTCATGGAATGGTATATTTCACTTCCAATCACCATATTTTATTGACTAATAATAATACATAGATACTTTATATATAGTTGTAACAACAAGTTTTTCATTCTATATCTGATGAAATAATGATCTATGAAAGAGGAACAAAAATAGAACTTCAA
The DNA here is from genome assembly GCA_963277665.1 of Viscum album. Classification (NCBI taxonomy): domain Eukaryota; kingdom Viridiplantae; phylum Streptophyta; class Magnoliopsida; order Santalales; family Viscaceae; genus Viscum; species Viscum album. The sequence goes on along the minus strand of OY728136.1, from coordinate 62,470,044 downwards.
ATATGCCTGAAAAACATAGAAATTAACAATTTAATTGATGAAAAAAATGAATGATTATTAATGAAAGAGTAATAATATGTTATAAAAGAATAATATATGATAATATTAATATTAATATTTATCTATTTAAATTTAATAACATTTTTAATACCATTTCATAGTATGTTAAATGAGTTCAACAAAAACGGAAAAATAAGGTAGGGGATTTCATCACAATTTACATTCCTTTGAGACTTATAAGTTTTTATACACCAATTTAATTTAACATGGTGTGTGAACTTTTCCTTTGTCATTTAATATCAGGATTCAATCATTTAATATGGTATTTTTTGTTTCCCTTTGAATTATCTCATCTAATGGTTTTTGACTTGAAAATTACCAAGTGGAGAAAGTAATCTTTGAAAACTCACTTTATTTTGTGATTGTTAACATTATATTGAAACGATCACATTTTGATGATCATTTTTTTGTAAATTAAATTTTTATTGACTATCAATATTATTTTTTAATTTGTATTATTATTTTTTAATAAGTATACCATTTATACATTTGCTGTTTACATTGATATTAAATTAATAAATTAGAGAAATATTGATAAATCAATGTTCTTTTCTCAATATAGATATTTGAGGGAAAGAATCATTATTAAATATTTGAAGAATTATTTGGATCTTATGGAATCAGGAATATTCAATCTAATGATATCCTTGACATGCATCAATATTTCCATGACCCAAATCAGTTTTCCAAATCAAAGGGTTTTTACATAGTAGTTTTAAACTATCTTGAGAGTATATCTTGATGGTAATGGTTTTCATGTGACAGGGAAATATGAGATATAATAATTAATAATTTCAGGAATTCATATTTTATTTATTAATATCCATGAATTTTTTACTAGAAAACATTTGTGTATGTATTTCATTTTCAGCTCATTAATTAAATAGTATGTGTATTCAGTAATATAACTTTCCATATTAGTTATTAGTTATCTAATTATTTAAATGGGATGTGTGTTCAGTAATTTTTTATTTTTTATTGATTATTATTATTGATAGTTTCTATTTTACATAAACCTTACTCATAATTTGAGCTCACCCTTTTATTTTTCCTTTCCTTGAGATATGAATATGATTTACATGAATGAGTTTCAATAATGTTGAGGTTTTAATTTTTTTCTGATATATTTTCTCTTCCCCAATGTATTGTGGGTATAATGTATGTAATATGGTTTTCAAAAACTACTAAACTAATTTTTACATTGGTATTTTAATCTTTAATCTATGTCAATGTTATGGTTATAGGCACCGGCATCAGGCTTCTGGACTTATTGTCTCTATAGTTGGTATCATATAATGTTTAGTAGAATCCATGGAAATAAAATTTAAAAAAATATAGTTTAGGGAAAATGACACTAAAATAGAATTTGTGTATATGTATATATGAAAATATGAGAGTTTTTGGAAGTTAGAGATTATGTGGGACTTCCTAGAAATACATCCATGTATGGGTACTACAGGGGTATATTTTTCTGACACAGATGTACCTTGAGGTAATAACTCAAAAAAGGTCATGTTAGACTTGACTCGAGCATAACCTAGTACCCGAAAATGATCCTAACTGTGAACATGGTTTGAGATAAAAATGTTATATGCTTAGGATAATTAAAATTTTAATTATAAAGTATTATGAAGAATTTGAAGATAATAATGCCCCCAAAGAAACCATGATAATGATTATGACATTAGATATGCATAAATGTTTCTATTTATGATTTGTGGTATACCATAATTATAATTATAAATCATTTTTAATTACAAGAGCTAATCCATTATATGTATTTTTTAGTGCTAGAACATTAGAGGAAGAAATGTACCAATATTTGTGGTCAATAAAGAAGTTTGACTACTGAGGAATCCCATTAGATTGTAGGGGAACAAAGAAAGTTATGGAAATAGTAGGGTAGAATAATCAATTCATACCAAATAACCTGTTTCATATAGAGAAGACTATTCCAAAGTAATATCCACTGACCTTGTATCACTTTATATGATTAAGTCCCCTATCATTTAGTGTGAATATAGATCCAATGGTAGCACAACAATAGATTAAGTATTTGGATAAAATATTTATGGCAGTTACATGTGATAAAAAGGAAAAGGGTAAAATTATAATTTATTGTTTCAAAAGTTATTCATTGAAATGGTGGTAATTAGTCGATAATAATCGGTAGGAAGAGTAAATAAAACTAATGGAATTGAAAACCATAATGGAAACGTTATTCAGAAAATTTTCATCATGTGAGAAAAAAACTAAAAATAATATTAAGTTAATTGACAAAATAAAATTGAATAATAGGGTGTTTGAATGTATGAGGATATATTTACATGGTTAGATAGGTATTATACCGAGTAAATACCTAACATGGAATTCAAGATTGACCAATTCATTGATGGGTTTAATCCAACTCTATGAAGGGATGTAGTCTCTCAAAAGAAATTCATATGCTGAAATAGTTTTGTGTTCTATCAATATAGAGAAATACTTCACCATGTCTTATATATTTAATTGTAATAATTATATAAAGGGGATGATAAATAAAATAATGTATATAAAGAATAAGGGAAAGATGTATTTTTACACATGTGATAACTTTAAAAATAATCACCATGGGAATTAGTTAAAGGGATTGACATTTTTTTATAAGTTTAAATAGTGGGATGCAATGAAAAAAATTAAAGGAAAAAATAAAACACTTCTGTTAAGTGTTTTAATTAAATGGATATAGGATACTATTAAAATGAATTCCCAAATAAATTAAAGAATATACCTCAGAATAATCAAAGGAAATCAAGGTCAATCTTATGTAATTAATACTATTGAAGTGGATTGGATAATGTGCATATGTATTTAGATCCTTGGAATATTTCGTAAGAGTATTTTATTGACGACATTATCATCATAAGAATTGTGAAATATATAGGTATTTTTCTATAATACAAATTCATTAAGGATTTGAAAGCATATGTTTAATGGTACTAATGAATAATAAAAATAATTCTGTAAAAATTTAAACATTTTGGAAAACACATTGTTTAAATAAATATAAACCTTAATATGTTCATGATGTTATGATAAAAAATGTTTGATATATATAATGTAATTTTGATAGTACAACCTACCTTGAATCTGAATAATTTTTTGTTTAAAAAGTTTTTCATACTATTATTGATAGAGCTTATAAAATTTTTGGTTCTTGTAAATATATCTAATAACTTTTGTGTTATTTAGGTATTAAGTAATCGTGTATGTTTTTAGAATGGTTTTATGGTAATTCATATAATTACTATCTTTCCAGAGAAAATATGTTCAAGTTATTCACATGTTTGGTATGAGTTGATTAAGATCCACTTCAAGTTTTTTGGTTGAATGATAAATTTATTTTGAAACTTTAGCGGCCTTCTATAATTTTAGTTCATAATATTTTTTATGGAACATACGGTTAACCATTTTTGAAATGATTTATGTTGATCATTGGACACAGTTTTAGATATTAATGTATTACTTCACCATATAATGCAACATTTTATTTTAGATGAATTAAAAATTGTTCAAGGAAAAACTAAATGATGATATTATTCTTATGAAATATAAACTTATCATGTAAGTAAATTTTTATACATACCTATAGAGTTAAATAATTCTTCAACTCTAAGAAAAGATTGTTGAGATAAAAAAGTTTTCTTATTATCATTAGTTTTTATGATTAAAATAACTTTTTCACAGCTTTTTTGTTTTTGTTTTTTTTTTGTATTTAAATATATATGGATCACCCAAATACTTTTAATTTTTTTTCTCTATCACTCTCTATATTTATTTGGTTGTCTTTTTTATATTTTGTGTCCATGTTTTCATTTCCCACCTATGTTCTCCTACTCTGAAACACTGTTATGTAATTATTCCATATATCTTTGTACTTAACATTCTCTCTCATTAAGATGTTATTTTATTAAACATTTCATGATGTGGAATTTAACAAAATGAAACATGAAAATTTCAATACCTATATTACCAAGATCTTGTTTAAATTGTGAGGAAACAATTTATTTAATGTGGGGAGAATGTTACACCCCTAAATTTTTATGGAATAACACCTTATTCAAAAGGGTTTATAAAAAACACCAATTTTAGAATAAAATATAAAATATTAATAAATTAAAATAAATATACCATTTTAAATAAAATCATTAAGTTACACATCTTGAAATGCATGAAATATAGTGTAATCATGAGTTATACGCAACAACAAATATTTTTTATAGCATGCATTATAAGAAAGATTAATTTTTACTAAATACTGTTAATAGTATTGTTTAAAATGAAAATTATAACCTATATTTTAAATTATTGTTTATTAATATGATTAAATAATTTATAAAAATATGGTTTAATTCTATTGGTTACCAATTAATTAGAAATTAAAACAAAAAATGAATATAAAGGAAATTCTTTTGAAAAAAACTATTTTTTCCCAATGAATTTGATATGAATAAATTAAATTAATAACTACTAATTAATTATGTTAATTAAAATAATATATTACATATCCAATAGAAAAATTGGACATTTTTGGAATATATTTCATCTTAATAAGATAATAAAAATCCAATTATATGTAAAAGAATATGTATTTTTCTAAAAGCAGTTTTTTCACAATTTAAAGGAACTCTTATTTTAAAACTAAATTTTAACATTTAAATAAATCATATTTTCTTATATAAACCTAATTTTTTAATTAGTAATTTTAAAATTATCTTTGGGTGATTGTTTTTGTATTTTTTTTGAGTTGTTTCATTTTTTGATGAATAATGAACAACACTAAATTTTAACTGAAAATAGACATTTCATCTAAATAATTTATTATGTTAAATAATATTTTTAATTTTTTTAATGTAAATATAGATCAATAATGCATATATTAATGTAATTTAGGTCATCAGATTTATTTTCATATTGAATTTAGATATAAAAACATATTAAAAATTTAAACATTTTCCCTTTAAAACCAACCTTTCTTCTCACGCCTTTGGGATTAATATTAAATTAATTTTACCCAATTATAAAGTATGACTTTAAAAAGGTGGGTTATAAATATATATTAATTATAGTTTATAAATTCTAATAAAAACCACTTAATTTTTTAGTATAGTTATTAGTAAAAGAAATTAAAATTACTTTTACTGATTAAGAGAAGAACATTTTTACCAAAAGACTATACATTAAACATAAGGGTAAAGATGACCTTCCCATATTTTCAACACCCATTGTATGGAAAAATTTAGACCATTATTACCTTAGGATATAATTTTATGAGTGTCTGGGTCACTTTTCAATGAATGTGACTCATATATTGTTTTATATAAAGAAAAATAACAAAACTATATATTTTTCAACCTTTTAATATTTATAATTCTTTTCGGACAGGAGAAAAATTATATTGGTTCAATTAAAACATTATTTCAAAATATAAATAATTTTTCTCAAACATATTAACTTATCGTTATTTTTTAGAGATGAATTATTTACATATAATACTTATGAAACACCAACACAGTAATTATTGAGTTTACAATAAAATAAAAAAACTATATTAAAAAAATTAAAAGTAAATTATATTGAATAAATTATTATGTTGTGTTATTTTTTATATGAATATATAATTTCAAAAACAATTTAACATAAAATATTTAAATTCCTTAATTTTCAATATATTTATTAAATTCCAATTAAATTATTAATTTCAAAATTGTATTTACAGAAATTATATAATGAGTGATTTTTTATTAATTGATTTAAAATTAATAAAAATAATTTCTTCAGTAAATAGAATTTTATGTTTCAAAAAAATATTAAATATTTCCCATACATGGATATATTTTTCTATTTATTTTATATATTGACTGTAAAAATATTAAAAAACTCAGTTAGCGTAGTTATGGTTTAAGTGGGGATTTTTAACATAACATGAGTTTTTATTAAAATTAATTTCAAACACACATGGAATTTTTGTTTTCTAAATTAGATATAATATTTATTATCATTAGGTAAAAATTAAATATTAAGATTAGTTTTATTTTAGTATTAATGGATAAAATACTTAGGATTGAATATTTCTTACCCTAATGAAAAACCAAATTGATAAAACAAGGATACATATGAATTAATTTACAATATATTTTAAACATGGGTTATATTGTGTTTTTGAGGTGTGAATCATTCCAATAATCTCCCCAAAACATTATTTATAAATATTTCAACCACCTTAGGTAATATTTACCTCCCAATATTGGATACTTTTGAGTATTTACAAGATTTTCACCCCTCCTTAACTTTAAAAATGAACTCACTCCCCCCCTCCCCAATTCATCACACCGCTCCTATTATTTTCCTCATACAAACCCTGCTGAAATAACTCCCAAAATTAACTCCATTAATTGTATAATCCTTATATTGTGCAAAAATCCAAATTATGATAGCAGTAGTTCAATCCTAACGAGGATACCCAAAGAAGAGTTAATGTTTTTGTAATAGAGCTTTTATATTATTTCCCACTACACCTCCTTCAATTATTTCTATATAATTATTATATAAAAAATCATTATCTTAAATATACATAGATGTTTTTATTTTATGTTTATTACCTAAAAAATTACATACTTCAATCAAATATGTTACAAAAAAATAGTGTGTGTGTATGAAGGACAACCACCTTGTGAACCAATGTCATTCCTTTTTACATTACCACCTAACAAGGTTGGGAATAATGTTGGGAATACTATTGTTATATGATATACAAGATATTTTTGATTTATTTATGCTTTTAAAATTATTTTATAACAAAAAAATTCTTACTTTCCATTTTGTGTGCATACGATAATGGTGTTCGTGTGTACGAAAGACTATCGCTGTGTTGCGATGTGATTCATTCATGTTATACATGAGATTAATAATGGATTATTTTAATAAATATACAATATATATATATATATTGAATTAATATATATATATATATATATCATTTACTTTTCTTTATTTAAAAACAATAAGAAAATGAAAATGTTGTTTAAGTATACATAAATCCATCCATCTATATGAAAGGTGTATATCATTTCCTATCACTAAATATTGTGGATTAACCTAAAATAACATATAATAAATATATATTTATTTATATATATATGTCTGTGTTATTTTCATCATGTTTTATAGTCTTGATATTATGAAATCACGTTCTACTTAATAGGAGAAAAAATAACAAGTCAAAACATACCTAAAAACCAAAACAATTAACACCAGAAACAATGAAAATAATAGAATATTATTTATGAACGGCTAATAATATATTATAAAATAATCATATATGATATAATAAATAATAATATAGTTCTATTATGAATTTAAAACATACATAGAACCATTATATAGAATTTTAAAAGGTGTTCAACAAAAAGAGAGCATAAGGTATACGATTTCATCATAATTTACATTCCATTTAGACTTATTTGTTATTACGTAACAATTCGCATTAATGTAGTGTATGTACTACCGATTTTTCTTTTAATATCATTACTCACTCATACTTAATGGTATTCGATGTTTCAATTAGAATTATGTAATCCAAGGGGTTTTTAATTGAAAATTAATATGTGGTAATGGTTAACTTTGTAATCTTGCAAAATTTTGTGATTGTTAACTTTATCTTCAAACAATATCATAATTATGACAACATTTTCTAAATTAAATTTATATTAAATTTCAATATTATGTTTTTGATGGATATTATTATTTCCTAAACCATATACCATTTTTGATATATATTTTAACATTGTAATTTATTTTATTGTCTTGGGAAATGTTGATAAATAGATATTCTTTACACAATACAATTATATGATGATAAGGTACATTATTAAATAAATTATTCTATTTTTTAGGATTGATCACAACATGATGAAATGGGTGGACCCAGTTAATGATATTCTCTTAATACTTGGGTAGTCTCATGATATGAATCAGTTGGAAAAACCATATGGGTTATACTAAGTAGTATTAAACTGTATTGAGAATAGATCTTGATGGTGAAGGTTTCATGTGCCTAGGGAACATGATGTTCAATAATTAAAAGTTGAATGTACTAAGATTTTATTTATAATTATTCATGATATTTTCACTATAAAACCATCTATGAATGCATTTTATTCTCATCTCATTTACTAAATAGCATGTGTGTTTAGTTATATAACCTTTAATAGTGATTATGCCTTATCTAATTATTTAAATTGAATGTGTGTTCATTTAGTTCTATTTCCATGTTGATTTTGATTATTGATAGCTTCTGTTATACTTAACCCTTTCTAATAATTTTATCTCACTCCTTTTTTGTTTCCTTTAACTATGATATAAAGATTAATTCTGGGAATTAGTTTGAGGGATACTGAGATTTTATATTTGTTATGATTTATTTTCTTTTCCCAATATAACATATGTATCATTAATATCATCTATATTTCCAAGAATACTGAACTTTTCATAAATTTGGATTATTATTATTATATATATGAAAATGTAATAGTATTATACACCAACTATGAGATTCTAGGGTCATGGTCGCTAAAAATAAAATACATCATAAATCAAATAATCATAAAACACTAATCATTTTCAAGGTAACCAATAAATTAATAAATAAAATTCATTTATATATCCCAGATAAACATTATTATCTCTACATCATTCACATATTATGATTTATGTAACTCTTAATCATTTTTTTTAAAAAAATATCACCTAACCACTGAATCACTTTATTGGTTATCAATACCACTCAACATATTCATTCAAATACATGATGAAAATTTTCATCAAAATAAACCAGATAAGTTTCATTATTCTTATAAAAAATATCCTTGATAAAATAGTTATAAAACAAAATTCGAGATTCACATCACAAAACCACTTCAATATTTCAACTTCAATTGTTGGAATATAAATATAAGTTCATTGGTCATGGGGTTATCCAACGGGTTAGTGTATTGACTATGAAAATGTCCATATTCTCACCATATACAAAACTATACTATGAATTTTACATTATTATGATGTTTATTTCTCTCTAATGAGAACTATATTTTCAATCAAAAATTAATTAATCATTGCCATTATTTTAAACATGTAAAACATTTTCATATTATATCAGGTCATTTACCAAGGTGATACTTCTAAAATTCTTGAAATAAGGGTGGATTAATCCAATTTACATCATGGTATTCTTAAAAAAACTCCCATTAAAAACCTTCTTTCTATAATTAGATGCGTTAGGAGTGTCACCAAATATGTGATTATTAATAAAATAACAACATGTAATGGCCCGGACCTCTCTGGTCCATTCTTTTGTGAAAATGTGGTGTTTGAGGTGTTCTGGAAGGTCAAGGAGACTTATCCCCAATACATTGCCAATGTTTTTCCTTTCTGTGAACTGTGCATCGGTAACCATCTGTGAATAGTGCCAATGGTGAGGTTTAACGGTAACCTCTCATTCCTTTTCCAAACATTGATTCATGTGAATAGTTCCATTGGTGAACAGTTCTATCGGTAACCACTAACTGTAACCACTATTTCCATTTCCAAATTTCCAGTTCTGTGAACAGTTCTATCAGTGAACAGTTCTATCAGTAACCTCTAATGGTAACCTCACTTTCCATTGCTAAATTTCCAGTTATTTGAAGAGTTCCATCAGTGAACAGTTCTATCAGTAACTTCTTATGGTAACCACTCTTTCCTTTTCCAAATTTCAAGTTCTATGAACAGTTCCATCAGTGAACAGTTCTATTGGTAACCTTTAATGGTAAGCACTCTTTCCTTTGCAGAATTTTGACTTCTATGAACAGTTCCATCGGTGAACAGTTCTACCGGTAACCTCTAACAGTAACCTATCTTTCCTTTTCCAATATTCCAATTTTGTGAACAGTCCCGTCAATAAATAGTTTATAACTGTGAGTTTCATGAATAGTGTATAATGGTGAGCTTCATGAACAGTATCTATTGGTGACATTTATGAACAGTGTCTAACAGTGAGGTTCATGAACAGTGTCTAACAGCGAGGTTCATGGACAGTTTCTAACGGTGAGGTACATGAACAGTGTCTAACGGGGAGGTTCATGAACAATTTCTAATGGTGAGGTTCATGAACAGTGTCTAACAGTGAGGTTCATGAACAATGTCTAACGGTGAAGTTCATAAATAGTGTCTAACAGTGAGGTTCATGAAAAAAAAATTTCCTTTTCCAAATTTTGAGTTTGTGAATAGCATTTACAGCTTCATATAGTTTCACCCCTTCTGCATATTCCTTTGACGTAAAATAAATTTAAATCCTCATTTTAAGGACTCTTAAGGGTGATTCAAAGGACATGAATCCTATATAAATAATTTCTATGGATCAAGATGTTTTTACTTGGTCAAACTGCATGGTTTAATGTGATCCACTTTTAATGGGAAATTAAGTGTGTCATAAACCGTCGCTCCGTTAAATCTTCTAAAGTTACGGGATATCTTCCTCCATAATTCATTCTCCTTGTTCTCAGGTGAGAGACGCTAAAACATCCCATTCCTTCTCATAGGAGTTTTACAATACAAATTTCCTCCTAGGATTGGTTCTTCTCTGTTTTGATGCAACCAAGATGTATCGGTCAATCTTTGATATAAGGTATGTTTTATCATCATTCTTTTGGGGTTCATCTTCTCCTATTTATCCTTTCCATTATTATATCATCCAAACTTCATTCTTATAATGGGGTTTTCTTGGGTTTCGGTTTGTGCGGTCGTACCATGGAATCCTCAGGTGGATGTAGTTGTTGCGAGAGGAGGATCATGACCCATTGTGTCGATAAAAAATGCCAAGAACTATTTGAGGTAGAATATTCATTGTTTCCCTTTTCTTTTACGTGCAACTATATTGTTAGAATTTTTAATCCCACTGGATGAAAATGGAATTGACATAATAATCATTTTAACCAGATAAAGAAATTGATATCGATCTTATGTTATTTCCTCTTGTTTTGCTAGATAGTGTGATATCTATGATTGCTCCATATAGTTGTTCGTTCTTGACAAAAATTGGTAAATAATGTATACTAGAATCAATTGATAATTGTTTGGCAAAAGTTTAAGAGGCATGTAAATGAATCGTGTTCTTCTTGTTGTAATTTTGATGTTGATCAAAATGGTGTAGTAAGAATGTTTAATTTATTTGTGATACCTTACTTTTTGGGTTTCCGGAATGTAGAACCTACGTATAATAAATCTCTTAATTAAAAATGGATTATTTTTTTTGATAATTCCTTGAAGGGTTCTGATTTACCCTCTTGTTTGTAAAGGGGCCAAGAGCCGAATTGTTATGATGTTTGGTTTACTACTGCTTGTGTTGTGAGGTGATCCTGGATGGGTGTTGTGATATGTGGGGGCATGGAGACCATTGTTTATGGTAGTAGATGATGACTACTGTGGCGAGATGAATCGGTTTATGAATGTGGGTGTCGGGGAGGACACATGGGATGATGGAATGGGATGGATGTGATTGTTGGATGCTTGCATATTCTTATTGGTTGATTTTCTACTTTACTTTTCCCCACTTCTCAAGGAAGCTAGTCTTGCTTTCCCTTCTTCTGAAAGAGTCAAAGATGTGTGGGGTATTCCACATGCTTTCTACATTTAGCTTCTCAAAGGAGGAGGGGTCTACACTCTTGCTATAGGCAGAAAAGACTCGACGGGTAGTACATCTACTCATAGTGTTCATCCCCCTTGTGTTTAGTATCATAGAATATTTTTCTAGAAATCCTGGGAATGTGCGAAAGTAATTCTATAATTAATAGTTGAATAAATTGTGTTAACCCATGGGGTTAGAGTTTACTGGAACATAAATATTGGGATGTAATATTAACGGGAATGTGGACTTTAGGTGTGATGCTAATGAGATTTATTGTGGAATTTTTCATGGTTAATTAATGATTAAAGAATTAATTAACGTAAAGTGAAACTGGTATAAAGGGAATAAAATAATGTATTAAATCTCCTTAAATGGTTGTGTGCTTATAGGATACCTAGTCTTAGAAGTGGGATCTCGGAGTCTGAGAGATGTTAGATGCAGTTTAGTCTATGATTATGTTATTCCCATAGTGTTGTTGTGAGATATATTATATTCTGTAAATTTTGTGTTTCTATACGCTACTCCACCCTTTCAGTAAGGCAACTGAAACCCCAGGGATTCTGAGCCTTGGGGGTGTTTCCCCAACATTCCAGTGGGAGGATGAATGGATGACTACCCCCTTTCGCCTCGCTCTCTTCTCTCGATTGATACTAGTGCTAGTAGGAAAAGTGGTTGGTTTTCCCCATATATGTGTGTAGAGGGAAGTAATGTATTGTGGTTATTCACACACATATATTCTGGATATAGTATCCTATGGACTACTATAGTTGCAACGTGTATTGGTTGTGATTTATTGAGGATCCTTATATAGTGTATTGGTTGTAATGACTTGAGGTATAATACCCGATGTTTGTACATGTTATGTGGTCTCTGGTGGCTCCTAGAAACTACTTGGTTACGTTTCTTATGTGGACGTGGTTGTTTTTTTTTTTCATGAGGTACATGTTGTGGTGCTTCGACCAGTTGTCTTCTAGAAAGCCTTTTTGGAGAGAGATGCTCAAGATGTGCGACGTTTGGGCAAAGCGGCAAACCATTGGGGAAGTAGTATCAGGTTACCCTTGATATTATTTATTATATGATATATTCTTTTATGCGTATCTTGGTGAGAGTATCCATGGTGAGGTTGGAAACATAGTATACCTATTTAGGAGACGAGTTATTCTCACATGTTGTTCACTGTGCTTTTTCAATCTTTCTTTACTTTTGAACGAGATGCATCGGGAATGATCCTACTGAATATACTGTTATACTCACCCTATGTATATATAAACTGTTTTTCAGGTCACTTGGATCTGGTTGGAGATCAGGCTGGTGTTTGCTAGCTTGGGGTTGTAGGAGATGATCGGGCTTGTGGTTACTGATGTTTTACTTTCTTTTGGGTACTTGAGGTTTTCCACTTCTAGTTTCAGTACATTCACATGACATTACATATGTGTACTTAGGTTTTCTTTTATATTTCAATTTTGAGTTGGATTTTGTTGGTGTCTATTTTATCTCTCTCTTCGGCATGTGTTCTCTTAGAGGGTAATGCCTCCCATGTGTGTGTTTATTATACCCTCGGTGCTAGTTTCCAACCCAGCGCCTATTGGAGGTGGGACTCGGGGGGTCATTATCTAACTTCTCACATTGTCGGCCTAGGAGGGGTACACATTGTGGGGAGGGGTCATGACAGATTGGTATCCGAGGTCTAGTTGAGGGATAGGATGGAGATTTGAGTTAGGCACAGGTGAGGTTGCAAGGGTTGGTAGGGAAATACTGTCATTCATGTTTGGCAAGTGATGTAAACACTGGAGACTAGCTGAGACATAGGCATTTAAGTCCCCCTATAATCTGATGTACATACCTTTAAGTTTACAATGGCCACTGAATAAGGTGATTCAAGTTACAGGGTAGAGACCTAGGAAAGGATCATGCATCATTCTTCTTTGTGCCTATGTTTGAATGTGTAGACAGTGGGATAGGTTATCCTAAAATCAATGAAAGAAAAAATATAATTAATTAAAGTTGAGTCTTCCATATTCTAGGTTTAGGAGCTCTAACGGTTTTTTATTTTATAGGTATGGATCCAGGTCGACGTCCTCGTCATGTCTGCACAAGAAAATGTCCACCAAGATGTTCTAGCAGATCACTGCAGAGTAGAGGTTAACGACGACAACACTTGGAGGAAGAAACTCTGAGACTTTCAGTTCCAGAGTCTATAAAAGTATGAGGTCTCCGTTTTAGACACAGTCATAGATGACTGGTTAGAGGAGGTAGAGATAGGTTTCAATTCGATCTTTGCACAGAAGGAGCATTGTGTGTCCTTGGTTGTGAGGATGTTACGTAGAGCAGATAGGCAGTGGTGGATCTTGTTCCTCGGGGATTGTGAGGAGTCAGTGTTCTCATGGAAGGTGTTCCGAGACAAGTTTAGAGTCGAGTTTCTTTCATCAACCATGAAGGTGTCCAGTCTCTAAGAGATTTTTACCCTTCGACAGAGGAGCTCTAGTGTGCGAGAGTTTGGGATCCATTTCAGGAACCTTTTATGATATGCTTTGAATCTATTTCCAGATGAGGAGGCCAGGGTATGGCATTTTTAGGAGGCTTTGCATCCAGAGATCCAATGCCAGGCCACCCCTTTTATGCTGAAGACATATCTTGAGGTGATGGCGAGGGAATAGGTTGTAGAGAGGACTTTGACCAGGACCAGATCATCACGAGAGGAAATCTTCACGATTCCTCACAAAGCAGAGTTGTGGTTCGGGGTTCCCAGTTTTTAGGGCGAAAGATTTTCTATTCAGCTGGGGGTAGGTCACAGTCCTTCACATCTTGTTTCTCTAGACATAGAAACCCTCAGGCCTATTCCAAGGGATCAGGCGCTTGTTTTTCTTATGGTGGTCTTGGTCATCAGCAGCGGGAGTACCTGAACATTCAGAGCAGTCATCGTGCACCAGGTGCTACACTCCAGGTTCCTCCATTGATGTAGTTCCATCCAAGGCAGCAGCATCAGGTTGCACTAGCTTTAGATAATCAGAGGGTAGATGGGGAAGGCATATGAAAACCCCATGATGCTCCTCTTCCTCAGAGAGTAGAGCACGACCGTAGTGGTGGTCGCCATCAGGGCCAGAGAGGCTATGGAGGAGGTCGTGGTTAGCTTCATGCTCAAGCGTTTCCAGCTCCAGTCAAGTCAAACATCATTCGAGGTACCCTTTGCATGTTTTCTACCTTGGTGTATTCCATGATTGATTTAGTAATGACACAGTCCTTCTTATCACCAACCCTTTTCCATGCTTTCGGACTTGAGGTATAGAGGATTCCAGTGCCCATGGAATTGACTACGCCAATTGGAGGTTGAGCTGACTTGTTTGAAGTATGTAGTGATTGTGATATAGTTTTCGCATAGCACTGATCTTAGGGGGATTTCATATGTTTATGAATATAACCATATTATTTCATCCTCTTCGTGGATTGGTTGTATTCGTTACAGGCTATCATGGATTGATTCTGGAAGAAGGTCATTTTCTTTGGTGTATATAGAGATCTGGTGGTGTTTGTTAGTGAGTAAGATCCTAGGATGGGTCATAGGAGCATTCCATCCTTATCATCCATGATGGATGAGATGATGGTGAGTTCTTCATAGGTTCAGTAGTTGGTGTTTCCTAGGGTCGTAGAGGAGTACACTAATGTCTTTCCAGAAAAGGTTGAAGCATTACCCCCTCGACGAGAGATCATGTTTGGGATCGAGCTACAGCCATGAGAAGCTCTTATCTATATGTCTCTATATAGTATGGCCGATTCTGAGTTACAAGAGCTACATATACATCTTGATGGTCTTTTACTGTGTGGTTTTGATTGGCCAAGTGTGTCACTCTAGGGTGAACCTATATTGTTTGTGAAAAAGGATGATGGCAGTTTGCGGTTGTGTGTCGATTATTGTCGCTTAAAAAAAGTGACAATAAAGAATAACTATCATATACTGTGGATTGATGATTTATTCGATCAATTGAAGGGTGAAAGTTGGTTCTCAAATATTGACTTGCGGTCATGATATCATCATATGCATGTAAAGGATTAGGATAACCCGAAGACTGCTTTCTGTTGTTTTCATGGGCATTATGAGTTTGTTGTAATGCCGTTCAGCATGAAGAATTCCCCAGCATTGTTCATGGGATTGATGGATGCTATGTTTCATGAGTTCCTAGACAGGTTCATGGTAGTTTTCATCGATGAAATCCTTTTATACTTCATGTATGTAGAGGAGCATGTAGAGCATCTACATGCCATTTTGAGTGTTCTTCGTCAACATCAGTTGTACGAGAAGTTATCAAAGTTTGAGTTTTGGGCTCTAGAAGTACATTTCTTGGGTAATTTTGTGTCCCAAAAGAGATTAGTTGTGGATCCATCGAAGATAGAAGTAGTTGTGTCTTAGGAATCCCCCAAGACAGTGTCAGAGGTGCGAAGTTTCCTTGGACTTTTAGGCTACTACAGGAGGTTCATAGCTGATTTCTCAAGAGTTGAGACTCCTTTGACAACTTTTCCTAGGAAGGATCTGGAATTCATATGGACTGATCAGTGTCAAGAAGCTTTCGAGTATCTAAAGGACAAGTTAATAAGTGCTCTGGTTCTTCATCTTCTAGTTGAGGGGGTTTAGTTTGATGTTTTCTATGACGCTTTTCATCTGGGGTTCGGTTGTGCTCTAATGCATTAGAGATCAGTTGTTTCTTATGGGTCTCGGAAGTTTCTTCCTCTTGGACGTAACTATTCCACTCACGATCTTGAGTTGGCATCCCTGGTGTTTTCCCTGAAGTTTTGGAGACATTACCTCATTGGTGAGTGCTTTTAAATTTTCACAGATCATAAGCGTTTGAGGTATGTTTTCTCCCAGGGTGACTTGAACTTACGATGACGTTAATGGATGTAGTTCTTTCCAAAATATGACTTTGAAATATCGTATACACCTAGAAAGGGGAATTTTGTAGCTGATACACTGATTTGAAAGTCATGTAGTGATGTTGTGCGTGAAATTGGTGATTCCTGAAGAGTAATGGAAGAACTGTCAACATTAAACCTTGATATAGTAGAATTTGGGGGCAGAGGATGTCTTTTTCGGATGAAGGTATAGTTATCCCTTGTTCCAAATTTGGAAGAGTCCCAGTTGGGGGATCCAGAGGTGGAGGCTTGGAGAGACCAATTTGTTTTTGGTGAGGCCCTTGATGGTTGGTCCGAGGATGAAAAACACTGAGTATTGTATCACAGAAGGATTTTTGTTCCTTTAACAATGCCCACGATGGTTCTTATAGAGTTTCATAGTTTGCCTTTAGCAGTGCATCCTGGAGTTACAAAGATGTACCGAGCCTTGGGGATCCAGTTTTGGGGGCCTGGGTTGAAATGTGCGGTTGCAGAGTTTGTCTCTCGATCTTTGATCTTCTAGAAGGTGAAGGTTGAACACCATATTCCTAGTGGTCTTGTCCAACCATTAGAGATTCCTTAGTTGAAGTGGGAAGACATCTCAATGGACTTTGTTACAGGTTTACCTCGAGCTTCGGGAGGACATGATGTTATTTCACTGGTAGTAGATCGTTTAATAAAATCGGCCCACATTATAGCAATCAAGGGGTTGAGCTCAATGGTTGTTTTGTCAAGGCAGTATCTAGAGGAGGTGGTGAGACTTCATGGAGTCCCATGGATGATCATTTTTGATTGAGATCCTCTTTTTACCTCCAGGTTGTGGAGAGGCCTCCAACATTCTTTCGGTTCTCAACTATGCCATAGCACAACTTTTCATCCTCAAATGAAAGTTAGACCGAGCGAACCATCAAGACTATTGAAGAAATGTTACACTCTTGTGTTCTTGATTTTGGAGGTTTATGGATGAGGCACTTACCTTTATTGGATTTCACATACAATAATAGGTTTCAATCCACCATCATTATGGCAACGTTTAAAGCCTTGTAAGACCGACCTTGCTGTTCTCCATAGTGCTAGACTTGGGTAACAGAGTCAGCAATTCTCAAACCGGAACTACTGTAGAATACAACAAATATGGTTTTCGTGATTCATGAGTTGATGATGATAGCTCAAGATCATCATAAATCATAATTTCATAAAATAAAGAGACCCTTAGAGTTTAATTTTTGGGATCATGTGTTTCTGAAGGTGACTCCCCATCCGGGGAAGCAAAGGATTGGTCGTGAGAGTAAGCTTTCTCCCTGGTTTGTTGGGCCTTCCGAGGTGTTTGCTCGTGTTGGATCTGTGACATATCGAGTAGCACTTCCCCCACAGATGAGTCAGATATATGATGTTTTTAATGTATCAAAGCTTCAGAATTATCTTCATGATGACTCTCACATCATCGATTGGGGAGAGATCAATGTTGATGATGATGCAACCTTTGAGGAGTGACCTATGGAGATCCAAGATCGCAAGGAGAAGGTGTTGCGCAGGCATTATATTCCCATGGTTCATGTCTTGTGGGGACACGGTGGCATATAGAAGAGTACCGAGGAATGTGGGCCACATATACTTATGCAGTACCCAGAGTTGTTTGATGTTTAACGCTTTTCATGTAATGATGTCCCCTTTGGGGTTAGACCTTTCTTGTTTTTATTATGAATTCCTTTTATTGCTTTTGTGGCTTCCTCTCTTCCGAGAGGTATCTCAATGGGTGGTTGTTCGGACATCGTTTCTTTTTCTTTAGGTGGATTTTGAATTCTCGAGGATGAGAATGTTTTGAGAGAAATATGATGTAATAGCCCAGACCTCTCCGGTCCATTCCTTTGTAAAAATGTGGTGTTTGAGGTGTTCCGAGAGGTCAATGTGACTTAACTTCAACAGTTTGCCAATTTTTTTCTTTTATGTGAACATTGTATCAATATCCTTTTGTGAACTATTCTAATGGTGAGGTCTAACGGTAATAACTCCTTTTCCAAATTTTGAGTTCTGTGAATAGTTCCATCAGTGAACAGTTCTATTGGAAACATCTAATGGTAACCTCTCTTTCCTTTGACAAATTTCTAGTTCTATGATCAATTCCATCCATGAATAGTACTATTGGTAACCTCTAATGGTAACCTCTCTTTCCTTTTCCAAATTTCCAGTTATGTGAACAGTTCCATCGGTGAACAGTTCTATATGTAACCTCTAATGGTAACCTCTCATTTCTTTGCCAAATTTTGAGTTCTTTGAACAGTTCCATCGGTGAACAGTTCTATTGGTAACCTCTCTTTCCTTTTCCAAATTTCCAATTCTCTGAATATTTCTCTAAATGAACAGTGTCTAATGGTGAGGTTCATGAACAATGTCTAATTGTGAGCTTCATGAACAATGTCTAATGGTGAGGTTCATGAACAATGTATAGTGGTGAGGTTCATGAACAGTGTTTAATAGTGAGCTTCATGAATAGTGTATGAAGGTGAGGTTCATGAACAGTGTCTAATGGTGAGGCTGGTGAATAGTGTCTAATGGTGAGGTTCATCAATAGTGTCTAATAGTGAGGTTCATGAAGAGTGTCTAATGGTGAGGTTCATAAATAGTATCTAAAGGTGAGGTTCATGAACATTGTCTAACAGTGAGGTTCATGAACAGTGTCTAACGGTGAGGTTCATGAATAGTATCTAATTGTGAGGTTTATGTATAATGTTTTTCTTTGCCAAATTTTGAGTTCGTGAATAGTGTTTCCATCTTCCTATAGTTTCACCCCCTTAGCGTTTTCCTTTGAAGTAAAATTCATTTAAAGCCTCATTTTAAGGACACTTAAGGCCTATTCAAAGGCTATAAACCCAATATTAATTATTCCTATGGATCAGGATGTTTTTTACTTGGTCAAACTATGTGGTTTAATGCAATCCTCTTTTAATAGGAAATTAAGCGTATCTTAAATCATCACTCCGTTAAATATTCTAAAGGGATGGGATATCTTCCTCCATAATTCTGTCTCCATGTTCTCAGGCGAGAGATGATCAAACATCCCATTCCTTCTCATAAGAGTTTCACAATCAAACTTTCCTCCCGGGATTGGTTCTGCTCTGATTTGATGCAAACGAGCTGTATCGGTCAATCTTTGATATAAGGTATGTTTTATAGTTGTTCTTTTGGGGTTCTTATTCTCCTATTTCTCCTTTCCATTTTTATATCATGTAATCTCCATGCTTCTAATGGCGTTTTCTTGGATTTTGGTTGGTGTGGTAAAACCATGGCATCCTCAGGTGGATATAGTTGTCGCGAGAGGAGGATCGTGATTTGTGGTTTGGATAAAGAATATTAAGAACTGTTTGAGGTAGGAGATTCATTGCTATCTTTTATTTTATGTGAAATTGTATTGTTATGATGTTTAATCCCACTGGATGACAATGGAATTGACATAATAAATATTTTAACCTAATAAATAAATTGATATCAATTGTATGTTATTGCATCTTATTTTTCTAGATAGTCTGATATCAATTATTTCTTCGTATATTTGTTCATTCCTGATAGAAATTAGTAAATAATGTAAACCTAAATTAATTGATAATTGTTTGTCCAAAGAAAAAGAGGCGTGTAAATGAATCTGGTTCTTCTTGTTGTAATTTTTATGTCACTCAAAATGGTGCAGAAAGCATGTTAAATTTATTTTTTATAGCTTACTATTTATGTTTACCGAATGTAAAACCTACCTATAATAAATTGGTTAATTCAAAATGAATTATTTGTTTGATAATTCCTTGAAGGGCTCTGATTTTCCCTCTTGTTTCTAAAAGGGCCAAGAGCCCAATTTTTAAAATGTTTTTTTTCCTGCTACTTGTGTTGTGATGTGATCGTGGATGTGTGTTGTCATATGCGGGGGCATAGAGACCTTTTGTTGTGGCAGCAGATGACGCCTAGAGTGGTGAGATGCATCTATTTATGCTTTTGGGTGTCGGGGAGGACACTAGGGACGATGAAATGGGACGGATTTTATTGATGTATGCTTACTGATTCTTATTGGTTTATTACCTACTTTACTTTTCCACACTGCTAAAGGTAGCTGGTCTTGCTTACCCTTCTTCCAAAAGAGGCGAAGAGGCGCAGGGTATGCCACGTGATTTCTGTATTTAGATTCATAAGTAAGGATGGTTCTACGCTACTTATATAGGTGTTGAAGACTCGATTGGTAGTATATCTACTCACCATGTTGAGCCCCCATGTGTTTAGTTCAATATAATGTTTTTGTTGAATGAATGGGAATGTGGGAAAGTAATTCTATAATGAATAATTGAATAAATGGGGTTAACCCATGGGGTTGGAGTTTTCTGGAACATAATGATGAGGTTGTAATTTTAAAGGGACAGTGGACTTTGGGTGTGATGCAAATGAAATTTAATGTGGAAGTGTTCATGGTTAATTAGTGTTTAAAGAGTTAATTAACGTAAAGTGAAACTGGTAAAAAGGGAATGAAATAATGTATTAAATATCTTTAAATGGTTGTGTGCTTATAAGATATCTTGTCCTAGATGTGGCAGCCCTGAGTCTGAGATATGTTAGCTGAATTTGAGTCTAATACAAGGTTATGCCCATATTTTGGTTGTGAAATATAGTATATTCTGTACTTTTTGTGTTTCTATATGCTACTCCACCCTGTTAGTAAGAGAAACTGACACTCTGGGGATTCTGAGCTCTGGGGGGCGGGCAGTTTTTCCCCAACATTCTGGTGGGAGGATGAATGACTGAATACCCCCCTGCCCCTGCACTATTCTCTTTGTAGACACTTGTGCTAGTAGGAACAGTGGTTAGTTTTCCCCATATATGTTTATAGAGGGCTGTAATGGCCTGTGGTTATTCACACACATATATTCTGGATATAGTATCCCATGGACTATTATAGGTGTAACGTGTATAGGTTGTGATGTCTTGAGGATCCTTACTCTGTGTATGTCCTAAAATTGCTATAGGTATAATACAAGAGGTATGATAGACGTTATGCTAGCTGTGTTGGCTCCCGGAAACTACCTGGTTACTTTTGGTTGTGAGGATGGTGTGGTACTTCTCCCAGGTGTTTGTGGGAAAGCCTTTGTTGTGCACAAGTTGTGATTCCTCTGATAGGTTTGACCATGAAGGATCGGGCATTCATATGGACTGATCATTGTCAGGAAGATTTTTAGTTTCTAAAGGATAAGTTAGTAAGTGCTCCAGTTCTTCATCTTCAAGCTGAAGGAGTTCAGTTTGATGTTTTCTACGATGCTTCCCATCTGGGGTTTGGTTGTGTTCTGATTCAGCAGAGATCAATTATTTCTTGTGGGTCTCGGCATTTGTGTCCTCGTGAACGTAACTATGCCACGCACTATCTTGAGTTTTCATCCGTGGTGTTTTCCCTGAAGTTGTGGAGATATTACCTCATTGGCGAGAACATATTGATTTTCACCAATCAAAAGATTCTGAGGTATGTTTTCCCCCATCATGACTTAAAATTAAAACAACGTCAGTGGATAGAGTTCTTACCGGAATACGATTTTGAAATATCGTATACACCTAGAAAGTGGAATGTTATAGATGATGCACTAGGTTGAAAGTCACGTAGAATGTTGTGCGTTAATCCGGTGATTCTTGGAGAGTAATGGAAGAAATTTCATCATTACATCTTGATATGGGGGAAGTTGAGGGAAGAAGTTGTCTTTTTCAGATGGTGGTACAGTTATCCCTAGTGCAGAGGTTGGAAGAGTCCCAGTTGGGAGATCTAGAGGTGGAGGTCTGGAGAGACCGAGTTTTTTGTGGCGGGGCCCCTGATGGTTGGTCAGAGAATGAACAATACCTAGTGTTGTATCAAAGATGTCTATTTGTTCAATAACAATGCACGAGATGGTTCTCAAAGAGTTTCGTAGTTCACCTTTAGGGGTGCATCCTGGCATGAAAAAAATGTACCGTGCCTTGAGGAGCTAGTTTTGGGGGCCTACGTTGAAACGTGTGGTTGCGGAGTTTGTCTGTCGATGTTTGATCTGCTAAAAGGTGAAGGTCAAACATCATGTTCCTGGTGGTCTTCTCTAGCCATTATATATTCATTAGTTGAAGTGGGAAGACATCTCAATGGACTTTTTTACTGGTTTACCTTGAGATCGAGGAGGACATGATGTTATATGGGTGGTAATGGGTCGTTTAACAAAATCGTCCGACATTATAGAAATCAAGGCATTGAGCTCAGTGGATGTTTTGTCCAAGTAGTATCTAGAGGAGGTGGTGAGATGTCGTAGAGTCCCAAGGAAGATCATTTCTGATCGAGATCTTCATTTTACCTTCAGGGTGTGGAGAGGTCTCCAACATCCTTTTGGTTCTCAACTATGCCTTAGCCCTGCTTTTCATCCTAAAATGAACGATTAGATAGAGTGAACCATTCAGACTCTTGAAGACATGTTATGCTATTGTGTTCTTGATTTTTTAGGTTAATGGATGAGTCACTTACCCTTGGTGGAGTTCACTTACAATAATAGTTTTGACACAACCATCGATATGGCACTGTTTGAAGCCTTTTATAGCTGGCCGTGTCGTTCTCCATTGTTCTGGACTGGGGTTTGAGAGTCCTTAAATATCGGACCATAATTAGTGCAGAATAAAATTGAGATGCTTTGGGTGATTCTTGAGAGGTTGAAGATAGCGAAATATCATCATAAATCATATGTTGATCAAATAAGGATACCCTTAGAGTTTAATGTTGGGGATCATGTGCATCTGAAGGTGACTCCCCATCATGGGAAGCAAAGGTTTGGTGGTGGGAGTAATCTTTCTCCCCAATATTTTGGGCCTTTTGAGGTGTTAGCTCATGTTGGAGTTGTGGTATATCGAGTATCACTTCCCCCACAGATGAGTCGAATAGAATATGCTTTCAATATATCACAGCTTCGTCATTATCTTCATGATGACTCTCACATCATCGATTGGGGAGAAATCGATTTTGATGATGATGAAACCTTTCAAGAGTGACCTATGGAGATCTAACATCATAAGGATAAGGTGTTTTTCAGGTGTTCTATTACCTTGGTTTATGACATTTGGCAACATGGTGGCATAAAGGAGAGTACCTGGGAATGTGAGTCCTAGATATGTACTCAGTACACAGAGTGGTTTGATGTTTAACTCTTTTCATGTAAATATGTCCCTTTTATGGTTAGACCTTTCATGTTTTTATTATGAATACCTTTTGTTGATTTTGTATATTTCTCTCTTTCAAGAGGCATCTGGATGGGTGGTTGTTCGGACCCCTTTCTTTTTCATTAGGTGGATTTTGAATTCCTGTTGATGAGACTGTTTTGAGAGGTATCTGATGTAATTTCATGGACCTCTCTGGTCCATTCCTTTGTGAAAATTTGGTGTTTGATGTTTTCCTGTAGGTCAATGTGACTTATCCCCAACACTTTGACAAAATTTCTTTCTTTTTGTGAATAGTGCATTACTAACCTGCTATGAACTGTGCCAATGGTGAGGTCTAATGGTAAACACTCATTCCATTTCAAAATTTTGAGTTCTGTGAATAGTTCCATCGGTGAATAGTTTTATCAGTATCCTCTAATGGTAACCTCTCTTTCCTTTTCCAAATTTCCAGTTCTGTGAATAGTTCTATCGGTGAACAGTTCTATCGGTAACCTCTAATGTTAACCTCTCTTTCCTTTTCCAAATTTTCCAGTTCTGTGAATAGTTCTATCAGTGAACAGTTCTATAGGTAACCTCTAGTGGTAACCTCTCTTTCCTTTTCCAAATTTCTAGTTCTGTGAACAGTTCCATCAGTGAACAATTCTATCGATAACCTCTAACAGTAACCTCTCTTTCCTTTTCCAAATTTTGACTTCTGTGAATATTTCCATCGGTGAATAGTTCAATCGGTAACCACTCTTTACTTTTGCAAATTTCAAATTCCATGAACAGTTCCATCAATGAAGAGTGTCCAATGGTGAGGTTCATGAATAGAGTCTAACGGTGAGCTTCTTGAATAGTGTCTAGTAGTGAGGTTCATGAAAAGTGTCTAATGGTGAGGTGCATGAACAGTGTCTAACAGTGAGCTTCATGAACGGTGTCTAACAGTGAGGTTCAAGAATAGAGTCAAGGGTGAGGTTCATGAACAGTGTCAAATGGTGAGGTTCATGAATAGTGTCTAATGGTGAGGTTCATGAATAGTGTCTAACGGTGAGCTTCATGAACATTCTCTAATGGTGAGGTTTGTAAATAGTGTCTAATAGTGTGGTTCATGAACAGTGTCTAATGGTGAGGTTCATGAATAGTGTCTAACGGTGAGGTTCATGAATAGTGTTTTTCATTTTCCAAATTTTGGGTTTGTGAATAGTGCTTCGAGCTTCCTATAGTTTGGCCCCACTTAGCATTTTCCTTTGACATAAAATGCTTTTATAGCCTCATTTTAAGGACTCTTAAGGCCAATTCAAAGGCCATAAATCCTATATTAATTATTCCTATGGCTTGGGATGTTTTTACTTGTTCAAACCGCATAGTTTAATGTGATCATATTTTAATGGGAAATTAAGAGTATCTTAAACCGTTGCTCCGTTAAATCTTCAAAAGGGATAGGATATCTCCCACCCTAATTATTTCTCCTTGCTCTAGGGTGAGAGACGCTCGAACATCCCATTCCTTCTCATAGGAGTTTTACAATAAAACATTCCTCCTAGGATTTTTCCCACTCTGTTTTGATGCAACGAAGCTGTATCAGTCAATCTTTGATATAAGGTATGTTTTATCATCATTCTTTTGGGGTTCATCATCTCCTGTTTCTCCTTTACATTATTATAGCATGTAATCTCCATGCTTATAATGGGGTTTTCATGGGTTTAGGTTGGTGTGGTCATACCATTTCATCCTCATGTGGATGCAGTTGTCGTGAGAGGAGGATCATGACCCATTATGTGGATAAAGAACGTCAAGAACTATTTGAAGTAGGGGATTCGTTTCTTCTCTTTTATTTTACGTGCAACTACATTGTTATCATTTTTAATCCAACTAGATGATAATATAATTGACATAATAAATATTTTAAACAGATAAATAAATTGATATCGATCATATGTTATTGCCTCTTGTTTTACAAGATAGTATGAAATCTATGCGTGCTTTGTATAACTATTTGTTCTTGATAGAAATTAGTAAATAACGTAAACCTAAATTAATTGAAAATTATTTGGCTAAAGATAAAGAGGCATTTAAATGAATCTAGTTCTTCTTGTTTTAATTTTGATGTTAATCAAAATGGTGCAGTAAGCATGTTTAATTTATTTGTGATAGCTTAATGTTTAGGTTTCTAAAATGTGGAACCTATGTATACTAAATCGGTTTATTCAAAATGGATTATTTGTTTGACAATTACTTGAAGGGTTCTGACTTACCCTCTTATTTATAAAAGGGCCAAGAGCCCAATTGTTAAGATGTTTTTTTTCAACTTCTTGTGTTGTGATGTGATCCTGGATGGGTGTTGTGATATGTGGCGGCATGGAGACCATTGTTTGTGGCAGCAGAAGACACCTAGAGTGGCGACATGCATCATTTTATGCATGTGGGTGTCAGGGAGTAAACCAAGGATGATGGAATGGGATAGATGTGATTGTTGTATTCTTACTGATTCTTATTGGTTGATTATCTAATTTAATTATCCCAACTTCTCAAGGCAGCTATTTTTTATTACCCTCCTTCCAAAAGAGGCGAAGAAACATAGGGTATGCCACAGGATTTCCGTGTTTAGATTCTCAAGGAAGGATGGGTCTATGCTCTTTCTATAGGCGGCGAAGACTCGACAGGTAGTAAATCTACTCATTGTGTTGAGCCCCCTTGTGTTTAGTAGAATATAATGTTTTTTCTAGAATTAATGGGAATGTGGGAAAGTTATTCTATAATGAATAATTGAATAAATGGGGTTAACCCATGTGGTTGGATTTTTCTAGAACATAATGATGAGGTTGTAATTTTAAGGGGACATAGGACTTTGGGTGTGATGCTAATGAAATATAATGTGGAAGTGTTAATGGTTAATTAGTGTTTAAAGAATTATGTAATGTAAAGTGAAAATGGTAAAAAGGGATTGAAATAATGTATTAAAGCTATTTAAATGGTTGTCTGCTTATAGGATATCTAGTCTTACATGTGGCATCCTGGAGTCCGAGAGACGTTTGCTATAGTTGAGTCTAAGACTAGGTTATTCCCATAGTGTGGTTGTGAGATATGGTATGTTCTATACTTTTTGTGTTTTTAAACGCTAATTTACCATGTCAGTAAGGGAAACTAACACCCTAGGGATTCTAAGCCCTGGGGGGGGGCTGTTTTTTCCCTAACATTACGGTGGGAGGATCAATGGATGACTACCCCCGTTTGGCCCTACTCTCTTCTCTTTGGAGAAACATCTGCTGGTAGGCACAGTGGTTAGTTTTCCCCAAATATGTGTATAAAGGGCTGTAATGGCTTTTGGTTATTCACACACATATATTCGGTATATAGTATCCTATGGACTATTATAAGTGTAACGTGTATAGGCTGTGATGGTCTGAGGATCCTTACTCAGTGTATGGTCTGTAATGGCTTTAGGTATAATACTCGATGTATGATACATGTTATGCGGGATGTGGTGGCTCCTAGAAACTACTTGGTTACTTTTTTTTACGTGGACATGGTGGTTTTTTTCATGAGTACATGATGTGGTGGTTCACCCAAGTGTCTGCAGGAAATCCTTTTTAGAGAGAGTGCGTTACTTGGTGAGAGTAGCCATGGAGAGGATAATAAAAAAGTATAGCTGTTTAGGTTATGAGTAAGTTTCACTTGTTGTTCACTGTGCTTTAGCATGTTTTCTTTACTTATGCATGAGAGGCTTCGGGGCGGATCCAACTGAGTATACTATTATACTCACCCTATGTATATATAAACTGTTTTTAAGGTCACTTAGAGGAGTTTGGAGATCAGGCTGGTGTTTATAAGCCTGTGGTTGCAGGAGCTGTTCGGGCTTGTGGTTGCTGTTGTTTTACTTTCTTTTGGGTACATCCAATTTTCCAAATCCAGTTGTAGTACTTTTCCATGACATTGCATATGTACACTTGGGTTTTCATTTATATTTCAGTTATGAGTTAGAGTTAGTTGGTGTCTATCTTATCTCTCTATTCCTCATGTGTTCTATTTGAGAATAATTCCTCCCATTTGTTTTTTTACTATACCCTCGGGGCTAGTCACCAACCCGAGGCCTACTGGAGGTGGGACTTGGGGGGGTCATTATCTCCCTTCTCACATTGCCGGCCAATGAGGGGTACACTTTATGGGGAGGGTGTCATGACACAACACATCTAATTATGAATAATATTATGGTTCTCTATTCAACCTCCCAGTTCATTTTCTTTCTCATGAGGACAATAATTTTATCATCCATCACGTTCTAAATTATCTCTATTCAGACAGGTTCAAACAATTAACTAAAACCAATAATCATTACTTGAGAAACATAAATAATTGGGTGACAGCACATAACTGTTAATAATAATTAATTGAAATTTTTATACTAGAAACCTTTTATTCAATCTATAAAACCATAGTATTAACCCTATCTATCATTTTTTATCATCTATTAATGTCGATCATAGTGCTTCATAAGTAAAATGTGATTTAACCAAAGTATTTTCATCATTGGTGTCTATTTAGGTGTGATGTCCTTGGCCCACTCACTATAAACTTGTGAAATTCATTTTAATACCCAATCCACCCCATTTAGAGTTATTACACCAAGGATCATCTTTGAGAGAGCTGCATCAACATTATATTATCTAGATAATGATGAATTTTTTAAAAATACATACATCTTTCATTATAATAACATATGATGTTACATTATATAAATAATTATCCTTTAGTTTCGATATTTTTTTCATCCTATTTTTTAAAAATAACCAAAACTTTTTATAACACTAAAAATATAAAACCATAAATTTTGTATCCACATATTTTATCTTTTTAAATAAATATTACATAAATGACATCATAGCCCTCACTATAATTTTAAATGATTATATATTTCAGAAATACTGATAAAAAAAGTTGTTACAAAAATATTCATATTATCTATGACAATTTTCTTTACAACTCTAATATTTCTTAACCACTTCATGCTTAAAACCATTCATCATATCCTAAATAAAAAAATAAAATTAATAGTAATCTATAATTCTAAATATGGTTAAACCCAAAAGATATCAATCAATGATTATATTCCAGTATAAGATAAGCATATGAGCATGATAACATGATCATAATTAAAGTAATCATACCTAAACTGAAACATTATTTTTATTATAAAATGAGGGTGAACAAACTATGACCCATAGAAATATACTCAAGGAGGATAGAAGTGGTGAAAACTTATAGCATGCCCTTGAACAAAGGAGTTACACCCCAGAGGAAGAGAACCAATACTAGAGTAAACAATAAGCTCCTCCTCTAAGTGCCCCCTTCGGGACAATGCATCTGCCGCAAAATTGTCCTCCCTCAAACAATGTTGAACGTCCCTCCCAAGCCTCATTGAAATCTCACAATTACGAAGTACATATGCCAGTTCCCATGGCAGATCATAAATTCATCGCACCACAGGAACCAAAACTTCAGAATCAGTTTCAACTTCAGCCACCAGAAAGCCAGCCCTCCGACACACTTGAATTCCTTCCAGAAAATCCTTAGCCTCAGCACCCAAAGATCTTCCTCGTCCAAAATATGCACTAAAGGAAATCAGAATCGAACCTCTTGAGTCTCGCATCAACCATCCACCTATCATTATCCAATCAATCAGCGATCCATCAATATTTAGCTTTAAAACATGACAGCGAGACCACCATCTGATTCACTGACCTTCCAGCTGGTCGCGCATGGGAGTATCATTCGGAATGAAGGATCCAAGAAGGTGAGTGGTCCCTCTCAACAGAGAACTCATCTTGACCAGGAGTGACTTTAGCTGGACCCATAGATACCTAATAGAACATCAGTCACCCATCCGAGACCAATTCCTAGCCTCCTAGATAATCCAGAAAATGGACGAAAGGATAATGCACCTCTCCTTGCATGCCATAAAATTTGATCCAATGAACCAAGAATTCAAAAAATCGTGAAGAGTGGTGAAACCAGTAGACGGATTCGAGAGGGGAAGGAAGTTAGACCAATGAAACCTGGACCATTCAAAATAAATCATGGAATTAGGTTTTTCCATAAAAAATGTAGAGGTTATATTTGTTCGAAATAATTAATAATCTATAAAATTTTATGGGAACACATCATTAAAATATGGAAGAAATTTTTTACATACATACATATATATATATACATTTTCTTATTCAAGGATAACATCCTATAATTTCATTGTGTATTTGTTTCACTCCAAATTTTATAATATCCATTGTAAATATTCACTCCCAATACTATCATATTATACATAATCCATTATTTAACTTGGTTCACCTTCCATTTTAGTTATTTTTATGTCATGTTATATACATCCTTACCCAATGAATTTGAGTTCAATATAATTTTTTAATTGCCCATTTCATAATGATCCATATATATGGGTCATCCAGAGGATCATAAAACATACATTATATCCACATATCACGGACCATGGAAAGAAAATAAGATTCATAAAAATTTCACTAATTAATCATAACATGACCCATATAAAATATATGGGTGTCATAAAAATAACATCATCATAATCATAAATCATACCATGAATTAATATGGATTGTATCGTTGTATCATATCCCCAGTAAACCGTATTTAATATCAATGGGTATTATCATAGATTAAAAATGTCATTAAACATTCATTGGAAATTTTCATGAAGAAAAGAAACATAACATTTTGAAATCACTTATTGAAAATACAAAATTTAAAAAATAATAAGGAAATAATATTCATTGAAATGAATAATGGAATCATATAAATAAGCTTCTAAGCATTAATTGGATACTCTATATAAAAATTTTGTTGACGTCAGGATCATTAAAATAAATATTCTATTCAGACCTCTAGTAAAAAAACATTTTTTCCACACAAAAGGAAGATTATTTTTTAATCTTATATTTAGAATGTAAAATTTCATTATAATTTATTTTAAAAAATAATTTAAAATAAAAAATATATTCTTGATAATAATTTTCAAAAAGTGGATATGGAAGAAAATATTTTTCCAACCAAAAAAAGAGAAATAAGGTCATGTTTTCATTAAAAAATTATTTAAATGTGTTTTGATTACCAATGTCATAGAAATTTCTCTAAAATCATAAAAACACAATACCTATTATATATTAGTGAATAATAATGGGTTTCATCAAATATGTATAACATACTTTCCTTAATGTAAATTTGATCATAAAAATCCTAGATAAAAAGGTATTGAGAATCCAAACCCTTTCCAGAATTATCATATTACATTATTTGTATTGAATATAAAAAATTATAGTTTCATAATCACCATAATATTAGTCGTTAAATAATTTTTATACTTATTCATCATATATATATAAGTATAGTTTTTCATATAATTAAATTTTGAAAATGAATTATATCACTTTTAGGAGATATCAGTCCATATATATGTAGGTGTGATGATTCCACCAGTTGATAGTAGGAAGTAAGAAAGTGTAAAAATGATTCACATTAAAAAAGTAATTATTAAATAATATATTTTTGCAATACTAATGTTTCTATTTGCTTATAAATACTGGGTATTTACAAGAAGTTGAACCTAAAATAAATTTTCTGAGGTCAGGTAGGATGCATACATATTCTTCAGTAAACCTCATTTAGTTCCCTTCTTAGGGACCCTTTGTGTGGAATTATTTGATAAATAGAACCACTATATAGTGGGCATCCAATTTTAGAATAAAATATATTAGGTTTTGGGGGATCTAGGAAGCCAAATTTTACAAAATTTATAGATTGAAGGAGTTATTTTTTATAAGGGTGGGAAGTAGACTCTTATAGTTTTTAAATCATTAAAAAATTATAATGTCACATTCTTGTAAATTTGGTTCCAAATTAGCATAATATATAATTAATGATATATTTTTATATATATTATATCATCTAAAATTCTATAAATGGTTTCTAGGTCACATTAACCCTTATCATCTTAGTTTAAACCCATGTTACCACTATTTATTCATAACTGTGATAAAAAAATTTTCATTAATTTAGTGTTATTAGTTTACTTATATGGAATCAATTTTCTTTAAAATGGACATTGGATGAAATTATACACTATTTACCATTTCAATTTCCCTATATTAGGATTTTTATGTTTTTTTAATCATTTAATATAATATTATATAACATAAAATATCATTAATTTTGTTTTTTGAGTTGTTAATTTAATTTTATATAAAATTTAAGAAGAAGAAAATATATTTTGAATAAATAACATTTAACCATAATATCTAAATTATAATTAACCTAATAATTCTTGGTATATAATAATTCACCCAATAAATCATATAATGGTTTTTGAAATTATTTAGTAAATCATTCTACTACTTGCACAAGAATGATGTCAGAGTTATATAAGAATTTAGGGTAATTTTAACATTAGTGAAAATTTAAAATAATTAATATTAAATAAAAAATATTAATATTAAATATAATCATTTACAATATAAGAAAACATCTTATTATCCGAATGATAAATATTATACTTTTTAAAAGAAAATATAAGATCATTTTGTATTTGTATTTACATAAAATAATATAAAAGTCATTATAAAAAAAATTTCCATAATTTATAATTTTGGTTTATTATAGTCAAACCACACACATACAATAGATTAAAAGAAACTTTTAGGGTTATTTTAAAGTATGATCCCAAAGTTTTAACAATATTTTACCCAGTTTCCCTTAACAAGGTGACAATGTATATCCTGGTTACTGCTCATAAAGATAAAATAAATTGGGGATATTTACCAAATTTTGATCTCAATATTAAAAATATAGTGTGAATTTATCATGATATAATTTCTATAAGAGAATAATTAATTTTAACATAAATTCACAAAAGGAAACAAGAAAACATTTTAGAGAAAAAAGAGTTTTTAAGTATAAAAATATATATAGATGAAAATCATGAATATATAAGATAAAAATATAATTAATTATATTATTATAAATAAAATAGATCATAGGTCACTTTAATTATAATAACTATATATGTTGGGTCTTTTAAATGAATGGATTTAACAAAAATGATAGTATTTGAAATTTCATTTTCCACTATTTTTTGAAAAATTGATATTTTAAGAAGAATAAAAAAAATTAAACAATTTAATTTTAATTTATTTATTTCAAAAAAATAATTTCATAAAATAAATATTTTATAAATTTATATTAATATTTTCTCAAAAAAATAAATAAAAACAACATTCTGATGAGAAATGTTTTTGGATTAGAAAAAAGACAATCCAAAAAATTGAGTGCTTATAACCTAAATAACCATCAATAAATTTGCATTATATGGGTATATTATTCCTATATTTCATATTTTAGTTACTCAAAAACACACCAATTAAATATACTATTAGGTTATAATGATCATGCCCATCCCAAAGGGTACTATCACAATGAGAAGAACCTTTAGAGGGCCTCCATTGGTGTGTGTCCTCAAAGCCATGTATTCGTCTCAAAGGGTCATATCCCTTATGAGAAAAACATCTAGAGGGACTCCATTGGTGTGGGCCCTTAAATCCATGTATCTATCTAAAAGGGCAATATCTTTGGGGGAAAGACCTTTGGATAGACTCTATAGCTTTGGGTCCTCAAAACTCTGTATCCTACTCAAAGGGATACATCTCCAACTAGTTAAACATTTAAACTACATGGTATTTTATTCTATAACAAATAGAATAGTTTGAAATACTCTTGTACTTACAAACCCAACAACCCAATCAAACCTATTGTTCTTTGGGCCACAATCCTAGTAGGTTCATATCCATCTTGGGAGGTCATATCCCTTCCAGGTCCTCTAGGATAATTTATCATTATTCCCACACCATCTCTTTAATAGAAACCATTCCCCAATATTACCTTTCCTCAAGTCATTATTCTGCATTTTTTGGTCCATGTCACATGACATTAAAAAGAATTTTGTGTCCCTCTATGTGGCATATGACTATTTGGGTTCTAATTCCCCTAAATATGAAAAATAAGATGCTCGTATTATGAGACTAATCTAGACATCAAACCACATCATGTCTACCTGGATGATGAGAAATGACATAGTTCCCCACTACACGTATTAAAATTAAAACTGTGATAATAATTGAAATAAGTATATCTAATCATTATTCAAAAAAGGGTCATCATTGATGAAGAACCTTGGATAAATAGTGATGATTCTAAAGTCTATACTTGATAATAATTGATAATTAAGATAACAGTGACACATGTTACATTTTGGATTTAATAAATGATTCACAAAAAGGTCTTAATTCTATAGTAGAGTCCCATAGTAGGAAATTGTTCCCTTAAAAAGGGAGTTATGATCCCAACATCCAATCCTCTTGAGAAATGATATTATCTAAGCATCAATGGATCCATTTCCCAATGACCACCTAACTTTAGAATGTATATTCATGAATCATCTTGAATAAGTGAAACATTAGGAGTTTCTAATTCCACAAAAACCCTATTGGAAACATCTAAAAATAGTGAACCTCACATGACTTATTTTGTAACAAAAATAACCCTCAAAAAAATCAACTGTTAGAACAGACAATGATGATTTTTTGAAACAAAAATGGTGTACCCAATATTGATCCTTACCAATGATAATTATGTCACCCACGCGACCGACCCCTTATTCACACAAAATAAATGATCTCCAAACCTCGATCCAAGAAAATTAATTATTCATGATTTCATTTATTGATATTATTATTTTATGGGTTAGATTATTTGGGTATAAATTATTTTTTAATTTGTATTATTATTTTTTAATCAGTATACCATTTATACATTTGGTGTTTACATTGATATTAAATTGATAAATTAGAGAAATATTGATAAATCAATGTTATTTTCTCAATATAGATATTTGAGGGAAAGAATCATTATTAAATATTTGAAGAATTATTTGGATCATATGGAATCAGGAATATTCAATCTAATGATATCCATGACATGCATCAATATTTCCATGACCCAAATCAGTTTTCCAAATCAAAGGGTTTTTACATAGTAGTTTTAAACTATCTTGAGAATATATCTTGATGGTAATGGTTTTCATGTGACAGGGAAATATGAGATATAATAATTAATAATTTCAGGAATTCATATTTTATTTATTAATATCCATGAATTTTTTACTAGAAAACATTTGTGTATGTATTTCATTTTCATCTCGTTAATTAAATAGCATGTGTATTCAGTAATATAACGTTCCATATTAGTTATTAGTTATCTAATTATTTAAATGGGATGTGTGTTCAGTAATTTTTTATTTTTTATTGATTATTATTATTGATAGTTTCTATTTTACATAAACCTTACTCATAATTTGAGATCACCCTTTTATTTTTCCTTTCCTTGAGATATGAATATGATTTACATGAATGAGTTTCAATAATGTTGAGGTTTTAATTTTTTTCTGATATATTTTTTCTTCCCCAATGTATTGTGGGTATAATGTATGTAATATGGTTTTCAAAAACTACTAAACTAATTTTTACATTGGTATTTTAATCGTTAATCTATGTCAATGTTATGGTTATAGGCACCGGCTTCAGGCTTCTGGACTTATTGTCTCTATAGTTGGTATCATATAATGTTTAGTAGAATCCATGGAAATAAAATTTAGAAAAATATAGTTTAGGGAAAATGACACTAAAATAGAATTTGAGTATAAGTATATATGAAAATATGAGAGTTTTTGGAATTTAGAGATTATGTGGGACTTCCTAGAAATACATCCATGTATGGGTACTACAGGGGTAAATTTTTCTGACACAGATGTACCTTGAGGTAATAACTCAAAAAAGGTCATGTTAGACTTGACTAGAGCATAACCTAGTACCCGAAAATGATCCTAACTGTGAACCTGGTTTGAGATAAAAATGTTATATGCTTAGGATATTTAAAATTTTAATTATAAAGTATTATGAAGAATTTGAAGATAATAATGCCCTCAAAGAAACCATGATAACGATTATGACATTAGATATGCATAAATGTTTCTATTTATGATTTGTGGTATACCATAATTATAATTATAAAACATTTTTAATTACAAGAGCTAATCCATTATATGTATTTTTTAGTGCTAGAACATTAGAGGAAGAAATGTACCAATATTTGTGGTCAATAAAGAAGTTTGACTACTGAGGAATCCCATATAGATTGTAGGGGAACAAAGAACGTTATGGAAATAGTAGGGTAGAATAATCAATTCATACCAAATAACCTGTTTCATATAGAGAAGACTATTCCAAAGTAATATCCACTGAACTTGTGTCACTTTATATGATTAAGTCCCCTATCATTTAGTGTGAATATAGATCCAATGGTAGCACAACAATAGATTAAGTATTTGGATAAAATATTTATGGTAGTTACATGTGATAAAAAGGAAAGGGTAAAATTATAATTTATTGTTTCAAAAGTTATGCATTGAAATGGTGGTAATTAGTCCATAATAATCGGTAGGAAGAGCAAATAAAACTAATGGAATTGAAAACCATAAAGGAAACGTTATTCAGAAAATATTCATCATGTGAGAAAAAAACTAAAAATAATATTAAGTTAATTGACAAAATAAAATTGAATAATAGGGTGTTTGAATGTATGAGGATATATTTACATGGTTAGATAGGTATCATACCGAGTAAATACCTAACATGGAATTCTAGATTGACCAATTCATTGATGGGTTTAATCCAACTCTATGAAGGGAAGTAGTCTCTCAAAAGAAATTCATATGCTGAAATAGTTTTGTGTTCTATCAATATAGAGAAATACTTCACCATGTCTTATATATTTAATTGTAATAATTATATAAAGGGGATGATAAATAAAATAATGTATATAAATAATAAGGGAAAGATGTATTTTTACACATGTGATAACTTTAAAAATAATAACCATGGGAATTAGTTAAAGGGATTGAGATTTTTTTATAAGTTTAAATAGTGGGATGCAATGAAAAAAATTAAAGGAAAAACTAAAACACTTCTATTAAGTGTTTTAATTAAATGGATATAGGATACTATTCAAATGAATTGCCAAATAAATTAAAGAATATACCTCAGAATAATCAATGGAAATCAAGGTCAATCTTATGTAATTAATACTATTGAAGTGGATTGGATAATGTGCATATGTATTTAGATCCTTGGAATATTTCGTAAGAGTATTTTATTGACGACATTATCATCATAAGAATTGTGAAATATATAGGTATTTTTCTATAATACAAATTCATTAAGGATTTGAAAGCATATGTTTAATGGTACTAATGAATAATAAAAATAATTCTGTAAAAATTTAAACATTTTGGAAAACACATTGTTTAAATAAATATAAACCTTAATATGTTCATGATGTTATAATAAAAAATGTTTGATATATATAATGTAATTTTGATAGTACAACCTACCTTGAATCTGAATAATTTTTTGTTTAAAAAGTTTTTCATACTATTATTGATAGAGCTTATAACATTTTTGGTTCTTGGAAATATATCTAAAAACTTTTGTGTTATTTAGGTATTAAGTAATAGTGTATGTTTTTAGAATGGTTTTATGGTAATTCATATAATTACCATCTTTCCAGAGAAAATATGTTCAAGTTATTCACATGTTTGGTATGAGTTGATTAAGATCCACTTCAAGTTTTTTGGTTGAATGATAAATTTATTTTGAAACTTTAGCGGCCTTCTATAATTTTAGTTCATAATATTTTTTATGGAACATACAGTTAACCATTTTTGAAATGATTTATATTGATCATTGGACACGGTTTTAGATATTAATGTATTACTTCACCATATAATGCAACATTTTATTTTAGATGAATTAAAAATTGTTCAAGGAAAAACTAAATGATGATATTATTCTTATGAAATATAAACTTATCATGTAAGTAAATTTTTATACATACCTATAGAGTTAAATAATTCTTCAACTCAAAGAAAAGATTGTTGAGATAAAAAAGTTTTCTTATTATCATTAGTTTTTATGATTACAATAACTTTTTCACAGCTTTTTGGTTTTAGT
Source organism: Viscum album (assembly GCA_963277665.1). NCBI lineage: Eukaryota > Viridiplantae > Streptophyta > Magnoliopsida > Santalales > Viscaceae > Viscum > Viscum album. The sequence goes on along the minus strand of OY728136.1, from coordinate 62,432,091 downwards.
TTTTTTTTGTATTTAAATATATATGGATCACCCAAATACTTTTAATTTTTTTTCTCTATCACTATCTATATTTATTTGGTTGTCTTTTTTATATTCTGTGTCCATGTTTTCATTTCCCACCTATGTTATCCTACTCTGAAACACTGTTATGTAATTATTCCATATATCTTTGTATTTAACATTCTCTCTCATTAAGATGTTATTTTATTAAACATTTCATGATGAGGAATTTAACAAAATGAAACATGAAAATTTCAATACCTATATTACCAAGATCTTGTTTAAATTGTGAGGAAACAATTTATTTAATGTGGGGAGAATGTTACACCCCTAAATTTTTATGGAATAACACCTTATTCAAAAGTGTTTATAAAAAACACGAATTGTAGAATAAAATATAATATATTATTAAATTAAAATAAATATACCATTTTAAATAAAATCATTAAGTTACACATCTTGAAATGCATGAAATATAGTGTAATCATGAGTTATACGCAACAAAAAATATTTTTTATTGCATGCATTATAAGAAAGATTAATTTTTAATAAATACTGTTAATAGTATTGTTTAAAATGAAAATTATAACCTATATTTTAAATTACTGTTTATTAATATGATTAAATAATTTATAAAAATATGGTTTAATTCTATTGGTTACCAATTAATTAGAAATTAAAACAAAAAATGAATATAAAGGAAATTCTTTTGAAAAAAACTATTTTTTCCCAATGAATTTGATATGAATAAATTAAATTAATAACTACTAATTAATTATGTTAATTAAAATAATATATTACATATCCAATAGAAAAATTGGACATTTTTGGATTATATTTCATCTTAATAAGATAATAAAAATCAAATTATATGTAAAAGAATATGTATTTTTCTAAAAGCAGTTTTTTCACAATTTAAAGGAACTCTTATTTTAAAACTACATTTTAACATTTAAATAAATCATATTTTCTTATATAAACCTAATTTTTTAATTAGTAATTTTAAAATTATCTTTGGGTGATTTTTTTTGTATTTTTTTTTGAGTTGTTTCATTTTTTGATGAATAATGAACAACACTAAATTTTAACTGAAAATAGACATTTCATCTAAATAATTTATTATGTTAAATAATATTTTTAATTTTTTTAATGTAAATATAGATCAATAATGCATATATTAATATAATTTAGGTCATCAAATTTATTTTCATATTGAATTTAGATATAATAACATATTTAAAATTTGAACATTTTCTCTTTAAAACCAACCTTTCTTGTCACGCCTTTGGGATTAATATTAAATTAATTTTACCCAATTATAAAGTATGACTTTAAAAAGGTGGGTTATAAATATATATTAATTATATTTTATAAATTCTAATAAAAACCACTTAATTTTTTAGTATAATTATTAGTAAAAGAAATTAAAATTACTTTTACTGATTAAGAGAAGAACATTTTTACCAAAAGACTAAACATTAAACATAAGGGTAAAGATGACCTTCCCATATTTTCAACACCCATTGTATGGAAAAATTTAGACCATTATTACCTTAGGATATAATTTTATGAGTGTCTGGGTCACTTTTCAATGAATGTGACTCATATATTGTTTTATATAAAGAAAAATAACAAAACTATATATTTTTCAACCTTTTAATATTTATAATTCTTTGGGGAGGGGAGAAAAATTATATTGGTTCAATTAAAACATTATTTCAAAATATAAATAATTTTTCTCAAACATATTAACTTATCGTTAATTTTTAGAGATGAATTATTTAAATAAAATACTTATGAAACACCAACATAGTAATTATTGAGTTTACAATAAAATAAAAAAACTATATTAAAAAAATTCGAAGTAAATTATATTGAATAAATTATTATGTTGTGTTATTTTTTATATGAATATATAATTTCAAAAACAATTTAACATAAAATATTTAAATTCCTTAATTTTCAATATATTTATTAAATTCCAATTAAATTATTAATGTCAAAATTGTATTTACAGAAATTATATAATGAGTGATTTTTTATTAATTGATTTAAAATTAATAAAAATAATTTCTTCAGTAAATAGAATTTTATGTTTCAAAAAAATATTAAATATTTTCCATACATGGATATATTGTTCTATTTATGTTATATATTGACTGTAAAAATATTAAAAAACTCAGTTAGCGTAGTTATGGTTTAAGTGGGGATTTTTAACATAACATGAGTTTTTATTAAAATTAATTTCAAACACACATGGAATTTTTGTTTTCTAAATTAGATATAATATTTATAATCATTAGGTAAAAATTAAATATAATGATTAGTTTTATTTTAGTATTAATGGATAAAATACTTAGGATTGAATATTTGTTACCCTAATGAAAAACCAAATTGATAAAACAAGGATACATATGAATTAATTTACAATATATTTAAAACATGGGTTATATTGTGTTTTTGAGGTGTGAATCATTCCAATAATCTCCCCAAAACATTATTTATAACTATTTCAACCACCTTAGGTAATATTTACCTCCCAATATTGGATACTTTTGAGTATTTACAAGATTTTCACCCCTCCTTAGCTTTAAAAATGAACGCACTCCCCCCTCCCCAATTCATCACACCGCTCCTATAATTTTTCTCATACAAACCCTGCTGAAATAACTCCCAAAATTAACTCCATTAATTGTATAATCCTTATATTGTGCAAAAATCCAAATTATGATAGCAGTAGTTCAATCCTAATGAGGATACCCAAAGAAGAGTTAATGTTTTTGTAATAGAGCTTTTATATTATTTCCCACTACACCTCCTTCAATTATTTCTATATAATTATTATATAAAAAATCATTATCTTAAATATACATAGATGTTTTTACTTTATGTTTATTACCTAAAAAAGTACATACTTCAATCAAATATGTTACGAAAAAATAGTGCGTGTGTATGAAGGACAACCACCTTGTGAACCAATGTCATTCGTTTTTACATTACCACCTAACAAGGTTGGGAATAATGTTGGGAATACTATTATTATATGATATACAAGATATTTTTGATTTATTTATGCTTTTAAAATTATTTTATAACAAAAAAATTCTTACTTTCCATTTTGTGTGCATACGATAATGGTGTTCGTGTGTACGAAAGACTATCGCTGTGTTGCGATGTGATTCATTCATGTTATACATGAAATTAATAATTGATTATTTTAATAAATATACAATATATATATATATATTGAATTAATATATATATATATATATCATTTACTTTTCTTTATTTAAAAACAATAAGAAAATGAAAATGTTGTTCAAGCATACATAAATCCATCCATCTATATGAAAGGTGTATATCATTTCCTATCACTAAATATTGTGGATTAACCTAAAATAACATATAATAAATATATATTTATTTAAATATATATGTCTATGTTATTTTCATCATGTTTTATAGTCTTGATATTATGAAATCACGTTCTACTTAATAGGAGAAAAAATAACAAGTCAAAACATACCTAAAAACCAAAACAATTAACACCAGAAACAATGAAAATAATAGAATATTATTTATGAACGGCTAATAATATATTATAAAACAATCATATATGATATAATAAATAATAATATAGTTCTATTATGAATTTAAAACATACATAGAACCATTATATAGAATTTTAAAAGGTGTTTAACAAAAAGAGAGCGTAAGGTATACGATTTCATCATAATTTACATTCCATTTAGACTTATTTGTTATTACGTAACAATTCACATTAATGTAGTGTATGTACTACCGATTTTTCTTTTAATATCATTATTCACTCATACTTAATTGTATTCGATGTTTCAATTAGAATTATGTAATCCAATGGGTTTTTAATTGAAAATTAATATGTGGTAATGGTTAACTTTGTAATCATGAAAACTTTTGTGATTGTTAACTTTATCTTCAAACAATATCATAATTATGACAACATTTTCTAAATTAAATTTATATTAAATTTACATATTATTTTTTGATGGATATTATTATTTCCTTAACCATATACCATTTTTGATATATATTTTAACATTGTAATTTATTTTATTGTCTTGGGAAATGTTGATAAATAGATATTCTTTACACAATACAAGTATATGATGATAAGGTACATTATTAAATAAATTATTCTATTTTTTAGGATTGATCACAACATGATGAAATGGGTGGACCCAGTTAATGATATTCTCTTAATTCTTGGGTAGTCTCATGATATGAATCAGTTGGAAAAACCATATGGGTTATACTAAGTAGTATTAAACTGTATTGAGAATAGATCTTGATGGTGAAGGTTTCATGTGCCTAGGGAACATGATGTTCAATAATTAAAAGTTGAATGTACTAAGATTTTATTTATAATTATTCATGATATTTTCACTATAAAACCATCTCTGAATGCATTTTATTCTCATATCATTTACTAAATAGCATGTGTGTTTAGTTATATAACCTTTAATAGTGATTATGCCTTATCTAATTATTTAAATTGAATGTGTGTTCATTTAGTTCTATTTCCATGTTGATTTTGATTATTGATAGCTTCTGTTATACTTAACCCTTTCTAATAATTTTATCTCACTCCTTTTTTGTTTCCTTTAACTATGATATAAAGATTAATTCTGGGAATTAGTTTGAGGGATACTGAGATTTTATATTTGTTATGATTTATTTTCTTTTCCCAATATAACATATGTATCATTAATATCATCTATATTTCCAAGAATACTGAACTTTTCATAAATTTGGATTATTATTATTATATATATGAAAATGTAATAGTATTATACACCAACTATGAGATTCTAGGGTCATGGTCGCTAAAAATAAAATACATCATAAATCAAATAATCATAAAACACTAATCATTTTCAAGGTAACGAATAAATTAATAAATAAAATTCATTTATATATCCCAGATAAACATTATTATCTCTACATCATTCACATATTATGATTTCTGTAACTCTTAATCATTTTTTCTAAAAAAATATCACCTAACCACTGAATCACTTTATTGGTTATCAGTACCACTCAACATATTCATTCAAATACATGATGAAAATTTTCATCAAAATAAACCAGATAAGTTTCATTATTCTTATAAAAAATATCCTTGATAAAATAGTTATAAAACAAAATTCGAGATTCACATCACAAAACCACATCAATATTTCAACTTCAATTGTTGGAATATAAATATAAGTTCATTGGTCATGGGGTTATCCAACGGGTTAGTGTATTGACTATGAAAATGTCCATATTCTCAACATATACAAAACTATACTATGAATTTTATATTATTATGATGTTTATTTCTCTCTAATGAGAACTATATTTTCAATCAAAAATTAATTAATCAATGCCATTATTTTAAACATGTAAAACATTTTCATATTATATCAGGTCATTTACCAAGGTGATACTTCTAAAATTCTTGAAATAAGGGTGGATTAATCCAATTTACATCATGGTATTCTTAAAAAAACTCCCATTAAAAACCTTCTTTCTATAATTAGATGCGTTAGGAGTCTCACCAAAGATGTGATTATTAATCAAATAACAACATGTAATGGCATGGACCTCTCTGGTCCATTCTTTTGTGAAAATGTGGTGTTTGAGGTGTTCTGGAAGGTCAAAGAGACTTATCCCCAATACATTGCCAATGTTTTTCCTTTCTGTGAACAGTGCATCGGTAACCATCTGTGAATAGTGCCAATGGTGAGGTTTAACGGTAACCTCTCATTCCTTTTCCAAACATTGATTCATGTGAATAGTTCCATTGGTGAAAAGTTCTATCGGTAACCACTAACTGTAACCACTATTTCCATTTCCAAATTTCCAGTTCTGTGAACAGTTCTATCAGTGAACAGTTCTATCAGTAACCTCTAATGGTAACCTCACTTTCCATTGCTAAATCTCCAGTTATTTGAAGAGTTCCATCAGTGAACAGTTCTATCAGTAACTTCTTATGGTAACCTCTCTTTCCTTTTCCAAATTTCAAGTTCTATGAATAGTTCCATCAGAGAACAGTTCTATTGGTAACCTTTAATGGTAAGCACTCTTTCCTTTGCAAAATTTTGACTTCTATGAACAGTTCCATCGGTGAACAGTTCTATCGGTAACCTCTAACAGTAACCTATCTTTCCTTTTCCAATATTCCAATTTTGTGAACAATCCCGTCAATGAATAGTTTATAACTGTGAGTTTCATGAATAGTGTATAATGGTGAGCTTCATGAACAGTATCTATTGGTGACATTTATGAATAGTGTCTAACAGTGTGGTTCATGAACAGTGTCTAACAGCGAGGTTCATGGACAGTTTCTAACGGTGAGGTACATGAACAGTGTCTAACGGGGAGGTTCATGAACAATTTCTAATGGTGAGGTTCATGAACAGTGTCTAACAGTGAGGTTCATGAACAATGTCTAACGGTGAAGTTCATAAATAGTGTCTAACAGTGAGGTTCATGAAAAAAAAAATTCCTTTTCCAAATTTTGAGTTTGTGAATAGCATTTACAGGTTCATACAGTTTCACCCCTTCTGCATATTCCTTTGACGTAAAATAAATTTAAATCCTCATTTTAAGGACTCTTAAGGGTGATTCAAAGGACATGAATCCTATATTAATAATTCCTATGGATCAAGATGTTTTTACTTGGTCAAACTGCATGGTTTAATGCGATCCACTTTTAATGGGAAATTAAGTGTGTCATAAACCGTCGCTCCGTTAAATATTATAAAGGTACGGGATATCTTCCTCCATAATTCATTCTCCTTGTTCTCAGGTGAGAGACGCTAAAACATCCCATTCCTTCTCATAGGAGTTTTACAATACAAATTTCCTCCTAGGATTGGTTCTGCTCTGTTTTGATGCAACCAAGATGTATCGGTCAATCATTGATATAAGGTATGTTTTATCGTCATTCTTTTGGGTTTCATCTTCTCCTATTTATCTTTTCCATTATTATATCATCCAAACTTCATTCTTATAATGGGGTTTTCTTGGGTTTCGGTTTGTGCGGTCGTACCATGGAATCCTCAGGTGGATGTAGTTGTTGCGAGAGGAGGATCATGACCCATTGTGTCGATAAAAAATGCCAAGAACTATTTGAGGTAGAATATTCATTGTTTCCCTTTTCTTTTACGTGCAACTATATTGTTAGAATTTTTAATCCCACTGGATGAAAATGGAATTGACATAATAAACATTTTAACCAGATAAAGAAATTGATATCGATCTTATGTTATTTCATCTTGTTTTGCTAGATAGTGTGATATCTATGATTGCTCCATATAGTTGTTCGTTCTTGACAAAAATTGGTAAATAATGTAAACCAGAATCAATTGATAATTGTTTGGCAAAAGTTTAAGAGGCATGTAAATGAATCGTGTTCTTCTTGTTGTAATTTTGATGTTGATCAAAATGGTGTAGTAAGAATGTTTAATTTCTTTGTGATACCTTACTTTTTGGGTTTCCGGAATGTAGAACCTACGTATAATAAATCTCTTAATTCAAAATGGATTATTTTTTTGATAATTCCTTGAAGGGTTCTGATTTACCCTCTTGTTTGTAAAGGGGCCAAGAGCCGAATTGTTATGATGTTTGTTTTACTACTGCTTGTGTTGTGAGGTGATCCTGGATGGGTGTTGTGATATGTGGGGGCATGGAGACCATTGTTTATGGCAGTAGATGATGACTACTGTGGCGAGATGAATCGGTTTATGAATGTGGGTGTCGGGGAGGACACATGGGATGATGGAATGGGATGGATGTGATTGTTGGATGCTTGCATATTCTTATTGGTTGATTTTCTACTTTACTTTTCCCCACTTCTCAAGGAAGCTAGTCTTGCTTTCCCTTCTTCTGAAAGAGTCAAAGATGTGTGGGGTATTCCACATGCTTTCTACATTTAGCTTCTCAAAGGAGGAGGGGTCTACACTCTTACTATAGGCAGCAAAGACTCGACGGGTAGTACATCTACTCATAGTGTTCATCCCCCTTGTGTTTAGTATCATAGAATATTTTTCTAGAAATCCTGGGAATGTGCGAAAGTAATTCTATAATTAATAGTTCAATAAATTGTGTTAACCCATGGGGTTAGAGTTTACTGGAACATAAATATTGGGATGTAATATTAACGGGAATGTGGACTTTAGGTGTGATGCTAATGAGATTTATTGTAGAATTTTTCATGGTTAATTAATGATTAAAAAATTAATTAACGTAAAGTGAAACTGGTAAAAAGGGAATAAAATAATGTATTAAATCTCCTTAAATGGTTGTGTGCTTATAGGATACCTAGTCTTAGAAGTGGGATCCCGGAGTCTGAGAGATGTTAGATGCAGTTTAGTCTATGATTATGTTATTCCCATAGTGTTGTTGTGAGATATATTATATTCTGTAAATTTTGTGTTTCTATACGCTACTCCACCCTTTCAGTAAGGCAACTGAAACCCCGGGGATTCTGAGCCTTGGGGGTGTTTCCCCAACATTCCTGTGGGAGGATGAATGGATGACTACCCCCTTTCGCCTCGCTCTCTTCTCTCGATTGATACTAGTGCTAGTAGGCAAAGTGGTTGGTTTTCCCCATATATGTGTGTAGAGGGAAATAATGTATTGTGGTTATTCACACACATATATTCTGGATATAGTATCCTATGGACTACTATAGGTGCAACGTGTATTGGTTGTGATTTCATGAGGATCCTTATATAGTGTATTGGTTGTAATGTCTTGAGGTATAATACCCGATGTTTGTACATGTTATGTGGTCTCTGGTGGCTCCTAGAAACTACTTGGTTACGTTTCTTATGTGGACGTGATGGTTTTTTTTGCATGAGGTACATGTTTTGGTGCTTCGACCAGTTGTCTGCTAGCAAGCCTTTTTGGAGAGAGATGCTCAAGACGTGCGACGTTTGGGCAATGCGGCAACCCATTGGGGAAGTAGTATCAGGTTACCCTTGATATTATTTATTATATGATATATTCTTTTATGCGTATCTTGGTGAGAGTATCCATGGTGAGGTTGGCAACATAGTATACCTATTTAGGAGACGAGTTTGTATCACATGTTGTTCACTGTGCTTTTTCAATCTTTCTTTACTTTTGAACGAGATGCATCGGGAATGATCCTACTGAATATACAGTTATACTCACCCTATGTATATATAAACTGTTTTTCAGGTCACTTGGATCTGGTTGGAGATCAGGCTGGTGTTTTCTAGCTTGGGGTTATAGGAGATGATCGGGCTTGTGGTTGCTGATTTTTTACTTTCTTTTGGGTACTTGAGGTTTTCCACTTCTAGTTTCAGTACATTCACATGACATTACATATGTGTACTTAGGTTTTCTTTTATATTTCAATTTTGAGTTGGATTTTGTTGGTTTCTATCTTATCTCTCTCTTCGGCATGTGTTCTCTTAGAGGGTAATGCCTCCCATTTGTGTGTTTACTATACCCTCGGTGCTAGTCGCCAACCCAGCGCCTATTGGAGGTGGGACTCAGGGGGTCATTATATAACTTCTCACATTGTCGGCCTAGGAGGGGTACACATTGTGGGGAGGGGTCATGACAGATTGGTATCCGAGGTCTAGTTGAGGGATAGGATGGAGATTTGAGTTAGGCACAGGTGAGGTTGCAAGGGTTGGTAGGGCAATAGTGTCATTCATGTTTGGCAAGTGATGTAAACACTGGAGACTAGCTGAGACATAGGCATTTAAGTCCCCCTATAATCTGATGTACAGACCTTTAAGTTTACAATGGCCACTGAACAAGGTGATTCAAGTTACAGGGTAGAGACCTAGGAAAGGATCATGCATCATTCTTCTTTGTGCCTATGTTTGAATGTGTAGACAGTGGGATAGGTTATCCTAAAATCAATGAAAGAAAAAATATAATTAATTAAAGTTGAGTATTCCATATTCTAGGTTTATGAGCTCTAACGGTTTTTTATTTTATAGGTATGGATCCAGGTCGACGTCCTCGTCATGTCTGCACAAGAAAATGTCCACCAAGATGTTCTAGCAGATCACTGCAGAGTAGAGGTTAACGACGACAACACTTGGAGGAAGAAACTCTGAGACTTTCAGTGCCAGAGTCTATAAAAGTATGAGGTCTCCGTTTTAGACACAGTCATAGATGACTGGTTAGAGGAGGTAGAGATAGGTTTCAATTCGATCTTTGCACAAAAGGAGCATTGTGTGTCCTTGGTTGGGAGGATGTTACGTAGAGCAGATAGAAAGTGGTGGATCTTGTTCCTCGGGGATTGTGAGGAGTGAGTGTTCTCATGGAAGGTGTTCCGAGACAAGTTTAGAGTCGAGTTTCATTCATCGACCATGAAGGTGTCCAGTCTCCAAGAGATTTTTAACCTTCGACAGAGGAGCTCTAGTGTGCGAGAGTTTGGGATCCATTTCAGGAACCTTTTATGATATGCTTTGAATCTATTTCCAGATGAGGAGGCCAGGGTATGGCATTTTTAGGAGGCTTTGCATCCAGAGATCCAATGCCAGGCCACCCCTTTTATGATGAAGACATATCTTGAGGTGATGGCGAGGGAATAGGTTGTAGAGAGGACTTTGACCAGGACCAGATCATCACGAGAGGAAATCTTCACGATTCCTCACAAAGCAGAGTTGTGGTTCGGGGTTCCCAGTTTTTAGGGCGAAAGATTTTCTATTCAGCTGGGGGTAGGTCACAGTCCTTCACATCTTGTTTCTCTAGACATAGAAACCCTTAGGCCTATTCCAAGGGATCAGGCGCTTGTTTTTCTTGTGGTGGTCTTGGTCATCAGCAGCGGGAGTACCCGAACATTCAGAGCAGTCATCGTGCACCAGGTGCTACACTCCAGGTTCCTCCATTGATGTAGTTCCATCCAAGGCAGCAGCATCAGGTTGCACTAGCTTTAGATAATCAGAGGGTAGATGGGGAAGGCATATGACAACCCCATGACGCTCCTCTTCTTCAGAGAGTAGAGCACGACCGTAGTGGTGGTCGCCATCAGGGTCAGAGAGGCTATGGAGGAGGTCGTGGTCAGCTTCATGCTCAAGCGTTTCCATCTCCAGTCAAGTCAACCATCATTCGAGGTACCCTTTGCATGTTTTCTACCTTGGTGTATTCCTTGATTGATTTAGTAATGACACACTCCTTCTTATCACCAACCCTTTTCCATGCTTTCGGACATGAGGTAGAGAGGATTCCAGTGCCCGTGGAATTGACTACGCCAATTGGAGGTTGAGCTGACTTGTTTGAAGTATGTAGTGATTGTGATATAGTTTTCGCATAGCACTGATCTTAGGGGGATTTCATATGTTTATGAATAAAACCATATTTTTTCATCCTCTTCGTGGATTGGTTGTATTCGTTACAGGCTATCATGGATTGATTCTGGAAGAAGGTCATTTTCTTTGGTGCATATAGAGATCTGGTGGTGTTTGTTAGTGAGTAAGATCCTAGGATGGGTCATAGGAGCATTCCATCCTTATCATCCATGATGGATGAGATGATGGTGAGTTCTTCATAGGTTCAGTAGTTGGTGTTTCCTAGGGTCGTAGAGGAGTACACTAATGTCTTTCCAGAAAAGGTTGAAGCATTACCCCCTCGACGAGAGATCATGTTTGGGATCGAGCTACAGCCATGAGCGTCTCTTATCTATATGTCTCTATATAGTATGGCCGATTCTGAGTTATGAGAGCTACATATACATCTTGATGGTCTTTTACTGTGTGGTTTTGATTGGCCAAGTGTGTCACTCTAGGGTGAACCTATATTGTTTGTGAAAAAGGATGATGGCAGTTTGCGGTTGTGTGTCGATTATTGTCGCTTAAAAAAAGTGACAATAAAGAATAACTATCATATTCTGTGGATTGATGATTTATTCGATCAATTGAAGGGTGAAAGTTGGTTCTCAAATATTGACTTGCGGTCATGATATCATCATATTCATGTAAAGGATTAGGATAACCCGAAGACTGCTTTCTGTTGTTTTCATGGGCATTATGAGTTTGTTTTAATGCCGTTCAGCATGACGAATGCCCCAGCATTGTTCATGGGATTGATGGATGCTATGTTTCATGAGTTCCTAGACAGGTTCATGGTAGTTTTCATCGATGAAATCCTTTTATACTTCATGTCTGTAGAGGAGCATGTAGAGCATCTACATGCCATTTTGAGTGTTCTTCGTCAACATCAGTTGTACAAGAAGTTATCAAAGTTTGAGTTTTGGGCTCTAGAAGTACATTTATTGGGTAATTTTGTGTCCCAAAAGTGATTAGTTGTGGATCCATCGAAGATAGAAGTAGTTGTGTCTTAGGAATCCCCCAAGACAGTGTCAGAGGTGCGAAGTTTCCTTGGACTTTTAGGCTACTACAGGAGGTTCATAGCTAATTTCTCAAGAGTTGAGACTCCTTTGACAACTTTTCCTAGGAAGGATCTGGCATTCATATGGACTGATCAGTGTCAAGAAGCTTTCGAGTATCTAAAGGACAAGTTAATAAGTGCTCTGGTTCATCATCTTCTAGTTGAGGGGGTTTAGTTTGATGTTTTCTATGATGCTTTTCATATAGGGTTCGGTTGTTCTCTAATGCAGTGGAGATCAGTTGTTTCTTATGGGTCTCGGAAGTTTCTTCCTCTTGGATGTAACTATTCCACTCACGATCTTGAGTTGGCATCCCTGGTGTTTTCCCTGAAGTTGTGGAGACATTACCTCATTGGTGAGTGCTTTTAAATTTTCACAGATCATAAGCGTTTGAGGTATGTTTTCTCCCAGGGTGACTTGAACTTACGATGACGTTAGTGGATGTAGTTCTTTCCAAAATATGACTTTGAAATATCGTATACACCTAGAAAGGGGAATTTTGTAGCTGATACACTGATTTGAAAGTCATGTAGTGATGCTGTGCGTGAAATTGGTGATTCCTGAAGAGTAATGGAAGAACTGTCAACATTAAACCTTGATATAGTAGAATTTGGGGGCAGAGGATGTCTTTTTCAGATGAAGGTATAGTTATCCCTTGTTCCAAATTTGGAAGAGTCCCAGTTGGGGGATCCAGAGGTGGAGGCCTGGAGAGACCAATTTGTTTTTGGTGAGGCCCTTGATGGTTGGTCCGAGGATGAACAACACTGAGTATTGTATCACAGAAGGATTTGTGTTCCTTTAACAATGCCCAAGATGGTTCTTATAGAGTTTCATAGTTTGCCTTTAGCAGTGCATCCTGGAGTGAAAAAGATGTACCGAGCCTTGGGGATCCAGTTTTGGGGGCCTGGTTTGAAATGTGCGGTTGCGGAGTTTGTCTCTCGATCTTTGATCTTCTAGAAGGTGAAGGTTGAACACCATATTCCTAGTGGTCTTGTCCAACCATTAGAGATTACTTAGTTGAAGTGGGAAGATATCTCAATGGACTTTGTTACAGGTTTACCTCGAGCTTCGGGAGGACATGATGTTATTTCACTGGTAGTAGATCGTTTAATAAAATCGGCCCACATTATAGCAATCAAGGGGTTGAGCTCAATGGTTGTTTTGTCAAGGCAGTATCTAGAGGAGGTGGTGAGACTTCATGGAGTCCCATGGATGATCATTTTTGATTGAGATCCTCTTTTTACCTCCAGGTTGTGGAGAGGTCTCCAACATTCTTTCGGTTCTCAACTATGCCATAGCACAACTTTTCATCCTCAAACGAAAGTCAGACCGAGCGAACCATCAAGACTATCGAAGAAATGTTACACTCTTGTGTTCTTGATTTTGGAGGTTTATGGATGAGGCACTTACCTTTATTGGATTTCACATACAATAATAGGTTTCACTCCACCATCATTATGGAAACGTTTAAAGCCTTGTACGACCGACCTTGCTGTTCTCCATAGTGCTAGACTTGGGTCACAGAGTCAGCAATTCTCAGACCGGAACTACTGTAGAATACAACAAATATGGTTTTTGTGATTCATGAGTTGATTATGATAGCTCAAGATCATCATAAATCATAATTTCATAAAATAATGAGACCCTTAGAATTTAATTTTTGGGATCATGTGTTTCTGAATGTGACTCCCCATCCGGGGAAGCAAAGGATTGGTCGTGGGAGTAAGCTTTCTCCCTGGTTTGTTGGGCCTTCCGAGGTGTTTGCTCGTGTTGGATCTATGACATATCGAGTAGCACTTCCCCCACAGATGAGTCAGATATATGATGTTTTTAATGTATCAAAGCTTCAGAATTATCTTCATGATGACTCTCACATCATCGATTGGGGAGAGATCAATGTTGATGATGATGAAACCTTTGAGGAGTGACCTATGGAGATCCAAGATCGCAAGGAGAAGGTGTTGCGCAGGCATTATATTCCCATGGTTCATGTATTGTGGGGACACGATGGCATATAGAAGAGTACCGAGGAATGTGGGCCACATATACTTATGCAGTACCCAGAGTTGTTTGATGTTTAACGCTTTTCATGTAATGATGTCCCCTTTGGGGTTAGACCTTTCTTGTTTTTATTATGAATTCCTTTTATTGCTTTTGTGGCTTCCTCTATTCCGAGAGGTATCTCAATGGGTGGTTGGTCGGACATCGTTTCTTTTTCTTTAGGTGGATTTTGAATTCTCGAGGATGAGAATGTTTTGAGAGAAATATGATGTAATAGCCCAGACCTCTCCGGTCCATTCCTTTGTAAAAATGTGGTGTTTGAGGTGTTCCGAGAGGTCAATGTGACTTAACTTCAACACTTTTCCAATTTTTTTCTTTTATGTGAACATTGTATCAATATCCTTTTGTGAACTATTCTAATGGTGAGGTCTAATGGTAATAACTCCTTTTCCAAATTTTGAGTTCTGTGAATAGTTCCATCAGTGAACAGTTCTATTGGAAACATCTAATGGTAACCTCTCTTTCCTTTGACAAATTTCCAGTTCTATGAACAATTCCATCCATGAATAGTACTATTGGTAACCTCTAATGGTAACCTCTCTTTCCTTTTCCAAATTTCCAGTTATGTGAACAGTTCCATCGGTGAACAGTTCTATATGTAACCTCTAATGGTAACCTCTCATTTCTTTGCCAAATTTTGAGTTCTTTGAACAGTTCCATCGGTGAACAGTTCTATTGGTAACCTCTCTTTCCTTTTCCAAATTTCCAATTCTCGGAATAGTTCTGTAAATGAACAGTGTCTAATGGTGAGGTTCATGAACAATGTCTAATTGTGAGCTTCATGAACAATGTCTAATGGTGAGGTTCATGAACAATGTCTAGTGGTGAGGTTCATGAACAGTGTTTAATAGTGAGCTTCATGAATAGTGTATGATGGTGAGGTTCATGAACAGTGTCTAATGGTGAGGCTGGTGAATAGTGTCTAATGGTGAGGTTCATCAATAGTGTCTAATAATGAGGTTCATGAACAGTGTCTAATGGTGAGGTTCATAAATAGTATCTAAAGGTGAGGTTCATGAACATTGTCTAATAGTGAGTTTCATGAACAGTGTCTAACGGTGAGGTTCATGAATAGTATCTAATTGTGAGGTTTATGTATAATGTTTTTCCTTTGCCAAATTTTGAGTTCGTGAATAGTGTTTCCATCTTCCTATAGTTTCACCCCCTTAGCGTTTTTCTTTGAAGTAAAATTCATTTAAAGCCTCATTTTAAGGACTCTTAAGGCCTATTCAAAGGCTATAAACCCAATATTAATTATTCCTATGGATCAGGATGTTTTTTACTTGGTCAAACTACGTGGTTTAATGCGATCCTCTTTTAATAGGAAATTAAGCGTATCTTAAATCGTCGCTCCGTTAAATATTCTAAAGGGATGGGATATCTTCCTCCATAATTCTGTCTCCATGTTCTCAGGCGAGAGATGATCAAACATCCCATTCCTTCTCATAAGAGTTTCACAATCAAACTTTCCTCCCGGGATTGGTTCTGCTCTGATTTGATGCAAACGAGCTATATCGGTCAATCTTTGATATAAGGTATGTTTTATAGTTGTTCTTTTGGGGTTCTTATTCTCCTATTTCTCCTTTCCATTATTATATCATGTAATCTCCATTCTTCTAATGGCGTTTTCTTGGATTTTGGTTGGTGTGGTAAAACCATGGAATCCTCAGGTGGATATAGTTGTCGCGTGAGGAGGATCGTGATTTGTGGTTTGGATAAAGAATATTAATAACTGTTTGAGGTAGGAGATTCATTGCTTATATTTTATTTTATGTGAAATTGTATTGTTATGATGTTTAATCCCACTGGATGACAATGGAATTGACATAATAAATATTTTAACCTAATAAATAAATTGATATCAATTGTATGTTATTGCATCTTATTTTTCTAGATAGTGTGATATCAATTATTGCTTCGTATATTTGTTCATTCCTGATAGAAATTAGTAAATAATGTAAACCTAAATTAATTGATAATTGTTTTTCCAAAGAAAAAGAGGCGTGTAAATGAATCTGGTTCTTCTTTTTGTAATTTTTATGTCACTCAAAATGGTGCAGTAAGCATGTTAAATTTATTTTTTATAGCTTACTATTTATGTTTACCGAATGTAAAACCTACGTATAATAAATTGGTTAATTCAAAATGAATTATTTGTTTGATAATTCCTTGAAGGGCTCTGATTTTCCCTCTTGTTTCTAAAAGGGCCAAGAGCCCAATTTTTAAAATGTTTTTTTCCTGCTACTTGTGTTGTGATGTGATCCTGGATGTGTGTTGTCATATGTGGGGGCATAGAGACCTTTTGTTGTGGCAGCAGATGACGCCTAGAGTGGTGAGATGCATCTATTTATGCTTGTGGGTGTCGGGGAGGACACTAGGGACGATGAAATGGGATGGATGTTATTGATGTATGCTTACTGATTCTTATTGGTTTATTACCTACTTTACTCTTCCACACTGCTAAAGGTAGCTGGTCTTGCTTACACTTCTTCCAAAAGAGGCGAAGAGGCGCAGGGTATGCCACGTGATTTCTGTATCTAGATTCATAAGTAAGGATGGTTCTACGCTATTTATATAGGCGTTGAAGACTCGATTGGTAGTATATCTACTCACCATGTTGAGCCCCCATGTGTTTAGTTCAATATAATGTTTTTGTTGAATGAATGGAAATGTGGGAAAGTAATTCTATAATGAATAATTGAATAAATGGGGTTAACCCATGGGGTTGGAGTTTGCTGGAACATAATGATGAGGTTGTAATTTTAAAGGGACAGTTGACTTTGGGTGTGATGCAAATGAAATTTAATGTGGAAGTGTTCGTGGTTAATTAGTTTTTAAAGAATTAATTAACGTAAAGTGAAACTGGTAAAAAGGGAATGAAATAATGTATTAAAGATCTTTAAATGGTTGTGTGCTTATAAGATATCTTGTCCTAGATGTGGCAGCCCTGAGTCTGAGATATGTTAGCTCAATTTGAGTCTAATACAAGGTTATGCCCATATTTTGGTTGTGAGATATAGTATATTCTGTACTTTTTGTGTTTCTATATGCTACTCCACCCTGTCAGTAGGAGAAACTGACACTCCGGGGATTCTGAGCTCTGGGGGGGCGGGCAGTTTTTTCCCCAACATTCTGGTGGGAGGATGAATGGCTGAATACCCCCCTTCCCCTGCACTATTCTCTTTGTAGACACTTGTGCTAGTAGGAACAGTGGTTAGTTTTCCCCTTATATGTTTATAGAGGGCTGTAATGGCATGTGGTTATTCACACACATATATTCTGGATATAGTATCCCATGGACTATTATAGGTGTAACGTGTATAGGTTGTGATGTCTTGAGGATCCTTACTCTGTGTATGTCCTAAAATTGCTATAGGTATAATACAAGAGGTATGATAGAAGTTATGCTAGCTGTGTTGGCTCCCGGAAACTACCTGGTTACTTTTGGTTGTGAGGATGGTGTGGTACTTCTCCCAGGTGTTTGTGGGAAAGCCTTTGTTGTGCACAAGTTGTGATTCCTCTGATAAGTTTGACCACGAAGGATCAGGCATTCATATGGACTGATCATTGTCAGGAAGATTTTGAGTTTCTAAAGGATAAGTTAGTAAGTGCTCCAGTTCTTCATCTTCCAGCTGAAGGAGTTCAGTTTGATGTTTTCTACGATGCTTCCCATCTGGGGTTTGGTTGTGTTCTGATTCAGCCGAGATCAATTATTTCTTGTGGGTCTCGGCATTTGTGTCCTCGTGAACATAACTATGCCACGCACTATCTTGAGTTTTCATCCGTGGTGTTTTCCCTGAAGTTGTGGAGATATTACCTCATTGGCGAGAACATATTGATTTTCACCAATCAAAATATTCTGAGGTATGTTTTCCCCCATCTTGACTTAAACTTAAAACAACGTCAGTGGATAGAGTTCTTACCGGAATACGATTTTGAAATATCGTATACACCTAGAAAGTGGAATGTTATAGATGATGCACTAGGTTGAAAGTCACGTAGAATGTTGTGCGTGAATCTGGTGATTCTTGGAGAGTAATGGAAGAAATTTCATCATTACATCTTGATATGGGGGAAGTTGAGGGAAGAAGTTGTCTTTTTCAGATGGTGGTACAGTTATCCCTAGTGCAGAGGTTGGAAGAGTCCCAGTTGGGAGATCTAGAGGTGGAGGTCTGGAGAGACCGAGTTGTTTGTGGCGAGGCCCATGATGGTTGGTCAGAGGATGAACAATACCTAGTGTTGTATCAAAGAAGTCTATTTGTTAAATAACAATGCATGAGATGGTTCTAAAAGAGTTTCGTAGTTCACCTTTAGGGGTGCATCCTGGCATGAAAAAAATGTACCGTGCCTTGAGGAGCTAGTTTTGGGGGCCTACGTTGAAACGTGTGGTTGCGGAGTTTGTCTGTCGATGTTTGATCTGCTAGAAGGTGAAGGTCAAACACCATGTTCCTGGTGGTCTTCTCTAGCCATTATATATTCATTAGTTGAAGTGGGAAGACATCTCAATGGACTTTTTTACTGGTTTACCTCGAGATCCAGGAGGACATGATGTTATATGGGTGGTAGTGGGTCGTTTAACAAAATCATCCGACATTATAGAAATCAAGGCATTGAGCTCAGTGGATGTTTTGTCCAAGTAGTATCTAGAGGAGGTGGTGAGACGTAGTAGAGTCCCAAGGAAGATCATTTCTGATCGAGATCTTCATTTTACCTTCAGGGTGTGGAGAGGTCTCCAACATCCTTTTGGTTCTCAACTATTCCTTAGCCCTGCTTTTCATCCTAAAATGAACGATTAGATAGAGTGAACCATTCAGACTCTTGAAGACATGTTATTCTGTTGTGTTCTTGATTTTGTAGGTTAATGGATGAGTCACTTACCCTTGGTGGAGTTCACTTACAATAATAGTTTTGACACAACCATCGATATGGCACCGTTTGAAGCCTTTTATAGCTGGTCGTGTCGTTCTCCATTTTTCTGGACTGGGGTTTGAGAGTCCTTAAATATCGGACCATAATTAGTGCAGAATAAAATTGAGATGCTTTGGGTGATTCTTGAGAGGTTGAAGATAGCGAAATATCATCATAAATCATATGTTGATCAAATAAGGATACCCTTAGAGTTTAATGTTGGGGATCATGTGCATCTGAAGGTGACTCCCCATCATGGGAAGAAAAGGTTTGGTGGTGGGAGTAATCTTTCTCCCCAATATTTTGGGCCTTTTGAGGTGTTAGCTCATGTTGGAGTTGCGGTATATCGAGTATCACTTCCCCCATAGATGAGTCGAATAGAAGATGCTTTCAATATATCACAGCTTCGTCATTATCTTCATGATGACTCTCACATCATCGATTGGGGAGAAATCGATGTTGATGATGATGAAACCTTTCAAGAGTGACCTGTGGAGATCTAACATCATAAGGATAAGGTGTTGTTCAGGTGTTCTATTACCTTGGTTTATGACATTTGGAAACATGGTGGCATAAAGGAGAGTACCTGGGAGTGTGAGTCCTAGATATGTACTCAGTACACAGAGTGGTTTGATGTTTAACACTTTTCATGTAAATATGTCCCTTTTATGGTTAGACCTTTCATGTTTTTATTATGAATACCTTTTGTTGATTTTGTAGATTTCTCTCTTTCAAGAGGCATCTGGATGGGTGGTTGTTCGGACCCCTTTCTTTTTCATTAGTTGGATTTTGAATTCCTGATGATGAGACTGTTTTGAGAGGTATCTGATGTAATTTCATGGACCTCTCTGGTCCATTCCTTTGTGAAAATTTGGTGTTTGAGGTATTCCTGTAGGTCAATGTGACTTATCCCCAACACTTTGACAAAATTTCTTTCTTTTTGTGAATAGTGCATTAGTAACCTGCTATGAACTGTGCCAATGGTGAGGTCTAACGGTAAACACTCATTCCATTTCAAAATTTTGAGTTCTGTGAATAGTTCCATCGGTGAATAGTTTTATCAGTATCCTATAATGGTAACCTCTCTTTCCTTTTCCAAATTTCCAGATCTGTGAATAGTTCTATCGGTGAACAGTTCTATCGGTAACCTCTAATGTTAACCTCTCTTTCCTTTTCCAAATTTTCCAGTTCTGTGAATAGTTCTATCAGTGAACAGTTCTATAGGTAACCTCTAGTGGTAACCTCTCTTTCCTTTTCCAAATTTCTAGTTCTGTGAACAGTTCCATCGGTGAACAATTCTATCGATAACCTCTAACAGTAACCTCTGTTTCCTTTTCCAAATTTTGACTTCTGTGAATATTTCCATAGGTGAATAGTTCAATCGGTAACCTCTCTTTACTTTTCCAAATCTCCAATTCCATGAACAGTTCCATCAATGAACAGTGTCCAATGGGGAGGTTCAGGAATAGAGTCTAACGGTGAGCTTCTTGAACAGTGTCTAGTAGTGAAGTTCATGAAAAGTGTCTAATGGTGAGGTGCATGAACAGTGTCTAACAGTGAGCTTCATGAACGGTGTCTAACAGTGAGGTTCAAGAATAGAGTCAAAGGTGAGGATCATGAACAGTGTCTAATGGTGAGGTTCATGAATAGTGCCTAATGGTGAGGTTCATGAATAGTGTCTAACGGTGAGCTTCATGAACATTCTATAATGGTGAGGTTTGTAAATAGTGTCTAATAGTGTGGTTCATGAACAGTGTCTAATGGTGAGGTTCATGAATAGTGTCTAACGGTGAGGTTCATGAATAGTGTTTTTCATTTTCCAAATTTTGGGTTTGTGAATAGTGCTTCGAGCTTCCTATAGTTTGGCCCCACTTAGCATTTTCCTTTGACATAAAATGCTTTTATAGCCTCATTTTAAGGACTCTTAAGGCCGATTCAAAGGCCATAAATCCTATATTAATTATTCCTATGGCTTGGGATGTTTTTACTTGTTCAAACCGCATAGTTTAATGCGATAATATTTTAATGGGAAATTAAGCGTATCTTAAACCGTTGCTCCGTTAAATCTTCTCAAGGGATAGGATATCTCCCACCCTAATTATTTCTCCTTGCTCTAGGGTGAGAGACGCTCGAACATCCCATTCCTTCTTATAGGAGTTTTACAATAAAACATTCCTCCTAGGATTTTTCCCACTCTGTTTTGATGCAATGAAGCTGTATCAGTCAATCTTTGATATAAGGTATGTTTTATCATCATTCTTTTGGGGTTCATCATCTCCTGTTTCTCCTTTACATTATTATAGCATGTAATCTCCATGCTTATAATGGGGTTTTCATGGGTTTAGGTTGGTGTGGTCATACCATTTCATCCTCAGGTGGATGCAGTTGTCGTGAGAGGAGGATCATGACCCATTATGTGGATAAAGAACGTCAAGAACTATTTGAAGTAGGGGATTCGTTGCTTCTCTTTTATTTTACATGCAACTATATTGTTATCATTTTTAATCCAACTAGATGATAATATAATAGACATAATAAATATTTTAAACAGATAAATAAATTGATATCGATCGTATGTTATTGCCTCTTGTTTTAAAAGATAGTATGAAATCTATGCGTGCTTTGTATAACTATTTGTTCTTGATAGAAATTAGTAAATAACGTAAACCTAAATTAATTGAAAATTATTTGGCTAAAGATAAAGAGGCATTTAAATGAATCTAGTTCTTCTTGTTGTAATTTTTATGTTAATCAAAATGGTGCAGTAAGCATGTTTAATTTATTTGTGATAGCTTAATGTTTAGGTTTCCCAAATGTGGAACCTATGTATACTAAATTGGTTTATTCAAAATGGATTATTTGTTTGACAATTACTTGAAGGGTTCTGACATACCCTCTTATTTATAAAAGGGCCAAGAGCCCAATTGTTAAAATGTTTTATTTTCCAACTTCTTGTGTTGTGATGTGATCCTGGATGGGTGTTGTGATATGTGGCGGCATGGAGACCATTGGTTGTGGCAGCAGAAGACACCTAGAGTGGCGACATGCATCATTTTATGCATGTGGGTGTCAGGGAGTAAACCAAGGATGATGGAATGGGATAAATGTGATTGTTGTATTCTTACTGATTCTTATTGGTTGATTATCTAATTTAATTATCCCAACTTCTCAAGGCAGCTATTTTTTATTACCCTCCTTCCAAAAGATGCGAAGAAACATAGGGTATGCCACAGGATTTCCGTGTTTAGATTCTCAAGGAAGGATGGGTCTATGCTCTTTCTATAGGCGGCGAAGACTCGACAGGTAGTAAATCTACTCATCGTGTTGAGCCCCCTTGTGTTTAGTAGAATATAATGTTTTTTCTAGAATGAATGGGAATGTGGGAAAGTTATTCTATAATGAATAATTGAATAAATGGGGTTAACCCATGTGGTTGCATTTTTCTAGAACATAATGATGAGGTTGTAATTTTAAGGGGACATAGGACTTTGGGTGTGATGCTAATGAAATATAATGTGGAAGTGTTCATGGTTAATTAGTGTTTAAAGAATTATGTAATGTAAAGTGAAAATAGTAAAAAGGGATTGAAATAATGTATTAAAGCTATTTAAATGGTTGTCTGCTTATAGGATATCTAGTCTTACATGTGGCATCCTGGAGTCCGAGAGACGTTTGCTATAGTTGAGTCTAAGACTAGGTTATTCCCATAGTGTGGTTGTGAGATATGGTATGTTCTATACTTTTTGTGTTTTTAAACGCTAATTTACCATGTCAGTAAGGGAAACTAACACCCTAGGGATTCTAAGCCCTGGGGGGCTGTTTTTTCCCTAACATTCCGGTGGGAGGATCAATGGATGACTACCCCCCTTTGGCCCTACTCTCTTCTCTTTGGAGAAACATCTGCTGGTAGGCACAGTGGTTAGTTTTCCCCATATATGTGTATAAAGGGCTGTAATGGCTTTTGGTTATTCACACACATATATTCGGTATATAGTATCCTATGGACTATTATAAGTGTAACGTGTATAGGCTGTGATGGTCTGAGGATCCTTACTCACTGTATGGGCTGTAATGGCTTTAGGTATAATACTCGATATATGATACATGTTATGAGGGCTGTGGTGGCTCCTAGAAACTACTTGGTTACTTTTTTTACGTGGACATGGTGGTTTTTTTCATGAGTACATGATGTGGTGGTTCAGCCAAGTGTCTGCAGGGAATCCTTTTTAGAGAGAGTGCGTTACATGGTGAGAGTAGCCATGGAGAGGATAATAACATAGTATAGCTGTTTAGGTTATGAGTAAGTTTCACTTGTTGTTCACTGTGCTTTAGCATGTTTTCTTTACTTATGCATGAGAGGCTTCGGGGCGGATCCAACTGAGTATACTATTATACTCACCCTATGTATATATAAACTGTTTTTAAGGTCACTTAGAGGAGTTTAGAGATCAGGCTGGTGTTTATAAGCCTGGGGTTGCAGGAGCTGTTCGGGCTTGTGGTTGCTGTTGTTTTACTTTCTTTTGGGTACATCAAATTTTCCACATCCAGTTGTAGTACTTTTCCATGACATTACATATGTACACTTGGGTTTTCATTTATATTTCAGTTATGAGTTAGAGTTAGTTGGTGTCTATCTTATCTCTATATTCCTCATGTGTTCTATTTGAGAATAATTCCTCCCATTTGTTTTTTTACTATACCCTCGGGGCTAGTCACCAACCCGAGGCCTACTGGAGGTGGGACTTGGGGGGGTCATTATCTCCCTTCACACATTGCCGGCCAATGAGGGGTACACTTTATGGGGAGGGTGTCATGACACAACACATCTAATTATGAATAATATTATGGTTCTCTATTCAACCTCCCAGTTCATTTTCTTTCTCATGAGGACAATAATTTTATCATCCATCACGTTCTAAATTATCTCTATTCAGACAGGTTCAAACAATTGACTAAAACCAATAATCATTACTTGAGAAACATAAATAATTGGGTGACAGCACATAACTGTTAATAATAATTAATTGAATTTTTTATACTAGAAACCTTTTTTTCAATCTATAAAACCATAGTATTAACCCTATCTATCATTTTTTATCATCTATTAATGTCGATCATAGTGCTTCATAAGTAAAATGTGATTTAACCAAAGTATTTTCATCATTGGTGTCTATTTAGGTGTGATGTCCTTGGCCCACTCACTATAAACTTGTGAAATTCATTTTAATACCCAATCCACCCCATTTAGAGTTATTACACCAAGGATCATCTTTGAGAGAGCTGCATCAACATTATATTATCTTGATAATGATGAATTTTTTAAAAATACATACATCTTTCATTATAATAACATATGATGTTACATTATATAAATAATTATCCTTTAGTTTCGATATTTTTTTCATCCTATTTTTTAAAAATAACCAAAACTTTTTATAATACTAAAAATAGAAAACCATAAATTTTGTATCAACATATTTTATCTTTTTAAATAAATATTTCATACATGACATCATAGCCCTCACAATAATTTTAAATGATTATATATTTCAAAAATACTGATAAAAAAAGTTGTTACAAAAATATTCATATTATCTATGACAATTTTCTTTACAACTCTAATATTTCTTAACCACTTCATGCTTAAAACCATTCATCATATCCAAAATAAAAAAATAAAATTAATAGTAATCTATAATTCTAAATATGGTTAAACCCAAAAGATATCAATCAATGATTATATTACAGTATAAGATAAGCATATGAGCATGATAACATGATCATAATTAATGTAATCATACCTAAAATGAAACATTATTTTTATTATAAAATGAGGGTGATCAAACTACCACCCCTAGAAATATACTCAAGGAGGATAGAAGTGGCTAAAACTTATAGCATTCCCTTGAACAAAGGAGTTACACCCCAGAGGAAGAGAACCAATACTAGAGTAAACAATAAGCTCCTCCTCTAAGTGCCCCCTTCGGGACAATGCATCTGCCACAAAATTGTCCTCCCTTAAACAATGTTGAACGTCCCTCCCAAGCCCCATTGAAATCTCACAATTACGAAGTACATATGCCAGTTCCCATGGCAGATCATAAATTCATCGCACCGCAGGAACCAAAACTTCAGAATCAGTTTCAACTTCAGCCACCAGAAAGCCAGCCCTCCGACACACTTGAATTCCTTCCAGAAAATCCTTAGCCTCAGCACCCAAAGATCTTCCTCGTCCAAAATATGCACTAAAGGCAATCAGAATCTATCCTCTTGAATCTCGCATCAACCCTCCACCTATCATTATCCAATCAATCAGTGATCCATCAATATTTAGCTTTAAAACATGACAGGGAGACCACCATCTGATTCACTGACCTTCCAGCTGGTCGCACATGGGAGTATCATTCGGACTGAAGGATCCAAGAAGGTGAGTGGTCCCTCTCAATAGAGAACTCATCTTGACCAGGAGTGACTTTAGCTGGACCCATAGATACCTACTAGAACATCAGTCACCCATCCGAGACCAATTCCTAGCCTCCTAGATAATCCAGAAAATGGAAGAAAGGATAATGCACCTCTCCTTTCATGCCATAAAATTTGATCCAATGAACCAAGAATTCAAAAAATCGTGAAGAGTGGTGAAACCAGTAGACGGATTCGAGAGGGGAAGGAAGTTAGACCAATGAAACCTGGACCATTCAAAATAAATCATGGAATTAGGTTTTTCCATAAAAAATGTAGAAGTTATATTTGTTCGAAATCATTAATAATCTATAAAATTTTATGGGAACACATCCTTAAAATATGGACGAAATTTTTTACATACATACATATATATATATACATTTTATTATTCAAGGATAACATCCTATAATTTCATTGTGTATTTGTTTCACTCCAAATTTTATAATATCCATTGTAAATATTCACTCCCAATACTATCATATTATACATAATCCCTTATTTAACTTGGTTCACCTTCCATTTTAGTTATTTTTATGTCATGTTATATACATCCTTACCCAATGAATTTGAGTTCAATATAATTTTTTAATTTCCCATTTCATAATGATCCATATATATGGGTCATCCATAGGATCATAAAACATACATTATATCAACATATCATGGACCATGGAAAGAAAATAAGATTCATAAAAATTTCACTAATTAATCATAACATGACCCATATAAAATATATGGGTGTCATAAAAATAACATCATCATAATCATAAATCATACCATGAATGAATATGGATTGTATCGTTGTATCATATCCCCAGTAAACCATATTTAATATCAATGGATATTATCATAGATTAAAAATGTCATTAAACATTCATTGGAAATTTTCATGAAGAAAAGGAACATAACATTTTAAAATCACTTATTGAAAATACAAAAATTTAAAAAATAATAAGGAAATAATATTCATTGAAATGAATAATGGAATCATATAAATAATCTTCTAAGCATTAATTGGATACTCTATATAAAAATTTTGTTGACGTCAGGATCATTAAAATAAATATTCTATTCAGACCTCTAGTAAAAAAACATTTTTTCCACACAAAAAGAAGATTATTTTTTAATCTTATATTTAGAATGTAAAATATCATTATAATTTATTTTAAAAAATAATTTAAAATAAAAAATATATTCTTGATAATAATTTTCAAAAAGTGGATATGGAAGAAAATATTTTTCCAACCAAAAAAAGAGAAATAAGGTCATGTTTTCATTAAAAAATTATTTAAATGTGTTTTGATTACCAATGTCATAGATATTTTTCTAAAATCATAAAAACACAATACCTATTATATATTAGTGAATAATAATGGGTTTCATCAAATATGTATAACATACTTTCCTTAATGTAAATTTGATCATAAAAATCCTAGATAAAAAGGTATTGAGAATCCTAACCCTTTCCAGAATTATCATATTACATTATTTGTATTGAATATAAAAAATTATAGTTTCATAATCACCATAATATTAGTCGTTAAATAATTTTTATACTTATTCATCATATATATATATGTATAGTTTTTCATATAATTAAATTTTGAAAATGAATTATATCACTTTTAGGAGATATCAGTCCATATATATGTAGGTGTGATGATTCCACCAGTTGATAGTAGGAAGTAAGAAAGTGTAAAAATGATTCACATTAAAAAAGTAATTATTAAATAATATATTTTTGCGATACTAATGTTTCTATTTTCTTATAAATACTGGGTATTTACAAGAAGTTGAACCTGAAATAAATTTTCTGAGGTCAGGTAGGATGCATACTTATTCTTCAGTAAACCTCATTTAGTTCCCCTCTTAGGGACCCTTTGTGTGGAATTATTTGATAAATAGAACCACTATGTAGTGGGCATCCAATTTTAGAATAAAATATATTAGGTTTTGGGGGATCTAGGAAGCCAAATTTTACAAAATTTATAGATTGAAGGAGTTCCTTTTTATAAGGGTGGGAAGTAGACTCTTATAGTTTTTAAATCATTAAAAAATTATAATGTCACATTCTTGGAAATTTGGTTCAAAATTAGCTTAATATATAATTAATGATATATTTATATATATATTATATCATCTAAAATTCTATAAATGGTTTCTAGGTCACATTAACCCTTATCATCTTAGTTTAAACCCATGTTACCACTATTTATTCATAACTGTGATATAAAATTTTTCATTAATTTAGTGTTATTAGTTTACTTATATGGAATCAATTTTCTTTAAAATGGTCACTGGATGAATTTATACACTATTTACCATTTCAATTTCCCTATATTAGGATTTTTATGTTTTTTAATCATTTAATATAATATTATATAACATAAATTATCATTAATTTTGTTTTTTGAGTTGTTAATTCAATTTTATATAAAATTTAAGAAGAAGAAAATATATTTATAATAAATAACCTTTAACCATAATATCTAAATTATAATTAACCTAATAATTCTTGGTATATAATAATTCACCCAATAAATCATATAATGGTTTTTGAAATTATTTAGTAAATCATTCTACTACTTGCACAAGAATGATGTCAGTGTTATATAAGAATTTAGGGTAATTTTAACATTAGTGAAAATTTAAAATAATTAATATTAAATAAAAAATATTAATATTAAATATAATCATTTACAATATAAGAAAACATCTTATTATCCCAATGATAAATATTATACTTTTTAAAAGAAAATATAAGACCATTTTGTATTTTTATTTACATAAAATAATATAAAAGTCATTATAAAAAATTTCCATAATTTATAATTTTGGTTTATTATAGTCAAACCACAAACATACAATAGATTAAACGAAACTTTTAGGGTTATTTTAAAGTATGATCCCAAAGTTTTAACAATATTTTACCCATTTTCCCTTAACAAGGTGACAATGTATATCCTGGTTACTGCTCATAAAGATAAAATAAATTGGGGATATTTACCAAATTTTGATCTCAATATTAAAAATATTGTGTGCATTTATCATGATATAATTTCTATAAGAGAATAATTAATTTTAACATAAATTCACAAAATGAAAGAAGAAAACATTTTAGAGAAAAAAGAGTTTTTAAGTATAAAAATATATATAGATGAAAATCATGAATATATAAGATAAAAATATAATTAATTATATTATTATGATTAAAATAGATCATAGGTCACTTTAATTATAATAACTATATATGTTGGGTCTTTCAAATGAATGGATTTAACAAAAATGATAGTATTTGAAATTTCATTTTCCACTATTTTTTGAAAAATTGATATTTTAAGAAGAATAAAAAAATTAAACAATTTAATTTTAATTTATTTATTTCAAAAAAATAATTTCATAAAATAAATATTTTATAAATTTATGTTAATATTTACTCAAAAAAATAAATAAAAACAACATTCTGATGAGAAATGTTTTTGGATTAGAAAAAAGACAATCCAAAAAATTGAGTGCTTATAACCTAAATAACCATCAATAAATTTGCATTATATGGGTATATTATTCCTATATTTCATATTTTAGTTACTCAAAAACACACCAATTAAATATATTATTAGGTTATAATGATCATTCCCATCCCAAAGGGTACTATCACAATGAGAAAAACATTTAGAGGGCCTTCATTGGTGTGTGTCCTCAAAGCCATGTATTCGTCTCAAAGGGTCATATCCCTTATGAGAAAAACATCTAGAGGGACTCCATTGGTGTGGTCCCTTAAATCCATGAATCTATCTAAAAGGGAAATATCTTTGGGGGAAAGACCTTTGGATGGACTCTATAGCTTTGGGTCCTCAAAACTCTGTATCCTACTCAAAGGGATACATCTCCAACTAGTTAAACATTTAAACTACATGGTATTTTATTCTATAACAAATAGAATAGTTTGAAATCCTCTTGTACTTCCAAAACCAACAACCCAATCAAACCTATTGTTCTTTCGGCCACAATCCTATTAGGTTCATATCCATCTTGGGAGGTCATATCCCTTCCAGGTCCTCTAGGATAATTTATCATAATTCCCACACCATCTCTTTAATAGAAACCATTCCCCAATATTACCTTTCCTCAAGTCATTAAACTGCATTTTTTGGTCCATGTCACATGACATTAAAAGGTATTATGTGTCTCTCTATGTGGCAAATGACTATTTGGGTTCTAATTCCCCTAAATATGAAAAATAAGATGCTCATATTATGAGACTAATCAAGACATTAAACCACATCATGTCTACCTGGATGATGAGAAATGACATAGTTCTCCACTACACGTATTAAAATTAAAACTGTGATAATAATTGAAATAAGTATATCTAATCATTATTCAAAAAAGGGTCATCATTGATGAAGAACCTTGGATAAATAATGATGATTCTAAAGTCTATACTTGATAATAATTGATAATTAAGATAACAGTGACACATTTTACATTTTGGATTTAATAAAGGATTCACAAAAAGGTCTTAATTCTATAGTAGAGTCCCATAGTAGGAAATTGTTCCCTTAAAAAGGGAGTTATGATCCCAACATCCAATCCTCTTGAGAAATGATATTCTCTAAGCATCAATGGATCCATTTCCCAATGACCACCTATCTTTAGAATGTATGTTCACGAATCATCTTGAATAAGTGAAACATTAGGAGTTTCTAATTCCACAAAAACCCTATTGGAAACATCTAAAAATAGTGAACCTCACATGACTTATTTTGTAACAAAAATAACCCTCAAAAAAATCAACTGTTAGAACAGACAATGATGATTTTTTGAAACAAAAATGGTGTACCCAATATTGATCCTTACCAATGATAATTATGTCACCCACGCGACCGACCCCTTATTCACACAAAATAAATGATCTCCAAACCTGGATCCAAGAAAATTAATTATTCATGATTTCATTTATTGATATTATTATTTTATGGGTTAGATTATTTGGGTATAAAATATTTATTAATTATCTTATGAAAATAACTCCCTTTAATCCAATTATGTCCTTCAAAATATGCCAATATTATGAATCTAGTATCACAGAACCAGGGTCCTTATTAATTTAGAGGAATCTATCACTTACCAAGAACCATTGTATTCAGTTCTCAAATTTTCTCATTTGGGAGTACAACCACAATGGTACTCAACAAACCATGGATTATATAAGACAATATCACCATCTAGTAGATCCCTACTAGATTTTCACTCCGTGACGGCTGGGGGCCTTGAATAAAAATTCACGAATCAGAATTTGAAATCACATTGGGAGTATATTCCGGGATCACAACAAAATGTTCATCCATTATCTTCTGGAGGTGGATCATTGGGTCACAAATGGACACATCTAGATGTCATAGGGTCCTCAACAATGGATTCCTTCCAATAGTCATCACCGCCAACATCTCATTGTATTAATCATTCCATATGAAGAGTTTTCCACCTAATGGAGTCCATCTCAGGTCACATAAACCCATGAACTATGTATAGGCCACCCAGAGAAGTGTAAAGTAAATCTGGGATTGGACACAACCTTAGTTCCCTCCAAATAAGTCCTCCGAACAAATACAATGGAAAACTATGAGTGGTTTTTCAAACTTTCTTACACCGGCCAACCCTACTCATATAGTATTGTATAATTTTGATAAGCCTGATAACCAAATATGGAAATAGACTGTGATAGGGTGCACCCAACTTCCTGCATCAATAAAGCCTTCCAGCATATTATAGAACAATTTGGACAAATTAGTTGGCATATCCATGAAATAATTTTGGGTTAAAGTCATATATCTTCCCTTGTAACAGATTATTTTTAGTATATACCGACTGGAAATGGAGGACCTATGCATGACCATACCCCAACTGCAACCACAAAATGGGAATATATCCATGTTATAGCTGATGAAGTCACCTTGAAAATCCTAACAATCTCAAAAAGGATTACACAAATTTCTTCCTCATCCTATATACATTTCATGTTATAATAAAGGTATTTTAAATGGTCGAGGTGTGGAAACCCAAATCCTTCCCCACAATTATAGTCACTCATAAACAAAACATGATGGTCACTTTAGAGAAGAAACATAACTCTACACCTATCTAAGATGTTCATGGGCCAAAACCATGTTATATAGACAAATATATTGGGACTATTTCCCCTTTATAATGGATTTCATCAGTCTATCCTAGTTGCCACCCTATGGCATGCACAAATTCCTTCCAAAATTTCAGATACACATTAGAACATTCCAACAGTTATAAGATAGCTAATCAAACAGGATCTCATACAATTAATTTGATATCCACAAAAAGCATCCCTAGTAGCCTGTAATATAGCATCCAAATAGAATCACCTCCAAAAGAAATATGAAAATGAAGAGCTATTATATGACTTTTATCTTATTAGTAGTGGTGTTATTGAAGACCTCAAACATTTATCTATGGTGGTTCAGGATCCTACCCCTTTATTACCAAATTATGTAAACATAAGTAGTAATTGCAAAGTTCTTTCCTATGACCATGCTGCTAGTAATTCTATATGTCCTTTCCATACATCATTCCATGAAGGATCACTTTATATCTAAAATTTAATAAATCAGGAGAGACAATCACATGATTTTATCCATATAAATCATCTGCATCATCAGAAGATAAAATATCAATGTGGTCCTGTAATTGTCATCATTCATCCTAAATGTCCTCGCAAGTGTACATGATTATAGAACACTCCTTTTATTCAAAAGTTAATATGTGGTTGTAGTTATCACCATGATATATATTTCTTCAACGGTACTCTCTGCAAGGATAATTCATTTCATTAAGAAATTCATCCCTTGGGAGAATCCATCATGAGAAATTCCTCCTACCATGAGGCACTTGGGAAAATGTGGCTAGTCATGTATGATGAATTTTCACTGAAAAGTGTCATATTTTCATGTCCAAAAGTTGTCTCAATGTAGTGGTAATTCCATAAACTGCCCTTGTATTTCCTACCCTACAATATAATATAATATATCCCATTCAATCGTATTGTTTACAATAAAGAATCATGGAAACATAAACATTGTCTGGACCAGGTTGGGGATCCCATTTTAAAAGATAAATAATAAATGTTGTTTATGAAGATACATTTGGCTAAATAAAATATACCATTAATGTCCTAGGATTTAACCACTAACCAATATAGTATACTAGAGATGTTTCTAGAAGACTGTGTTCATGAAATCTTCCTTAATATTTGGTGCACTATTACTCATATAAAAATGATGGTATTTTTTTCAAAGAATATACATGTCACATCAATTTAAAATAATGAATATGTAGTCCAATCCACTAATATTACGTCCAATATATATTACTTGAAATTGGAAATCTATTAAGGACCCCATCAACATGCATTTCCTATAGCATTAAAATAGTCATCTCTAGATCATCAATGCCCCATCTACTTTTTGTATCATATTTTTGGAAAACACGAGGAATTAACATTAACCTCACTACCCCATCATCAAATAATTCCAATAGTGAAATCATGTTGGTCATCGACTCAAGACTACTTCAAAAATGTACTCTATTCACAACAGATGGAATAGTAAAAAACAATCCATGAACGAAACTAATTGGAAACCATATATTTCCAATTTCCAATTTTCAATGGATTGGGAGACCCTAAGAAGTATTTTATGCATTCTATGCCCTATTTTGATCCCATGATGGGAACAACTACACAAAAAGAAGCAGCGAAACACAGATACATCGTGGAAAAACCATTTTGGATACCAGTTGTATAATACACCATTTTTCTGGGTCGATCAGTCATAGGATGATAATATCTTCATCAGTAGTTTCTATTGTAATTCAGATCAAATTTATATAATACAATAGTCTATGACCTATCAAACTATAAATAGTGTCAGAATGAGAGTATCTTGTATTTCATTTGTCTATTGAATGGGATTCCATACTCCCGAAACCTACAGCTTCCTCGAGAAGATTGTTTATCCATTTGAATAAAAAATCATCATGAAAAGTTGCGCACACCACTCATCCTTGTGAAATATATATATAGGTTTTAGGATCATTCTACAGTTTTCAAAATATTAAAATATTCTATTTTAAATAAAATGACCAAGTCCAGTGTAATTCCTTCTAATCAAGGGAAGATAAAAGTGAAAAAATTGGTTTCCTCTGTCAAGTTTAAGTTATCCCCTACAATAGCACCTTCTCTAAATCCTATGACCTATCCTGTGACAACCCCTCTTGATCATTATCAACAATTCCCACCTCATAAAGAAAATAAAACTAATTAGAGACAAATAAATTTTGATGAAATAAGGAATAAGTCTAATTTATTCTAAGATTAGGAATTCCCCATCTAAATTGTTGTTTCTTTAGAGAACAATATACACAAGTTTCCAAATCCCAAGAGGCCCAACATCATTATTCAAGAACATATACCAAAATATTTCCCCTTTCAATAAAAAATGTGGAAACCTTTTTTGGAATTATTTATTTTCAAGTACATCCTATAAAAAATGGTGTTCTATGGGAATATGAAATCAGTAAAGCTACCTGCATAGGTAGCATGTGTTTCTATCACAAATCTGGAGGAATATCGTGAAAGGTAGTAAGTTAAAAATAAGAACATTTACAAGATAAATGATTGTATGAAAATAGAAAAAAAAATCATCGTATCGTCCCGGCATTATTGAAAAAACCAACTATTCCCCTAGATTCTTTCACCACGGAAAATTCTACTCGGCCAGCATCACAGACCTCCAAAGGCTGGTCTTACGGAATATGACATGGCTAGTAGGCAGGAAACAAGAAAAAGGAGATGAATGTTTACCAAGGAAAAGGTCATATTTTACTCTCTCTATATTCATTACTCTAGTCATAAAAGACTAGGAAATATCCCCCAAAATGGTACCATGAGAGTTGACATGCCAGACAGAATCCTTATCAAATGATGAATTAATCTTCAGTTACATTAATGTCATTCACATAATGGATCTAATATCTGATGATGAATATGTACATTACATTGAGTTACCTATAACCAACTAGGTAATTTGGGGAAGAGGCCACTAAAGATGAGGATACATGGTAAGATGTGGTCGGGAAAGGAATAAATACTATAACAACATCTCTCTAAGACTATCTATGCAACCAAAACTCATGCGAGAGACAACTAATTGGACCATTATGAGAATTAAGGTTCCCACACATCTTAAAAGAATAACCATGGCCCAATAATATTAGAATATTTATCAAAGTGGGTTTATTTCTCATATCTATACCAATAGGTAAGATAACATTTTCAACCTAACCCATCAAGGACATGGGTGCCTTCAACTCCTCTTATAAGGGCCAATATACCCATGCCATTAGCTTAATTTCCTAAAGATATTGTAATAGAACATCCTTCAACTGGGAATTGTAAATATTTATCTTATATATATGACATTCTAAAGTAATTTCACCTATTACCATCGATGATGTTGATCTCAGATGCTCTATGTCTATAAGAAGACCTTCGTGAATCACTGATATAGTATTTACTGAGCCCTTAGAAATTAGAAGATATTTTTCTTCTGATAAAATTTATCAAGTAGATATTGATCCCATATAATTCCACATGACCATCTCTTTCATAGAGTTGGCCAATGATTCTATTATAAAAGGACACATCAGAACCTCATACATGTTTTGAAAGGTAAATGACATTAATATCAAACAATATTTAATTGATAATGGATCAAGAGTCAACATAATTTCAGTCCAAACATTGTCTTCTGGGTTATTGTGAGGCCCAATTATCCCCTTATACTATACCACTACAGGGTTACAAATAAAGATATAAAAAACCTCTTTATAGGATCAAGATCAAGCCTTAGTTTTGTGACCTCATATCTGACTCAGAATTTTTGGTCTCTCAATTAGAATCATCCTTCAATGTTATTCTTGGAAGGCATTGGTTGAATAAGCACGTTGTAGTTTCATTCCACCAATGCCAAAAAATTACATTAATGGTGAAATTGGTGTGATTGATGTTGATAAATTCACATTAAAATCCAATTAATCTCAACATATTGATATTATATTCTATCATAGGGAAGAAATTTATCACATCACCGACAATGTCACTAGTTTTCTAGCCTAAATGGTATGGAAATTACCATGGTTAATCACTTAGATCTTCTAAATGAAGAATATGTGCTACCCATTAATCATATACTTGGAATGATAATACATTTGATAGGTGATTTAACAAATTTCATAATATCTATCATGAATAAAAATCCCAATAACATTGAAAAGGTCATTGAATCTCTAGATAGAGGTAAATTATTCGATGAAAATCCCCTTATTCAATCTCAAGAGCTTAAACCGATCAATTCCCTATCAACTAAATCAGAAAATTATTCCCTATCACTTAGAGATAGTAAATTTTTTCAATCTATGTCTCTCACCTCCACTAAAAAACTTCAAGGAAACCCAACATCGTCATTCCTTACGGAGGAAGCTAATTCATCTTCAAGATGTCAAAATTATGACCCCTCTCTAAACTCTGGGAAGTTTACATCATCAACTACTTTCCCTAAGAGTAAGGGGTAAGTAGAAAAGGAAGAGGGTAAGGAAGAAGAAGAGTAGGACCTCATGGATTCTCCTATAACATTTGGGGAGGCTGTATATATCACCATTGACAATATCATAGAGATAAAATTACATTCACAAGAAATCCCCTAACTTACATTGATTAGTGATTACATCTATTTTCGATAACAAGAGGTATATACCTCCTTTATGAAAAATTATTGGGGTGTGTTTTCTATAAATTACATCAAAATTACAATACTCGATGTGGAGTTGGACACTCACTACATATGTTTAATATAACACCCATGGGGTTACATACATGTTTCTTGAAGGAAACACCCAACTCACACCCCTAAAATTTAGGATGATGATGACAATATTATTAAGGAAAATTTCATTCGAGAAGTACAATTTTAAATTAGCTAGCTAACATCAACCTGGTAAATAATAAGAATGGAAAAATAAGGATCTACAATGATTTCAAAGATATCAACTAGAATTTTATGAAATATGATTTCCCATATCCAATCATGAAGCTATTGATTAACACAACTACTAGATATCTATCCCTCTCCTTCATGGATGGGTATTTAGGGAATAATGAAATCTGAATTTAACCAAAATATTATAATACCACAACCTTAAACACCCCTATGGATTACCCTAATAATTTTTTTTTCTCTTCAGGTTGAATAACTCTAGTGATATATACCAATATATGGTTCATCACATCATCAATCCCTTTTTGGAAGGTTTTTCAAATTCTACATAATTGATATTGTGCTTACATATAAACTACATTCTAACCACCTAGTTGATATTGAGATCGTCCTTAATAAAATATGACAACATATCATGATGATTGTAACCTTTAAATTTTCTTTTAGATTTACCTCAGGAAATTGTGTCGACTTCATGGTATGAAATCATGGCATCAAAGTTATTCCTGAGAAGACAAATATTATCTTTAATCTTTCCCATTCCTAATAACTAAAAGATTTCATAGGAATACAAGGAACCATTCCTACCTTCTATGGTTTATAAAAACCTTGTAATTATGTGTTATCCCTTACCGAGGTTCAGGACAAAGGGTCCCCGTATCAGTGGAGTGGTGACTATCGAAAATCATTTGATGTTATCATTAAATAATATTTGAATCCATAATTGTTATTTCCACCTATTTAGGGGAAAGTAATCATTTAGTATGTGATATCCCTATAACTATCATCGGTTTCACTGATCGCACTAAATAATTATTAAATTATTGAAAAAATCATTTATTATCTCATTTGAACCATGTTATCTATCGACACTCATTATTTAGATATCAACAAGAGTTGTTTGGGTTTTTTATTCATGGTTCAGATGTTGAGGCACTACCTATAGAACCATGAGGTCTATTTTTTGTATCACAAAAACCAACACAATTACATACTCATAATTCCTATGTTGACTAAATTTTTTGGCATGTTCCTAAGTTATCTTATAGTGGTTTGACATTCAGTTTGGGCCTCAGAAGGTAGTAAAATGCCATGAATTAGGAGACTTCCTTTTAATAGATCCATCTACAAAATCAACATCAATGAATAAAAAATTTATTAATGAAGAAAGAATCTACAATAAATAAGTCCCCTAGATATGGGATATGTATTTTTTTGGTTCATCTGTAAACCCAAAAATAAAGATAATGGATGACCCCAATGTCAATATAGTCGGTTTGGGAGTAATTCTCATCTCCCTTGCAAAACATTTCTCTTCAGACTCCTTCTTAACATCAAAAGACAATAAACATGATTATTTAAAATATTAGTCCTTCATCATAGATCTAGATTAGAACGTCAAATTATAGTAGACCACTTGAAGGTAAAACATGATTCAAATATTGTAATCAAGAAAATCATTGGGGTTATGTTTTCATAAAACAGGAACTAAAATAAATTCATTACTATATCTAATGACTAATTGTATAATTTAACATGGATATAACATTTAATCACACCCATGGATATAGAATTCCAAAGTATATTCATTGGAAAATGGATCCATTATATTGGAGGATCCTGGGATGAAACAATCATTAGTATTGTGCATCTCTAAATATTGTTTCATTTTGATCATCTTTGTCTATAATAAGTCAATGATGTTGATTCCATCTCAGAACTATATGGTCGTATAATAGATTGGATGATAACAATTTTATAATATCTGTAAAATAAATTTATATCATCATAAAAATCTATAAATAGACAATTTGATAATGAGAGACAAACTTTAACCTTTATGATTTGCAAAGTCACCAGGATGTACAATATAAATGAGGCGTTGAAGGAGTTTATTTCTAGTGATTTTATGTAAAAGAGAATGTCGTTATCATGATGTAAGTACATACGAGATTTTATAGTTTCCATCAGTCAAGGTTTATGAATTGAAATCAGATCTAAATGCTAGAATATTTCTAGCCTTCATTGGAATATGACTATACAAAATTGAATAAGAAGTGTCATTAATACTATGTTCACACCAACATTATCCATCATCCATTATAGTTTCAACTCATTTTCAAATACTTCCCTACATTTTATGTATGGGGAATTGATGTTTCATTGCTATATGCTCTATCTAAGATCAATTAATTCTAATACAACCTGACTACTACCGACTTCTTCCCTAAATGGAATAAATCCATACCCATTATAGTTCCCAATATCAAATGAATTTTCCATCCATGTGAAATACAACATCATTCACAGACATGGTTTCCACATATAATAATGACGTAAAATGTAACCAAATTCACTTCTGTTAAGTTGGAGAATTTATATCAGGAGTACAATATCAATTCTAACCATTCACCATTCTATAATAAAGTGGTTATTGAAAAACTATATGCCCTTAATATGACCATATAAAACATACTCCTAATGATGGTTTATATTGATAATAGGCCATGTCATAAAAATATTTTAGATTCACTATGGTCATACTAGGCCACAATCTGCACAACCACATAGGTGAACACATATTCACTTCTATATAGGGTAGAAACATGTTTTTTTATTGAGGTACAACCTCCCAAACTTTGTGTATCCATATGTGATCAACAATAAAGAAATGTGAAATCCCTAAAATAGTTGGATGAATTGAAGAAACTCAATGACAAAATATTATGTACTTTGCTTCACATCGAGGTTCATCAAAATATATAGCATGGGAATTTAATAACAAATAATACCTCCACTCATTCTGCTTAGGAGAGATGGTACTAATCAATAGGACATTGATGATTCATGTCAATAAACCTATGATTATTTAACCAAAGTGAGAGGAACCATATTCTATACACAATTTCCAATCTAATAGATTATATTCTTTTATCTGAATGGATGTAGATATTTTTATGTACCTTACCAGCACAATATTTCTCAAAAATAGTTTCTGTTATAAAGACATAATGTATTTTAATTCTCTTCATGATGTTAAAATAGGTAGCCACATTGGTCCTATATGAAAGACATTAAAAGAAACATATATCAACCTTGTCACATGAAGATAAACTGTATGGAATTTGGTCCTAGAATAGAGACCATAAAAGGTACGACATATAGTCCTAGGTGTATGACCTAAAACTACAGGACCCAATAGTTCAATTTTTATATTGTTAAAATATGTATCCTAACACCTTAGTGATAGAACGTTAAACTATATGACAACATCCATGTTCCACAATATAATATTTCATGGTTCACATACTTAGTACACGATGTTACATGACATATCAATTCAGTTCGAAATTGAGCTAATCATAATCATTATTGTTTGTCTCATATCAATCCTCTGTATTCTTAACTACGTGAGGCTTGATTCTCATCTAAATGTGATATCAAGTGATGCCTAGACTCTATTCCTTGGTCCCATCTATGAAAAAAAGTAATACACCCTACCCTATGTCCAAAAAAATAACAATTAAGGAAATCACTCCCTCCTTGGAAAATTCCTATCCAAATTATCTCTTTGTGCTTTCATACGTTTCTTACAGACATCATTCTCATTATCATGAGTAATATGATCTCCATAAACTTCCCAATGATAGTGTTGATAGAATTTCCATTTCCTGAGGACACATTTTTTTCAATTTTTATTGATATATCCTAGTTTTTATTTTCATAATTCACCCACAAAAGGTTCTTTCAGCTAGTGGATGTCTTTTTTGACTATGAATTTTCATTTCCCATTTTGGATTTCTATAAATCACTCCTGATGGTCCCATCAAGAATAGGAAAATTAAACCTTGGGAGAAACCTCTAATATCTCTATAAGTCTCAACATTATCATGATAAGTACCTATTTTTGAACTTGGTATATAGTCACTCATTTTTTTCTTCAATAATGTCACATATCCTATTCCAAGAACCCCCGCGTTCATTATTTCAAATTTTCTTCTTGACGTCTGATATATTTCAGAATATCTATGTCTTGGTATTTTCTATATTACCCATTTTTTCATGACAATAGTTAACCTTCACAACATCAACATGACATTAAAATAAATGTTTTACAAGAACTATGTATGTATTGATTTCTGATAACAAGATATACATATCCATTCATGAATCTTGTATCCTCTTCTAGCCACCACAAGATCAAAATTCTCTTTTTTTCCTTCCAATCACCAATGTGGTGATTGAAAAATTTTAACCACTTTTTTCTCTCAATGATCATATATCACATGGTCTTCATAGTTTTGGTACATTATTTCCTTCATGATGGAATATTACCAGTTCACATCAGTGTTGTCATGGTCCTCAATTCGATGCCTTAAAAGGAACACCAAAAATTCATACATCAGGATGTTAATCAACATGGTTGATGTCTCTTTCATGACATAAATCCAATAACTACATGTTTCTTTATTCTATATTTGAAAATATTTTTTGTGAAACATGTATTCTATATCTGGGGGATAGCCACAACAAAAAAATATCCCTACCTTGTGTATGGGTCAAACCAATATAGTAAATCTTTTCCCATTCTAAAGTGATTTTTGACCAGAAATGTTTGTTCCAGACTCAACCACTTTCTTTACACAAGACAAACAATGTTTCCAAGGAAATTTGACTCTCCATAAAGATTCTATGGCCATCAATGATAGAATGTATGATTCCTGAGGACACACTTTTTTGGATAAGTATTGATACAACAAAGTATGGAATTTAATAATTCTACCAGAAAAGTGAATGTTAACCAATGGATGTCATTGTTTGAATGTGAAATTATATGTGTAATTTTGTATTTTCATAAATTTTGCCTATAAGGTCCTATGAAATAGATGAACATTCATCCTCATGATAAACTACTTTTATCACATAATAACCAAAAAACACTATTCTGTAAAATTTGTTTCGAGTATGGTATGCAATGATTCCCAAAATAATTTTCCTATATCACTTATCAGATATAGAAGCCCTTAGATTAAGTCATACTACAGTCCCTCATCATTCCTGAATATGATTGAACATTATTAGATATAATACAATTAAAACTAAAATCACTAAATTTTTTTAAAACTAGATTACCTTAAATTGTATCCCCCAAATTATTTTTCATAATATGTTAAAATGCACAATCCACATCATAGTCGAGTGACATTATTTTTTTTAATAAACCAACCCATGTTTCCATCAAACCTAGCACCCAACCCAATCTGTCACATAACCGAAGGGCGTTCCTATTCCCTAAGGGATGGAGACAATCCCCTGGGCATCGAACAACAAAACTGAGGTAATGATTTATCGCAACCTGAATGACCACATGAAATATATATATATATATATATATAGATAAGTAAGAGATAGAGGATGAATAAAAAAATAAATATGCTATATATGTAAGAAAAAAACGGAAACAAAACAACTATAATAGCAGATAAAAACTCCAAAAGAGAAGTCTGGTTGTAAGGGACTCAAAACAAATAGCTACTCCAGTGATAGCATGGATGAACTCCAACCATCTCACCATCAGCTACCCATCCCATCTGACACGAACCTCACCACCTCACTACGATGCCTTTCCTTTCCCTATAATGGAATACAAAAAAAGTTCTACACACCACCGAAACAGTGTGTAGGGTGTGAGTTAATAGGATCAGTAGGATCCCACCCAGGTGTTCCATATCAAGACTCTGTATAAAAATTCAGGTATTCTTATTTAAAATTTAAAACATGGCATGATGAGTAGTAAAGCGGTTATAAATAAAACATGGTAAATATTCTCTTTTCCATAGTTCTAAACAAAAGAAGGTATATAATATTCCAAGAACATTTTCGAAATCATATTCCCAAAGCATAAACATGCATATCAAGGCTAACTCAGAAAGTAATAAAACACCAAATAGAAGCGATGGAATCACACACAAAAGAATACTACAGTTATAGGCATCAGTCTACTCATACCATAATAATCAAGTCAACAAAAACTTATCCTAGAACAACGGTCCTTGGAAGTAGAGGAATACCACATGAGTAAACCCCCCAAAATTTCAATATTGGTCCCCATGAACAATAGGCCTGTGAAAAATATGAAATCCCCAAGACAAACCATCTTGATAATCACAAAGAAATGGAGGATGTCCTCAAGCTAAACCTTCCACCTATGTACCCAAGGTAACCCATGTGCTTCATTTCACAAACCAATTTCAATGCTTTGAAAACCATTCAAAATTATTTCACAATCCATTTTTCAAAAGTCATGGAAAAAAATTTATATTTCAAAAACCTTTTTAAACACATACGACCAATCATTTCAATTTCAAAAATCAATTTATTAGGAAATATCAATCAAGATCATTATCATAGGCTAGATACTGAACCACCTACCTTAAAGTTGTGGTCCCACATTCCCACAACAAAATCAAAATGCAACAAAACCCAACAATAGAGTCAAAGAAGGCCCTAGAATCAAACCCACACCTCAAAAGATTGACTCAAAATAGAAGACAAGGGAATGGAAGATAGAAGAAAGCACACGTACCTCAGGAATAAATTTTCTCTTCACCATAACTAGACAAGGAATATCCTTCGAGGAGAGATCTCACTACAGATTTATATTTGGAAAATAAGAAAGATACAACATGGATAAAATGATTAGATAATTCTATTCTAGGGCACTATCGTGATCAATACCAAGGAATAATTGGAGAGAAAACTTACCGAGAGAGACGGACTGTAGAAGCGATGATGAACCAAAGCTGATCGGATCATTCTGAAAGGTGATATGCCTCTAAAAAATACATAGGAGCAGTTTATGGGTGGGAACCAAGATGTTCGGGAGGAAAAAGGAAGTGTGAAGAAAACAAATGTGTGAATTGAACTTGTTCATGGTCCAGGTCACAATATATACCCCTTGGTCAGGATGTGTAGTCCATAGTGGATAAATTACACTAAAAAACAAGTCGCATGGGGTTAAAAATACTCTATTTAACCCCAACATGTTGCGTACCTTGATTACATGACATGTACCAGCTCACAACATGATATCTTCATCCACGACATGATCTCCCAATCCATGACATGCAACCAACACCATGTACACAACGTGTACTTCGGGTATACGATGTGAATTTATTCTGCAGTCTGCAAATAATATAAGAGGATTTGAAAACTATAAGGGAACATTGAAAAAAGGGTAAATGTAACCGATCAAGGTAACATTATGTTACAATATCCCCACTAAAAGGACTTTTTGTTTGTATGATTTCATGTGTAAGATGAACTCACTAGAAAAGGGTGAGTCCATTGCTCCTTCATCAATGAATCACATCCCTATGTCTTATGAGAATCCTATCATTTTGTCCATAGAACTCTGACCAATGGAATAAACTTCCCATGCAATAATGTCTCTTGAGAGTCCACGATCTCCATTGGTTTTTCCAAAATAGAAGCATATGTTTCTTCCTCAATTTAATCTCATCTTAGAACGTGTGTGGGATCATGTTGATAATTCATGAGCTGAGATATGTGGAAAGCATCATGAATTCCCCTCA
The DNA here is from genome assembly GCA_963277665.1 of Viscum album. Taxonomy (NCBI): domain Eukaryota; kingdom Viridiplantae; phylum Streptophyta; class Magnoliopsida; order Santalales; family Viscaceae; genus Viscum; species Viscum album. The sequence goes on along the minus strand of OY728136.1, from coordinate 62,387,572 downwards.
ACTGAGCTAGAAATGCTAACCAATAAGAAACCTTCCCAAGACGTTCAGTGATCTAAAATGATCCAAAATATCTCGGAGCAAACTGTACTTTTTTTTTGAGTCGACAGTGACGCAATTGAGGAGAAACTTTCAAGAAAAGGCAATCCCCAATTAAAAACTATAATGGACGATATCTCCAATCTATATGTTATTTTTTTTGACTCTGGGCTATAACCAGACGTCGTCACACCTCATGAATCTTTACTGAAGTATCCTAAACTAGAATTAGTCCAACCAAAGCTACTTCTCCCACCTCTTCCCAATAAAGATGTTATCGGCACGGGCGACCATTAAATACCTCAAAGGGATCCATTTTGATTGAAAAATGGAAAAAATTGTTGTAAAAAAACCCAACCATTCCCAAATGTATATCCCATGATCCACCGAAATACATGATGTAGGGACAAAGCATATGTTCAAGGATCTGAAATACACACTTCATCTGGACATATGTCTGTGGATGGTAAGATGTGCTCAACCTGACCTGAGTCCTCAATGCCTCTTGAATACCCCTACAGAACATTGAGGTAATCTGAGGATCCCTATCCAAAATGATGGAAAAACACTCCCATGAAACCTCATGATCTCTTGTATATAAAGATTACACAGATCATTATCTTTAGTGTTGTATTTCATCAGAATGAAATGCGCAGACTTCGTCAACCAATCAACAACCACCCAGACAGCATTTTTATCCTAAGGGTTTCCATGGTAACCCAAAATCAAAATCCATAAACACCTCGTCCCACTTCCAAACTAGAACTACAAGAGGCAGAATCATAACAGTAAGGTTTCAAGTTCTTTGTCTTTATTGGTTGGCAGGTGTAATACCGAGACACATAATCTGTAATGGAACGCTTTATACCAGCACACTATAATCACTTTATCATGTCATAATACATATTCGTAGTTCCTGGATAAATGAACCATGAAGAAATATGAAAATAAAACAACACTAAACTTCTCAAAGGTGTTGGTATGACAACTCGCATCCCAAGGTGAAGTGTGAGATCTAAATAAAGAGACTAACCAGGAACTATCTCCTCACCATAAAGATATTTCTGAATCTTTTGAAACTCATCATATTGATATTGAATGTGTAAGATAAACTCTATAAGATATTATCACAACTGAACACTAGTCCGAACCATACCTATGACATAATTCTGAGCATCCAAGTGCAAATGAGCTACACACCCCATAAGATTCCACTCCATCGATTCCAGAACTGCCGGTGATGGTACCTTCATACTTAAACCATCTACTAAAAAATTCCCATTCCTCATATTGTAAGAGATTTCGAAGTAAAACTTCTTAAATTATTCTACCCATCATCTCTATTTGTGATTCAACTCTTTATGGTAGAAGATATAGCTTAGGCTCTTGTGATCATAGGAAACTGTGTACTTCTCCCCAAATAGATAATGCCAGAATCACTTAAGTGCATGCATCTCCTCCAAAAGCTCTAAATAATGAGTGGGGAAGTTCATCTATTGTGTTTGGAGCTGATGAGATCAATAAGCTACCCAATGATCATCCTTCATAAGTATGTATCCCAAACCAGCACCACATTCATCGCAGAACATCATGTACACATTATCGGTATTCGGTATGATCAGAATAGGTGCTGATGTGAGAAGTTGTTTCAGTTCATCAAAAGAACACTAACACTACACATCCCAAGAGAATTTCCCTTCCTTATTGGTAAGAGCAGTCAAATTTGACAGTAGCATTGAAAAATCCATGATGAACCATCGGTAGTATCCTGCATGACCAAGGAAGCTTCGAATCTCAAAGACATTTCATAGTTCCTTCTAGGAAAAAATAGCTTTTACATTATCTCGATCAAATGAAAATTCGTGCTCATAAATTTTTTTCCCTAAGAACATAACTTCTCGAATCCAAAAACAGAATTCTGAACACTTTAAATATAAACGGTGATTTCATAGAATCTACAAAACAAAACTCAAATGGTGATCATTCTCTTGCTTGGACAATGAATAAACCACAATATCATCCATGAACATTACCACAAAAGAGTCAAGTTATTGGTGGAATATCTGACTCATCAAGGATATAAAAAATATAGGAGCATTAGTCAGACCAAAAGGCATTACAATATATTCATAATGGCCATACCTTCCCCTAAACTCCATCATTGGTATATCAGACTCCCAGACTCTGATTTGATGATAACCTGATCGAAGACCGATCTTTGAAAACCACTTTTATCCCTTATACTAATCAGAAAAATCATCCACCCGAGGAAAAGGGTATTTTTTTCAGCCGTTAACCGTTTTAACTTCTGATTGTCCACACATAACCTAGTTGAATGATCTACTTTCTTGGAAAAGAGCAAAGGGGATGCCCAAGGCGAAACACTTGGGATAACCAATCCTTCTCTAACAGGTTCTCCAACTAAATAATGAATTCTTTCAAATCTGCTGGTGCCATACAGTAATAATGAATTGGTATCAGTTTCGTACCTGGTACCAAGTCAATTGTGAACTCTACATCTCTCTCTAGAGGAACACTAGAGAAGTCACCATATAAAATGTCAGAAAATTATCAGACAATAACATGAACACCCTCAATTGAAGAAACGACATCAGCCTCAAACAAAATAGCAACCAACAAACCCTTGAGCTCTAGGTGGTATGGTCCTACATGACCTGAACTCGAGTCCCACTCTCCCCGAAACAAACGAGAGCTCCCCTTGGTAGAAAGAAACAAAAAATTCCGATGATAACAATAAACCTCATCTCGATGAGTGACAATCCAATCCATATCGATGATGAAATCAAATAGATCCATATCAAGAATGATAAAATTCAATACCAACACGGTATCATATATCATGAACAAATAAGAGGGACACTAAAAACCATGCTCATTTATATTTCCAAGAGGTATCTCTAACTCAATTTTAAAGGGAATAAGATTTGATGGATGTTTAATCATATAAAAAAACATGAAGGTATAATTAGTGGGAGGCACTAGCATCAAATAGAGAAATATCTACTAAAGCAAAAAGAAGGAGCGTACCTCTCAATGTTTCCAGACCTACATCAAATTCCATAGGAAAATCATATACTTCCTATAAATGCCTCATTATTGAGGATTGTGGTTGGAGCCCTATAATATTTGAAGCTTCTGAATGCACCACAGTAGCCTTTAGAGAAGATGAACCCTCACTATAATGAGGTTTATTTATAGCCTAATATAACTTTTGGAGATGACCAACATGTTCACTTCTATTGTATGCCTTCACGGGCATAGGATAAGAAAATATGGTGTGACCCCCTTGTCACATTGGTAGTAAGTCATAGGTACACCGCCATCAACAACATATAGTTTGGAGGAAGCTTACTGCATAGACTATCACGACCCATCCCCTGGGGCTCATGTCGTGACTACCCCAAGCCCGCCTTCCATAGGCCTGGGGCTGGCAACTAGTACCAAAGGTGTAAATCCCTACATTGGGAAGGAATTGCCTTTATAACTGAAAACAAACACAACAGAGTACACAAATAAAACAAATCACTAAGCAAAAATGCATAATAAGAGAGTGCTAAAAAGTAAAGGGGATGGAAATACAATCCCGACTGTAAAGTACAAGAACAAATTAAAAGGAAAAAACAACTGAATGGTGAAAAGAAGCTCCTAGATCATCCACCACAGATCCTACCAGAAGGGTGGGTACAGATATCCTCCTTATCACTCTATGTACTTCAGTCTCCACCGGGTACTGACTCATCGTGAGATCCACCTCCGAGTACCGGCCAGTCCTCGTACACTCAGCCTCGGTCAATGTTTTCTGAAGTCTACATCCAATATAATGAGGTGCGGGCATAGGCCATGCAGGGGTTAGTATAACGATACTCATTAGGGACCCTAAGACCCTCGAGGTCTCACAAAATCCACAAAGCATAAACCACAAATCATGTAAACTACTGACAACCTAACTTAGGTATATGACCATACATGTACCTAAATTATCAAGTAAACCCATCTCAATCATGAGTAAAACACAGAGTCTAATTCAATGCCCAAAGCTCAACTTTTCCACAAAGGAAGGGAATCCATGAAGGAAAGTACCACACAGGTAAGCCAAACTAAAGAATACCACCAAGGTATTACCCCAAAGGAATGTACCACGCAGGTACAGACGCAGCTCACACAGGTATACAACTTTTGATGAGAGATAGAGATGATCAGATATAGCCACTGAATCATCTAATTTGTTGGACCCACACAGGACGTAGGACCAGTAGTTTGAACTGTCGGACCCACAAAGGATCCAAGAAAAGTAGTTGGAGCTGTCGGACCTACACAAGGTCCAAGACTAGATATTCTGTCAAACCCACATAGGATCCAGGAATAAAATTTAGATCTGTTGCACCCACATAGGATCCAGGAATAGTAGTCAGAGCTGTCAGACCCACACAGGATCCAGGACCAGCTATTATATCAAACCAACACAGGATCCAGGAATAGAAGTTAGAACTGTCGGACCCATATAGGATCGAGGAACATTCTTCAGTGTTGTCGAACCCACACAGGATCTAGGAACAGTTGCCAGTGTTGTCGAATCAAGACATGATCCACGAACATTCTTCAGTGCACATCCAGACACAGGGTTTCTAAAAATCATATTTTATTCCTGTAGGGTCCTCTTTTCAAGACAAGAGTTGATACGTCAACTTCCAAAAAGTCCCATGAAGATGTATCTCAGAGGTCTGCGTCGTCATAGGGGTCTCAACGCAATAGAAGGCGCGTCAATCAGACTCCCAGTCTGTGAGTTATTAGCCTTTCAGTCCTGGGGGCCTGGTTGGATTCGTGAATGTTCCAACTTGACCGTATCTCAACTGTATCCCAAACTCTGATGGGGTATTCTCAAAAGGGACCGTCGCACAGCAAGAAAACCAACGCCGCTGATGGTTCGTCCACTAGTCATCCAGTTCCAATGATATGTCCAAAAGAAGTAAAGGGTCGGTAGTGGGACCGGGTCAGGTCCGACTCGGTCGAACCGACCCGGCGTACCCGGTCAGACCAGTTGGGTATGGATTGGCCCATTGGTTGGGCCATCCTGTTAGTTTAGGCTCGATCTGTTGGGCCCGGCCCAGTAGACTACAAGGGCGGTTCAGCATGGAGGTCGTCGCGTGTGGTGCGGCCTGGCGCGGCTCGGCCCGGAGGGTGCGGCCGGGCCGGTTCGGCCAGAACTGTGAGAGGCACAATTCAGGCGTCTCAGCCTGGGAGGCTGAGCCGGTTCATCCAGTGCCACCACGAGGAAGGCTGGGACAATTGGAGACAACAAGGGGGTTAGTTCGCCGGAGGCGCACGGGGCGCGCGGAGGCCGACAGGCGTCCGGCTCGGGGTGTCATGTGCGGAGGCCGGTAGGGTGTCAGAGAGAGGCTCGGCTAGGGGGCAGGCCAGGCGTGGCTCGGCCAGGTGGGGCGTGGCCAAGCAGGGGCGGCTAGGTGGGCGTTCAGGCGGTCGGTTCAGGGAGGTCAGTGGGGCACGCGCGGTGGCCAGGCAGCGAGGAGGCCGAGAGACTGGAAGGATGGGCCGGCGTGGGGCCAGTGATATTCAACTTGGAGCACCGGAGCACCATGGGGGAGGTGCGATTCACGGAGGCTGTGGGTAGCACAACCTATATCATCACCGCCTTCTTCATTCTGTCACCTTGTCACCTCGTCGAAGGTTATCAAAAACAAGAACGGCAGAGGGGGTCAGTCCATGTTGGTTTGGCATGCACCCTCTGCGTTTAGGGTGGTATCATGCGGTTCATCTAGATCAAAAGAAAGATAAAAAACAACTCACCCACAATGAATGCTTCCTAACCAAAGAAGATGATTCAAGGAATGTATCAACATGAAATAAACCCCCTATTGTTGATCGTTGATCGTTTCTCATTGACAGAGTCGCACAGGTAGAAAAAGAAGTTCATCATTTGTCGCGTCCGCCGCACGCTTTTAATCCTGAGCTGTGTCGGCTCATGGAATACTCTCCACATCGTTAGGTGTCCGGGGAAGAAATCGAAGAAGGATCGTCGCTGGAGTTCTTCGTTGGAAGAACATGTTCTTCGTTCTTCATTGGGAGCTTTTCTCCTTAGCTCTCCTCTTCCCAAGAGAAAAATGCCAACCAACATAATAGATTATCCTTACCTATTATTTAACCATTGGAAAAAAATTCAAAAAGATTAAAATTAATTAATTGAAGTGCTTTGTCACCATAAATGATTGTGTGTTGGCTCCATTAAGGTGGAGGGGTGGTGGCACCATTAAGTGGGGAGCTCAAGAGTTTTCTCCCAACATAATATGGAGTTCAAGAGGTATTAACCATGGGTGGTCCCCACCATATTTAACATGAACAGGTGGTTAGGTTTGGGTAGGACTCATCACCATAACCCCTCAAGGGAGGTTAAGGTGTAGTGGTCCTCACCTCCTACTTCCACATAGTGGCTTCAACCAACCAAAATAAAAATAATGCTACAACTTTATTTTTATTTAATTCATTCAATTAAAACACAAAAACTATCTTTTATGTCTGACCATATTCCATTGAGGTGAAATTATTCTTAAGAAAATATCAGTGATATGAGTTCAACGGTGCCCCCATATTTCAATTTCAAGCACCATTTCAAAAGTTATAAAACGCTGCTTACAAGTTTGTTGAACGTACCTGAGAAAAAGTTTGTAAAATTATTATCAGTCACCCTCGACCTGCGCCGGTCGAGGTTTGGCTCTGCCTAGGTGAAACAAATAATAATGAACCCAACCATACACTCATATTTTCAATCCACGTTACCATTTAGAAGTAATTATTTTTACAATAAAATAATTGTCACTTAATTATTTTATTTGCTGCTAAAAACTAACATTCTCTAGTGGCCCACGCTAGACAAAGTTAGTATTATCTTAAAAAAATCATACCCTCATGAGTTCATCAGGTGGTCTCATATTTTTAATCTGAGTTACCGTTTGTGCGTAATAAGCATTTGAAATATAAACTAATTTATTTAATTGTTTTTTTTATGATTATGCCATTTATGGGTTTTCTCACATGAGGCATGCGCCAACTAATCTTAAGTCACCACTAAGGTAAACCAGCCATCCTAAGCATAACGGTTCCCTCAGATTTCTGATTCGAGTAACCACTGAAGTGTTATTCCACTTTTTTAGGAAAACAACTTACAGGCGTTAACATAATCTTAACAAAACATTGATGAGTCTTTTCGGGCACTCTAGGCCTCAGAATTGTGTGCCGTCAGATTTCACGGACTCATAAAATTCCCATATATTTAAAAAAATTACATTGAAATCTCGGGTCTTTATATTCTACCCATCTATGGGCTCTGCGTCCACATAATCCACAACTCAATCTAAGGAAACAAATAGAGGTACTGTTCCCGCGTTTGAGACTCCCGCTCCCATGTGGTCTCCTAGAGGTTCTCGCGCTTCCAATGAACATGCACCATAGGTATCGATTATTCATTAAGGACCCACTCCTATCAATCCTCAATCTCTATTAGAACCTTTGTAAAAGTCACCCCATCATCGACGTCCATCTCTCCATTGTGGATGACGTGAGAAGGGTCATGCACGTATCTCCTCAGCTATGATACGTGGAAGACGTCATGCACCTAGTGAAACTGAGGTGGAAGAGCTAAGCGTTAAGCCACCTCAACAACTCTGTTGAGGACCTGGAAAGGTCTGATGAACCTCAGAGATAACTTTCTGCCTCTACAAAATCTCTACAAACCTCATCGGGGTGAGACCCGTAGAAAGACTTGGTTGCCATTTTTGAACTCCAAAGGTCCCCATATACTCTCAGCATATGACTTATACCTTCTCTGTGTAGTCTTCATCTGCTCCTGGATGATCAACACTTTCTCTATGGTAGCCCGTACCATCTATGGCCCCATGAGTGCTAACTCCTCTGGGTCAGTCCAGCACAATGGGGATCTGCAAGGTCGCCCGTACAACCCCTCGAAAGGTGTCATCCCAATGGTGTAGTGATAGATGTTGGTGTATTAAAACACCACCAAGTGTAAGTGATCCTCCCATCTATGACTAATGTCGAGGACAGAAGCATGAAGCATGTCCTAGAGGGTCTGAATGGTCCGCTCAGTCTGACCATCCATCTAAGGATGGGAGTCGGTGCTCAAACAAAACTGCATCCCAAAAGCCTCCATCAACCCCTTCCATATATGGTAAGTAAAACGTGAATCACGATCATAGATTATCGTCTAATGTACTCCATGTATCCGCACAATCTTCTGCACATAGAGTCTTCCCAAGACCTCTACTGAACCCTGCTCTCTGATTAGTAGGAAGTTGGCCGACTTGGTGAGTGGGTCAACGATCACCCAAATCGAGTCATGTTCTCTGGATGTATGTGGAAGTCATACCACTAAGTCCATGGATATCCCATCCCACTTCCACTCTAGTACCTCCAAAGGCTGATCCAAGCTTCCTGGAACCTGATTCTCTACCTTCACTTGCTGGAAAGTGAGTCACTGAGAAAAAAACTCTTCTTCTACTTTCCTCATTCCCGACCACCAATGTTGTCGTCAGAGATCTTGGTACATATTCACCACTCCTGGATGTACCGCTAGAGGGTATGTGTGGAACTCCCTAAAAAAATTCCTCCTAAAGTGAAATCTATACCATAGTACATCCTCTGAAGAGGATGACGTGATCCCCACCATTAGAAAATCAATCAGGTGCCTTCCCTGTGGATATCTAAGCACATCGTGTCTCGCAATTAGCATACCCCTGTTGTGCCTCCATGACTCTCTGAAAAAGTCAGTGAGTGACTGTAAGAGACTGAAGGAAGGATTATCCATCTATATCCACAAAGGATATCTATAAAGTAGTCATTTTCTCTGTTTCCACACTCATCAGATGCAGGCCAGACCTCCTGCTGAGTGTGTCTACTACCATGTTCCCATTCCCATGAGTATAGACTATCTCAAAGTCAACATCTGCTGCCATGAGGGTGATGTTGGCCGACTCATGAGTGATTTATTTCACCCTTCTATGCATGAGTTTATCTAGTGCTTCCTGGGTTTCCTTTCTCTCCGATCAAGGAAAACCCCATCCCGACGATGTATATAAACCACAACCTCTTTGCCTAATACTGTTAATCTGATTGTGAACTGTGGATATCAAGTCCAAATGCAAACTAACATCGTAAGGCCTCAACGCTGCCACCAAAAGGTTCCAATTGAAACTCTCACCTCAAGGGTCATATAACACTGTCGGCGTAGGTGTGATTATCGAGTCTCTTCCCAAAGGTATCTCCAGATGGGAGGGTCAAGTCAGCAGTTTAGACGGAAACTCTAGGTCCTAGACAAGATTTGTGGAAGGAAGGAATGATTGGTACCACTGTCTATTGGTACGTATCTAGTCGTAGACTTAGACTGTACCTTGAATCATTCCTAGATCCCTTGGGTTGTATTCCATGACCGCATGCAACAACTCTCTTCCCATGTCCTCAAATCCCTGAGCCTATCAGGGTCTATAAAAAGGGGTGGTTATAACACATTGAAATTTACACCACCACATGGTTCTCTCCATGATCTGCTTCCACGTCTACTGCCCTGCAGATTCATTTGTCCCTTACACATTTTACATGCCCATGTCTCTAAGACTAGTTCTAGTTACCTACTTTCCTACTGCTAACATTCACTAGGTGTATCTGTTCAACCAAAGAACATTCAACCACAAAGGTTCTCTCTATCACCCTATCATAAGTAGGAATGCATAGAAAAATAGTGTTGGATCAGATGTCCTTTAAACACACCTACATCATAAGTTTGAGAATTGAAGCACTGATCGTATAATATTCATCGAGTACCAGGAAATATTGGTACGCCTCGATGAATACTCAGCTACCAACATTTCATCCTTCCAAAGCTGTAGAAGTTCTATAGATCACTCATCCACCTCCTTGAGATAGTGCTCAGCCTCCTATGAGTCGGGCTCGCCTCTGAACCTGAGTGGAATCTAATGTTGAAACATGTGTAAGGCACCAAACCTACATGTGTCCTCTACTTTTACTGCCGGTTGTAACTGCTTACCTACGATTAGTGATATATATGGCACACTGATCTAAGGTACTCTCTTGGGCAAAGGTACACACACCGAAGCCTCATCACTGAGTGGACCATTATCATGGTCACTCACTAAAAATACTAGCCGATAATATCATCATCTTCTCTACTGGTGTCTCAACTAGACGGGAAACTATAGAAATCTCCTCCAGCTAGCCCTTAGTTGCCTGGGAATCTGTCTGGCCTCGAAACCTCAGAGGCCTCTGCTGCTAGAACTCGTGCAACACACTCAGTTGATGTGCACCGTCCCCCAGTGTGGCAGGTGGTATCTTCTACTCAACGGGTGGTGGTGCTGCTGCTACACCACCCAAAGGTGCCAACATAGTAAGAGGGCCTAGCACCAGAGCCTCGTCGCTCGGTGGGCTATTAGTGCATACAACTCTCAGAACTCTAACTAGATATCTGCGTGGAGGCATCCAAAAATAAATTGATGCTAAATGGTTAAAATATTATACCTGGTGAGAAGACCTAGTGAGAAGACTTAAGAAATCACAAAGAAAACACACATGCAATTAGTGTTTTCATGAATTGTGTCAGAAATCAGAAGTCAGGGTCCTGGTGTATGGATATGTTAGCCTCGGCACCAACACTGGACTCCCTAAACTGAAAACCACCCCAACTACACTTAACAATATTCCATCATAGAAAAGATCAGAGTCCTAGGTTCTACAGTAGAACTCACTCCTCTGATACCAATTTGTTGCGACCCTTCCCCCGGGGCCTACGTCGTGACTACCCCAAGGCCACCTTCCATTGGCCAGGTGATGGAGACTAGCACCAAAGGAGTAAATCCCTAAACTAGAAAGGCATTGCCTTTATGACTAAAAACACACACAATAGAGTACACATCCAGAAACAAAGAACTAACCAAAACTGTATAACAAGAAACTGCTAAAATGTAACGGGGCTAAAAATACAAGACCAACTATAAAGTACAAGAACAATTGAAAAGGAAAAAACAAATCAAAGGTGAAAATAAGCTCCTGGATCATCCACCAAGGATCCTACATGAAGGGTAGGTACAGATTTCCTCCTTAGCACTCCACGTACTCCAGTGTCCACCGGGTACTGACTCATCATGAGATCCACCACCTGGTGCCATCCAGCTATCGTACACTCAACCTCGGTCAGCTTTGTCTGTCGTCTACATCCAACACAATGGGGTGAGGGAATATCCCATACAAGGTTGAGTATAGTGATACTCAGTAGGGACCCCCAGACCCTTAAGGTCTCATAAAATCAACAATGGATAAACCACAATGCATGTACACCAGTGAAAACCTGACATAGGTATATTCCCTTACATATACATAAGTTACCAAGTAAACCAATATTAAACATAAGTAAAACATAGAGTCCAATTAAAAGACCAAAGCTCAACTGTTCCACAAAGGAAGGGAAACCATGAAGGGAAGTACCAAACAGGTACGCCACACTGAAGAATACCACCAAGGTATTAACCCAAAGTAAAGTACCACACAAGTACAGACTCATCTCACACAGGTATAATTTTTTTGAAGAGAGATAAATATGATTAGATATAGCCACAGAATCATCTTAGCTGTCAGACCCACACAGGATCCAGGACTAGTAGTTAGAACTTTCATACCCGCACAAGATCTAGGAACATTAGTTGGAGCTATTGGATGCACACCGGATCCAGGACCAACTAATCTGTCGAACCCACATATGATCCAAGAACTGAAGTTAGAACTGTCGGAACCACATAGGATCCAGGAATAGTAGTCAGAGATATCAGACCTACACACGATCCCAGACCAGCAATTCCCTCGAAACCACATAGGATCTTGGAATACAAGTCAGAACTATTGGACCCACAGAGGATCCAGGAATAGTCATCAGTGTTGTCAAACCCACATAGGATCTAGGAACACTGTTCAGTGCTATCGAACCCACACAGGATCTAGGAATAGTCGTCAGTGCATAGCCAGCCACATGGTTTCGACAAAGCATACCTGATTCTGGGAGGGTCCTCACCTCAAGCCAAGAGTTGATACTTCAACTACCACAAAGTCCCATGAAGAATTATCTGAAATGTCTGCATCATCATAGGAGTCTCAACGTAATAGAAGACACGTCAATCAGATGCCTGGTTTCTGAGTTATTAGACTTTCAGTTCCGGGTGCTCGTTTGGATTTGTGGACGATCCAACCTGATCGTTTCTCAACTGTAACCCAAACTCTGATGGGATATTCTCAAAACGGACCATCACGCTCAAAGAAAACCAACGCCGATTATGTTTCATCAACCAGTCATCTGGTGCCAAAGGAAGTAAAGGGTCGGTAGTGGGCCTGGGTCAGGTCCGACTTGGTCAGACCGACCTGGCCTGACCCAGTCTGGGCCGACCCGATATGGGTCGACCCGATCAGACCAGTTGGGTCTGGCTCGCCCCATTGGGCAGCCCAGCCTGTTAGGGTTGGCCGGGTCTGCTGGCCCCAGACCAGCAAACTACGAGGGTGGTTCGGCCCGGAGTTATCCATGAGGGGTGCGGCCCAGAGCGGCTCGGCCCAGAGGGCGCGGTCGGGACAGTTAGACTAGCACCACGAGAGGCACGGTTTGGGCAGCTCGGTTCGGGAGGCCGAGCTGGTTTGGCCAGCAGCACCACAAGGGGGGCTGGGATGCCGACTCGGCTGGGAGGCCGTAAAGGTTCTGATTCACCGGAGGAGCGCAAAGGCCAACAAGCGGCCGACTCGGGGGGGGGGGGGGCACGCGCAGTGGCCAGCAAGGTGGTCGGGGAGCGGCTCGGCCATGCAGGGCACAGCTCGGACGGGTGGGGCACGACCAGAAGAGCGGCCAGGTAGCCGGTTCGGGGTGGCCAACGGGGCACATGCGGAGGCTGGGCAGCCGAGAGAATGGGAGGACGGAAGGCCGGGCCGATGGTATTCGGCCGAGAGCACCGAAGTTCCGCGGGGGTGGCGCGATTCGCAGAGGCCACAGGTAGCGCACCCTTTATCGTCACCACCATTGTGATTCCATCGCCTCATCGCCTCGTCGAAGGTCATCAAAAACAAGAATGGTAGAGGGGGTCTAACCATGTTGGTTTGGACAGCACCCTCTGTGTTTAGGGTGGTATCATGTGGTTCATTAATAAAAATAGAATGATAAACAACAAATCACTCGCAATGAATCCTTTCCAACAGAGGAAGAAGATTCAAGGAAAGCATCAACTGGAAAAACCCCCTACCTTTGATTGTCGATCATTTTTCATTGATAGAGTCGTGGAAGTAGATGAAGAAGTTCTTCGTTCATCGCGTCTGCCACAGGCTTCCAATCCCGAGCTGCGTCAGCTCATGGAAGATGCTCCACGTCGGTAGGTGTCTGTGGAAGAAATCAAAGAAATATCGTCGATGTCATTCTTCATTGGAAGAACATGTTCTTCATTCTTTATTGGGAGCTTTTCTCCCTAGCTCTCCTCTTCCCAAGAGACAAATTCCAACCAACACAATAGGTTATCCTTACCTATTATTTAATTGTTGGCAGATAATTCAAAAAGATTCAAATTAATTAATTGTAGTGATTTTTCACCATTAATGTTTGTGTGTTGGCTCCATTAAGGTGGAGGGGTAGTGGAACCATTAAGTAGGGAGCTTAAGGGGTTTCTCCGCACTTAAAGGGGAGTTCAAGAGGTTTTAACCTCAGGTGGTCCCCATAATATTTAACATGAACAAGAGGTTAGGTTCGGGAGGACCCCATCACCATAACCTCTAATGGGAGGTTAAGATGTGGTGGTACCCACCTCTAACTTCCACATGGAGTCTTCAACCAACCAGAATAAAAATAAAGCTACAAATTTATTTTTATATAATTCATTAATTAAAAAAAGAACTATCTTTTATTTATGACCATCTGCCATCGAGGTTAAATTCTTCTTAAGAGAATATCAGTTCTATGAGTTTAATGGTCCCCTCGTATTTCGATTCCAAGCACCGGTTCAAAAGTTATAAAATGTTGCTTGCACGTTTACTGAACGTACCCGAAAAAAAGTTCGGAAAATTATTAGCAGTCTCCCTCGACCCGCGCCGGTCGAGGTTAGGCTCCGCCTAGTTGAAAACACACCAACGAACCCAATGGTACTCTCAGAATTTAAATATGTGTTACCGTTTAGAAGTTATGAATTTTACAATAAAATAACTGTAACTTAAATATTTTATTTGCCGCTAAAAACTAACTTTCTCTGGTGGCCCTCGCTGGCCAAAGTTAGTGTCTTATTAAAGAAAGCATACCATCATGAGTTCAACCGTGGTCTTGGATTTTTAATCTGAGTTACCATTTGTTAGTTATAATCATTTAAAAAATAAACTAATTTTGTTAATTATTTTATTTATGATTATTCCATTTTAGGATTTTCTCACAGGAGGCCCGCACTGAAAAATATGAAGTCGCGCTTAGGGTAAACCTTCCATCATGATTGCAATGGTGCCCTCAAATTTATGATCTGATTAACCCTTTAATAGTTATTCCACTTTTTTAGTAAAACTGCCTACACGTGTTAACATAAGATTAACGCAACTTTGACGAGAAATTTCAGGCACTCCAGGCCTCGGAATTACACGACCTCAGATTTCACGGACTCGTAAAATTCCCATGTCATTAAAAAAATTACATGGAAATTCTGGGTCTTTGAATTCTCCCCACCTCAGGCCTCTACGTCCCCTTAAGTCACGACTCAAACTAAGGAAAAAATGGGGGTATTGTTCATGCATCTGAGCCTCCCGCTCCCATGTGCTCTCTTGGAGGTTCCCATGTAGCCTACGAAAATGCACCAGAGGTATCGACCCTCCATGAAGGTCCCACTCCTGTAGATCCTCAATCTCTACTGGAACCTCCGTAAATGTCACCCCATCATCGACTTCTAGCTCTCCATGGTTGATGACAAGAGAAGGTTCACGCATGTATCTCCTCAGCTAGGATACGTGGAAGACATCATGCACCTAGTGCAACTGAGGTAGAAGAGCTAAGTGGTAAGCCACCTCACCAAATCTACAGAGGACCTGGAATGTTCCGATGAGCCTCAGAGATAACTTTCCGCCTCGGCCAAATCTCTACAAACCTCATCGAGGTGGGACTTGTAGAAAGATGTGGTTTCCATCCTCGAACTCTAGAGGTATCCGTCTTCTGTTAGCATAAAACGCCTTCCTGCTTTGTGAAGTCTTCATCCACTCCTAGGTGATCTGCACTTTCTCTGTGGTAGCCTATACCATTTCAGGTCCCATGAGTGCTGACTACACTAGGTCAGTCCAGCACAAAGGTGATCTGAAATTTCGCCCGTACAATGCCTCAAAAGTTGTCATCCAAATGGTTTAGTGATGCCTATTGTTTTATTTAAACACCACCAATAGTAAGTGATCCTCCTAGCTATGAATGATATCGAGGAAACAAGTACACATCATGTCTTCAAGGGTCTGAATGGTCCACTTAGTCTGACCATCCGTCTGAGGATGGAAGTCAGTTCTCAAATGTAGCTACGTCCCAAAAGCCTCCTACAACCACTTCCATAGCTGGAAAGTAAAATGTTCAATACAATCAGATACAATCACAATTTTACTCCATGTATCATCAAAATCTTTTACATGTAGAGGCGTCTCATTCCCTCTATTGAACTATGCTCCCAGATCGGTAAGAAGTGGGATGACTTGGTGAGTCGGTCAACGATCACCCAAATCGAGTCATGTCCTATGGATGTACGTGGAAGTCATGTCACTAAGTCGATGGATATACCATCCCACTTCCACTCTACAACCACAAAAGGCTAAACCAAGACTTCTGGAACCTGATGATCCACCTTCACCTGCTGGCAAGTGAGGCACTGAGAAACAAACACTTCTACTGCTTTCTTAATTCCCGGACACCAGTGTAGTCATCGGAGATCCTAGTACATCATCACCACTCCTTGATGTACCGCTATAGGGGATGTGTGGAACACCCTCAAGACTTCCTCCTGAAGTGAAACTGGTACCATAGTACATCCTCTGAAGAGGATGACGTGCTCCCCACCTTCATAAAATCTATCAGGTGTTTTCCCTATGGATATCTGAGCAGATCATGTCTCACAGTCAGTATCCCTATGTTGTGCCTACCTAACTCACTAAATAAGTGGGGGAGTGACTGTAAGAGAGTAAATGAAGGCTACTCCATCTCTATCCATAAAGGATATCTGTAGAGAAGTCAGCTACTCTGTCACCTCACCCAGTAGGTGCAGGCTAGACCTCCTGCTAAGTGCATCTGCTACCATGTTCCCCTTCCCAGGAGTATAGACTATCTCGAAGTCAAATTCTTCTTCCATGAGGGTGAGGTTGGCCAACTCACGAGTGATTGGATACACCCTTCTATGCATGAGTTTATCCTATGCTTCTTGGGTTTCCTTTTTCGCTGGACAAGGAAAACTCCATCCCAATGTTGTAGATAAACCACAACCGCTTTGCCTAATATAGTTAATATGAGTGAGAACTGTGGATATCAAGTCCAAACCCAAACTAATATCATAAGACATCGATGATGCCACCAAGATGTTCCAACCAAAACTCTTGCCTAAAGGGTCATATCACACTATCGGTGCAAGTGTGATTATCGAGTCTCCGCCCAATGTTTTCTCCAGACGTGAGGGTCAAATCAGCGGTTTAACCGGAAACTCTAGGTCCTGGACAAGATTCATGGAAGGAAGGAATGATTGGTACCTATGTCTATTGATATGGTAGCTATTAGTATACATATACCGTACCTTGAATCATTCCTAAAGCCCTTGTGTCACATTCCTTGACCGCATGAAACAACTCCCTTCCCCTGTCCTCCATCTCCCTGAGTCTGGCAGGGTCTACAAAAAGGGGTGGTTGTAACATGTCAAAAAGTACACCACCACATTCTTCTCTCCATGATCTACTTCCACGTCTATTTACCTATAGATTCCTCTATCCCTAACACATTTTACATGCCCATGTCTCTAAGACTGGTGTCATTTCCCTACTTTCCTACTTCTAACAATCACTGCCTATATCCGTTCAGCCAAAGAACATTCAACCAAAAATGTTCTCTCTAGCACCCTAACTTAAGTAGGAATGCATAGAGGAATATTTTTGGATCAGATGTCCATTAAACACAACTCTCTCAGAAGTTAGATCCCTGAATCACTGATTGTATCATATTCATATAGTACAAGGAATGATCGGTACGCCATGATGATTACTCAGCTACTGACATGTTATCCTGCCAAAGCTGTAGAAGTTCTAGAGTACTCTCAGCCACCTCCTCGAGCCAGCCCTCAGCTGCCTATGAGTCGGTATCTCCTCAGAACATTAGGATTATCTGATGCTGAAACACGTGTAAGGAACTAAGACTACATGTGTCTTCTACCGGTACCACCGATTGTAACTGTTGACCAGCAGGTAGTGATATAATTGGCACACTACTCGAAGGTACTATCTTGGGAAACAGTTCAAGTACCGAAGCCTCATAACTAAGAAGACCATCCTCATGGTCACTCCCTGAAAAATACTAGTAGCTAAGATAAATTTCTACTATACTGGTGTCTTAAATAGATGGGAAACTCTAGCAACAGCCTCCAGCCAGCCCTCAGCTGCATGGGAATCTGTCTCACCTTGATACCTTAGAGGCCTCGGTAGCTGGAACTCGTGCTGCGCGCTCAGTCGATGCGCACCATCTTCCAGTGTGGCTAGTGGTATCTTCTGCCCAACTGGTTGTGGTGCTGCAGGTACACCACCCGAAGGTGCCAACATAGTAAGAGGTCCCTGCATCGGAGCCTTGTAACTCAGTGGGATATCAGTGCATACAACTCTCAGAACTCTAACTTCTTATCTGCATGGAGGCATCCAAAATGAAACAGATGTGACACGGTTAAAATACTATACCTGGTGAGCTAACCTAGGGAGATAACTTATGTAATCACCAAGAAAACACACATGAAATCAGTGTTTTCATGTACTGAGTCGGAAATAAGAAGTTGGGGACCTTGTGTATGGATACGTCGGCCGCCACACCAACACTAGACTCCCTGAACTGAAAACCACACTCACTACACTTAACACTATTGCTTCATAGAAAAGATCAGAGTCTTATGTTCTACGGTTGAACTTACTCCTCTGATACCAATTTTTCATAGCCTGTCCCCTAGGGTAGATGTCGTGACTACCAAAAGCTCTCCTTCCATTGGTTAGGGGCTGGTGACTAGCACCAAAGGCATAAACCCCTAAACTAGAAACACATTTATTTTATAACTAAAAATACACACAACAGTGTACACAACCGGAAACAAAACATTTAAAAAAATTATATAAAAAGAGAGTGCGAGAAATTAAAGTGGCCGAAAATACAAGCCCAACTATAAAGTACAAGAAAATTTAAAAAGGAAAAAACAATTGAATGGAGAAAAGAAGCTCTTGGATCATCCCCTATGGATCCTACCTGAAGGGTAGGTACAGGTAGACTCCTTACCAATCCACATATGTCAGTCTCCACCGGGTACCAAATCATCTTGAGATGCACCTCCAGCTACCATCCATCCCTCGTACACTCAGCCTTGGTCCGCACTATCCTTCGTCTGCATCCATTATAATGAGATGAAGGCATAGCTCGTGCATGGGTGAGTATAACGATACTCAGTAGGGACCCCGAGACCCTCATGGTCTCACAAAATCCACAAAGGATAAACCACAATGCATCTAAACTCGTGACAACCCAAATTAGGTATATGCCCATACATATACCTTAGATATCAAGTAAACCCATCTCAATCATGAGGAAAACAAAGAGTGAAAATCAAATCCCAAAGATCAACTATTACACAAAGGAAGGGAAACCACAAAGGAAAGTACCACTGAGGTATGCCACACTAAAGAATATTACCAAGGTATTACCCCAAAGGAAAGTACCACATAGGTATAGACACAGCTCACACAGGTATACAACTTTTGAAGAGAGATATAAATGATCAGATATAGCCACTGAATCATCTAAGATGACCAAAACAGGATCCAGGACTACAGTTAGAACTGTTGGACCCACACAGGATCCAAGAACAGTAGTTGGAGCTGTCAGACCCACATAGGATCTAGGACTATCTATTCTGTTGAAGCCACATAAGATCTAGGAACAGAAGTCAGAACTATCAGACCCACAGATGATCGAGGAATGGTAGTCAGAGCTGTCGGACCCACACAGGATCTAGGACCAGCTATTTTGTTGAACCCACACATTATGTAGGAACAGAAGTTAGAACTGTCAGACCCACATAGGTTCTAGGAATAGTCGTCAGTGCTGTCGAACCCACACAGGATCAAGGAACAGTCGTCAGTGGTGTTGAACCCACACAAGCTCCAAGAACAGTCGTCAGTGCACAGCCAGCCACAGGGTTTCTACAAAGCATACTTGATTCATGGAGGGTCATATTTTCAAGAAAATATTCGATACATTTACTTCCAAAAATTCCCAATAAGTAGTATCTTATAGGTCCACCTCATTATAGGGGTCTCAAAGAAATAGACGGCGCGTCAATCAGACGCCCGGTCTGTGAGTTATTAGTCTTTCAGTCCTGGGGGCCCAGTTGGATTCGTGCATGATCCAACCTAACTATATCTAAATTTTAACCCAAACTCCGATGTGGTATTCTCAAAAGGGATTCGTCATGCTCCCAAAAAACCAGCACCACTGATAGTTCTTCAACCGGTCATCCAGTGCCAAAGATATGGACAAAGGAATTAAAGGGTTGGTAGTGGGCCAAGGTTCGGTCTGACTTGGTCAGACCGACCTGGTCTAGGTCAACCCGGTTAGACCAGTTGTGTCGGGCTCGGCCTATTGGGTGGCCCATCCTATTAGGTTCAGCACGTTCTACTGTTCCTATCCCAACATTCTACGAGGACGGTTTGGCCCGAAGGTTATGGCGAGGTGCGTAGCTTGGCGTGGCTCAGACCATAGGGTGAAGTCGGGCCAGTTCGGCCAACGTTGCGAGTGGCACGGTGTGGGTGGCATGGCCCAAAAGGTCGAGCTAGTTCAGCTAGCGGCATTGTGAGGGGGGGCGGTACGCCGGTGCGGCCGGGAGGCTGCAAGGGGACAGTTCGCCGGAGGAGTGCATGGAACGCGTGGAGGCCGACAGGCGGCCGGCTCGGGGAGGGCCGCACGGTGGCCGGCAGGGCGGTCGGGCAGTGGATCAGCCAGGAAAGGTGCAGACTAGCACGGCATGCCCAGGCATGGAATGTCCAAGCAGGGCGCGGCCAGGCAGGTGTGGCTAGGTGGGTGGCGAGGCGGGAAACCACGGGGGGCGGCCAAGCGGGCTGCTGCTTCGGGCGTGGCCAGGCGGGCGGCCAGGCAGCCAGTTCGGAAAGGCCAGTAGGGCACACGTGGAGGCCGAAAGGCCAGGCTGGCATGGGCCAACGATATTCTTCCAAGAGCCCAAGAGCACCATGAGGGCAGCACGATTTGTGGAGGTCGTGGGTGGCGCTGCCTTTATCATCGCCACATTCGTCATTTCGTCACCTCGTCACCTCGTCGAAGGTCATCAAAAACAAGAACGTCGGAGGGGGTCGGGCCATGTTGGTTTGGCCCACACCCTCCGTGTTTAGGGTGTATCATTCAGTTCATCAAGATCAAAATAGAGATAAACAACAACTCACCCGCAATGAGTCCTTTCCAATCGAAGAAAAAGATTCAAGGAAAGAATCAACCTGGAATAAACTCCATACCTTTGACCGTCGATCGTTTTTCAATGATGGGATCACATAAGTAGATGAAGGAGTTTGTCGTTCATCACGTCTGACATACGCATCCAATCCTGATCTGCGTTAGCTCGTGGAAGATGCTTCACATTGGTTGGTGTCTGGGGAAGAAATCGAAGAAGGATCGTCACTGGTGTTCTTCGTTGGAAGAACGCGTTCATCATTCTTGGTTGGGATCTTTTCTCCCTAGCTCTCTTCTTCCCAAGAGAAAAATACCAACCAACATAATAGATTATTCTTAAATATTATTTAATCATTATAAAATAATTCAAAAAGATTCAAATTAATTAATTGTAGTGATTTGTCACCATAAATGTTTGTGTGTTGGCTCAATTATGGTGGAGGGGTGGTGGCACCATTAAGTGGGGAGCTCAAGAGGTTTCTCCCCACATAATGGGGAGTTCAAGAGGTTTTAACTTCGGGTGGTCCCCACCATATTTAACATGAAGGGAGGTTAGGTTCGGGTGGGCCCCATCACCATAACCTCTCATGGGAGGTCAAGGTGTGGTGGTCCCCACCTCCAACTTCCACATGGAGGCCTCAACCAACCAAAATAAAAATAAAGGTACAACTTTATTTTTATTTAATTCATTCATTAAAAACCCAAAATATGTCTTTTATTTATAACCATCTTCCATTGAGGTGAAAGTATTTTTAATCGAATATCGGTGCTATGAGTTCAATGGTGCCCTCATATTTCAATTTCAAGCACCGATTCAAAAGTTATAAAATGATGCTCGCACGTTTACTAAACATAGCCTAAAAGTACAAAAAATTATTATCAGTCACCCTCGACCTGCGACGGTTGAGGTTAGGCTCTACCTAGGTGAAACGCACACCAAAAAACACAACGGTACTATCGTATTTTCAATCCGAGTTACCATTTCGATGTTATGAATTAAAAAAAATTGTCACTTAATATTTTATTTGCGGAAAAAAATTATCTTTCATGGGTGGTCCGTGCAGACCAAAGTTAGTATATTATTAAAAAAAATACCCTCATGAGTTCAACGGTGGTCTCAGATTTCAAATTTGAGTTACCGTTTGTGAGTTATAAGCATTTAAAAAATAAAATAATTTGTTTAATTATTTTATTTACGATTATGCCATTTTTGGGTTTTCTCACAGGAGGCCCGTAACGACTAATCTTAAGTCGAACTAAAGGTAAAACCGCATCTTGAGTGCAATGGTCCCCTCAGATTTCGAATCTAAGTAACCATTTAAGAGTTATTCCAGTTTTTCAGGAAAACTACTTACGCGCTTCAACATAAGCTTAACAAAACTTCGACAAGTCATTCTGGGCACTCCAGTCCTCGGAATCGCACGCCGTCAGATTTCAAGGACTCATAAAATTTCCATGTATTTAAAAAAATTACATGGAAATTTCGGGTCTTTACTAAGACCCAACTCCAGCACTGAAGAGAGGGTCTGGCCACATTCTTCCTCCTCCCATGAAAACCACTAAAGCTATCACCAGTTGGAATTGAAGAGGTGGTAAATCAAAACATTCCTACCATGTCCATCTCTACTATAATTTCTCTATCCATTGTCTTCACATATGTAAAGAGCTCCAACATGGACACATGTGATCTAATGTCCAGTCGCAAACCATGTAGGCAATTCTTTGCCTTCAGCATGTCGTTATTTACCATGTTCAGAGCAAAATGGACAATCTCAGGAAAATAGTTAGTGTAGGCTGACACCGAACACTCTCCCTACAACAACGATAGGAACTCCATATATTTTTTGGACATCAATGAGTCTGGAAAAACTACTTAATGAATATGTTTTTGAAACCCTTCCAATCCAAGACTGCATGTCTGTTTTCCTGGACCAAAGAGTCCCACCAATGCTTTTTGGAACCCTGGAGTTTAAACATGGCACACTCCACCCATATATTATTAGGTGTCTCTATGAAGTTGAAGAAATGATCGATCTTTTCCCTCAAATTATTTTCCTCTTAAGATTTTTTAATCCCTTTAAATGATAGTGGTTTCTCACTCAAGAACTCTTTTGATCGATCTATTTCTCATCCAACTCCTAGTTGTACTTCAAACACTATGTTCTAAACTCATGGAAGACCTTGATCGACAGCACAAACTACTCATACAATAGTCTCAATGATATTTTTGTCCATTGGTGGATATTCTTGATAATCATCAGTTTCACCCTCCTGAGGAACCTATGTAAGATGTCTCTGAGGCATACTACAACATATCGAAACAAAAGAACGATTAGAAATAGTAAAATATCAGTTCAAACTAGAAGCCCCGTAAGCCAAAATACAAGATTTTAAAAGAAAAAACCAAAACTAGACACACATATCCCAATATCCCATGGTAACATGAGTCTTATTATGATATGATATATCCAGGAACTGATCGCAACATTCCTATCAAGCCCCTATAATAATATCTTCAGTTTAACAGACATCCTAAGAAAAGATTATTGATGAAATACCACCATTAATACCAAACTGTAATGATCTGACACAGGTTTCCTGCAAACCTGACACCTGTCCTGACCCATCACATAACGGAAGGGCATTCCTGATCCCCATGGGTTGGCACAAGCACCCGTTCATTGAACGAAAAAACTGAGGGAATGATCTTACCCAATCCGAATGACTATATAGCATATATAAATAGAGAAAGAAAGGGATAGTGGAAGACTAAAAAATTATACATTCCATAACAATAAGAAAATAATGGAAACAAAACAACTGTAATAGTAGATAAAAACTCCAACAGACAAGTCTGACTACAAGGGACTCAAAATGAATTGCTAATCCAGGGATGGAATAGATGAACTCCAACCATCTCACCATCAGATACCCATCCCAGTAGGCATGAACCTCTCCGTCTCACTATGGTGCCCTGCCTTTCCCTACACTGAATGAAAAAAAAATTATCTACGCACCATTAAATCTGTGCAAAGGGTGTGATCTAATATTTTTAGTACAATCCCACCCTGGTGTTCCATTTATAGCCTTTGTATAACAATTCATGTATCCTTATTTAAAATTTAATACATGTAATGATGAGCAATAAATCAGTTTTAATGAGAACATGGTAAACATTCCCTTTTCCACATTTCTAAACAAAATCTTTTATATCAAGTTCAAATCACAATTTCCATCTAATTTTCCTCAAGTATAAACATACATATTAAGTATAAAATTGAAATAAAATCATTAAAAAACAGAGTAATTTGTATCACACACCAAGGAATACTATAAGTATAGGTAGTAGAATACTTGTACTATAATAATAAAGTGAAAAAACTGATCCAAGAAAAACGGTCTCAGGATACATAAAAATACCACATGAGTAAACCCCCCAAAATGTAAATACCAGTCCAGTAGAACAATAATCCTAAAAAACAATGGGAATCCTCAAGAAAAGACTCCATAATTATCACAAATAAATGTACGATGGAATTATTCAAACCTTTCCACCTATTCACCCAAGGTAACCCATGTGCTCAATTTCCCAAACCAATTTCATTTCTTTGAAAATCATTAAAAACAATTTCACAATTCATTTATCAGAAGATAAGGAAGAACATTTCTCTTTCAAAAACCTCTTTCAACAGACACAAAAAAACATGAAAATTTTATTAATCTATTTATTAAGAAATAGTGATCGAGCTCATTATCATAGTCTTGAGACAGAACCACCTACCATTAAGTTCAGGCTGCACACATACAAAATATAATCCAAAAGCAATGAAACCCAACAATGCCATCAAAGAAGGCCCTAGAATCAAACTTTCACCATAAAGGATTGATTCAGAATATATGAAAAGGGATTGGTTGGTAGAAGAAAGCATAGGTACCTTAATAATGATCATTCTCTTCACCGCAACTAGATAATGAACGGCCTTCGAGACAAGATCTCACAATGGATCTAGATGTGGTAACAAGATACATCCAACTTCGATCATTGGATCTGACAACACAAGTATACGGTGCTATCTTACATTTTTATAATTTATGAATCCAAAGGATACCTTTTTCTTGACTATGAATAAACATTTCAAAATCTGGAATTTCAAAAATCGCCCCCAAAAGGATAGTAAACTTGAGGCACCATCAGGATTAATAGAAACTTATTATATCATTGTAATACAAGGAAATATTATTATTGAAATTTCAATTCAAATATATTTTTTGGCCTTTCATTAAATACTTGTCTCATATCATTTTTTAGATCTATGAATTAAGGAAGCATGAATTGAAATTCCCATTTTTTGTATCTAAATAATTTCAGAATATACTCAACTAGCATAGCCTTCTTTGGTCATCATACCATAAATCATGGTAAAAAATATTTAACCTAAAACACTAATTTCATTAATCTAACTTGAAATACATTAATATACCCAAAAAAATAGATTTAGAACTCACCAGGATGAATACATTCTAAGGGAACCCTGGGTAGAAGTTGAGTGCCAACTCACTACATGTCCACCCTGAATGTTTTAGGAATGAATTGAGTAACAAAAAATATACTCATAAAATCTATTATGAAGAAAACCAACAAAAAGAATCCTGAGAAACTTCTTACACATTCTCACAAAATCATCACCATTTTCATCTTTGAAAAAAATAAGAGTGATGAAAAAAATGAAATAATATATTGTATTGTCTTTCATATAACCCTAAAAATTGTTAAACTAATTTATCAATTTTCAAATACCTAGGAAAAAATTAGATTGATGTCAGTTTTATCATTGTAATTATAACAGATTGAAACTATGGAATTCAAAAAAAAAATTGATTCATTTTAGTGCTATATTATTATTACAATGAAGTAAGGAACACATAATCATATTTTCAAGGAGAAAAAATATCTTTCAAACACTTTTTAAAATAGGAAGAAAATTCTACATTATAGAGACTCTCTATAGTGTTTTATAGGTGTTCCTTGACATAATATTTTATCTATTAGACTATGGCTAGAGAATTATAAATAGTTTTCCAAAACCCATATAATTGTGTGGTAAATACCACCTCATAATGATGACGTTTCTCCTCTTGAATATATTCCATTGTGAATTTAAAGACTCTCAATCATGTTTTCCATCAAGTAAATATATTCTTCTCCACCTCCTTTTCAGGGCTATTCCCTTCTTGGGATACAATATCTTTGAGATATTCAAACTAGAATACTAGATACCCCTCAACTTATTGAAATATTTTCTCCTCCTTTTATTTTTTAATGATTTACTTCACTTCATGGTGGATCATGAAGCAATCAAACCCACCATACCCCAAAATGGGAAACATGATTGAGTGTCTTTAAATTCACAATGGAATATATTCAAGAGGCATCTCCAATATTACCACCCAAATTTCATTCCAAATAAAATGAAATGAGGTCCTAAAGGTCTCATGTTCCTCTAAGTTTGACTTGGAAATGCTTTCAAAATGAGTGATGTACTCTCTGATTAATTAACTCAATGATTCACCCTTCTCTGCTTCCTCTAAAATAGTATCAACTTCACCTTCTACTGTTGGATGAGTTTTCATGGATTATTTTCCCTTAGGTTTGGACACTACTATCAATGGAACATGAAATCAGATAGAACAACCCATTAATGTTAGGGGTTTAATAGATATAATGGTTTATGAAACAAATATATTGGTTAATAACTATCACCAATTGGTTGATCAACTATTTGGATTGAGCCATTTCTAACACCCATGGTATTAATGGATTGAGTAAGAATTTATTAATAAGGAATACCATCCTGATATTTACCATAAACCATGATTTAGGGATCTAAATAATCTCCCACATTGGGGCCCTTATCTATTTTTCCCTCAGATATGGGAGTAGTGTGTATTTCGATGCGCTAGTCATGAAATCCATGGAAATGGTTTCTGAATAAAAATCTATGTTTTTTAATATCTAGTGGAGGATGTCAAATGAAAGGAGGTTCACTGTGTTTAAAAAAAAGGAAATATAAAACTCAAGTCCACCCACTTACTTATTGATGTCATAAATCACCTCCTAAGAAGAATTAATATTAATATTTTCCAAAATATCATCAAATTATATTTGTTCATTATATATGGCCTCACATGTCGCAACATCCTCACTAGTATGGTTATTTAAATAAAATTTCTATAGATAGAAATTAGCTCTGGTATCAATTTTGTACATTATATTCTAGAAAGAAACAACTTCATTAAACCCTGGAAATTCAATATTAGTAATGAAACCTTCATCAGACCATATAGGATCCCTATCAACCCCTTATATAATGAAGACATGGATTTTTGTGGTTTATGTAGGGTCCTACATTGTATGTAATGTATATTAAAAATCAAAATTTATAATGTTAGGGACCAACACATGACACCTCATGATATGAATCTGAGTATATCAGAACCCTGCTCTCTCTCTCTATCTACTGTAAGGGGATAAGTTGCAGCTTTTCCTCTCAATAGTTCTTTTATTAAAGGTATGGATTCATTAGAATGAGTCTGTCCCAAATTTTTAATGTCCCCAACAGTCCATGATGGATAATTCTCAGACCCCATGATGTTGTATAGAGAATAAGATATTACAAAATTCATGCATGATCAAATTGTTTTGTCAGGTGAGTCATAGGATAAATGATAAATAAAAGACTCATTATTGAATATACGCCTTACCCAATTCATTTAACTCTTTAACTTCCTCCCATGAGATGATGAGGGGCTCGTATTGGTCCACTCAGTTTTGGGTATTGGAGGTGGTAGTTGAGATGACCCTCCTAAAATCTCTTCCTCTATAATAATCAAACTCAAGGATATCTCTAAATACTCTATAGTGTTACCCATTACTCTGATGGGGGTGCCAATTAAAACATTTTTTTGGTGACTTGAGTTCCACCCTTGGTATTTCATATTCTCCTCCCAAATTAAGGATAAAACACCTAGAAATAAATGATTGTGGATGTGGAAGGTAAATTAAAACTTTATACGGATATAAAGATCACAAACATCAATTAAGTCATCCAATTCATCAGTTTATTCATCATTAAATACCTTCAGTGGAACGTGGTTTATCATAACATCCACCTATGTTAATTATATAATTATTTCATTAGTGAAATATATTAGAAAATATATCTCCAGAATATATGGCCCCAACTCAGAAAAATTGTCTTCAGGTTGAAGATCATGAGGTTATTGGATATCCCCTACTTGTAGGATCTTTATTCCATCATGGAGAAATACCCTCAAATATCTAATGTTATGGGTCATACTTTTTATGCTTTTGAATCCATAGGCCTTTCATAATCTAAATTTATTATATCCAACATCAAGGAAGATGACATAGACTTTGACATTGAGTGCCTTTCAGGCCTCTCTACTTTAACGAGAGATTGGGAAACTAAATATCATGTCACCTCTAAGCAGTGATGAATAGAAGGCCTCATCTATGAAGATGTGGTCTTTTCAAATATGTAATTCTCTATGGAACAATACTAAGACTATTCTGAAGATATTGGATTATGAGAATCTTCACCCTTGGATGATCCATCCTACCATTATCTCTTTTTGTAGTATTCATTGAGGCCTTATATTGATGGATGATTTCTACCAATATCGTTTTAGGGTAGGAATAAACCCAAACACAAGTATTTCTTGTGATTATCTTGAAGGATTTACCTTATGGAGGTAGCACAATTGACTCTTGGGATACCTCTATGGCCATAAGGATCCATGATTTCCATGCCACAATTGGGTGTTTATCAAAATAAAAGTGTGGGGAGGACATTTTTCTATTGTAAACACTTGAACAATAAAGAAAAATCAATATAGAGCATATGAATCACATATAAACTCACAGTCAATATAGTCTTCCAATATGCTATATCAGAATGCAATCATGTATGACCTAGGTTCGTCATTACCTAGTCCAATTTCATTGAACATTATAGTAGGTGGATCATTGTAGAGGAAGAAGATAAACTCTACTAGTATGTTTAGATTATTTTATATTCATCATATTTTATATATAAAGGATGGATGATAAAAAAACAGCCTAAATGAATGGGAAAAACCAGCCTTTCGGCACTTGAACTCCTCTCAGAATAACATAAGATTTAATGTGTGATGAAATACACCCCCTCATAACCTGATATGACCCAAAAATTCTGTATGGGGCCTTCCAGGTGTACACGTGTAATAAAAAAAGTTCTCTTTTTAACATAATAGCAGAATAAAACTCTATGTAGCCTACTTATTCTAATTTTTCTTCTAATAAAAATTTCCATGTCCTCATATAATCAGTATATTTGTGGACATCTCCCCTTGGTTCAGGGTATTCCTTCTCAAACTACAAGGAATTCTTCAATATCTTATGCGACAAAATATGAATCCTTTTGGAAATGTCGCAGGTTGATTTCTTCTTAATGAAGTCATCATACAGCTATAAAAGAATAAAAAATACCTAGGTATTATATTAATCCCACCGGCTAATGCTGGATTCATAAGGAAATATATGCAATGTATTTGTTTTAGTGTCTAGTTAGCTCAATAGTTCATGGATGATGTCTTGGTTCTAAAAAACATATGTATACTCTACCGAAATTGACACATAAATGTCATTGTTTTGTGGTTCATTCAAAAATTATATGTAGGTTTGGAACACCTAGTAATCCCACATCCATTCTGGATTGACTCCTCCTATATAATAGATGTTGTAATCCTCCTCCTAGTAGTGTGATTGGTCTATGATGGAAGAATGGATGATCGACTGGTAGGAGTGAGGTTTTGATTCCTGGGTGTGAGTCTTTATATTTGGGAAACACAGGATGTGATGCATGACATGTATCGTAGTAATTATTCCTTAAATTATAAATACACCCTTTGGGTGATATTGGATGATACAAAATTAGTGTCCTCCAAAAACTATGACATTGGAAAGAAATTTTTAAGCTATGGTATAAGTGAATATCTTATAAGTATGTGATTAAAAATAGGCATACAATCACTTCTCAGGTACTCACGTTGGTAAATCATCACGTTTTTCACTTTGTGTGTGGGGGTAGAGTTTCATTTTTCATAGTAGTCTTGGTAGAAAAATAAAAGTAATTGTAAAACATGAGGAGAAGATTGTTCTTCAAAATCCATTTTGGATTCCATTAGAAATATGCAGATAAAATGTGATTAGGGTCACTGGTTTCAAGGCCTTAGTTTTGTGTATTACTTTACCAAAATGATTAATTATGTATGAAAAATATGTGTCCTCTATAATTCCACTCTTTATGGTGTTCAAAAGGAATATTGAATCTATATGGATGGGATGATCCAAATGAGAAAATGTGGGAACTAGAGAATTAAAAACATGCTTGAAAAGAGAAAAAGATGAGTGGAGAAGTCGAATTATTTATAAATGATACCCTATTTATATATTCCAAGAAAACTATTCAAAAAACATATATGGTTAATCAACATGGCTGACCAATAGAAACTACATGTTCAATTGATCTGAGCGATGGATATCTGTATTCCTCTACCTCAAGATCATACCCACTTTTTTTGATTGGAACATATCTAATACTATAGGGGTATTTTTGAAAATCCGTTTTTCCACATGAGGGTGACAAAGATTAATTTAAAATATCTAAATTAATGAAGATGTGAAGGGTGCTAAGGAGAATCAATAAACTTACCCAGGTCGACCGATGTGAACCCAACATGTGTGCCAAGAGGCTCATGTAGGCCCAGCCTACATGACCCAAATGGAATAGCCACAACTGTGAGAGTAACATGTCTTATTGATATACATATGTGACCTATTTCTACTAGGTAAGCATAATTTCCTAAAAATAAGACCCTAGGGCTCCTTATTTTGGGGACTGGAAGATCAGAAGTGTCATTGAATCTCTACTCATCCTAGTCCTTTTCCAATATCCTTAAAACCATCGAGGTAGAACTCTAATGCCTTATAAAATAATAATTAATGGGAATAGTGGATTTCGAGTTCTTAAAGTGTTTGAAACACGACATACTTTTATTAGGAGAAACATCCTCCTAGTCGGCATGTACTAGGGCAAACATCTCCTTTGAAACTCAGGAACTACGCTAGACACTTCTAACGACACGCGAGGAAACCCCTAGATCCTAGAGTAAACCCTCACCCATGTGTCGTTTCATAGGCTATATGTCATCATTAATTCACCTCTAGATCACATAGGTCACCCATATGTGATTCACTTCCTATCATCCTATGTCCACCCTACGTGATCCACCGCCATGTTGCCTAGCCCTCACATATGTGAGGCCTTGTCCACAAGCCTTTTTCCACCTGACATGATTAGCCTTTAACTATCCAATGTATCACCCTACATGATCCATTATTTGTACATTCATTTATACCACCCATGGCAGGGAATAACTTTATATGGATCCATTTTTTGAGGGTTAAAAAATCCATGATCTATCCCAATGTCTATGGATATTTTTTATAGAGATTAGGGAACATCTTCATTCCCTCTTAATAATGAATTATCGTTATAATCGATGTCAAATATTCATCCTTCGAAGTAGGTGGAAACAATAGTGTGTTATCAATAATACATTCACATAGTAATGTAGACCCCAATGTTAGTGAAAATTAGAGGTACCTCCATGTTTCAGATAGTGAGAAGATCCACTTTCCTTTCCTTTGATGAGGAAAATTACATTATCCCCCTCTCATATTTTCTGAAATTGATACAAGGGAATCCCTAATATTGTAGGCCCATTGTATTTATTTCAGGTCGTACCTATATGGTTGAATATGTCTCAACCCCATTTATGAAAACAAGAGAGGATCCAGGCACATCAAATCCCTTTCTTTCTCACATAGCCCTAGCCTCATCCACCATCCAAAAAATAAGATGATATTTTTATCTAGATCATCAAATTCTAATTTTTATTACACTAAGAAAGAATCAGGTGGGTATAGAGGTTACATAAAACCATGAAATATGCATTATCAAGTACATCTATCATGTTTATCCATAGGTTTCGGTCCTCAAATCAGTGTATCCATCTCATCGGATCATATCTTCTGTGATAAAATACATTATAGGACATTTAAAGGTGTGTTACTCAAATCCATGTAACTATCTCAAAGGGTCATATCTCATATGATACAAGCTATCAAAGTTAATATATATGTATGGGTATTCAAATCCATGTATCTATCTCAAAGGCCTATATCCCCTGTGAGGAAAACCTCTAGAGGGCCTCCATAGGTGTGGGTCCTCAAAGTAATGTTTCCATATAAAAGGGACACTTCCCCTATTAGAAAAATCTCCACAAATCATCCAATGGTGTGGGTCATCAAATACATGTATCCATATCAAATGTTAATATCCCATGTGATACAAACATTCAAACTACAAGTGGTTTGATTCCCATAGAAATGGGATATGTTTGAAGCCTCCTTGAAGACCTAACCCCACACCCCAATCAACCAAAATCTTTTTTCTAGTCCACATTTTAAGTAGGTTCATATCAATCATTGTATTATATATCCCTTCCAGTTCCTTTGGGTTGATTTGGAATAATTACCACAGCATTAGTTAACTAGGATCCTTTCGTCTAGATGTTCTTTTTGCATAACAATAAACTACACAGTTTAGTCCTCATCAAATGACCTTAAAAATTATAATGAGTCATGTTATGTATCATTGAAATATGTGGGTTCCGAATACATTCAAAATAATAGGTAGGAAGCATAACTTATGGTCCCAAAACCAACATCAAAACAATTTTCACGTCTTTTTAGATGATGATAAACTCTAGAGCATCGCACTATATAGAATGGAACTAGGATTATGATAATAAATTACATAAAAATCACTAACCCACATACAAAAAGGGAATTTTACAATAAATAAACTTGGATATAGAAGAATCAAAATCCATATATTCTAAAATTTTATTTTTAACATATGGGAGACACATTCTATATTTGGTATTTAATAAAGGATTCATGAATATACCTTTAATCTATATAGGAGTCCCATATTATAAAATAGTTCCCTAAAAAAGTTTTTGATGATCCTAAACTCTCATAATATTGATCAATTTGATTCTATATGTGTCTTTGGATTCATTTCCAAATGACCACCTTCCATTTAAAATTTGTTTTGTGAGACATCTCTAAATAGGGAATCCTTGGGTGTTTCTGGTTCTATGAACAAAACCGATTGGAAAGAACTTGAATATGGTGAACCTGGTGTGTGTGATTGTGAAAAAATATTCAAAACCCTTATATTTTGTTTCATTAGAAACAAATACCCATCCATAAAATATGGTGTTGAGAAATGAATTGTGTTTCTTTGTGGAGATGGAAAGTTTTATGTATGTGCGAGCGATATTATTACATCCAATTTGATAGAGAGAGGGTAACTGAAAGAAGTTTCATAATCACAATAACATTTATGAATAATGAGGATACTAAAGTTATTATTTTATGTAAAATAACATATAGTCAATTTTTATAATATAATATTTTAAAAGAAAGTGATTGATTAAGGTGATTACGTCTTCTTTGAAATAACATGTTAATATCTTATCCTAAGGGATCTAGGGCTAGAATTTTGGGAAGACCAGAACCACTAGAATGTGGAAAGTGGATGGAATAAGAGATAATTGTTTAATATATAAATTATATAAGGTAAAAGGTAGTGGGGGGAAAATAATGGATGGTAACCCTTTTATAAATGAGGGGAGGGTAACCCTTGAATTTTTAAATAGGATTAAAATATATTAAATTCATTCCCCAGCCAAGTGGTTCGAAATTGATTATAAAATTTTATGGTAATAAATTAAAGAATAAAAATTATTTTATTTCTCATCATTGATTATTTTTATGATTTTATAGTAAATTAATAAAATATTATTTTCATTAAATATTTTTATTTCTAAATAAGAAACTAATCATTAAATTTTACATAAAATACATAAAGTCAAAGTTTGAATTTGTATGTAATCATATAACATCCTAGAAATATGTCACATCAATCTAAATCATTCATTTTATACATTAACTCACACATATTTTATTACATTTTATATTTTAAAAATGATTATTTTTTTTATTAATTTAAGAAATGCTACATCAGTGTTTCAAAAGCATATAAGATCATTATATAACTACTAAAACATAGAAATAAATCCTTATCATGAAAATAATTTCATTAACATCAATTTATAACCTTATAATTTTTCATAAATACATTTTTGATATGAAGATCGATAAGAGATATTTAAAACTAAGAGAGTAACATTTTGTAACTTTTGTAGCATTAACTATCATATATGTCATTTTTATAGACCAGTGTCCATAAATAAACTAAAAATACAAGGATACGGTGATAAAAGATGAATTAACCTCATCCAATATTAATTATGATTAAAACATATATCCCTATCACTAAGTTTTATTTTATATTAAATCGGTTTATCCTTTTCGTAAGTGATAAATTTAATCAGTATTGTTATTCATAAAGACACAAAATAAAAGGTGGACATTTAACATATTTCATACTAATTATACAAAATATGGAACAAATTTTATCAAATTCAATAACTATATTTAGAATAAATTAATATTAAAATATGTGAGAAAACCCCAATGAAAACAACTATTAGAAAAATACACATTTAAGCATAAAACTAGATTTACTCTTATCAAATGAAAAGTAAAATGTTATAAGAATGTTGAGAACATTAAATGTAATATATAATATATTTATTTCATTAAAATAATTAATTTTTTTTGATTTAATAAAATAATTATTATTAATATATATTGTATGTAGAAAATAGTTTTTTATGAAAATAACCTCTTGGTATAAAAACATTTTCATTAATATAATATTCTAAACTAAAATTGATTCCAAATGAACAAAATTGGATTATATAAAATAAAATAGAATTATTTTTAACATAAAAAATTTTGAAAATAAAAAAATATAACTTTTCAAAATCCTGAATGAAATATATAGTTCTCAATAGAAATTAGTATTTTTCATTATAAACTATAAAATCAATATTTTTATAAATTTTTCAAAAAACACCCTAAGATGGTATTGTTATGGGGATTTCAAAATTTTAGATGGTTTTATGAAATAAATTTTTTATATTCCTATAAAATTAAATATAAAATGTCAACCCATGAAATTAGAATTACCTTTATAGAAATCTATTTTTTAATCGAAATATTACTTTCTTATAAAACAAAATGAATATTTACGAATAATTAATTAAGAAATTTATAATGATTTTGATTATTTTATATGTATCATAATTTATTTATGCATATTCATACTTACCAATGTTTTGACTAAGTTTTAACAGACACATTTTAATATTTTAAAAATATATATTTGTTCGTTTAAACACAATGATTCACAAAATGAAAGCTATTGAAGAAATTAAAAATATTTGAAACAAATTCATAAAATATATGGGTTTAATAGGATAAAATTAATTCATACACTATAAGTTATCATTTTTCTATAGTTATGATGATTTTACCTTTTTATATATGAGGAATTTTGATATTTATGGAATAGATTCAAATTTCATTTTATCATCTCAATGAGGTGTGAACGACTACATTGTTATGGAATTTCTCATAACTAAATAGTTATCTTGAGAATTATAATATATATATATAATGAAAATTGAAATTACTAAAGAAAAAATATTTTGTTGTAGGTAGAATATTTCAGACGTTGGAATTGATATGGATGGAACAGTAGATGACCAATTTAATAGTTTAATAGTGATATTCAGTCACACAAAATGTTTTAGCTGATATAATGTTAACTATATATTTTTTGAAATTTTCATGAGGATAATTCCAGATATAAATTATTTAATTAATTAATCAATTGAATAAAATCATTGACTTTTTATTTATTAACTTCAATATAGGATCTTGAATTATCAAATGATAAGAGCTATAAATTTGATGAAAAATGTGAAAAAAATGATTTCAATGCATTGGAAAATCTAAATATTAATTATGAACAACTTTTTGATACCTTAAGTTATTTTGATGATGATTATGAGAGTATTCACAAACCTAATGAAATACTTCCTTTCATATAAAAAATATCAAAATGGGGTAATAGAAAATATAATGGAAATCATTGACTTAAACCATTAAAAATTATAAGAATTTATAATTTTGATCTAGATATTCACATGTTAAAGAAAAATATCGATGTGGGAGATAATAAATGGAAAAAAATTAAAAACAATTAACCCAAAATGAAATATTCAAAAGCATATATTAAATATGATTATTTAAAAAATGTATTCATTATGAAAAAGTAGATCTTTCTAACCAAAGTGAATGATTAAAAATCTTCCACTTATTGTGTGTTATAGGTGGTATTTTTATGAAAAGAAACTAAAATTAAAAAAATTGACATAAGTAAATCTAATCTAATAAATTAGATGGTAATGATGTATATGAATCCAAATTGATTCACATGTTTTTGATATATCTTACACTCTTTCTAGAATGTAATGTTGGGCATATAATTGATTTTCAAATATTCTCTAAGGAGGATAATAATATGGT
Organism: Viscum album; assembly: GCA_963277665.1. Lineage (NCBI taxonomy): Eukaryota > Viridiplantae > Streptophyta > Magnoliopsida > Santalales > Viscaceae > Viscum > Viscum album. The sequence continues at coordinate 62,351,075 of OY728136.1, read as the reverse complement.
GATATTTGAATATGAGTTAAAAAATGTAAAATGATTTAATAAGGAGATAATAATTATCAATATAATGTGGATGAACAAGAATGTGTTATAAATTAATGAGAGAAGAATATGGATACAAATCATGAAGTACCTAATAAATATAGATCATAGTAACATATAGATAATAATAAATTTTTAAAAATTATTATTGATTATTAAAATTAAATTTAATTAAATTAAAATTAGTCTCCGAATTATAAAAATATATATATAATTAGTGAATATTTGGAATTAATAAATTAAAAAATATTAAATCATAATAGCCCAAATCTAAATCTTACTTAAGAAATTCTGTTGAAACATGGGTTGGTAGAAATAGTCATTACATGTTTACCATATTAAATGTTTTGGACAGTGTCTATAAATGTAATACCTTCATATCATATATAATATAATCCTTTTTTGTACAAAAATTGATAATATATTTTTTATGCAAGGGTTGAAATTTTTATAAAATATCTGAAATTAGGGTAATGGTTTGGTGTTCTAGAGTATATGGACACAAGTACAATGTTTCCATTAAAATAAATTCTACCATATGGAATCAAATAAATATGGAATTTTTTGTGTTATTTTCAGATAATAAGACTCAAATTTCTATGATGATTGAATTATAACTTTTAAACTCATATGACATGCCTATAGAGAATTATTTTTACAGGATTGAGGTGATTTTTAGAATTTTTCACTAGTAAGGCCCTAGTTTGATTGAGTGCTTGCACATTATTTCTAATTAATAATAATTAATTTATATTCATATAAATATTCAATAGATAATACATGATGAAAAATTATTTATTATATAGGTTTCATTAAAATATAATTATAGGTGTAAACCATGGATTAATGATTTTAGATTCTCAACACGTAGTTGTAGTGATAAAAAATATTGATAATATTGATAATATTAATGATATAGATTTAAAATTTGACATACAATGTTCATAGAAATAAATTAATTAATATTTACAAAAAAAATTACATGTAAACTAAATTCACAAAAAGTTTTGTTTTTTATCAATAGAAGAAAAAAATTAGTGTTAATCAATAATATGAATAGGTAAATCAGGTAATAATCATGAAAAATAATTTCCACAATAAATGAATTGATAATGGAAGATTCATTCCATAAGGAGAAATTACTACTTGGAACCTTTTTCATATGTGATATCTAGAAAAATTATACTCTCTCCTATGCAAGGAAGAAACCGTTCTTTATCACCAAATACATGGCTATATTGGTAAAAATAAAGAATGTAAGATTTCTTTTAAATATATTTTTAGGGGTGTTAATTTTTTTTATAGGAGAAAAAATATAGTTTTTGCCACCTTTAAAAATTATAAAATTTACCAAGGAATGAATAAGAGAGTCAAAATATAATCTATAAGGTGACGTGAATCAATTATCATATATTTGTGTGGGCCTCTGAGAAATCAATATAAAATGGATTATTTTTATTTTAACACATTCATTGATTATTTCAATAATCATAGGGTTGGTATTTTAAATCCCAAGTAATATCCAATTTATTTATTCAAGTTGCATCGAAGTTGAATTAAATGAGTTCTTGGAATTCACATCATGATAGTATGATATTTTAATGAGTAGGATTGAACTATAAGATATTTTTATTTGTTTTATCTAACATATGGAATAATAAATCTGTATCCATAACCCCACACATGAAAACTAAATGGGTTTACTAAAATAATGAATATAATTATTGTAAAAACAGGGGGAAATTCAAGATGAATTTATAAGAACCAATTATTTTAATTGGATGTAGTATATACTATTGTGCATATTCAATAAAAATTATTATTGAGGAAAATTTACAACAAAAAATTAATTATGAATAAAATAAAAAGTGGCCAATAGTTATATATGTTAGATTATATATGTTAGATTATTTGTTATCTATCGTATAATATTAACAGAATAATCAGATATGGTGAAATATGAGAGGCCAACGAGCCCGTACCCGAGTGGTAAGGGCTCCTGCTTGGCATCAAAGAGACTCAGGTTCAAAACCGGGTGGAGAAAAATTTCTGGGGTACTGTAGTAGTTTTGTAGCAGTCACTGTGCAGTACTGTAGCATTTACTATTCGGTACTTTAGCAGCCAGAACTATTCCCCCGGTTTGGGCCTTCGGGACACCGGTTTGGGCCTACGGGCCTCCAGGGCCTTCAGGTAATCAAAGGCCTTCGGGCCACATGGACTTTGGGTCACATAGACAATGGAGTAGCCCAGTTCACATAGTACAGGCCCCAAAATAGGATCAGAGCAACAAGAGTAGTAGCCACCAGATGTAGGGATAACTGGATTGGAAGAATGAGAGGGTATGACAGCCGACATCGGGACCAGGCACCGTGCAGCTTTGTACGAGGAAATGCTAGCCGATCAGCAATGCATGGTGGGGAGCTAAGGCAATCAATTATGCAAGATACTGGGGAATGGGTAGTTCTAGTGGGCTCGGTCTACTGGTCATGTAATGGGCTTGGTATGCCTCTGGGCCTTCGGGTCATGTATTGTGGGTCATGTCGGGCCTTGTTCCATGGGCCTATAGTTCATGTACGGGTTCACCTTCATCCTTTAAAAGGGGGATTATCTATAATAAAATAAAAAATAAGGCCTTAGGGTCATTCAGAGGAGGTGAAATATGAGAGGAATACTATGGAAGGTATATTTATTTGGATATCTATTTAATGGGAAAGGGTATAGGTGTTGGAATTAGATACATCATGATATTTGGATTTATAATCTTCTTTATGAGTATAAATTTTTATCTTTTCAGAATATAATTCATTCTAATTTAATCTATTTTATATTTCCTTGGATCTACCATCATGTTATCAGATGATTCTGTATTATTCAGGTTTTTACAAAAAAAATGAACCAACGACACCACAACTGTAAAATTGTAGCAAGGTCCTATGGATACCAATTTTTCATAACACAATTGGGACCAAAACATCACATCCATTATAATGAAAAAACTAAAGGAAGACCTGATAATTGAAACAACTATAGTGGACCATTAATATTGTATATAAATATCTTATGTCATTATACAACTATTCAGTACATGACACCAGGATCCCTGTGATAATAGCTTATGTTTAATGTATTTAGAAACATTTATAAAAAAAATTATTACATAAATTATTTACATCATATCCCACTAATTTCATCACAAATAGTTCCCATTTTAGAAACAACATAATTGAAACCATTCATCGTATATTACAAAAATTGAACATAATAATGGTTGAGCTAAGAACCATTATAAGAATAAACGTAGAAGATATCAATTGATGACCAAAAGTGTGTATAAAAAAATTATTAGTGTATCATAACATGATTATAATGTATAGAAACAATACTAAAACAATATAAGGTTATTAATCATAAATCATTGACTAAGCTTTTTTATATGAAATGAACGAATTTATAAATACCGAAAATCATAAATAATCAATCAAAAGCTATGAGGACACATCATGAGTATAAGACATAATTTTATGGTATAAAAATAATCATATAAAATCAGTTTCATAGTCAAATATAACTTAAAATACTATGATAGGGTAATGGGTTCACTCCTCAATCCGTAATATCCTTAGCCATAGTTCACTCCCAAGACTATCGTATTGGACAACATCCATTATGGAACTCGGTTTACATCCAATTATTACCCTTATAAAATAATTAAATATGAATCCCTACCCAAATTATTTGAGGTAAATATAATCCTATTGAAACCCATCACATAATGAAAACAATAATTATATGTTCCATAACATTATAAAAACTTCATCATATAATCATATCACAACCCTTAGAAATGGAAGAAGTTACATAAAGATTTCCTCATGTATTCATAGCCTAATACATGGAATAAAAATAGGGTTATTAAATATACAATAAGAATGATAATAATGGATTATAACATTTGTTCATATACCCATAAAATCATAATTATTATCAAAGGACATTATAATAGAAGTGAAATTTCTTTAAAATGTCTTTGTAATAATTATTGAGTAATATACCCTTTCAATTTTGAAATAATGTATATAAAATCTGAATATTTCAAAAATATTAAGTAAATAATTTTCATTGAAAAAATAAATAGAACTATATAAATTAAGCTTCAAATAATTGAGTTTTGAAGACTGTTTAAAATTCCAATAATATTGTAATAATTTAAAAAGGATTCTTTTAACGCATTTAGTAAAACATACCACTTTCATGAAATTAAATGATAAAAAAATTATATCTTTTTATTAAAAATTAAAACATGTGTAAATAAAAATTAATTAATCATTGTTGAATAATGTAAACATTTTTGATTTTTTAAACATTAATATTGAAGAAAATGTACTTTCAATTGAAATGGGAGAAAAAAGGCCCTCATTTCAAAAAAAATATTTTTAAACATATTTTTTAAAAAAGATAAAAATTGAAATATTCTTGAAATAAAAAAAGGATAATAAAAAATAAAATAGTCTTTTTCAAATAAGGATCATATAATTTCTTCAATAAATATTCATGAATAAACATTCCTAATTAATATGTTATTATAACATAAACCCATTATCTCATGTCTCATCAAACATGTTACAAGTTCAAATATCTCGTAAAATAAATATAGATTAATTATAAATATATGATAGATCCATATTCTTATATATAATACAAAATATTAATAACTTATAACATCTTATCATCTATTTATTAAAATTCATTATTCATATCCTGGTTATGGGTGATAACTACTTCATTTTTTAGGTATTTTTCAGTCAGATGTTTCATGTACATACACCTATTTAATGATTTCATCATATAAATAATATTAATAATGAAATAATTTTTATAATTATTTATTATTTAAACACTTATAATTATTAAAATAAAATGGTGATGAAATATTATTTATATCATTTTGTGGATAAGATCGTATGTCCATACACACCGGTTGTTGTTTCACCAATCTATAGTTGGAATAAGATTAAGGAAAATAAATATCCATCTTTAATGAATAATTATTAACTAATATATAACTTATATATTTATTAAATCTATCCATACTACCATCTATAAAATAGAAAATGAAAAATCAATCACACCGCATCATGGAGGTGGTAGTACACACATAGACACAGGTAATGTTATAATATTTCAAAGGTTAGAAAGGTAAGAGTACATAAAATATATTATAATTATAGTCGTATAATTATGTGTTATTTATCATAGATAAACATTAAATGCATAACATTACCTTCTATTAAAGACTGTGATGGGGAAAATCATATCTCTTCAAGGAGATAGTTGTCCACATGCATGTACTAGTGAAACCATTATTTTAAAAAAATAGAAAATTGTGTGGATAATGGTTGATCCATATAAATAATAAAATTTTGGAATATTTAGAAAACTGGATTTAGTTTTTTATGATAAATACAATATATTTATAGGTATAATAAGAGTAAATAATTTGAGAATGTTCAGGCATGATGATTTCCTCTTGTTCAGTATACCTAGTTTAGATCTATTATTAGGGAAACATGAAATGGTAAAACATGGACCAAAAAGTGTTAGGGGATGAAATTTTTCACCACAAACCTCCCAATATTATCTTTCATTATTTTTATCATTTTAAATGAAGTTAATAAAATAGTATATATCATAACAAATCTTGAATGTCATTTTTATGTATATTCATTTATTTTGACATCCATGTAGATATGGCATTAATGTATTTCAAATTCAGAAAATTTCACCATCATTATTAAATTATAATAACCGTACGATTCATGGATCATAATAGATCATCCATAATATATTTTATTTTATTTTATTTTATTTTTAAAATTATTTATAAATTTCGTTAAATCTTGAAAGACCACTATATTAGGGTTTTATAAGAAATTATTTAATAATTAAATAATTAAAAATTAAAAATTAATTACAATAATAATAATAATTTATACATATAAAATATAATAAGTTTTCACCAACCATAACAAAAATTTACCTGATGAAAAAATTATAATATTTTTAAAAGAAAAGAGAGTGACACTTTTTATTTTTTATTAAGTAAAATAAAATAAAAAAATTATAAAAAAATATAAAACAAATAGCCTTATCATCAAATATTGGATGAGTATGGATAAAAAATTGTTTTCCAATGATTTAAAGAAAAAATTTATGGTTATTTTACAGTCTTATCCCATAGTTTTTACCTTATTTTATACATGTTATCCAAATATAGGTGACAATATTTTCAATGGTCACGATTCAGAGTGACAAAAAAAGTGCATATTTAAAAAAAACCCCCATGATTCCAAATATGGATTCCATTTTTTAAGATTCAATTTTTATATCTGAATGATTTAATTTTAATTTTAATTCAGAAAATGCATCAATAAAAATATTCAAGAAAAATGTGTTCTTAAGCTCAAAATTTAACCCAGGTCAAAATCATAATTTTTTCTAATTCAGAATGAATTACCTTAATTATTATTAGTAAAATGGGTATTATGAAACTTTATGGTGAAATATAATACATAATAAGGGTTTCAAATGAATTTTCTAATATATAAGTTATGTCATTATTTGAAAAAACATATAATTCACTATTCTAATAAAATCAAGCATTTAAAAAAATCTGAATAATTGGAAGTATTTTAATTTCAAAATGATGATTTTTTTAAAAAAAAATTAATATAAAATTTTAATTTTTTTAAAATTTATAATAAGATTTACTCAATAATGAAAACATTTTTTTGAGAAATTTTCTTTTATTTTTAAACCCATATTACTAAAAATTTAGTGATTATTTTGTGAGAACTAACCAGTAAATATTTATTGAGTATAAAAATTATAAAAAAATATGATAATGTGGTTACTGATATTAATTCCATAAAATACAACTAATATGAAATATCACTCACATTTAAATAATATATTTCAATGGTATATCAAAATTTTATTAAATATTATTGTTTGATGTTATGAAATATATCAATCATTTTAGTCTCCTAAACTAAATTTTTAGGGTGTAAAATTCTTCCCAAAATATGTAAATTTAATCTTCATAATTTTTTTATAAATTAATAATTTTTTATTATTTGAAAATCATGTTGTTTTAAAACTCGTTATGAGAATTAATAATAAAACATTGTTTGAAATAGGGTAGTGGGAAACATAATGGGTTCCTGAAATAAGTAATGATTGAGTTCCTAGGGAATTATAAAATTAAGGGGATGCTATAATATGGATACAAAAAACAAAAATAAAATCCATGGACTGATATTTAGTGATATAAATCATGGTCTTCATAATGTTAATTAAAAAAAACTTAAATCATTTTGGTGTTAAAAGAACATCAATTCAGCTGAAATGAAGGTAATGTAATTAAATTTTTATTTCATTATATGTTTAAAACATTTAATGTATTATTTTCATATGATGATTTAAAAATGATAAAATAATCATACTTTATATCTTTCCATTTCATAAACAAAATTTCTTCCTTTTTTAGTTTATAGATCAATTTTGACATCATATCTTACTCCATGAAATGAATATTAAAGATTATTTTTTCATTCACAGATATCTAAAATTATTTTTTAATGGGTAATATGTTTCATAAAATTATAAAAAATAATTCATTTTGTCTGAAAATATTTATAAATAAAAATAAATTATAATTAGTTATACAATATTGAAACATATTAAATATTAATCTCTAAAACCTCAATAGTGAATCTCAAAGACCATATATATCTATTCTAAAAATATTTAGCCTTTAGTCTCCCCTAAAATATATATGGCCTAATTAAAAACCACTAAATACAAATTATTTGATCAAATATTTTTATTTCAAATATAAATTTAATATTTTTTAAAAACAACATGATTTGGATCATCATTTCATATAAAAAAAATGGGAATACATTTATTATATATACTCCTTAAGTTGGCTAATAATATGGATCTCTAAAAAACCTCAATAAAAACATATATTTTTCAAAAAATTAACTTGGTACTTATCCATCAAATATAATCATTTAATATTGAATATATTACAAAAATCATAGAAATATAATAATGAAACTCACTAAAATTCATAAAGAATAACATTTTATTCAATAGTGTGTATGAAATGCAACACCAACTGTAAAATGGAACATAATATCCCAAGAATTTAAAATTTATTTATTATTTGAAATAAATTAAACATATGATATATCTTGAAATTCACGCAACATTGAGTTAGCTTGCGCTATATGCCACAAAGACTTTCTTTGATAGCTTACATTACACACAAGACAGAGTTTTACCACATACTATTAATAGTATTATTTAAAATCAAAATTATCTAATAAATGTAAATTATATGTTATTAATGGGTTTTGATAACATAATAAAATATTTTTGAATTCATTGGTAACCAATTAATTAGAAATAAATATAAAAACTAATCTAATATAAAGGAAATGTTTTTATAAAAAACTATTATTATAATCCAAATTATTTTTAACATAATAAATTAAATTAATCTTTATTATTGAATGATATTAATTAAATTTATATATTATATATTCCATGATTTGTATTTAAATTTATTAAATCGATTTAAGAAGTATATGATAATAACAAATCCAATTTTATGCATTAAAAAATTGTATTTTCCTTATCGAAGTTTCGAATCCTTTTAATGGAAAACTTGTTTCAAAACTATATTTTGAAATCTCTATAGTTTTTATTTGAAAAAATAAAATAAAAAAAAAATCCTAATTTCAATTGTACATTAGGGTGTGTTTATGTTATTTTCTTGAGATGTTTCATTTTTGATGAATATTGATCAATATTAAATTATATTTGAAAATTAGCTTTTCTTCCAAATATTTTAAAATGTTAAATGATTTTTATAATTTTTGAATAAATTAAAAATATATCAATAATACATATAATTTCTCATATTAGGTAATTTTAGTTATTTTTATATTTAATTATGATATAAAAATAAAGTATGATTTGAGACATTTTTCACTTTGAGATTCTGCTTTCTCTTCACATTTAGGGGATTAGTATTAAATTATTTTTTTAACTTTAGTTGAATGAATTTGGAAAATTTTATTCCATAATTTACATAAAGATAAATTTTAATTTATAATAAGGTGATATTATTTTTTTACCATAATGACAGGTGAAAACAGTTAAAAATAATTTCAGTGATTGAGGGAATATAAGTTTACCAAAGGACTAAACTTTAATCATATGGGGAAAAATGACCTACCAATTTTTCAATAACCCAATTTATAAGCATATTTAATCCCTTGTTACTTATATTATTAGATTTCAGGACAATTTTCCATGAAAGTTACCTATATAATAAGTTGTGTAAATAAAAAGACAAAAAATATACTTTTCATATTTTTAATTTCTATAATACTTTGGGAAAAGGAGAAAACCTACATAGGCATAGTTATAGAAATTATTTGTAGAAATAAATTTGTATCTTACATCATATTGATTTATATTATTTATTATAGATAAATTATTTCATTAAAATTCTTATAAAACGCCAACAATTTAATTATTTAGTTAACAATTAAATAAAATAAATGATACTAAGAATATTAAAATTTAATTAAATTGAATAAATTATTTTTTAAGATTTTATGTATATTAATCAGATATGTTTCATAGTTTTTAACATTTTATTTTTTATTCCATAATTTTCTTGATATTTTTTATATTCAAATTAAATTAGTAATGTCAAAAATGACATTAATGTTATTTTGTAATAAATTATATTTTATTGATTGATTGAAAATTTATAAAAAAATAAATTCTATAAAAATATTTTTAAATTTTAATTAATAAAAAATATATTCCATTTGATGGCCCAATTGTCTACTATAATGTCTATATTGATCATTAAATAGTAAAAAACTAAGTTACCATAGTTACAGTTTAAGCAGTTTTTTTGAAAGTTACTTGAGGTTGTGTGAGAATTATTTTCAAATAGAAAAATGATTTTTATTTAATAAATTAGATATCATATTTTGAATCATTGGTTCAAAATTTTATATCCGATAAAATTTTATTATATTCATAAGGGATTAAATAATTAAGTTAGAGAACCAGTTAGCATAATCAAATACAAAAATGATAATCCTATTAAAAAATAGACTTAAGGAAAAAATGTTTTATAAAGTTATAAATTATGATTAGTATGTTTTTATCTACCTAATAATATTTTAAAACCGTTAATTTTAAAAAAAAAATCCATTTTAGGTAATATTAACCTCCCAAAAGTGAAAACGTTTTAGTATTTATATGAATTCCACCTCTCTGAAGATATAAAATGACACTCTCTCCCTCTAAGTTTTCACACTTCTCATGCCATTTGTCTCAAAATAGCATAAAAATCACTCCCCAAATTCCATCTCATAATCCTATAGACTTTATCTTGGGTAGAAATTCAACATAGGAACATGAAGAAGATGTAATGTTTTCTTAAGGTGTTTGTATTTTATTTCCTTTTCCACCCACTTTATTTATTTTTATATAATGATTATATAACAACCTAAATATAGTGAATATAATAATATTTTTTGTTTTATTTATGATTTAAATTTTTATAGACTGCCATCAAATGGGTTACGAAGTAATTATTCATGTGTGCAGCTGATTACGGGCTCGTGAACCCATGTCTTCTGTTTTTCCATTACAACCTCTCTCGGTTTGAAATAGTGATATAAATATTGTTATTATATGATATATATGATATTTATGATGAATTTATTCTTATGTTATTATTATAAAACACATAACATCATCCTTTCCATTTTTTGGGGAATATGATAATGTCGCACATGTGTACTACGGAGTATCGCCTTGTGAAGTGATTTGATTCATTCACGCTTTACGTGGATTGAATTGAGGATGGTTTTTATGAAAATATTTGATATATATGAAATTAAAATGATATTTTAAGGATAATATATATATCATTTACTTTATTTTCTTTTAATTCAATAAAAAACAAGAAATGGATTTCATGCATCTGTACAACCTACCCGCTCAAGGAATGCTATATTTCACATCCTATAACCATATTTTATTGATTAATCATAATACATATATATTATATATATGTTTGTAAAAACATTGTTTTCATTTTATATATGATGAAATAATGATCAATGTAAGAGGAACAAAAATATAACTCCAAATATGCATGAGAAAGATGGAAATTAACATCAGAAATGATGAAAAAATGAATGATTATTAATGAAAGAGTAATAATAGGTTATAAAAGAATAATATATGATAATATTAATATAAATATTTATCTATTTAAATTTAATAATAGCCTTAATACCTTTACATAGTATGTTATATGTTTTCAAAAAAATGGGGAAATAAGGTAGGGTATTTCGTCACTATTTACATTCCATTGAGACTTTTTTGTTATTATACACCAATTTAATTTAACATAGTGTATGCACTTCCCCTATGTCATTTAATATCTGGATTAAAACATTAAATTTGGTATTTTTTTATTTCCCTTTTAATTATCTCATCCAATGGTTTTTGACATTAAAATTACCAAGTTGGGAAAATAATCTTTGAAAACCCACTTTATTTTGAGATTTTTAACTTTCTATTGAAACGATCACATCCAAATGATCATTTTTTTGTAAATTAAATTTTTATTGACTATAAATATTATTTTTTTAATGGGTATTATTATTTCTTAATCAGTATACCATTTATACATTTCGTTTTTACATTGATAGCAATTTGATAAATTGCGGAAATATTGATAAATCAATGTTCTTTACTCAATACGAACATTTGACGAAAAGAATAATTATTAAATATTTGAGGAAAAATTTGGATCTTATGAAATCAGGTAGATTCAATTTAATTATATCCCTGAAATGCATCAGTAGTTTCATGACACAAATCAGTTTTCCCAATCAGAGGGTTTTTACTTAGTTGTTTTAAAATATCATGATAATATATCTTGATGGTAATGGTTTTCATATGGAAAGGAAATATGATATCTAATAATTAATAATTTCACGAATTAATATTTTATTTATTAATATCCATGATGTTTTAACTATGAAAATATTTTTATATATATTTCATTTTGAGCTCATTAATTAAATGGTATGTGGATTCAGTAATATAACTTTTTATATTAATTATTCATTATCCAATTATTTAAATAGAAGGTGTGTCTAGTAATTTTTTATTATATATTGATTATTATTATTGATACTTCTATTTTACATAAATATTACTTAGAATTTGAGCTCTCCCTTATATTTTTCCTTCCCCCAAGATATGAAGATGATTTACAAGAATGAGTTTCAACAATGTTGAGTTTTTAATTTTTTTCTGATTTATTTTCCCTTACCCAATGTTATGTGGGTATATTGTATATAATATGGTTTTCAAAAACTAATAAACTATTTTTTATGTTTGTATTATAATCATTAATCTATGCCAATGTTATGGTTGTAGTCATCGGCTTCAGGCTTCTGGAATTATTTTCTCTATAGTTGGTATCATATAAAGTTTAGTAGAATCCATGGAAACAAGATTTTGGAAAATATAGACTAGGGAACATGACCCTAAAATAGAATTTGAGGATAAGTATAGAAGAATATCCTAGAGTTTTGGGAAGTTATAGATTATGTTGGACTTCCTAGAAATACATCCATGTATGAGTACTACATGGGTAAATTTTTCTGTCATAGATGTACCTTGAGGTAATAACTCAAAAAAGGTCATTTCGGGATTTACTCAATCATAACCTAATACGTGAAAATGATCCTAAATGTGGACTTGGTTTGAGATATAAATGGTATATTCTTAGGATATTACACATTTTCATTATAAATTATTATGAAATTAGCTATGCATAAATGATTCTATTTATGATTTTTGGTATACCATAATTAAAATTATAAAACATTAGTAATTTAAGAGCTAATCCATTATATGTATTACTTTAGTTCTAGAACATTAGAGGAAGAAATGTAACAATATCCGTGGCCAATATATAAGTTTTCCTACTGAGGAAGCCCATATAGATTGTATGGGAACAGAGAAAGTTATTGACATAGTAGGGAAATTTAATCAAGTCATACCAAATAAACAATCCCATATATACAAACCTATTCCAAAGTAAGATCCACTGAACTTGTATCTCTTAATATGATGAATTCCCCCATCATTTATTGGGACTATTGATCCAATAGTATCCCAATAATGGATTAAGTATTTGGATAAAATATTTATGGCATTGAGATGTGATAAAAAAGGAAAAGGGTAAAATAATAATTTATTGTATAAAAAGTTATGCATTCCAATGGTGATCATTAGTCCATAATAATAGTGTGGAAGAGGAAATAAAACTAATTAAATGGAAGTATTTTAAGGAAACATTATTCGACAAATATTCATCACATGAGAAAAAACTAAGAAAAATATTAAGTTAATTAACTCAAATAAAATGGAATAATATGGTGTTTGAATATATGAGGATACATTCACCAGGTTAGATAGGTATGCTACAGAGTAATTACCTAACATATAATTCATGGTTGAACAATTCATTAATGAGATTAATCCAACTCTATGAAGGGAACTAGTCTCTCAAAAAAATATACTAAAATTGTTTTTGGTCTTTCAATACAGAGAAATAATTCACCATGTCTTATATATTTAATGGTAAAAATTTTATGAAGGTGATGATAGATAAAATAATTTATACAAGGAATAAGGGAAATAAGGATTTTTTCTACATGTGATAACAATAAAAAGAATCACCATGGGAATTACTTAAAGGTTTTGAGAGTTTTTTATATGTTTAAATAAAGGGACGCAAAGAAAAAAACATTAAAGGTAAAAAATAAAACACTTATATTAAGTGTTTAAACTACAAGGATATAGGACACTATGCAAATGAATTCCCAAATAATTAAGGGAATATAAATCAGAATAATCAAATGAATCAAGTTCAATATTATGTAATTAATACTATCGAAGTGGATTGGTTAATGTGCACATGTATTTGGATCCTTGTAATATTTCCTAAATGTATTTTATTGATGATATTATCATAATAAGAATTGTGAAATATATAGATATTTTGATGTAATACCAATTCATTAAGGATTTGAAATCATATGGTTAATGGTACTGATGAATAATAAAAATAATTCTGTAAAAATTTGAACATTTTGTAAAAAACATGGTTTAAATAAATATAAGCCTTAATATATTCTTGATGTTATGATAAGGAATGTTTTATATATATAATATAAATTTGATAGTACTACCAACCTTGAATCTGAATAATTATATGTTTAAAAAACATTATTCTATCATTGATGGAGCTTATAACATTTTTGGTTCTTGGAAATATATCTAATAACTTTTGTTTTATTTTTGTACTAAGGAATTTTTTATGCTTTTAGTATGGTTTTATGGTAATTCATATAATTACCATGTTTCCAGAGAAAATATGGTCAAGTTATTCACATGTTTGGTATGCGGTGATTAGGAGCTACTTCAAGTTGTTTGGTTTATTGATAAATTCATTTTGAAAATTTAATGGCCTTCTATAATTTGGGTCCATAATATTTTAGATGGAACATAAGGTTTAACATTTTTTAAGTTGTTTAAGTTGATATTTGGACACAGTTTTAAAGATTAATTTATTACTTCACCATATGATGAAACATTTTCTTTGAGATGAATTAAAAATTGTTCAAGGGAAAACTAAATGATGATATTGTTCTTATGAAATATAAACCTATCCTGTAAGTAAATTTTCATAAAAACCTAGAGAATAAAATAATTCCTCAACCCTAGGAAATGGATGTCGAGATAAAAAAGTTTTCATATTATCATTATTTTTTTATGATTACAATAACAATTTCACACCTTTTTGGTTTATGTTTTGGTGGTATTTGAACATATATGGATCACCTAGATCCTTTTAGTTTTTGTTCTCTGTCACTCTCTATATGTATTTGGTTGTCATTTTTCTATTCTGTGTCTATGTTTTCATTTCCCACCTATGTTCTCCTACTCTGAAACAATGTTATGTAATTATTCCATATTACTTTGTACTTAAATTTATATCTCATTAACATGTTATTTTATTAAATATTTCATGATATAGTTTTTACCAAAATGGAACATCCAAATTTCAAAATCATTATTTCCAGGATCATGTTTAAATTGTGAGGAAACAATTTATTTAATGTAGGGAGAATGTTACACCCATAAATTTTTAAAGAATAACACACTATTCAAAAGTGTGTATAAAACAAAACTCCAATTGTAGAATGAAATATAATGTATTAATAAATTAAAATAAATTTACCATTTTAAATAAAATCAAAATGTTACATAGCATGAAATGCATTCTACATTGATCTATCTTGAGTTATATGCAACAACGAATATTTTTTTATTGCTTGCATTATAAAAAAGATTGAGTTTTACCAAATACTAATAATAGTATTATTTAAAATGAAAATTATAACATATATTTTAAATTAGTCTCTATTAATATAATTAAATAACGCATGAAAATATGGTTTAATTTATTAGTTACCAATTAATTAGAAATGAATACAAATAATGAATATAAAGGAAATTATTTTGAAAAAAACTATTTTTTACAAATTCATTTGATATGAATAAATTAAATTAATAAATATTAATTAATTATCTTAATTAAAATTATATATTAAATATTCAATACTAATTTTTTAAATTTTTATAATACATTTCACCAGAATAAGATAATAAAAAATCCAATTATACGTAAAAGAATCTGTATTTTTCTAAAAGTGGTTTTTTCAAAATTTAAAGGAACACTTATTTTAAAACTAAATTTTAACAGTTAAAGAAATTATATTTTTAAAAGTAAACTTAATTTTTTAATTAGTAATTTTAAAAATATCTTTGGGTGAATTTTTTGTATTTTTCTGAGTTGTTTCATTTTTTAATGAATAATGAACATCACGAAATTTTAACTGAAAATAGACATTTCATCTAAAAAATTTATTATGTTAAATAATATTTTTAATTTTTTTAAATTAAAAATAGATCAATAATGCATCTATTAACATAATTTAGGTCTTTAGATTCATTTTTATGATGAATTTATATATAAAAACATATTAAAAATTTAAACATTTTCCCTTTAAAAACTACCTTTCTCGTCACGTCTATGAGATTAATATTAAATTAATTTTACCCAATTATAAAGTATGACTTTAAAAAATTGGATCATAAATATATATTAATTATAATATATACCACTTAATTTTTTACTATAATTATTAGTAAAAGAAATTAAAATTTCTTGAGCCGATTAAGAGAAGAACAAGTTTACCAAAGGGATAAACATCAAACATAAGGTTAAAGATAACCTTTCCATATTTTTAACACCCATTGTATTGCCAAATTTAAGCAATTATTAACTTAGGATATATAATTATGAGTTTTTGGGTCACTTTTCAAAGAATGTGACACGTATATTATGTTATATAAAGAAAAATAACAAAAATAAAAAAATTCATCATTTTAATATTTATAATGCTTTGGGGAAGGGAGGAAAATTATATTGGTTTGATTAAAACATTATTTCAAAATACAAATAATTTGTGTAAAACATAGTAAATTATCTTTAATTTTTAGAGATGAATTATTTACTTAAAATACTTTTGAAACCCCAACACAATAATTATTGAGTTTACAATAAAATAAAAATATATATATTAAAAAAATTAAATGTTAATTATATTGAATAAATTATTATGTTATGTTTTTTATATGAATATATAATTTCAAAAAAAATTAACATAATTTATTTGAATTCAATAACTTTCATGTTATTTATTAAATTCAAATTAAATTATTAATGTCAAAATTGAATTTACTAATATTTTATAATAAATGATTTTTTATTAATTGATTTAAAATTATTAAAAAAATTCTTCAGTAAAGGGATTTTTATATTTCAATAAATTTTAAAAATTTTCCATTCATGGATATATTGTTATATTTAAGTTACTATATTGACTGAAAAATATTAAAAAACTATGATAGCGCAGTCATGGTTTAAGTGGGGATTTTTAACATAACACGAGTTTTTGTTAAAATTAATTTCCAACACACATGATATTTTTGTTTTCGAAATTAGATATAATATTTATTATCATGAGAAAAAAATTAAATATAAAGTTTCATTTTATTTTACTATTAATGGATAAAATACATAGGATTGAATACTTATTACCCTAATGAGAAACCAAATTGATAAAATAATGAAACTTAGGAATTAATTTACAAAATATTTAAAACATGTGTTATATTGTGTATTTGAGGTGTGAATCAGCCTAATAATCTCCCCAAAACCTTATTTATCAATATTTCATCCACCTTAGGTAATATTTACCTCCCAATATTGGATATTTTGGAGTATTTACAAGAATTTCACCCCTCCTCAAATATAAAAAGGCACTCACTCACCCATCCCCAATTCATTAAACCACACCTATAATTATTCTCCTACAAACCCTGCCAAAATAACTCCCAAAATTAACTCCAATAATCTTAAATCCTTATATTGTGTAGAAATCCAAATTATGATAACAGTAGTTTAATCCTAAAGAGGACACCCAAAGAAGAGTTAATGTTTTTGTAAATGGGTTTTTATAGTATTTCATACTCCACCTCCTTCAATTATTTTTATATAATTTTTATATTAAATAATCTGTATCTTAAATATACATAGATGTTTTTATTTTATGTTTATGACCTAAAAAATCACATACTTCAATCAAATATGTTATGAAAAGACAGTGTGTGCCTAAAGAGGACAACCACCTCACGAACTAATGTCGTTCGTTTTTCCATTTCCACCTAACAAGGTTGGGAATAATGATGGTCATAATATTATTATATTATATACATGATATTTATGATTTATTTATTCTTATGAAATTATTATATAACAAAAAATTTCTTACTTTCCATTTTGTGGGTAAATGATAACGATGTTCGTGTGTACGAAAGACTATCACTGTGATGTGATGTGATTCTTTCATGTTTTCCATGAAATTTATAAAGGATGTTTTTAATAAATATACATGGTATATATATATATCTATTGAATTAAAAAATATATATATGTATATATCATTTACTTTTATTTATTTAAAAATAAGAAAATATAAATGTTGTTTAGGCATACATAAATCCTTCCATCTATATGAAAGGGCTATATCATTTCTTATCACCAAATATTGCGGATTAACCTAAAATAACATATAATATATATATATATATGTTATTTCCATCATGTTTTATAGTCTTGATATTATGAAATCATGATCTACTTAATAGGAGAAAAAATAACAAGTCAAAACATACCTAAAAAACAAATCAATTAATACTCTAAATAATGAAAATAATAAAATATTATTAATGAAAGGCTAATAAGATTTTATAAAATAATCATATATGATATTATATACAATAGTATTTTTCTATTATAAGTTTAAAACATATATAGAACCATTATATATAATTTTAAAGGGTGTTCAACAAAAAGAGAGTGTAAGGTATGCGATTTCCTCATAATTTACATTCCATTGAGACTTATTTGTTATTACACAACAATTCACATTAATGTAGTGTATGTACTACCAATTTTTCATTTAATATCATTATTCACCCATACATAACGGTAATCTATGTTTCTCTTCGAATTAAATCATCCAAGGGGTTTTAATTGAAAATTAAAATGTGGTAAAAGTTAACTTTGAAATCTCACATACATTTGTGATTGTTAACTTAATCTTCAGACAAATAACTTAATTATGATAAAATTTTCTAAATTAAATTTATATTAAATTTACATATTATTTTTTAATGGATATTATTATTTCCTAAACCATATACCATTTTTGATATATAGTTTTTACATTGTAATTTATTTTATTGTCTAGGTAAATGTTGATAAATCGATATTCATTACACAATTCAAGTATTTGATGATAATGTACATTATTAAATAAGTTATTCTATATTTTAGGAATGATCTCAATATAAAGAAATTGGTGGACCCAGTTAATGATATTCTCTTGATTCTTGGGTAGTCTTACGATATGAATTAGTTGGAAAAATCATATGGGTTTTACTAAGTAGTATTAAGCTGTATTGAGAATAGATCATGATGGTAAAGGTTTCATGTTCCTAGGGAACATGATTTTCAATAATTAATCATTGAATGTACTAAGATTTTAGTTATTATTATTCATGATATTTTCACTATGAAACCATCTATGCATGCATTTCATTTTCATCTCATTTTATAAGTAGCATGTGTGTTTAGTTATTTAACCTTTAATATTGATTATACCTTATCCAATTATTTAAATTGAACGTGACTTCATTTATTTCCCGTTCCATGTTGATTATGATTATTGATATCTTCTGTTGTACTTATCCCTTTCTAACAATTTTATCTTACCCTTTTTTTGCCTTAACTATGATAAGAAGATTAATTCTTGGAATGAGTTTGAAGGAAACTGAGATTTTATATTTGTTAGGATTTATTTTCTTTTCCCAATGTGACATATGTATCATTAATGTAATCTATATTTCCAAGAATACTAATCTTTTCATTACTTTGGGGATTGAATATTATATATATGAAAAAGTAATGGTATTATACTCCAGCTATGAGATTCTGGGGTTAAGGCCGCTAAAAATAAAATTCATCATTAATCAAATTATCATAAAAAACTAATCATTTTCAAGGTAACCAATACATTAAATATTAATTAATAAATAAAATTCATTTATTTATCCCAGATAAACATGATTATCTTTACATCATTCACATATTATGATTTATGTAACTCATAATCATTTTTCCAAAAAATATCACCTAACCAGTAAATCACTTTATACGCTATCAGTACCACTCAACATATTCATTAAAATACTTGATGATCAATTTCATCAAAATAAACCATATAGGTTTAAATATTCTAATAAAAAAATATCCTTGATAAAATAGTTATAAAACAAAATTCGATAATCCCATCACAAAACGACATCTATAACTCAACTTCAATTCTTGGAATATAAAAATAAGTTCATTGGTCATGGATTTATCCCACGGGTAAGTGTATTGACTAAGAAGATGTCTATATTTTCAACACATATAAAATTATACTATAAATTTTACATTATTTTGATGTTTATTTCTCTATATTGATAACTACATTTTTAATCAAAAATTAATTGATCAATGCCCTTATTTGACACATGTGAAACGTTTTCATATTATAATGAGTCATTTAACAAGGTGATAATTCTAAAATTATTGACAAGAGGGTGGATGAATCCCCTTTACATCATGGTCTTCATAAAAAAACTCTCATTAAAACCCTTCTTTCTATAATTATGTTTTTATGAGTCTCACCCAAGATTTGATTGTTAATCATATAACAACACATATAATTATGAATAATATTATAGTTCCCTATTCAACCTCCCATTTAATTTGTTTCCTTATGTGGACAATAATTTTATCATCCATCACATTCTGCATTATCACTATTCACACAGATTCATACAATTGACTAAAACAAATAATCATTACATGAGAAATAATAATCATTGGGTGACACCACATAACAGTGAATAAATATTAATTGATTTTGTTATACTAGAAACCTTTGTTTCAATCTATGAAACCATAGTATTAACCCTATCTATAATTTTTTAACATCTATTCAAATCTATCATAATGTTTCATAAGGAAAATGTGGTTTAACCCAACTATTTTTACTATTGTTGTCTAGTTAGGTTTGAAGTCATGGGCCCACTCACAGTGAACTCGTGAAAATCATGTTAATACCCAATCCACCCCATTTAGAGTTCTTACATCTAGGATCATCTTGGAGAGATCTGCATTAACATACTATTATCTAGACAAATATGTATTTTCTAGGAAATACATACATCTTTCATTCTAATAACATATGATGTTACAATATATAAAGGATTATCCTTTGGTTTCTATATTTTTATTATTATCCTATTTTATTAAAATAAAAAACCTTTTTATAATACTAAAAATATAAAACCATAATTTTTTTATCGAAATATTCTATCTTATTAACTAAATATTCCATACATGACATCATATCCCTCACTATAATTTAAAATGATTATATTATTCAAAAATATTAATAAAAAATTTGTTACAAAAAGATTCATATTATCTCTGAAAATTATCTTCATGACTATAATCTTTTTTAAACACTTCATTCTTAAAACCATTCATCAAATCCTAAATAAAAAATAAAACTAATAGAAATCTCAAATTCCCACTAAGGGTAGACCCAGAAGTTATCAATAAATGATTATATACCAGTATAAGATAAGCATATGAGCATGATAACATGATCATAATTAAAGTAATCATACCCTATCTCTAAAATATCATTCATAACAAATCTTGGCATAAGGATTTTCCATTAAAAAATGGTAGAAGTTATATTTGTTCCAAATCATTAAAATCTATAAAATTTTATGGCAACACATCATTAAAGTATGGAAGATATTTTTTCCATACACATAAATATATAATCATTGTCTTATTCTAGGATAACATCCTAGTCTATCATTGTATATTTGGTTCACTCTTAATTCCATAATATTTATAGTAAATATTCACTCCCAATACTATCATATTATACATAATCCCTTATTTAACGTGGTTCACCTTCCATTCTTGTTATTTTTATGTCATGTTATATACATCCTTACCCAATGAATTTGAGTTCAATATAATTTTTTAATTACCAATCTCATAACGATCCATATATATGTGTCATATATAAGATCATAAAACATACATTATATCAGTATATCATGTACCATGGAAGGAAAATAAGTTTCGTAAAAATTTCTTCAATTAATCATACCATGACCCATATAAAATATATGGGTTTTATAAAAATAAAATCATAATAATAATAAATCATACTATGAAAGAATATGGATTGTATCACTGGATCATATCCCCAGTAAACCATATTTAATATCAAAGGATATTATCATAAATTAAAAATATCAATTAAAATTCATTGGAAAAATTCATGAAGAAAATAAACATTACATTTTGAAATTACTAATTGAAAAAAAAAATTAAACATAAAAAGGAAAACATATTCATTGAAATGAATAATGTAAACATATAAATGAGCTTCTAAGTATTCATTGGTTATTCTAGATGAAATTTTTTTTGATGTCATAATCATTAAAATAGATATTCTATTTATACCTCTAGTAAAAATTACATTTTTCCCACACAAAAAGAAGATTATTTTTTAATACTATTTTTAGAATGTAAAATATCATTACAATTTACATTAAAAAATAATTTAAAATACTAAAAAATATTCTTGAAATCAATTTTCAAAAGGTGGATATGGAAGAAAATATTTTTGCAACCAAAATGAGATAAATAAGGCCATGTTTTCATTAAAAAATATTTTAATCTATTTTGATTACCAATTTCATAAAAATTTATCTAAAATCATAAAAACACAATACATATTTATATATTAGTGAATAATAATGGGTTTAATAAAATATGTATAACATAATTTCCTTAATAGAAATTTGATCATAAAAATCCTAGTTAAAAATATATTGAAAATCCTAACCCTTTCCAGAATTATCATATCACATTATATATATTAAATATAAAAAATTATAGATTCATTATCACCATAATATTAGTCATTAAAAAAGTATTATATTTATTCATCACATGTATATATATAGTTTTTCATAGAACTGAGGTTTGAAAATAAATTATATCACTTTTGGAGATATCAGTCCATATATATGTAGGTGTGATGATTCCCCTAGTTGATAGTACGAAGTAAGAAAGTGTAAAAATGATTCAAATTCAAAAAGTAATTATTAAATAATATATAGTTAGGATACTAAGGATTCTATTATCTTTTGAATACTGGGTATTTATAGGAAGTCGAACATGAAATAAATTGGATGAGGTTAGGTAGGGTGCATACTTAGTCTTGAGTAAACCTCATTTAGTTCCCTTATTAAGGACCCTTTGAGTGGAATTAATTGTTAAATAGAACCACTATATAGTGTGCATCCAATTTTAGAATAAAATATATTAGGTTTTGGTGGAGCTAGGAAGCCAAATTTTACAAAATTAATAGATTGAAGGACTTCCCTTTTATAAGGATGGGAAGCAAACACTTATAATTTTTAAATATTTAAAATATTATAATGTCTCATTCTTGGTAATTTGGTTCCAAATTATATTAATATATAATTGATGATATATATTTTTACATAGATGATATCATCTAACAGTCTAGAAATGGTCTTTAGGTCACAT
Source organism: Viscum album (assembly GCA_963277665.1). Lineage (NCBI taxonomy): Eukaryota > Viridiplantae > Streptophyta > Magnoliopsida > Santalales > Viscaceae > Viscum > Viscum album. Next base: position 62,327,518 of record OY728136.1, on the reverse strand, counting down.
TAACCCTTTCATCTTATTTTAAACCCTTGTTATCCCTATTCATTCATAATTGCGATATCAAATTTTTCATTAATTAAGTGTTATAAATTTACTTATATGGAACCAATTTGTTTTAAAATGGTCATGGGATGAAATTATACAATGAATACCATTTAAATTTTCTTTTATTAGGATTTTTATGTTTTTTAATCATTTAATAAAATATTATATAATATAAATATCATTAATTTTATTTTTGAGTTATTAATTTAATTCTATATAAAATTAATGAGGAAAAATATATTTTGAATAAATACCCTTTAACCATAATATCTAAATTATAATTAACCATATAATTCATAGAAAATAATAATCACCCAAAAATTAATTTAATAGTTTTTGAAATTATTTTGTAAATCATTCTACTACTTGCGCAAGAATGATTTCGGCGTTATATAAGCATTTAGGGTAATTTTAACATTGGTGAAAATTTAAAATAATTAACATCAAATAAAAAATATTAATATTCAATATAATAATTTACAATATAGAAAAACATCTTATTATCCCCATGATAAATATTATACTGTTTAAAAGAAAATATAGAATCATTTTGTATTTTTATTTACTTAAAATAATTTATAAGTCATTATCAAAAAAATACAGAAAAATTGGAATAATTTATAATTTTGGAAGTATTATGCTCAAACCAAACTCATACAATTGATTAAAGGAAACATTTAGGGTTATTTTAATGTATGATCCCAAAGTTTTAACCATAATTTACCCATTTTCCCTTACCAAGGTGACAATGTATATCATGGTTACTATTCATAATGACAAAATTAATTGGGAATATTTACCAAATTTTAATCTCACTATTAAAAATATAGTGTACATTATCATGATATAATTTCTATAAGTGAATAATTAATTTTAACATAAATTCACAAAATGTAACAGGAAAACATTTTCTAGAAAATAGTGTATTTATGTATAAAAATATATATATAGATAAAAATCATGAATATAAAAGATAAAAATATAATTAATTATATTATTATAAATAAAATTGATCATAGGTCACACTAATTATAAAACCTATATAGATTGGGACTTTTTAATGAATTGATTTAACAAAAATTACATTATTTGAAAATTCATTTTTCCACTATTTATTGAAAAATCAATATTTTAAAAAGAATATAAAAATTAAACCATTTAATTTTAATTTAATGATTTCAAAAAAAAATTATAAAATATAGATTTTATAAATTTATAATAATATTTACTCAAAAAAATAAATAAAAACATTATTCTGATGAAAAATTATTTTGGTTTAAAAAACAGACATTTCAAAAAATTGAGTGCTTATAACCTAGATAATAGTCAATAAATTTGTATTATTTGGAGATATTATTCATTTATTTCATATTTTAGTTACTCAAAAACTTACCAATTAAATATATTATTAGGTTTTAGGATCATATATAAATAATAATATTTTTATACTGTAACAAAACATTCAAAAACCTAGGTGTGTGCCTAAGAAATATTCCAAATATATTATTCATTTAAATAAAAAAATTAGGGCATTTCACTTAAACCATTGAAACTATTCCCACACTATTTTCTATTTTAAATCGATGAAAAATGGTCCTTCAATGCCTCAGCCAAGAGAGGAACCCATGTATCTATATAAAGCTTGGGGGATGGCTAAACACCCTAAGGGAGAGCCAGGTCACATAAGGAAGTGGTCCTAAAACAAGGAGTATATAACCAAGCCCCAGAGCATGGAGTTCTGTTTTGTGAATATGATTAATGATAGTTTCACTATTTTGGAGAAATTAAAAGGGATGTTTGGGGTATATCGATCCTAGTTCAATATGATACCTAACTAAAGAGATGGAATTACATAAATAGGGGTGGCCATCTATTTAAACAATTGATATTGTTTAGAAAAACTAATACAACACCATATATCCCACTAGTGTTATCTAAAATCATAATTATTCTATTGAGATAATATATGATATTCACTATGTTGTATCCTAGTCCCTGCATCATGGAAGGTAAATTTTTGGAAGTGATGTGTATTTTAAGACATGAGAAGGTCTTGTCACAGTATAATAATCATGTTTCTTGGAACACATGGCTATGGCATCCTCATTCAAATCAAAGGAATATTCTAAGAAAATTATATATTGTCATCATTGGGGTCAATAATATCATATTCTAATTTAATTATCTAGGCTTACGAACATGGTATTGCATTATGGTAAACATGGATGTCTTTTCCTTTAACCATTAAAAATGATGTATTTCCCTGAGATACCTATTATATTTAAATAATTATTTTATTGGTTTATAAATAGGAATTTTTAGAGAGAAAATATGAGGAATAAAGGATGACATGCCAGAAGGATAAAATAGAAAACTTTATAAGAGAGCATATTATTTATTTTAATTGAAAAGTGAATTTTATTTTCTTTTGTAATATAAGAAACAATTGATATTAAAGTGAATTTCATTTATATTTGTAATTTAATTTGATATTAAGTTTTCATATTGAATCCTTCATCCATGAAATTCAATATTAATATACTTAATGATAATCAGTCAAAAAATAGTTTGAAGTTATTTTAGGGATAGTGGATAAAGTGTAAGGGGAATGGATTTTATTATATACAGAAAAAATTGGATATTGATTCAAATTTTATGGATTGGTAGTATGATGTTTTAACATTACCAATACAATCAAACTATTATCTAATTAATGTGATGATTACTAAGAGAAGAACTTGATCATAGTAGAGGGAAATAGGATAGTGAAATATTACCTTAGTCAACTTTTTCTAAGTGAATGACCTTTAATGAAATTATATATTTTATATCACTTCAAAAAATTAGATCAATAGATCAAGATAGTACTATTTCAACCAAGTTTTAAAACTAGTTTTCTTAGAGAATTATTGAAATTAATTTGGACTAATTGATCCTCAAAATATATATTGAGTATTTTTAGTAATCATACCCCAATACTAATTCACCTTGCCTAGGTTGTCTAGATTTTTTTAACCCATAAAACACACTGCAATCTATTTTTTCATTGAATCGAGTTAATACATTATCTTTTTTTATATAAATTTGGTTATTTGAATAAAAATGAAAATAAATAATTTAATATTGGGGTAGGATTTACATGGTTTATTTAGTTTCAACATGAGAATTTTTTTATCTAATCTATGTTTTATTAGTTTTTTTGTTAGTGAATTATATTTTAATTTGTAATCATTGACCAACATTTCAATGAATTTAAGACACGTAGGAGCTCATAAAAGTTTTATTGATGTTACTAGGGAACTACTAAACATATCTACATCAGTGGATTCATATTTATTTTTTAGTTAATTATTTATTTTTCATTTTCCTTTTTATTCTATTTTTTATATTCACAAGGGTTATGTTCTTTTTCTTTATAAGTTTCATGTGTAGGATTCACACTCCATGTATGTTGTAAAGTAGTAAATATGTCAAGGACCTATTATTGTTCCATTATAAATTTAATGTAATATTTCTCAGAATCATAATGTAGTAATAGCCAATAATTAAGAAGATCATGGTGTTCGTAAGAGCTCACAAATGTTTTTGGGGATGGAAAACAAGAACAGAAAGAGATAACACTTATAGATTACATGTATATTTCCCAAACTATAGCTACATCATGTATTATAATTCATGTAATCAATGATAACATTTTTTAGATAAAACTGATTTTTTTTCAAATGACATAAAATTTTGGAATGTTTAGGGGTTTGAAACATGATGATCTTTATCATAATCTTTTTAGGGTCTTTGATATTTTAAACACCATCAAATTTAATTGAGTTTCGTATGATTTATTTTGGTTAATATTTATTCCATTATAATTAATGGTACATTATAATAATTTGTTGAATTCAAATCAACATGTATATATCATAACAAAGAAGTTTGTTGAAAAAAATTATAAATGTATTATCCCCTTGACAAGACATCCAAACTCTATAGTGATATTCAAAAAGTATCCAAAAAAGATAGTAAGTTAACGTTAAAGGTAGTGAAACATTCAATTTTATGTTGTAAAAATTTCCACATCACGATGTGAAACATTAGATAAAAATACAAAAATCTATTTTAAAAAACCCGAATTTAAGAGTAGTTGTTGACTCGTCAGATGGATGAGGACTGATGTGTAGTACACCTACAAGGGATTATGAAATTATTCATGTTCTCTTTTATAATATTTAATATTGATAAGGATAATGAGGGTCGGTTTGGAGAGACTTTCATCACACTCATAATACAACCAATTTATTTACTCATATGTAAGTGTTGTATAGAAGAATATAGTCTTTTTCTACATTCCAAAAGCTAGTATTTTCCTCAAATCAGCCCGAAATATACTCATATGAAATTTTTGCTAGTAATTACTTATTTCTAGACATCCAAGATGGAATATAGGGCCCCACAACATGTGATGAAAATTTTCAAAATTATAGGCACCCTCAAATATACAACAAAAACTTATACCGACATGAAATTATGAATAACTAATAGAATCAATGAAGGAAATGGGTTCCAAGGAGTATTCATTTTTATATCATGGGGCTCCAAGTTTTTCTCTAGACCATTATAAAGTGAGATCTACTAAAAAAATAAATCACCAAACCTTGACCAAAATACATTCAATAATTTAAGCATCAGCCACCATAAGTTTTTCATCCATCTTTTGTTGAAGTTATTTTTCCAAATTTGAGAAAAAAATTCGAAAATAAAGGATAGAATAGAGAACACCATGAATAATAATGAGAACTATTTTTAAGATAACCTAGTAATATAAAGGGATATGGAGTTTTATCAAGTACATATTTCCCATAAATTGAATGAACAACCTCCTAATTGTGGAATGGAATACTGGGAAAACTGTATAATTGAAAAAATTTATACTAATATGAAGTGGGTGACAGATTCATTGAATTCATAAAAATAAAGTGAAAAAATATTAATGGAGGAATAAATATGTGTGTAAAATGTAGAATACACTAAAAAAATTAAATTATAATATATTAAAAGTTGATCAAGGATTTGAAAAAGAAGAGAGAGACAATCCTAAAGGAATTCAACATGTGAAAAAAAACTAATGTGTTTCGATATCAGCAGCCCCTTCCTTTTCCAAAGAGGATGTTTCATTATAAGAGAGAAAAAAAGAACATCCTTTAAATTTTCAAGCAACTACACCTTACAATTACATTAACTAAGTAAATTACTCAAATTATATCATATGAAAATTATCTCAATGAGTTACAGTAAAATAAAAAGAAAATATGAGATTTGGGTATAATATTATTGAGAAAAAACTCTATCAAAATGGTAAAGTGAAACCACCCTCCTATATTAAATAAACCAAGATTTTTTTTCAATATTTTTTAAAAATATATCATATAATTTTAGTAATGAATTGTGTGTTTGGAAATCATCCATAAATATCATTACATTTATTATGTTTAAAAATATTATATTAACTGATATCAAATTGATATAGATTTTTGCTAAAATTGGTAGATGGATCAATTAAATATCTATATATCTTCTAATAATAGTATTTAGTAATTATTAAAAAAATTTATTTTTTCGATGGAAATTCATATTTTGTAAAAGGAGGAAGGAGGTGAAGCCCTCGTCATCCTAGTTGGGCCATTTCTGCTATTATTAGAGATCATAGATATGTTTATAATTGATGATTGATTTTTTATATTGATAATAATCATGTGAAGTATTAGTTATCAAATTTTGTGAATCTTGAAGATGAAATTGAATGTATTAATTCAATCAATACTACAGATGATAGTTTCAGAATCAATAATTTTCAAACTAAAGAAGAAAAGGTCCTTAAAGAAATAGAAGAAATTTCTCAAATTGAAGATATTAGAAACCTATAGATTAAACCCAACATTGATATTTTGGAAAGAATCACTAGGGAATGTATTTCATAACAAATACCCTTGATTATTATTTGACCTCAATTATATTTGAGGAAACATCAACTCCATAACCATTATATATTTTTAGGATACATAGAAAATATCCTGTTATAATAAATTCTAAATATGGTGGTGACCAGAATAATAGTTTTCATTTGGTATTAAAAATTAATTTCTTATAAAATCAATGATATCAACAGATTACTCCATTTCTCTTACACTCAAAAGTTATAAAATAATAATGTAAAGAAACCAAAAATACAACCCCAATGAATATAGACTCATCTAATAATGGATGTATATAATAATGAGTTTTTGAAGATTTTTTATATTTTAAATTATTTACCAGATTTCAAATAGTTAATGGGTGAGTCCCTTATAGGTAATAAAATATAAATGATGAATAAATATAATCAATAGATTTGATGAACATATATCCACACATACAGATATGGGATGGTTAGTCTGTATTTACTATAGAAAATTATATAATTCAACATGGGAGATTCATTATCTCCCTTAACTTATTGACAAACATTGGATGTTATTTTTTTACCTAATTATTATTTCATTTAATATGTTTAAATGAAACAAAATAAAATTCATATGGAATTGGTGGATCAATCATTTACTACATTCACATGTCCTTGAGGAACTATTTCTATCAAAAATTTACATTCAGTTTATATATGAACAATCTACTTTTTAGTGGTGCATGGCACATAATTTTCATGGATTATTAGAATATTACATGAAAATATTATTAGTTCAATTCTTATTATATGGAAGACCATTTGATGTCACCCTTAAGAACCTTGACCATCTCCATGGTATATATGTTGTAACTTGTAATTTTTTAAACTCAGAGAAATGTCACCTCTTGGGAACTGAGGAAAATTTTATTCCCCACTGAATTACTAATGATTTAATTAAATTTGTTCCAAATAAAGTGATATAAATTAGAGTTGTGAGAGATTCCAAGCATTATAGGAAATTTGGATCATTCAAGTGATTTTGAGTTTTACTGACTATTTATCAATCATTTTTGACATATTACCCGACTTAACAAACTATTATTAGGAATTGTTGTCAAACTCAACATTGATGAAACATTCAATAAGGGTTTAATATAGATGAAGAATAATTTAATCACTACCCCTATCATGATTCCCCCAATCTATAAGTAAAAAAATTATAATTAATGTGTTTTTCTAGTGATTATAAAATGGGAGGGTCTCATGGAAAGAAAAATGATATAGTCATTGAACTAATAAATTCTTCCAATAGAACATAGACAAGGGAAAACTCATCTATACTACTATATAATAAGATCTCTTAGCTATATTCTTCCCCTTTTTTATGTTTAGAACATATGTTGTTCCCTCTATTGTGATAGCACACACATATAATTCTTCATGAAGTACATTCATTTAATAAAACTACAAACCCCATCTAATCCATTATATTTTATTACGTCAAGTATTTTATATTGAAATATAGGAAATTAATGGTTTATAAAATATGGTAGATAATAGTCATTACTTGATGGAATTTCCTAATCATTTTTTGAATAAATATATTTATATTCATGTTCTATTTCCAAATTAATTTCTTATTACTATTAGAATTAAAACAAAAACGTAGTATATGGATATTTGAAGTAATCTAGCCACAATAGTTTTTCAATCATGCATGTTTTACCATTACAGGAATATGTGTCTATTTATTATTCTATATTATTTTTGGCTGATCTACTTCACTACATGTTGTATGAAGATTAAATTTTAATAATTCATATTTCTAAGAACCAGAATAAATTTTTTTAGACTTTTTATAATTCCTAATAGAAGGATGATATTGTCATGACCTGAAAAGAGCATAGGATCAAGCCATGACAACCCATGACTACCTCCATAGGATAAGGGCTAGTGACATGATCTAAAGTCAAAGCTACACTCAGGGAGGCCTTTTCCTAATGTACCTATACACACACACCAACAGACACAACAATGAAACAATACATAAATATAAAAAGATGAAACTTAATTTCATGCATACATCTATCCAAAACTACAGTATAGTAGAAGTAATGAAGTAAAGAAGGGAAAATCAAGCCCCTAACAAAAGAAAACTATAATATTGTCCAACATGATCGGAAGGAAGGTATCAATACCAAAAGAAACTGCCTGAAAGATCCTCATCCTTGTTCAGGTAAACACCTTAGTCGGTCTAGCTCATTAAACACCACCTTACTAGGGACCTCCATGGACTCCCTCGAAAGTCTTTTGGTATTCAAAATCCACAAAATATATGTTTCCAAAGAACTTCCAGGGGTGAGTATTAAAATAATAAATAGGCACCCCAAAAACCCAAAAGAAAAGGGAGTGACTGAAAGGCGACAGTCCGCTTAACCTGGCCAGAGAGAACCCCATCAGGAGAGAAACTCAATCTCAAATCATCCTCGACAGCATATGAAAAGTCATCTAAGTCAAATAAGAATCCCCAATAAGAGAGTAAGTAAATGACTCAATCCCACAACACAACCTAACAATATAGTGAAATTAAACTCATCTAAACACAAGTAGATCCACACGATAATATGATGAAATTCTTGTCAATTCCTCGTGGCCTATTGTAGGGGAGTGGACTCATCCAACCACAAGAAGCTAAAAATGGAAATTGTGTGGCATTCCCCATGCATATTCACCTCCCATGTAAGGAGAGTAACCAAAAGTAAGGTATGGGAACAAAAGTGGAAAGTATAATCATCCCTCAAGGTGTGTTAACCCAAAATGTGACAATACTGCAAGGTCTCCCATACATCCCCCAAATATACTCATAACAAAATACAAGTCTCGTGAGGTTCTGACCTCAAGTGAGAGGATTATATTTGATGATCTAAAGTTAAACACACAACTATTATAACACACCCCACAAGATCTGTCATCCCAGATGGATCCCATCCAAGTTATACACTCCATCCGGAAAAGATCTACCATTCTGAATAGTACATCCAATAGAACGTGCTCCATCAAGAACAACCTATAAGGTCTAGCTCTATATCCAAGCACAAATGATTCCTCAATTTCTATCCAACACCCTATGCAATGCTAAATAAACATGTAGAGTGGCCCACTCCCCACCACTACCCTATAGTTGAGAGAGAGCTACTCAAAACTATGAACAATGTTCATCTTCTCTGTGAGAGGAAATGTAGGGACATGCACCTCTCCACTACCCCCAAGTCGAAGGAGTACCTCTATCTCTTCTCAATAGAATTTCCCAAACCTTATTCCATCAAGGAGGAACTAACTCTTAACCATGTATAATGATTATCGAGTGTAGGGTCCCAATATATAGGACTACACTCAAAATCCAAGGGATATTCCGCTCTAATGGAGGACACACTTCCAACTACAACTCAAAGAGAAGGGAGTACTACCCCGTAGGTGAGTACCTGCACCCTAGATTGATAGTATAGTAATACTCAGAGAAAGGAAGACCCACACCATGGTATGACCCGACAGTACCACTTTATTAATCGAGGACCTACACCCCAACTCGGTAGAGGAGTACCACTCTGTGGATAGAGGACCTGCACCCTAGAATGACATGGGAGTACCTACTCTACCAACTACTTTAATATGGGGGCCCTCACCCTCACATGATAAGGTAGTACATACACCAAGATAGAGGACCCACTCCCTAGAATGTTAGGGTAGTTCTGACACTTTTTTAACATCATGAATAGAGGACCCACACCCTAGAACAATAGGGTAATTCCAACTCCAATGATAGAGTAATTACACACTACCATGGTAGGGGAGTCCCCACTCTACCTATACATCAAATATAGAGGACTCGTACTATGGTTTGTGAGAGGACTCCCAACTCCATGGATAGAAGACCCATACCCAAGTCCAATAAGGTATTTCATACTCTACATAGCCAAAAAGGATGGAGGGATAGCACCCTGGCGTGGTAGGGGAGCTATATCGAACATTAAGAATGATACAGGAAAGTTCTGCGCTAACACATTAAGAGAGTACCAATAGTTCTGAAGTCCATAAATGATGCCCATCAACCCATGTGTCTTCCCTAAACACCCATGTCTAAGGAAAGCAATCACCATATCTTGATAATATCTTCTTCACTCTGCACTGACTCATCTGCATGGTTTTATGTTGCGTCACAAGGACACGTCTCTCCAGGGAAAGTGTCCATATAATTCATGAGCCCAAGAATATTCCAAACCATCTATCATCCCAAACAATAACCTAGGGGTAAAAGAACCTCATCCAACTATATGGGTATTGTTGTCTCAACTAAAGAAAAGAGGTATGGGAAACATATGTTGTGATTCCATAGGGGTGTACTAGTCCTAGTGTCTCTCTTTGACAACTACATTGATCTCCGACATCAGTCAACCATCGCTAAGAGGAGAGCAACACTTATCATACAAAGTGTAGTAACACTGATATGTGTAGGGGACCCACAAACTATTCCATTAGGGGGCACCACCCAACTAATCTAAAGAGTCCAGGGGACCCACATCCTAATGCCAAAGGAAAGGGTAATCCTGATGTTGTCCTAATGGTTTATTCTAATCACTACCCAATGTTTTCACCACTACACAAGTATATTAATTTAAATATGTCACCTCTTATATCATAGGCTAAAAAATATTCCACCATCATGTTCAATGATAAATAACACACTATATAGACTACTCATTATCCAGATTCTAAATCCTAGAGAAAGTGATACAGAAGGTGGAAGATCTCAAGGTGTTCCCCAATGACTAAACAGCATGCACTGCGGAACACACTGCGTGTGAGCTCACTAAGGCACCCGGATGTCTATATGATCTACATGGTTTTTCATCCCATGTATGGTTTCACGGTGTGTACAGGTAGTACACGACATGTATAGGTAGTACATGACATTTCCCTCTTCAACTAGCCTCTAGTCATGTTTTTAACCCATGTCCATGTATTGAACTTCATGTTCGAGTACATTGGTCTTGTGTCGACACATGGCCATTTGTTTTAAAACGGATTCCCAATCCATTTCCCATATCTACACGAATTGGATTACAACACGGAATGTAACTTTGGTACATGGTGTTTAGTCCCTAAAGACCATCTTCCTCGAACACAAAGGGCAACATGAAATGTGTCTATAGACTACAGTTGTGTAGATGGAAATTACAGTTAGGAATTACCAACGAAGACATGTGATTCATGCCAATTCAACCCAAAATTCATAGATCTACCTAGTAAGGATCAACAATTATTGTAATTGGAATCCAAAACTTTTGAGAAGTGAAAAAGGAATAGTATCTGGACAAAAAATCAAAACCACATACCCTAAGGGGACACATTTAAATCATTGGATAAAGAAAAACTTCGGGTTCATTTTATTTCTTTATATGGTGATTATCTTCTTAAAAAATGGATATTGAAGACACCTCACTTTAATGATTCATATCATTTTCATCTGTGGTCCAAAGAGAGGAGGAAAGGGGAGAATGAGAGGTGTAGCCTTATTTGGGTTTGGCACACCAAGGAGAGTGGTGGAGAAGTATTTAGTTTAGGTTATTAATTAATTAATTATATTCTAAATTAATTAAATAAACCACAATTTACCACTCTATCATCACAAATCTATCTAAAACTCCCGATGTAGACAACTTTATATTGCATTTAGGGTAAATATGATGTTCTGGTCGGAACCACAGCCTCAAAAATCTGATCTGAGACTCTTTATAAGAATTATTCATCTTCTCAAATAAAACTCTGTGTGCGTGAAAATATATATTTGTTATTTTAAAACCACTATGTTGAGGCTCTTCAGGCCCTGGATTTCTACATCGACACAGTTCTTGGATTTTGAGATATTCTGGAAAATATTAAAAATTCTTAAGGTTAAAACCCATCTCTCTACATCACTACAACCTTAAAATATTTTCATCCTCAAAAATCAAAAAGGATATGTAAATGGAAAATAAATTTAGCTATACTATTGGGACCCCGATGCTCGAAAGCTCACCATGGGTTCCCATGCTTATTTCAAGGAAGAACATAGGGGAAATTCCATGGCCAAACCACTCTTACATCCATATTCTACCAGAACAACATCTTGAAACTAACGATCACATGTCTTCTCATATGTGATAGGTGGGAAATCAACATGCACTACAGTCTATTTATAGTCAGGGGTTCTAGAGGTACAACACTTCGCTAACCTAATGCAGATGCTGATGAACCCCATAGTTTAAATCCACTCCTGGATGAACTATATCATGACCTCCTCAAACTTCATGGGTTCAAGTTTTATTTTGAACACATGAGGGTACCATAGAACAAGATAGGAGGGTAGACTCATTCAAACATGAGAATAAATACACAAAAATCACGTAGAATACCACACATGTCGTTCCCCCTCTTAGAAAAAGATTCACCTGAACCAAATAAACCACAACACCCACTAGTGGCATCCTAAATAAGTGCAGATAGTATGCAAGAAATCCATACTATGGAAACATCATTGGGTATAAATCCTCAAATACATAAAAATTCTAACAAAATCTCTCCACTAATAAACATTTCCCTGAACAAACAGGTCATCAAGACTCATCAACTGTATCTCAGGACTGTCCTATTTTTGATGCACTGACTCACCCAAATGGTTTTAGTCACATCCTAGAAACACTCCCTGGTAGGGAAAGGACCTCTCTTTCATGAGAATTCAAATCTATGTCAAACAACACCAACATAGGGTTCTACCAACACCCTAGTTTTATCCTCGAGCAAGAAGCAAAAATAAAAGAGTACCTGAAATACTATCTAACAATTGGATCAGAAGAAATTAAAAAGGGAAGAAGGCCTACATATATTCATCCTCGGAGCATCTAGATCAAAGGCCTCTATGGAATGTAGAAAACCTTTACTATGTCATCCAGCTCCCTGATCCAAGAATATACCACCTCTTACTGTTATCCCAGTTCATCTATCTCATCCACCATCTTAGGGAACTCCCTACTCCTAGCATTTCCTCTTTCAAGGTGACCCATCATCCAGCCCCCCCCCCTCGCCTCAGTATCATGGTGGGTCAGAAAATATCTTGCTAGATGTCCCTAACAATCACAGTCATAACACCACCACTCATGTGCTTTACCAAATCCATAGTTTTTTTCCTTCATTACAGGTCCATGTTACTGAGTATGGGCATGGGTATTCCTCCTGTACCATGATCTTGTCACCTACCTTCTTCTAGCTATTGCAGACACCTCATCCTCATGACTACTACCTTTGGCCACATCCATCTATCCCACCAACAGAAATCTCTCTACTACTAGAGATCTCCCCCGCACTCTAGAATATGTGTGAATGCACAGTGAAATCACAGACACCTTGATCTCTCATCGCAAGCCCTTCTCGAAGGTCCAAGCTCTAAAAAACAGATCTCAAACAATATCCATGTTCTATTGTGATAGGTCTATAAACCTTACCAAAAACTTTTCTATAGTCATGTAGCCCTGTCAAATATACAAAATCTCATGAATATGTACTAATATCATTATGTCTAGGTAGAAATATTCCCAAAAGACTCACTTAAACTCTTCCCAAGTGAGAATCAACTCATCATGGGACTATGGCACTAAACTCCACCATCGCCTGGAAGAATCATGAAAAAGGATCACCACAAGGACCATCATCTATTCAAGAGGTTTCCTCACATGGTGGAAAAATCACATGACTTCCTCGATCCAGTCATATGTTATCTGGGGGTCCAGATCATCCTGGAAGCTCGTAGTTCACCACCTATGGAACCCGTGCAACACACACAACAAGCATGCATCCTCATCCTATAATGTTGTCATAATCACCTTCTCAATGGATAGTGTCACTACAAGAAGACCACCCAGAGGTAATGCCTATAAATCGGTTCCACATATTGTATCCATATCACGAGGTGTATTTTCATCACAATGACACGATAGAATCTTGTCTAGCTGTCATTGTAGAGGAATCGAAAAATTAAATATTGATGCACAATAGTCGAAGACTATATCTGGAGAGCTAACTCAAGAAGTATATGGAAATAAAATACAAAACTCTGTCTTATGTTATTAATGTAGCATTAATTTCCCCTACAACCATTTTTCTAATGTATCGAGTTGAAAAATATGTTATCAGAGTCCTATTGAATGTATATGTCAGTCATTGTACTAACACTAGAACCTCTGGCCTGAGATCTAAATTCAAAACAACCTAAATTGTCCCTATTCAACCCAACTAAAACCTTTTATGGGTAAAAGTATGAACAGCTTCCCAAGGAAAAAATACTCTGATACCACTCTCTCATGACCAGAACAATGTCAGGGCTCAATTGATGAATATCCCAATCCCACCTCTATAGGGAGGGGGTTAGTGAAAAGATTTGAATTCATAAATAAACTCAAGGGGGCCTTTTCCTAAAGAATAGGTACACACGCTCCTACAAACACCTCAATTCCGCAGTGCAGAGATATAATAATCAGAGACTTATAATCAAGAATACATCTTTCCGAAACTATAGTATAACAAATGTACTGAAGTAAAAATGGGGAAAAAGAACCCCTCCCACCCACCAATATCAAATTGTAAAAGCATCTGAAATAATCATAAAGAGGGTATCACTTACAAAAGTAACTATTGGAAATCTCCTCATCCATTCTCTAATAAACACCTCGATTGGTCTATATTGCTAAACTCTAGCTACCATGAGTCCACCATGGACTCCGTTGAAAGGAATGGGGTCTTCCCAAGACACAAAATATGTGCGGGCAAAGCCAGTGTAGGGGTGAGTATGAAGATACTGAATAGTCTCCCTAAAAATCCAACAGAAATGGGAGAGATTGAAAAGATACATTCCACTCAACCTATCCAAAGGGAATCCCATAAAGTGAGATACTCTATCTCAAATCATCCTTAGTTTTACATGACTATTTAGCTAAGTCAAAGAAGAATCCCCAACAAGAGAGTAAAAAAAACACTTAGTCATATATCTCAACCCAATAAGAGAGTGAAAGTAAACTAATCCAAACACACGGATCTCCACATGGTGAAAATATAGACTTCTTTTTGGGTATTTACTACCTATGGTACGAGATTGGACACAACCAACCATGAGAAGATAAATACTGAAATCATGTGGCATAGCCCATGTGCCTTCACCTCCAATTGAAGGAGAGTAAACAAAAGTAATGTATGGGCAAAAAAGTGCTAGGTATAATTATCCCTAAATGGGTGTCAACCAAAAATGTGAAAAAACTACAAGGGATCCCACACATCACCCAGATGTGATCATAATAGACTCCATGTCTCATGAGGTTCTGACCTCATTTTTAGCAACATGATTATTTCAAAGGCTCTAAAGGGAACATGTCCCTCAGCCCAATTGGTGAGGACTCCTTAAGTGCATACAAGAGACCCGGATAAAATCCGGGCGGAGGATAATTTCTGATACTGTAGCAGTACTGTAGCAGGAACTGTGCAGTACTGTAGTGGCAATGTAGCGGGAACTATTACAGGTACTATTTGGCACTATAGTAGCCGAGAATATTTCCTTGTTTGGGCATTCAAGCCACTAATTTGGTCCCCGGGTCCTTTAAGGCCTTTAGGACACCTAGACATTCAGGTCAATAAGGCCTTCGGGCTACCTCAAGGCCTTCAGGCCACCTTTAGTGAAGATGAAAACCCGACAACCTACAAGTAACATGCTTCACAAGGAGGATCAAGAATGAGCTTTCACCATTGTAGAAGCTAAACGGATTACAAGAATGAGAGGGTATGGAACATTACATCGGAAAAAGCATGTTCATGCACGAGAAATCCTAGCCAAATAGCCATGCGAAGGTGGAGATCTGATTTCACAATGAAGTTGCTGGGGATTAGTTCCAAGTAGTTAGTCTAGGTTGTACGTAATATTTTTATCCTATAGGAAATGAATTACTCTAAGTCCTACTGGCCATGTAATACTTATGCCTGTGGTCCTTGTAAGGGTTCCACCTCACCCCTTGAAAGGTGGATTATCAAAAATCAATAAAAATTGAAGGCCTTTGAGCCATTGGAGGAAAGGCTCTAAAGGAAAACACAAAAAATGTAGAACACACTCCATGAGCTCTACTATCCCAAATGTAACCTTTTTGAAATATACACTCCATGGTGAATAGATCTACCATTCAGAATGGAATGACTGGGAGAACATGCTTCATCCGGAACAACCTATACAATCAAACTCTAGTCCTTAGTGTCACGACCAGTCCTCGAGGCCCGTGTCGTGACTACCCCATGCCCGCCTTCCATAGGCGAGGGGCTGGAGACTAGCACCAAAGGCGTAAATCCCGATAACTGGGAAGGCATTGACTTTATAAAAGTAAAAAAAACACCACAGAGTACAAGAAGAAGTAATACACTAAGTACAAAAGAAAGTGCTAAAAAGAAAAAAGGTCCAGAATACAAACTGAAATGAAAAGTGCAGCTACAACTGAAAGGAAGTACAACAGAAAATACAAACAGCTAGAAGAATTGAAGAAGCTCCTCGGTCTTCCACCTCAGATCCTACCTGAAGGGTAGGTACAGATAGCGCAACTCCTAGTTCGTCCACCACAGTTCGTACCTAAAGGGTAGGTACAGATAGCCTCCACAACGCTCTCGCCTGTCAACCTCCTCCGAGTATCTTCTCGTCGTGAATTCCACCACTGGGTACCATCCAGTCCTCGAACACTCGGCCTCCTTCGGCGCTGCTTGTCGTCTGCCACCAACACAATGAGGTGCGGGCATAGCCCGTGCAGGGGAGAGTATATGATACTCAGTAGGGACCCCGAGACCCTCAAGGTCTCACTAAATCCAACAAGGATACCCACAAAGATGGATCTCAACAGATAACCCTTACTTAGGTATAATCCCATACTTATACCTAAGTTATAAATTAACTCATCTCAATCATGAGGAAACACAAAGGTTATGAAATCAATGGATAACCACTTCCTAGGTATATGCCCATACATATTCCTAAGTTATTAAGTGACCCATATCAATCATGAGGTAAACACAAAGGTCATAGACTCATCTCAAACCAGGATATTCATTATCAAAACCGTAACTGCGGAAGAGCCCCGTCTCTGTCGAGTACAGTGATCCTATCATGACTTCGAGGTACTTCTCACGAACCTATGACTGCTGAGGTACTCCTCCTGTCGAGTACTACGGGTCAACTACCCAAACACAGTAGTGCTTCTCGTCGGGGTCTGCCACCCAAACACAGTAGTGCACCCCCCCTAATAGCTTGTAGAGGTACTCCTTCCGTTGAGTACCGCGGGTCTGCACCCAGACACAGTAGTGCTCCTTCCGCCATGGGTCTTCACCCAAACATAGTAGGGCTCCATCCACTGGGCTAGTCGACTCACTCCAAGTTGAGTCGGTCAAGCAGTCATCAGGTCTCAGCAAGCTACACAGTCTCCGTACTCCGTCTGCTCGTCTCCAAGAGGGTCTTCTCCATGAGCTACAGGTCGATACTCCAAGTATCACAAAGTCCCACCAAGAAGTACCTCTAAGTACCACCTCTTCATAGGGGAATCAACGCAATAGGCGGCATGTCAATCGGATGTCCGGTCTGTGAGTTATTAGCCTTTTCGTCCAAGGGGCCTCGTTGGTTTCGTGTGCGAACCAACCCGGCCGTATCTCAACTGTACCCTGAACTCTCATAGGGTATAATCATAGGGACCTTTTCTCAACGTGATCACCAACGCCGCTGGCGGTTTGTCAAACAGATTTCCGGTCTGAAACTTATCAGCTTTACCGTTCTAGGGGCCCGATTGGATTTCGGGTTCAATCCAACCCAGCCACTATCCAACTACGTCCAATCCTCACGAAAAGTATGCAAAAAGTTCCGTCTCATCGAGAGGAATCCAAAAAAGTCAACGACACATCAATCTGACATATAGAGCTCAGGTTATAAGTGTTTCTACTCCGAGGGCCCGGTTGGTTTCGGGTTTGAACCAACCCGTCAGTACCCAATGTTCTTCTAAACCTTGATTGTAATAAACCAAAATGACCGTCTCGATCCAAGGATCACATCGCAACTAACGGTGCATCGTTCGAAGGTCCTAGCCCAAGTTATGGGCGTTTGAACAAAAACTGCCAGGAAATAGAGGGTTCGGGCCTAGTCCGACCCGGCCCGAGACGCCCTGGGTCGGTCCGAACCGGGTCGACCCGAGACGGGTCTGGGTCCATCCCAATAAGACACGGCCTGGCCTGGGCGGCCCTTGTGGCCAGCGGGTGCGGGGGGGGGGGGGGGGGGGACGGCGGGTTACAACCCCCCGCAGTTGACAAACCAACGCGACATAAGCCGCGTCACCCCAATCTGGAACAGCCAAAGTCGGTCCGGTTCTTTCCCCACCGTCGCGGCTCTACCGCGGTAGTTTTCTCCTGTGGCGCGCCGCCGCCGCCTTCTGCGGACCACCGGACACCCTCCGGTGGTCCGTTTCGCCTGCCGTCTTCACCAACGGTCCTCCTGGGACCCGATCTTCACTGCGAAAGGATTCAAATGCCCTTGTGTCTCTCTTCGTCGTCGCCTGTCGATTCGCACTTCAAATAAACAAACCACGGCCTCTTCGTGGTTTTCCGGCGTGGCGCGACGGCGCCGCGGCTTTGTTCGGCCTCCACGGTGTGGCACGAAGGCGTCCCACTTTTTCTCCCGTTCTTCTTTGTTTCCACGCAGTGTGATGGACCCGCGTCACCTTCGTTCATGCCGTGACAAACTCAACATCGAAGGGGGAGGAGGATCGGCCGTGTTCGTGCGGTCTGACCTCCTCCCATTATAATGATAACAGGAGGTGCAAGAATAATACGATGGAATGTAAGGAAAAATATTCATTAACAAGAAAATAACCCCTACCTCGTAATTGACGTCGCACGTCGTCGAGTCGCGGAAGTCGAACGTCGCGGTAGACGGCGTTGCCGAACAAGGTTTTGTAAGCGTCGCTGGCGTTCGCCCGATGAAGGATGCGGTGCGTCGTCGTTTTTCGACGAAGGCGTCTCTCACCGGTTACGGAGAGGGAAGAAGGATGGCACGTCATTCACTCCATGCGGTGACAGCATTCTTCATCAGGTTCTTGACGTTCTTCGTGTTCTCCAATGAATATGACGAGTTCTATCTCCTCTATTTCCCCACACAACCCATCAACCAAAATAAATTAAGACTTTGTCTTAATTTATTCACACATGCCAACACTTTTAAAATTCAATACTAATTCAATTAATTAATGTGATCAATTAATTGAGTAGAGAGTGTGTTGGCATTCATTAAAAGATGAGAGGTAAAGTCACAACATTAAGGAGGAGTTTCAAGGGGTTATGGGGAAAGTGAAAAGGTGGGAATTCATGTGGGCCCCACCTCTCCTTTATTCTCCCAAGGGAAGTTACCAACCCAACTTCCACACAAAGGATAAATCTACTTAGAAGAAAAATAAAATTGGATTACAAATTTTATTTTATTCTTCACTTACACCTCAAAATTTAAACAACCCCTCCCAATCAAACGCACCTTTGGAAAATGTTTTCTTAAGCAATTACCGGCGTTGTGAGATCATCGGTGTCCTCATATTTCAATTCCGAGCACCGGTTCACAAGTTATAAAATCCCACTCATTCGTCCACTGAACGTACCCGAGCTAAATTTCAGAAATTGATTCCCGGCACACCGGGTCTCAGAATCCGGTGTCGTCAGAAACTAAGTTCTTGTAAAATCCCAATGAAATTATGAAAAAAAAATTCCTTGAAATTTCCGGGTCTTTACATTACACCCACCTCAGGGATTTACGTCCTCGTAATTCTTTAACACAATCTAGGGATACAAAAGTGGTACTGAGCACGCATATGAGCCTTCCTCTCCCATGTGCTCACCTAGAGGTTCTCGTGCTGCCTACAAAAACGCACAAGAGGAATCAATCATCCTTGTAGGACCCACTCCTGTCGATCCTCAACCTCTACTAGAACTCTGAAAAAGTCACCGCATCCCCAACGTCCAGCTCCCCATGGTCGATGATATGCATCGGGTCAAGAATGAATCTCCCCAATTGAGATACGTGGAATTCATCCAGTCATCTATATCCAAATCATTGAGAGGGAAGATTTTTGAAGGATCATGCACGTATATCTTCCGTAGAGGTACGTGAATGATATTTTGAAACCGGTGCAACTGAGGTGGAGTGTTCAAGTGATAAACCACCTCGCATACCCTACTGAGGACCTAGAAAGGTCTGTAAACCTCGTCGAGGTGAGACCCGTATAAGGACGAGATCATCATCCTCGAACTCTAGAGGTCTCCCTTTCCTGATTAGAACTGAAACTCAAAACTCCGGCTACCATGTTGGTGAAGTTGGCCGACTCAAGAGTGATCGGCTACACCTTCCTATGCAAGATTCCATCCTTTGCTGCCTGGGTTTTCCTTTTCGCCAACCAAGGAAAACCCCATCCCAATGTTGTAGATAAACCACACCCGTTTTGCCTAATACAGTTATTCTGAGCATGAACTATGAATCCAATCCATACCGAGACCAACTTCGTAAGGTGTCGATGCTACCACCAAGATATTCCAACCGAAACTCTCGCCTTGTGGGTCAGACCACACTGTCGGTGTAAGTGTGATTATCAAGTCTCCTCCCAATGGTATTTCCAAAAGTGAGGGCCAAGTCCACGGCTTACCGGAAACTCTAGGTCTGGGACAAGATTCGTGGAAGGAAGGAATGATTTATATCAACGTCTGTTACTACGGAATCTAGTAGTGGACACAGACTGTCCCCTTGAATCATTTTTAGAGTCATTGGGTCACACTCCGTGACCTCATGCAGCTACTCTCTTCCCCTGCCCTCCAGCTCCCTGAGCCTATAGGGGACAACAATGGCGGGTGGTTGTAACATGTGGAAATATACACCACCTCATGTTGCTCTCCTAGCTCTGACTCCATGTCTGATGCTCTGCAGATTTATCTGTCCTTAACATTTCCTCTTCTTGAAACATTCGCATGCCCAGGTCTCTGAAACTGGAACCAGCTCGCCGCATTCCAACTTCCAACATTCTCTAGCTGTATTCATTCAGCCAAAGAACATTCAACCTCAAGGTTCACTCTAGAACCCTAACGTGAGTAGAAATGCATAGAGGAAAAATTGATGGCTAGAATATCCTTAAACACACCAAGCTCAGAGGTCCGAGCTCTACAGCACTGATAGAATCATATTCATCGAGTACCCAAAATGATCGATACGCCCTGATGAATTCTCAGCTACCGACACGTCGTCCTTCCGAAGCTGTATAAGCTCAATAAAACTTTTATCCACCTCCTCAAGCCAGTCCTTAGCTGCCTGTGAGTTAGGTTTCCCTCGGAACATGAGGTTATCTTATGTTGGAACACGTGTAAGGCAGTAAGCCTACACGTGTCACCTATCGATACTGCCGGTTGTAACTGCTGACCAACAGGTAGTGATGTATAGCTGTCACACTACCCGAAGGCACTATCTCAGGCATCAGTGCATGTACCGAAGCCTCATCACTATGCGGACCTTCCTCAGGGTCATTCAATTGAAAAAACAAGTAGCCAAGTCCACCATCCACTCTACTGATGTCTCAGGTAGGCGGAAAACTCTAACAATCGCCTCCAGCTAGTGCTCTGCTGTCTGGGAGCCCTCCTCGCCTCGTAACCTCGGAGGCCTCTACTACTGGAACTTGTGCAACACGCTCTACTAGCGTGCACATATCGCTAGTATGGATGGTGGAATTTGATTCCCAACAGGTGGTGGTGATGCTGGTACACCACCCGAGGGTGCCAACATAGAAAGAGGGCCCTTCACCGGGGCCTCGTCGCTCGGTGGGACGCCATCGAGTACAATCTCAGAACTCCAACTAACTGTCTGTAAGGATACATCCTGAACAGATGCGACACGGTCAACGTTTTATACCTAGTGAGCTGACCTGGTTTGAGCTGACTTTAAACTTTTCGAAACACACACGCAATCAGTGTTTTCATGCACAAAGTCGGAAATCAGTAGTCAGGGTCCTGGTGTACGGATACATCAGTCGTCGTACCAACACTGGACTCCCTGAACTGAAGACCACACTCGGTACCCTTAACACGATTGCTTCACAGAAAAGAAAATATTAGAGTTATAAGTCCTGCTGTAGAACCGACTCCTCTGATACCAATTTGCCAGGACCCATCCTTGAGACCCTTGTCCTGACTACCCCAAACCCGTCTTGCATAGGCCAGGGGCTGGCGACTAGCACCAAAGGCGTAAATGATGATAAATGGGAAGGCATTGCCTTTATAAAAGTAAACAAAACACCACAGAGTACAAGTAGATGTAATACACTATGTACAAAAGAAAGTGATGAAAAGTAAAAAGGGGCAGAATAAAGACCCAACTGAAATGTACAACTATAACAGAAAGGAAGTACAACAGAAAATACAAACAGCTTGAAGAATAGAAGCAGCTTCGGGGTCGTCCACCTCGGATCCTACCTCAAGGGTAGGTATAGATTGCATAGCTCCTGGTTCGTCCACCATGGTTCCTAACTGAACGGTAGGTACAGATAGCCTCCACAATGCTCTCTCCCTTCAACCTCCTTCGAGTATTAACACGCCGTGAAGTCCAACACTGGGTACCGTCCAGTCCTCGAACACTCGGCCTCCGTCAGCGCTGCCCGTCGTCTGCAACCAAGTCAACGAGGTGCGGGAATAGCCCATGTAGGGGTGACTATACGATACTCATTAGGGACCCTAAGACCCTCAAGTTCCAACTAAATCTAACAAGGATAACCACAAAGAAGGATCTAAACAGATAACCCTTACTTAGGTATAAGCTCATACTTATACCTAAGTTATCAAGTAACTATCTCAATCACGAGAAAAAACAAAGGTTATGAAATCAACAAATAACCACTACCTAGGTATATGCCCTTACATATACCTAAGTTATTAAGTGTCCCATCTCAATCATGAGGTAAACACAAAGGTTATAGACTCAGCTCAAACCAGGATTTTCATTATCGAAACTGTAACTGCTGAAGAGCCCCGTCTCTTTTGAGTACAGTGATCCAGTCACGACTCCGAGGTTCTGCTCACTAACCTAAGACTGTTGGGGTACTCCTCCTATCGAGTACCGCTATTTATCCACCCAAATATAGTAGTGCTTCCCGCCGGGATCTGCCACCCAAACACAGTAGTGCACCCCCCCCCAATAGCCTGAATAGGTACTCCTTCTGTTGAGTACTGCGGGTATGCACCCAAACATAGTAGTGCTTCATCCAGCATGGTTCCACACCCAAACATAGTAGTGCTCCGTCCACTGGGCTAGTCGACTCACTCCAAGTCGAGTCGGTCAAGAAGTCGTCAGGTCTCAGCCAGCTACATGATCTCTGTACTCCATACACCCGTCTTCGGGAGGATTTTCTCCACGAGCTACATGTCGATAATCCATGTATCACAATGTCCCATGAAGAAGTATCTCGAAGGACCGCCTCTTCATAGGGGTCTCAATGCAACAGACGACGAGCCAATCGGACGCCCGATCTGTGAGTTATTAGCCTTTTCGTCCCAGGGGCCCGGTTGGTTTCGTGTGCGAACCAACCCGGCCGTATCTCAACTATACCCCGAACAGTCATAGGGTATACTCATAGGGACTGTTTCTCAACGTGATCACCAATGCCACTGACGGTTTGTCAAACTGACGTCCGGTCTGAAAGTTATCAGCTTTACCGTTCCAGCGGCCTAGTTGGATTTCGGGTTCAATCCAACCCATCCACTATCCAACTACATCTAATACATAGGTGAATTATTCCAAAAGTTCAATCTCATCAAGAGGAATCCAATATAGTCGATGGAACATCAATCGGATGTCCAGAGCTCAAGTTATAAGCGTTTCCGCTCCGAGGGCCCGGTTGGTTTCGGGTTCGAACCAACCCGGCCGTACCCAAAGATCTCCACAAACTTGTGTGTCATATACCAAAATGACCGTCTGGATCCAAGGATCGCATCGCAACTAACTGTGCGTCGTTAGGAGGTCTGTATCCCAGGTTATGGGCGTTTGAATGAAAAATTCTAGAAAATAGGGGGTTTGGGCCCGGTCCGACTCGACCCGGGTCTGTGTCCGGCCCAATAGGGTGTGGCGCGGCGCGGCCAGCCTGGCACTGGCACGGCACTCGCGTGGCCAGCGGGTGCGAGTGGGGGGGGGGGGTTAAAACCCGCCGCAGTTGACGAACCGGCGCGGCATAAGCCGCGCCGCCCCAATCCGGAATGGCTGACGGCGTTCCGGTTCATCCCCCACCGCCGCGGCTCAGCCGCGGTAGTTTTCTCCAGCGGCACGGCACCGCCGCTGCCTCTTGCGGACCACCGGACACGCTATGGTGGTCCATTTTTCCTGCCTTCTTCACCAACGGTCCTCTCGGGACCCGATCTTCACTGCGAAATGATTCAAACTCCCTTGCGACCCGCTTCGTCGTCGCACGTCGATTTGCACATAAAATAAAAAAAACGCGACCTTTTCGTGGTTTTCCGGTGGGGCACGATGCCACCGCGGCTTTGTTCAGCCTACATGGCGCGGCGCGATGGCACCACGCTTTTTAACCCCTTTTTCGTTGTTTTCTGCCCGGTGCGATGGCACCACGTCACCTTCATTCATGCCGCGACAAACTCAACATCAAAGGGGGAGGAGGGTCGGACATGTTCATGTAGTCCGACCTCCTCCCGTTATAATAATAACAGGTGGCGCAAGAATAATACGATGGACAGCAAGGAAAAATATTCACGAACAAGAAAATAACCCCTATCTCGGAATTGACGTCGCACATCGTCGAGTCGTGGAAGTCTAACGTTGCGGTAGACGGCGTTGCGGGACCAGCGTCACTAGTGTTCGCTCGATGAAGTTTGAGGCACGTCGTCGTTCTTCGATGAAGGTGTCTCTCACCAGCTGTGGAGAGGGATGAAGGACGACACGTCATTCACTCCTTACCGTTACGGCGTTATTCGTCGGGTTCTTGACGTTCTTCATGTTCTCCAACGAAGAAGATGAGTTCTATCTCCTCCATTACCCCCACACAATCCATCAACCAAAATAAATTAAGACTTTGTCTTAATTTATTCACACATTCCAATACTTTTAAAATTCAAAACTAATTCAATTAATTAATGTGATGAATTAATTGAGTAGAGAGTGTGTTGGAATTCATTAAAGGAGGAGAGGTAAAGTCACAACATTAAGTAGGAGTTTCAAGGGGTTATGGGGAAAGTGAAAAGGTGGGGGCTCGGGTGGGCCCCACCTCTCCTTTATTCTCCCAAGGGAAGTTACCAACTGAACTTCCACACAAAGGATAAATCTACTTATAAGAATAATAAAATTGGATTACAAATTTTATTTTATTCTTCAATTACACCTCAAAATTTAAACAACTCCTTCCGAGAAAACGCACCTTCGGAAAAGGTCTTCTTAAAAAATTACCAGCGCTGCGAGATCATCGGTGCCCTCAGATTTCAATTCCGAGCTCCGGTTTAAAAGTTAGAAAAACCCACTCGTTCGTTCACTGAATGTACCTGAGCTAAACTTTGGAAATTGATTCTGGGCACACCGGGCCTCAGAATCAGGTGCCATCAGAAAATGTGTTCTTGTAAAATCCCAAAGAAATTAGGAAAAAAATTTCCTTCAAATTTCTGGGTCATTACTCTCAGTACCAGAGGTTCTACCATCCCTGAAAAGTGCCTTGTGCGATGATTAAGAAACCAAGTAGAGAGGCCCTTTCCTCACCAATTCCCTATAGTTTAGGTAGAACTTATATAAACAATGAACTATGTGAATATTCTCTATGATAGTAAACAAAGATATTGAATCCTCATTACTACCCCATAGTTAAGGGAGTTTAAGATCCAAACTAACCCATGAAACCTCAATCGTTCTTGTATAGAGTGTACTAAACCATAGTCTATCGAGGGGGAATTAACTCATAACTATGTATCATGATTATCGAGTGGAGTTTCATTCTCCATGGAACTATACTCAAAAGCCAAGGGAGATTCAACACCACTGTAGGACCCACTCCCCACTAAAACTCAGAGATAATGGGTTACTACTCTATAGGTGAGGACATGAACCCTGGAATGATGGTGGAGAAATACTCAAATAAAGGAAGAAACGTACCCTGATACCAAAGGGGAGTACAACTCGGAATATTGAGGACCGGCACCCTAACTTGGTATGGGAGTACCACTCTATGGCTAGAGGACCCACAACCACATATGACATGGGAGTACTTTCTCCCCTAGTTACTTTTATATGGGGGACCTTCACCCTTGTATGATAGGGGAGTACTGACCCCATTCTAGAGTACCCTCTCTATGGAACGATAGGAGAGTACAGACTCTACCAAAACTTCATGTATGAAGAACCATAAACTTATAACGACAAGGCAGTTTTGAATCCAACGATAGAGGTCCCACACCCTAGCATGGTAGGGGAGCACTCACTCCACCTATACATCACATATGGATGACTCACACCCTTGTATGTCTAAGGACTCCCTACTCCATGGATAGAGGACCCTCACCCTAGTCCAATAGGAGAGTTCCTACTCTATCTATCCAACAAGTGTGGAGGGGTTGCACCCTGAGATGGCAGGGGAGCATTCTCCAAATTTACGAATAATATGGTGAACCCAAACCCTAACACATTAGGGGAGTACCAAAAGTTATGGAAGTCAATAAATGATTACCAGCATCCCACATGTTACCCGTAAACACCCAAGTCTAAAGAACTCAATCACCACACCATGATTCTATCTATTTTGGTTGTCACTGACTCACCCGAATGGTTTTTGGTCATGTCACAAGGTTGACTCTTGATGGTAAAATCATTCATATTCCTTGTGAGTACCACATTTACTAAAAAAAGGTATGGTAACCTCGTTCTATAATTCCCTAAAGGAGTACCAGTCCTCGCATCTCTCTTCAAGAACAACACAAATCTCCAGTATCAGTCAAGTACCTCTAGGATGAGTGCAATTATTATCATACTTAATTTCGTAACACTTTCGATAGAAGGGGACTCGTACCCTATTCAAGTAGGGGAGAACCACCCCACAAGTGTAACAAGTCCAGGGGACTTAGATATCTAAAGTTTAAGGGAATGAAACCAACCCAAATGTTAACCCATTGATTTACATTGATAACTGCCCAAATTTGTTTCCACTACACAAGCATCTTGATCTAAAAAATCCACCTCGTATCTCATATCCCAAAAGAGAGGCCACCATCATGTTTTACGAGGTAGAACTTGCAGGATAGGATACTCAAAATCCATATTCCAAGTCCTATAGAAAGAGATATGGATTTGGGAAGATGTCAAGGAGATCCCCTAGGAGTACACAATGTCGACTGGGGAACACATAGTGTGTGCGACCACCCGAGAACCATTCTGTGTATATGGTCTACATGGTTTTCCAACCCTTATAGGGGTATAAAGCATGTAAAGGTAGTACATAGCATGTCCCTCTTCAACCGGAATGTGGCCATATTTTTTAACCCATTTCCATGTATTGTACCACTTGTCCATGTACATTGGTCGTGTGTTAGTACATGACCATGTGTTTTCACATGGAATCCAAATATATACCCCCTAGACACATTGATTGGGGTACTACATGGCGTGTAACTCTGATACATGACATGTAGTCCCCAAATATCATCTTCCTCAAATAAAAATGGTTGCATGACATGTGTCTTTGGACTACACACCATTTAGATGGTAAATATAGTCAGTAATTACCAAAAAAACGTCTGATTCACCCGGATTCATCCCAAAATTCATAGATCTACCTAACAGGTATCGACAAATATTTCAATTGGGAATGAAAAGCATAATGGATAGGTACTAAAACTAAAAAAAAAATCCTACCTCGAGGGAGAAATAATGAATATTTGGACAAAATATGACATCTTGGTCATTTTCGTTTGTGATATTACGATGATCTTCTTCATAAGTGAAGATCAAATTCACCTCTCTATGATTATTCAACTAATTTTTTTATGTCGGTCAATGAGAGGAGGAGAGGGGATAAAGAGAGGTGTGGTCTTCATTGGGTTTGGAACACAAAAGAGAGAGGGTGAGATGTAATTAGTTTAGGTTTTTAAATAATTAATTTAATTCTCATTAAATTAATAAAACCACCATTAACTCTTCACCATCTCACCCCCTTCCAAAACACCCTTCATAAACAATGTTTTGTCCCACCTAGGGTAAACAAAAATGTTCTGGACTCAACAACGGCATCAAAAATATGATCCAAGACCCCAAAAAATATTTAATCATCTATTAAAATGAAACTATACATGCATTACAGGATATATTTAATATTTTTAAAATCATGGAGTTGAGGCTCTCTGGGCCTCATATTCCTATACCGACTCAACACTTGGCTTTAGAAATATTCTTGAATATATTAGAAAGTACTACAGGTCAATACTCATGTCTCTAAAGATATCATGGTCAAAATAAAAACAAAACATTTATTTAGAAAGTTTTTTTCTTCAAGCCTACATTACATGAGGATTCCATAGCTTTTATAACTGCACATGATTGTTTTAAGAGAATCAAGAAAATTGGGAAACTTGAAAAACTTACAAGGAACATAATTAATGAACTATGGTTATAAAATGTATTGGGAATTTATTTTATGTTCATGTTTCATAATTCAAGGTGAAACACATAAATTTTTTTCATTTTTTTATTTTGATTCTATGTGTGTATAGGAATAACAGAAAAATATTAATATAGAAAAAGGAGAAATCAGTTTTTAAAAATAGAATATGATTTCTTAGTTATGTGTGCAAAATATTCTAATCAGATATATAAGAACACATTTTCACAAATATTGGATTAGAGTGGTCCTAAATATGAATTCTATTTTTACAATACAACCACACTATAATACCCTCATAGATATCGAAAAGGGGAACCTTTAAATCAATATCTTGAGAAGATTCACAATAATAAATTCATTTCATATCGAAATGATAGTTTGATAATTATTTATGATTAATTATGGAAATACCCCATATATTTCAATACACTGTTGGGTATATCCTCACTTTGATTGGTTTATAGGAAACCATTTCTTCTTCTGATGGAATCTACCCACCGATTATTCTTTGAAATCAGAGATGTAAACACTGAAAAACATTTAACTGGAAAGAAGATATCATTAGAGTTTGATGAAAATGAGTAAATTCAAAGATAAGAATAATACATAGTGGGTATGAAACATCATAGAATCAAAGAGAATAATTTTTTACCTCCCTATAAATTTTTAACCCTTCATGTTGTATCCCATCATTGCATTGTGGGGTCCTAAGAACCCCATTTTTGAATCTTTTTGTGCCACTAAAAAATTAAGCACCTCTACTTCCACAGTGGGTTAACCACACCATAAAATAATGGTTTCTGCATTTCTGTTTCATTTTTCCACACTATAAATTTTCTACCCAACCCATTAGTTCCCAAGATAAATGAAATAGAATTGGTTGTTATATTTATGGTTTAAAGGTCCAAATGAGGACAACATATGATTATTTTTCTTAAATTACTCCCCTCATTATTAAATTCAGGCCCAAAACCTATTTTCTTTAATATTTTTCACTCCCACCTTTACTAATAGTTGTGTTACCATTTTACTTACAAGTATTGTTTTTTTATTCTCCCATTAGTACAAAATAGTTTATTTACTAAAAAAAGTTCATTATTACTGATCAATATATTACCATTTACTCAAACTATTGAATCCCTTATTTTTAACAGGAATTTTTGTTTCTACTATTTCCCTAAATCCTTAATTAACTATCTTTCACATTCCACTTTCTATATACATTTACCATGTGTTATGATATATATTTTCCTCTCCTCAATATAATTCAATGGAACTCTCCACCTATAATCCTCAAAACTCTATAGGATTATACACACTTCCTCTTCTCTCTGAATAGACTACCACCACTCCCTTTACCTCTGAGAACCCACATCATCCGCAAATTTTCATAATAGAAATATTAGACCAAAAAAAATCTGAATCCTAGAAAAAAAAAATCATTAAATTCAAAACCCAGAAGCATCTACCTCAAAATCAATGTCTCAACTACAACTAAAATCAATCCAAAAAAAGAATACCTAAAATTCCCACCCCAACCTTCCCACAGAATGAGAGACTATACAAAAATTTGTAAACCCCCTATATCCTCAAAAAATTCACCACTAATTTTAACACCTGGCCTTGATATCATTCCATAATAACACACATGATTTTTCATTGAAGAAGATGCAAAAATACTACACCTTCAGATCCGGTATTTAAATTCACTAAGGATAACCAAATATTCAAACATGGTTTATATGTGGAAGATTATAATAGGACATAATATCATATCTTTTTTAGAAGAAATTCACTCCGATTTCATCCTTAATATGTGGGATGTTTGTTATTATTTTACATTTCCATAATTTAACAAAATGATTGATTTTAAACATGGCCATGTTCTATTTTGATTCTATATAGAGAATTTATAAATAAAAACAAGAAATGTTTGACATTGTTATTTTTACTTAAAGACCAGAAATTATTTATTCATAAATATATGCTAAATTTATTAGATATATGATTAGGGATAATATTCATTTGATGTTTTTCAATTAATAAATATAACAAAACACTCTAAAAATGTAGTCTATAGGTAGAGAAACTCATTTAAAATATTCCCTCAAAATAATTCATTATCAGATAATCACTCATTTATAGCTAGATGAAGGTGATTATCTTGGATTATTAAGATAATAAGGTATACTTATTCTAGTTAAAATGTAATTTAATGATTAAATAAATATGTCTAGAAGTTTTATGATTTATTTTGAGGTATTTTTTATGAAAAAATGGTACCCTTTTTTGGGAATTTAAAAACATATTTTTTGAATTGTATAAATTTTTTCATTCCAATTACCCCTACACATACCAGGCCCCTCTGGAGTACATTGATATTTTTCTGTTAATAAAAAATCAATATCATAAAATGTGTAATTATTTTTTTTTGGGGATGATGAGTATGTTATGGATGCATTTGTAGAGGGTGTAGAAATTTGATCCCAGGATACTTCCTGGCCATAGGTAACTCCTTCCCAATCCATGGAAAATCAACCCCCTTTAAACATTCAGGTATTGTGTATACCACACTATAATTCTTTCATACATCATTTTTCTCATCCACTCTACCTCTAAGAAGTCCACCATTTACACATTCATCTACGAGTATATATCACCTTATTGAGAGATATCTACTTGATCTCTAGGATGTGTCGTCACATATACCTTTGGACTACACTTATAATAGGAAACCTCAATAGAATATTACAACCGATGTCAGAGAGAACCCTATAGATGATGATAAAAATGAGACTTAAAGATATTTTGTTGAAAAAATATGTTAGATAATAAATTAGATCTCATTTATTGATCTATCCACCCATTTCCACACCACTTCAGAAATATAGGAACAAAAAAAAACTTAAAATATAGTTTATCATGTTATTAATCCATCTTTCATACCAGCTGTGATTCCTTCAAGTACTTCCACTCCATCCACCCAGACATCCAAAGTATTTGTTTAGGTTGAGCCTCATCCTCTCATTACATGAGGCCACCATAACTCTGGGTACTATTTCAAAAGTGGATACATTTATTTCCTCCTCCCCATCCCTACCATTTATTTTCACATGTACACATGGGAAGCTTTATGGGGAGTCATATGGTAAATTAATTCAACCAAATTATTTTATTTTTGGTGTTTCTTTTGGGTCTCTTTCATTTTTTATAATTTTACTATGTGTAGTTATACATTTGATAATTTTATACCTCGCGTATTATATGTATATATTTTATTGAAATTTTACTTTATGTAATGTTCTATTTTATTATTCCAATCCAGTTTTTAGAACATTGTGATAAATATTTTAATGGACAACCTCTCTATTTACATAAATTTTGTTATCACCCTTTTCTCATCTATCTACATTCTATCCCTTTCTATTTTTAATAGTATTTAAATTTTATATTATATGAAAACTTTGATTATAATGATTAGTTCAGTTGTGAGGGATCCTCTTATAATCTGAATATTATTTTCCCCCATAGGATGACTAAGAAGACATCATCATATAAGAGATCTACTATGTCAAGTGGAATATATTTATAAATAATGTCAAAAAATAGAAAATTGAAGTTGAAATTTTGAGAACATCATTCTCAGTAAAATTTTCTGATTCAAATTAAATAATTACGGATAGTGTTTTCAATTCATGTCATTGATTCTTATAAACTTGTGTTTATTAGAAAATTTTTTTATTCTTATTAAATATAGTGATTTCCCCCCAATAAAATTCGCTATCTGGATATGACTATATTACAATTTTCAATTTTCATTATCATAATATATATCTTAAGATAATACATGATGCTCACAAATATTATAATTTTATTTTATTTCTCGTTAAATTCTGTTATTCAAGAATTATTTTAAAATTATTATCACAATCGGTTGATTTAATTTATACCTATTTTAAAATGAGACTTTACTTATATAAATATTTTTTGAACACAAAGAAATCATGAAATTTATTAATGAGAAGATATTCTATAATTCATTTTATCCTTCCTAACCAATTCCATTTAGTATAAATTCATGATTTTTCATTACTTCTTTAGACCTGGTCTGTAACACCCTGACCTCAGTTACACAGAGTCGGTGCATTATTACATATCAATAGAATGATCACAAAATATCAAGTCTCGAAAGACCGATTAGTTTAGTATCCTTGGAAACACTATATATATTCATAAGTCTTACATAACATCATAAAGTAAAAAAATACAACAACATATTGTCTTCATATCACCTCATACTATCCCTGCAGGTCATTCATAAAATTCTTCTTCACATCCTAGGAAAAATAAATCTTTGAAAGGGGTGAGCTCAGATTCTCAGTAAGGATAACAATATAGCGGAAACTTTTGTAAATAATCATAAACATTTAAGTCAATGTATAACTAAAAAAGCCTTTTAAAATTGAACTTCAGTGTATTATGGAAAATATAAAATGAAATAATTCCATTTACATATTCACATGGATATTCTACTAGTCGAATAATCACATGAAATATCAATAACCACTTTTATAATGATGGAATACATATGTCGGACTATCATAACCACATTGTCAAGGCCTTGTGCCAAGACTACAAATAAATTTTTTTCAATTCTTTATGACAAGACACCAGTTTGTATCATGAGACCTACCCATGCCTCGACGAGCTATAGTGGGCTCCACCTGTCACTTATTAAGTTCAATGCATTCCTCATATGAATAGGATTAAACATAACATAAACATTCATATTAAAACTAGCATATGAAATATTAATACATTCTCCAAAAACCATGAATGGTTTATAAATAACACATCCACAGTCAAACATATCACAAAACCATCAATACAATATGTATGTTTTGTATCATAATAAATCAACTTCAAATAAGCTTAAAATCCATCAAAGGATGTTGACATAGATGAAATCAAAACTATTTGAGAGAAATATCACAATTTTTTAAATCATTTAAAAGTAACATAATTATAAAAAAAGAATTTACTTTTAAAATATCTTTATAAGCTTTTATGGGAATCTTTGATGATTTTATAATGGTGGAAAATAGCTACAGCTTCTGTATAAGTTAAAAAATACATTCTTACCTTAATTCTGTCGAAAAGGTTAAAAATGACCTTGTTTGGAAAAGGGCAGAAAGATTACTTTATAAACATCATATAAAAAGTCAACAAGGGTATAAATGACTTTAACACATAGTCTATAAAATAGTAATAATGATTTGAAATACATTTTTAAGAAACATTGATGTGGATGATAAAGAGGTCCCAATAGATAATTACGTATAAACAACCTCGGATAATGAAGAGATCGTGAAATAAAGCCTTACCTTGTACTTTTCCTTGGTTGAGCGTAGGTTAACCTCTAGTATGATGGTAAAATAATTGTTGTTAAATTATAGAAGAATCATATAAATTCATGTGATATTATATATGATCTTTTAACATTTCTTTGTTAATAATATCTTAGGATTATCGTCGTTTCGGGTGTTAACTTACTCGTTTTCTTTTATATGTTTTGTTACATAAGCTGTGTTTGTTATGGATAGGTTTAATTTTATTCATATCCAGAATTATATCAAGTCCTTAAACATTATTTTTAATAATAAAATGAGAATTATACTTGAATGATACGATGGGGAATGAATCTCATCACGTTCGTGGAGACGGTAGTCCGTACGTACGCACGAGCGGCAATATCACTCTTTTGATATTAAAATAATATATAATTGGATATTATATCATATATAAAGAATAATTATCATGTTATATTTATTATTTACATGAATTATACATCATTAATAAACCCATCCAAATAATAATGTTTTTAATAACAATTACACCACGACGTGGAGACGGTAAGCCGTACGTACGCACATATCTTGACTTGTCATTAAAATGATGGATAGAATACTAAATATGGTTGTACAATATTTATAATAACATCACAGTGTATAAAAGATACTGGATTTAGTATTATAGAATGGTAATAACAAAGAAAGAAGAAGTTGATGAAGAATGAAACTTGAAAGAGGGTGGTGAAAACATTACCTCTTCATTGGGTTCTTCATTTTAATTTAATCAAAAGGGCTCCTTAGGATGGCTTTCTGATCAAAATAATTCCTTGAGGTTGAATTGAGGTAAGTTTAGAGAATATTTGGGTAGGGTTTTTCTGAGCCAAAATACTTTTAAGGAGTGAATTATAGAAAAGGGGGAGAGCCCTTTTATAAGAGGGGTGAGGGGCACCTTTGGAAATGATAGAAATAATATTTTATAATAAATTCATATTTGGTTTCTAATGGCTCCAAAGTGTATTATTTAAAGGTTAAGGTGGGGATGGGTCGAAATATATTCCACCAATAGATTTTAGATAGGTTTGTGTCACTATATTAACCTTATCATTTATTTTTAACTCTTAGTTAAATAGTTTGACATTTACCATGTCTCTTTGTATTATTATATTATATAGATAATAAACTTCATATATACCTACAAGAGACCCCCAAGTGGTTCATTAATGATACACCTATCATTATAAAATTCCTTTGGTTGAACCTTAGATTTTTACAAATATAATATCAATTAGTAAAATAATATTTGTTTTAAAATCTCTTTTATGTCTGTTTTGACACTCTTGGGTATTTTGTTTTTGATAATTTCATAACAGCATTATTACTTGAAAAAAAAAATTATATAAATAATCTAAATATGTCATATTAACCTATAAAATTAGTGTAATTCATAAAAATACTCAACTTACATTTATTTTGATATTTATAATATCAATTATTTTAATATTTCATTTATTAGTTAATTACTGCATCACCATTGTCTCATAAATAAATTAAATTATTTAATTTCTAAAAATTATAAATAATATACCATTATGTAGTAATTCTCTTTAGATTTATAATGAATATTTATAATCGAATATATATTAGGTATTACCCTATATTAAAAATGTTTTAGTAATTAGAATTTGATTTTAACTCTTTTAACTCTTCCTTGAATTAAAAAATAATAAATGACCTAATCTAACCCAAGTGGAAAAAAGAGGTTCATATATTAATCCTAATGTTTTTTTGGTAAATTATACTTATAAAATATAATTAGGACATGATTTATGGTAATAATAATTTCATTTTTACCCTTAATTATCCTATTTACTTTTTATCGTGGTAAATAAAAGTAAAAAGTTACTATTCAAAAATAATTATTTTTATCTTATTAAACCATATTTTACTCCTTCATATTAACTATGTGTCTTGGATTTTCTAAATTCCACTCACAGAAGCGGTAAAATTATGTTTTATGTGAATTTTCAAATTCTCCTAGGAGGTGGGTAAAAGACGGTGAAAAGATCCATAAAATTTTTATATATCTAAAATTATTCTAAACTAACTCCAATAAATTACATTGAACTTATATAGGTATTATGTATCCATTTTTACCTTAATTAAATTTAAATAACATAAATAATTATTTAAATAAAAATTTGGTTTTAAACTATAACTCAGTGTTTTTTCACTATTTATTAAAATTTGATTTTTTTAGAAAAATACCAAAAATTCACCCTAATATAATTTCGATATTACGAATCCAATAATGAAGTTCATTTTGAAATATACAATTTATAAAATTTCAAAAAGTGGGGATTACTATTCATAACGCCTAGTTTGATTGATTGTGGTGTGTGTTAGAACTCGAAGTTGCATACAACACACGCTATTGTATTATTCAAAGAGAAGCATATTGTGGAAGCTTGGGGTGTTACATTATCCCCTCCTTCAAATAATTTAGTCCTTGAAATTTCTATAATATTACTGCATAAAAAGACTCAGATGGTTCTTCATTATAAATTCCTCGAGTTCCCATGTTTCCTCTTCCATCTCTCTACAGTTGTATCATTGAACATCGGTAGCTTCTTTCTTCCCCTTGCAATCACGAGCTTGGTGGACTTTTTCACCACACTTGTAACAGACTCCCATTCAATTCAAGAAAGTACCAGGGTGTTTCTTCCCACATTTACTATAGTATTTATTTTCAACTTCCCCCTTCATCCCATTATTTCCATTCCCAAAGTGATCAGCAGATTTCTTCTTCTATTGCTTTGCTTTAAAGTCATAAGACTTAGAGAATTCATTTTCTATATTCATAGCACATGAGACAATATCTTCGTACGATGAGAAGGATTATGACACTAATGCTTGAAAAAGTAATGGTTTTAACCCATCAAATAAATGATCAATCTTACTTCTTGGGTTACGTATATAATTTCTAGCATACCTTGCTAACCTTGTAAAGTTAGCCTCATGCTTTGTGACATTTGCATCCTCCTTTTGTCTCCAACTCAGAAATTGCCTTTCTATATCTGCTCGATGGTCATGAGGACAGTATTTTTCTAATAAAATATCTTTGAACTCTCTCCATTACATATTTAATACTTCATCATCTTCCTTTGTTTTTTTATCAATTACAACCACTGATCATCATCTCCAGTGAGGCGGTAAAATAACATGATAACATTCACCCTTTCACTACACCCCAAAGCCTGAAATATATTTTCTACGGAACTTATCCATTTCTCAACGACAAATGGATTTGTACTCCCATTTAATGTTGGTGGTTCTTTCCTCATAAAGCGATCTAACATTGATCCTCCATGCTATGGATCAGGGTGCTCCATTCGGGTAAGGTTATTATTAATAACCTGAGTGAGTTGTCCCAATATAGTTATTAGTTGATCAGCACTAGTTGCATCACCAGCTCCACTATAATTATCTTGACCAGGATTTCAATCCCTAAATAGAGTGCGTGCATTGATACGGTTTCCATTCCTTCCACTATGCTCATTTCTCAATAATGGCATAAAATAGATTAGTTTATGAATAGAAATATATAATTCAAAACTTGTAGAAAACTTAACATAAATTGAACAGTATACTGATATAATCCATAATCATAAAAATGTTTTCTTTGAGGAAGTATATACTTATAAACCCTTCATAATGGTTTTTATATAAAATGAGAATTATCCTAAGAATATCCCCTAGTAGTGTCGTAACCAAGAGTGCAGCAAGGCACATTGTCGTTCACCAGTTCCCATTCGAGTCTAGTTCAAAGAGGTGTTTTCGGGTTTTACCCCTAGGTACATCTTTGCCAGAGCCGCCTCTACCTGTTCATATCCAGACATGGATGTATTGCTCAGAAAACTCACCAAATCTCTACAATACCAAAATTCTATGAAGTTTTTGTATACTAATCCCCAATGTCTATCTTTGGGCTATGTGCTCTAATAAGAGTTTTTCTAAATATTTCTTCCAAGGTTTGTACTAAAATTTCTCTGATACCAACTGTAACGCCCCGACCCCAGTTAACTAGAGTCGGTACATTATTATGTATCATTGGCATAATCACAAAAGATCAAGTATCTAATGACCGATGAGTTTAGTAGCCTTGGAAACACTAGATATATTCATAAGTCTTACATTACATCGTAAAGTAAAAAAATACAACAACATATTGTCTTCATATCCCCTCATACTATCCCTGCAGGTCATTCATAAAATACTTCTCCACATATTGGGAAAATAAAACATTGAAAGGGGTGAACTCAGATTCTCAGTAACGATAACAATATAGCAGAAACTTTCATAAATAAACATAATCATTTAATTAAATGTATAACTCAAACAAAAGCCTTTTAAACTTGAATTTAAGCATATTATGGAAAGGATAAAATGAAATAATTCCATTTACATATTCACATGGATATTCTACTAGTCTAATAATCACATGTAATATCAATAACAACTTTCATAATGATGGAATGCATAATGCCAGACTATCATTACCACATAGTGAAGGCCTTGTGCCAAGACTAAAAATAAGATTTAATCAAGGCCTTGTGCCAAGACACTAGTTTGTCTCATGAGACCTACCGATTCATCAAGGTTTTATAGCGGGCTCCACCCGTCACTTATTAAGTCCAATGCATTCCTCACAGGAACATGTTTAAACATAACATCAACATTCATATTAAAACTAGCATACTAAATGTAAATATATTCTCCATAAACAATGAATGGTATAAAAATAAAACATCCACAGTCAAACATATCACAAAACCTTTAATACAATGTGTATATTTTTTATCATAATAAATCAACTTCAAATAAGCTTCAAACCCATCAAAGGATGTTGACATAGATGAAATCAAAACTATTTGAGAGAAATGTCTCTTTTTTGGAAATCATTTAAAAGTCAAATAATTATAAAATAAAAAATTTACTTTGAAAATATACTTATTAGATTTTACGGGAAATTCAAAGATTTTATAACAGTGTAAAATAGCCGCACCCACCATATAAGTTAAAAAAGGCATTCTTACCTTAATTTTTTCGAAAAGGTTAAAAAGGACCTTGTTTGGAAAATGACGGAAAGATTCCTTTATAAACATCTTATAAAAAGTCATCAAGGGTATAAATGACTTTAACCTATATTCTATAAAATAGTAAAAATTATTTGAAATACATTTTTAAGAAACATGGTTGTGGATGATAAAGAGGTCCCAGTACATAAATACTTATAAACATCCTCGAATAATGAAGAGATTGTGAAATAAACCCTTACCTTATACTTTTCCTTGGTTGAGGGTTGGTTAAACTCTTGTATGATGGTGAAATTTTTTTTATTTAATTATAAAAGAATCATATACATTCATATGATATCATATATGATCATTTAACATTACTTTGTTAATAATATCCTGGTATTATCATCGTTTCGGGTGTTAATTTACTCGTTTTCTTTTATATGTTTTCTTACATATGCCGTGTTTTTCATGGATAGGTAGTATCTTATTAATATCAATAATGATATAAAGTCCTTAAACATTATTTTTAATCATAAAATGAGAATTAGACTTGAATGGATATGATAGGGAATGAATCTCATTTCGTTCGAGGAGACGGTAGTCCGTACGTACGCACGAGCGACAATATCACTCTTTTGATATTGAAATAATTTATAATATGATAGTATATCATATAATAATAATAATTATCATGATATATTTATTATTTAAATGAATTAAAAATCATTATTATACCAATACAAATAATAATGTTTTGAATAAAAATGAAAGAATAAGTTAAAGAAGAAAGGAACTTGAAAGAGGGTGGTAAAAACATTACCTCTTCTTCGGGTTCTTCCTTTTGATTTGATCAAAAGGGCTCCTTAAGTTGGCTTTCTGATCAAACTAAAGCCTCTACGTTGATGTGACAAAAGTTGAGATAATATTTGGTCAGGGGTTGGCTAATCCAAAAGGCATTGAATGTGTGAATTTGGGAGAAGGTGGAGTGCCCTTTTATAAGAGGGGTGAGGGGCACCTTTGAATAAGCTATAAATAATATTTTATAATAAATTAATATTCGGTTTATAATGGAACCAAAGTGGATTATTTAAATGTTAAGGTGGATATGGGTCGAAATATTTTCAACCAATATATTTTAGACAGGTTTATGTCACTATATTAACCTCATCATTTATATTTAACTCTTAGTTAAATAGTTTGACATTTACCATGTCTCTTTGTATTTTTATATTATATAGTTAATAAACTTACTATATACCTCCAAGAGACCCCCAAGTGGTTATTTAATGATACACATATCATTATATAAGTATTTTGGCAGAACCTTAGATTTTTAAGAATAGAATATCAATTAATAATATAATATTTGTTTTAAAAACTCTTTTATTTCAATTTTGACACTATTGGGTATTTTGTTTTTGTTAATTTCATTACAGTATTATTACTTCAAAAAAAATTTATATAACTAATAATAATATGTAATATTAACCTATAAATTTTTTTTAATTTATAAAAAGTCTCAAATTACATTTATTTTTATATTTATAATATCACTTATTTTAATATTACATTAATTGGATAATTACTACATCACCATTGTGTCATTAATAAATTAAATTATTTAATGTATAAAAATTATAAATAAAATACCTTTATCTAGGGAAGCCTTTTATATTTCTAATTAATATTTATAATATAATTTATCTTATGTATAACCTTATATTAAAAATGTTTTAGTAATTAAACTTTGATTTTAACTCTTTTAACTCTTCTTTGAATTAAATAATAATAAATATCCTAATATAATCCAAGTGGACCAAAGAGGATCATATTTTATTAATAATATTTTTTCTGGTCTAATTATACTTATCCAATAGAATTATCACATGTTTTAGGGTAATAATAATTTCATGTTTGCCCTTAATTACCCTATTTACTTTTTACTCTGGTAAATAAAAGTAAAAAGTTACTATTCACCATAAATTATTTTTATCTTATTGAACCACATTTTAATCCTTGATATTAACCATGTCACTTAGAATTTGAAAATTCCACTCACATAAGCGGAAAAATTATGTTTTATGTGAATTTACAAATTCTCCTAGGAGGTGGGTAAAAGACAGTGAAAAGTTCTATAAAATTTTTATATATCTAAAATTATTCTAAACTAACTCCAATGAATTTAATTGAACTTATATAGGTATTATGTATCCATTTTGACCATAATTAAATTTAAATAACGTAAATAATTGTTTAAATAAAAATTTGGTTTTAAACTATAACTCAATGTTTTTTCACTATTCATCAAAAATTGAATGTTTTCAGAAAAAAACCAAAAAATAACCCTAAGCTAATTTCGATATTCCGAATCCAAAAATGAAGTTCATTTTGAAAGATAAAATTTATAAAATTTCAAAAAGTGGGTATTACTATTCATAATGGTGGGCTTGATTGATTGTGGTGTGTGTTAGAACTCGAAGTTGCGTACAACACACGCTACTGTATTATTCAAATAGAAGTGTATCGTGGAAGCTTGGGGTGTTACATGGTCAAGTTAAATCATGTAGATATCATAACAATCAAATATGTTAGAAAATTTTATTTCCTTGATAATGGGTATGTTTAATAAATTATAGTGTATTATATTAAATAATACTTAATCTTAAATGGGAAACTCTATATTTGATTGAATCTATTTTTGTAAGTTGGGTGAACCCATAATACCAGAGACATGAATGATTGACACATCATCAGATGATGAACGAGAGTGTATGGTTATTTTCATTATTAAAAATTATATTTTTAGTTACTATCTGACTAGGATGTCAATCATTTTGTCACATCAAATATTTGAAAAATCATTTAGTTATACTCTTTGAAAACATTGACCACTATAAAACTGCATGTAAAATTTTTTCAATCAATTTATTCAAATAGTGTTCTACAATAAACAATATAAAGACAATATATTATATGTATATCCCTTTATTATTCCCATACAAGTCTAGAATAATTTTGATTCAATACCCTTATTACAAGTAAGGATGAGAACCACCGCACCAAATGGAATTTTTTTTTTGAGGTGTAACTATACAGATCCATCAACGACATCCATGTAACTATTAATGTGACTAAATTTAATATTATATTTTTTTTATAATTAGTGAAATCATTCATCATATATTATAAATTTTTAATATTTTTTTAGAATGGTATTAATTATGATTTATTTCAAATTAATTGTTCTTATTTATCATATGCTTTTTATCATAATTGTTTCTCAAATATGAGATTATCTATCCATAATTTATTATGTATCAATACTAAATAATTAATTTCATTAATACAATGATTG
The DNA here is from genome assembly GCA_963277665.1 of Viscum album. Taxonomy (NCBI): domain Eukaryota; kingdom Viridiplantae; phylum Streptophyta; class Magnoliopsida; order Santalales; family Viscaceae; genus Viscum; species Viscum album. Next base: position 62,285,006 of record OY728136.1, on the reverse strand, counting down.
ATTATTTTTATAGACATAAGATATTTCACACTTAAGGGGGAAGATATTGTTAACTTATTATATAATGATTTAAATATCTTATATATGTAATGTATAAAGTAAATATCTATGATATATATGGTACAAATAAATTTCATTCTTTAATATTTATTTTAAATGTGTTATATGTCTAGTAAAACCCCTTATGTATTGAAATTTATTAATGAATAATTTCTTAGGTATTTTTTATAAATAGTCATATACAACTTAATTTGATTCTAATCTCAAAAGATATTAATTATCATTATTTTATTTTAAAATAAAATATTTCACATATTAAAATTATTATTTAAATATATTACATATATATTAGAAAAATCATATTATTTAATATTTTTTTTTGAATAAATTTTTCACTTAAATTTATCAATAAATACATTTTTAATTTCTATAATTAAAAAAGATTATTTTTATCTATTCTTCTAAATATTAATTTCTATATTTGAACACAAAAATGAGATTTGCGAATATCAATTGTGGATAACATGTGTATCAAATATTTTGACTAATTAATGGAAATTAATGTGGAAAATATGTGACATCCCATTTGATGACTAAAAAGAAATAAATCATCGGGTATTAAGTACATTGTTCTTGTTAAATGGAGAAAGGTACAGAACATAAATTACTTCAATGGTGAAATAAATAGCTATAAATAATTTTAAAGTGATTAATAAGGAAATCTTATATGAATATAAATTTGTGAAAAATAGTTTTATATATAGAGGAGTGATGAGGATCTATATAAACAAGAACATCTAATATGATCAAAAACTTTGGACATGATTGGGGGACTTCATCATTAAGAGAACTACTACCTATGTGATCAAAATATGAAATATTGTTCTAAATTTATGCAATTGAACTTTTAATCATTGGTTCTCAAAGAAATTTCCTGTTTTTTGTATACAGTTCAATTAGTTGATTATTTTTTATCAAAAATTAGAACCCATTTGGTTATACGTCCCTTAAAATTTATGTATTATAGTAATACCACCAATAAAAAGGTATGAGTAAAATTTGTTTTTGAATCCAGATTAAATTTTAGGTTTTTATATTTGTGAAAATCCACTATAAAATGTATTTTATAAAATTAGTTGTGAAATTAATATAAATAAATTTTATATAAAATTATATTTCTCAGGAAAATTTGCATGAAATTTTGAGTAATCCTAGGATCATATTTGAAACAAAATATTTTAAAAACTCAAAGTGGTACTTATTTATTTTCTACTACAACGGCATGTGTATTTTATTATTATTATGGATTATATTATATTTAAATTCACAACTAGAAATTTTACACCCCCTATGAACTTTTGAACCTATATCAATTAGGTAAAATAATATATTTCTTTTTGGGCCCAAGAGAGGATTAGTCAATATGTTACATATATTTTACTTTCTATCCAAATCATAGATAATAAAATATATGGAAAAGGGTAATTATTGAGTTAAAATGTTTAAATAATGAAAACAATTTTATTTTTCATTAATCACACTATATACATGGTGAGGACTGTCGATAGTGGAAGGTAAGAGTTGAAATATGCCATATAAACATCAGAATTAATCATAAGGAAATCATGTTAAAAATATTAAAAGTGTTTGTGTCTTGGTCAGATTCCATTGTTGATATTGATGATGTAATGTATGTGATAAAATATATTGTTATGATTATTTTATAATAGGTTATAATAATATATTTTTGTTATATTTTTCAATATATAATACTACTCATGATATTAGTAAAATTTTTAATATTACACATTATAGAATAGATATGATAAAAATAAAAAATATGTAATCATATTATATGATTATTAAGAAGAGAGATAGGAGGATCATAATATCTTAATTAGATATCCCAAATATTCATGACTGTTGTATATTTAATTAGATCAGCAGTTGAATACTTTAAATAAACTTCCAGAGATAAAAAAGTAAATATTTCCATAAAAATTAAATTGATTGTAGAGAAGGTTCCCTTTTGTGTTAGACAATATAAAATAAAGGTTTATTTATAATAAACTCATTGATTAAATATAATAATATGATCTATATGGGAATAAAATTGATGATGAGAAGAATTCTAAAATTATTGGGTTCTAATTTAAATCAGATATAAATGATAGTTTTTTGAAATTATTGTTTTGATATTTTGGGTAATGTAATAGATGTTATCTCATAATTTTTAAATGATTCCAATAAAGAGACAAAAAATCATTAATGTTAAGAAATTATTTCTTATAGACGAATGTAATTTAAAAAATAAAAGAAATATTGACTTGATAATTATTCATATCTAACATGTTATTATTTAGGAAGAAAATTCCATATCATTCCTAACATCAATAAATTGAATCATGAGATAAAATTAAAATGGAACATTGTTTTTTAAATGATATTTAGTAGCTGGATGGAGTGCCATGGATGACAGAAATTTAATTATTTAATCTATTATAGAGATAGATTTTACAACCCATCATATATTGGTTTCAATAAATAAATTTACTAATGATTATAGTTTTTATTAATATTACAACTCTAATGTTAATTTCAGTTTTTATTGAAACTAGGGTTACTTAATATGATGAAATAAATTAAAAATACCTGAAAGATATCATAATAATTGGTTACTGGTACGAGTTACATAAAATAGATAGTAATAAAATTATTTAGGTGAAAAGTATGTATTCTCGAGAAAATTAAGATCTTATTCATAAAGATTAACTCACTAATTAATAGATTTTTGATGAAATAGAGATTACTAAAAATGAAAATAAAAATATATGGGAGGAAAAAATTATATAAATGATACTCTTGAATATTTTTTCCAATATTATGAGAATTATCACCACTCTAATTCCATGAAAAAAGAATAAATTTAAATATAAGTGGCATTATAAAATACTTTTGATTATATAAAATGTTTAATGAATCCTTTATGAATGGTTATAAAATGTTTTTTTGATTTGTTACTTGGTTTAGAGGTAGAATTTGCGGTCACTACTGTAGTTAATGTTATAAAATATTTCAAGAGACATTTATGAAAACATGATGCATTTATTTTTAAAACATATTCTTCAATATAATATAAGAATACCTGTTAAAAATTTCACGCTTCCTAAAAATTATTTTTAAATAACATTGGAAATTATATTAAATTTTTTATAAAACTACAATATAAATAATATTAAATAAAAAATCTATTGGGAGTCTCAAGATATATACTTTTAACACAGAATTATTATAATCAATAAATATTACATGAAATTTATTAAATTTAAAACCCTTCCACAAATTTGAGAGAGGCAGTATGACATTTGGAGAATACACTAATGGAATGGTGAATATTTTTAGTCTCTTTTATCAATAATTTGGATTATTTATAACTGTTTTTTACTTAAAATCACGTAATACTAGAATTTTTATTTAAAAATTGTGTTGAAATATAATTTTTCTGAAATTGTTTAATCAAATAATGCCTTATTTTCGAAAATATTTTATATTATTTTTTTATCATAGTGAGAAATATATATTTTTAATTAATTTTACTATACCAAAAAAATTATTTTATGTGTCTAAATGATATTAAAATGAAATTATAATTATAATTTAAGAGACTATTTCCTGAAAGCATTCAATTACTACACAAAATTTTAAATAATATAAAATAGACTCTAGATTTTAATTACATGAAAATTAAAAAATTTGATTCATGTATGCATGTAATTAGAAATATAAAATGATTTATCTTTATTAATGATGTTTAAACTACAACATAACATGTTCTTGTTCAATTAAATTTATTGAAACTTATTCAAACTGGTAGCCTCAATGATATAAAATGTATTTTTTGGTTATTGATGATTTCTATAGATTGACAGGGGTTATATTCCATTTCTTATAAATTAATCATTAAAAAAATTTATACTCACCATAAATTGGTTTAGAATGGGAAACGGTATTTGATTGTTTCCATCATAAGTGATAGAGATAGATGTTTTTTGAATTTTAAAGTATAAATTTTTTTATAAATGTAATGGTTATTTTCATAATTTTATGGTTCCTCGATCACCCCATATGAGTGGTGTAGTTTTAATGAAGATTATTTCAATTCATAAAATTTATATAACTATGTTGATTTAATCATGATTATCTCTGTGTTTCTATAAAGAATTATTGACTAGTGATAATTATTTTTAGAATAAAATTATTCATAGAAATTTTATAATTAAAAAACCATTTGAAATATGGAAGGAAATTTATGATAATTCCTGATATTTTTGATTTTTAGAATGAAATTAATTTATCATCAAAAACAAAGATTTATTATAAAGGACTAATTCTAAATACGATGAAGAAATTATTTTATTTTATTATAATATTTTTAAATCCTATAGTGTATATAGTAAAATTACTGTAGTTAATGAATAATATAGTAATGTTTTGTCTGATGAGGATGATTAAAAATAAGATAAAATTTTATTTGAATATATTTTGATTTTTTAAGACAATCTAATTTCAGAGAAGATAAAAGTGGTGATGCTATTTCACCTTTTTAAGAGGAAATTCAACTCATGAAAGTTCATTGAAAGATTGTAGATATCATTATCTAAATAGTGTTACTAGAGATTATATATTTAGAACTCATTCTATAAATTCATTATTAGATTCTTCTTCTGAGATAAATTTTATTTGATATTTTGTTCAAAAATATTATTCAGATTAAATATATGATTATAACAGTAATTTACCTATGGAATTAAAAAGAAATAAGTTCTTTAGAAATTATTATTAGTGGTTAGTTAGGGAACCTAATGGATATAATATTTTTGGAATTAATTATATTTTTAGAAACAAACAAGATACTTCCAGGTAGGCTAGAAAGAATAATTCTAGATAGGATAACCATATATTCATTATAGAGAAAAAAATTGAAAATGATTTTTGATGTGGGTTTTTTTATAGAATGTAATAAATTAAAAATTTCTTAGATTATTCTATTTTTCGATGATATAAATTTACCAAATTAATTGGAATTTTGTATTTTAAAATAGAATAAATTATTATTTGTTAAATTTTAAGTACCCACCTTATAAGTAACATTAGACTAATTATAATATTGTATCAAAATATTCAAAATTATAATATGGAATTAAGAAATCCCTTCAATATTTTTGTCATAGATTATATATTTTTATTTTGAATCATCATTTTTATAAATGAATAAAACATCCTCTATTTTTATTAAGATTTATTTCCATGATATTTTATTGGGATTTATATTGGTGATATAAATTTTGAATTATAAATGAAATATTGATTAATTATTTTTACTTTTTGATGAATAGTTAATTTTACAAGTGTAAAATTGTTGAATAAAATAATTACAATGTCATTATATTATTAATGGAGATGATAGATTTTTTCTTAATCAATGAAAGTATGTTTAAGTTTTATTTAAGATAATTGAACATGGAAGAAATAAATTTTTAAATACCCATTTGAGTACTACTTATAGGTTTGAAGATAATATTTCCTATAAATCAATTGATATAAAACATTTATATGGATTTTATGAATTTTCCTTTATTAATATAATAATAGACACGATATGATGCATATTCTCTACATGTGTTTCAGATTTCAAGATAACCTATCGGAATTCCTCTAGAATGATTTCAAAAGGAATATATTGTTTGTTAAAAGTATAGAAAATCATTTTTTGTTTTATCTGTTAAATATTTAATTTTTTTATAATTTATTTATATTAAAAAATATTATGTTGCATATTTTATATAAATATTTCTTATAAAGTGTGACAATTTCTTGAAACATTAATAATTGTTTGGCATTCAAATAATCTGTAAGTAGTTTATTGATTTATTGATAAGCTATATATATGAATACTATTAGTTTTTATTCGCAATCATTACAGATTCCATAGGATTTATTCTGATTTCAATATTCAATTTGAAAAAAAAATTGATTCTTTTTTATATATCTTCTTATATTTATGTATCTAATAAAATATTAATTCATTATAAAATTATGAATATTGATGAAATATATCATTTTAATTACGATATAGTTTATAGATAAATTATTAATTAAAAATATGACTCTAGAGATGATCATTTTGATGATATTTTTAATAAACCATTATAGGCAGGGATGCTTTAGGATATTACGTATGAACATTCATTGATTGTTTTTTGGACAAAGAATATATACAAAAGGAATATCAATTTACTAAAACTAATTATTATTCATTGTAATGATATTTTTTGCACCTTGGTTGATATTATTTCTTCATATATGTGGAAAATATAAATTTTGTATGATTAATAATATATATATATTATATCAATCATGCTAGAAATTCAATGATGTCACCACTATTTTAAATTTTAAATATTTCTTATTTCTTCATGTTTTTATAATAGTTACTTATATTATTACATGAAATTAATTTTATCAAATATGTATTAATTTATTTAAGATAACAGTGTGTATTTATTTTATTTTTGGAAATATGTATTAGATTAATATATTTTTATAGTTATTTAGTGGTGGGGTGTTACTTTTACTAGTCTAGAATCATTAGGCTTACAAAGACATCTATGTTATATTATTTTTTAAATTAATTATAATTAAAAAATATATCAATTGTCTTCATGTAATATAATTATAATTTCAATCATCAATAATTGGTAGATTGTATGATTTAATTTAGGCCCTCATATAATATTTTTTGATAATTGAAAAGTTCAATATTTTTTGTCAATACAATATTAATTTTATATAATGTGTCTTACTATGATGGTAATTCAATTCATTTTTTATTATTTTATATATATATTTTCTAAATCCATATTGTTTTCATGATCTATGATATTTTTTAGTATACTATATTATATATTATTCATTGATATTTAATATCTTATTTATAAAAATAAAGAAATATGATATGTTTCACTTCTTATTTATAAAAGGGTTATTGATATATTATCTTCCTATATACTAATTGAAATATATTATGTATGTTATGGTTCAATAATATTTAAATATTAAATATATTATGAATGAATTTATTTCTTATTTATAGATTTTAAATCAATTTATTATAAATGAAAACATTTTATTTATTGAAATTTATCATGATATTTATTATTATGTTTTTTCTAAAGTGTGTTACTTTTTGTATTGTGTTTATTATCTTTAAATTATATAATTACCATTAAATTAAATAAATTATATTATATTTTATATTCTAAAAAAAATTGATGTATTATTTGTTAGTTAAGAGATAAATATTTCATTATTTACTTCTCTGGTTTATTTTTTGTATATATTTTATAATATATTTATGTAATATTATAATATTTATTTTATATAATTTTAGAAATAATGAAATTATTTTTTAAAATACAATATATATATGTGTGTGTGTGTGATATTTTTTGATATCTCTTGATAATTAAAAATAAAATATTTTTTTTGTATAATTTATAGAATAATTTGTGGCAAATCAAGGATGAATGTTTTAAGATTTTAATTAATGTATTTCAATCCTCTTAAGAAGTCTTTTTTAATTACATAAAGAATATTACAGAATCTATTTTATGGATTTTTTTAATAAAATAATATGATAAAGATCGAGGAATAACTGTAAAGATATATTTGATAGGACTAGTTCTACATAATAAGGAACAATGATGTTCCGTATACATATGATCTTATAATTTCATCACACAATAATTTGGTAAAAACTACTCAATTTATCCCCCCGACTTTCTTAGCTATCTCAATATTGGAAAACATTAAAATTCCACTTCACTAATAGTGATCTCCCATATAAACCATTGATCCACTTCTATTATTTTTAAATCATTTATTTAGGTTTGGGAAAATTAAATTACAAAGGATGGTTAGGATGATATATTATATTTATGAATCTATATATTAAATAAAAAACATGGACGCTTGTATACCAATTATCTCAATAAGAATATCAATCTAAACTAGAATCCTTCATATGTTCTTAAAAACCAATTGTATTGGTATATTGATTGGATGATAGATAGATTTCTAATCAATTTCAAAAAATGGTAAGGCTAGTTCAACCAAACCATTGGGATATACGATATTAATGAAATGTATTCAAGGAAACATATCATTGATATAGTTTTCTCCAACCTATAGACCTCTTGTTATAGATAAACCTTATGAAAATAAGTATAAAAACTATGTCCAGTAATATTCTATGTTTTTAAATACTATTTAACATCCCATTTATATTCTCAATCCTGGATTCTCATTATCATTTAACAAACCATTAGGTATCCATTATTCTATAACTTTAAATCACTTGGGAAATGGAAATAATTATTGATATAGTTGAGACATATCACATAGAGATAGATATCCCTGAAATTCACTAAGTAAATTTGTACGTCAAGGTATACTAATTTAATTAAATGATTAATAATATATATCCATTTGAAATATCTAGAAAAATTGATGACATCGTGATCCATCGACCAATAGTGGAAAATATTTGGTGTACAACATCATCAAAATACAAACCCATTGATATTTATAAAACGATCAAGATGATGTTTTTCTATCCTAAATAATGATAATTATATATGTTTAAATTAACAATTATCCCCACTAGACGATCATTTTCTCAAAAAAATTATATACATAAAATCAAATTCTATGTTAATAGAGCTTTATTAGGTCAAAATATTTATCAAGACACTAAGAATTCCATGAATTTGAATTCATCCAAAGAATATATAATTATATCCATAATGATTGAAAAAATAGGAAATACTAGGGATGTGTACTTATTTATTATAGCTCCCCATTTAAGTCCATTAAATATTAGTATGGATATATAAGATACTATAAATTTTTGGTGAATCAACATATTCTATACAATGTCACAAAGATTGATACTCCTAATTTCATAGAAATTTGTCATTTCAACACCAATACTGAACATGGTTCAGATTTTAGGATCTCTACCAACCATATCAAGGGAAGGATATATATCTTGTATGTTATCAATAAAATTAAAAATACCTCTATTTAAACAAAACAATCTAGTAGAATTTAATTCATATGATGTCCAAAGATATTCATCAATTATATATCCACTCCTTACCAAGGGTAAGAGTGCATCATAGTCTATGTAGATCAATAATTCCCCTAGGTATCATTATTTTAGTAATTTACTAACTAAATTTTATATTTCCCTGAAAAGGGTAATAAATTCTATAGATATGAAAATAGGAATAAAATAATTTGGTTTATGTTCATTCACTCATGTTTTCTGGGTATTAGATGCACATAAAGAAACATTCCATTAAGAAGAAGTTTGATATTATTATAAAATCATAAATATCACATATCATCTCTCAAATATTATATTTTCAATCTATATTCCTCCCTTTATATAGCTAAAATATAGAAAGGAAGGAATAAAATATCATCTGAAATAGCTTGATGAATTCACCTCTACTAATACTAATGAACTTTGGGATGTGAATCTAAGTCTAGAGGAGGATCAATGGAAAATATTCATCTTTAGTACAATGACCCCTAATGTATATTTTAAACCTATAATTCATTTTAAAAATAAAAAATTTGTTTTTGAATGAAATTAAAAATAAATTATTTGGATATATCCTTATGTGGATACAAATCATATAGGTCTTCTAAAAGTCCACATTAGTTGTTTATTGGTTAAAAGTATAATATATCTAGTCAAAAATTCCAATGTGTAAATCTATAATGATTTTCATATCAAACAAAAAATTATATTGGATGTTAAATAAATATAATAGAAGACCAAAATAATTCCCAATCAAGGATAACAATGAGAATGTAAGGGTTTATGATGATTTTCTAGATCCACAACCATCAATACTGAATGGATGACTTCCTAATCCCAATAAAAAACATATTGATCATTAAAATGTTTAGATTTGAAGACTTACCTTTTTTAATGGGAACATTTCCAAAAAAATTATTTTATATGTTGTTGAAGATAAACAATTCACTATTTTATTTTTACCATAATGTGGCTTCTATATTAAAGGTAATACCTTGGTTTTTAATGATATTTTGCGACTATTAACACTTGTAAAGTCCCAATAATTTATTATATAATCTAAAATGATAGAATGATGAAATAAAAATAACACCATATGGATGAAAATTTCTTAATAGTGAAATTTTTTTCTATAAATCTTATAGGGATCTATTATATCCACATGGTTTCTTCCTTGGTATATAGTCAGTTAAATATTGGTTGTTGTAATATAATTATGGGTACATAAAACCCTTGTGAAATTATTTAAAAATAAATATAAAGAATGAAATATTATTTTAGTGACTCCTTCTTAATTGTCCTAAAATTAGAAATGATGTAACAAAATGTTCTATATATAATCTCATTCTCCCTTAATGGACAAAAATCATTTTTGATGAGTTATTAGGGTTCCTCAAAATATCATACTTCCTTCAAAAACCATGTTTCTTTATTGTGGCATGATGCTAATCCTTTATGGTAGAATTATTTTCATGTGAACTCCTTTACAAACATATTTTTTTTTGTATTTTACATATTAAAAAATTATATACATTAACAAAACTTTTTTTGACAACCTTATTCTATATCAGCATCCATTTGAAAGAACACTATAGTTCATGAACCATTTTTTTTATGAACTAAAAGGAATTAAACTCAAGTAATATATTAATTTTTAGTAATTTATGATACCCCATGGTTCTGTACAAGAAATTCCTTCTATTGACTGTTAGTGTTTGTCATTTTCAAAGGTATACATGACATCCCCTTCATGAATGGCTTCATAGAATACAGACAATATAAAGGGAACTGATGAATGTGGTTCATGGAAGGCTATCACATAAATCCCCCCATGAGAAACCTTTAAAATATGTTCTATTTAAACTAGGACCCATTTGTATATGGATATAATTTTTTGTGGAGTATGGGATTCTAAAGAAGTTTGATAATATTGTTCAATGGTACCAGGTCAGGAAACATGTGTTTCATTCATGATACTCTTTGAATAAATCTATTTTTGGCTAGTTCTTCCCCCACCATGTCATTTTTTCTTGGATAATGTAAAATTTCTATATCAACCAAAATGATACACATGTATTTCTTTTTCCCTTAGTGGATACCTTAATAATCTTATTCTAATAATGAATTCTCCAAGAACTCCAAAAAATCTATTTTTCTCTACACATATCCATTCACCCTATCAATGATATAAAAAAAAATTAAACCACTTTGGGGAAGTCCTCTATAATCAATAAATTAATATGGGAAATCACAGTCATTGTTTCCTAAAAAAATTAGGGTTTTTATCAAAAATAATCTAATGATCCATCATCTTGATCAACATTCCCACCCCAAATAAGCTATATCATGTATCACATTATCATCAGTACATCACATATCCATTTTTTTAATATATTTATCTATGATATAAACATTGTTATCATTCTTAGAATATTCCATGAAAACCTACCCTCACCTAATTGGAAACCTTTTTTTTGAATCACTTAGAAGAATAGAATATTGTTATTCACAAGAATAATCCAGGTACCCTATGAATGACCCCATACCTATCCTTACGATGAAATTTCATCTTTGGAACCTATCTCAATGAGAAGTATTCCAAGAGGTCCAACCTATCTTAATGGTTCATACCTCATGTGAGATAACCATTCTCAATGTGACATATTCCCTTTTTTTCCTTTATTAATGGGTTATATCTCCTTCTCATAATCAAACACTCTCTCAATTTTTGTTTCCAACAAATATAATGGAAACAAATAGAAATATTATAAATATGTCCCACACAAACAATTAAAATTGAAAATATTCCTTATATACCTTTATTAATTAAAATAAAATGTTATGAATGAAATCTATGTTGTATGTTGTTTGTCTTTTAAGATCATTCCTTACACATGATCTTAAACTCTTCAATTAGAATAATACTGTAAATAAAGATACATTGGACTCCAAATTAAGGATCAATACCAATACAACATAAATCATAGATGAAATATGTTAAAAGGAACTTCTCCTACCCTAGACTAAAAACTATAGAAATAAGAAATTTTTTCCCTCTCCCATGACCTTAAATGTTATGATGGGTCTAATTATATTTTTCTAATCAAAAAAAAATAAAACTCATGTTTTTGGGAAATGTGGGGAGACCCTCATGCTACCCCAATAAAAAATATTATACACCTATCTCCTCTCTATTTGGTGATAAATACATGAGTATCTACTTATGCGATATTAGACCACAATAAAAATTTTTATATGATTTCAAGGTAACAATCAATAACATCCATAGTAGTAAAAACACCCATACAGAAATTTGAGAAGGATTCACTATAGTATGCTTAATATTTAAAATAATCATTTGGTATTCAATGTCTCCAAAAAAAGTGTGTTATGAGCCCAAAATAACATTCCTCTATCCAATTTTCATCTTGATGCATCACTGGTAATGTATCGATGACTACCATTCATTGTAAAGAAGGTTCCCATTGAGTCAAAAAATGTGGTAAAGTTTATGATAAAAATAGACCTGATAAAATTAGGGGAATATATTACCAATAAGGGTTCTCAGTTGAACATGTATCTGATATTATTTAAAATTCGGTTTTTATTTATTTTTTCTTATTAACCAATTATAAAATTTCATAATGTGTTCTCCAATTCAATTTAATTAAAATAGAAAATTATGGAGTATACTATATCCAGAAAAGAAACTATGATAGAATATAAACCATCATAGAGAACTTATATCTATAATGAAATATCTACTGAGGTTATAGACATATTAATATGTTGTATAAAAAGATATGGAACTATAATTTATGAGTATGTTATCACCAACACAGTATCTTTAGTTCTAGATGATGGACTCCTTGTTTGTGGTGTATCGCTTTTATGGCACATTTAACGCCATGTTCGAGGACTGTGAAAGTTTCTATGATATGAATCCTCAATGTTAATACAACTTGTATAGGACCCCAATGATATAAGTCGAATTTTTCACCACCAGATCATATTGATAGATCCTGAAAATACCTCCCTCTCTTATCTTATAGAGATATAAGGGGACATAAACTATGTCCCTTTGACTATCAATAAGCCACCAAGTTAAACTCTTACTAGCTTTCTCGAAATCCAGTTCTACAAAATCCTAACCCCTTGTGTATTTTCAAAGGATTCGACCCGAGATATCTTACCCATGGTCCATCATAGTATGGAACGTTGGTGAATTTTTGGGTAAGTTTATCAGATAATAAATATTAGTAAATTTCTTACTAGTTTTGACCCCCAACATAAATGGATAAATATTTTTCATTAAACCCATGATATCATTCCCACATATGATTCTTATCTGTATAACATAATTTAATGTGGAGAAAATTAGTGGTTTTTTGTCCTCATTCCTACAAAAGAATCACATTATCTTATTTTTGTTGATATGAGTAACAGGAAAATATCCACGCTTATATACACTAAAAATTATATAATATCATAGAATTAATAGAAGAAACTCATTGACATATGTTTTTATCTACTAGTGAGTTAGATCATAATATTCTTCCCACCAACATCAATGGAGATTATAGGCATGTCCTTACAGATTCTCAATTAGTAGACCATATTCATGTTCCCATTTTAGGGTATTTTTTGCAATTCAAAGAGATTTGTAATGACTAATGGTTGTATTTTATAACCATTCCTATAAGAGTTTGAAATCATATAATATTATTCACTTTCAGAATAAATTGTATCCCAACCCCCACAACAAGTGTTCATCAATATACCCAGATAGAAAATTAGGGAGAGGCACATATCACTTCCTCTACAAGAGAATATAAATATTAATTACCAGTCATAATAATGGTTAATACTAATATCTTGTCACATGAATGTCAAGATCAAAAAATTTACCATTTACACCCACTAATAAATATTTATTTAATCCAATAATCATCTATGTATCCTATTTGAAAATTTCAACAAAGTTAAAATAAAATATTTCTGCATATATCACTATTCTTAATAATAAATATTGATCATAGTAGAATATACTAATATGCATACATGGTAGTCAATGGTATGTTTCAAAGATAGGTAGGTGAATTAAACACTGTGTATATATAAAATCATTATTTCAACTAATCTATAAATCAAATCTTGGATGTACAATTAACCCTATTAACCTAATTATAATAATCAATAAAAAATTTAATCAAAGTAAATGAAAATATAAAGGGTATTTTTATAACTATTTCATGATAAAATATAATATTCATGAATCAATTTAATATGATTTTATAGAGTCTTAAATATTTTATTTCACTTTGTCTATTGGATAGAGTAGTTATGTCCATGAATTTTATATAAGTGATTCTAAAAGAAACATCACTAGAAGTCTACTATAGATCATATTCATAAGAGTTACTCCCAATTGAGATTTGAGAAAAATTCATGAAATTCCTCCCTATGATAAAAATTTATGAGTTCTTCATCATAATATAAAAATTAATTGGTTTTGAGGTCCTACATCTACCTAATAATGAATATGTAGTTAATTTTTTAAGTTGTTTTAAGAATAGTTATAATTTTAAAATTGTTATTTTTTGAATAAATTAGGATTTTATTTAAAAAATAAATTTCTTATACATAGAAAATTATTTTGATTAAATAGATTTTTTTTTTTGAATTTTACTTGAAAAAAAATGGTTGGTTTGAATTTGTGGGATTTTTCTGATATTCTTGAATTTTTGGTGAATAGTGAAATTTGATAATCTATGAAATATGCTAAATAAATGCATTTCTGCATCATGATTAAGTCATGGATGATGCAAATGTCCATTGGTTCGAACTCACATTCAATTATTACATTATTTAGTCAAAAAAATCATTATTTCTTCTATTGTGAAAAATAATAAAATAATGACTAAAATAATGGGAAACCCCTCCTCTCTTCCACTATAAATACCACCCCTCACTCCATCTTCCTCTCACAACTCTAAAGCTTTAATAATTATATAACCTTTTCCCAATCCTATTCCCAAGGAACTTTAACACTTCTAATACCTATTCTTATAACCAAAAGGCCAAAACCAAAGGCCATAAGGGGGATCTAAATGAGAAGAGATCAAGAGGTAAAAACCACTTTCATTTTCTTTCATTTTCTTATCAATTATTTTTATTTTTTACACTCTCTTCACCTCCCCCATAAAATATGAAAGAAAAGATATATTATAATATATATATATATATATATATTGAAATTTTATTATATAAAAATTCATCATGATTCTTATTATCCTCTCCACCTCATTCTAAAAATAAAAACATCGTCTGTGATAGGTTGATATGCCAACATCGTGGGTGATGTATATTCAATTTTCTTTACATCCTAAGAAAATGGTAATAAAATCATTGAAATGGTTTGAATAGATTTTTATGTCTATGATATAACCTCTTTTATTTCCTGGAATTAACATATATTGATAATATTAAGTTATATATGGCAAGTAGTTCGTGGTTATCGAAGAATTGCCAAAATGTTCTAAATGAATATTATTAAGGTTTTATCTAATGATTCATTATCATATATTAAAGAAAAATTATTTATAGTATCATTTAATATTTTTGAAACATATTAATACAATTACATTCCAATTCTGTTTTTTTTTCATCCATTCAACAAAAAAATCCATTTCAAATCGACCATGAAAATCATTTAAATAACACACCTAAAAAAATGGGAAGAACAAAATATTATTAATAAATATGTGAAATAATATTATAAAATGATCATATAAGGTGTTATAATCATTAATATGATTTTTAAAATATTAATAACACACTTTTAACCATTATACAGGAGGTTTAAACATGTTTGAAGTAAGACAAACCCAAGGTAATAGAATTCTTAACCAAAATTCCAATCTTTGGGTTATCCTTCTTCTTCATTGATTTTGTCTTTCTATTATTATTTGTGAAATTAATTTCCATTATATTGTATATTATTATATGAATTTATAATTAGTATACATATTTATTTTATTATTTATAGATTCAATATCATGGTATATGTAAGGAAATATTCTTTAAAAATTCACTTTTAAATATCTATTTTCACCAAATTCAAAAGGAATGTTTTTATTCAATTATTCATGTTTTATGATTATGTTCGAGTTCTTGGTAATTTTTTATGATGAAGGTTGGTACCTATATCTTTATTCAACTCATTGGGTATGTTTATGTTGGAGGTTTTTTGTATGGCTACACCAAGTGTAACTATGATTGTTACACCATAAGGTGGCTATGGGGGTTACACTATAAGGTAGCTATGAGGGTTATAAATCATAATGAATTCACGAGAGTTAAAAAATTAATTAAGTAATTACACAATTAGGCTATATGGTTTATTTATGTTTTTTTAAGTTTTCTATGGAAATATCATGTTTCAAAAATTATGTATATGATACATTATGGGTGAGATGTATGTGTTCGTGAAAATGAATTCACATATTTATAAGTATTCATGGACTAAGGGTTTTTATCTTTCCTTCTAAATCTTTTACTAAGATTTAATGTTCAACCAAGTTTTCTAAAATAAAGTTTGTTAGGTATAAGGATATATAAGAGAAAGGATGAAGAGAAGATGAATGTTGTGAAGATTTTTATCAATAAAAAATCATGTTTTACATAAAATGTTTTATATTCAAGAAAACATAGATATTATTTTAGTATGATCCTCTTGTATGATTATGGGATTTTATTTATGTATTATTTCCTGTTTCTCTAAAATTATAAACCTGAAAAGGTCCTCCATGTGTAATAATTTATGTTCTTGACAAAAACATAGGATTTTGTAATGTTTATGGTCGGGTCCTTATAGTTGGTATTAGAGGATGGTTTATATTACATTAGGGGTTATGACGATGTTAATAGAATACTATAAATGATTTTTACCTTACGTTTATTAAGAAATGATATAAAATTTAAGGATTTCCATGTTTCTTAATTTAATATATGTTTGTCCAAAATGGTTTTACGAAGAAGATATAGAGAAGCTAAAGTAAAAAAGTCACCAAGAGGACGATATCTTTACGAATCTACAACCTGTAATGTGGGGATTCGAATAGATATTTTTGTGATAGTAATTTCTTAGCAGACATAGGAAATAAATGGTTGTGTAATATATGAAACAGAACAACTGGAGCTACCACCAAGGAATATGACAATTTTGGAACAATTTATGAGTCAATATCCTCCTGCTTTCAATATATCTTCTAACCTAGTGGCGACTAAAGGATGGATTTAACCACTCAAAAATATATTTTATGTCATAGGGTGTTTTGATAATCAAAATCTTAGTCTTTACATTTATCATATTAAATGTGAATCCAACCAGTGGTGGTTATTGGTCAAGAATATCAGGGATAACATGAAAATTGACACCTTGGAATTTGATGAATTTAAAAATCATTTCTTTGAAAAATATTTTCCATAGGTGGTTCAACATAGTACGGATAAGAAATTACATGGATTAAATAAAACTAATGAGGATTCAATGGTTGTGTATGATGAAAAACTCACCTGATTGGTAAGGTATGCTCAAAATCTAAATCCAGATCTTGATAGAAAAATGAATCATTTTATACTCTGGATTAAAGCTAATATATCCAAGGGTTTTGGCATCCCATGAAGCCGAAATTTATAAGAAACAAGTCTGATGTACTTCAAGTTTAAAATAGTGTATTTTTATGACCACATGAACTTTTAAAAAAAAGAAGAAGAGTTCCAAATTGAAGGTGATGGGAATGAATCAATCAAATAAATATCAAGGTAAGAAAATTCAGTTTCGAATTTTTGAAAAGTGTCTTAAAAATATAGTAGGGGATTTCCGTACCAAAATAGGGATGTGTTTTCAATATTGTAAGTTTGTAAATATAGACATATATTATAATTAAAATGATCCTAGGATTAATCTTGATAAGAAAACTATAAGGTTTTTTAAATGTGGTGAGATGGGACATTATGAAAATACCTTCCTAAATAAAATTTTGAATAAAGGAATGATACAAAATTATAAGAAGAAATGTGTAGTGAGATATTTGGAGACTACATCAATAGATTTCAGGCCATCTAATGAAGAGGTTTCGAGTACTTTTTTTGTTTGCTCATGTTTTTATAAAGTCTTGTTTGATACGGGGTCTCCACATTCTTTTATTTTTGAGAAATTTTCAAGAAAATTGGAACCGTCACCTTAATAAATAAGATTGAATCTAATAGTTAAAAGACTAGGAGGGAATATTATATAATAAACAAATTATATGAATCTTTATATTGTCATTTTTTGAAGGACATTACCTTCATTCATTTTCCCCCTTAGTATAGTTTGTTGTTATTTTGGATATGGATTTTCGTTATTTTTATCATACTAATATTGATTTTAGATATAAAGAATTTTTTTTTCATCAAGATTTTTAGTTTGTATAAAACAATAAACCTATAAAAATTAATAACATATTAGGACGCTGATAAACTGTTAAAATATAGAAATGAATTTTATCTTGCTTGTAGTGTTGAAAATTAATGAATTGTTAAGATTAATGATGTGATAGTGGTAAATGAATAAATTGATGTTTTTTCTGATGAGTTTTCTAATTTTATACATAATTGAGATGTGGAATTTTCCAATGACTTGGTTCTTGATGATAAGCCAATTTCAACCCCAACCCCCATTATTGAATGGCTCAAATAGAACTTCTAGAATTGAAAATCAGTTGCAAGAGTTTCTTGATAAAAGCTTCACTCATCTTAGCACATCACCATGGGGTGATCCTGTTTTATCGTTAAAAAGAAAGAAGGTTCCATGAGACTTTGTATCTATTATATAGATTTAAATAACATTACAATTTTGAATAAGTATCATTTCCACTTTACTGAAGACTTTATCGATCATCTCTATAAAGCTCAGCGTTTTCCCAAGATTTATTTGAGATCTGGATACAATAAGCTGAAGGTGAAGGACGATAACATTCTAAAAATTACTTTCTGTTCTAGATAAGTGCATTATTAGTTTCTTGTTATGTCCTTTGGTTTAAAAAATTCCCCTGATATGTTCATGGAACTTATGAAGAGAATATTCCATGAATATTTGGATAAGATTGTTTATGTTTTCATTAATGATATATTTTTATTTTCAAAAATTTATGAGGATCATGAAAACATTTAAGGATTGTCTTTCAAACTCAAAAAGAAAATTAGTTATATGTAAAAATTACAAAATATGATTTTGGTTAAAACATATTTTTTCTAGGGAACATTATAAATTTGGATATAATATCATATGATAATACCAAAACAAAGTATTTCATTAAAGTCAAATACATAAAAATGTTATACAGATTAGTATTTTATTTGGATTAGTAGTCTATTAATGAAGATTTGTTAAAAACCATGAACGGTTATCCAGAAAAATAACTAAGTTAACACAAAAAGAGGATAAATTTATTTGTAAATAGTAATGAATATTTTTTTAGGAATATAAGAATAGATTGGTGAATGCTCTAGTTTTTTCCCATCCTTCCAAAAATGGTGTGTTTCTCAACAACAATGATTCTTAATTGATGTTATTTGGTTGTATTCTGATGCAAAATGATCAGTTAATTTTATATGCTTCACAACAAATGAAAACTCATGAATTAAATTATCCCAAAAATTATTTGAAATCAGTAGCTGTGGTTTTCACATTAAAATTTTGGTAGTATCATTTATATAAATCCAAATGTGAAATATATATACTAACCAAAAAAGTCTGAAGTATATATTCACTCATAAGGAATTAATCACATGGAAGAGAAGATGGATTGAATTGATAAAATATTATAATTGCACGGTTAGTCACCATCTTGGAAAATCAAACAAAGTGGTGAATTCCTTGATTAGAAAACATCATGCATCATTAAACATGTCATGTTTGGAACATGACCCCTAGATTAATTATCTGATGAAGTTTTTCTTGGATGTTGTTGGTGTATTAAATTCCTCTGTTTTGTTCTAGGTGTCAGTGTATTCATCTTTGTCAGAAGGAATTAATTAATCGCATAAGGGAGACCATGAGTTATAGAAAATTGTATAATTGATTAAAATGGGTAGGTTTCTAGAATTTAACCTTGATAAATATTGTGTTTTAATATATGGAAAAAGATTATACGTTCCTTGTTATTACCAGCTAATGAAATAATTGTTGGGTGAAGCTCAAAGTTCTCCTTTTTCAATTCATCCTAGGAGTACTAAGATGTATACAGACATTCGAGAGTATTAATGGTGGGATGGAATGAAAAGAGATATTATTGATTTTACCATGAAGTGTCTGACATGTAAAAAGTATTATGAAGAGAAATAACTACCAAAGAGAATGATTCAT
Source organism: Viscum album (assembly GCA_963277665.1). Lineage (NCBI taxonomy): Eukaryota > Viridiplantae > Streptophyta > Magnoliopsida > Santalales > Viscaceae > Viscum > Viscum album. The sequence continues at coordinate 62,264,424 of OY728136.1, read as the reverse complement.
ACTTTTCTAGTACAATTGTGGAAATGGGAAAATTATCCATGGACTTATTGGTAAGACTACCAAAAACCTCTCAAGGTAACAGTGAAACTTGAGTTATTGTTGAAAAACTAACTAAATATACACATTCCCTTCCTATACAATATATAGTGTCTTTGAATGAGGTTTCTCGATTCTACCTCAAAGATGTTATTAGGATACATGGAGTTCCTATTTTTGTTGTATCTAACCGAGTTCCCATGTTTACTTCAAAATTTTGGAAAGGACATCAGAAGTCATTGGGTACAAAATTAAATTTTAGTACAACCTTTAAACCAAATTCTGATGGATAGACCAAAGGAACAATTCAGGCATTGGAGTACATGATTTGAGCTTCTTTAATGGACTACCCTAGAAATTGGGATCAGTATCTTAATTTAAATTATATTTCTTATAACAATTTTTTTCATTCCAGTATACCGATGGCACCTTAGGATTCATTGTATGGAAAGATCTTTCGAACTCCAAAATTTATGGGAGGATATTAGGGAATGAAATTTGATGGGACCAGAATTTGAAGAGGAAGTGGCTGAAAATGTGATGATTAGCAAGACACACCTGAGGAAAGCTCAAATCATGCAGAATTATTTTTAAAAATAATATGAGGAAATAATTTTATTTCAAGGTAGGTAATCATGTTTTTATTATAATCTCACCATGTAAATGTTTTATGCATTTTGGTAATAAAGTAAAGATATGTTCTTAGTGTATTGGACCTTATGAAATCCTATATAAGTTGGACCAGTCACCTTTCGAGTAATTTTGCCTTTGAGATTATCTTAGAAACATAATTTTTTTAATGCCTTTATGTGGAGAAAGTATGTGTCAGATTCATTTCATTTCTTGATCCCAAGAGAATATTAGTTCAAAGAGAACCTTTCTTAGTAATAGAAACATGTTCTGATTCTCGATCATAGAAAAACATTATTGCAAAATAAGGTAATCCAACAGGTTAAGGTTTTGTGGAGGAACCACATGGTTAAAGAAGCCAAATGGGAATTTGACAATTATATGAGGGAAAGTTAACCTCTCATATATAATAAGTAAATAAAAATTTCATGTATTAGATTTCCAAAAGGGGGTGAGAGTTTAACACTCCAAGGATTCACAAAAAAAAATTAATATATAATAAAATGTATGCAGCACTAAGTCTCTACAAAACAAAAAATCATTTTAAATTTCCATCAGTTCAAACAAATGTGAAATTATTACTGTATTTAGTTAAAAGAACCAACATTATTTCTTATCTTGTGCAAAAATAATAAAATAATGACTTAAATAATGGGAAAACCCTCCTCTCCACCACTATAAATACTACCCTCACCCCCTCTTCCTCTCACAAATATCTGGAAAACATAATCCTCTAAATTATGCCCAATACTCTTCCAAATGACATTACCCACATCCATGACATGTTGGTCTCACTATAATATCAAAACTGATGTCTTTAAGGATGATCTCATGGAGAATATATCAAGAGGTAATAATCCACTTTCATTTTCTTTCAATTTATTTTCATTTTTATTTATTTTCTAATATTATCTTCACCAACCCTATTCAAGAGGCATGAAATGATACAGTATATTATATATACTAGAATTTTATCTCGTTTATATATAAATTTATCATCATAATTCTTCTCCTCTCCCTCTCATACTAAAAATAAAAACATCGTTTGTGATGTGTCGATTTACTAACATTGTGGGCGATGTATATTAAATTTACTTTACTTCATTCAAAGATGGTTATAAAACTATTGAAATGGTTAAAATATATTTTAATGTGTATTATATAACCTCTTTTATGTTCTATAATTAACATATATACATAATATTAATTTATATAATGAAAAATAGTTCATGATTATCGAAGAACCTCGAAAATGATCTACATGAATATCATTAATGTTTTATCTAATGGTTCATCATCATATATGAAAAGAAAATTATTTATGGTATCATTTTTTATTCTGGAAACATATTAATACCATTTCATTCAAATTTTTTATTTTCTATTCCATTTTATAAGAAATCTATTACAAACCAACCATGGAAATCATGTAAAGAATGCACTCCAAACAATGGGAAGAATAAAATATTATTAATAAATATGTGAAATGATGTTATTAAATGATCATGAAAGGAGTTATAAACATGATTATGTTTATATAAAATATTTATAACACTCTTTTTACCATTATATATGATGTTTAAACATGTTTTAAATAAGTCTAACCCAAGGTAATGGGATTCATAAACCAATTTCCATTCTTTGGGTTATCCTTCTTCTCTACTGATTTTGTCTAGATATGATTATTTGTGAAATGATTTTATATTACATAATGTATTTTTTGTTGTATTTATAGATATTATACATATTTATTTAATTATTTATTTATTCAATGATATGGTATATGTGGGGGAAAATTTTCTGAAAATTCTTTTTAAAAAATTTCAAAGTGATGCTTACATAACTATCTCATGTTATGAAAAATAACTTGAATAATGTCAAATGTCCTTCGTCACCTAAGAAGGAAAAATTGGATATAGTGTGTTTTTTAATTGAACATTGATGTTTTTTGGATCTTCCTATCCACTAGTTATGAAATAGTGGGTGAACTCGATGGGTAAGATATTTTCTATTCTACATTTTTTGAGATGGAGAGGGTGAATCTCTCTATTTATCATCTAGATAGAGAGGTTGGTAAATGGTGGGATTTGATTAAGAAAACAAATTTGAAGGATGAAATTGAAAAGATAGAGTGGGAGGAATTTAATATAATGTTTCTTACCAAGTATTTCCCTCGAACTCTTCACACATATATGAAGATATAATTCATAGAGCTGAAGAAAAAGAAAGGAGAATTTGTCATGACCAATGAAGAAAATTTAATAATTATTTCAGGTTACATTTTGGGGTTTTTTACAAAAAAATGATTGTAAAATTGATAGTTTCTTTAGTGGTGTAAAACCACACCTTCAAAAGGGTGTAAAAATTCAAGACTTTGGTAGTTATAAAGAAGTTGTTTTATGTTCTCTCAAAGTGGATATAGAGATTGGAAAATGGTCCCATGGCAAGGGTGATAAGAAATGAAATATGAAATTTCAAACTAAAAGAAATAATGAGAAATGAGGAATGAAAACTCAACCACACACATGTCAAAAATGTGGGAATTAGAATCATGGGAACTTCCGTAATGGGATTTTTAATTGCATCAAGTGTGGATGAGAAGGTTTCCAAGATCACGAATGTCAAAAATACATGATAAAATAAAAAAATGTAGTGGAGGAAAAGAGAGCAGCACCCATGATCCAATGCTACAACATTATGGAGAAAGCGAATTATGCAAGCCAGTGCACTAAACCTCATATTCATGAGGGTAATATGCTTCGTCTTATACCAAATACAATGGAGCAAGGCAAGGTTTATGTCATCCCTACAGCTGAATTGGAGCAAGAAAATGAAGTCGTATATGGTACACTTCTTAGTCACTCAAAAATGGAAATATTATTATTTGATTCATGTTCTACGCATTCATTTATATCTTGAATGTTTTCTAGAACTATAAAATCGAATCCCTAAAACCATGACGTATAGATATCGTTTAAAACACCTATTGGTGTAATCATTTCAACCCAAGTGTTGGACTCTTCCCTTGTTGGAGTAGGTTGGAATAATCATCTCGTTAATCTTATCACACTTACATTGGTGTAATTCGATGCTATAATGGGAGCAGATTGGATCTCGTTATAAATAGAACACATAAAATGTTGGCAAAAGAAAATATTTTTTATATTCTAAACCTTCTTTTACTCCTATAAAAATGAATGTAATGTGAAGAATATCATTTTAAAAATCCTTCAATATTGTGGGTGTCGATTCCTAGTAAATAAGCATGTCTCACTCAAATGTTTGAGTCAATATAAGTTATCTACTTAAGGGAAATTACCATCATGAGGGAATATAATTATTTATTTCCTAAAGAGTTACCCAGAATCCCCATGGATATTGAGCTAGAGTTATCAATATAACTCAAACTCAGAGCTACTCATATCTCAAAGTGTCCCAATAGGATCGAAGCTATCAAACTGGAGGAGTTAAAGAAGTAGCAGAAAGTGAATTTAGTTAATGTGTTCATATTCCCAAACCCATCACCTTGGGGTGTGCCAGTGCACTTTGTCAAGAAAAAGGATGAATCAATGCAGATATGTATTGATTATCGGGAACTAAACAAGATCACAAAAAAAGTATCATCTTCCCAAGATGTATGAATTGTTTGATCAGTTGTGAGGAGCTCATTAATTCTCGAAGGTGGATCTTTTTTTCTGGATATCCTTATTTAAGGTGAAGATGGAAGATATTCAAAAGACTAACTTTCATACATGGTATGGGCACTATGAGTTCTGGGTGATGCCCTTCAAACTTACTAATTACCATACAATTTTTATGGATTTGATGAATAGAGTCTTTATACATTACCTATAGAAATTTTTTGTATTGTTTATTGATTATATTCTTATCTAATCAAAGATAAAGGAGGAAAATAAAGAATGTTTATGGCTAGTTTTGGCGACGTTAATGAAGGATAAGTTATATTCCAAGTTAAAAAGTGTGAATTCTCGATGCAGCAGGTCACATTCTTGGGAAATGTGTTCATAAGTGAGTGAATTTTTATAGACCCTTAAAAAACAAAAGAGTTTGAGGAATCCTCCAAACCCTCTAGTGTCACGGAAATCAGTATTTTTCTTCGATTAGTAGGTTACTATCAACTTTTTTTGAAAAATTTCTCACGATTGTCAAGAATGAAAAAAAAAAGATAACAAGTAAAGGGGTAAAGTACATCTAGATAAAATAATGTGAGGAAATATTCAAGGATCTAAAGAGAAGGCTGATCACTACACCTCTACTCACATTACTGAAAAGTGGAGAATGTTTTGTGATATACAGTGATGCTTCAAATAAATCCTTGGGATGTGTCCTCAGGAAAAATTATAATATGATAGCTTATCCCTCACGAAAATTGAAGATCCATGAGCAGAATTGTCCAACACATGATCTAGAGTTAAAAACTGTGATTTTTTCCTTGAAAATATGGTGGCAGTAACTCTATGGTCAGAAGTGTGACATATATACCAATAACAAGAGCCTAAATTATATATTCACCCAAATGGAGCTCAACATTCAACAAATGATATGGTTATAGACAATCAAAGAGTACAATTTCTCTATTCACTATCATCCCAGTATGGAAAACAAGGTAGATGATGGTCTTAGTAGGAAATAATCTTCTACTCTATCCATTTTTTTAGATTGAGAAAGAACCTATCTACTTATATAAGGAAAGTATGAATTTTAAAATCATAGTGGTAGGGAATAAATCTTACCTTTCACAAATGATTTACTAACCATCTGTCGAAGATAAGATTAATGAGGCACAAATTGATGATCCTATGTTACAAAATAAGGAGAATACAGTAATGGAAAACAAACTGAAAGAGTCACATATCAATGATGATGGTTTGATTTGATTTGGAGTGAGTCTTTTTGTGCCTTAATCACCTGGTATAAAGCAGGATCTATTAGACAATGCACATATCTCAACTTTATCAATCTATCTCTAGAGAACCATGATGTACCATGATATCCAAGAACACATCTATTGGAAAAAACTGAAGAAGGAGACTACGGAGTATATCTCAAGGTGCTTGATATGTCTGAAAGTTAAATCTAAGTTAAAAAAATCCAATGGGTTGATGCAAACATTGCGTATACCAATGTGGAAATGGGAGAATGTAACTATGGACTTTGTTAGGGGTCTCCTGAAGACATCCAAATGAAATAATGAAATATGGGTTGTGGTGGACCGGCCCATCAAGAATTCCCACTTTATCACTATTTAAGAATATATCTCACTTGAATAGATTCCTAAGATATATGTGAAAGAAGCGGTTAGATTGCAAGGAGTTACACTCTAAATTGTCTCTAGTCGTGGTCCCAGGATCACATCAAACGTTTATAGAAGTCTTTAACATGCTCTGAGTAATAAATTTAATTTTACCACGGATTATTACCCCAAACTTATGAACAATTTGAAAGGACTATTCAGATGCTCAATGGTATGATATGATCTTACTCTTCATAGTTCTAAGGTGGATGGGATCAACATCTCCCATTAGTTTAGTTGTCATACAATAATAGATTTCACTCGAGTATTCAGATGTCTCAATGTGATTATTTTTATGGAAAGAGATGTAAAACTCTATCTTATTGGGATGAATTTGGTGAAAGAAATCAACTTGGACCTGATCTTATATAAGATATTACAGAGAAGTTTCAATACATCCAAAAACATATCAAATCTTATTAGAGTCAGAAAATGTGCTATGGTGAAAATCATTGAAGGGACTTGGAGTTTGATGTTGAAGATAAAATCAACCTTCAAATATCATCATCATAGAGAGTCATTTGGTTTGGAAAGAAAGGGAAGTTAATCCCATGGTACATTTTCCCCCCTTTAGATCCTTGATTACATAATATTTGTGGCCTATCATATTTCACTTCAACCGAATACGGATCAATTTCAGGATATGTTCCATGTGTCACTCTTGAGGAAGTACATACCAGATCCTTAACATGTACTAAACTCAAAGGTTATATAGTTAGAAAAGGATTTCTCATGTTAGGAATATCCAGTAAAGATTCTGGATCAGATAGATATGGTTTCACCGAAAAATACAACCGACATTTTCAATGTGTTGTGTAGTAACAATAAGTACGAAGAATAAACATAGGAACTAGGGGAGATGAAGAAGAAGAAGTAACCTCACATATTTATGTAAAATGATATTTTGAGGGAGAAATTTTTAAAGGCAAGAAGAATTTAATGACCCAAACATTTATCAAAGTAATTTTCCCCTTCTTATAGTAATGTCACATAGTATAAATCACATAAAATCACATAGCGACCATAATAAAAACATTATAAATTAATAATTAATGAAATAAAAATTATTTCTAGAAGTTAAGGACTCAATACTGATGTGATGGTAACTAGACCATAAGAATAGTAATATGACCATTATGAATAGTAAACTAGTGAAATGAATATTAACCTCACCCAAGAAAGTATAATTAAAATTTATGAATCTTATAAATAAAATTATGGTTTAATTATATCATAGTCTATGTAAATAAATGTTTGAAAAATTATTAATTAAATGATGTAATTTTTATAATATAAATATATTTAATTACAATTTTGTGGTGAATTTAATAATTTAAAAGAAAATTAATATTCATAAAATAATATTTTGATTTATTATGATTTTTAGATAATTTTATGATACCGAAAGTAATTTTTCATATTTTTTTAAAATAGGTTATAATTTAAAACAATGTATTTTCCAACTAAATGATGATTTTAATTCAAAATTAAATTAATCCTATTTATATAAATATTTTCATAAAATGAATTTCATTTTTTAATTCTAAAAGTTGAAAATGGATAGGGGTTTTTTTTGGTATTTTTCTAAAATACTTGAATTTTTGTTAATAGTAAAATATTGTAATTTGCAGTATATATACATTATAAGCTAAATAAACTATTCATTGAGTCATTTTTGATGTAATAACCATTAGTTAGAACTCTCATAATCTAATTACCTTATTTAGTCTCAATAATCATCAATATTTCTTGTCTTATGAAAAATAATAAACTAATGAATTAAATGATGAGAAAACACATCTCTCTCCTCCACTATAAATACCACCCCTCACACCCTCTCCTCATCACTTCGTAATATTTTAGTAATACCAAAATAATAAAAAATAATCTTTCTTATACCCTCCCTCATGTCCATTATCTCTCTTCCCCATCAAAATACCAAGACTTGGTGCCTTGAGAAGGATCTCAATAGAATAATTCAAGATGTAAATCCTCTCTCCTTTACTTTTAATTTCCTTTCATTTTCATTTATTTTATTATTATCTCCCCACCTACCGTAATAAAAATGACATGATAACTACAGTACCTTACATGTAAAATAATTATATCATTTTAATGGAAGATCCATCATTAATCTCCTCCCTCTTAGACTTTCATTATAGAAATTAAATCATCACCCATGAGGTGCCATTTTAGTGACATTATGGGTGATGCACTTCCATTTTCCTTAAATGACTACAAGGATGTTAATAAAACCAGTATGTTTTTTCAAATAGATTTATAATTTTATGTTACATCCCTCTTTGTGTTCTGTAAGTAATTTATACATATAACAATAAATGATAAAACAAAACGAGTTTGTTGAGATCGAAAAAACGCCATAAGTAACCAAATACAAACATCACTAAATTCTATCAAATGATTCATCCTCATGGTATATAAAAAATTATTTATATCATCATTTTAAATTATTTAATAAAATTAATAACATATAAAAAAATTTCTCGATATTTATCCTCATTTTACACGAACTCCCATCTATGCATATAAGAAAACCAATCATAAAAACCAGGAAACCAGTGCTCTGGAATGATGAAATTAAACTATATATCTTTCAAAAGGCCCATAAATAAAATTAATGAAACTATAATTAATAAAATTCATGTATAAAAGGTTTTTATTTTTGATTAATGAATCTAGTGTGATTATACATGACATTAATTTGAATGAATCATTGGAACACAAGGAAAATAGATTTCTCAAACCCAACACACTTTCTATTAGTCTTCCCGCTTTCACCCCATTTTTAGTGAGTATATTCCATAAATATAATTTTTCATAATTATCATAAATTTTTTGGGATATAAATGTTTTTTACATGAGTTTATGATAGACAAAATATTTTCCAAAATAACTATTGTTTCAAAAAAAAACACACATTTTACTTCTTGAGATTTTTTCTTCTTCACTCAATGTTGATGATTCATGCATGTAATTCGTTATTTTATTTGGAAACCCAATGTTTGTGAATATATTCTTATTAAATTAAACCCATTAACTTCCAGGTGTCATTTTGTGATTGATATATGCTCTATGTGGCATTCATGATAATATAAATTTCATGATGTAACAGGTGCACCCAGAATTATATAGTGCAATATAAATGTTATGATGTGATTGGTGCACCAAAATTACATAAAACTATAATGAATTGGGAAATGTGATGAATCTCATGAGAAAACTTAAATATACATGAACATAATTCTATATTTCTAAACAACTATGTGTGGTAGTTTACCACTAGGACATGATGTTTCATTTTTTTTCATTTCTGCATTCCATGACTTTATCTAATGATTTCTCTCAGGATTATGATGATGATGATATGATTATACTCAACCCATGTTGTATTGTTTCATGTTCATATCTGTCCTCCTACTAGTTTTTATGTCACCTACTTTTTTATGTATATCCTTAGGTGACTACTTGTACTAATGATAATTCAAGGGAAATAAGAAGCTAGAGAATAAGGAATTAAATAAATGTTAATGTTTTATTTTTTAAATGTTATGTATGGTCCTAATTTCCTCATGAAACTAAACCCTTTTGATCTTTACTGTGTAATGATCTTGGTATGTTTTTCTTTAAAATGATGTTATAAGATATGTAAGAGAAATATGGGTCCTTATATAAGGATCTTACAATCTATCTACCTTATAATAACTCATCCTTGAGCAATACTCCCAATCATCTATAAGATTATAAGGCAAATAGATCAGGACACTAAGACCACATATCTCTAAAACTCTCCCATGTCTCTTCCTAAACATGGCTATGTTTACCCAATACTTGAACTATTAGCATAGTATTTCCTTGAATCACTTTCTAACTTAAATCTAGAACATGAATCGAATAATCCTCAAATGATGAATCAACCTCTAGATCAACATCATCAAGATGAATCACATGAGAAGGGTTACGAAGATACTATTCTAGCTTTGATACATAAAAAACATCATGCATGGATCATACTTCTATGGAAGATCCAATCAGTAGTCAATTGACCTGATTCTATCCACATTCTTAGAAGGTCCAAAAAACCTAGGTGCCAATTTGACCAGCCTTTCAATACTATGGTGAATAAATCATAGTGAAACCCCATGGAACACACAATAACCAACTTTAAACTCAATGGGTTATTAATGTCAATTAGTATACAACCTCTTCCTTCTATGATCCATATCCATATATTTTTAAATCATCTAAACATTCTTAAATGTCTCCTGCATGAGACTCAGTCTCAAAAAATCTATTCACGAGCCTCTATCCAGCATATAACTTATCTATATGTCCTAACATAATGTTCATCATATGGTTTCACTTGAATACTAACCTAGTAAAAAAAATTATATGTGAACACAACAACCCCTCGATGCTTCTCCCAAGATCCACCAAAGTCTTTGATCCATGATCACAATATATCCTCTAATACTTGTATTGTGTGTTTTGATATCCCATAAATACGTTGGAGGAAATACCTACTCACAATTACCTAGATAATAACAACCTTCTTCAAGCCTTGCATTAAGTTCTATGTTAAATGTGATTCATGGTATAAAACTATGTTTTGCAACACCCCATGTATATAGAATCACTCTCGAATGTGTGATTTCTCCAACTGATCCACTAAGAAATTCTCCTTGATTGAAAAGAAATGATTAATTTTTTATGTTTGTCTACTGTCACCCATATTGTGTCATTCTTCTTAGGAGTCCTCAAAAGACCTACCATAAAATCCTTGGTAACATCATCCCACTTCCATTCTAGAATGGGTAATGAGTGTTTATAATCCATCGGTAATTGATACTTCACCTTCACTTATTGATTGGTGTAACATCGTGTTATGAAACCTACAATCTCCCTCTTTGTGGTTGTCCTCCAATAATACTAACATAGGGCATTCTACCTTTTGGTAAAACTACAATGAACCCCCTCCCCCACATTGATGCATGAAACTAAAGCATCATCCCCATACACATACTCGTAGGAAAATCAGTAGTATTATTAACATTGATGATATCATCCACATATATAGTCCAATCAGATGATGACTCCCCACCATCATGGATTTTCCTCAAGGCCAAACACTCTATATCCCTATACTACCTCTCCATGGTCTATCTCAAAAGTGTATAATCCACTAATAATGATACGATGGTAAGTTTATCCTTGCTCTCATGAACTATAACATGCATCTTTTCCAGTAAAGTCATCATCATCCACTAAGAACTAGAGTCATGAACTATTTGAGTCTATGTTTTCTACTCAAAGAATAAGAAGTACTTTTTTTATTTATAGATGTATATGATTGATCAATGTAAAATAACTTCACATACTCAACCCACCTACGCTGATGGAGATTCAAATTTCACTGTGAAAATATATACTTCACTATCTTATAGTTTTAATACACAACAAACGTTTTGGCCAACAGAGAATTTCATAATCACCATAAGGAATAAACAACCATAGCTAACTCTACATCATGTAGAGTGTAATTACATTCATGTTTCCTTAGCTTCTATGGCCCATATTCCACAAAACAATCTACCTACATCAACAACACCCCTCTTCTGACCCCATATGTGTCAAAAAAATATATTATATCCTTCACCCTCCTTAGGTAAGATCAAAATTGTTACAGTATCCAGGTGATTCATCAGATCATATAAAACATTATCATATGATCTAGACCATTCCAAATTAATCATTTTATAGTTTAACCCAAAATTGGTGATTCAAAGAAGGAAACGACTTTGATGACCCTTCTATAATAAACCAAAAAAACACATCCAACACATAAACAAAACAAGGTAAAATTGTACTTGAAAACGAACTCATGAAATTTCTAAAAGATCAGGAACTTACAGATTATATTTTTAAAGGATAATTATTTTTTATGTATATTTTATTTATAAATTATGAGTAATCATATAATTTTATCTACACATGTGATGTTTAAAATTAAATATCATGTTTAGTATCCAAATGATTTCTCGTTTATTTCATATGGAAAGAGAAGTCCAAATAATATATTAAATATTTTTCCATGATACATATGATAATAAAAAATATTATTGATAATAATTAGTGGGATTAATTATGAATAATTAATTATATTTATTTTTTTATTTTATTTTTAGATTTAAAGAGTATATTATTTCTCTAAAATTCTTAAGTAGTGATGAAGCGATGTTTTTTAATACAAGAGATAAAGAAAATATGATGGTTTTAAAATTATTAAAATAGTAAAATTGGGATTATTAATGGAATATATTATCAAATATTTCCCATTTATTATATTCTTTATATTTTATTAATAAATTCTAAAACCTTAATGATTGAAAATTAGTGAATATTCCATCAACTATTTCCAGTAGATATGGACTCATTATATCCATTCAAAAATGGATTTCATGTTTGGATATATATCCATTTTATATGTATCTTATTCTTTAAAAATTTATTTAAAAATTAATAAGGATTTTATTTTTGGAATATTAATTTCATTGAATGATTTATGCTCATTCTGAAGAAGATTTTTTATGGAGAAAAAAGTGGTTTCAACACCCTATTCTCTTAATATAATTTGGACTTTTTCCTTAAAAATAATTTAAATATACTATTTTTTATCATTTCATCATAATGGAACTGGAAAAATTTTGATCCATACTTTAGGAGAGAAAATCAATTACCTCTGACCAAACATTTTTAATATGTTGTTACTATGTCGGTATACAGGTTTTTAAAATTTGATTTTTTTCTTCTAAATTCTTATAATACTATATCCAATGACATGATTAATAATTATAATTACCCAATAAATAGTATCATTTTAAAAACATTATTTATTTTAAAAACTCACATAATTTTTTGGATTACTCTTATTTAAAATTATTTTAAAAAATATAACACTCTCTATAGTTCATTGATGGTAAAAATGTTAGTGATATTGTTTTCAAAAACAAATTTCATTCTTGGAAGTTTATAAAAATGGATTTTTTATTGAATAAAAAATATTATTAAAGTATATTGATGAATATTATTCTATAATGGTAAACATTCCACAAAAATTGGGAAAGTAAAAGTAAATAATCATTGAAAATATTAACTATCGAAATAAGTTTGTCCAGAATAATTGGATTAAATGTATAAATATGATATATAATTGAGTATTAGTTAATATATATATATCTTTGGGGACTATAATAAAGGGAATATGTGGATTATTAAAGTGATAGATGTATTTTATCTATAACTTTTAATGAAAGAATATATATGTTTTCTTACTTCTATAATTTGATGATATAATCATAGAGTATGAAATACATGTGAAAATTATGGTTTGACATATCAGATTATATAAAAAAAATTAATGGGTATATTAAGTACATATATAGAGATAAAAACTTTTAAAGTAGTGATTAAAATGAAATTTTAATTAGGTAAATGATGAAGCATAAAATTATTTACAGTGGAGAATGAGATGTTAAAGAAGAATAATTTAGAAGTATAAATCATTGAATTATAAATAATATATCACTAACCTTGAAATTTATATTTATTTATTAAAGAGGATATAATAATATTATAAGATTATTTTATAAATTTTACATTGTGTAGTGTAATTTGATGGATAATAGGTTTCTAATCTTGAACATCATCAGTTTATAATGTATTATAATAAATCATAGAGCCTTAGAAAATAATGGATGAAATAAATTAAGAGAAAATATTTAAATTAGGGTAATATATAACATTGTTCTTCACATAGGTGGGAGAGAGTTTTTCAAAATTTTATTTTCTTAAAAACTACTTTTTATGTATTTTTTTTTAATTTATTCATAACAATAAGCCTTCACTACACAATAACAACATTAGTTTTATTTATATTGTTAAATTATATTATGTTTTTTTAAAGAATATTTAAATAAATTATACATATTTTAATCCAATTTATTTCATTTAAATAAAATTCATATTAAAATTTAATATAAAAATATTGTCAACTTTTGATCTTTTTCGTATTAAAAAACCCATTCTATTAAAGTGCGTATGGGGTAAATTTTTAATTTATTTTTTTCAAATCTATGAATTTAAATTGTAAAAATTTATTCCATATTTGGAATATAATATATTATAATTTTTAATAATTTTAAATTAATGATTTACCATAATTATTAGTGATTGTAAATAGAATTAATTACAAAATTAAGATAAAAACAAGATTACTTAGTTATTAAACATAGAAAATAATTTGCCAAAAAAATGTCCAAAACTATTCCAAACACCATTTTATAGAAATATTTAGACCTTATAACTTATTAGTTCAAAATTTATCTATTATAGGAACCACTTTACATGGAATTAGGTGGAGTTTACACTTTCAAAAAAAATTACTAGAATTCCACTCAACATTTTTATAAAAGGCCGTCATCTATTCCCTTCTCTTCACAACTTTAAAACTAATTGGTTATTCCAATACCTATCCAAATAACTTTTAAAATTCACCATTTACATCTTATTAGATATAAATTTGGTATAAATCCTACCATGGAAGGAATTTGGTGCACCCCGAAAGAAGATACCCGAAGATGAGGTGACATTCATTAACGAATGATTTTGTTTTATTTTTTCCAAAAACCCAAAAATTATTGTATATCATGAATTTATAATAAAACTAGTATCATCCGTATACTTATTTGTTTTAATGTTAAGGTATTTACTAAAAACCATACGCACTTCCATCAAATGGGTTATGAAATCATCAATCATTTGTATGACAGACTACCACATAACGAACTGATGTCGTTCATTTTTTCATTACCACCACTAATGTTTGGGAATAATGATGGAAAATAGTATTTATATCTAACATATATGATATTTATGAATTATATATTCTTCTTTAATCATTAAAAAAAACATAACTTCAAGCATTCAATTTTGTGGGAATACGATAACGTTGTTCGTGTGTATGGTGGACTACCGTCTTGAGAAGCGATATGATTCACTCAGTCATTGCATGGAATATATTAAACAAGGGTTTAATATAAATATGTTATATATATGAAATAAAAATTTTACTTTAATGATAATATACATATCAATTAAATTTTTTTCTTTCAATATGATAAAAAATGGAAACAACATTCATATGTACGAACGACCTATAGTCTCAATGAATGGTGTATTTTAATTCCTATCACTAAATTTTATGGATTAAAATAAATAAATATATAATGAATATATATAATATTTTATCATGCTTATCATTCTCTATATTATTAAATCATGATCTATATAATAGGACCAACAATAAAAAGTCAAAACATGTACTAAAAACAAATCAATTATTACCTGAAACATAACATTAACATTTAATTGTAAATAAATAAGTAATATATGGTCTTAAGAAAATAATATATATCATGAAATATTTTTAAATATTTTATTTATATATTTATAATAATCTTATATTTATTATATATGAGCTCTGAATGAGTTCAGTGAAAGTAAAGACTTATATTAAGGGAATTTTATCTCAATATACCTTCTTTGAGACACATGTTATGTTATTCACCTATATTCATTAAAAATGGGTATATACATCCCTTTAAAATGAAATATAATTAATTTATTTCTTTTAATTATATTTTATGTTTATTTATATGTTAAAACTCCATGGGGATTGTGAATCAAATATACCAAAGTTGTAATGATTTTATGTCACAATCTATGTTTTTATTGGGATTATTTATGATTAAGTATCCAATATTGAAATCCCATGATTTAACTTATAATAATTATTATTAATTCTCTTCACCATTTTTTATACATGATAAATTCATTTAATGGTACTATTTTTACACCCAATGTTACTTAATATAATTACAAATGTTCTTTTAAGACAATCTGAATTTATTTCTCTTTTCGATTTAAATTTAGATTTCTTTCAAAACCTGGTATCCAAAAATGTAATAAAATAGTTTTATTGATATATTGTTATTTTTTAAAAATAATCTTAAACCATTTTTTAATTTTTAGAAAAATTGTTTGAAATGGATATTCATAATGTTTTCCAAAATAAGGTTTGTTTGGATTCTACTGAAAATGATAAAGGAATATTGTTTCAAGCATGTATGACATAAACAAAATATTCCAATGTCATGAAAAATAATTTCTTTGAAAAATCAATAAAAATTTTCGAATTTATTTTCAAATATTTTTTTTAAATATATTATGTATTATAATGTTTTTTGAAAATAAAAATGATATTTACTAAAAGAAATGTTTTAAAGGGTATTTAAAAACTATTTTCCAACTAAGATCACATCTATTGGTGTTAATTTTTCTTTACTGGGGATATGATCCTAGAATACCATTCACATTCTTTCTCCTAATGGGTTATGTTTTTCTGGTCTGAAATTTACAAAATCCATTTCTATTTCACACGTTATACAATGATAAAATGATTATGAAATCACTTATTTTAATGGGTTGTGCTATGATTAAATGATTATGAATCCTATATCTTTTCCACAAGTTAGAATACTAGGAAATTTTTATGATACCCATTTCATTTCATGGTAATAATATTATTTATTATTATGATCTTGTGGAACAAATATATATGATTTCATTATGTGATGGTTGGGACTTACATCTCTCTCCAATATATTGGGAAATGATCGATATCTCATGAGATAGACAAGAATTGAATGGAGAGTGAACTTAGTTTCATTATATATATTGGTAAGGGGATGTGAACTCAGTTGAGTAATATAGGGATGGAATGGGGAGTGCACATGGTTTAGTAAAGGAATTTGTCCACTCTGATGGTCTTAGTAGTGAGGAATAGATAATATTTAAATGTGTTTCTATTCTTATGTATATTTTAAAAAATTCAATTTCTAATACTCTCATATATCAAGCTATATGATGTTGAGTCAATAAGGTTTTCCTTATGACTTTTCCATTCCTTCTTGTTTTGAAAATCACAAACACCTTATCATTAAGAAAATTGCTTTCTTAAGGAAATTTTCTTCTATAAGGAAAATTGCTTTCTTAAAGAAAATTACTTTTATAAGGAATATTGCTTTCTTAAGGAAAATCGCTTTTATAAGAAAAATTATCCTTATCACTTTTTCATCCATATTTTTTCTTAAGTATCAGATTCGGATTCATTTTCTCGGAATCATTGAAACTTTGATATAAAGCATTATGTTTTAGGGTTCGGATTCTGGATAAGAACTATAAGGAAGTTTCATTCCGAATTCTGGATATGAACTCTGACTAAGTTCTATTCCAGATTCAGGATACGAATTCTGAAGAAGAATTCTCATTACGAATTCCAATGAAGAATTACCATTATGAACTCTAATGAATAATTCTCATTACGAATTCCAATGAAGAATTCCCATTACGAACTCTAATGAAGAATTCTCATTACGAATTCTCATTACGAATTCTGATGAAGAATTCCAATTACGAATTCTGATGAAGAATTCTCATTACGAATTCTGATGACAAATTCTCATTACGAATTCTAATGATGAAATCTCATTCCGAATTCCCATTATGAATTCTGATGAAGAATTCTCATTACGATTTCTGATGATGAATTCCTATTCCGAATTCTCATTCCGAATTCACCTATTAAACAGAATTTGAGTATCTTTGTTTTATACACTCTGAATTAATTTAGACTCCGAAAAATATCTTTTTTTGAATCAAACTTTTATATTGCTTACACTTATAAAATTTGTCTACTCTTTACTATTGTTTTTTACACTCCGAACATTCACTCCGGAGTTTTCATTCCGAACTTTTATGTTAGAGTTTAAAACGATGTCGTACATTCTGTTACATTTGTTTTGTTATAAAACGATGTCGTCTGTTTTGTTTTAAACTAACCGTTGTCTAAGTGAAACGTGTACAGGTCCCTCCGATCTTTAAGGAAAATATGACCATTGGAGAAGGATCCGACCTTACCTATAAATAGGAACTCATTTGAAAGAGCTCGTTGCTGATGGCTAATGAAAGTACTGAAAGGATGACTAATTTTCTTGAAGTGATTTCTAGAGAGAGAGGATCTTATTAACTCTCAAAGCTTCGTGCGACTCCGAATGTTGGTGATTACATTCGAGGGCTTCCGGGGATAGGAAGACAGAGGTGCCGACCACCTTAAAGTTCGAGGGCTTCCTTGCTGAGGAAGACAGAGGTTGCCAACTACCTTGAAGTTGAGGGCTTGCGGGGATAGCAAGACAGAGACTCCGATATTCGTATCGAGGGCTTACCCTGGTGTGGGTAAGACAGACTTGCTTGAAATTATAAATCAAGGGACCTTTATCCAAGGTTGTTGGATACCCTTCTCTTTGGGTTAAAAGACTTATATCTTGTTACTTGTAGTTTTACTACTTGTTTCTATTCCGCTGCATTTTGTATTACAAGGAAAGTATAACTTTCTTATACTTCCTTACTTGTACTCTGATTAATTTATATTCTATACGCTTTAAGGTAGAATCTCATATAGTAACCTTTTGTTAAAGTTTCATTTTCCGGAACCATCTTTCCGGAACCTACATTCGGAATCTCTTTCCAAGTTTACTTTCCGTGTCAGAGGTGTTGTGAACTTTCTTAGTTTAACTTTGTTAAACTTAGCCTTTTCCTTTGCTTAAGGAAAACATAGTTATTCTTAACTAACTTTAAAAGTTCCAAAGGAATTTTTAAAGTATACAATTCACCCCCCCCCCCCTCTTGTATTTTGAGCATCTCATTACTATTTCGATCCTACAATTCGTATCAAAGGTTGGAAACCTCTTAATCTATACCAATCTTACATTTGGTATCAGATGAGGTCTCTGAATTACTTGTACTCACATAAAAGTTTTTCTTTCTCACTTTATCCTTCCGAACTTTGTCATTCCGAATTTGACCATTCCGAACTTTTCTCATTCCGAACTTTGTGATTACGATTCTTCGCAACTAACAAGTTTGTGTGCAAAGTTATTTCTAGTATGGCAGGAATTAATGTTAGATCTATTGACAATATAAATCCGACAAGACCACCCATATTTGATGGTAATGACTATGAATACTGGAGAGATCGTATGAAGACTTTTGTTATTAATACTGGAGTAGACAACTTTGTCATTCTTACTGGTGATTATAAAATTCCTGACAAGGAAGTCAGATCTTTTACTAACCAGGAAAAGCAAGAATATCAACTCAACTATAAGGTACGCAATACTTTACTATGTTCAATGACCAGAAACATATATAGCCAAATTTCTTCTTGTGAAGCAGCTAATTGTATATGGAAGAAGTTAGAGGTTACACACTTTGGAACTTCTAAAGTGATTGAGACTAGAAGAGCTATGCTTAGAGCTGAATATCATGGCTTCAATTTTCCTTATGGAGAACCTATCTGTAAAGTTCAACAAAGATTTATGACCATTGTCAACAGTCTAAAATCTATGGGAGAGAAAGGCTTAGATGATGAAGCTCTTGTGGACAAGATAATTGACATTATGCCCAATGAGTGGCAATCCAAGAGAACAGCTATAGATGAAAACAAAAAGGTTACTCAAATTACTCTTGATGAATTATTTGGAACTCTTCTACAACATGAAACAATAATGAAGAGAGATGCTGACAACATCAAGAAGAAGAATGAAAATGGTACTGTTGCTTTTACTACAACTTCAAATCAGATGAAAGCTAAGACTCCTGAGAGAGTTACTAGATCCAAATCTAAGAAAGTCATTTACCAATCCGAATCTAGTGAGAGTGAAGTCTCAGAAAATGATTTAGCCAATCTTGCTCAAAGGATGAACAAGATAGCTGTACAGAGAAACTTTCAATCCAAATATAAGAAAAAGGATAGTAAAGATAAGAAAGATGGAGAAGTTACTTGTTATGAATGTAAAAGAGCTGGACATATTAGACCAGATTGCCCTATGCTCAAAAAGAAAGAAAGGAAGGAAAGACATTCAGACAGGAATAGAAAGAAGTATTATAAATCTAAAGCTAAGAAAGTTCTGAAAACTAATGATACCTGGAGTGCCAGTGGTGGTGACTCTTCAGATGAATCTTCTGATTATGAATCTTTAGGACATAATAATCTTGGTCTTATAGCCAGATTACCTATTGATAATCATTGTCTTATGGATAAGGTACGAAATGCTAAATCATTGACCAATGTTTCTTAAAATTCTAATGATAGTAAGTATTATAACTCTTCTGATGAAGAATCATCTTCTGATAAAGAAAATACTTTACCTACTTATGAAGAAGTCTTTAGGTTTGCTGAACTTCTTGAGATTGAGAATTCCAAACTCAATAAGAAACTTGATAAGGCAAAATCTAGGAATTCTATTCTTACAAAAGACATATCAGATCTTTCTAAAGATCTTGATAAGAAAAATGCTGATTTTGAAAATATTTCAAAAAATCTTGAGGAAGTAAGTTCTGAAAAGAACAAACTTTCTAAAGAGTTAGAAAAAGTAATTTCTAATAAAAATATTTTTGAGCCTAACTCTAGTTCTAAAAATAATGATTTTGAGGATAAAAACTTGGTTGTAAAACTCAAGTCTGAAATTTTTTCCTTAAAGAAGTGTTTATCAAACTTTACCCATGGTAATGAAAATTTTGATAAGATGTATTTCCAAATACGACCTTTAAGAAATAAATCCAGATTTGGTTATACTCATGCAAAACCAGTTTTCAGTAACAATTATGTTGTTCCTCAAAGTGCCCCATTTTGTACCAAATGTCAATGTGGTGGTCACTGGGCAAAAAGTTTTTCCTTAAACAAAACCCAATCTCTAGGTTTTCATAAAGCCTACATTTCTAAGAAAATGTGGATTCCTAAAATTTTATTGTCTGGAATTATCGGATCGAAACAAGTTTGGATTCCGAAAGTCTAATTTTCTTCTTGATCTCAGGATAACATAGAAAGTACCAGCAACAATACATGGTACATGGATAGTGGATGTTCCCGGAACATGACTGGTAACAAAATATTTTTTGAAAAGATTATCAAAACGAAAGGAGTAAAGGTAACTTTCGGAGACAATGCTAAGGGAGAGATTGTTGGTATTGGTAATATTGTTCTTTTAGGTAAAACCTTGATTTCAAATGTTCTTTTTGTTAAAGGTCTTAAGCACAACCTCATTAGTATAAGTCAGTTATGTGATGAAGGTTACCTTGTGAATTTTAGGAATGATAAGTTCTTAGTTCACAATTCCAAAGAAGAATTTATTCTCTCAGCCAACAGGCAAGAGAATGTTTACACCTTAAACTTAGAAGACCTCAGGAGCCAAGATTTACCTTGCCTAAGTGCAATGGAAGATCATTCCTGGTTATGGAATAGAAGATTAGGACACTGTAATATGAGAAACCTATGTAAACTCTCTAAGAAGAAACTAGTTAAGGATCTACCGGAGCTTAGATTTGATTCTTCTAAAGTTTGTGATCCTTGTCAATATGGCAAGAAACATAAATCTAGTTTTAAGTCAATCGGTGAAGTCTCAACAACTGATGCATTACAGTTAGTGCACATGGATCTTTTTGGTCCAACACAAACTGGAAGCATTGGAGGAAAATACTATGTGTTTGTTCTAGTTGATGATTACACTAGATTTACTTGGGACTATTTTCTAGGAAAGAAATCTGAAGCTTTTTCCTATTTCAAAAGTTTTAGAGCTCAAGTTAAAAATGAGAAAAACCTTCCATTGAAAACTATTAATAGTGATCATGGAGGAGAATTTCAAAATTCTGATTTTGAAACTTTTTGTAGTAAGAAAGGTATTACTCACAATTTTTCAGCACCTAGAACTCCTCAACAGAATGGTGTAGTTGAAAGAAGAAATAGAATTCTTCAAGAGATAACTAGAACCATGTTGAGTGAGTATTATATTGCTAGATATTTCTAGGCTGAAGCTGTAAGTACTGCTTGTTATACTATAAATCAAGTTTTGATTAGACCTTTTCTTAATAAAACTCCTTATGAGTTATGGAATGGTATAAAACCAAGACTTTCCTACTTCAAGGTTTTTGGTTGAAAAGTATTCATTTTGAATACTAAAGATAACTTACATAAATTCGCACCAAAGTATGATGAAGGAATTTTCTTAGGATATTCCACAACCTCTAAGGCTTATAGAGTTTTTAATAAAAATACTTGTACTGTTGAAGAAATAGTACATGTAAAATTTGATGAGTCAGATCCTTTTTTTTAAACCATCTCAACTTACATCTTCGGATGTGTTTTCAAAAACTGATTATCAACCTTTGATAGAAGAACCTTCTGATAAGGAAATTGTTCTAGAAGATACTTCTGAAACATTTACCCCAGAAGACTTTCTACCCTATGTTGATGAACAGGTTTTACAAAACCCAAATCAGGTGTTTCTTAAGAATCATCCCAATGATAGTATCATTGGTGATGTAAATCAACCTGTAAGGACCAGAAGTTCCTTAAGAAATGAAGTAGAACATCTAACATTTCTTTCCCAATTAGAACCTAAAATCACATATGACGCTTTAGGTGATGATGATTGGATTAAAGCAATGCAAGATGAACTAAATTAATTCGAAAGGAATAAAGTCTAGACCTTGGTTGAAAGACCTAAGGAAACTTTTGTTATTGGAGTAAAATGGGTTTTCAGAAATAAATGTGATGAAAATGGAGTCATTGTTAGAAATAAAGCTAGACTTGTTTCTAAAGGCTATAATCAACAAGAAGGAATAGACTATGAAGAAACCTATGCTCCAGTAGCTAGACTTGAATCTATCCGTATTCTACATACCTTTGTAGAATTCTTTAATTTCAAACTTTTCCAAATGGATGTGAAATGTGCTTTTCTTAACAGTTATGTTCAAGAGGAAGTTTTTGTTGAACAACCTCCTGGCTTTGAAGATACAAAACATCCGGATCATGTTTTTAGACTTACCAAAGCTTTGTATGGCCTTAAACAAGCCCCACGAGCATGGTATGATAGACTCACCGGATTTTTGCTTCAAAATAACTATGTTAAGGGAAATGCAGATCCAGCCCTTTTTATAAAGAAAGATAAGAAAAATGTTTTGATTGTTCAAATTTATGTTGATGACATTATATTTGGTTCAACTCAGCAATCTTTGACTGACTCTTTTGCTAGTCTAATGAAATATGAGTTTGAAATGAGTATGATGGGTGAGTTAACATTTTTCCTTGGTTTTCAAATTTCTCAAAAACCAGAAGGAACCTACATATCTCAACTTAAGTATATTAAAGATCTTCTGAAAAAGTATGGTTATGACAACACTAAGAGTATAAGTACTCCCATTGGTACCTCAAACTCTTTAGATCTTGACGAAGCTGGGAAACCAGTAGATCAAACATCCTTTAGAGGTATGATAGGAAGTCTACTTTACTTAACAGCTAGTCGACCAGACTTAATGTTTTCAGTATGATTATGTGCAAGATATCAATCCAATCCTAAGGAATCTCACTTAAAGGAAGTAAAAAGAATTTTTCGCTACCTTAAGGGAACCATGGATCTAGGATTATTTTATACTTCTGGAAAAGATTTTGTTCTAAAAATCTTTTCTGATGCTGACTTTGGTGGATGTAGAATGGATAGAAAAAGTACGTCAGGAACTTGTCATTTCTTAGGAGATTCTTTAGTTTCTTGGTCATGAAAGAAGCAACATTCTGTAGCACTCTCCACTGCTGAAGCTGAATATGTAGCAGCTGGAAGTTGTTGTGCACAAGTGTTGTGGATGCAACACACACTCACAGACTATGGCTTGAGTTTTACTAAAACTCAAATTTTGTGTGATAACACAAGTGCCATTGCCCTAAGTAAAAACCCAGGACATCACTCTCGTGAAAAACACATAGATATTAGGCATCACTTTATTAGGGATCACACACTCAAAGGAGATATTATTCTTCAGTTTATCGGAACGCAAGATCAACTTGCCGATATTTTCACAAAATCAATTCCTTCTGATAGACTTGAATATATTAAACATAAGTTAGGAATGATAACCGTAAGGTAATCCTTCTTAATTAACTTTCTGTTGAAAAAATCTCCTTATAGTAATAAACTCCTTTTTATAGGGGGAGTACATTTGATTGTTTGTTTAACAAAGTTTTTTTTTTCAAAAATTCGTTTTCAAATTTTTCGGAACGAAGATTTCCGGAATGGAACTTCCGGAACGAAAGTTTTCCAGAATGGATATTTCTGTACAGAATACTTCTGGAATGGAAGTATTCATATAGAAAACATCCAAGAATGAAATATTTCGTATTGGTACGTTCATAACCAGATTTTCGTACCGAACCTTCATAGTTTTTCGTACTAAGTTTTTCGTACTAAGTTCTTCGTAGTAAGTTTTTCGTAGTAAGTTTGTTTTCCGTAGTATTTTTTTCTAATTTTTTTTCGTAATAATGTTTTTCTCGTAGACATCGTTATATACCCATTACGAATAATCCTCCTCAGCTAATCTGAAAGGTAATATTTCCTTACTCTTGTTTTCTTAATCATATTTTACTTGCTGGAATTCTCTTATGTTATGTTCTCGGATTATAGTTTTCTTAAATCTTTGTTTTAATAAAAACCTCAAAAAGATCGGATTCAAGTTTTCAACCGTCAAATCTGATCGCAGCTCTTTCCAACCATTAGATCAACTGTGGAATATGAACCGTCATCTCGTCGCCTATATAAAGGGGAACCAATTTCTCGTCCCACATCGGTTTCAAGCTCTTGCGTCCTGAAGCTCTGACTCTCTGATTTAAGGCCGTTCCGAACTACAGTCTTCTCCGTTCTGAACTTCTCAGAGAACTTCAGATCCGAATGTCTGCGGAGTTAGCATCTCAAGAAATGTCATCCACTAAGACTATTTCTCAGTGGTTAGTTTACAGAGAAAGGTTAGTCCATCCGGTTTTCTTCTGCAACTACGATTCTATCATTTCAAAAAATATTATGTTGAATGGCTGGGAAGATGTTGCGATATCAAAAACCGGGAACCAAGATGAAGTATATTCAGATTTACTTGTCAAGTTTTATGAGTCAGTTTCTTTCTTCGAGGAAGATAATAGGGAGAAGTTCTCTTTTAAGTATTATGGAAAGACTTACAATCTTTCTCACACCAAGGTTGCAAGCTTGGTAGGGTTGTCTTATGAAGGAGAAGCCGAGTTTATTTTGCATGTGTTGCCAGATTCTAAGGGTAGCTTCAACAAGGAAAAAGCCTTAGAAACTCTCGGACTGGATGATGACAAGGCTCTGAAGATTGCAAGTCTATCTACAAACTTCCGGATTCTGGAGTTATGGGTGCAAGGACTTATCGTACCGAGGAAAGGTGATAAAGATAGCTTGAAGAAGAGTGAGATCTATATCTTAGATTTCCTGATAAATCTAAGGAAGTTTAACTTGATGAAGCGTATTCTTCTTAATATTGAAAATTTGAATAAGGGGAATCTGAGAGCTCAGATTATTATGTATCCAGCAATCCTCTCCAAGTTGATTGTTCGGTGCCTTGAGTCTTTCAAGGAGGCTTGCAAATCTAAGCCAAGAGTTTGCAAGATCATGCTGGTCAGCGATGGTACTCTGAAAAGGATGAATGTGGCTTTCAACAAGGAAACTGGTGAATTCTTTGATCTACCTGCTCAAGAAGAAGTGGCTCTGAAACCTGCTGATCCGGAATCATCTAAGCCGGTAAGGAAGAGAAAGATGAAAGAAGTGGAAGTACAAGCAGAGAATCCTAAGTCTAAGGAAGTCCATTCCGCACCTCCAAAACCTAAGAAGAAGAAAGCCTATCCTGATGAGGTCGTTACAAAGTGGAGAGCTGATAAAGAGAAAAGGAAAGAAGGGGATCTGCAGTTCGGATTGGACCCTACGGAGGCTAAGTACTTGAAGGAGAAAACTGCTGATGAGCTTGAAAGACAAGCAAAGAAAAAGAAGCTCAAGAAGAAATTGTCTGAGGCTGAGGTAGCTCAGGCATTATTGAAATTCAATGAAATGGTTTCATCAACTATTCCAGTTTCGAGATCCTTCTCCCTGGAATCTCTACCTGAGACTCCAGGAAGAAATCTTGTTGCTCCGGAAGAGGCTGTTGCTAAGAATTCCGAGGAAGTTGAGCAAGTGGAACAAATAGAAGAGGGTGCTGAAGGAAGTGGTGAAACCGGAGATGTGCTGGAACAAGTAGATGATTACAAGGGAACACCTTCGGAACACTTATCGCTCCGAACTTCAGAAGCTGAATCCACGAAACTAGTTACTCCAGCAATAGAAGAAGAGAAAGGAGAAGAAGAAGTTTTTTATCATGGAGAAGAAGAACAAATTTTACATGATATTGGTCAGATGAAAAACACAGAGCTTGGTGTTCAGGAAGTTGCTGATGAGGAAGATTTTGTTGTTCAAGTTTCTGATAGTGAGAAGAAAACTCCGGAACAAGATTCTATTCCGAAAAATGATAAAGGGAAACAAATTCTTGCTGATACTCCGAGTTCAGAAAAGAGGATGAGAAAGGAAGCGGGTAGTTCTTCAAAGAGAAAATTGGAGCTTATTGAGGAAGAAAACTCTCCAAGCAAGATTTCAGATTCGGAGTCATCCTCGTTGGGGCATGATTTTGTTGTTCAGTCTTTAAAGAAGTTGGTGGGAACCATTCCGACCTTCTCTAGTATTGACTCAAGATGCCAGATGCTCCAACATGCGTTGAATCAGAAAACCGAGTCCGTATCTATGGTTATGGATAAGTGCGTTGAGATTGAGGCCCAGTTCAAAACATTCTTTGTTGTTTACGAAGCTCATAAAAGATCTTGCAAGAGTATGACAAGCTGGTCGAAGAAGACTGTGGAAGAGATGAGGTTGCTTGATGAGTTTCAAGACAATGTTAAAGATGCTTTTGAGACCGAGGACAAGAAGATTAATGAGTTAACTGCATCCTTTGAAGAGAATCTGGCTGATGAAAAGAACTTCCGGATTCAAGAAGTCAGGGATCTGAATGGGAAACTGAATTCTGTTTCTCAGAATTGGAAATTTTAAAGGGATCATCGGATCGATTTTGAAGAAAGGATGAAGGCTCAGGAAGAAAACATCCAAGCTCAGGAAGAAAAGCTGAAAGTCCAGGAAGAAAAGATTAAAGCTCAATCCGCAAGAATAGTGGTCTTAGAAAAGAAAGCTGAAGAAGATCATAAAGACTTAAAGAAGATCAAGACTATTCTTAAGGGGCTCATGTCCAAGGAGAAAGATCCGAAATAACCTAATCCGATCTTTTTGTTGTATTCATTTTGTTACTGACACTCCAAATCTAATGAAAATTGTGTATCTCGTTTCCATTGTTGGCATTACTAATCTTTCAGGTACTTTGTTATTTTTTTCCATTCCCTCCAATTCTTTTTGAAAATCACAAAGGGGGAGAAGGAAAAGATCCTTAAAAAAAGAGGAACTCTAATAAGAGTTTATCAAAGGGGGAGAAAGAAAAACTACCCAAGGAAAAAGAAATCTAATAAGAGTTTGTTTAAGGGGGAGTTTTTTTCTTAAAGAAGACCTTCTTATGAAATATCACTACGAAAATATGAATACGATCCTTAGAGTTTCAAAGCCTAAGGGGGAGTTAGTCGTATTCATATATATCCTTAAAACAAGGGAGATAAGCATTAATATGTTTCTTTCTTCTTAAATTTTTTTTCGTAAGGATGTTTGTGCTTTCCAAAAAGGGGGAGATTGTTGAGTCAATAAGGTTTTCCTTATGACTTTTCCATTCCTTCTTGTTTTGAAAATCACAAACACCTTATCATTAAGAAAATTTCTTTCTTAAGGAAATTTGCTTTTATAAGGAAAATTGCTTTCTTAATGAAAATTACTTTTATAAGGAATATTGCTTTCTTAAGGAAAATCGCTTTTATAAGAAAAAATATCCTTATCACTTTTTCATCCAAATTTTTTCTTAAGTATGAGATTCGGATTCATTTTCTCGGAATCATTGAAACATTGATATAAAGCATTCTGTTTTAGGGTTCGGATTCTGGATAAGAACTATAAGGAAGTTTCATTCCGAATTCCGGATATGAACTCTGACTAAGTTCTATTCCAGATTCAGGATACGAATTCTGAAGAAGAATTCTCATTACTATTTCCAATGAAGAATTCCCATTACGAACTCTAATGAAGAATTCTCATTACGAATTCCAATGAAGAATTCCCATTACGAACTCTAATGAAGAATTCTCATTACGAATTCTCATTACGAATTCTGATGAAGAATTCCCATTACGAATTCTGATGAAGAATTCTCATTACGAATTCTGATGAAAAATTCTCATTATGAATTCTAATGAAAAAATCTCATTCCGAATTCCCATTACGAATTCTGATAAAGAATTCTCATTACGATTTCTGATGATGAATTCCTATTCCGAATTCTCATTCCGAATTCACCTATTAAACATAATTTGAGTATCTTTGTTTTATACACTCTGAATTAATTTAGACTCCGAAAAATATCTTTGTTTGACTCCGAACTTTTATATTGCTTACACTTCTAAAATTTGTCTACTCTTTACTATTGTTTTTTACACTCCGAACATTCACTCCGGAGTTTTCATTCCGAACATTTATGTTAGAGTTTAAAACGATGTCGTACATTCAGTTACATTTGTTTTGTTATAAAACGATGTCATCTGTTTTGTTTTAAACTAACCGTTGTCTAAGTGACACGTGTACATGTCCCTCCGATCTTTAAGGAAAATATGACCGTTGGGGAAGGAGCCGACCTTACCTATAAATAGGAGCTCATTTGAAAGAGCTCGTTGCTGATGGCTAATGAAAGTACTGAAAGGCTAACTAATTTCCTTGAAGTGATTTCTAGAGAGAGAGGATCTTATTAACTCTCAAAGCTTCGTGCGACTCCGAATGTTGGTGATTACATTCGAGGGCTTCCGGGGATAAGAAGACAGAGGTTCCGACCACCTTAAAGTTCGAGGGCTTCCTTGCTGAGGAAGACAGAGGTTGGAAACTACCTTGAAGTTGAGGGCTTGCGGGGATAGCAAGACAGAGACTCCGATCTTCGCATCGAGGGCTTACCCTGGTGTGGGTAAGACAGACTTTCTTGAAAGTATAAATCAAGGGACCTTTATCCAAGGTTGTTGGATACCCTTCTCTTTGGGTTAAAAGACTTATATCTTGTAACTTGTAGTTTTACTACTTGTTTCTATTCCACTGCATTTTGTATTATAAGGAAAGTATAACTTTCTTATACTTCGTTACTTGTACTCTGATTAATTTAGATTCCATACGCTTTAAAGTAGAATCTCATATAGTAACCTTTTGTTAAAGTTTCATTTTCCGGAACCATCTTTCTGGAACCTACTTTCGGAATCTCTTTCCAAGTTTACTTTCGGTGTTAGAGGTGTTGTGAACTTTCTTAGTTTAACTTTGTTAAACTTAGCCTTTTCCTTTGCTTAAAGAAAACATAGTTATTCTTAACTAACTTTAAAAGTTCCAAAGGAATTTTTAAAGTATACAATTCAGCCCCCTCTTGTATTTTGAGCATCTCATTACTATTTCGATCCTACATATGATTCCCCAGTTACTGAGGACTTATAAAATTCTAATCATTATTCTATGAGTTTTTATTTTGATATCTGATATGCATGGTATGGTATTCAAATTTTATTCTCATGTCATCATATTCTTATTTTCATGTTGTGCTTATATATCTCCCATTTGTATTCTTACTGATTATCTATGATCTCATTTTCTTATGTTTTATTTCCTTAGGTTATGATCATATATGTCATGTATGATATTTCTAATAAGGTTTTTCAATATGAATAACATAGTTGTAGACGAATTAGCTCATGTATAGACCAATGTTTATGTATCCAAGTTTCTAAAGGCACTAAACTATTATGGTTATGGAGTCTTTATTTATGTAACAAAATAAATATTCTTTAAAAAAATAATGTAAATACTTTTTATGAAAAAACCCGGTTCATTATCATTGTCTTTAGGGAAAACTTTTAGTTAACCTTTGGAAAATAGTATTATAAAACATTATTGGGATCTCTAAGGACATGTCTAAAGATAAATCTACGTATTAGTCAAAGTACAATAAAATGTAGAAGAATTTTGTTAAAGTATAGAATGAGTGGTTTCCAATAAATACATCCATGTATGGTTACTACAAGTGGATGTGGCTCTAACATATATTTTCAGAGGGTTAAACCCCTTTAAAAACTATATTTAGATAGACATGAATGGAAATGGGTACATGAAAAAGTGACTCTATGCACACTTGGTTGGAAACTCCTAGGGGATACACTTTATAAATTCAAAATATATTTATGAGTTGTCCTGGCCCCTCCCCACAAAGTGTACCCCTCTTGGGCCGGCAATGTGAGAAGGGAGACAATGACCCCCCGAGTCCCGCCTCCACTAGGTCCTGTGTTGGAGACTAGCACCGAGGGTATAGCAAACACACAAATGGGTGGCATTACCCTATTATAGAACACATTCAGAAGAAAGAGATATGATAGACACCAACTGACTCCAACTCAACCAGTAAGATAAAAGAAAGCCCAAGTACACATATGAAATGTCATGAAAATCTACTACAACTGAAAGGGGAAAAATTTCATGTACCCAAAAGAAAGTAAAACAGCAGCAACCACATGCCCGAACAGCTCCGAAAACCGCAAGCTAGTAGTAACCAGCCTGATCTCCAACCTACTCCAAGTGACCTAAAAAAGAAGTTTATATATACATAGGGTGACTAAAACAGAATACTCAGTATGATCCTCCCAAAATCCTTTTGTGGAAAAGTAAAGAAAGCGTGCTAAAACACAGTGGACAACAAGTGAAACTAACTCATCGCCTAAACATGTATACTATGTTCCTAGCATCACCATATATACTCTCACCAAGTAATGCATACACGAGTATAAAATATAATAAATAATATCAAGGGTACCCCACTACTACTTCCCCACTATTTTTCCACTTTTCCCCAACATCGCACGTCCTAAGCATCTATCTCCAAAAAGGCTTTCTCGCAAACACCTGGGTGAAGCACCACAACATGCACCTCATGCAACAAAACCACCACGTCCATGTAATAAAATTAACCAGGTATTTTCTGGGAGCCACCACAGCTCACATAATAAGTATCATACATTGGGTGTTATACATCAAGACATTACAACCCATACACTAAGTAAGGATCCTCAAGACATCATAGTCTATACATGTTACACCTATAGTAGTCCATAGAATTGATATCTAGAATATATGCGTGTGAATAACCACAAGACATTACAGCCCTCTACACACATATATGGGGAAAACTAACCAATGTGTCTTCCAGCACAAGTGACTACCAAGAGAAGAGAGTGGGGCCAAAGGGGGTAGTCAGCCATCCATCCTCCCACAAGAATGTTGGGGAAAACACCCCTGAGGCTCAAAATACCTAGGGTGTTTGTTTCCCTTACTAACACGGTGGATTAGCGTATAGAAACACCAAAAGTACATAATATAAAATAGCTCACAACCACATTATGGGAATAACTTAGTCTTATACTCAACTGCAACTAACGTCTCTCAGACACTAAGCTGCTACTTCTAAGACCAGGTATCCTATAATCACACAACCATTTAAAGATCTTTAATACATTACTTCATTCCATTTTTATCAGTTGCAATTTATGTTAATTAATTATTTAAACATTAATTAACCAATAACAATTCAACATTAAATTTCATTAGCATCACGCCCAAAGTACACTATTCCTTCAAATCACAACCTCATCATTGTTCCCCAACAAGCTCCAAACCCCATGGGTTAACATAATTTATTCAATTATTTATTTACATCATTACTTTCCCATATTTCTAGGCATTCTAGAATGAAATTATATGATAATAATCACAAGGGGGATCATCACGGGGAGTAGATGAACTACACATCGAGTCTTTTCCGCCTATAGTAGGAGCGTAGACCGGTCCTCCCTTGAGAAGCTAAAAATGGAAATCACATGGCATACCCAAAGCGTCTTTTCCCTTTTTGGAAGAATGGTATGCAAGTCGAGTTTCCTTGAGAAGTGGGGAAAGTAAACCAGGTAAACAACCAAGAAGAATCAGTAGAAAACTAAACATTCACTTCCAACCCATTTCATCATCCCTGGTCTCTTCCCTGACACCCACATGGCTAAACTAATACATCATTTCACTCTAGGCATCAACTACTACAAAAACCAGTAGGATCAACAAAAACTGGTAGGCCTCCATGCCCCCACATATCACAATATCCATCCAGGCTCACATCACAACACAAACAGTCGGAAAATAACAATCATATCAATTGGGCTCTTAGCCCTTAAACAACCAAGAGGGTAACTTAGCACCATTCAAGGAATTATCAAAAAACTAGTTATTTAATCCATATTAAAGTAACCGATTAATTATTCAGAGGTTCCATATTCGGGAAACCTAACTAGTAAGCTATCAAAAATAAATTAATCTTGCTTACTGCACCAATTTGAATAATATAAAAAATGAAACAATATGAACCAGACTCATTTACATGCCTCTTTATCCTTAGACAAACAATTATCAATTAATTTATTTTTAGGTTTTTACAAATTTCTATCAAGAAGGAACAGATAAACAAAGCAATCATAGATATCACACTATCTAGCAGAACAAGAGGAAAAAACATATGATTGACATCAATTTATTTATCTGGTTCAAATATTTATTATGTCAATTCCATTGTGATCCAGTGGCTAAAACATGACAACTCAAAAGTTGCACGTAAAAATAAAATATAAAAAACGAATCCCCTACCTTAAAAAGGTTCTTAAGGGTCTTTATACGAGAATGATCCCCACAATGGATCACGATCTCCTCCTCTCGTGACCACTGAATCCACCCGAGGATGTCGCGGAATGACTGCACCAACTGAAACCCAAGAAACTCTATTAGAAGTATAGAGATCACATTCCATAATATGGCAAGGATAAATAGTAGAAGGTGAACCCAAAATAACAATGATAAAAAATACCTTATATTGAAGATTGATGGATACTACTTGGTTGCACCAAAATAGGGGGTGCACTTGCAGTAAGAAGAGTGTCGAGGGAAACTAATCCACCAAGAAAATTTTAGTCTCATTATTTCTATAGGAAGGAAGGAAATGTTCGAGCATCACTCACCAGATAACAAGGAGAAATTACAAGGGGGGATGATATCTTATCCCTATAAAAATATTTAACGGAGTAGTGGTTTAAGATATAGTAGATTTTCTATTAAAATCGGATCACATTAAACCATGCAATTTGACCAAGTAAATGTAGACCGGTCCATAGGAAAATTAAAATACGAGTTATTGGATTTTATTAGGCCAAAAAATCCCTTAAAATAAGGCCATAAAAATATTTTACGTTAAAGGAAATGTTAAATCAGTGAAACTAGAGAAATGTGGAAATTTGGAAAAGGAAATATGCAACAATTCTGGAAAAACTGTTCATGAGACAGTAACTGTGAGATAGTAACTGTGAGACAGTACGTCTGAGTGGGTAACTGTGAGATAGTAACTATGAGATAGTAAGTCTGAGAGAGTAACAGTGAGACAGTAACTGTGAGATAGTAACTGTGAGAAGGTAATTGTGAGACAGTAACTGTGAGATAATAACTCTGAGATAGTAACTGTGAGATAGTAAGTCTGAGACAGTAACTATGACATGTTAACTATGTGACAATAACTGTGAGACAGTAAGTCTAAGATTGTAACTGTGAGACAGTAACTGTGAGACAGTAATTGTGAGACACTAACTGTGAGATAGTAAGTCTGAGATAGTAATTGTGAGACAGTAACTGCGAGATAGTAAGTCTGAGACAATAACTGTGAGACAGTAATTGTGAGACAATAACAGTTATACAGTAACTGTGAGACAGCAAGTCTGAGACAGTAACTGTGAGATAGTAACTGTGAGATAGTAAATTTGAAATACTGTTCACAGAACTGGAAATTTGGAAAAGTGTTGGGGATGAGTCACCTTGACCTCCTAGAACACCTCAAACTATAGATTTTAGCCCGGGAATAGTCAGGAGAGGTCCATACCATTACCTCAGATACCTCTCAAAACATTCTCATCCTCTAGAATCCAAAACCAACCCAAAAGAAAACTAAAAAGGGGTCTGAAAAACCACACCTCAAGATATCTCTCAAAAGAGAGAAAACAATGAGAAGCAACAACAAAAACTCATCTTATAAATATGAAAGGTCTATAACCAAAAAGAGGACACTATTACATGAAAAGAGTTTTAACGTCAAATAACTCTGGGTACTGAGCATGTATATGTGACTCACGTTCCAATGTACTCTCTTTCATGCCACCGTGCCCCCACAAGACATGAACCAAGGGAATATAATGCTCGCGCAACACCTTGTCTTTGTGGGCATGGATCTCCACAAGTTTCTCCTCGAAGGTCGAATTGTTATCAACATCGATATCTCCCCAATCAATGACGTGAGAGTCACCATGAAGATAACAACGGAGATGTGACACATGAAAAGAATCATGTATCTGGCTCATCTGCGGGGGAAGTGCTACTCGATATGCCACAACTTCAACATGAGCTAAGACCTCAAAAGGCCCAACAAACCTGGGAGAAATCTTACACCCATGACGAAACCTTCACAATCCATGACGGGGAGTCACCTTCAGAAACACATGATCCCCAACATCAAACTCCAAGGGTCTCCTCCTTTGATCAACATATGAATTCGGACGATCTTGTGTTTTCTTCTTCCTCTCATGAATCACCTGAACCATCTCTGTTGTATTCCACACTAGATCTGGTCTGAGAATTGCTGACTCTCCCACCCCAGTCCAGCACAATGGAAAATGGCAAGGCTGACCATACAGTGTTTTAAATGGCACCATACTGATGGTGGAGTGAAATCTATTATTGTATGCGAACTCCACCAAGGGTAATTGCCTCATCCATGAACCTCTAAAGTCAATAACACAAGAACATAACATGTCTTCAAGAGTCTAGATGATTTGCTCTGTCTGACCATCCATTTGAGGATAAAAAGAAGTGCTAAGACACTAATAAGAACCAAAAGCATAATGGAGACCTCTCCACACCCTAGAAGTAAAGTGGGGATCTCTGTCAAAAATGATCATTTTTGGGACTCTATGAAGTCCTACTACCTCCTCCAGATACTACCTCAACAAAAATTCCACTGATCTCAACTCCTTGATCTCTATGAAGTTGACTGGTTTTTTTAAAGGATCCACTACCACCCAAAGAGCATCATGTCCACTGGGAGCTCGAGGTAAACCAGTAGAAAAGTACATAGAGATTTCCACCCACTTACACTAAGTAAAATATAATGTCTAGAGCAAACCATCAGGTCCACAGTGCTTGGGCATGACCTTATGGCAGACTAAACATCGAGACACAAACTCTGCAACCGCACACTTTAGCCCAGGCCACCAAAAATGACTTCTTAAGGCTCGATAAATCTTTTTCACGCTAGGATGCACCGCTAAAGAAGAACTATAGAACTCTATGAGAATCATCTCGTGCATCATCAATGGAACAAAAATCCTTCTATGATACAACACTCAGTGTTGTTCATACTCAGTCCGACCATCAAGGGCCTCACCAGAAACAACTCGGTCTCTCCAGCCCTCCACCACAAGATCCCACAACTGGGACTCTTCCACCTGATGCAACATATATGACTTCACCATCATCTGGAAAAGAAAATATATTCCCCCAACATCTCCCATATCAAGATGTAACGTTGAATGTTCTTCAAGTACTCTCCAAGAATCGCCGGATTCACGTACAGCATCGCTTCGTGACTTTTGACTCAATGCATCAACTACATCATTCCCCTTTCTAGGTGTATACGATATTTTGAAGTTGTCTTCATGTAATAACTCCATCCATAGATGTTTTCGTAAGTTCAAGTGACGTTGGGATAAAACATACATCGAGCTATTATGATCGGTGAAAACCACAAAGTTCTCACCAATGAGGTAATGTCTTCATAACATCATAGAAAACCACACGGTTTCCAACTCAAGATCATGGGTGGAATAGTTTTGCTCATGAGGATGAAACTGATGATACCCATAAGAAACAACTTATCTTTGTCAAATCAGAACACAACCTAACCCCAGATGCGAAGCATCAAAAAAAACAAACTGAAATCCCTCTACTAGGATACAAAGAACTGGAGCACTTACTAACTTCTTCTTTAGATACTCAAAATCTGCGTAACACTAATTAGTCCATTTGAATGACTGATTCTTCCTGGTCAAAGCTATCAGAGGAGTGGCAACTTGAGAGAAATTGCCTATGACTCTCCTGTAGTAGCCTGCGAGACCAAGGAAAATTCACACATCTAACACTGTCTTGGGGGATTCCCAAGACACAACTTCTTCTATCTTCAATGGATCCACATATACCCCCCACTGGGACACAACTTTCCCCAAGAAAAGGACTTCCCGAGCCAAAAACTCACACTTTGACAACTTCTTAAACAGCTGATGTTGGCAAAGAACTCCCAAAACGGTGTGTAGATGCTCTGAATGATCCTCCTCGGACATTGAGTACACAAGGATGTCGTCGATGAAAATCACCACAAACTTGTCCATGAAATTATGGAACACAGCATTCATTAATCCCATTAACACAGTTAGAGAATTTGTTGCACCAAACAGAATTACGACAAACTCATACTGCCCATGAAGACAACGGAAAACAGTCTCCAGGATATCCTCATCCTTCACACACATTTGATGATATTCTGACCACAAATCGATATTTGAAAACAAACTTGCAACCTTTAGTTGATCGAATAAATCATCAAACTATGGATGAGTATAGAGATATTTTATTGTCACTTTGTTTAAGTGATGATAATCAACACAGAACCGCAAGCTGTTGTCATCCTTCTTCACGAACAAAACTGGTGCACCCCACGGTGACAAACTCGGCTGAACAAAACCGCACAGTAATAGACCATCATGCTGCATACGTAACACTAGCAACTCATACGGGGCCATCCTATATGGGTACATAGATATAGAAGATGCCCCAGGTTGTAGCTCGATCCCAAACTCAATCTCTCATCGAGGGGGTAAGGACACAACCTCTTCGGGAAGTATATCAGGGTACTCTTCTACAACTCTTGGACACCGCAACTGGTTAACCTCTAAAGAACTCATCATCATTTCATCCATCATGTATGATACGGATGGAACACACCTATGACCCATCAGAGGGTCTCACTCGCCAACGAACACCACCGGCTCTCCATCCGCATCAAAGAACACAACCTTCCTCCTAAAGCAATCCACGATAGCCTGCACTGAATACAACCAATCCATGTCAAGGATGACTTCTTTTTTCTGTATTCGTAAACATAGGAAATATCCCAAAGAGCAGTGTTTCCCAACACTTGCTCACAGTTTCTACATACTTCAAACAAGTCATCTCGGCCTCCAACTAGTGTAGTCAATGCCAAGGGAACTGGAAGCCTCTCTACCTCATGTCCCAAATCATGGACATGGGTAGAAGATATGAAGGAGTGTGTCACTCTTAAATCAAATAGGGAATACACCAAGGTAGAAAATAAGAAAAGGGTACCACGAACGACATTTGGCTCACCTGGTACTGGCAATGCTAAAGCATGAAGTTGGCCACGACCTCCTTCATGACCTCTCTAACCCTGATGAAGACCACCACCACAATCGTTCTATCCTATCAGATGATGGGGAGAACCATGGGGTTGTCCTCTTCCTACCCCATCTACACTCTGCTATTCTAAAGCTGGTGCAACCTGCTGCTGCTGCCTTGGATGGAACTGCCTCAATGGAGGAACTTGGAACGGAAAACCTGGTGCACGATGACTGCTCTGAAAGGTCACAAACTCTCACTGCAGATAACCTCAACCACCCCAAGAAAAACAAGAACCTGATCTCTTTTCATAGGCATGAGAAATGATGCCCCCAGAGAAAGGAGATGATAAGAGCTTGGACCTACCCTCAGTTGAATGGAAACTCTTCGGCCCTGAAAACTGGGAACCTCAAACCACAGCTCTGCTTTGTGAGGAATCATGATGACTCCTCTCTCATGATGATCTAGTTCTGGCCAAATTCCTCTCAACAACCTCAACCCTTTATAGCACCATATGATTTGTCTTTAGCATAAATGGGGTGAAATGGTGCTGGATCTCTGGATGCAAAGCCTCTACAAAGTGCCTCTCTTTGGCCTCCTCATCTGGAAACAGGTCTGAAGCCTATCATAAAAGGTTTATGAAATGGATTCCAAACTCTCACACACTAGAGCTCCCTTGTTGAAGGGAAAGAAGATCCTGGAGACTCAATTCCTTCATATACTAAGAAAGAAACTCGACTCTAAACATATTTCGGAACTCCTCTCAGGAGATCGATGACTCCTAGTGATCCATGAGGAACATTAACCACCACTGCCTCACTGCTCCACATAGCATCATCACAACCAAGGACACCCAGTGCTCTTTCTGAGCATGGATCGAACTGAAGCTTATCTCAACCTCCTCCAACCAGTCTTTTGTGACTGCATCTGAAATAGAGCCCTCATACTTCTATAGACTCTAGCACTGAAACTATCTGAGTGTCCTCCCTCATTTATCATCATTGTCGACCTCTACATGGCGGCGATCTTCTGGCACAGCCTGATGGACATCTTCTGTGCGATCCGGAAGAGGATTTCAACCTAGATCCATACCTATAAATAACAAATAGTTAGATCTCTTAAACCTGGAATATGGGAGACTCATAATTAATTTATTATTTAATGATTTTTTTATTCATTTTAGGTTAAACTATCTCAAGGTCTATTCATTCAAACACAGGAACAAAGAAGAATGATGCATGATATTTTCCTAGGTCTCAACCCTGTAACCTATATAACCTTGTTTAGTAGCCATTGTAAACTTAATGTTTCGTACATCAGATCATAGGGGGTATTAAACGCCTATATCTTAGCCGATCTTCAGTGTTTACATCACTTGCTAAACATGAATGACATTGTGTCCCTACCAACCCATGCAACATCACTTATTCCTAAATCCAAACTACATCCTATATCTTAAACTCACCTCTAATACCACTCTGCCATGACCCCCTACCCACAAAGTGTACCCCTCATGGGCCGTCAATGTGATAAGGGAGATAATGACCCCTGAGTCCCACCTCCGGTAGGTCCCAGGTTGGTAACTAGCACCAAGGGTATTGCGAACAAACAAATTGGAGGCATTACCCTCTAAGAGAACGCATGCTTAAGAGAGAGATAAGATAGACACCAACGAACTCCAAATCTACCAGTAAGATAAAAGAAAACCCACGTACACATATGAAATGTCATGCAAAACTACTAAAAATGAAAGGGTAAAAACTACAAGTACCCAAAAGAAAGTAAAATAGCAGCAACCACAAGCCCGAACAGATCCTGCAACCGCAAGCTAGTAGAAACAATCCTGATCTCCACCCTTCTCTAAGTGACCTGAAAAGTAGTTTATATATACATAGGGTGAGTGTAATAGTATACTCAATAGGATCCTCCCCGAAGCCACTTGTCCAAAAGTAAAGAAAGCATGCTAAAACACAGTGGACAATAAGTGAAACTAACTCGTCACCTAAACAAGTATACTATGATCCCAGGCTCACCATGGATACTCTCACCAAGTAATGAATACAAGAGTATATAATATAATAAATAAAATCAAGGGTACCCCAATACTAATTCCACACTGGTTTTCCACTTTGCCCCAACGCTCGACGTCCTAAGCTTCTCTCTCCAAAAATTCTTTCCCACAGACACCTGGGGGAACACCACAACATGCACCTCGTGCAAAAAAAACACCACGTCCATGTAAGCAAAGTAACCAGGTAGTTTCTAAGAGACACCATAGCTTTCATAACTAGTATCATACATCGGGTATTATACCCCAAGCTATTACCTCCCATACCCCGAGTATGGATCCTCAAGCCATCACAGCCTATACACATTATTTCTGTAGTAGTCCATATAAAACTATATCTAGAATATATGTGTGTCAATAACCACAAGCCATTATATCTCTCTACACACATATATGGATAAAACTAACCAATATGACTACTAGCACAAGTAAGTACCAAGAGAAGCGAGTTGGGCCAAAGGGGATAGTCATCCATCCATCCTCCCACCAGAATGTTGGGGAAAACACCCCCAAGGGCTCAGAATCCCCGGGGTGTCGATTTCACTTACTGACAGTTTGGAGTAGCGTATAGAAACACAAAAAGTACAGAATATACTATAGCTCACAACCACACTATGGGAATAACCTTGTTTTAGACTCAACTACAATTAACGTCTCTCGGGCTCCGGGCTCCTACTTCTAAGACTAGGTATCCAATAAGCACACAACCATTTAAAGATG
Organism: Viscum album; assembly: GCA_963277665.1. NCBI lineage: Eukaryota > Viridiplantae > Streptophyta > Magnoliopsida > Santalales > Viscaceae > Viscum > Viscum album. The sequence continues at coordinate 62,223,902 of OY728136.1, read as the reverse complement.
TTTAATACATTATTACATTCCCTTTTTATCAGCTTCACTTTATGTTAACTAGATCTTTAAACATTAATTAACCAATAACAATTCCACATTAAATTTTATTAGCATCACACCCAAAGTACATTGTTCCTTCAAATCACAACCTCATCATTGCGCCCCAGAAATCTCCAAACCCCATGGGTTAACATATTATATTCAATTATTTATTTATAGAATTATTTTCCCATATTCCCAGGAATTCTAGAAAAGCATTCTATGCTACTAAACAGAAAGGGGCTCAATACGGTGAGTAGATGAACTACTCATCAGGTCTTTGCTGCCTATAGCAAGAGCGTAGACCCATCCTCCCTTGAGAAGCTAAACACAGAAAATCATGGTGCATACCCCGTGAATCTTCACCCCTTTCGGAAGAATGGTACCCAAGACCAGCTTCCTTGAGTAGTGGGGAATGTAAAGCAGATAAACAACCAGGAAAAATAAGTAGAAAACAAAACATTAACTTCCAACCCATTTCATCATCCCTAGTGTCCTCCCTAAAACCCAAATTCATAAACTGATGCATCTCTCCACTCTAGGAGTCATGTTCTACAAAAACTAGTAGGCCTCATTTCCCCCACATATCATAATAGCCATCCAGGATCACATCAAAACACAAGCAGCAAGAAAATAACAATCATATCAATTGGGCTCTTGGCCCTTAAACAAGAAAGAATGTAACTCAGAACCCTTCAAGGAATTATCAAACAACGATTTCTTTAATCCATCTTCAATTAAACGATTTATTATTTGTAAGTTCTATATTCGAGAAACCTAAATAGTAAGCTATCAAAAAATAAATTAAACATGCTTACTGCACCAATTTGACTAACATCGAAAATTCAAAAATAAGAACCAGATTCATTTACATGCCTTTTTATCTTTATCCAAACAATTATCAATTAATTTAAGTTTACGTCCTTTACCAATTTACATCAAAAATGAATAGCTAAACAAAGAAATCATAGATATCACACTATCTAGAAAAACAAGACGAAATAACATATGATTAATATCAATGTATTTATCCGGTTCAAATATTTATTTTGTCAATTCCATTGTGATCCAGTGGGTAAAACATGCCAACACTATAGTATCACATAAAAATAAAATAGAAGCAATGAATCCCCTACCTTAAAAAGGTTTTTAAGGATCTTTATATGAGAACTATCCCCATAAGGGATCATGATTGACTCCTCCCTTGACAACTACATCAACCCGAGGATGTCGTGGCACTACCGACCCAACCAAAACCCAAGAAACTCCATTAGAATCATGGAGATCACATTCCATAATATTTAAATGAGAAAAAGGAGAAATTGAACAAAAAGAAATGATGATAAATCATACCTTATATCGAAGATTGATGGATACTTCTTGGATGCACCAAAACAGGGGGTGCACTTGCAACAAGAAGAGTATTGAGGGAAACCAATCCACTAGGAAAAGATCAATCTCAATATTAATTCAAGAAGTAAGGAAAGGTTCAAGTATCTCTCACTAGAGAACACCGAGAAAGAACAAGGGATGATGATATCTTGTCCCTTTAGAATATTTAACAGAGCAGCGGTTTAAGATACATTCTATTTTCCATTAAAATCAGATAATGTTAAACCATATGGTTTGACCAAGTAAATTCATCTCGGGCCTTAAGAAAATTAATATAGGAGTTATGTAATTTGATTCAGCCTTAAATATGTTAAAATAAAGCCATAAATGCGTTTTACATCAAAGAAAACGTTAAATCGGTGAAACTGGAAAAATAGGAAAATTTGGAAAAAGAAATATGAAAAAGTTCTGGAAACACTGTTCCTGAGACAGTAACTATGAGACAGTAAATGTGAGACAGTAATAGTGAGATTTTAACTGTGAGATAGTAACTGTGAAATAGTATGTATGAGATAGTAACTGTGAGACAGTAAGTCTGAGATTGTAACTATGAGATGGTAAATGTGAGACAGGAACTGTGAAACAGTAAGTCTGACATAGTAACTGTGATACAGTAACTGTGAGACAGTAATTGTGAGACAGTAGCTATGAGACAGTAACTTTGAGACAGTAAGTCTGAGATAGTAACTATGAGACAATAATTGTGAGAAAGTATGTCTGAAATACACTACTACAAATACCCCTTTTATCAGTGCTAAAATGGACTACAACAGCACCAAAAAAGCACTGTTAAAGCCAGATAAGAAAAAGGGGGGGTCACCTTTATCAGCGCTTTCATTTTATCACTGATAAAAGACCCCTTTTATCAGCACTTTTTTCAAAGTGCTGATAAAACTAAAAAAAATCCTTCCAATCTCAGGGGGGCTCTTTACATCACTTGAGCCCCCCCCCATTATTAGTGCTTTCCCGCACCTCTAGCACCCCCACGTACCCCCTCCACCCTTAATCAGCACAATATCGCACCTTCATCAGTGTTAGCCCCTTAAATTCACCCTTCCACGTGTGCCCTCCACCCGGATTTGATCTCAAGACCTCCCCCATGTGTGCCTGAAGCCTTTTTCACTCCCCCATATTGATTTGTTATCTTATTTATGATATATCTATTTATTTATCTATATATATTTAGTTATATTTATTCGTATAGTAATATATATTTATATTAATATATAGTTATATTAATATACATATAGTTATATTAATATATATATATATAGTTATATTAATATATATATTTATAGTTATATTAATGTATAAATTTATAGTCATATTAATATATATATAGTTATATTAATATATATAGAGTAATATTAATATATATATATATATTTAGATTAATATATAGTTATATAAATATTCATATATTGGTATTTTAAATAAAATGGTTATTATTTATTATTTAGATAAAGCTAATATATTTTATATGTAAATCTGTTTAATTATTTATCTAAAAAAATAATTTTTTAGGTGTGAATATATAAAAAATATGTACAAATAGTTATATATTTTATTATAAATAGCAGTGCATTATAAAAATGATAAACTTTCAAAGAAACAATATCAATATTAATGTAATACCTTGGAATAAATTCAGTCCTTAAAAAAATATGGCAATAATACCCCCTTAAACAAGGTTGAAAATCCACAAAATGTAAAAACAATTGGGGTACCCTGACTAAAAACACATTTTTGGAGGACATGTGGGCCTTTTTTGGACTCAATAAAACCATAAATGAGGTATCCCCATCAAAGAAGGGTGTAGAGATCATCGCAGGCTTCGATTTGATATATGGTAGAGATCATGCAGACACACGGATCAAAAGTTATGGCCGTTTGAAGTTCGAGTTGCGTTTTCAACATATTTTGGGTATTTTTTTAAATTTTTGATTTTTTGGGTCTTTAAATTGTTATTAAATGACTATTCTTCCATAATAATTAGAAAATTATTAATTAAATTTTTTTTATTAATTTGTTTAATCCATTTTCACTAAATATCTTATATATTAAGTATATTGAGTGTAAATATATATTTATACTTATCTAAAATATATTTAAAAATTATATATTATATTTTTATTAATATAACTACATTTATATATTTAAATATTTAAATATTATTTTTAATTATTTGTTTTGAATTCGACCCTTTATCAGCTCTTTTAAAAAAATCATTGATAAAGGCCCCTCTTTATCAGTGCTACTAAAAAAAGCGTTGATAAAGGGGGTCCCTTTATCAGCGCTAAAAAAAGTGCTGATAAAGGGGGTACCTTTATCAGTGCTAAAAAAAGCACTAATTAAGGGGTACCTTTATCTGCACTTTTTTGCGTTGATAAAGGTACCTTTTTCAGTGCTTTTTCAGCGCTGATAAAGGTACCCCCCTTTAGCAGCACTTTTTCGTTAGCACTGATAAAGGTTGGCTCCGGGAAAAACCATTTTTGTGGTAGTGATAGTAACTATGAGACAGTAACTGTGAGATGATAACTGTGAGATGGTAAGTCTGAGATAGTAACTGTGAGACAGTAACTGTGAGACAGTAACTCTGAAACAGTAACTCAGAGACAGTAATTGCGAGAAACTAACAGTGAGACAGTAAGTCTAAGACAGTAACTATGATACAGTAACTGTGAGACAACAACTATGAGACAGTAACTCTTAGACAGTAACTGTGGGACAGTAACTGTGCGACAGTAAGTGTGCGATAGTAACTGTGCGACAATAACTATGCGACAGTAAGTGTACGATAGTAACTGTGTGACAGTAACTGTGCGACAGTAAGTCTGAGACAGTAACTGGGAGGCAATAACTGTGAGATAGTAACTGTGAGATAGTAAATTTGAGAGAGTAAGTCTGAGACAGTAACTGTGAGACAGTAAACTGGAAACACTGTTCATAGAACTAAAAATTTGGAAAAGTGTTGGGAATGAGTCACCCTAACTTCCCAGAACACCTCAAGCTCTAGATTTCAGCCAAGGAATAGACCAGAAGGTTTCATACCATTACATGAACCATTATAAAGTATTTAAAATAATATATCGATTAATGGCCTATAATAAACCTAATATTTCATATATTAAATAAGGTGTCATTATTTATACATCTTATAATGGATTTTAATGATTGTGTGTTTTTTCCACTATTATTATTCAATTTTACTCTATTCTTTTTATTTAGTAAAATGTTAAAACCCAAATAAATAGTGTTAATTATGACTGTGATGGAGAATATAAGGATTTACCACATGAGAATCCAACTTTTATGAGAGATAGAATGAAAAATCACATTGTTCTTCTCAAAAAATCTTTCTCAAGCTATAAATCATATTGGACTTCTGTGATGACCCAGACCCCCCTTGGTCCCTTCCTTTGCCAAAATCCGGATCCTTAAAGGGTGCCGATCGGTGAGACCGATCGGTGAGACCGATCGGTGCGACCGATCAGTGAGACCGGCCGACGTCGCCCGGCCTTGCCAAGTTGTTCCAGTAACGCTCCTTTTTCGCAAATAGGGTTTTAAACCCTATTCTTCCTTGTTAAAAATATCTTGGAAATCCGAAACGCAAACAAAAGTTTTAATTAAATGCTCCATTAATTCATGGGTCGGTTTAAACCACCCAGCGCCTTTGATGATGAGTCAAGCCACGTGGTCAACCCACGACTCCCTCGTCTTACGCGGTTCGGCGTTTTTTTTTTCTCAACCATTCCCGGCTCTTATAAATTAAGGGTTAAGCCGTGGTTTTCCCCCTTCTTCGATCGTGGCTCTTCTGGTGCATCGGGACCGCCGCATCGTTATCCGTAAACTTCCACGCCCCCGGCCTAAGCGTCGATCATCCATCAACAAGTAGGGAATTTCTCTCGTCTCTCACTTTTGTGTATCATGCGGGGTGGGCATTATTCTTTTGTTCCTATGGAATTGGTTGAACCAAACCTTGATAAAGATAATAAACGGAGTTCTAAAGAAAGAAGGGGAAGGGGTTGTGATCGTTGCTTATGCTTTATCTTGTTCTTATCCTTTTGATTTGTGCTGGTCGATATTCTTCTGGAAATTGAGACCGTTGGTGGTCGTTGTATGTGCGCTGACGAATCCCTTCGTGATGTTTTTAATGGGTTGTTGAAATTGTGAACTCCTACTGTGAAATTGGTTAATCACGTATATCCGGCTGAATAATTGAAAGCACCAGGATCAACCCTTCTGTGATAACTAACGGATAGAACACATGGAATTTTGAAATCATGGAGTGTGTTAAGTCGTTTAAATCTGAAAATCACTGACTTGTGTTGGTAGTGGTTGTTGGTTGTTTTCCCTTGAGGCCGTTTGCTGGAAATGTGGGAGGGGATGGGATCCCCCGTTCTTTTTATACTCTCGGTGGCTGTGTGAATTTGGGGGATGGGATCTCCTGTTGGTATGGTTTCAGTGGTTGAGAGTTTTTATCACAAATTGGGGAGAGATCCTCTGTTAATAGAACTGGGTGTGAGTGCTTTGGTTGATCCTTGCTTTTGACGATTTCCTTGGTTATGCTTATGGTAGTTGCCCAGTAGTTCTTGAAATCATTTGAACATTTTAACTGAACGTGAAACAAGAATTGGGACAAATGGTTTTGTGGGCGTGAACTGTGACTTGGACGCAGTGATGTCGTGTTCCGTAGGTTGGCTAGGAAAACCTAAGTTTTGGGTGAGTGTTTGTTACCTATATCTATACTTGTAGCTTTGTGTTTCTTATTCGCGCCCCACCCAAGTTGAGCACTTAGTGCCGAACACCCCCATTTATGGGGGAAGGGTGTTTTTCCCAACACTATCCTTAGTGGCAGGTTATTAGCTCCTTTTCTGCTCCCTTTCCCGGATAGCCCAAGTATCTTCGGGCAGGCTGTGATGGCCTGAAGTCCATTATTAGCCCAAGAACCATCGGGCAGGGTGTTGTGGTGGTTTCCCAGGTGTGTGCGGCAGGTGTTTTCCCAAGTGTCTTCGGGATGAGGCCCAGGTGTCTTCGGGCGTGGCAGTGGATCCTTTAGCCCAGGTGTCTTTGGGCGTAGCGGTGGTTGTTCTGGCCTAGGTGTTTGCAGGCATGGTTACACGTGACAGTTGTGGCCCAGGTGTGTGCGGGCGGGATTCGGCAGTGGGGCTGCGTGTGGTTGTGGCCCATGTGTGTGCGGGCGGGTGCGGCAGTGGGACTGCGGTGAGAATGGCGGGATTGGTCCGATGCGTAGGATGTCTCAATAACCAGTGGGAAAGTGGCGCGGGGTACCCAAACATTGATGTGCTCTTATATATATATTATTTGACTTGCGTTATTTGGGGAGCGAGCCTTGGTGAGGTCTGGGATGGATAGATGCCTTGTTAGGTGTTTGGTTTACTCTTTCTCACGGGACTTTAGTACGTTCCCCCACTTGTGCACGAGAGTCTTGGTTTTTCCCTACTGAGTGTACTTGTATGCTCACCCTACGTATATAAAACTGCTTCCAGGTTTCCAGGAGGACTTCGGGGATCACGCAGGACTTTACTAGCTCAGACTTTTGGAGCAGTTGCAATTGTTTCTCTTTTCTTTTTGGTACTTACCTTGTAGTCACCTTTTTGCACTTTGTGGCTTTCACTTTTGAAACATGCATGTTGGAATGGTTTATTTTTAGCTTTACTTTTCCTTCTACCTTGGTGTTGTTGGGTTTTCTCCTCCCTATCTTTCGATCCTATGAAATAAAAGGGGTAATGCCTTCCATTTGCGAGAATTTCCTATACCCTTGGTGCTAGTCGCCACTCTGGGACCTATTGAAGGCGGGTTTCGGGGGTCATTATCTCTCCTTCAACTTAAAGAAGGAAGGTCCTGGCAACCTGCTGACCCTTCCCTCCTTTTGGTGAAGGCGGGTCGTGACAGAATGGTATCAGAGGTGATGGTTGAGAGATAGGACGGAGTCTGGAGTTAGGCACAGTGAGGATTGCATGGGGTGGTAAGGCAACTGTGTTGGGTGACCTTGGAGCGTGAATTAGGCCAGGGAAGACCGGCTAGGACACGGGATTTTAGGGCCCCCCGTGATCCGATACAAGGACTCTGGACCTACCGAACGACCAAGTGAGGCCACACTGATTGCAGGGTAGAGACCCTAGGAAAGGTACATGCATCATAATGACTTGTGTTCTTATGTTTCTGGGATGTCTTGGGAAATTAAGAATAAATTAAATCTTAATAAGTTTTAAGAACGATTTTCTTTGCACTACTGGGCTTAGGCATTCCTTGTTTACCTTGCAGCTATGGAACCTGGAAGGCGACCACGTGTGGTACAGGCGATCGAGACTCCTGAGACTACTTTGGCCAATTGGCCGAGAGCTGATCGAGAGGAAGAGGACGACCAGTGGCAGAAGACTCTTCGAGCCTTCCAACGACAGGCCCTCGAGAAGTATGAGGGAAGCACCTCCGATACGAAGACGGAAGGCTGGCTAGAAGAGTTAGTCATAGCCTTCGGCCTGATTCGGGCCCCGACCGAGTACTGGGTTCCTCTGGCTGTTAGCCAGATGCGAGGAGCGGAACATCAGTGGTGGATGCTTCACCTGGGGAGTAGGAAAGAGTCTGAGGTTTCTTGGGTGGATTTCGAGAAGGAGTTCCGGGCGGAGGTCCTCTCCTCGACGATGAAGGCGGAGAAGAGGCAGGAGCTACTCTCCCTCCAGTAGGGGAGCATGTCTGTGAGGGAACTTGGAATCAAGTTCAAGGACCTCCTGCGTTTTGCTCCGGACCTCTTTCCCGATGAGGAGTCTCGGGCAAGACGTTTGGAGGAGGCGCTCCGACCCTCCCTCCAGTATGCTGTTACCCCCTTTACCCTTCCGACATACTTAGAGGTTCAGAAGAAGGCCGAAGTGGTGGAAATGATGCATTCTCTGGGCGGAGTGTCACGAGAAGGGATCCAGCTGGGACCATCGAAGGGGAAGGCCGTCAGCGCCAGGCCTCCAGCATCGGGACCCTCCAGGTTCCGACCCGCAGGGAGAAGACCGCAGCAGTTTCAGTTTCGATCCCCTGGCCCACGTTCTTTTCCTTCAGGCTCGGGACCACGGTGCTTCATCTGCGGGATCCCTGGACATCTCCGGAGTCAGTGCCCCGATCGAGTGCAGTACAGTAGTGGCAGTCATCCCCAGCATCCGCCGCAGCAGCAGTTTCCAGCCAGACCTTTCCAGCAGCAGCAGCAGGGACGGCAAGCTCCCGCTCCTCCGCAGGCAGGCGTTGGAGGAGGAGGCCGACCTCAGGGCGCTCCCCAGGGACCTCGACCAGGGCGTGGTCGGGGAGGTGGCCGATAGCCGAGGGGCAGGGGAACTAGGCGTGGACAGTTACACGCCGCAGAAGCAACAGTTCCAGCAGGGCGAGAGGTTGTTCGAGGTACGATCAGTGTGTTTAGCACTCTTGCTTATGCTTTGTTCGATACCAGAGCTTCGCACTCCTTTGTTTCACCCAGTCTAGCCCGCGCCTTGGGTCTAGATGCCGAGAGACTTCCAGTGCCCCTGGTGTTGAGCACACCAGTTGGAGGTCAGACCGACTTGTTGTTCGTTTGTCGGGGATGTAGACTGATGTTAGGGCCACATCAGTCGGTTAGGGATCTCCTTCTGCTACAGATTCAGCCGTACGATGTCATCCTAGGCATCGACTGGCTATATTCTGTGTGCGCCGTCATCGACTGTTCCCAAAGGAGGGTGGTGTTCTCCGGTTTGGACGGCCAGCGTGTTACTTTCACCGGCGAGCGGAGCTGTCCGAAGGGAAACAGGAGGGAGGAACCTCTCCCTCCTTGTTGACCGAACTGACGATAGAATCAACAGATGCGGAAACGGTGGAAGTACCAGTGATCGTTCGTGAATTTATGGACGTCTTTCCTGAGGAGGTGACGACTCTACCCCCTCGATGTGATATCGAGTTCGGGATAGACCTGCAGCCCGGCTCTCGACCAATCTCGATGGCTCCTTACCGGATGACACCTTCGGAGCTACGGGAGTTGCGGGTACAGATTGACGATCTGATGAAGAGGGGTTATGTTCGTCCAAGTGCATCACCGTGGGGTGCCCCAGTCTTGTTCGCAAAGAAGGCAGATGGTGGCCTCAGGTTGTGCATCGATTACAGGAGGCTGAATCAGGTAACGATCAAGAATCGCTACCCTCTTCCGAGGATAGATGATCTTTTCGACCAGCTGAAGGGGGCAGGATGGTTCTCGAAGATCGACCTGTGGTCTGGGTACCACCAGCTGAGGGTGAAGGATAGCGACGTCCCGAAGACGGCATCCAGGTGCAGGTATGGGAACTTCTAGTTCGTGGTCATGCCCTTTGGTGTTACGAACGCCCCGGCCGTGTTCATGGGGCTTATGAACTCCATCTTTCGGGAGTACCTGGATCGGTTTGTGGTGGTGTTCATCGACGATATCCTGATCTATTCAAGGCCAGAGGAGGACCATGCAGAGCACCTGAGGACAGTTTTGGAGGTCCTCCGACAGCACCAGCTCTATGGGAAGTTGTCAAAGTGCTAGTTCTGGGCACGAGAAGTGCACTTCCTCGGATATGTAGTGTCTGAGCGGGGAGTAGCAGTCGACCCATCAAAGGTTGAGGCAATTGTTTCTTGGGCAGCACCCAAGAATGTGGCGGAAGTTCGGAGTTTCCTCGGACTGGCAGGCTACTACCGGAGATTCGTACCCAACTTCTCCCGGGTAGCAGCCCCTTTGACGGCTTTGACCAAGAAAGACCAGGGTTTCGTGTGGAGCGAGCAGTGCGAGTCATCCTTCAGCTACCTAAAAGAAAAGCTGGTTAGTGCCCCAGTGTTGAGATTACCAGAAGAAGGGATGGCCTATGAGGTATTTTGTGATGCTTCAGGACAGGGCCTGGGATGCGTGTTGATGCAGCAAAAAGGGGTGATCTCTTACGGGTCCAGGCAGCTACGCCCCCATGAGCGGAACTATGCCACCCATGACTTGGAGCTTGTAGCGGTAGTGTTCGCATTGAAGCTGTGGCGACATTACCTCTTTGGGGAGCGCTTTGTGGTCTTCACCGATCACAAGAGCTTGCGCTATATCTTCTCCCAGCGTGACTTGAACTTGCGACAGCGGAGGTGGGTCGAGTTTCTCCAGGACTACGACTTTGAGATCTCATACACTGAGGGTAAGGGAAACGTTGTGGCTGATTCCCTGAGCAGGAAGCCGCATCAGGAGGTGGTTCGGGAATCTGCTGATGCTTGGAAGGCGATGGGGGAGTTGGCTGCCTTGCACTTGGATGCAAGGGTGGAAGGTACTAGAGGCTGCTTGTTTCAGATGACGGTACAGTCCTCTTTTTTGCAGCAAGTGGAAGAGTCTCAGTGGGGAGATCCTGAGGTGGAAGTGTTGAGGGATCGTGTCGACCAAGGGAACGCTCCAGAAGGATGGTCGGAGGACAGCCGACACCGGATGCTCTTTCATGGGAGGTTGTTTGTTCCAGAGGTGATGCGTGATGAAGCCCTTCGTGAGTTCCATAGCTCAACCTTGGCAGTACATCCGGGTGTTTCGAAAATGTACCAAGGCCTGATGTAACACCCCAAGATTTCATAGTGTGTTATTTCTTCAAAATAATTCAATAACTTGCACTACACGCAACACCGAGTTCAATTGCACCATGACTTACCAAAAAAAAGCCATTAAAAGAGGTCATTAATAGCATTAACTAAATTTTTAACTTTATATAATCCTTATAATTTTAGAATCCATATTATGAGTTTCTTAGTCATAATGCAAGAACAGATTCATTTTCAGTATTGCACTTTTATCAACTTTAATAGTGAAACCTTTTTAAATAAAATATTTTAAACTATCTGAATAAATTGGGACATCAAAAAAAATTTAAAATGAAACATCCCAAGCTTCAACAGTACGCTTTCCTTTGAATAAATAGTAGCGTGTGTTGTACGCAACCTTGAGTTTTAACACACGCCACAACCAATCAAACTAGCCGTTATGAATAGTAATACCTAAATTTTGAAATTATATATATTTTATATTTTAAAATGGACTTCATTTTTGGATTCGGAATATCGAATTTAGCCTAAGATGAAATTTTGGTACATTTCGGATAACTTTCATATTTTGATGAATAGTGAAAATTACTAAGTTTTAATTAAAAACAACTTTTTTAATCAAAATAATTAATAGTGATAAATTATGAATTTGAGTGGTTTTAAAGTATATTTAGAATATATTTTTACCATTTAATATAATGTTGGTCATTGGACATAATTTTACAATTAAACTGAACATAAACAAGTGTCAATCTTTTGATAGTTATTATCTCTTAAAAACACGCTTTTTGTTTTGACAGCGGGAATTAATTTTAAATTAATTTCTGCCACTTCTGTGTTTTGAATTTAAGAAAATGGATTCCATATTTGGAATCAGGATGTTCAAATTGTGTAAATAGGTAACTTTTATTTGTAGACATTTTGAATAATTACTGCGGTAAATATTTTATTTACCATGGTTAAGGGTAAATCTGGTAAATAAGGGTTAAAAAATAATATTATAATAATACTAAATTACCCTAAAACGTGTCTTAAACCTATTGGTTGATACATGGTCGACCATGATCATCTTAGGGTCTATTTTTGGACCCCATGGATCCACTTTTAAGTGATAATGACACTATATTTTAATTAAGTCAAAATGAATACAAAAATGACACAAGCATATATCTTTTAGAAAAACAATTGTTACATAGGGTTATATAAGTTGGATTTTAGATTATAAATATTCATTAGACATATAAAAAGATTTCCTACATAATGATATTTTATTTATAATTTTTAGACATTAAATAATTTATTTTATTTATGACACAATGATGATGCAGTAATTACTATAATAGTGAAAAATTAAAATAATTGATATTATAAATACCAAAATAAATATAATATGAAACTTTTAATGAATTAAACTAATTTTATAGGATACTATGATATATTAGGATTGATTTGATTGACTTTTTTCGAAGTAATCAATCTGTTATGAGTTTCACAAAAATCAACTATTGAATAGTATCAAAATTGACATAAAAGAGTTCTTAAAACAAATATTATATTATTAATTGATATTAAATTCCTAAAAATCTACGGTTCGGCCAAGAGACTTATATCATGATAGGATAATCATTAATGGACCACTTGGGGGTCTCTTGGATGTATATAGTATGTTTATTAACCATATTATATAAAACTACAAAGAGACATTGTAAAAGTGAAACTAATTAACTTAGAGTTAATACTTAAAGATAAGGTTAATATAAGTACCCAAACCTGTCTAAATTCTATTGGTTGAGTTGTTTTCGACCTATCCCCACATTAACATTTAAAGAATAAACTTTGGAGCCATTAGAAACCGAATATGAATTTATTATAAATTAATATTTCTAGCTTTTCCAAAGGTGCCCCTCACCCCTCTTATAAAAGGGCACTCCTCCTTCTCATTTCTTCACACCTCTAAAGCCTTTTGGTTCGGCCAAAATCTGCCCAAATACTCTCCCAACATCCCTAAATACAACCTAGAGGCCTTATTTTGATCAGAAAGCCAACCTAAGGATCCCGTTTGATCAAATCAAAAGGAAGAACCCGAAGAAGAGGTAATGATTTCACCACCCTTTTCCAAGTTCCTTTCTTCTTGCACTTCCTCTTTCTTTGTTCTTACCATTCTAAAATAATAACTCCAGTATCTTACATATACTGTGATGTTATTATAAATATGGTACAACCATATTCAGTATTCTATCCACCCTTTGAATAACATGTCACCATACGTGCGTACGTACGGCTTACCGTCTCCACGTCGTGGTGTAATTGTTATTCAATATATTATTATTTGGATGGGTATAATAATGATGTGTAACTCATGTAAATAATAAATATAACATGTTAATGATTCTGTATATATGATATACCATCCATTTATATATTATTTTAATATCAAGAGAATGATATTGTCGCTCGTGCGTACGTACGGACTACCGTCTCCACGAACGCGATGAGATTCATTCTCCATCGTATCCATTCAAGTATAATTATCATTTGATGATTTAAAAATGATGTTTAAGGACTTGATATCATTCTGGATATGAATAATATACAACCTATCCTTTACAAACATGTCTTACATAACAAAACATATAAAAGAAAACAAGTAAGTTAACACCCGAAACGACGATAATTCTAAGATATTATTAACAAATCAATGTTAAAAGATCATATATGATATCATATTAATATATATGATTCTTGTATAATTTAATAACAATTATTTCACCATTATACAGGAGGTTAACCTACCCCAACCAAGGAAAAGTACAAGGTAAGGGTTTACTTTACAATCTCTTCATTATCCGAGGTTGTTTATACGTAATAATCTACTGGGATCTCTTTATCATCCACATCCATGTTTCTTAAAAATTCATTTCAAAACATTTTTACTATTTACTAGAATATGAGTTAAAGTCATTTATACCCTTTTTGACTTTTATAAGTGGTTTATAAAGGAATCTTTCGGTCGTTTTCAAAACAAGGTCCTTTTTAACCTTTTCGACAGAATTAAGGTAAGAATGTTTTTTTTAACTTATACGGCGGGTGCAGCTATTTTCCACCGTTATTAAATATTCAATGCTTCCCTTAAAATCTTATAAGAATATTTTCAATGAAAATGTTTTATTTTATATGGATCTTAAATGATTTCAAAATAAAAGGAGATATTTCTTTTAAAAGAATTTTGATTTCATCTATGTCAACATCCTTTGATGGATTTTAAGATTATTTGAAGTTGATTTATTATGATACAAAACTTCTATATTGTATTGAAGGTTTTGTGATATGTTTGACTGTGGATGTTCTATTTTTATACCATTCATAGTTTATGGTGAAATTATTGACATTTCGTATGCTAGTTTTAATACGAATGTTTATGTTATGTTTAAACCTTTTCATATGGGAATGCATTGGACTTAATATGTGACGGGTGGAGCCCGCTATAGCTCCTCGATGCATCGGTAGGTCTCATGAGACAAACTAGTGTCTTGGCACAAGGCCTTGACAAAATCTTATTTGTAGTCTTGGCACGAGGCCTTGGCTATGTGGTTATGATAGTCTGGCATTATGCATTCCAACATTATGAAAGTGGTTATTGATTTTTTCATGTGATTATTCGATTAGTAGAATATCCATGTGAATAAGTAAATGGCATTATTTCATTTTATTTATGCCATACCATGTTGAAAGTTCATATTTAAAAGGCTTTTGTTTAGTTATACATTGCCTTAAATGTTTATTCTTATTTATGAAAGTTTTTGCTATATTGTTATCCTTACTGGGCATTTGAGCTCACCCCTTTTCTATGTTTTATTTTTCCCAGGATGTGAAGAAGTAAGTTATGAATGACCTGCAGGGATTTTATGAGGGGTTAATAGTGTGGATTGTGGAAACATTATGTTGTTGTAGTAATTTTTCATTTTATGATGTAATGTAAAACTTATGAATATATCTAGTGTTTCCAAGGCTACTAAACCAATCGGTCTTTCGAGATTTGATCTTTCTTGTGATCATGCCAATGTTATGTAATAATGCACCGACTCTGGGTAACTGGGGTCGGGGCATTGCAGTTGGTATCAGAGGAAGTTTAGTACAAACCTTGGAAGCTAGATTTAGATAAACTCTGATTAGAGCACGTAGACCTAAGATGAACTTTGAGGATTAGTATAGAAGAACTTCCTAGAATTTTGGTATTGTAGAGATTTTGTGAGTTTTCCGAGCAATACATCCCTGTCTGGATACGAGCAGGTAGAGGCGGCTCTGGCACAGATGTACCTAGGGGTAAAACCCGAAAACACCGCTTTGAGCTAGACTCGAACGGGAACTGGTGCACGACAACGGGCCTTGCTGCACTCTTGGTTACGACACTCCCGGGGGATATGCTTAGGATAACTCTCATTTTATTTACAAATCATTTTGAAGGGTTTATGAGTATATACTTCCTTAAAGAAAACATTTTTATGATTATGGATTATATCCATAAATAGTTAAATTTATGTTAAGTGTTTTATAAGTATGGGATTATGTGTTTTGATTCATAAACTGATCTAGTTTATGCCATGGTATAGAAATGGCGCCCAGTAGAAGGAATGAGAACTCCAGAAATACACATGATTCAAAGAGAAGGAAGGATCATATCTTTCATGGTCTTAAGCTAGAATTTATAAGAGATATAGTCTCCCATGTATTATCATCATATGAAGAAATAATATCATGTATTGATAAGATAAGTAAAGAGATTACTGAGTCCTATGGCTTTGAAGGGAAGCAAGAGAAGAAAAGGATAGAAGAGAGAAAGATGGATAAAGGAAAGAGGAAAAAGAAGAATTTTCCCATATGTGGTAACTGTGGAAAGAAACACCCTGGAACTTTCCTGAAAGGAATGGGAGTTTGTTATAAGTGTGGAGGAAAAGGGCACACAGTACGTGACTGCAAGGGTAAGAAAATGGTTTCAAATGTACAATGCTTCATTTGCAAGGAGTTTGGACACTACGCGAACCTATGTCCAAGTCATCAGACTATGCCGCAAATGATGCTATTGGATAATAATTAAGTTTTGATACTACCACAGATGAAGAGGAATGATTAGATTTCTTATGTTGATTATGTTAATTGAGTGTTGTATCAACAATGTACTTGTTATAATAATTATGGAGTATATAAGGATTGTACTGCAGTACTATTTCATTAAGGACTTGAGATTGTGTGGAACAAAGAAATGTGACTCAATAGCAGGATAAATTTTTAGAAAATATATGGTTGAGAGAAAGATAAACCATAATATGGTTCTGATACCGAGGTAGTGATTTTAGAATAATACATGATTGATTTGGATAAATTATATTGGATATTCTTGACTACCTTGAAGCAGATTAATGATTTGTATATTCCATCATTATTGGGGTTTAAAACATTTTTGGATTGATGAAGTATATCCAGCATTCTATATGGAATAAGGGAGCATGAATGTAACCAATAAGTATTATGGTAATTTAGGATGTTTCAATGTTTTAAAAGAATACATGATGAAGGTATTCATATGCTATTACGGGGTAAAAAGGTTCTACATTATGTTTACCTTACTTATAAATGTTGGACTGTGAGTTTGGATAGAAGTATTTTGGACAGTTCTAGTTTGGATTATTTTGGATTGCCATAAAAGGACAACCCGGAGGTCGGGCGGCAACCCGTCGCGTCCGGCAAGGCTGCGAGACTTGAACCCGCAACCGAAGGGCGACAAGGGTGTATCACCTACCACTGGCCCACGAGATGTCCTGGATTAAATAATGTAGTTTTTATTAAAAGATCTTGTAGATGAATTATAAATTCTTTTATTTTGGAACCCTATACGAATAGTGTAAATAGAATTTTTTTTACATTCTATTATCTTTTAGAGTGAAAGATGAGTTTGTGGTAGAAATTTATTAATGGATAAAACTCTAATTATAAAGTAAGTATATCTCCTTATGATCTTAGCCAATCTCATAAATAAATTCCTCAACATTAAGAAAAGCAACTTAGAACAAAAATGTTTTCCTAGATGGTACCTTAAATCATCACTAATTTATGGCTTTGGGATTGTTGGCCTTTTCATATCCATGTTCTCTACCACTCTCCATCAGATAATTGATGGTTATATTTTTCTTCCATATCCATATTTTCTTACATGGAACCCTAGTATGTGTTATTTTCGGTAATCTTCATACTTTCGACTCTTTATAGAGGCCTCGTTAATTCATTTTTCGATGTGGGATTTCAACTAAGATATTTTGAAACGTCAAAAATGTGTTATCCCAATACCCTATATTTTGTTGAACCAATGGTACTTCAAATCATCATAGATTGATGAGTTTAAGGACCTCAATTATACACTTGTTTGTGATTGATGACCTCAATCACTACCTATAAATATTTACGTTTTTCCTCCGATTATATGTCTCTAATTGCCACCAATGTTCTCCTAATCAAGATCATAATTTGGTGGTGACCCTTTCATTTCTCTTTTCCTCATATTAAGACTAAATTTTAGTAACCCAATTTCTGATGTGGGTTTTCCCACAAATATAATATCTATTTTCAACCTTTTATTTTCGAAGAACAATTTCAAATTGCGAGGGCGCAATTTATTGAAGGAGGGGAGAATGTAACACCCCAAGATTTCATAGTGTGTTATTTCTTCAAAATAATTCAATAACTTGCACTACACGCAACACCGAGTTCAATTGCACCATGACTTACCAAAAAAAAGCCATTAAAAGAGGTCATGAATAGCATTAACTACATTTTTAACTTTATATAATCCTTATAATTTTAGAATCCATATTATGAGTTTCTTAGTCATAATGCAAGAACAGATTCATTTTCAGTATTGCACTTTTATCAACTTTAATAGTGAAAACTTTTTAAATAAAATATTTTAAACTATCTGAATAAATTGGGACATCAAAAAAAATTAAAATGAAACATCCCAAGCTTCCACGGTACGCTTTCCTTTGAATAAAATAGTAGCGTGTGTTGTACGCAACCTTGAGTTTTAACACACGCCACAACCAATCAAACTAGCCGTTATGAATAGTAATACCTAAATTTTGAAATTATATATATTTTATATTTTAAAATGGACTTCATTTTTGGATTCGGAATATCGAATTTAGCCTAAGATGAAATTTTGGTACATTTCGGATAACTTTCATATTTTGATGAATAGTGAAAATTACTAAGTTTTAATTAAAAACAACTTTTTTAATCAAAATAATTAATAGTGATAAATTATGAATTTGAGTGGTTTTAAAGTATATTTAGAATATATTTTTACCATTTAATATAATGTTGGTCATTGGACATAATTTTACAATTAAACCGAACATAAACAAGTGTCAATCTTTTGATAGTTATTATCTCTTAAAAACACGCTTTTTGTTTTGACAGCGGGTATTAATTTTAAATTAATTTCTGCCACTTCTATGTTTTGAATTTAAGAAAATGGATTCCATATTTGGAATCAGGATGTTCAAATTGTGTAAATAGGTAACTTTTATTTGTAGACATTTTGAATAATTACTGCGGTAAATATTTTATTTACCATGGTTAAGGGTAAATCTGGTAAATAAGGGTTAAAAAATAATATTATAATAATACTAAATTACCCTAAAACGTGTATTAACCCTATTGGTTTATACATGGTCGACCATGATCATCTTTGGGTCTATTTTGGGACCCCATGGATCCACTTGTAAGTGATAATGACACTTTATTTTAATTAAGTCAAAATGAATACAAAAATGACACAAGCATATATCTTTTAGAAACACAATTGTTACATAGGGTTATATAAGTTGGATTTTAGATTATAAATATTCATTATAAAGCTAAAAAGATTTCATACATAATGATATTTGATTTATAATTTTTAGACATTAAATAATTTATTTTATTTATGACACAATGAAGATGCAGTAATTACTATAATAGTGAAAAATTAAAATAATTGATATTATAAATACCAAAATAAATATAATATGAAACTTTTAATGAATTAAACTAATTTTATAGGATAATATGATATATTAGGATTGATTGGATTGACTTTTTTCGAAGTAATCAATCTGTTATGAGTTTCAAAAAAATCAACTATTGAATAGTTTCAAAATTGACATAAAAGAGTTCTTAAAACAAATATTATATTATTAATTGATATTAAATTCCTAAAAATCTAAGGTTCGGCCAAGAGACTTATATCATGATAGGTTAATCATTAATGGACCACTTGGGGGTCGCTTGGATGTATATAGTAAGTTTATTAACCATATTATATAAAACTACAAAGAGACATTGTAAAAGTGAAACTAATTAACTTAGAGTTAATACTTAAAGATAAGGTTAATATAAGTACCCAAACCTGTCTAACTTCTATTGGTTGAGTTGTTTGCGACCTATACCCACCTTAAAATTTAAATAATCAACTTTTGAGCTATTAGAAACCGAATATGAATTTATTATAAATTAATATTTCTATCTTTTCCAAAGGTGCCCCTCACCCCTCTTATAAAAGGGCACTCCTCCTTCTCATTTCTTCACACCTCTAAAGCCTTTTGGTTCGGCCAAACTCTGCCCAAATACTCTCCCAACATCCCGCAATACAACCTAGTGGCCTTATTTTGATCAGAAAGCCAACCTAAGGATCCCTTTTGATCAAATCAAAAGGAAGAACCCGAAGAAGAGGTAATGATTTCACCACCCTTTTCCAAGTTCCTTTCTTCTTCCACTTCCTCTTTCTTTGTTCTTACCATTATAAAATAATAACTCCAGTATCTTACATATACTGTGATGTTATTATAAATATGGTACAACCATATTCAGTATTCTATCCACCCTTTGAATAACATGTCACCATACGTGCGTACGTACGGCTTACCGTCTCCACGTCGTGGTGTAATTGTTATTCAATATATTATTATTTGGATGGGTATAATAATGATGTGTAACTCATGTAAATAATAAATATAACATGTTAATGATTCTGTATATATGATATACCATCCATTTATATATTATTTTAATATCAGGAGAATGATATTGTCGCTCGTGCGTACGTACGGACTACCGTCTCCACGAACGCGATGAGATTCATTCTCCATCGTATCCATTCAAGTATAATTATCATTTGATGATTTAAAAATGATGTTTAAGGACTTGATATCATTATGGATATGAATAATATACAACCTATCCTTTACAAACATGTCTTACGTAACAAAACATATAAAAGAAAACAAGTAAGTTAACACCCGAAACGACGATAATTCTAAGATATTATTAACAAATCAATGTTAAAAGATCATATATGATATCATATTAATATATATGATTCTTGTATAATTTAATAACAATTATTTCACCATTATACAGGAGGTTAACCTACCCCAACCAAGGAAAAGTACAAGGTAAGGGTTTACTTTACAATCTCTTCATTATCCGAGGTTGTTTATACGTAATAATCTACTAGGATCTCTTTATCATCCACATCCATGTTTCTTAAAAATGCATTTCAAAACATTTTTACTATTTACTAGAATATGAGTTAAAGTCATTTATACCCTTTTTGACTTTTATAAGTGGTTTATAAAGGAATATTTCGGTCGTTTTCAAAACAAGGTCCTTTTTAACCTTTTCGACAGAATTAAGGTAATAATGTTTTTTTTAACTTATACGGCGGGTGCAGCTATTTTCCGCCGTTATAAAATCTTCAAAGCTTCCCTTACAAGCTTATAAGAATATTTTCAAAGAAAATGTTTTATTTTATATGGATCTTAAATGATTTCAAAATAAAAGGAGATATTTCTTTTAAAAGAATTTTGATTTCATCTATGTCAACATCCATTGATGGATTTTAAGATTATTTGAAGTTGATTTATTATGATACAAAACTTCTATATTGTATTGAAGATTTTGTGATATGTTTGACTGTGGATGTGCTATTTTTATACCATTCATAGTTTATGGTGAAAGTATTGACATTTCGTATGCTAGTTTTAATACGAATGTTTATGTTATGTTTAAACCTTTTCATATGGGAATGCATTGGACTTAATATGTGACGGGTGGAGCCCGCTATAGCTCCTCGATGCATCGGTAGGTCTCATGAGACAAACTAGTGTCTTGGAATAAGGCCTTGACAAAATCTTATTTGTAGTCTTGGCACGAGGCCTTGGCTATGTGGTTATGATAGTCTGGCATTATGCATTCCAACATTATGAAAGTGGTTATTGATTTTTGCCTGTGATTATTCGATTAGTAGAATATCCATGTGAATAAGTAAATGGCATTATTTCATTTTATTTATGCCATACCATGTTGAAAGTTCATATTTAAAAGGCTTTTGTTTAGTTATACATTGCCTTAAATGTTTATTCTTATTTATGAAAGTTTCCGCTATATTGTTATCCTTACTGGGCATTTGAGCTCACCCCTTTTCTATGTTTTATTTTTCCCAGGATGTGAAGAAGTAAGTTATGAATGACCTGCATGGATTTTATGAGGGGTTAATAGTGTGGATTGTGGAAACATTATGTTGTTGTAGTAATTTTTCATTTTATGATGTAATGTAAAACTTATGAATATATCTAGTGTTTCCAAGGCTACTAAACCAATCGGTCTTTCGAGATTTGATCTTTCTTGTGATCATTCCAATGTTATGTAATAATGCACCGACTCTGGGTAACTGGGGTTGGGGCGTTACACCTGAGGGGACAGTTTTGGTGGCCCGGGGTGAAACGGGCAGTGGCAGAGTTTGTGGCTAAATGCCTGGTGTGTCAGCAGGTGAAGGCTGAACACCGCGTTCCTAGTGGTTTGTTGCATCCTTTAGATGTTCCCGAGTGGAAGTGGGATGACGTCTCGATGGACTTCGTCACAGAACTACCCAGAGCTCAGGGCGGGCATGATGCTATCTGGGTAGTGGTGGATCGATTGACAAAATATGCTCACTTCTTGGCTATCAAGGATTCGGGACCTGTGAGTACCTTAGCACAGAGGTACGTGGATGAGGTGGTGCGTTTGCATGGAGTTCCGAAGACTATCATCTCAGATCGGGACACTCGGTTCACCTCACGAGTCTGGAAGGGGTTACAGCATGCTTTTGGCACCCAGCTACGCCTTAGCACTGCTTTTCACCCTCAGACTGATGGACAGACAGAGCGGACTATCCAGACATTGGAGGACATGCTGCGAGCATGTGTTCTGGATTTCAGAGGATCATGGGTACGACACTTGCCCTTAGTATAGTTTTCCTACAACAACAGCTTCCACTCTACTATCGTCATGGCCCCTTTTGAGGCTTTGTATGGAAGACCATGTCATTCACCCTTATGCTGGGCAGAGGTTTGTGAGACTGGTACTCTTGGACCAGAAGTAGTGCAGAGCACCACGGAGAAAGTCCAGCTAGTGTGGGAGAGGATGAAAGCAGCCCAGGATCGGCAGAAATCTTATGCTGATCGTCGGAGGAGGCCCCTGAAGTTCGAGGTGGGAGATCATCTGTTTTTGAAGGTTTCCCCTCGACGGGGGCAGCGGAGGTTCGGAAAGGGGAGTAAGCTCTCCCCTAGGTTCATCGGACCTTTCGAGGTGCTGAGGCGAGTTGGCGAGGTAGCATATCAGCTGGCCCTACCACCTCAGTTGGAGAGGGTCCATGACGTCTTCCATGTCTCCCAGCTTCGTCAGTACTCACATGATGACTCTCATGTCATCAACTGGGGAGAGCTAGATGTGGGAGGAGACGCGAACTTCGAGGAACGGCCAGTCAGAATCGAGGATCGCAAGGAGAAAGTGCTCTGTGGACGAACCATCGGCTTGGTTCGTGTGTTGTGGAGACATGGCGGCCTCGAAGAGAGTACGTGGGAGAGGGAAGCACAGATGCGTGCCCAATACCCCGAGTTGTTCTGAGCTTTGAACCTTTGGTGCCTTTTGTGACAGAACGTTTGACCTTTTTGGCTATGAAGTGTACTAGTTCCTTTCCTCTGTTATGTGTGGAAAGCCCCGGCTAAAGGGAAGGGGGAACCCGACCCCTAATCAAGACGCATTAAGGTGGATGCGATTAAACCCGTGCGGGCGAGTCAGTGCCGCCCAAAGCGGATAATATCTTGACATGGGGGAGGGGAACTCCCCAAACCCACATGACCGGGCGGTTTGGCGTGGTATGTTGCTTGGTTCTTGACAGGGGAGTGTTTTCAATTAGCGGGGGTCCACTCCTAATAGGTATCTTGGAAGATGGTTGTCCGGATCCTCTCTTTCCTTCTGGTTTGTTTTGATTCTCGGGGATGAGAATCGTTTAAGAGGTATCTGATGTGATGACCCAGACCCCCTTGGTCCCTTCCTTTGCCAAAATCCGGATCCTTAAAGGGTGCCGATCGGTGAGACCGATCAGTGAGACCGGCCGACGTCGCCCGGCCTTGCCAAGTTGTTCCAGTAACGCTCCTTTTTCGCAAATAGGGTTTTAAACCCTATTCTGCCTTGTTAAAAATATCTTGGAAATCCGAAACGCGCACAAAGGTTTTAATTAAATGCTCCATTAATTCATGGGTCGGTTTAAACCACCCAGCGCCTTTGATGATGAGTCAAGCCACGTGGTCAACCCACGCCTCCCTCGTCTTACGCGGTTCGGCGTTTTTTTTTTCTCAACCGTTCCCGGTTCTTATAAATTAAGGGTTAAGCCGTGGTTTTCCCCCTTCTTCGATCGTGGCTCTTCTGGTGCATCGGGACCGCCACATCGTTATCCGTAAAGTTCCGCGCCCCCGGCCTAAGCGTCGATCATCCATCAACAAGTAGGGAATTTCTCTCGTCTCTCACTTTTGTGTATCATGCGGGGTGGGCGTTATTCTTTTGTTCCTATGGAATTGGTTGAACCAAACCTTGATAAAGATAATAAACGGAGTTCTAAAGAAAGAAGGGGAAGGGGTTGTGATCGTTGCTTATGCTTTATCTTGTGCTTATCCTTTTGATTTGTGATGGTCGATATTCTTCTGGAAATTGAGACCGTTGGTGGTCGTTGTATGTGCGCTGATGAATCCCTTCGTGATGTTTTAAATGGGTTGTTGAAATTGTGAACTCCTACTGTGAAATTGGTTAATCACGTATATCCAGCTGAATAATTGAAAGCACAAGGATCAACCCTTCTGTGATAACTAACGGATAGAACACATGTAATTTTGAAATCATGGAGTGTGTTAAGTCGTTTAAATCTGAAAATCCCTGACTTGTGTTGGTAGTGGTTGTTGGTTGTTTTCCCTTGGGGCCGTTTGCTGGAAATGTGGGAGGGGATGGGATCCCCCATTCTTTTTATACTCTCGGTGGCTGTGTGAATTTGGGGGATGGGATCTCCTGTTGGTATGGTTTCAGTGGTTGAGAGTTTTTATCACAAATTGGGGAGAGATCCTCTGTTAACAGAACCGGGTGTGAGTGCTTTGGTTGATCCTTGCTTTTGACGTTTTCCTTGGTTATGCTTATGGTAGTTGCCCAATAGTGCTTGAAATCATTTGAACATTTTAACTGAACGTGAAACAAGTATTGGGACAAATGGTTTTGTGGGCGTGAACTGTGACTCGGACGCAGTGATGTCGTGTTCGGTAGGTTGGCTAGGAAAACCTAAGTTTTGGGTGAGTGTTTGTTACCTATATCTATACTTTTAGCTTTGTGTTTCTTATTCGCGCCCCACCCAAGTTGAGCACTTAGTGCCGAACACCCCCATTTATGGGGGAAGGGTGTTTTTCCCAACACTATCCTTAGTGGCTGGTTATTAGCTCCTTTTCTGCTCCCTTTCCCGTATAGCCCAAGTATCTTCGGGCAGGCTGTGATGGCCTGAAGTCCATTATTAGCCCAAGAACCATCAGGCAGGGTGTTGTGGTGGTTGGCCAGGTGTGTGCGGCAGGTGGTTTCCCAAGTGTCTTCGGGATGAGGCCCAGGTGTCTTCATGCGTGGCAGTGGATCCTTTAGCCCAGGTGTCTTCGGGCGTAGCGGTGGTTGTTCTGGCCTAGGTGTTTGCAGGCATGGTTACACGTGACAGTTGTGGCCCAGGTGTGTGCGGGCGGGATTCGGCAGTGGGACTGCGTGTGGTTGTGGCCCAGGTGTGTGCGGGCGGGATTCGGCAGTGGGACTGCGTGTGGTTGTGGCCCAGGTGTGTGCGGGCGGGTGCGGCAGTGGGACTGCGGTGAGAATGGCGGGATTGGTCCGATGCGTAGGATGTCTCAATAACCAGTTGTAAAGTGGCGCGGGGTACCCAAACATCGATGTGCTCTTATATATATATTATTTGACTTGCGTTATTTGGGGAGTGAGCCATGGTGAGGTCTGGGATGGATAGTTGCCTTGTTAGGTGTTTGGTTTACTCTTTCGCACGGGACTTTAGTACGTTCCCCCACTTGTGCACGAGAGTCTTGGTTTTTCCCTACTGAGTGTACTTGTATGCTCACCCTACGTATATAAAACTGCTTCCAGGTTTCCAGGAGGACTTCGGGGATCACGCAGGACTTTACTAGCTCGGACTTTTGGAGCAGTTGCAGTTGTTTCTCTTTTCTTTTTGGTACTTACCTTGTAGTCACCTTTTTGCACTTTTTGGCTTTCACTTTTGAAACATGCATGTGGGAATGGTTTATTTTTGGCTTTACTTTTCCTTCTACCTTGGTGTTGTTGGGTTTTCTCCTCCCTATCTTTCGATCCTATGAAATAAAAGGGGTAATGCCTTCCATTTGTGAGAATTTCCTATACCCTTGGTGCTAGTCGCCACTCCGGGACCTATTCAAGGCGGTTTTCGAGGGTCATTATCTCTCCTTCAACTTAAAGAAGGAAGGGCCTGGCAACCTGCTGACCCTTCCCTCCTTTTGGTGAAGGCGGGTCGTGACAACTTCCAAATAAACAAAGGAGGGAAAAAATTCTTTTTAGTCCTTCATAAGGAAAAATACACCTTCTTTCAGTGGTTCTTTTGATCCACTAGTTGTAGAATAATTTATCTGTACCACAGAAAATATATTTTCTATTCTCTAGTTTTTAAAACAAGAAAAAGTCATTTTGGATGTCTACCATTTGGAAGGTGAAGAGGATCAACGGTGGAATCTTATCAAGAATATGAGTCAAAAAGATGAAATTGAGTTATTTTTTTGGTATGGATTCATGAAATTATTTTTAAATAAGTAATTTCCTCATATTCCTTTTTATGTAGATGGATAATGGGTTCTTCAAGCTGTGGTAAAAGGATAATGAATTAGTTTGTAACTTTGTGGAAAAGTTTACAGGACTTTCATGGTACACTTCTAGTATAATTATCCAAAATAAAATTAAGGTTTATTGATTATTAATTGAATTAAAATAATACCTCTAAAGAGATTTATCCATATAATAATTCATTATCTGTGACTTCTCGAACCCAAATGACACTTAGGAGGTTCCCCAAGATCGGTGTGCCACATAGCCTAAATCACATCTTCCAAAACTCTAGAGGTTGTTAACCAGTAGAGAGGGATTATGGTTTGTCCATGGGGATACAATTCCTTCATTACCATATTTAATCACAATTAAAACATATAAGATACAACAAGAGATAAATAGTAGATACAATAAAAGTAAATAGAATTAAAAGTAGAACGAGACAAATCAATTATAACTAAAATAACTGGAATAACATACAAAAACTGATGATGATAAGTTTCATGTCACTAGAATAATAGAAAACATCGATACAAGTATAAGGAATACATATAAAATACCAAGTAGAAAAAGGAAATATAAACAAAATCCAGCATCCTCAGCTACAGCTCGGTCATCTGCTTCTAGCTCCATCCTTGAACAGTAAGCAATCAAGTGTCTGATGCATTATGATTCCCTTTATCAACACCATAATACATGTAATCTTCCACTGGTACTAATGGCGCCGAGAGAGGCTGTGAGATAAATCATAGTGGTCCACCACCATTGGTGTTTATAACATTCGGCTCATGTAGTGGAAATCTAACAGTGTGAATGCATGCATATATGATATAAAGCATTAAAATGTAACTAAATTCCAATTACGTGATTTATCCCTCAGTTGGTGTCTGAACATGTTATCCATTCATCAATTTATTAATTTTTAATTTGTATAGACAATTCATGTGAGTCATATCCATCACTCACATCGCCTCGTTATAGTATAAATAGTGATTTTTCAATATGTATCAAAGAAACCATAGATTATAATTAATATTAAACGGTTAAAGGTAATAACCATGTAAACCTAAACCTCAAGGGTTGTTAACTGAGTAGTTACTGAGTCTATCTAAGTGGTAAGAGTGTAATCCAAGGATCATATTCCCATGTACTACCACAACAATAATAATCTAACTAAATCCAAGGATTGTATCCAAGGTAAGACGGCACTAAGCAGTGGTTAGGCCCAAGGATATAACCAAGGTACCTTACACCACACTAGATCCAAGGATTGTATCCAATGTATCCATTAATAATTATGAATAGATACTACGATATCATATCAAGCATCTAAAAATGGGCAAGGTTCAACTTCCAAGGTGGGTCTCACCCTTAGAAATAGGTATCCTTGAATCGGAGTGGTGTCCTCCAGTACCATGGCGTTCCCTTAGGAACCAAAAAAGCAAACTCAAGTCAGGAAATTTCTATAAATATTTGAAGGTATGTTTATAATGAGGTGACTTTCATTCAATTAATTTAATGAATTAAGAACATATTATAATTATTCCTATAATCAAGTTTATTTGGTTCAATGCTTTCCTTTCATTATTTTGATAAATCCAAGTACCATGCATCCATTTTGTTGTACTATATAAGTCATAATCACATCCATTGGTTCATATACTGCTTACCACTACAAGTGGAAAGGGGGATACAAAATTAAACCATTTAATTTTAATCATGTATGTCATGTTTTATTAATAAGATTCACTCTGTTTCCTTCTATAAAATTGTAATGGTGTGCCACTAATGTGTAACCAAGCATTAATTACCATTTAACAAGGCCAAGTCATATTTTACCAACATACTTAACAAAATAACCATTTAACATTTTATCAATTATGTAAAGAATATTCCTTAGGTTTTTGAAGTTTAACTCATGTCTATCCATTATTATTGAATAGTGATTTAATATTGTGGTGATTACCATTAGTGTGGTCAAGCTTGAGCACACCCAAATGGTGGACCAAAAGTGTCAAACCACAAAAACTCATTTATGGTATATCACCCTAATTGGGGTATTGGACATCATGGATATAACCCCAAACAATTAATCACATATTTGGAAAGATTATAACCGTACATTTCTAATGTGTATAGTCATGAAATATAAATTCAACAAATGTCACCCGATGAAAACAGCGGGCCCCACACGATAATCATGAAATCAATGAACTTAAGGGATGGGTTATAGACAACTCACCTCATATTTTATGACTCTAATCATCTATTATATCCTATAATTAATCTTGTAATAGAGTATATATGAGAAATGATCATAAATTCATACACCTTGATGACTAGGTTGAGAGCCATAGAGGAGAAGAATGGCTCAAATAAACTCAAGTACATATTATTCCACACCCAACATGATGAATAGAATCTTGATCAGACCCTGGATGAATTAGATCTATTGATCCATTTATTTAGCCATCAAAAGCACCAAAAATTAAGTGGAGTTCATATTACTAAAAATATGAAATAGTGAAGATGGAGGTTTAAATTATATCATTAAGGGAAAATAGTCATTTATCCTAGAATTTGACCAATGCATAGTATGGCCACATGGATTTCTAAACTGTATGCCAACAATGCATGGGTACCTAAAGAATAGGGGGCACTCACATGGTTACGTTGCATGGTTTGATATACCATTTTCCAACTGTTCTATATGGCTCTGCTCGAAAATAAAAATTATCCATAAGCTTTAGAATAACCATGTGTCCTCCCTATACAATTTACTCTAACCATGTGACAAGACTATTCTTCCAAAAACAAGTTGGGTTATAAGATCTAAACAATCCTAAGACACCTTTTATACCTTTGTAAACTCATTAAGAATCCACCTTAGGTCCACCACCACCACTCCATGTTTTTGGTATTTTCAAAAAAAAACGTTTTGGGGATTGACAGTGAACATTCACATAATCTCCAGCTAACAACAGTGAAACAAATTTTCCAACTGCAAATTTCGTACACTGTAATTTCAAATCTTAAATTCAAATTCAAATCACAAATTTCAAAAATCATGATATCTTCACATGATTCCCTAATTTATCTATGTTGGTGTCTCACTCCTATCGAACAACACTAGTAAAATTCAGTCCACAAGTCACCATAGTTGGGCCATGCACCACCGAGACAGTTGTTGTTGTATGACATTATCAACTCCAACGTTTTTGGAACATCAACTCACCATCGAACCAACACACCATAAAACCATCTAATTGTAGATAATATCCATCATAGAGGGAAAAAATGAAGGTGGTATAACCAACATCAAATAGCATAGAACATTAAAAAAATACCCAAAAAACCATCGTATGAAATTGGTTATCGCTCCTCTTCAAGTGTCAAGACCAACCTGCCAAGCACCAGGTCACTATCGATGCAAGGAAGATGGTACAACTCCACTTTGTACTTGGAGTACAGAAACCAAAACTGAAGGGAACCATAGAGATCGGATCTAGATAGGTCGGAGACAAGAACCACTTTATTTTTTTGAACTTTGTATCTAGTCAAGATCCCGATGAGACCGAAGACGGGAGATGCACAAACTGGTGAGTGAGTTCGTCGAGCAGAGGAAAGGAATAAATAGAGAAAACCAAGAATGGGTATGTTGGGGATGGTAAATATATGCATGAGACTAAAGGATAAATCTGTTGAGATAAAAAGGAAGAAAATCTATAGTTGAAGCATGAGGAAAGTGTGTGTAGGTTCCCAGAGGTGACGCAAGAGAGAATCCCGATCAGAAAACCCTAAATTGGCCAGAGTGGATGATCAAGAGAGTGTGGGGCCATCATAGTGGCATCCACTTTTGGTCTATAAATGTCTATTATCCGTATGTGATTCAAAAAATGGGCTCTTACAGTAATACCCCCTTAAAGGAACTCATCCCCGAGTTCACCTTAAAAGGGTGGTGAAACATTGTCTGATTAAAACTATGGTCACTGGGTATATACGTCGGCCACTATCTCCCAAGTCTCTTCCTTCACACGGTCATGCTGCCATATGACCCACACTAAAGGGGTGGACCGACCTTGCAGATCCTTTGTGCTCAAGTCAATGTTGCATATAGGATACTTATCAATTGAAGCATCATCATCCAACTCAAATTCCAGGGGATCAAACGTATGAGATGGGTGGGCATGATATCAGTGAATCTATGAAACGTGGAAGACGACATGCATGGCATGACACCTCTGTGGTATTTAAAACAGATACGCTACCATTCCGAATCTCTGTGAAATTTAAATCATCCCAACATAATAGGGTGACTGCTTCCCTTACCTTCATATTCATGTATTCCCTAACCTAGGTGATACGTGTAAGAAAATATAATCCCTGAACTCAAACTCTAGAGGTTTTCTATAGTAATTGGCATAAGATCTTTTCCTATACTATTCTATAGTCAAATGATTCTTTTCTCTAAGAAGCCTTCAAAAACTACGACAACATCACCTGACCTACAAGGGTCTTGAATCCTCATATAGACTATCATATAGTGTTTCCAAATGCCTATGGAACCATTAATATTACCTTAATCATATCACACTTAATCAATTAAAACCAGATCAAAATCACATTTTCTAATTGAAACACTGAAAGGGGGCTTACTCGAACAGACTTAGCCTGAGACATGATCACATCGCCATCTCATTAAATATAAGGTCAAATGTGTTCCCACCTTAGGCCTAAATATTACAAAGGGGGAAATTACAAGCCACGGTACCTCCACCATTATAATTTATTCATTAGGTGTACCTATAACATTTCTAGAGATGATTCAAGAGTGAGTTCTTTTGTAGGGTGAAATCAATTACCTCGGAAGTTATATCATAGAACTTTTTGGAAAAATGATTGAATCCTGATCAACCAAACAAAATCTGGCCCTCCACTATTTCCATGAAACACATGACTAGCCCTCTAAAACACACTTTTCATAACTTGATGGTGTGTTTTAACTAGTTTCTTACATCCATTTAGATCATACAACTAGGATCATGAGTCAAGAAACCTCTAACTAACCTATTTCATAATAAAATGATTGTTTTATGTGAATGAGATATTTTAAACAGATCTTCGGTATCTTTTTCCAAGACATCAAGAGTCTACAATGAACACGCTCACTGAATGTCATACAAGACTTCCGGTGGTGTTCCATAATTACAAACATCACCTTTGAGCCCATTAAAAAGTCATTCATAACCTCGTATTCATAGAACTGTGGTCCAATAACTATCTCGAGGAAGTCTATACACCATTTTTCTAAGAGAGACATCAGTACAAATCCAAAACATACACATGTGATCATCAACTCAGCCTATAGAAGAATTCACCTAGTGGTCCAGTTAGTGAACAAAAGCTAGTGTACAAGAGTTCATCCAAGTAATTATTACACATGAATATAGGTATAACTAAAGATTAACCATTCCTTGATTGAACCATGTATCAAGTGTGCAACTCCAAAAGAGATCACCCAAACAAGACCAATGGCTTTTAAAATTTATCGTGACATAATAACAATACTCTCTTAGTTTTTCAATAATGAAGTCAATATAGGTTACAATCTCAACTATTTAATATTATTATACTAATATGATTTTAACTTTTACATTAAATCATACCCGACTACTATAAATAAGAATAGTAGAACCAAAACTGGTCAACTTCTCTTGGAAGAAGGTCAGTCTCCCCTACTAACACACTGTTACAACCTAATAATAAGCCATCACTACCTAATGAATCTCGTGCTCAATTAAACTACACCACTAAATTATATTCAAGAGTAGTGGTGTTTCACAAATGTTCCATACATATCCAACCATTTCAATGTCATGTTGTCGAGCATGCACTTGCATGATTCCAACTTGAAATAATCAAGGGCATTCAATAAAAAACAACCATTTACCAATGGTCATCTTAGTATTTTCTCCTTTAACCCAAATTATTACTTCCCAATATGACCATTACACTAGAAAAATATATACCAAGTCACTCATTACTAATGAAGAACAATGGTTCATGTGAACTGCGAAATGCCCAACCATTCCCATGGCATGACAAACCTAATAAAACTGAGCATTATTCAATGCTCAAGCCCATAAAAAGGTTCATGGATACCATGATAACCCATCTAAACAAGGGATTCATTTAAAAGGTAGGAGTCCTACTAGGGAAAACAGCACTATAACGGATCCAAACATCGCGAACTGACAACATTTAGTAAGTCATTTTAGATCTATGGGTGAAACTTACCATAGTTATACCCTTAAAAAGTACAAACATTGATACTATCATGACGTCTCACCAAACAGAAGTTAATAGGATTAAAAAATTATTATTAAAGTCGTAGAAAAGAAGGGTATGTCTTATAGAAAAAACTCACATTTCTATTCCAAGTAATAATAGGGAAGTCAAAAAAAACATCCTTTTAAACACTAATAATTTATTGACATCCCAACATTATTAGGAAATTTTTCAAACAAATTCATTTCAATAGATAAGGAAAACTATGAGGGTCCCATCAAGACAACCTGGGTTGATCAAAAATGCAACCCAATAGCAGTTTCTTTATTTATCAAGATCATAATGGCCCAAAACAGGTTGTCTCAAAAGAAATAGGCCCCAACTGAACTACGTGGGACATTTGTGTGTATTTAAATCCAATCACATTCCTCATAACATGATTTAAGTTTGTATATAGAAAAAATAGTAGAATCTAAACACAAGGAATCCAACTTCACAAGGCATACTACACCAACCACCTTCGTAGACAGCTAGGTATAGGTAAGTTATCATGTATTAATTATTAGGGTTCTTATAGATGAAGGGTCAATAATACCTTGCCATATCATTTATTGGAAACCATTTCATTTAATTTTATATTAAATTTTTGGGTTCACTCCTTTAACTTTCATAAACATGACAAGGTAGGATAAATACATGAAACATTTTACTTTTAAAATCCATGTTTCACTTTTATGTTTTCATTTTCATATAAATTATATAAAAATTCATTTAAAATGAGTTATATGTACCATTGATTCATGTTTGATAATACTTATCACTAAAATTAACACCCATTTGAATATCTAATAAAATAATTGATTTAGTAAATCACTCATTCCAACCCATTATAACCCATAACACCTCAAAAATTGGAGCAAGTAGTCACTCAATCCAAACCCAAAAGTTGGACAAGCATATACACACAACAAATTATCACTCAACAATCACAGAGAAATCATGTCATGCAAGAAGTGAAATTAACCTATATGTAAGGTAAATATACATGACATGTGAATATTAGGTGCCTACCATGATGCATGTAACAATTTTACTTTCCCACATTTCATCAGGTAAAGGATAAAATGAAATTTTCAATCATATTAATAATCAACAACACCACGTAGAATGTGTGCCACTCAATAGTTAAATGATATCAATTGTAATGGTCAAAAGCATAACAACAATTGTAATTCAGGAATCATGGATTTTACCCGAAATCTGGGTTTCCCACTACCAAGCATAGCTTATTACCATGTTCTATGCATTTTAATCTCCAAGATATTATCTCAAAATTTTTAAATAATAAATAAACCCCTTTGATTCCACTTTGTGATGTCCCGGACCTAGGTTCCACTTAGGAGGTACTCCAAGCCTGTTGGGATACATGACCTCAAGCACCTCTCCCTCAATGCTAGTGGTTGCCGACTAGTAGTGGGGACCCAGGGTGTGTCGATGGGGTGACTATTCCCTCATTACCAGAGTGAATCATAGTAGATAACAGTATATGATACAACCGTAGATAAAAAAGTGAAATCAATATAGGTAAATAAAATTAAAAGTAGATAGAGACAAATAAATGATAACTGTAATAATTGGAATAACATAAAACATTGGATGATGATATGTGTCATGTCGCTACAAAGTTGGAAAACATGGATACAAGTACAACACACACATATTAAACCCCAACTATAAAAAAGTAAATACATAAACCTGAGCTACATGTTAATCATCTACTA
The DNA here is from genome assembly GCA_963277665.1 of Viscum album. Lineage (NCBI taxonomy): Eukaryota > Viridiplantae > Streptophyta > Magnoliopsida > Santalales > Viscaceae > Viscum > Viscum album. The sequence goes on along the minus strand of OY728136.1, from coordinate 62,189,637 downwards.
ACAGCTCCATCTTAGTACAACAAGCAATTAGGTGTCTAAAGAATTACACTTCCCATTATCAACACCTACATTTTTTATATTTACCCAAATTACTAATTCTTGCCAGAGAGAGTGTGAGATAAATCTCATTGGGCTACCACCAGTGGTTTCTATATCATCTAGCTATTGTAATTCAAATGTAATAGTGTGTAGGAATGCATATATAATGTGAATAAATTCAAGGAAACTAAATACCCAAGTACCTGCTTCATCCCTTAGTTGGTGTCTGAATGTGTAACCAATAAATCAATTTATTAAGATCCATTTTATATAAACATGTTATGTGAGGCATAGCCATCACTAACAATAGCTTATGATAGTATAAAGAGTGAAGTTTCCTATATGTAACAAGGAAACCATAATTTATAATTAATATGAAATGGTTACAAGGTAGTCACCAAGGTAACTTAGATTTCAAGGGACAACAAATCAATAGTATCAGGGTCTAACTAAGGTGGTAAGAGTTTAATACAATTATCATCATCCAAAGAATTCCAACAATACTAATTATCTAACCGAATCCAAGGATTATATCTAAGGTAAGACAGGACTACGTAGTGGCTAGGTCTAAGGATGTCACCAAGTCACCTTATGTCATTCTGGATCCAAGGAGTGCATCCAAGGTATCCTTTAATAACAATAAATCCATCCTACAGTATCATACAGGGCATCCAAAAATAGAAAATGATCGGGTTCTATGGTATTTCTCACCATTGAAAACTGGAATCCATGAATCAGAGTGGTGTCCTTGAGTACCAAGTCATTCTCATGAGAATCCAAAAGCTAACTCATGTTAGGCCCTTCCTATAAAGAAGTCAAGGTCCATATTTAATGAGGAACCATTAAATTAATTCATTTAATGTAATAAGACCATATTATAACTACGCCTTTTATAAATTACATTTTTTTCAATCCTTTCCTTTCATTAGATTTACAAGGCCGAGTAGCGTGAAACCTTTTAATTAACCTATATATGTAATAATCTCTTCCCTTGTTTCATTTTCAACCTTCCACCATAAGTCACAAGGGAGATAAATAATGAAACCATCTAATTTGAATGACGTAATTCAAGTTCAATTAACAACTTTCACTTCACTTCCTTCCATAAACATTGAAAGGGGTGTTGTGGATCTACAACTGATCATTCATTTCAATTTAACAAGACCAATTCATATTTAACCAATATACTCTCTAAAATAGTCATTTAAAAATTTTTCGATTAAGTGAATCACATTACTTAGGCGGATTAAGTGTCACTAAAGGATAACCATTATAATTGTATAGTAATCTAACATAGCAGGTATTACCATTAGTTTTGTTAAGTTAATGAACACCTAAATAGTGTCCCTAGAGTGTCAAAAAATAAAAAATCATATATAGAATATCACCCTACTTGGGCTATTAGGCATTGTGGATGTAACCAAAAAAATCAATCCCATATTTTTAAATATATAACCATATGGTTATAATGATTATAATAATGAAATATAAATTCAATTAATGGAACCCAATGAAAATGGAAGGCCCCACACAATAATTCAAAACTTGATGAACTCGAGGGATGAGTTATATATCACCCACCTCATACTGGTAGGACTCTAATCATCTAGTATCAGCCTATAATTTGACTTGGAATGGCGTAGATCTGAGAAATGATCATAAATTATTACCCCTAAATAACTAGGTTGAGGGAAAGAGAAAATAAGAATGGTTGAAAAGTACTTCATCACATACCATTGTGTACCCAATGTGAATAACGAAATCTCAGTCAGACCCCAGAAGAAGGATATCTATTGATCCTGAGATTTGGCCTTAATAAAGATCCAAAATTGGAGAAAATGGACTCTATCCCACTAGAAATATGTAATAGGGAAGAAGGTGGGTTAAAATTTGATCATTAAGGTAAAAATGGTCATTTTGCCCAAAATTTTTCATGTGCATATTTTAGCCACACTGTTTTCAAAAATGTGTTCCAACTATGCATGTGTACCAATAGAAGATGGGGTACTCACATGGTTAGGTACCACAATTATTGAAACTGTGCATCAACCGTGCAATACGGATCTACAATAGAATTCATACCATCTTCAATGTTCAGACTAATCATACGTCCTCCCCACACGGTTTACTCTAACCTTGCAACATAATAATTTCATCCTAAATGTAGGATTTTGGGATCCAAATGATCATTGGACACCCATTATGTGAATGGAGAGAAAGTTACTGAAAATTATGTGAATGGAGAGAAAGTTACATCGATCAATTGATTACCAAAGTGATGGTAACAAGTTAGCTAATGAAATGAATAGGGAGGAAGTTACAGAAAATGCACCTCCCACACTTCAGTGAATTAATTTAAGGAAGATGGGAATTATGATAACCAATTCTCAAACCCAAGGGTTATTGAAAATAATAGACATTATAAACCTTTTATGAAAAGGTACAATGGGAAATTTCCTATGATAAATGTTTCTAATAATGGGTGCGATAACAACATAGTGAATGGTACAAATACCATCAACTCTAGAATTGCAAATGTATTATTTGAATATGGATCTACCCATTCATTCATAAATATAAAATTTATATGGGTATAATAACACCACCAAAATTATTAGATATTTAAATATAATTTAAAATCCCTAATGGTATTACGATCGAATATCAATTCATTGATTCATCTCTAGTTGATCTTGGTGGGAATTTTCTCCCCACAAATATTATCATTATCCCATTGGTTGATCTTTATGTCATCCTAGGCTTGTATTTGTTTTATATACATAAATACCACATCAATTATTATGGAAGGGAGGTTAATTTTGATATTCCAAACCAACCTATGATCATATATCAATGTGATGATTAGTGTGAACATCTGATGGAGATTACATCCAATGTTTGGGTCTTAGTTCTCATTAAGAAATATAATTTATCTCAAATGATAGGGGAGAAAACCAATATTGATGATATTCCTATTGTTCGAGATTCTGTTGATATTTCTCTAGAAGTGTTTCCTATCCTTAAATTAAAACATCAAGTTCAGTTCTCAATTGAATTCATACATAGTTCCAAACAAATTTCAAAAACTCTTTTTAGATTGTCTTTGATTTAGTCATTAGGATTGAAGATGAAACTCTATGAAAACCTTGAAAAGGTTTTCATTAGGCCATGTGTGTACCATTGGGGGTTACTTATAATTTTTGTGAAAAATAAATATGGATAAATGGGACTCTTTATTTATTATCAAGAGCTAAAAACCTCTCAATTAGCTCGAATCACCCGAAGGCCTTCATTTTTATTGATTTTTGATAACCCCGCTTTAATGGGATAAGGGGGAACCCTTAAAAGGCCCATAGGCTCAAAGATTATATGCCCGTAGGGTAAGGAGATTACATGAACCTACGGTCTTAGGGAATTCAACCAGACTATCTACATGGAATAGCCCCTCCCCTGCATCTGCATCATGATAATAGCTCTCCACATTCACATGGTCATCTGGCTAGGCTTCTTGTGTAAGGACAAGAAGGTCTCGATGGAAAAGTCATACCCTCTCATTCCAATAAATCCATTTGGCTTTACTCTTGTGAGTGCACATTATCATAATCCTCTTCTAGGGCTGCTCCTTTTATGTAGTGTGTTTGGGAAAATGCATATAGCCCAAAGGCCTAAAGGTGGCCCGAAGGCCTTAAAGGTAGCCTAAAAGACCTACTGACCTGAAGTCCTAGGTGGCTAAAAATCCTTAAAGACTCCCAGCCCAAACAGATGGCCCAATGTGAATAGTTACATCTAATATAGTACCAAACACTACCTGCTACAGTATGTTCTACAGTTCCTGCTACAGTACCGCACAGTGTGAAATTATACTATAGTACCCGTATAGTGTACAATTCTGCTACAGTACCACATAGTGTACAATATTTCTACAGTGTTTTCTACTGTACTGTTGTAGTACCCCTCGAAATATTCCTCTACCAGGGTCTTTTAAATGCACTTAAAGATACATCACCAACTGGGCTGAGACTCATGTGATAAAACATCATAATTAATAACAAGTATAATATTCCTTATTTTAATGATATGATTGAACAACTACATATATCTCAATACCTTTCCATGATTAACCTTCATTCTGGATATTATCAATTGAGATTCAAGGATGATATAGACCAGATGACATTTCATAAATGTTATCAACACTTTGAATATATAGTTATGTATTTTGATCTTACTAATTACCCTACTTTCATCATTTATTAGATGAATAGTGTATTTATATATTTCCTTAATCAATTTTTTTTTCTTTATAGGTGATATTCTTATCTAATAAAAGAGAATGTAAGAGCATGAACATCACATGATAATTCTACTATTTAACTTAATGAAGTAGAGAATATATAAAACGTTTGGGTAATGTGAATTTTGGATTTAAGAGGTCACATTTTTTGGTCACATAATCTCAAGATAGGGTATATTAGTAGATCCATCAAAGATGAGGGCTGTTGAATATTTTCCCCCTCTAACCATGGTGACTAAGATCTATAGTTCTCATGGGTTCATAGGATATTATCATTGGATTGGGGAGTATTTCTCACTACTATCTAATCCCCCAACTGAGTTAAGTCTGAAGTGATCCTTGTTCTTCTAGACAGAAGAATATGAGGAAATTTCCAAGATACTAAAGAGAAGGATAGTTAGTCAACTTGTGCATACCCTACCTTATAGTGGAGAATGGTTTCTATTCTATAATGATGCATACAATATGGTATTGGGATGTCTTCTTCTATAGAATAAAATAGTTATATCTTACACCTCAAGATAGTTGAATATTCATGGAAAATTTACCCAACTCCTGATTTATAGTTTGTTGAGGTATTTTTTTCATTAAAGATATTAATGAATTATCTTTAAGGAGAAAATTCTAATATGTATACTGATCATAAAATATTGAGTTATTTATTCACATGAAAGGATTTGAACATTCTGAAGAGAACATGGTTAGAGCTCAAAGAAGAATATGAATGCTCAATACATTACCACCCTAGCAAAGAGAATAAAGTGGTTAATGGTGTTAGTAAAAATGATTCTCCAAGATTATACAGGATAAGAATAAAAAAGATTCAATATTTATATATTTTTTAATGGATTGATCTTGGAATACTAAAGGAAGGGGGAATCTTATCTTAATCAATTGATTGTTTAACTATCTATCCAAGTGAAGACTGAAGAGGCGCATAAGGAAGATGTAGAGATATAAAACAAGGTTATAAATGTACCATATATTAACCTTTATCAGGGTCAAATGATAAGGTTCATGAACCACGTAATAGTTCCTTCCATACTAGACATGCAAAAAAAGTTTCAAGAGGAATCTCATAGTTATTCATTCTATATTCATTCTGGATGTATTAAGATGTATAGTGATATTATGTAATACTTCTAGATGAATGTAATAAAGAGATATAACATAGAGATTAGTTCTCAACACTTGTTATGTCAACAATTTAAATTAGAATGTTAAAAGTATAAGGGGATTTTTCATGCATTAACCATAACAAAATCAAAATGGGAGAAAATCACTAGGAATTTTTTCCTCGAACTCCAAAAAAATCTAAAAGGTTTATTTCTAAATTGATAGTATTTTATCGCCTTAATAATTCATCACAATAAAACTCTATCAGAGAAGACTCCTCCCAATATTAGTTAACAAGGATATACATAAACTAAGTGGTAAGGTTGAATATAGTATGACATTCCATTGTAATTAATGGTGGTGTGAGGTTCACCACAATGTATTGGAAAAGTATTTGGAAAGTTATTAATCAGTAATTGAGTTTTATCACTTCATTTAATTCTAAAATTGATTTTTATTATAAAATAATAAATGAAAACCAATATGATATGCTGACATATTGATCTTCAGATTTCAATGGTGGTTGGGAAAAACGCCTTCCTATATTTTGGTTTTCTTAAAACATTATCTTTCTCTAATGAATTATTATAGTTTCTTATGAATCCCTATATAGAATGAAATATATATCTCTAGCATGGTGGAATTAATTTGGAAAAAGAAAACAATTAGGACCTAATATAGTAGAATAAATGGAAGAGAGGGATATACCCATTCACCAGCATAACAAGGTATATCAAAGATCAAAAAAATTGGGATTCTAATCATATATGTGATCTATAAATTCCAATAGGTGATAATATATTTCTATGAATTTCTCCATGGAAGAAGGATAATGGATCCTGGATGATGGGAAACTAAGAACTATGTATATCAGTCCCATTGAAATTCTTGACTATATCTAGATAGTATAATATCACATGGTGCTTTCACCCAACCTCGGTTAAGTCCATGATGTGTTATATGTATCTCTATTAAGTAAGCAAATTATTGACCCTTCATATGTACAAAACTAAGTTTTCATACCACTGGAGAATGATCTTTCTTTCAAAGAACAAACATTGGAGACTCCGGATCATACATAGAATTTTCTAATAAACAAGAACAGTCACAAGATGAAAGTATTACTCTGAAACCACCAATTTGGGATGTTATGTGGGAACTTTAAGATATGAAAAGGTATAATTAACCTCATTTTTTGTATTTAAATGGATAATTTTGAGTGTAAATTTTATTTTAAGGGGTTAGAGTTAAACACCCTGAATTTTTTGGAAATATTTTTTTAAATATATTCTTTTATGGTTTTTTTTCATTCAACCCAAATTTAAGCTTTTGTTATACCCAAAAACATGGTAGGATTTCACAACATGCAACACTAGCTTAACTTATGTTACACATGACACTGAGTTTTATCCAGACAATGATATATTATTAATATAATCATCTAAAATCCACTGTTATAACCTAGTCATTAAAATTAGTAATATGAATAGTAATAACTAATTTTTAAATATAATGGAATTATATAAATGAAACATATTGTGAAGAAAATACATGATTTTCGGAAAATTTATTTTATGTTTTTAAAATAGAATTTCCGAAACAAACTTCTTTTTATGTATTTTATGAACATTAATAAAATTGAATACTATCTCTTCAAGAAAATGAATTTGATTAAATAAAGTTAATTTTTTTAATTCATAATTTCATAACTAGATCATTCTGCATTTTGGTGTTTTTTTAAAAAGTTTATTTTTAATAAATAGTGAAAATACTGAATTTTAATTGCAAACTATATTTCTATTTAAATTATTTATATAGTTAAAATGTTTTTAAATTTGGTTTTAAATAATAATTAATTAAATTATAAAAAGATTAATCCACTTTAGGTAATTTAATCTATTTCATATTGAAATTAAATATAAAAACATGGTAAACATTTGATCATTTTCTCTTTGAAAACTCAATTTCTCAACATGTTTGTAGGGTTAATTTTAATTTAATTTCTTAGAATTATTTTAATTAAATTAAAATAAATGGATTCCATATTTTAAATAAGAATAATTTATAAATTTTATTAACTACAAATTAATTTTTTCCAAAATTTACTATTGGATTAAATTAAGAGTAATTACACCGATTAAGGAAAAAATAAGATTACTTTGGGGTTAAACATAGAATATAAGGTGTAAAAAAGACCAAAACATGTAAAAAAACATATTAAATAGACATATTTATACCTTATAACTTTTATTATCTATATGGTTCTATTATTACATCCATATTTTAAGGGAGAAACATTACTGGAATTAACCTTTTCAAAAAAATTACATGATTGACACCCACCTCTATTATAAAAGGCCACAACTTTCCTACTCACTTACCAGCTTCAAAACCAATTGGATTAGAAAATAACAAGCCAAATAACTTCTAAAATTACCTATTATAACCATAGAGGTGTTAATTTGGTCATAAATACAACCATTTATGTTCTTTGGTGTAATCCAAAAATGTGATACTTAAAGAAGAGGTAGCATTTAACAACGAACATTTTTGTTTTATTTATTCATCAATCCCATTCAATTATTTTTTTATAATGATTATATAATAACCTCATTATCTTAAATATATTTTTATGTTCGTATTTTAATTTTAATTCCAAAAACCACACACACACTCATCAAATGGGATTTGAAATCAATATCCATGTGTACAGAGGACTACCGCCTCATGAACTGATGTCATTCCTTTTTCCATTACTACCATTAAAAGTTAGGAATAATGATTTAAATAAAATTTATATATGATATATATTATATTTATGATTATTTTAGTCTTCTTTAATAATTATATAAAACATACCTTCATTGTTCCATTTTCTGAGAATATGATAACGTTGTTCGTGTGTATGGTGGACTACCACCTTGTGAAGAATTTGATACATTAATGATTTAAATTGAATGTATTAAGGTTTCGTTAAATATAAATATATAATATATATGAAATAATAATTCAAATATAATGATAATATATATATATTTCATTTACTTTTCTTTCTGTCGATATGAAAAGAAAATGGAAACAATGTTCATGAGTATGTATGGACTACCATATCCATAAATGGTGTATTTCATTTACCACCACTAAATTTTATGAATTAATATAAATATATATATTTATATATATATACACACTTAATATATTTAATATTTATACCATATTTATAAATTTAAAGATGATGACATAATTATCTCAGTAACATGACCAATAATGAAAAGTAAAAACTTGTACGAATAAACAAAGTGGTTATTACCAGAAACCTTACTTTAACATAGATCTGTTAATAAAATGGTAAAATAATGTCATAATAAAATCATATATGGAATTATATTAGTAATTATGGTTACATGATATATTTATAATAAATAAATATTTATTATATAGGATTCTTGAATGAGTATGATGGATGTGAGTACTTAAGGTAAGTGAATTTTGTCTCAATTTTCCTTCATTTAGAAATATATTTTGTTATGAACATATATGCTTCAAAAGGGGTATAAAAATTAATTTTAAATGTATCATAATAAAATTTATATTCCTTAGTATATTTTTATTTTACATATATTTTATTCTTTCTAGGGACTTATGAATCAATAATACCAAAGTGATAAATGGTTTATGTTAAATTCTCATTGTTTATCAGAATTATTAATGATTGAGTCTATAATATTGACATATCATGATCTACCTCTCAATAATTCTCATGAATTTTAGTGTCCTATAGTTATTCATGATGTTTTCAGGTACTGGAATCACTTTTCCACTCTTTGGTACATAATATTATTAAGAAAATGTTTTTTTATTAAAATACAGCTCTATTTATCTTTTTCGTAGGATATCATTCTATCTTCAAAACAATGATTTTTAAAAAATAAAAAATTGTTATATTAATCTATTATTATTTTTAAAAATTTTGTTTTTTTGTATGTTTCACTTTTTATAAAAAAATTCTTCATATAAATTTAAATGTGGTTTTTCTAAAAAATTCACATTTGGATTTTATAGAAAATGAGAAAGGAATATTCATTTTAATATGTCTGTCATAAATGGAGGTTTTTAATGTCAAGACCAATAATTAATTTTAATGATAAATTATATGTATTAAATGTTATTTTAGAATAAAAATTTGTTTTTTTAAAAAAAATGTTCAAAAAATTATTTTTCAGAGTAGAATTTATATTTTCTTCCAGAAATGTTTTAAATGGTCTTTCAAAATTATTTTCCAACAAAGATGAAATCCAGTGGTGTAACCTATGACTTACTAGGTGTTGATTAATGGAAACCTTTAATATTATTTCTTGAATGGATTTTATTTTAATGGAATGATGTTTAGTAAACCCATTTCTCTTCCACTGATTTTACCTTGATAAAACACTTATAAAACCCACTTCCTTTTATGGGATTTTTATGATGAAATTATTATGAAAATTTTCTCTTTTATATATGTTTTTATATTATGAAATGTATGATATAAAAATAATTTCATGTGTTATGGTACGATTAATTTTTATGATCTTATGGAACACATATTTATGATTTCATTATGTGGTGGGTGGGACAAATATCTCCCTATAATTCATTGGGTATAGATTTACATCTAATCAGATAGACATGAATGGAATGGGGAGTGAACATAGATTTTTAATATAGGTCCTTAATGGGAAGTAAACCCATTTTTTTAACATATTGATGTAATAGGGAGTGAAACCAGTTCGGTAAAGGACTTTGACAGCTATGGTGGTCTTGGAAGTAAGTCTTCACTAATATGGAAATTATTTTATATTCTCTTGTGTATTCCAAAAACTCCATGTATTATTCTCTAATGGATCATGTTACTTGATTTCCTACTGACTCATTTTTTATAAATTTCCAATCATTATGACATGACTCTTTATTATGATATTTGATATGAAGGGTATGGTTTTCAAATACTATTCTCATGTTATCATACACTTATGTTCATGTAATTCTTATGTGTCTCTCATGTTTTCCCTTACTGGGAATATGAGCTCAACCATTGTTAGGTATCATTTCACCAGGTTATGAAGATATATAATGTGAATGATATGTCTAATAGGGGTACTAGTTATAAAGAACATAGTGGGAGATGGAGTATCTCGCATATGGACCAGCGTTTCAATTTCTATGCCTCCAAAGGCACTAAACTATTAATATTCTCAAGCATGTATTTATTTCATCAAAATAAATATTCTGTAAAAATTATTTATTTATAATTTAGAAAATCATTTTACATTATAACTTGGTCTCTTTTTAATTCATTGAGAAGCTATGTGCACCTAAGGAGTTATAAATTCAATAACATTCCTAGATTAATTACAATATGTGAATCATATAAAAAATGTATTATATTCCACTACCATAAGTATATTCACATATATCATGCTTGAATATTACAATATAAATAATTTATTTCAATGTAATTATATATCATATTCAACCTCCCATTATTGGGTTTTTGTTCTTTAGGATTTTTATGTCAATAAATTCATCATAAATTGAATATATAAATTTTAGGATCTTGAGATGATGATGAAGTGAACTAAATTGAAATAATTATAGGGTTCATATATCATAACTAGATAAAATATGATTCCGTTGGGGAGAATATGACATAAGTCGCAATAAACTTTCATAAATCTTAATGAGTGTGATATAAAGAATTTCTAAATGGGTTATTGCATATTGTAATTATATTATTCCTATTATTATTTTTTAAAAAATATAAAGAAGATATATAATACATGAATTATCGACACCACATTTTTTAGTGTAATAATAGGTTGGATAAGTATTTTATTTGTAGATATAATAAATTATTCTATGCTTGAATTATTTTTTAGATTCAAGCATGATGAACAATGTATATAAAAACCATGGGCATATTGATCATTGATTTCAGATTCCTCACTATGAATAATATGATTTCAGGGAAAATTAGAGATAATTCCCTAGTAATTATTTATATACAAAAAATATAATCTTGAATGATAGTTCACAAGAAGTAGATAGTTTATAATGAATTATCATACGCAAATATGAAGAGAAAAAAATATATTTTTGCGCATCTTTTAAGAAAAAATGATCATTCTGGGTTTTATATTTGAATAAGAAGTTCTTTATGTGAATTTGGAGGGAAAATATATGCTCTAGTTTGAAAAAATAGGAAGTTTTTGTTCAACTAGACCACTAATTCAAGTGAATACGATCCTTCACACATGTAAAACATGTCTCAAGAATCATTTCTTTCATTCTTGTTTGTTCTTTAATAAATTTAAGGAATAATTATAGATATTAAACATGTACTTGAATGAATAATTACATATACAATCGCATGAAAATTTATTTCAATATGTAAGTACCAAAAAACATCAATGATAATAATGGTGATAGGGAGAACATGTTGAATCTTGTAAATTCATGATACAAACTAGAAAATTTCACGAAGCTTTCTTAAATAAATTATAACATGTAATGTAATGACCCAAGTATTTATAAAATAATACATTTTTCATTTTTATTATTCCTTATGAATAATATATTATTTTTAAATTAAATGGAATTCCTTTTCCAATAGTTTACTCAACATGCAACAATGGGTTTCATTGAAATCGTATGTTGCACACAACATTGAGTTATACTGGAAAATAATATATTATTATTATTATTTTAAATCGCAGTTAATGTCTAGGAGGGGTATTGGTGGAAATGAACAAAACCAAGTACAATATGACTATATGTGTTTTTTAAATATCATTATATTTATGCGATAAATTTTATAGTCTTATAATAAGAGTGAATCTGATTTTAAGAATGAAATACTTTAATATTTTTAAAATGTTGTTTTACCACCTTTTGATGAAGAACCCTTTTAAAACTAGTTTTTGACACCTTTATATGTTTTATTTGACAAAATAAACTTCTTATTTAGAATTTGAATGTCAAAATTTATTTTTGAGAAATTTTATAATATTTCTGATAAATTTCATTTTTTAATGAATAGTGAAAAATATCGCATTTTAAGACAAAACTACATTTTCATATAATTTATTTATAAAGTTAGTTTTTAATTTTAATTGGTTTAAAAGTATAATTGGATTATATTTTTATCATTTAATCCAATTTTGGACATTGGAAGTAATATCACTTTTAAATTGTACATAAAAACTTGTCAATCATTTGATAATTATTACTTCTTAAAAACCCGCTTTTTGGATTTAACAATGGGAATTAATATTAAATTAATTAATTCAAATTATGTGTTTTGAATTTGGAAAAATAGATTCCATATTTGGAATCATTTGTTCTAAATTTTGTATATATGTACCTTTTATTTTTATATATTATAAATAGTAACTTTAGTAATTATTTTATTTACCATGATTAAAGGGTAAATCTTGTAAGTAAGGGTAAAAAAATATTATAACAATTTTAAAATACCCTACCACATTCTATAATCCTATTGAATGAGATATTTCTAACCATGGTCATCATTGGGTATATTTTGGGTCCCCATGGAGCCACTAGGATGTGAAAACGACATCTTATAATAATTGATTTAATGTAAAGAAAAATATAACAAAAACATGTCTTTTTTATTAAATAAATGTATATGGTGTTATATAAGTTATCTATTTGACTATATATAGGGTTATATAAGTTATCCAATTGAATATAAAGAGTCATTATAAAGATAAAAATATTTCCAACATCATTATATTTTATTTATAATTTTTAGACATTAGATAAATAAATTTAATTATGACACAATGATGATGCAGGAATTGCTTCTTTAATAAAGGATTGAAATAAATGATATTATAAATGTCAAAATAAATTTAATTTTGTTATTTTTATGTCATCCACAAATTTTTTGGATTATATTTACATATCATCTTTGAGTTAATGTATTTTTTTTAGGGAATGAGGTCTTTATTAATTCTTAAAAAAGTCAAGTATGAATACTGCCCAAAATTGACCTAATTCATAACTTAAAAAGTAAAATAGTTTATTAAATGATATTAATTTCCAAAAAATATAATATTAGGAAAAATTGTTATGATAGGTCTAAAATTTTATTAATTCCTCATTCATTTGATATATTTAATGTTTTGGTAACTATTTTGATTCTCAAAGTATTTAATGCTTGATAAATTGGTAAGAGTAAAAAATGGTAAAATCAAAAAGATAAGGATTAAAAAATATCCAAAACTGATCTAATTCTTATTGGATGATTTTATTTATACTTATATCCATATTATCTTACAACTAAATAAATTTTTACTCAATTTTAATTGAAATATAATTTATAATAAACTAATATTTCTAGACATTCTTAAAGTGCCCCTCCTCCCTCATATAAAATATCATTACCGCTAGCCATTTAATCACACCTCTCAAGCCCCATGTATCATCCAAAATCTGCCTATATAAGCTCCCAATATCCCTATCTTCCTCTAAGAAGCCTTAACATTGACAGATGGAAACTCAAGAAAACCTTTTGGCTAAAATCCAAGGGAGATACACGTTTTAAGAGGTAGCGTCTTCTCCAAAGTTCCTTTCCATTTTTTTACTTCTTCACTTCCTATTTTAATATTATTATTTGATTAAACAAAAAATAATTATCCTAAAAAATAGTAATTTTAATGATAATTATTCAAACTGCACTTACGGACCCCTCCATCCAATGGATACGAATATACTGTTTCTGTGTACGGTGAACTAAAACCTCACCAAAAGATGATTGTTCGATTTTCCCATTCTACCTCTCATGGTGGCCATTATGAGGGAAATATATTTATATATGATATATATTATATTTATATTGTCTTTATTCTTTTTTAGTTTTCATTTATAGAATACCTTTATGCTTTCAATAATGTTTAAATAAGATAATTTCATTTGAGGAAGTGTAGACTACCGCACCCTCAAAGTAATATGACTCATTCATGCCATAAATGGAACGTACAAAGGATGAAGTTAATGAAATTATGTATCTTATATAAAATATTATATTATACTGTAATTATAATATACCTATTTATTATGTAGTTTTTATCCCTTTAAATATGTAAAATAAATGAAAGTAGCGTTCGTGCGTACATATAGATTATCATCCCCATGAATGGTTCATTTCAATTATTATATCCAAATGTTATGGAATATTATAAATATATATATATATACTGGTTATATATGATATATAAATCAGGAATAATATTTTTTAGATAATGTAATTTTTACCAAATGGACAATTTGTAATTACATCAAGTTCATTTTCATCTCAAGTACCGAATATCGACAAAATGACCAATTTGAACTTAAATAATTATGTAATTTATATAACATGATTATAAGAAATATAAAATGAATAATAAACTTGAAAAAGGTTCTGAAGAAATTATCAATTAACCTGATTTTATTATTTACAAATATAAAGAATGAACGATATAAGTCGAACTCAAGGTAAAGGAACCTTTCACCCTCCTCTTTTAGTGAAATACTTATTCTATGTTATGTATTTTAATTTCTAATTTCTTATGATGGGATATATTTTTATATATTCTTAATGTTTTAAATTTTATGTATAAGTGATTAGATACACTTTTCTCTCCAATCAACTAATTTTCTTAATTTTTAAGTGATGTCGTTAGGCTGTTGAATTTTCAGAAGGGAATTTCAAAACTCAATTTCCTCTCATTGGGTTTTACCATAATCCGTTCATTATATTATTCCATGATTATTTGTAGAATAAATTTTTATATATTAATTTTATAATTTCCACTTAGATTTTTGTGGATATACTATTTCTACACATAGTCACCCCATTGATAAATTCTTGCTTAATTTATATGAACATTGTAAGGGACTTTGTCTCAAACTCCTTTTATTGAGGAATATCTAGATATTGTGAACTTCTGATATCCTATAAGGTGTATATAAAACTATTTTAACATTTTAATAGCCACTTTGTTGTGAAAATGATATTTTATAAGAATTAATTTAAAGTAAAGAAAAATATAACATAAACATGTCTTTTATACTAAAACAACTTTTATATGGGGTCATGTAAGTTTTATATTAGACTATAAATATTAATTATAAAGATAAAAAAATTCCAATATAATGATATTTTTTTAAAAAAAAATTATACATTAGATAAATAAATTTAATTATGACACAATGATGATACAATGATATCTTCTTTAATAAAGATTTCAAGTAAATGATGTTATAAATGATAAAATAAATTTAATTTGGTTATTTTGATACAATCAAAGAATTATTTGGATGATTTTTACATATTAAGTTTTATCTCATTCCTTTTGTTCGAAAAAATATGGTTGTTGTGATTTTTTAAAAAAGTAAAGTTTGAATAGTTGGAAAATTTTATATAATTCATAATTTCAAATATAAAATAGTTTATGAAATGATATTAATTTCCTAAAAATATAAGATTATAAAAAATAGTTATTATATGTCTGAAATTTTATTAATGACTCTATAATTATAAATTTTTCATGTTTTGGTAAATACTTTTATTCTCAAAGTGTTGAATGCTTGATAAATCGGTAAGAGTAAAAAAGTGTTAAATCAAAAAGATAATGATTAAAAAATATAAAAACCCCATATAATTATTAATGGATGATTTTATTTAGAATTATATTAATATTTTATTTTAACTTACTATGTTTGGAAACATTTTTAATTTAAATATAATTTATAATAAACTAATATTTCTCGACTTTCTTAAAGATCCTCTCCTTCCTTTTATAAAAGGAAATCCCCCTACCAAATCAGTCACACATCTCAAGACCCTTGGCTCATCCAACCTCCACAAAAATAATCTCCCAACATCCCAATATTCCTCATATAATCCTTACCTTGAGCATAAGTCAATTCAAGAAAACTTTGTGGCTCATATCAAAGGGAGTTACACGTTTGAAGAGGTTGCATATTCTCTAAAGTTCCTTTACATTATTTTACTTCTTCACTTCATATTCTATTCCAAACACAACTCCCTATATAGTTGTGAAAGTTACAATTTATGAATTTTATGGATTCCATAAGATACCAATATGATTTATGATTTCTATGTTTTATTCATTAATATTATGATTTCATAAGGTATGTTAAAGTGCTTATATTTTATGAGTTAAAAATATGATTTCATTGATTTCTATGTATTGATAGGATAATTTTTCCTCTATTTATTTTATAACCCTTACTATTCTTTTTAGGCTCATCCCATGTTTTTGAAATTTTTTTCAAGGATATAAGGAAGGGTTCATGAAAGGAAAAATTGAAGAAAATATATATGAATAAAATGATTCTTGTTTGGTTTTATGAGATTTCTTATTGTGAAAAAATTCGATAGAGTATAAGTGTATAATTTTTAATATTTGAGATGTAATGTAATATTTATGTTCTATTTCTATTGAAAAATAAACCTAAAAATATCTTCAATGTCTAATTCTTTACTTAACTCAAGATTATGTAATTTTTAAGGATTGTTCCTTATATGTAATGATTTTTCTATATTTAAAATTGTAAGGATACCACATTAAATATACTAAAGTGAAAATAATATTGATCTTTTATGTCGAATAATATTATTTTATAGAGATTCTATGGGTAGGTACATCCCTATGAACTGACTAAGGTCGATATGATTTCAAATCAGGTGATGTCTTGCATAAGTTAAAATTTTTTAAAAGAAGAATGTATCATTTCATGACATCCATAAAAATATATATAATACTTGATTATATGATCATGTGCATTATCTATCATAGTGATTAATTAAATTTAAAAAAGAATAACATATAATCAATTCATTTCTCAGAGGAATATCGACATCGGGTGGGGAAATGGAAATTAGGATAAAACAAAATCCCTTTTCATTATGTGTAAATATATTTTTAGTTGGTATTGTAAATTAATATTCTCTAATTATACACAATATATATTGGACTATGAAGTTCCTTTGTGTATAAAATTAGTTAATAGTATATAATATGTGATTGCGGAGTCTATAAAATCATATAAAGATGTTATGGCTCCCATCAAGGAAATAGTATGTAAATGTAATCCAATACAATGAGGTAAAAAGTCATTAATATTTAGTTTAAGGTATTAGATATAAAATTGATATGACATATATGTTAAACATTTATGATGTTGAATTAAAATAATTAATTCATTAAAAGTGATCACTAATTCACCCCCTCTAAAAATTTTCTAACCATGTTTGGGTGTATTAATTTTTACTATAGAAAAACCATCTTCTCAGTATCATATCTTCGAGTTACTAAGAATAAATATTAGAAATTTAATTAATATTATGGGTTTCCCCACATTTGATCAAATTAATAATAATACTTAGAAATATAAGATGTTTACTTTTGTTTCATATAATGGTCTGGATGTTACTAGAGCTATAGATAGAGGGTTTCCAGCTCTAGATGAGGGTTATTTAACATCAAATTATGATATATGAAATATTGATTTTGATGAAAAAACACAAAATTTTATTTTGACGTCTATATTAAGAATTATAATAAATCCATTAAATTCACAAAATGTTTAGCAAGTTTGGGAAAAAATTATAGAACTTATAAAGGAAATTTAAAAGCATAGGATGACAATTATATATCTAGAGAAAAAATTTTGTGTATATCAATATGACTCAAGATAAAAAAATTATTAATTTATTACAAGACTCAGTAAGACTATAAGAAACATACATGGATTTTATTAGAATATATATAATTATATTAATATTAATAAGTTGACGAGAAAATTTCTAGACTGGATTGATCAAAACATTTCATCCTTACTTGAAGGAGAAGATCATTCATAGGATAAAAAAGAAATATATTCTCATTTCATAAGAAATGAGAAATGAAATATTTGTAAGGAAGAAAAAAACTTGAAATATATTTTAAATACATGGGAAAGATCAAAATAAATTTGGATGACATTTAAGAATCAAGTGGGACATCAAATGAGGTATATAATGAAGACATATATAGAGTTTTTTCTATTACAATCAATAGGGTTCAAATGTTCAGCTAGAAATGTTAAAGAAATAAATAAATGATGTTCAATAATTTTAGTGGTCTATGAAACACTTATATAAATTGATAATTGATGAAAATGAATGAATAATAATAAAAAGGGGGGATAATAATTTTCTGAAAATATAAAAAGGTTGAAAGTATGAAAAAATATTCTCGTGGCCAGAAAAGATGATTAATGATAATAAAGGATAAAAATAACAAATATTATATTAACAATTCAAAATAAAAATTTAATTTCATGGTCTTTGTTGTGAAAGGATTTGATAATTCAATAAGTGATGATATTTAATTACAATGAAAATATTTAGAATATATTTGGAAAAAATAGTAATAAATATTTATGGATCAAGAAACAAATCAAGAGAAGTTGAATATCAAAATGATAAGTGAAAATGATAACATATTTAATGGAATAGTGGAAAATTTCAAAAAATGATTATTTTTTATTAATGGGGTCATAAAGTCCACATTTAATGTTTTTGATTAAGAAAATATAATTAATGATCTTGAAGTAAAACATTATCTCAAAAAAATATTTCAAGACTCAAACCAGGTTTCTTGATGCTAATAATTATTTGATCATGATATAAAAACAATCATTATGTTTGTAGAGGTTAATGTAGTGTCACCAAAAGATGGTGAAAGTGGTTTTACTAGTGTATGGTTAATTACACTCATAATAAATTTCAAAATGAAATTTTTACCATTAATAGTGATGGATATATTACCATAGTTTGACTAATGTAGTATAAATATACAATAGTGAAACACAATTATACATCAATATAATATAATAATACCTTAATAATTTTATTTCTTCCATCTAAAATAAAACATTGATTATTTAAAATTTCCAAAAATCATTAGTAATTTAATATTATCTTTTTATATTTTCAATGTTTAGCGGATACATATGGTATTGTAAAGGGTTTAGTCTCAAATCTAATACATGGTATTATAATATGGAATTACAAGAATATATAACAGAATCAAGGAGAGGTTTAATGATAATATCAAAATTAATTTTTAATTATTATGAGATTTGACCTTGGATATATTTAACATTCAATTAATTAATTGGTAGTAATTGTTAGAAAAAAATATTTCTTATATGTATTTAGTGGGTTTATAGAGATTAAGACTTCATTAATATACTCAGTGGTTATGTTTCTTATGGTGTAATAGTGAATAAAATTCAGAATACCTTAGATTAAAAGTCATGAAATATTGACGATTCTAACAAACCCAAGAATTATTCACTTGTCAGATATTAATATCTGATAGTGTGGCTTGATTAGCTTCTAGTTACCAAAAAATATTTCCCTAATATGTTTAAGATCAAAAGTTAAACAATTTTCTCCACATATAGGGATTTAAGTTATTGAGAAACTATTAACAAGTAGTGATCTAAAAATTCATGTAAGGTTGTGTGAAATGAAATTAATGTATTAGAATGGCACAAAATATAGAGTAAAAATATTTATTGCCCCATAATATTCCCAATTAATGAATTCCTAAGAACAAATAAATTTTAATTTTATAATCTTTTAGGTGTACAAAACTAATGCATATGAGAAATCATCTCAAGTGAATAATTACAACATAAATCCTATTAAAAGACATGAGATCAATTTAATTTTAATGAAATTCTCCGTTTATGAGTCTAAAATGTAAGGGAGGCCATAATTAATGGAAAATTATAAAAATTGTTGCTATATATAAGGAATCAAATTTGACCCTCCATATTTTGTAAATTATTTTATATGCATAATTATATGCTGGAAGTTAACGGAGATTAACTAAATGGGATATATCTATATTATTTTAAAATTGTATTGTTAGAATAAATGATCATAATTGAGTTTTTTAACTTTAAAAATGATGAATGGAGTACATTACAATATTGTCAATTTATATGTGGAAGATTTTTTAAGATAAAATTTCATTTTTATTTTTATGGAATTAGGAAAACAATAACAAAATTTAGAATCTAAGGTATGAAAATCTCACTTCTCTACTAGGGGTATGAGTATAATTAATATTATTAAAATGGGGGAGTCAGTTTTGATAGTCAATAAAGTAAAATAGGGATTTTAATTTTCATTATTATAAATATTTCTAATGTATTTATTGAAGATGAATAAATCATATAAATTTATTGAAAAAACTATCTTTACATCCCCTAAAATGGGAATTTTTATTAGAATCTCATCTTAAATATATTAAAAAAACATTTATTTCTAGCATAATTCACCAATGATATTTCACCAGGTTATCACATAAACATGATGAGTTAAACAAGTAATTTATCAAGGATAAGAAACAACTGATATCCTCATTCATATAATTTCATAGATAAGTATGTATCCTTAAACAATAGGAAGATAATAATTATTTTGGAAAACATTTAAAAAATGACAATGGAGTGTCGAATAATTTTCATTATGTAAATTTTCATTTGTTATCAATAATAGTAATTATACTTTTAATATTTAGAGAAATTGTGTTATCATATATAATTTTTAATAAAAATACAATTGTGGAGGTCGAATATCCTAATTTAATTAGTGGAGATTGAGTTTTATTTTTTTCAATAATATTATATAAAATAATGTTTTTTTATTCTCACTTCTAATTTTTATTGATATGATCTTAATGTTTTCAATAAGTATACTAAATATTTTAATATATATAATTTTGTATACAACATGTTTATAGTTAATTTGGAGTTTCTAGATATAAGGGATATTTTGAGAAGTAGATAATATGGTAATAATTCTAACAGTAATAATTATTTTTCCCAAAATTATATCAAAAGGATGAATCTTTTTTTGTATGATAATGTATAATATTTGAGTTATTGATATAATTTAATTATAATGAATCTGTTATTAACATTGAAAATTAAAAAAAAAAATTATGAGCTCTAAATAAGATTTCAAGAAAGAGTTTTTTAATAGGGGATTTGGTGTATAATAATTTGACGGCTCATATAACTTCTCTTTTTCACTTAGTTATATTTTTTATCCTTAAAAAACTTTTTAAATACATTTTAAATATTGGTTTACCTAGAGTAGGATGACCACATGAAATGATGAGAATATATCTCATGGGTTATTATTCAACTGCTTGTGGGTGGTAAACATCACTTGAATAGGGCTTCACTAAAAATAGTAGAATACTATAAACTCGCATTAATTTATTCAAGTTGTTAAGGGAATTCTTGAGGTTATAAATTTATTCTCCTTCCAAATATAATTAATATTTTTGAATAATATAATATGTGTGTACTATTCCACTACCATATTCATACACACATATTTCATGCCACATGTTATTAAATTTAAAAACCTAGTTAGAGCTAATTATCTAAGGTCATTAAGTTTCTATCATCGGGTTTTTGCATGTTGGGTGTTTTCATGTTAGGAAATGCATTACCATGCTATGATTGAAGTGATAAGATATGATAATAATAGTGACATGTACTTTTTTCCTTGCGTTCTATGGTTTATATATTTTTGGTAATTTTAATGTGATTCCACTGACATGCTTATAACACAATCCCTGACATTAATTTCATACAAGTAAATTTGAAAAAAAATTATGAATTTTAAAATAAGTTAAAATATTTTATTAATTATAACATTCATGTGGGTTTCCTGGTAAATTAATAGGGAATTTGACTATGGGAATTCTTGAAGATGAGTTTTCTAAATTAAAAAATTGAATAATTTCATATATTACTATGATATTAAAAGTTTCATGACTCAATTATTTTATTAATAAATGGTGGTGGGAAACATTAATAAATATTATAGCGAACCTGATCATTGATTTTGGATGGATCGTTGAGAGATCATAATTTTTATGTATAATAGGATGCATTCCTAAGAATATATTTCCATGAAAATAGAGAAAATACCACATTCATTTTCACATGATATACATATTATAATATTTATTAGCCTATGTGTATATAAAGAGAATAATAAAACATTTTCTTAACTTTAAATCCATGAGAGTTTCTTATATAAAGTAAAAGAGAGTTCTGATGAATTAAGATGAGGGTATTTTTATCTCAGTTTCATGAAGAATAATATAAAATCACACATGGTCCCTAATCCATGTAAGGAATATCCTTTTCACTTATAAAAGATTCATTAAATATTCTATATACACTTCCTTGGCATGTGCGGTGGGAGAAAGCAAATATAGATAGTACCAATACACATCTACGAAGTATTAAATGCACAACAACAATAAAAATATTTTTGTGTAGTTGGAACCAAAAAACTTAATATGTAGTAATGTTGAGTTTATTAAGTTTATGAAGATTTTAATTTCATGAAACTATTTTGATAATCCTAATAAATGTGGATTATGACAATATAATGTGAAATAATGGTAACATTATGTCATTTTTTAGTATAGTTCATAAAATAAACTCAAGAGAAATAATACTAAACATTATAATTTAATAATATTATTTCATAGAGATTCTATGGAGAGGTACATATGCATAAACTAACTCAATACCAAAAGCATTAAATAGAGTATAACAATTTTTTTCCTATGTATTTAATTAACTAATATTTTTTTCTGAAAACTGAGGTTCCAAAGAACATAAGTAGGTCTGAAAGACTTGATTAGGGTTATTACCCATTGATTTTGTTTTAGTAGTGTACAATACTGATCCATTTTATTTATTAATATCATGGATAAATTTATACATAAGATAGGGTAGAATCAATTCTAAAATGATGAAAATCATCAATGTTATGGATCAAACTTGTTGAATATTGAAATTAGAATATATATTCTATGGTTAGAATATGGATGGGTAAAATAGAGGCAATCCATGTAAATAATACTAGGAATTTCCTTATTATGACAACATTTCATTATTATTCATTATAATTTAATTTTTATCCTCATAAAAGACCGATTTTAATGGTATCTTATTTCAAAAAAAACCCTTATCCTTATTCATGATTTTTTAATTAACTTATTTTTATCTCTATAGTTACCACTGGTCTATATGAAATATAGAATATCCTCTAAAATACAATAACAAACATCTATAATCTCATTTTAGTTATTTATTTATGTCAGTTCATCAATAAGTTTGCTTTCCACACAAAACAAATATGGAGGAACTAATCAAATAACCTTATTTTAAACCCTACCGAGAATAATATCTTCCACACATTGGACCATCCCCTTAATTGGTATTATATGAACTACCCGATATCAAATTTTTTATTATTCCAGTTGGTGTAAATTTTTTATATCATCTATAACAACATGATATTTTATGATATATTTATCTTAAAATAATTTTAATTTCTTTGATATATTACTTTACAGGAAACACAGATTTTAAATAAACCAGGATATGCTAATAAGATTTTTTTAATTAGAATGTTGTCACCTAGATATTTTATATTCGGTTTTGAATAGTATTGACTAAATTATGAAGATTATTTCTTAAATATTTATATAATCAATTAATCAGTTTTCAATCAGTTACAAAATAAAATAAATCCATTTGATGGTAAAAATATAGGTTTTCCTAAAAATTATACTTTATATATTCCATTTTTTCACATAATTCATTAAATTAAATATTATAAATTGTTTAATTTAATGAAAACATTTATTATATATTTAAGATATTATTTAACAAATCATCTAATGGTTTTTATTAGTCATTGAAAATGAAAAAAACATATATTATTAATAAATATTACTTTTTTTAATGGGTTTTTTATTTTTGGAACCTTATTTTAAGATAATTTCCTCAACAAATAAAACTTGAATCATATAATTTGGGTCATATTTTTTAATCATAATAATTAAAACAATTTAATGGGGTCAACATAATTTTGGGTCATTGTGAATAGAAACAATGGAAAATATTTTTCACCTCGGTAAGGTTCAATCATGGTTAAAACTATGGGGTAATACATTAAATTCTATATAAGATATAATTTATAATATTTTATAAATATTTCCCTACAATAATTATTTTTAAAGTGGTTAATAATGTATTTTAAAAAATTATTTAGTATTTTTAAACCCATGAATAACTTTTATGATGTGATGTTATATGATATTCAAGATTTAAAACTATTTCTAAGTCTTTCAATTTAATAAAATAGGAGAAACAATCCATAAGGGTTTTTTTTAATATAAATTTCAAAAAACATTACTTTTTTTATTGAGTAATGGAAAAATTTAGTGTAAACTATCTTTTTACTTGATTTCAATTTTTTTTTTAATTCATAAATCAAGTATTACCGTAAAAAATATTTTTCATGTCTTTTGTGTTCTTACAACAAATGAAAATTATACAATGTATAATATTTAGATATAATAAAATTTATTCCAAATTTAGAATCACCATGATCAAATTTTTATAGATGTCCACTTTTATTTTTTTAAAATATTTATACTATCATATTAAAATGTTATACTATCATGATTAAGGATAAGATGAGTATTAATTCTTTTAACATAGATATAATGATTATAGTGACTCTAAAACATATATAAATTGGATTGGTTTAGTATATTTTTTATCTATAAAATTGTATCTTCTAATTTGGGAATCCTTGGGTGAACTTTACATGATTATGATATCAATTATATTTAAATATTTTATGTAACTAAAAGTGTGTATTTTTTCTCCCTTATAAATGGAACCTCATATTATTCCTTATTCACAATTTTTTATTACTATAAATAGCCCAATACCTACCCTAATAGAGATCTAAAAGAGAATAATGAAATAGTATTTATAGTGTTTATTATAACCGTAACATTCACCACTTCATTATCATATGCCACATTGCCAATTGTGATCACATGGTATTTTCCTTTTTCTATAGTCATAAGAGGATACTAATATCAATCAATTTCATTAACCATCATATTTGATAAATTTTATCACAATACATATAATCCGTACATTTGAAACACTGTACTATGGGTGTTGAATTCTGGGGATCTTTTTCTACATGATTTTCTAACATCTTCTTCCCAAACATTTATCAATTGAATGCTCGATGTCCTTCTGTTCAACAATTAAAATAATAACCAGTTTCCTAAATACAATTTCCTTTATGTTTTCATTCATGGGTATATAAAAATGGAAATATCATCTTCCTCCCTCCATGTTATTTATTAATATATATTTTTTCAAATAGTATCTTTAATTTTTTATCTAAACTATGTGATTGATGGGTAACACCAATCACCATTTCTAACTTGATAGAACACAAATGATTTCAATATAGATATTGGTGTATCTTATGGATAATTCCCATTTGATAATTGGATTAATTACATTAAAGAATCAATGAATGTTTCATTAAAGTTGGTTGATAACACCAATAGAATACCTCAAAAGTTATATTAAATTCACCTCAAAGGTATAAATGTATTTACCATCAATATGATTATCATATGAAATTTCTTTATTTTTTTTTGAGTAATTTGGGGGATATACTAATTAAAAAATAACCTTCTAAATTAAAACCACCACATTTAGTAAAATTATTCTTCTTTCCACATTTTCTTTATAATATTACATCATTTACATGCTCCATTTTCCAAAATATAAACAACTAAAATATCTTTTGCATGTCTAAAACACTATATAATGAAAAATAATGTTTTTTCTATTAAGATATTGCTCACTGAATACTCGGTAAATATATAAAAAAATAAATGGTTTATTTTTTTCTTATAAATGACTCAAAAAAAAATTATTCCTTTGAATAATTAACTGATTATACTTTCATATTGGATGATAATACAATAGATTTTCCTCACAAGTATTATAAAAATTTCCTCATTGTTTCTGACTGATTTAACATCCAACTTTTGTACTTCAAGAAATTCATTCTCCATTTTAATTATAGGAATATGTGTAAAATAGTAAATTAAAAATAAGATCTTACAAGTTTCAAAATCCATCGACCCAATTATATCTCATTACCTCATTTTTTTTAAAATGATTCCACCATTGATCAACTTCACTTTCAAAACCATGACCAAATAAAATATCTTTTCAACATTTAGAACATGGTATCATTGAAAATATCTTTTTAATCATACTAGTTCATTTATTAGATAATATTTGATCATTATACCCACTTAAAAAAATATTATGATTCCTAATGAAGGCCTTAATATAATTTTTCTCCCTCCCATGCTCTTTTATAATATTAGTAAAATTCATTTCTTTAAAAGGTTTCGTATGTATAGAAACATAATTTGTTATTTTATATCCCATAATAATTGGTTACTTAGGAAGATGATCTATAAATTTTCCTTCACATTCAACATTAAATTGATTGATTTTCATTCCAATCATTAAATAAAAATAATACTCACGCTATAATGAAGAATAATCATAGTGGGAAACCATATAATCATGATAAAATATTTATATCATTCTAATATATTGAAATAATCATTTTAATTTGTCATACCATTTAGATGTCCTGATTAATTTATGATAATTGTCTATTAAAATCATTCCTAATGGGTTGTAATGAAAATGTAATTTTTCCAAAGTATATCCCTAATGAGTGTAAATAAAGGGACACAATTAGGGTACACTCACTATGAATTATAATTATGGAAGAGATATTCTCAAAATCTATTTACATTGTTATTAACACTAGAAGAATATTTTCAAAATCAAAATCAATATATTGTATCTTGATAGGTTTTTTTGTTGTCAACACCAAAATATGTTATTCTATATCTCATGATAATTGGTTACTTATGTATATGATCATAAAATTTTCATTCACATTCAACATAAACCTGATTTTTTTTCCTTCGAGTCATTGGAGAAAAATAAAACTCACTCTGTGATAAAGAATAATAGTAGTGGGAAACCATATAATCATGATTAATTATTTATAGATTGCCTATATAATGAAACCAAAAATTTAATTTTTCATACCATTTATATTTCCTGGTAAATCTATGATCATTTTCTATTAAAATCATTCCTAATGGTTTTTAAATAAAAGGTGATTTTTCCCAAGTATATCCCTCATCTGTGTGAATATAGGTACACAATTTGGGCACACTCACGGTGCATTAGAATGATCGAAGCGATATACTCAAAAATCAATTTACATGGTTATTAAGACTTGAATAATATTTTCAAAATCAACATAAACATATTATATCTTGATGGGGTTGTTTTTTTGTCAACACCACAATAAATTATTTACCATAACATAAAAGGTAATCCTATACATTGGATTATCCTAAGGGTTCTCATAAAATTTTTCTCATCTTTGATTCCATAGGAAACTAAACATGTCTTTAATAGTAAATATAGAGACCCATAACTCTCGTACATAGATATTACATATGATCATATGGATATTCCATAAATAATATTACAATCCGCACCAAAATCATTATAGTTTAGTTTCATTAAGATCATGGAAATATAAACAAATAGTTCATAAGAGAACTGCATCATCTCCCTGAAAGTTATTCATAAAAACTATCCAGCATACACATATCATACTTATAACCATTATTCATAATCTAGAAAAATAAAAAACAATAAAGGGTGAGCATATATTCTCTTTAAGGGTACTCAACATAGATATCAATGATCACAAAATAATAACATTTGAATAACCTAATGAAAAAATAACAATGACATTTTAAATCCATATATTGCATATCATAGATAATAATCTTGAGTCATGTCATAATTCTAATAATTTTATAGGAAATGAAACAAGAAGTAATTATAAAACATGATCTATGAGAGGATAACATTTTCATAATACATATATTTTTAGAATACACATAATCATTGAAAATCAATTCTTTATTCATGTACCACTATTAATCCTATCATATGGGGTTATTTTTATTCCTCGTTTTATCTTATCTTTTGTCATGTTTTACTCCCAATACTATAATAGCAAAAATAAAACCTTTCCGAACTCAGTTCAAACCATATTCCAATCTATATTATCATATTAGATATCCACATTTACCTAATGCATTTGGGGGGTATATAATTTCTCATCAACATTTATATAATTATAATGACAAATATTTATGTGACAAGTTCAAAAAGTTTCCATCATAGAAAAAACCTTAGAAAATAAATAAGTATCATAAATATTTCAACACTTAATGATTTCACAACCTATAGAAAAGAAGAATGGTTATAAAAGGTTTCATAATACCATAATTAACCCATAAGAAAGAAAAAGGTTTCATAAAATCATTTATAAATCTACTATACCATAAGTCATTAAATGAATAAACATAGATGGTATCATTTAATCATATACCACGTATATCCGATGAAACATAAAAGGAAGTGATCATCGAAGAAAAATTCCTTTAAAATATAATTAGAACCTTTATTTTTGAAATATTTATTTCACATGTAAATAACTTATTTGATTTCTAAAAGTTTTCCAAATTTTACTAAAAAAATTTCCATTGAATATAACCTTATAATATTCAAAAAAAATAAAAAATTTATTGGTTATTAAGGTGTGAAATTATATTCATTTGGTGTACCTTATAATAAGGATTCCATCTATATTTTTAGTAAAAATCCCAAAGTAACTAATTTCAAAAATGAAAATATGGTTTTATTTAGAAACATATTAACAGAAATCCAAATATGGGTAAAAATAAATTTAAAAATAATATGTAAATAGTGAAAAAATTGTTGATTTATTTAGAAAACATGGACCATGATTAAAAAGGATTTTAGACCAAATATGTAAATACAGTCAAATTTCTTTATAAAGATTATTTCAGTATGCTAACCCTATACATTGAGGAAAATAAAATAAACCCTATAATCTATTGAAATTATTATAGGATAAGAGAATTATTGGGATTCTTGAGAGATTGGTCCTAAAATTTCTTCATCAATAACATAATATTAGACAATATTTAGAAGAAATTAGATTATATCTTATAAATATTTTCTCATACATTAATTTCATCAAATGTTATTTAACCTACTACCTAATAGACTTTAATTTATTATAGTATAATTATATAATCATCTACATATTTATAAGATCATATATAATTCAATTAAATCCTTACACCACCCATTTTAATAAAAATTCCTTTTTAAAATTGTTATTTATGGGGGTTACCTATTTTACTTATCATTATATTGTGGTTCGATTGTTCTAATGCACATTAACTGATCATGGTTCTGTCATATCAAAAAAATTAATAAATATATAAATATCATATATACTCAATATATATATATATATTTAATAATGTAGTCATATATTGAAAAAGGGATTAAGTCATTCATGGAGATATTGGTTCATATATACGCCTGGATATTGTTCTTACATTTTGATTGATTTGAAGAAATAGAGGTTAAATTTTTTTTTATTATTTAATAATTATTATATAAAATATATTACATTTAGTCATTGAATCTATCCAATAACCATTCATGTAAAGAGATAATGATAAATGAATCATGTCGGTTTGTGGAGGTTGTCATCCACACATACGCACAAGTGACGTTATCGTTTCATAATGGAATGAATTGTAAGATGTAATATCTAGTATTACAATTCCAGAGGAATAATGATATAATAAATATTATATATAAAAAATATATACATCATAATAACTATAAAAGAATGATGGTGATAGGAAAATAATTACATCACTACGTGGAGGTGCTAGTCCACACATACACACATTTGATACAATCACCTCACAATTAATGGAAAAAAGGGTGAATAATGATTTTTACACATTAATAATACCATTTTAGTATATTTAATTTAATTAAGATAATATTTTATGATGAATACCATGTAATTTCATGAGGTATAATATGAAATACTTTGAAAGAGGTCAGGTTGGATGATTACCTCTTCTTTGGTAGCCCTCCATTATATCATTTCTTAATTACCCTTTGAATGACCTTTTAAGAATAAAACAGCCTATAAATAAATTATGGTGGTGTTTTGAAGATTATTCGGTAGTTTTGGTCAAGATTAATGCCTCTATGTGGTATAAATAAGGGAATGGTTGTGTTTCCTTTTATAAGTTATGTGGAAGACACACATGATATTTCTTAAAAGATTAAAATATAATATTGGCATACTCAAAAAAATGATTCCAATTATCTAGATTTATGATAAAGGTATATGATAGGGTTTAAATGTTTTTGGAATGTTGTATTATGATAATTTTAAATAGAAAACATTCTTTTATCTGTATGTTTAAGCCCCTTGGTAAACTCGTTATAACATTAATCATGTTGACAAGTTTTTTACTATTTACTCTATTTTTATGACCAAAAAATAAAGAATACTCCTTACTAAATATTTATATATTAATTCACAAACTTGAAACCATTTCATAAAATTAAATTCCTAGAATTTTTGGAATTTAATTTAGAATTAATCCAATAAAACACAAAAAACTCATATTTAAAAAAAATTCATAAGAATAATTGATTTAAAAAACACCTACATAAAATTAAGTGTAATGACCATATTTGAATTATTTTTGATAAATTTATTCATTAATAAAAAAATTTGAAATATATATCTATGAAATATTTTTAAATATATATATGTTTTTCAATAAAAACTCTATAATTTATCAAAAAATCAATCATTACATAAAATTATAAAATATTCCCTATATGTTAATTTTGAAATTATTTATTCAAAATTTTAGTAAAATTTTTAAAAAACATTTTCTCAAAGAGGAAAAAAATATTATTTTATTTTCTCACAAAAATAAAAACCCATTTTTAAAGATATCGTGTCTTTGAGGCACCAAACGACTATAATAAATATTTTTTATATATTTATCGACATATAAATTTTATCAAAAAAAATATATATTTTAAAAATAATTAAACATTCTTATTGACTCTACTAACATAACAGTTGTGTTATAACATTTGAATATATTATGGCTTATTTAGTCTCGGTGTTGTTTGTATCGTAAGTAATGAATGAAATTATGTTTATTTGAAAATTAATATATCATAAAATATCATGGAGGTATGTTTATACTATTTCTAATGTTTTCTTGCATATATTTTTCTATTAATTATTATATAATAATCAAATTCATTTTGGATCTCATCAATGATTGATATAAATAAAATGACAGAATTTTTGAAGTTTTAAGATTACTTCATGTGGTTGGTTCCTTAAAATCCTATAATTATACTTGTATAATCTTATTTGGGTTCATATTAAATAGTAATTAATAAGTGGATTTAGAAGAATAAATTTGATAATTTGGATATTTATATGTATCCAAATCAATATAAATATGAATAAATAAGAAATATAAAATTATATATTAGAATAACCATAGTGAATGAGGACCAACATAAAAATCCAAATCTACTTAAATATAAAAATCCATATTTTTTTAGAAGATAGATAAGTGTAGTGGAATTTCTATTGAGTTTTTTAAACGAAAATATATAATAAACCAAGAGAATATAAAGGAAAAATAGTGTTACAATGATGGAATCATGATTATATATGAATAAAATAAAATATCTAATATTCAAATAAGAGTAATTAGATTAGCCTTATATGTATCAAATTAAAGTTTTACATACTATATAAGAATAAATCCTTCCATTTTATTATTTTTTTTAAAGAATCATACTACTTAAGAAATATGAAGAATTATTAATAAAATCTAATTTAATTGAGAATAAATATGTTATAACACCTATAACACATGAAGTTTCATATGATTTGTAAGTGTATCTATATATACCAGGTTTAGAAAAATTGGTTTAAAGTATAAAAAATTATCGATGTGAAACTCCTCAAAATATTCCAAGGGTTTTGGGCTGATAATAATGATTAATTTAAGATCTATTAATAAATAATAGTTGCTCCCCATTTAGTTATATATTACATGACCTCAAATATTGAATCAATCAAGGCCTCTAGAATCATTATATAACCTTCTCTTTATCCCTCTAATATAAAAATAAACTCAATAAAATTGGTTTCATATATTATTTGTATTTTCTAAATTTCACATTATCAATAGTGATCTAATTTTATTCTAATTATAATTATGTAATGGGGACTTACCTCATTACCTCTCTTGAATCCAAATGAATTAATGCTTTATTTTCCCTTGTTTTTATCGTCATGATGTACTCTATGTATGCATGGAACACTGTATGGTCATAGTTTTTAAATTTAATATTTCTCAATTATATTTCATAATTATAGTATACACAAAATTCACCCTTTATCTTCATTATTCAATAAATTTTGGTTGGGTGTGAGTATATTTGAGGACTTATCGGTGGTTGTGTATCATATTTGTTTGGTTTTTGTAGAATGAGTGTTATTAATTATATTTTTTCTTCTAATCTAAATAAATTGTGGGAAAATTGTTTTTATAAGGTAAAAATACACATAATTATTTAATAAATAGAGTTAATGTTAGTTTTAGTGATATAAATTTAGTGATCAAAGGAATATTAAATTTATAGACACTATTTCTCAAAATTTAGAAAAAATTTTGAACTTGTTTTTATTTTAATTCAATCACTTTTATTAAAATATTTCAATTTATTAAAACAAATATCAACTTGATCATAGACCATAACTAAAATCTATAAATACGCTAACCCTCTTCACATATCTCATGTTACACCATGAGTAAGAAATTTTCTAGGGTAAAATAAATTTATTCATTACCAAAAAATGGTGGTTGGATAAGTGTGAATATTTAAGAGGGAGTTATAACACTTAATAATGCCATTCCATATAGTGATCATACCCTATGATGAACTAATTACTATATGAATACCTAATATATATTGTTTATACAAAACAAACATCATAAGATATCATTATAAAACAATGTAATCCTTATAATAATTATTTATCAAGAACCCTAGTGTTTACTATCATTACACTCACCAAGTAAAATGGTGTTTGTATATATATATTTATTCATATTAACATAGAAATAATATAGGCCTCACTATGTTCTATGTCCAATAATATACAACTATAATCCTAGGCACCAAACACCTCCACACTACTATCTAATCCTCAGTCTCTAATATATGAGTGATAGTACCTGATCTCTATGTCATACATTGATATAATCCAACATGTGTATTACTCAATGATAAGAAATGATCATAGAAATATCCATTAATAGAATTAATAAATGCCTCACTCAATTAATTTTGGAACTCATCATCCACATATTAAGATAGTGTTCATGTAATATATGGGTTATATGAGAAACAATGATAATATTACATTTCCCATTATCAGTTACTCATCTAATTAATCATAAAAAATTTAACATCATGGGATGTTGTAGAAATAAAACTATAATAATCTCCTAAAAATCCACATATATATATATTCCTTTTTCCAAAAATAAAGTGTTGATAATGAAAAAAAGTATATACATAGTTTATCAACATATACTTATATTAAAATGTAGTCGTATTGAAATTATTTAAAAACTGATGTAAGATGTCATTTTTCATTAACCATGATCAATGTTTTATAATTGGATTAGTAAAATGATATTTCATTAATGTCCTTATACCTGGAGTTATATGTTGAATAAATTATTTTCTATAGTGTTATCATATAGAAATGACCCATCAAGGAAATTCACTATGAAAATATCCTTTTTATAAACTATCTCTATCAATATCTAGAAGTGACAAGATTGCATGTCACTTTACAATATAAGATGCTACAAATCAATCATACCACTTAATCTATGACACATATATGATTAGAAAGAACTATCCAACATAATATTTCACCTTGTAATATTAATTTTATCCCTGAATTTATATATATTCATCACTGAAAAAGTCATATAATGATTTATTATTAGTTACTAGGTTATTTAGTTCACCAAAATATTTTAAAATTAATATTAAATTCCATTTCATTTCATTATTTCAAGTGATTTTAACTCTTCAAAAGAACCATTATAACATTACCAATCACTTTAGAATTTTAATTTAAGTATCTATCTAAAGAAATAAACAAATTTTGTTATAACATTTCATGTAAACATTCTACATTACCTTTTCTAAAATCACAATAAAATTTCTAAAACTTATAAACTCATCCAAAAAATAATTTAACATCATTATTTTTATTATATTCTTTGTTATTAATAATTTATTCTTTCTATCATTTGTAATTAATAATAAAATATCATAAATTAACCTACATGTTATATAAAATCTAATATTTGATGAGTAATTTCATCATTATTCTAAACCAATAAAATTATACGTAAAAAACTCTTTAAGAAAAATTATTTTCTTAATAATTTCAATATTTTATACAATTTATTTATTTACACATTTAATAGAACATGATTTCATATAAATATATTATTTCATAATAATATTCTCCTTTATTTTTTGGAAAATATATTTAATAATATTTAGTAAGCTAATAATATATTGAATTATTTTTAATTTTTTTATATTCAATTAATCTTTTGGTACATCCTCATTAAATATTTAAATTGTTATAATAATGAAATTGTACTATTTCACAATCCAATATCATCCCAAAAAACCAAAAATCACCATTATCATTTCATTAAAAGTTTAAATGTCATAAAATTATCCACATGAAAATAATTAATAATTTAATTATTTTATTCTGAAATTTCAACCCAAATAAGATTTCG
Organism: Viscum album; assembly: GCA_963277665.1. Lineage (NCBI taxonomy): Eukaryota > Viridiplantae > Streptophyta > Magnoliopsida > Santalales > Viscaceae > Viscum > Viscum album. The sequence goes on along the minus strand of OY728136.1, from coordinate 62,154,282 downwards.
TTTAAATTTCATATATATGGAACATTCCTATTTTAAATATTTCTATAATTCCCTAGAAAATACCATCTATCTTGAATAAATAATTATTGTTTATTTTCTAAATGACTAAAAATAAAATAAAATAAAATGTACTCATATATTCTCATTAATGTTTTAAAAACATTATATTCCCATTCTATAATAATTTCATCATCATGACTTTACTAAATTATCAATATAAGAAAAATAAAATTTAATAAAAAAAATATGAATCATTAGTAGATTTATTTCATTTATTACTAACATAAAATATATTCTATATCATTTACCAATAATTAGAAATGGTGAAGTTCACTATTTTTCCTCATATGTAAAATAATGATAGTGAAGGACACAGTTTTTTCTCTTTACATGAACAATGGTAAAGATATAAATATTTTTGTTTATATGAAACCTATTTCAATTAAATATACAAATTATTAATTGTAATGACATAATGTTTGTATATTATCTGTTGTAGGAAGAATTTTTTTTAAAAGGGTTTAAACCTTGTTCTCTCATTGGCCGTATATATAAGAAGCCTTCTTTATTGATTTTGGGGGATCAAAAAAATTTCCTTAATTGTATATAGTATTATAATGTCTTGTTTTCAAATCATATAATATTGTTTTGGGGGTTATAAAATTTTTTTAAACCATAGGATAATTATTTTTTTGTCATAATGTTTTATTAGTTCAATATCATTATAAAGAATTATCCAAATTCTTAAAATATGATTTTAATTACTCATTTTAGAAATGTTTGTATCCTAAACTTTTCAAATAAATGGAATAATGATTTGGAATAACTATAATGTTAGATGAGGGAACACTTAATGGTAATATTGAGTACATTTAATTGGTTGTGGTGGGAAATAATATGGATTAAAGAGTCCGAAAAAAGGTTCACTATGATGTAAATAGATTAAAATTTTATTTTGAAATTCAATATGAGGAAATTTTTCAATTTATCAATTATTTAATAGTTGTTGGAAGCACGATCAAAAAATTTATGTTATTTTAAATAGAACAAATATAAAAAACACTAAAACATATAATGAAATACTAGACATTTATGTTAATAGTGATAATGGGAATTTCACTTCAAATTTGGATATGGAATAAAAAATTCATTTAGAGGTTTGTCAAAACAATTAATTTAAAGTGGTTGAAAAAACCTAAATGTTTTTTTATCATGTTTGTTATTTATAACTAGAGAAAATTTACATATATACACCAAAAAATTTCCCATCAATTTATTCATTCATTTGTCACTCTTTATCTAAATTTTATTCTCTGTAAAAGAATAATATATACTTTTTCGTGAAAAATAGACTTCCAATTTTAAATGAAGATGGAAAATCTCCTCCATTATGAAAATATTAGCATGACATGTGGGAGGGGATGAAAGTTAATCAAGATAATTAATTGGGGACTTAATAAAAAATATATGTTATATCTGGAAACAAGGATATAATAACATCAAATGAAAAGAGGGAGGAAAAGAAATTTCATAAACAAAAATCCATTATCATGTGATTATAAATATAATGTAAAAGGGAGAAGATGATAATGATCCAATATTATAACTAACAATGTATTTAAAACTAAATAACTATAATGAAAAATTATATTCATCTTATTAAGAACAAAACTATTATTTTATATCTTATTCAACCTATAATCCATCATTAAAATAAATTGACAATTAATCATGAAAAAATTAGTTTCATAATAATTTTTATTAATTCTCATGAAAATGATGTTGAAACCTTTTTTTGTTTCCTTTCAAAAAAAATAGTAATTTTTTTCTTCTTGAAATTAGTAAGGTGATGATCACTTATATTTATCATTGGAGGGGATGTATACCTTTTTCATTTATTATATTATCAAATTTCATGATTTCCATGATCTATGTCTTGGAAGTAAATCCCTTTTTGAGAATACATTATTTTATTCTATGATTATCAAATATTTTAATATAGATAATTGTACCTTTATATCTCATCTAAGGAGTTTAATAATTATAGGTACATGAGTGATTTTCTGGATGGTAGCTCCACGGGTTCAAAAAGAACATTGTATTAAAGGAATTAATATAATTTATATAATATAAAATTAGATATAACAATATTCCACTATGAAAAATTGCAACATATGGACCCAATCATTTGGGTGATTACATTAAAAGTGAACTTTATTCATCATCATATTTTGACTAACTTCAAATAATAAAGAGTCATGTAACTAATGACCTTGAGTATTAATAATGATTTTTTTCAACACTTTAAATGAAAATACATATGTTTTGAATCTCAAGAACAATAGTGTTTTTAAAATGATCTATATGGATAATTTAGTGGATTGTATATTAATTATTGTGCCTAAGTAATAGATAAATAGGTGTTTCAGTCAAATTTATTGAGATATTAGTGGAATTGAAAATAATTTTTTGAATATTTATATTAGTATGACTATCAATGATGAATATATCTTCAAAAATAACATTTATATATATTCTATACTAAATTTATTCATTTCTGTGACATATTTAATTGTAATGAAGTTTATAATATGAAATATACTAATGATATGGAAAGGAAAATTTTATTCTATATGAATTTTGAAAATATTTTCATGAGTATCCTTTTTTGGAATAACATAATTCTTTTTATATTACCTTTAATAGGGAAAATATTGTATAGAATAGTACTTATAAATTTCTTATTGTTTTTAATTAATCTATAATAGAGTAATTATTTTTCCCTAATGTCATCCATTATGATATTATGATGAGTGAAAATCATTTTATTACTCAAATCCATATTCATAATGAAGTTAACAAAGAAATCATTGATCTGAATCCTCACTATGTTATTATTAGTAATTTATATACAAATTTATTCATAAAAAATTATTTTGGATTTTATTATGATGTTTTCAGTATTTAGAAATCATTTTATAGAAATGAGTTCACCATAAAGTCGTGATTTTTTAGTACATTCGATTGATAATAAGACATAAAAATTGTGTGAAATTTCTCAATTTTATTCTATTATAATGGAAATAAAAACTATTAAAAATTATATATGTTATGAAACATTATCCTATTTATATGGTTAGTATAATTGTACATCCCAATGTGTAATTTTTTTCTATGGTTGGAATATGTATGATGTTATAGTCATAACCTTTGAGTATGTTAACTTTCTCATAAAACTATATAGATGAAGAATTTTTTATATCAAATTCAATATCACAAACAAATTTAACATTTTTAATATTTTTTGTTTTTTATATTTTGATGATATTTTGATTCATTTAAAAATTTATTCATATGATTTAGGACTTCCCCAAAACTGTTAAACTTCCACTCCTCAATAAATAGTCTCATAGAGGATTATTATCTTACTCATGGGTTGTAAAAAATGTGTCCCTGTTTCTACTATCATATTATTAATGGAGTTTTATTTTCATAGTAGGATTTTTTATTTAGAATGTTTGGGGTTGAGTTTGTTTATTCAAGAAAAATGAATACCCAAAATGACACAAAATAGAGTGTGTGAAAGGGGCCAGACATAACAAACCCATCCTCATTAAACACTAGAAAAAATGAAATGAAACATCAAAGATCATAGTCTAATGAATAAAAATTATCATAATATTCCTAGTATAAATCATATATAATGGTAATTGGGATAATCCATCTTCCCATATAGAAAATATGTTGATCTAGTTATCATATCGATATTAAGATGAGAATAGTCCTTCCATGGTTTGTATTACTTCATTGGAACTGAATAAAAACCATCATCAATACTTATCTTTCCCTTTGCAGCTATATATTTATAAGATCTCCTTGATTATGAATCATCATATTCAATATTAGTCAAAGTCCATTCAGTTTTTTTAGTTTACAATTTTTGTTATGTTCTTTTATGAGGTTAGGACCCACATTAGTATAAGGACTTGTGTCCCCATCAATAAGGATTTTATTAGTGAGTTGATCCTACTTCCCAGATTGATCCAAGTTATCCTAATATTTATTTTTTACATAGTTTATATAAGTCATGAAATGTTTCATTCCAAGCTGAACACCCCCTTTTGAAACAATATAATCCAATGAATGACCATCTTGCACTAGTAATGGATTCTTACCAGAATCTTGAGTAAAACCACCAACCTCAAGTGAATCCTTTTTTACATGACCTCTTGAGGAAAATAATTGAATTTACTATTCAAATATGAATCCCAGGGATTTATGAGATGTAATAGAATCCAATAATATAGTCACCAAACCATAATTCTATCCCTATAGAGTTTTTTTCCGCCTAGAGATCATAACCTGCACCTACTCATGCATGTTGTCTTCCTCTAAATGGGACCTTGTCATTTTCCCACATCCCTTAGACTACCCCAATTTCATACATGTGATTTTATACATAGAATGAAACAAAAAAACTATATCATTAACTAATTTTGTATCTTCCTATTGAATAGATTTATGAGTATACGAACTAATTACCTCCTTTCTTTCATCCGCTTCCAAGGTCAAATTTCCTACACTACCTTGGGTATGCATGTTCATACCATTATTCATTCAGATTTTAGAAAATTCTAATCTAATAGAGTAGAAAGGTCATTTAATATCCCTATTATATTTATCCTTTAAATGGAAAATGATCTTGTAGTTAGAATAGATGTTAAGAAAACTCCTCATAAAAAAGCTTAAGCTTAAGCTCCTCATCATTTGTAAAGAAGATCATCCATTATGTCAGAACTAAATTTAAGATCAATTCAATGATAATAATATATAAATAAACAAATAGTTATTTTTTATTCTTCTTATCCATTGTAATAGGAACTCCAATAGATGATGTAATATATTATAGAATTTTGGGTTCAGATAGTATCTAGTTTAATAAAAAACATTGACCCAAACTTGAGAAAGAGTTTTTTTATTTCAAAATGATTGAAATTAAAACTCCTTTCCTAAATATATATATACCCTAGTTTTAAAGAAACCAATCCATGACCCCATGATCATTTCATCAGTTCTTCATTAGGAAATAAAATTTGGAAGAATCCATGACCCATTGGAATGCATTTCCAACTACAAAAAAATTAAAATAGAGGATATGATATGAATAATATTTTCATGTTTAAAATATTTTACACCCTTAGAATGAATAAATCATGAAATAATAGAGAAATTAAATTTCATTTTTCATCTATTGATCACATATGATCTTAGAAAAACCTAAGAAGTGACACCTTTTTGAGAATTATACCAGATTCAATATCCTGATGATAGGTGAAGAGTCTATGATCCACATGTATCTCTACATTAGATTTTCCTAAGTTCCAATTATTTTTAGCCTTGATACAACCTATAATATTATAGAATGTTATATTGAAAATTTTATCCCTTACAAAATAAGATAGAGGTCAAAAAACTCTAAAATCCCTTCATATATCCACGGTCGAAGTTCTCGAGAACCATTGTCCCCAATTTTCAATAGAACTTTTGTTAAAACAATGGTTTATGATACAAAATTGGACCCAATATAAATAAACAGGGTACCTTATTCACCTGATCTCATATTTTATATTGATTAAATGTTTATTTTTTTATAAATTAATTCAATGAAACTAAATATACTGATGAAGGTATTAGTGAATTATTAAAATATCATAGTATAGGTTACTTATTGATCACATTAAAATAAATTCTTTATAAAAAAGTTTTACATTATCTGAAATGATCAAATTTGTTGAAATTTCACTATTATATCTAGTATACAATTTTTTTGATTCTTTTAATAATATATTTGAGGGTAAAAAGCGACTAAAAAATTTGATTCCATAATTTTTTATAACAAAAAAACATTTCTCATAAAATAAATAATCTCTATACCTTGTAGGACCAATTAGTCATGAAAACATAAACTTTATGCTAAAGACGATTTACACCTTTATGTTTTGATATAGTCCTCAAGTACAGATGATGAGATTGATTGTATACCCAATAATAATTACCTGGAAATGTGATCTTTTATAGTAGAAAAAATCAATTATCCTTAGATTGTATTTTTTAATCCATGTGTTAAGGATGACCTTGGTATAAAAATTTATGTCGGGTGGGCAGTGTCGACAAGGATAATAGCCTTGTTAATGTATTCTATATAGACTTTCATCCCTATGGAACTGATGTGGGATACAGGGGTGCTATACCAAATGAAAATATTTTTGGGGACTGATATAATGAAGCAATGGAAAAGTTAGGTGATTCCAGTGAGGTCCATGCATGCATCACCCGGTGGGAATCTTAGAAATTAGATAAATGTGTTATCATTTATCATCCAACCTTCCTCCCTCACCATAGAAGGAGGGGTTCCCAACCGTGATTTTCAGAATTAATGATGTAATGGTTTATAGTAATGGGGGTGATGCAACATTCAAACTTGGATAAAGGTTAGATGATTAATTGAAATAGAAGAGCCATTATACATTACTGGTGACATGGAATAATTCATACTTCTCAAATAAGCCCTTAGAGTACATATATAGTTCATGGGGACATTGGGAAATTAGGATATCAAATATTTTAATAGTGATTTGAGATACTATGCCTTTAGGTCATATAAATGGTCACCACTCATCCTAGTTGGAATAGAGGGATTTATTTCTTTAAAAAATGGAGTATTATCCCATAACAATTGGAAAAATTATCATCTAGAATTAATTAATCAAATTTATATAGCTATTAGAAAACTATGTCATAGGTAGTGAGTCCTTCCCCATATAGATATCTTGATTTGGAAAAATGGTCATAATGGGATTCTTACATATCAACAATTCAATCTCTTCTAGATTTTATTTAATATAATTATATTCGTTTAAATTTAAAATTTATTGATTTATTGATTACCTACAAAAATTTCAAATAATATCATAATATATCCTCACATTGGGTTCTTATAATGCTACATCAAATAAATTTTCACTACAAACAAAATTTGAAATGACATAATTCAAAAATCATTGGTTTTTCAACTTATAATACATTTATCAATTGAAAATTGTGTCATTCTCTCTATGACTTTATCTATGATCTAATTGAGAAAAATTACCATTTTTGGGATTATATGGTGGAGTAATTCAATACTATTTTTTATTATTTATTAATAAACTATTTAGGATTTATTTTTCTTTATTGAATTATATAACATAGAGGAACAAAAACAATTTGAATTATGGTGGAATGTGTGATAACCCAAGTTGAAATTATGAAACAAATTATCCAAATAATAGTGTGATATTTTAATTAAATATTGTAATTCCTAGATAACACTCTTTAGTGACTCTTTATTTTACATAATCATGGTGTTTATGGTTCTTTTATGCCAAATATAGACGTATTGATTTTTTTCTGAATAAATGTGAGTAATGTGATTATAGAAAAGTTAATATTTTCTAAGTAGGTCTTGTGGAACTAATGGTGAAACCTAAAAAGGAAAGGAAATGAGGGTGGAATCACCTCATGTTTGATATAAAATCATTTGTGGTAGTGATTTAATAAAAATATATAATGTGTATCTCATAAAAATTTGAAGAAATAAAATTATTATACTAACATTATTTTTAATATTTAATTTTTTTAACAATTATTTTTTGAGGATATTGTGCTCAATGATTCCTTTTTCACTATAGGTAGCTCTATTTTTCCTTTGTATGAATTTTTTAATCTTTTACATAACTATATTATTTAATAAACCGATATTTTTTGTATCAACAATTTGACTTCCTTTTTAAAATTTCATTTCAAATGGGAAATGATGAGATTGGATTATGGTCTATCAAGTGTCAAAATAATAGAGATGCTAATTATAATTATAAAATTTATTATTATAATCATAATTTTTTTATAAATTTTATCATTATTAGTATTATTGGGATTTTTATAAAATCATTTCTAAACACAAATCATTTACAATGAAAATAAAATAAAATAAAAAATATAAAAAATAATAAAGAACTAAATTTTGTTAATTTTTTTATCAATTTTTTTATTATGAATTTACATTATCAATATATTCATGAAATTTAGAACTCCACCCACACAAATTATACTGCATGGATCAGAATTTATTATTATTTTTATTTTATAATTATTAAGCTATTAAAAAGTTATATTTAATTTAAAAATTACACTATTTTAGGGACAAACTCTATATAAAAAATATTTGTTTATCTCTATACTAAAAGAATAATCTCAAGAGTTTTAAAGATACACATAGTTAATATTACTTTTTTAATAAATTTTATAATATAATAATGAAAATCTATCATTTCAGTCGATATGAATGATATATTATTGGATTCATCTCATTATAGGACTAGAAAAATATTTTTTAAAAATTAAAAATAAAATGGAAAAGACAATAAATGTTAAAGAGAAATAATATTCCTCCTTCAATAATTGTCATTATATATAGTGAATCTTATGGTTTGCAGACTTCATAGGTATCATACAATATTTTCTAATTATTGGTACATCATGTGTAAAAAATCATTTTGTGTTGCTATATCCATCAATTATAAAAAAACACCATCAAAATTTAAAACTACCATAAAAGTGAAACCGTAAAACTGATTTTAAAATACATTTCAAGATTATATTTTTATTGAATCAATATTCTCATACATTTTATCATTAATCAATAATATGAAATTTTGAACAAAAAATATATAATGAGAATTTGATGTTCCTAAATTCTCCCTATAGTTAAGAATAATCCTTAAATCAAATTAATGTCAAACCAATCCTCTAATGAAGAGTTTAATTTACATTTAATCATATAGTAACTTTTTATAATGAATTAGTGATTTCAAAATATGAAAAATAATATATGGATTTGAAGTGTAATAATTAAAATCAAGGTAGTATCCTGGTTAAAGAGTCGTATATTTTTTCATTTGAAATCAAAATAAGTTATATATTTCCTATCTAAGGTGGTGGCCTTCTTGTAAATTATTGTCTTTATAATGTTTTCCAATAATAAACCATGTCTAAATATACTTATATAGAGAGTATTTATATTAAACAATTCATGTAATATATTATAATATTTAATATATATCCTTATAACTCTCACCACTAATGATAAAATCAAAACATTTATAGAAAATTATAATATATTATCCAAAATGAAACACAATATATTATAATCTATAATGTTATCCATTTCTCAGTATAAAACATTTTTAAAGATGCCTTTTTATTTTTATATATATTAATTACATAACAATATTACATATTTAATAAAATTAACAGTGATTTTACTTGCATTAATAGATCAAAAAAAGTAAATATTCCATTTTTCCAATTTAATAATACATAATTTTAAGGGAAAAATGCACATTTTGATTAATTCATTGAAAAATGGAAATCCAATTATTATAGTTTTGTGCATATATCATTTATAAAACTTCTTTTTCTCTAGAATCTTGTTCTTATCAACCACTATTTTTTATATATTCAAAAACAATATGAAAAAAATCCCTAACTTTTTAAATTTAGTTTAATTATAGAGAATAAATAAATCATATTGGATTTTTATTTATTAATATATCTTCCTTAACTAATACATGAATTACATTTTTAATTTTTATTGGAGGATTTTATTATGAATAAAAAATATGATTATATTATAACAATTTTGAAAATTGATCATGGAATTCATTTAAAACAATGTAATTAGTAAAAAATAATCAATTTTTTCATGAATGTTAATGGAGTTCATAATATAAATAAGATGGAATAGTCACCTCTAACAAATGATATATTTTTAAAGAGTAATAACTCGATAAAATTACACATTTAATTTAATTTTAAGAAAATAATTATTAAGGTTTAAATAAGAACTTGGTTATACAAGAAAAAACATAATAATATTGTACATGAAACAAGTGCAAACAATATTTCCCATATAAAAATCAATGTTTTAGATAGATATACCTTTAGAAGACTCTCTAAATCATGGTATTTGTTCCACCCTCACTCTTTGTGAATGAGGTTCTCAAAATAAAAATCCATTATAAAACAAGTTTGTTATATTTTATCAATTAAATATTACAATATTATTTTATATATTTTTGGAACTCCCTATTAATTAAATACAACAATTTTTTAAATAAAAGTACTAAAAACATATGAAATGGAAAATGGAATGGTATAGAGAGATGAGCTTCCCTTAAAACACATAGACTGTACTCAATTGGAACATGCACATAACACATGCATGATCTATTATCTCATTAATGTTTGACTTGAATTACTCAAATGTTATGTGGAATTTCATGAATTACCTCATTCACCCAAGATTCCATGTTTTTTTATTAATATCTACCTTAGGATCCTTAGTTTAACATCTTGGATGAGTGAGAAATAGTCAATGATCTTATCACCAAACTCTATATACCAAGTCTTCAAAACTACCAAGTATCATTATATGATTTAACATAAAATTTAATTAAGATAATTGAAGGGGACTTTAGTTACGGATGTCCAAAATCAACAAGTAAATTAACAGGAACACATTCATACATACTCTGACAAGAACTATGGATAATTACTCATACATTTCTACAAACAGGTGTAACATTATTCTATATATTTCTAAGGAGACCATTTATCCTCAATGTAAATCTCCTCCAATGATCCATCAACGACCCCACATATCTCCCAAGTCCAACTTGGGTGATGAATTTTCTTCCATTTATGTCCCACTTGGGTGAATCCTCTTTTCTCTCCTAAGTCCCACATTGGTGATGTAATGGCTTAGACCTCTATGTTCTATTCCTTTGTTGAATTAGGTGTTTTGAGGTGTTCTGGGAGATCAAGGTGACTTATCCCAAACAGTTTGCCCAATTCCCAGTTCAGTGAACAGTTCCAATGGTAGACAGTTGTGAACAATGCAACGGTAACCTCTAATAGTAACCTCTATCGGTAACCTTTAATGGTAACCTCTACCGGTAACCCCTATTGGTAACCTCTATTGATAACCTCTAATGGTAACCTCTACTGGTAACCTCTAACGGTAACATATACCAGTAACCTCTAATGGTAACCTCTATCGGTAACCTGTAACGGTGAATTTTTCTTTCCTTTTCCAAATTTTTTAGTTATGTGAATAGTGTTTCCAGAACAGTGACCTTATAAGTGTCACATTTTCTTTCCTTTGCCAAATTTTGAGTTATGTGAACAGTGCTTTCAGAACGGTGTCCTTCTAAGTGTCACCTTTTCTTTCCTTTGCCAAATTTTGAGTTTGTAAACATTGTTTCTAGAATGGTGACCTTCTAAGTTTCACCTTTTCCTTCCTTTTCCAAATTTTGAGTTTTTAAATAGAGTTTCTAGAACGGTGACCTTCTATGTGTCACCTTTTCATTCTTTTTCCAAATTTTTGAGTGTTGTGAATAGTGTTTCCAGAATAGTAACCTTCTAAGTGTCACCTTTTCTTTTCTTTTCCAAATTTTGAGTTGTGAACAGTTTTTCCAGAAGGGTGACCTTCTAACTATCACCTCTTCTTTCATTTTCCATATTTTGGGTTCATGAATAGTGTTTCCAGCTTCCCACAAGTTTCACATCTTTAGCGTTTTCCTTTGATGAAAAATGAATATAAAGCCTTGTTTCAAGGACTCTAAGGCCAATTCAAAGTCCATAACACCTAAATTAATTATTCCTATGGCTCGGGATGTTTTTACTTGGTCAAACCATGTGGGTTAATATGATCCTCTTTTAATCGGGAATTAAGCGTATCTTAAACCGTCTCCCCATTAAATCTTCAAAAAGGGACGAGATATCATCCTCCCTTGTTCTTCCTATTTATTCTCGGCTATGAGACGCTAGATCCTTTCAATACCTCCTATAAGAGTTTCACAATCATACTTTACTCCTCAGATTGGTTCTACACTATTTTGATGCTACCAAGCTTTTTCGATAAATCTTCGATATAAGGTATGTTTTATCATCATTCCTTCGGGGATCATCTTCTCTTGTTTCTCCTTGTCATCTTATACCATGTAATATACATGCTTCTAATGGGTTTTTTCTTGGGGTTTGGTCGGTACGGTCGTATTGTGGAATCCTCGGGTGGATGTTGTTGTGACGAGAGGAGGATCGTGACCCGTTGTGTGGATAAAGAATTTCAAGAAATATTCGAGGTAGGGTATTTGTTTCTTCTCTTTCTTTTACGTGAAACTGTATTGTTAGCCTGTTTAATCCCACTTGATGACAAATGAAATTGATATAATAAATATTTTAACCGGATAAATAAATTGATATCAATCATATGTTATTGCCTCTTGTTTTTCTAGATATTGTGATATCTGTGCTTGTTTTGATTAGCTATTTGTTCTTGATGGAAATCGGTAAAGAACATAAATTGGGTTTAATTAATAATTGTTTGGCAAAAGATAAAGATGTATAAAAATGAATATGGTTCTTATTGTAATTTTATGTTAATAAGATTTGCGTAGTTAGAATGTTCAATTAATTGTGATAGATTACTGATTAGGTTTCCCAAATTTGGAACCAATGAATAATAAACCTGTTAATTCGACTTGGATTAAAGAACTGATTGTTTGATAATTTCATAAAGGGTTCTGAGTTACCATCTTGATTGTTAAAGGGCCAAGATCCCATTGATGTGATGTTTTTTTCCTGCTGCTTTTGCTGTGATGTGAGACTGGATGGATGTTGTGATATGTGGAGGCATGGAGACTTTTGGTTGTGGCAGTAGATGATGCCTAGAGTGGTGAGTTTCATCTGTTTGTGGGTGTGGGTGTCGGGGAGGAAACCAGGGATGATGGAGTGGGATGAATGTGTTTTTTTTAAGCTTGCTGGTTCTTTGGTTGTTTATCTTCATTACTTTTCCCCACAACTCAAGGCAGCTGGTCTTACTTAACCTTATTCTGAAAGAGATGAAGACGTGAGGGGTATTCCATGTGCTTTCCGTGTTTATCTTCTCTAGGGAGGATGGGTCTACGCTATTTCTATAGGTGACAAAGACTCGACGGGTAGTACATCTACTCGCCGTGTTGAGGCCCTTGTTTTAGTATCATAGTATGCTTTTCTAGAATGCTTGGGAATATGGGAAAGTAATTGTTTAAATAATATTTGAATAAATGGTGTTAACTCATGGGGTTAGAGTTCACTGGAACATAATGATGAGGATATAATTTTTAAAGGGACAGTTGACTTTGGGTGTGATTCTAATGGGACTTAATGAGGAAATTTTCATGGTTAATGTTTAAAGAATGAATTAACATACAGTGGAACTGATAAAATGGAATGATGTAATCTAATAAAGCTCTTTAAATTGTTTTGTGCTTATAGAATACCTAGTATTAGAAGTAGAAACCCGGAGTCTGAGAGATGTTAGATTCAGATGTGTCTAAGACTAGGTAATTCTCATAGTGTGGTTGTCAGATATAATATATTGAGTACTTTTTATGCTTCTATACGCTATTCCACCATGTCAGTAAGGGCAACTGACAGCCCAGGGATTTTGAGCCTGGGTGTGTTTTCTCCAACATTCTGGTGGGAGGAAGAATGGATGACTACCCACATTAACTCGAATCTATTCTCTTGGTTGATACTTATGCTAGTGGGCACAACAGTTATTTTTCCCCATGTATGTGTGTAGAGGGATGTAATGGCTTGTGGTTATTCACACACATACATTCTGGATATAGTATCCTACGGACTACTATATGTGTAATGTTTATAGGTTGTGATGGCTTTAGGATCCTTACTCGTTGTATGGGCTTTAATGGCTTGAGGTATAATACCCAACGTATGATACATGTTATGTGAGATATGGTGGCACTTGGAAACTACCTGGTTACTTTTGGTTGTGAGGATGTTTTGTTGCATCTCCCAGGTGTCTACAGGCAAGCCTTTGAGTTTCACGAGGTGCATATTGTTGTGCTTTGCCCAAGTGTCTGTGGGAAAGTCTTTTTGAAGGGAGATTCTCAGGACGTGCGATGTTGGGGAAAAGTGGAAAACTAGTGGGGAAGTAGTAGAAGGGTATGCATTATATTATTTACTATATGCTATATTCTTGTATCTGTTACTTGGTGAGAGTATCCAAGGTGAGGTTGGGAACTTAGTAAACTCATTTAGGTGACTAGTAAGTTTCACTTGTTGTTTATTGTTCTTTAGAAATATTTCCTTACTTTTTCATGAGATTCTTCAGAGAGGATCCTAATGAGTATAATGTTATACTCACCCTATGTATATATAACTATTTTTCATGTCACATGGAGTAGTTTGGAGATCAATTTGGTTTCTACTAGCTAGGGGTGTAGGAGTTGTTCGGGCTTATGGTTGCTGCTGTTTTTACTTTCTTTTGGGTACTTGCAGTTTTTTCCTTCCAGTTGTGGTACTTATGCATGACATTTCATATGAATACTTGGGTTTTTATTTATATTGCAGTCTGAGTTGGAGTTGATCGGTGTCTATCTTATCTCTCTCTTCCAAATTTGTTCTCTTAGAGGGTAATGCCTCCCATTTTTGTGTGTTATTATACCCTGGGTGCTACTCGCTAACCTGGGGCCTACTAGAGGTGGGACTCGGGGGGTTCATTATCTCCCTTCTCACATTTCCGGCCCAGGAGGGGTAAACTTTGTGTGGAGGGAGTCATGACAGGTGAGGCCTTCATATGTCACACAAGTTTTACTTATCCAACCCTTTTACCTCCTTCCTAAATTTTATTTTTCCGATTACACCCTATATTACCTGGATTTACCATCTAATAATACAATCACTAATTCTTCCCCCAAATTTACTGGATCTATATGGTTATAGTATGGACACCCTAGTGTGTCCTATAGATCATCAATCCACATTCTAAAGAAATTACTTATATTTTAACTTCATAATTTTTTTCATCCTTGAGATATTCAAAATCCTCAATTACCTTGGTAATGTGGATCGTATCCTTGGGGGTGGTTGAAAGAAACTACTCAATTGAGGTAGTGGTATTAAATTTGGGAATATTACATAAAATATAAAATGAATCATGTTGTATCAGTTCTTTTTGTTAGAAAAATCATAATATTTAGTGGAAGACATAGAAACTATCTAGAGGATCCTTATAGAATGACCTTCCTTTATTGTTCCCTTATCTACTTGGTGAGGGGATTGTTACACACATATATGGGAATCCTTCCTAGAGTAAGCCTGAAGAATTTCATTTTGGAAATCATATTTTACTATCATTCAATGACCACTCCCATGATAATCATTAGACGATGAATAATGGTCCATCATGGGTGTCCAATTCTGGTATAAATATCTGACAAAAATTATTTTTCATTGTGGTGGTATTCCATGCTATCTTTTTTCTCACACCAATGATAACTCAAGTGTTCGTAGATTTTAGTGGTGATAAAGACACTATTATGGTAAAAATATCTATTGGTCTTGTAATTTCTGTGTTAGTCTAAGAAAACCATGAACTATGTGAGCTTTGATTCTCATCTAGACTAAACATGTTGGAATCCTCCATGAGATTCAAACATGACTTCTCCAAATATACCACCCCATTTATTAGTCTATATTCCCCTTAAGATGATCCTCCAACTAGGATCCTATATTTCATTCAGGTCCATTTTTCAATTCAACCTTATCTACCCATATTATAGGGGATTGAAATATTTATTGGTCCATATTCATTCTATGATTAATAAATTCTCATTGGGACATTATACCTATAAGATCAAAAATAATGGGCTGATTATTTGTTTGTCACACAATATCCTTTTGTAAGAACTGTTTTTATAGAAATCCATTCTAAATAATGTTAAACTGAGTGGTATGTTCTTCATAACACAACCATGAAAGGTAAAATGTGAGATTTTTAGTGGAATAGAACAATGTGGGATATGATTAATTTTAAAATGATATGTTGGAATCCATTAATAAGGGCCTTATCCTGGTATCAAAACACTGACGTCCTCCTTATAAAATGGTAAATTATAGAGTGATCAATATTGATGGTTTAAATCATAATTACATATGAGATGGAACTAATGAGTAAATAAAAAAACATGAAGGATTACCTCTGATGAATACCAATGTCTATATTGTTTGGGAACCACAAACACATATATATGGTTACACTAAAAATTATAAATTATTTATTTTAAATTTAAATGGTGATAAATATTATATTATTATTTATAGTCAATTCATTAACATTACATAAATATATAAGCGAGTCACTAAGTAGAAAATAATTCATGAAAAAGGGTATGATGATACCAAACTCCCATCCACTCGATCAATGTGAATCCCAATAAATCACTGAAAATTTTCCTGGGGATATCTTTCTATTGGGAATTATTTTTTTATCATTGATGTGGAAATCATGAGGGTTTCTAGTGGCATGAATAAATCATATTTGAACCATCTGGAATAGTGTATCCAATATAGGATCGACAGTCTTTATGTTCCACTATTCTCGTTGTGAAACATTAATAGTGAACGTGATATAAATAATTCAAATTCATTCCCCACATATCATTCTATTTAATCTCATGTATTATTATAAAGAAATAATTTGAGAAAATTCAACTTTCAAAGAATTCAATTATCATATGTTTATATACATGTGAATCTTCATTGATGATTTTATTTTAATGTTTCTATTTACATACTACATACACATTCACTATAACTCTATTCAATCTAATATTTCATACTACCAATAAAAATAGACTTAATAATTAGTAGTCACATGAGTTGGGTCGTCATAAAAAAATAAAATAATCTCTCACTATGATCCTTTAGAGTTGGGTGTACATTGAACAGATCAAGGAGTACCACCTCAATGGTACTATCCTAATTTTTGAGGTTTCATATGATTCTCATCATGATTTTACTATCTTCCAACTATATAACTAGTGATTGAAAGTATCAAAGGTTCAAGATGTGTTTATTTTAATTTCAATTCATTACAGAAGCCTCTCCATAGATAAAAATAAAACATCAATCTCTAATTTTATGTAGGTGGGTTTAGAGGTCAATAACGGCCTCATCTCAATAACACTAGATTCACACCAAAGTGATCCTTCAAGCTATTACCCAAGCCAAAACATTGTGGCATTGAGTTCTCAATCTACAATGGATGCCACCCTATGTGTCATAGACTGTTCTACCTAGATCCAATCACTAAGGAAAGCCCTACATGGTTTCAAAACAATCATCTAGGAATGTTAATATATCATTTTTCCAAATAGGAATGGTAATATTTAATTTTTCTAAATATAAAATCTCTCTAACGCACTATAGTAGACATACATGAGAAAGAACTTATTCTTTCATCCACCCATAAAACCTACGAGATCTATTTAGAAACACTCAAATACGTACATTAACATAATATGGAAACAAATAGGTGGAAGACCCATATCACTTACCCACATGTAATGAATGGTTGTATATCTTAGTATAATTTGGAGGGCATGAGTAAGAGCATATCCATGCTCATATTATGTAATGTGCCTATAATCCTTTTAAATTTATAGAAGTTAGCCAGGAAATTCTTGAAGTAAGGTAAGATAATGAATATATACCTACCCAAAACCTAAAAAAATCAATGATATAATGATAATATCATCATTAGTTATGGTTTATACTTACAACCATACCCCCCATAATTATAGTAGCTCATTATCATAAATTGAAGGCCACACATGAGTAAGATAATATTCTCCCTCCTCTCTAGGAGGATCATAGACTCATTACCAAGATAAATGGATAATAAGATAGTGCACACAACTATTTCAATTGGAGATTATTGGTTTATTTAGATGATAACACTGAGGCCAGCATATATACCTTCTGAAATTACATAATCCTTTAGGAATATTCCAATAGTAATATAAAAGTTGGACATGTGGGATCCCATATATGGAATTCCAAGTCCATTACATGCGACTCTAACCTCCCTAAAAATAATAACAAAAACTATATCACCAACAACAATTAAAAATCTAAAATCAGGACCATAACATTGATATTATAATTTTTTTGTTCTTGATTCCCTATAATATCAATAATTAGTGTCCTTTGATTCTATTAACACCTCACAAAATTGTGTAATAAGTTCTTTTAGTTGTGAAAATAATCCCTATAACTCTACTGCTATCCATCCTATCAGTCCTCCCCATAATATTCACTATGAAGTTATCCTTTGGGGATATAATGATACTGATCATGAAAACCTTTCTATTGATGAGTACTGAGTAGATACTCCTTTTGGTTAGAAGATCAAAACAAAATAAGGTCCTCACTTTTCTAATTTCTAACCTAAAGTTCCTCCCTGGGGTATACGCTATAGAAATCCTTCCAATGGTAGGACATTAAACCGTAATGGTAGTCCTCTATATGATGGTGTTCACTATGAAGGCCCTACAATTAGTGATGTATCATTTCGACAAGAAATTCCTCCTATCTTCAAATCAATTCTAAGAAATCCATCATATCATGAGGCACGTGGGAAGATAATTCTATCCATGTTTTATGCCTTTTCATTAAAATTTGATACTCATTTTCAATAAAATATTAGTCAAAAGAAATTATCCTTCTCTAAGACACCCTAGAATTTCCTAACTAAAAATATAATATATAAGATCTTATCTGATTATGTTACCCTCTATAAGGAAGATCAGAAACTCCCATGTCGGTTGTATGAAGTTAAGTAATATAACAAGAATATATTTCCCCTAAGGAAAAAACATTCAAAACTTAACATACCAATCATGTTTTGGACCTTGTTGACTTCTTAGTATGATATTCCTTAGACATTATTAGAGTAATCCATATATCAAATTATTTTAAATAAATGGACAATATTTAATCATTTTAAGGGGAGTTTTTTTCTTTATGACGGTCATATAGGTCACACCAATAAAATAGAAATATTTTTACTTTCAAATTTATATAGTGGATTTGTTAGATATTGAAAACAAAAAATTGGGAAAGTAGAATGAAAATATTCAACATGAATGCTTAAATTATTTTCACTTCCTGTGTTTTTTGATCATTGATTCCGCATCTAGAATCCATATCATTTTCTATGGAGAATATGAAGCACTACATTTTTAATCCTTCTCCATAGACATTGATTCTTGTTAGAGTAAATACTGTAAAATTTTATCCCTTTGATCCTACTCCTAAAAATAGGATATACCAGTAATATGTGGAACTCTGGACAATAATCATCCATGAATAACTCTCAAAATCATTGGACATGATGATAATTACATATAGAAAGGATATTTCATCGGTCATCCTTATTAATCGATAAATCCTATTACTTAAGGAGATATAAAATTAAAATAATCAAAAAGCCTTGATGAGTGATTGGTTCACTACAACCATCTCATTCTTAAAAAAATATCAATAAGATTATGAGAGAATTTGTGATATATATAGACATTACAATACAGTTTCATCACAAGACCTTTTTACCACAACAACCTCCTTTATTGTTTTTGAATCGGGTCTGAAATGCAATAATATTCTATCAAGGATATCCACAACTAAAAGGTGAGAGTTTATTTTAACACAAATACGTCTTTCAAGTTCATTGAATTTGTTCTGAAATAATACAATGTTTAATCAGATGTGTCCCCTCCCCATAAGGCTGGGGGCATAAAAATCTAAATCCCTTCCCCATGGAGATCAAACATCCCCCTCCATGGAGGTGTGTCAAAAAACATTTCCTCACATTGTGAATTATCTAGTAGAATTCCTTTTTCTTGTTGAATATGTACAGTGATATTCACTTGGGATTCTTTTATAGTTACCATTCACAAGAAAACCATAATAGAATTATATAGTACCCTACCATTCTATAGGTGAATGAATAAAAATGAGGTACTATAGAGACTCTATTCTGGTCACACTTCATAAGCCAACCATGGTAGAATCCATATGAGAATGGATGATTCTATGTAGATTTCACAAGATGGAGAAACCTTCTCTAGGGGTAACCACTTTTTATGATCGAAAACTACTGTGTAAATACCTAGATGGTGATCGACCCACCAATAATCCAGTTTTTAAGGCAATTACCAAATATTATTATGATTTGATAAACAACATTAGAACAAGTTGTAACACGCCGAGATTTTATATGAAATATTATTTTTAATTTCATTGATGTATTGTGTTGTACGATACAGCAAAATTAACTTGTGATATATGCAACACCATATTGGCTTGTATTATACTCAAACAATATTCTTGGCTTGTGTTGCACGCATGAGCGACCTTCCTCAATCGAGTGTGTTGTACTCAATACCGAGTTTTACTAAAAAATGACATATTGTTATTATAATATTATGAACTAGACATTATGAATAATATTAATTAAAGTTTTAATTTTATAACATTATCATTCATCTTACACATTTTTTATATCATGTTCTGAGAACAAAATAAATATTTCGGGAAAAATAAGTATTTTTCAAAAAATGCAGTTTTGTGACCTTTTGATGGCACAACAATTTTAAATATAATTTTTAACAAGTTCATAAGTTTAATTTTACAAAATAAACTTATTTTTGTGAATCAGGATATAAAAATTTACATTGTATAATGTTTTGATATTTTTTGATAACGTTAATATTTTGATGAATAGTAAAAATATGCTAAATTTTAATTAAAAACAACTTTTTTCATCAAGATAATTTATATGGTTAAATTATAATATTGAATTGTTTTAAATTATAAATAAAATATTTTTTTTATATTTGAAATATTATATTTCATTATCATTAATTTTAAATTGAATTTGTAGGTAAAAACATTTCAATATTTTTCAATGTTTTAAATAAAAACCCATTTTTTCGACAAAGGGATTAATTTTAAATTAATTACTGAAACTTCTATGTTTTGAATTTGGAAAAATGGATTCCATATTTGGAATAATTAGATCTAAATTATGTTAATAGGATATGTTTTATTTTTGGACATTATGAATAGTAACTACAGTAAATTTTATTTACCACAGTTAAAGGTAAATTAGGTAATTAAGGGTAACAATAATATTATAAAATTACCATAAAACTTGGCTTAATATAATTGGATGATTATATTTCATCCAAAAATATACTTGGGTCGAAATGGTATCTATTAGAACCCACATGTATGTGATTAAGACCATTATTTTATTTTATTTAAATGAAAGTGAAATATGTCTCACTAAAACATTAATAATTAAATTATTTTTAATATAAGGTTATACAGAATATAAATTCGGTTATAAATATTCATGTTAAATATATAATGTTTTTATTTATCATGGAAATTTATTTTTAATTTTAAATAAATATATAACTACCTTAATAGATTATACATTAATGATGCATAAATTATTGATTTAGTGAAAAATCAATAATATAGTTTTTATTAAACTAATAATACCCATAAAGACCCAAAAACCTGACCTAAACTTATTGTTCATGTAAATATAAACAATAAGTATCCAAAAGTCTAATTTTTTACCATTTGGAGCCTTATAAATGCGATTATGGCACTTATATTATTTTATTTTAAATGATGTCAAAGTTTTCACCTTCATAATTTAATAAACATAACATTTGAAAAATTGGGTTCATTAGAAGATAAATTCAACTAAAAGTATTATTATGATATCTATTAGACTTATATTCATCATAATATTTTATTTTTAATTTTTATGCAATAAATAAGTATATTAAATAATTATTAAAAAAAATTGTAGTAATTTTTTTATTAAGAGAAATATCAAATAAATGGTTTTAAATTTTTTAAAATAGATATTATATCAACTAATTAATATTGTACATGAATTTTATAGATGAATATTACATTTTAGGAACCTATTAAATATTTTGGTTTGAATATATTCTCTATTTTTATTTTAGTTAAATTCAAATAAATTAATAGTTTCAAAATTTACGCTATTGGTATTTTTTAAAAATAACATATAATTAAATTATTTAAAAATCACAAAAATATTTAAAAGTTAAAAATTGAAATTAAGTGCTCTATAAGGTTATAAATTATTCAATTATAGTAAATTTACAACATATAATTATGTACTTATTACAATTTAAAATTTATAATATTATTATCACAAATAAAATTAAATAGATTAAATAAGGATAAATCAAATTGATAAGGTTTAAAATAAACATAAAACATTTCCAGATTTTATTGATTGATGAGATTAAAACCTTATCTCATCTCATACTTTAATTTATTCATTTTCTATGGTTTATAATTGGGGCTTAAATTTATTATAAATTAATATTTTTTAGGTTTCTAAAGATGCCCCTCTCCTTCCTTATAAAAGGAAACCTCCTCCCTCTCCACTTCACACCAATTTTTGAGCTTTCAAATTCGTCAAAACCCTACCAATTTTACTTGTCCACTTCCTTAGAAACCTAATAGAGGTTCTTGTTTTCTTCAAACACCATCTTTTGTTCGCAAAGAGGAGGTTAAGAGGAGGTGCGTCGAAGAAGAGGTAATATCCTTTACCGATTCTTTCAAACTTATTTCTTCTCCTACTTCATCTATATGAGTTTTTTCATTATTAAGTAATAATTCCAGTATCACTTGTATACAGATATGTTATTATTAATATGAAACAACCATATTCTATCTTCTATCCATCCTATGAAAAAATGAAATCACCACGTGTGCGTACGTACGCCTTACCCTCTCAACGTTGTGGTGTAATCTTTTATTTCATCACTAACAAACTTGGATGGGTATAAGGATGGAAGAAATAACTATATATGATTATTGTAAAGTGATATTGATTCTGAAATATTTCACTCTATACACTTCAATACAATTCCACAATAATGGTAATGATATCATCGCTCGTGCGTACGTACAACATACCATCTTCAAGATGTGATACGACCCGTTCTACATGATCTTAATTGAATAATGATTATATAAATTAATTGAATGAATAAATATGATATATATTAAACTAATACCATTCTGTAAATGATTTATCTATAACCTAAAAATAGGAATAATAACTTATTCTACAAAACACGCATAAGAACAAAAAAACGAACACCCGAATAACAAGTAGCAAAGAAATATTACTAATAAGAAGATAAGAATACAACTATATATGACATCATAACAATGAATATGATTCTGGAAGAAGTCAATGGCATTATTTAAATCATTATACAAGTGGTTTAGATACGTACAAAGCCTATTGAACCTAAGGTAAGGGATAATTATTCTAATCTCGTTCTTATACGATATTATTTATTTGTAAGTATTTACTGGGGTTATATTTATCATCCATGTCCATGTTTTCTAAAAATGCATTCATAAAATCTTGACTACTATTCCATGTATTTTTAAATTCATTTTTTCCTTTTTTTACTTTTACCACACGGTATGGAAGGAATCTTTATTTTGTTTTTCATATGAGGAACTTTTTGGCATTTCCGGAAAAAGTATGAGGATAATGTTTTTTAACTTATATGGAAGGAATGGATTTTTATGGTTTCATAATGCCTTATTTCCATGAAGCCTCTTATGAAATATTTCATGACTATTTTCAACAACATTTGTTTCTTTTAAGATTTCAGGTCATTTTGAGAAAAGAAA
Organism: Viscum album; assembly: GCA_963277665.1. Lineage (NCBI taxonomy): Eukaryota > Viridiplantae > Streptophyta > Magnoliopsida > Santalales > Viscaceae > Viscum > Viscum album. Next base: position 62,130,561 of record OY728136.1, on the reverse strand, counting down.
ATTATTTTGAAGAAGAATGGATATTTTCTTCAAGAACAGAGTTCAGGTGTTTCATCAAAAGTATTTTCCATCTAAGATGATATAGGGTTACATTTATATCCCCATTATTAAATTTATTTGATTATTTTATGATGTAATTATTTTTATGAAGCCCTTTTATCTTATATGGATTATGTTTTGATGACATGTAATTTAAGAATCCCATTTTTTATTACATGGGTTATGCTATGATGTATGATTTATGATTTTGTGGCACATATAAGAATGGTTTCTGTAGATAACTGAAGCTTGAAGTACAAGGAAATTACATTACTTTTTCGGAATACATAGTACATAACAAAAACACACACACAAGGATCGTAATAGTTTAGTGTATTTGGAAACTCGGAATATAATCTTCTAATCGTGGTGAAAGATCTTCAACATATCCCATAAAGATCTTCCTTTTTTACCTAAAACCTTTCTTTATATCCTGGGGAAAAGAAAACATAAAAGGGTGAGCTCAAATGCTCAGTAAGGGTAAACAAAAGAAATATCAATCACATCATTTTCATAAGAACATAACATTTTGGAAATCCTAACCTGCAAAAGAGAGCATAATTTCATAACATGGGATAAATCATAGTAGTGAAATGAAATCCCAATAATCATAACTTAAAACATGAAACTTTGTGGAATACACACATAATAATAGAGAAACATATCTTATTAGTCAAGACTCAATGCCAAGACTATCTTAGTGGACAAAGTCCATTTCTGAACCGAGTCACCCTCGTTTCAGTCCTGTTTCACTGAACCGGTATAACCTACTGTTCCAGCCATGTCTATCTCATGAGATTTAAAGTCTTTACCCAAAGCATTTGAGAGAGATATAGGTCCCACCCGTCTCATAATGATATCATTCTTATGTGTGCCACAAAATCATAAACCATACATCATAGCATAACCCATGTAATAAAAATGGGAATCTTAAACAACATGACATCATAAAAAAATTCATATAAGATAAAGGAATTCATAAAAATAATTCCATCACAACATAATCAAATCAATTTAATAATAGGGATAGAAACAGAACCCTATATTATCTTAGATGGAAAATAATTTTGATAAAACACTTGAACTCCATTCTTGAGGAAAATATCATTTCTACTTCAAAAAAATTTTTCTTTTTAACATGTCATACAATTTTAAACTAAAATAAGTTGATTAAAAATACACTTGAAAACTTGTAAAGTAATCTTCTTGGAAACAATGTTTTAAAAATCCAATCATGCCGTATAAGTTAAAAAAACATTCTTCGTACTTTTGTCGGAAAAGTCAAAAAGTACCTCGTACGAAAAACAACAAAAGATTCCTTTCATATAGTTTACTAAAAACTCACTGAAGGGTAAAATTGGATTTAAAAAATTGTATGTGGATGGAAATAATATTAGATATTGAGTAAACATGGATGTGGATGATAAAATACACCCCCAGTAAATACCAAAGTATAAACAATCTCAGATAAAAATGAGATTGAGATATTTCCCTTACCTTAGGTCTGATTTGCTTTGTAAGTGTCCGAACCTCCTGTATGATGATTTAAATATTGTTGTTGACTTATTAAATAATCATATTAATTGTTATGATATCATATATGGTTCACTTCTAACTTTATATTACTCGTTCTTTTGTAAATTCCATGTTAAAGAGCATTTTGGGTAAAATTGTTTCATTTGCCGTCCGTGTTTCGACTTGTAATTATTCATATGATTACTTAGATCATGATTAATTAATTCCAGAATATAAAACATGATTTATATATAATATATATTCAGAATATACATATATATAATAAATCAGTAAATGGAAAGAAATACATCGTTTATGGAGACGGTAGGCCGTACGTATGCATGAACGCTGTTTTTGTTTCCTTAGTGAGTTGAATGGAATTAAGTAGATGACATACATATATATACACATAAATCTAGTATCATTATTATGTCATATATTTCATGATTAATTATTATATATACTTTATAATCATTCATTAATGGTTAAAGTGGAGAATGAATCTCATCCCGTCGCGGAGACGGTAGTCCGTACGTACGCACGAGTGATGATATCGTTCTCATGATCGTGGGACTGTATTGGAGTGTATTTATAATATTTAATAATCAATATCACTTTAAATTAATCATATATAGTTATTATTTACACCATTATACCCATCCAAGTAAGGTGGTGGTGGAAAATAGATTTCACCATGGCGTGGAGATGGTATTCCGTACGTACGCACGCGCGGTGATTTCATTTTCCATAGGATGGATAGATTGTGAAATAGGGTTGTTTCATACTTATAATAACATATAAGTATATGATTGATACTGATGTTATTACTTCATAATGAAACAACTTAAGAAGATGAAGTGGAAGAAGAAATAAAGATGAAAGAATCGGTAACGGAAATTACCTCTTCTTTGAAGCGCCTCTTTGAGACCTCCTCTTAGGGCACTAAAATTGGTCTTTGAGGAAGACCAGAAACTATAGGATGTTTCTAGTGAAGTGTAGAAGATAATTTTTCAGGGGTTGGCCGATCTTGAAGGCTCAAAGTGTTGTGAGGAAGAGATGGAGGGGGTGCCCTTTTATAAGGGAGGAGAGGGGTACCTTTGGAATAACTAAAACTATTATTTTATTATAAAGCCAAATTCGGTTTTAAATAGTTTCAAATTGATTTATTTAGAAGATAAGGTGGGTATGGGTCGAAATCCTCTCATACAATAGAATTTAGACAAGTTTAGGTTCCTATTTTAACCTTATCATTTATATTTAACTTTAAGTTAGATAATTTTACTTTTACCATGTCTTCTTGTTTTCTTACACTATAAGGTTAATAAACTTACTATATCAAGCAAAACGAACCCCAAGTTTTTTATTATTAATATATATAACCTTATCTAAGTAATTTGGCAGAAGCTTATATTATTAGGAATAAAATAACAATTAATGATATAATATTTGTTTTAAAAACTATTTTATGTCAATTTTGACACTATTTAGTAATTGATTTTTCTGAAACTCATCACAGATTGATTAGTTAGAAAAAAGATAATTAAATCAATAATAACATTTCATATTAACATATAAAATTATTGAAATTCATAAAAAGTATTAAATTACATTTATTTGGGTATTTATAACATCAATTGTGTCAATATTTCATTAATAAGACAATTAATGCATTATCTTTGTGTCATAATAAATGATAATTATTTAATCCCTAAAATTCTAAATAAATTCCTATGATGTAGATAATTGTATTAGCTTTCTGGAGAATATTCATTTTTGATGTTTCAAGAAGTGTATCACTAAATTAAAATTATTATACTTATAAGATTTAAGAAAGTGACATGTTGTCACATTCTTTGGTTTTAATAATAATTAACTTATTTTCATGGAAAAAAGTCTATTAAATGAATCTAATCAGACCCTTAGGTGATATGGGTCGACTTTGAGTCATATAATAGGATTTTTCCAAGTGTTAGGGTAATTTTATAATATTATATTTACCCTTGATTACCCGATTTACCTTTAACTATGGTAAATAAAATTTACCGTAGTTACTATTCATAATTCCCAAAATTAAAAATTATCCTATTAACATAATTTGGACCCACGGATTCGAAATATGGAATCCATTTTTTCAAATTCAATACACAGAAGTTGCATAAATTAAATTAAAATTAATCCCGTTGTTGAATGAAAACGGTTTTTCTTAAAAACATTACAAAAGATTGAATTGATTTATCCTACGAATTAAAGGTAGAATTAATGCTAATGACATACATTATATTAAATGGTAAAAATATTTTCTATTTATACTTTAAAACCATTCAATATTATAATTTATCCATATAAATTATTGCGATGAAAAAAGTGGTTTTTAATTAAAATATAGCGTGTTTTTACTATTCATCAAAATATGAAAGTTACCAGAATAATATGAAAAACTTATCCAAAGTAAATTTTTATTTTATGATTCCAAAGAAGAATTTTATTTTGTCAAATTGAACTTATAAACATGTCAAAAAATATATTTAATGTGGGTGCGCCATCAAAAGGCGGCAAAACTTCATTTTTTGAAAAATACTTATTTTACCCGAAACAATTATTTTGTTCTTATACCATATTTTAGAAAATCTGTAAGACGAATAATAATGTTATAAGATTCAAAATTTAGTTAATACTATTCATAACGGCTAGTTCATAATAATATTATAATAATATATCTTTGTTTAGTAAAACCCGGTATTGCGTACAACACACGCTATCGAGGAAGGTCGTGATTGCGTGTAATACAAGCCATGTCTGGGTTGCCTGCTGTGCAAGAATCCTTCGTTGATTCGTATAACATAATCCAACCATATTTCATTTATACATTGAATATATATATATATATATATACTCAATGTTGCGTAGAATAACTATTATCAAAATTGTGTGTAACACGATCTAAGAATAGTGTTGTGTATACTGCAAGCTAATACGGTGTTGCGTATAGAGCAAGGTAATCTTGGTGTAGAACAAGACATTAATGAAATTATAAGAATATTTTTCATAAAATCTTGGGGTGTTACATTCTACCCCCCTTAAAATGAATTTCGCCCTCGAAATTTGTCGGGGTTATAAATGGTTTACTATTCGACAGTTTCTTTAATAGAAACCGACATCGTAAAAAGGAATACCAAAACCAATCTTTAAAAACAAAAGTTTGAAACGTAACAGTTACCCAAATTAACTAATCACTGGGTTTCCATATAGGTGAAAATATGTATATGGAAGAGAAATCTAACCATCATGTTCTGATGGAGAGTGGTAGAGAACATGGCTATGGAAAAGCCAGCAATCACAAAGCCATAAATTTTTGACGATCTAAGGTACCATCTGATTCATCAGATATAAGAGCACTAGGAAAACATTTTTGGTTTTCAAGATCATTTCCCTAAAGTTGATGAAATTGGATTTAGAAGAAATACTTTCGTGATTTTGGTATAGTCTCACCGTTTGTCGTTATTTGGACAATTTCCACTTCATCTCTTAAAGAAATGAAGTTGAATTTTTCATTCGTGATGAGTTAGTAGATCATGTGATAGAATGATGGGTCATTCCATCTGTCTCAAACAAAAGGTTAGAAAAGTTATCAAAAAATACATAAGTCCATATATAGTGAGATTAATCATATATGGTTCCTAAAATGGAGTTATACTTCATATATCATACTTCATAATATAATAAAACTAGTTTCTACTAAACAGGGACTTCCTGTAGGCCAGTGGTAGGCAATAAAGGCCAGTCGCACTTCGGTTGTGGGTTCGATTCCCACAGCCTTATCCGACGCGATGGGCTGTCGCCCGTCCTGCAGGTTGTCCTTTTTCTAAATCTATATTACTATAAAATCCCATCAACAATATCAAAAAAAGTTGTATCCTTAAACAATAAAAACTTATGTCCAACACAATCCATTCCAATCTTTAGGCTTATCTAAAATACTTCAGTCCAAGATCATAGTATAAAGAAAATGATAACTTGAAATGTCGTCAACCAAGCATCTGAATACCATCATTTATCCCCCATATATCATTTTGGTCACATTCCAATCATGTGAATACCTTAATGATGTATTCTCTTGAAAAATGAATACCCATTAAACCTTAGTGAAAACATGAATGCTTTCAAAAGTTAACTCTTTCCACATACCAAAATCCTCAAAATTCTATATACTCAAACCATGATATCACTTAGTCCTTATATCAATCATGAGCTCATGAATACTTTCAAACATTTCATTTTCTCCTTATCCCTTCATTATGCGCATATCATCTACTTTCCAAAATATTTGAATCACTTTTCATGGTTACCGGTACCTTAAAATTATTGAAAACCACAATAGACCAATACATAAATATTTCAATACACCATAAAAGTACCTCAAAAACATTATTCATGAATACCAATACATAAAAACTTCAGTCCATCCACTTCAATGATTGTCCTGGAATAAGTCCTTCCTTGATTTAGAAGTAACTTTTTAGGTCAGGGCATTGAGTTGGGTAATGCCCATGTTCTCCACAAATAAGACATTGAACTCCATAACAGTCTGTCACTCTATGAACCTTTTCTCCAAACTGATAACATTGGTCCCTCCATTTGAGGTATTCCTCAAGGTTCTTCTTCCCTTCTTTAGAAATCTCAATCTTCCTTTCTTTATGCTCCTCAACATGAGAACATGCATAATAGTTTATCTTCCTCTTCTTTGATGAATTAGGCATACCACTAAATTTCACCTTGTTAATCATATATCAAGATGACTGATTCAGCATAATCACAATATCTTTCTCTCTAGGAAATACACATTTTTTTTATCATAGCCACCAATTTTTCCATTGGATTCAATGTTAACCGAATTCCTTCTGGTTCCCTCCATTAACTAAAACACAAAATGAATCTTGTGAGAGGAAAAATTCATGCTAGAGAAAACAACATAATAAAGGGGGAGTACCCTCAATATCTAACATATTAGGATAAATTCTAAGATCGTTATTGCAATTCTAGGATTATAACCTATATGTATACTTAACCTTAGAGACATCCCTAGACATACCATAGAAATATCTCTAGGGATCTCACTAACATTTCGCTTCCTAGTTTCCAAAAGCTGACTAAACCATTCCTCTGATACCAACTGTAGTGACCCGAATCATGACATACATGGACATTACATTACTTTGGTGGAATACTTAGTACATAACAAAAACACACACACAAGGATCGTAATAGTTTAGTGTCTTTGGAAACTCGGAATATAATCTTCTAATCGTGGTGAAAGATCTTCAACATCTCCCATAAAGATCTTCCTTTTTTTACCTAAAACCCTTATTTATATCTTGGGGAAAAGAAAACATAAAAGGGTGAGCTCAAATGCTCAGTAAGGGAAAAAAAGAAATATCAATCACATCATTTTCATAAGAACATAACATTTTGGAAATCTTAACCTGCAAAAGAGAGCATAATTTCATAACATGGGATAAATCATAGTAGTGAAATGAAATCCCAATAATCATAAAATAAAACATGAAAATTTGTGGCATACACACATAATCATATAGAATCATATCTTATTATTCAAGACTCATTTCCAAGACTATCTTAGTGGACAAAGTCCATTTCTGAACCGAGTCACCCTCGTTTCAGTCCTGTTTCACTGAACCGGTATAACCTACCATTCCAGCCATGACTATCTCATGAGATATAAAGTCTTTACCCAATGCATTGGAGGGAGATATAGGTCCCACCCATCTCATAATGATACCATTCTTATGTGTGCCACAAAATCATAAACCATACATCATAGCATAACCCATGTAATAAAAATGGGAATCTTAAACATCATGACATCATAAAACAATTCATATAAGATAAAGGAATTCATAAAAATAATTCCATCACAACATAATCAAATCAATGTAATAATAAGGATAGAAACAGATCCCTGTATTATCTTATATGGAAAATAATTTTGATAAAACACTTGAACTCCATTCTTGAGGAAAATATCATTTATACTTCAAAAACATTTTTCTTTTTAACATGTCATACAATTTTAAACTAAAAGAAGTTGATTAAAAATAAACTTGAAAACTTGTAAAGGATGCTTGTTGGAAATAATTTTTTAAAAATCCATTCATGCCGTATAAGTTAAAAAAACATTCTTCGTACTTTTGTCGGAAAAGTCAAAAAGTACCTCGTATGAAAAACGACAAAAGATTCCTTTCATATACTTTACTAAAAACTCAATGAAGGGTAAAATTGGATTTAAACAATTGTAGGTGGATGGAAATAATTTTACATATTGAGGAAACATGGATGTGGATGATAAAATACACCCCAGTAAATACCAAAGTATAAACAATCTCGGATAAAAATGAGATTGAGATATTTCCCTTACCTTAGGTCTGATTTGCTTCGTAAGTGTCCGAACCTCCTGTATAATGATTAAAATAATGTTATTGACTTATTAAAGAATCATATTAATTGTTATGGTATCATATATGGTTCACTTATGACTTTATATTACCCGTTCTTTTGTAAATTCCATGTTAAAGAGCGTTTTGGGTAAAATTGTTTCATTTGTCGTCCGTGTTTTGACTTGTAATTATTCATATGATTACTTAGATCATGATTACTTAATTCCAGAATATAAAACATGATTTATATATAATATATATTCAGAATATACATATATATAATAAATCAGTAAATGGAATGAAATACACCGTTCATGGAGACAGTAGGTCGTACGTACGCATGAACGCTGTTTTCGTTTCCTTATTTAGTTGAATGGAATTAAGTAGATGACATACATATATATACACATAAATATAGTATCATTATTATTTAATATATTTCATGATTACTTATTATATATACTTTATAATCATTCATGAATGGTTAAAGTGGATAATGAATCTCATCGCGTCGTGGAGACGGTAGTCCATACGTACGCATGAGCGATGATATAATTCTCATGATCGTGGGGCTGTATTGGAGTGTATTTATACTATTTCATAATCAATATCACTTTAATTTAATCATATATAGTTATTATTTACACCATTATACCCATCCAAGTAAGGTGGTGGTGGAAAATTAGATTTCACCACGGCGTGGAGACGGTATTCCGTACGTACGCACGTGCGGTGATTTTGTTTTCCGTAGGATGGATAGATGGTGAAATAGGGTTGTTTCATACTTATAATAACATATCAGTATATGAGTGATACTTATGTTATTACTTAATAATGAAACAACTAAATAAGATGAAGTGGAAGAAGAAATAAAGATGAAAGAATTGGTAACGGAAATTACCTCTTCTTGGAAGCGCCTCTTTGAGACCTCATCTTAGGTCACTAAAATTGGTATTTGAGGAAGACCAGAACTCTAGTATGTTTCTAGGGAAGTGTATAAGATAATTTTTCAGTGTTTGGCCGAGCTTTAAGTCTCAATGTGTTGTGAGGAAGAGAGGGAGGGGGTGCCCTTTTATAAGGGAGGAGAGGGGCACCTTTGGAATAACTAAAAATATTATTTTATTATAAAGCCATATTTGGTTTTAAATAGATCCAAATTCATTTATTTAGAATCTAAGGTGGGGATGGGTCTAAATCCTCTCATACAATATAATTTAGACAAGTTTAGGTTCCTATTTTAACCTTATCATTTATATTTAACTTTAAGTTAGATAATTTTACTTTTACCGTGTCTTCTTGTTTTCTTACACTATAAGGTTAATAAACTTACTATATCAAGACAAACGAACCCCAAGTTGTTTATTATTAATATATATAACATTATCTAAGTCATTTTTCAGAACCTTAGATTTTTAGGAATAAAATAACAATTAATAATATAATATTTGTTTTAAAAACTATTTTATGTCAATTTTGACACTATTTAGTAATTGATTTTTGTGAAACTCATAACATGATTTATTAGTTAGAAAAAGATAATTAAATCAATAATAACATGTCATATTAACATATAAAATTAGTTAAATTCATAAAAAGTCTTAAATTACATTTATTTGGGTATTTATAACATCGATTGTGTCAATATTTCATTAATAAGACAATAACTGCATCATCTTTGTGTCATAATAAATGATAATTATTTAATCGCTAAAAATTCTAAATAAATTCCTATGATGTAGATAATTGTATTAGCTTTCTGGAGACTATCCATTTTATATTTTTCAAGATGTGTATCACTAAATTAAAATTATTATACTTATAAGATTTAAGAAAGTGACATGTTGTCACATTCTTTGGTTTTAATAATAAGTAACTTATTTTCATGGACAAAAGTCCATTAAATGAATCTAATCCGACCCTTAGGTGATATGGGTCGACTTATAGTCATCCAATAGGATTTTTCCAAGTGTTAGGGTAATTTTATAATATTATATTTACCCTTGATTACCCGATTTACCTTTAACTATGGTAAATAAAATTTACCGTAGTTACTATTCATAATTCCCAAAAATAAAAAGTATCCTATTAACATAATTTGGACCCACTGATTCCAAATATGGAATCAATTTTTTCAAATTCAATACATAGAAGTTGCAAAAATTAAATTAAAATTAATCTCTTTGTTGAAAGAAAAAGGGTTTTTCTTTAAAACATTGCAAAGGATTGAATTGATTTATCCTAGGAATTCAAGGTAGAATCAATGCTAATGACATACATTATATTAAATGGTAAAAATATTTTCTATTTATACTTTAAAACAATTCAATATTTTAATTTATCCATATAAATTATTGCGATGAAAAAAGTTGTTTTTAATTAAAATATATCGTGTTTTTACTATTCATCAAAATATGAAAGTTACCAGAATAATATGAAAAATTTATCAAAAGTAAATTTTTATTTTATTATTCCAAATAAGAATTTTATTTTGTCAAATTGAACTTATAAACATGTCAAAAACTAGATTTAAAGTGGGTGCGCCATCAAAAGGCGGCAAAACTGCATTTTTTGAAAAATACTTATTTTACCCGAAAAATTTATTTTGTTCTTATACCATGTTTTAGAAAATCTGTAAGACGAATAATAATGTTATAAGATTCAAAATTTAGTTAATACTATTCATAATGGCTATTTCATAATAATATTATAATAATATATCGTTGTTTAGTAAAACTTGGTATTGCGTACAACACACGCTATCGAGGAAGGTCGTGATTTCGTGTAATGCAAGCCAAGTCAGGGTTGCGTGCTGTGCAAGAATCCTTCATTGTTTCGTATAACATAATTCATACATATTTCATTTATTCATTTAATATATATATATATATATATATACTCAATGTTGTGTAGAATAACTATTATCAAAATTGTGTGTAACACGATCCAAGAATAGTGTTGCGTATACTGCAAGCTAATACGGTGTTGCGTATAGCGCAAGGTAATCTTGGTGTAGCACAAGACATTAATGAAATTATAAGTATATTTTTCATTAAATCTAGGTGTGTTTCAGTTTCATTATGAGATGGGTGGGACCTATATCTCCCTCCAATGCATTTTGTAATGATTTATATCTCATCATATAGACATGGGTGGAATGAAAAGTAAATATTGTTCCGTAATACAGGGCTGGAACGGTAAGTAAACCCGGTTCAGTAAGGGACTTTGTCCACTATGATGGTCTTGGCAGAAATGCCTTGGATACTATGGAAATCTTATCATGTGCTTAATGGTTTTCCAAAATTAAATGTTTTATTCCCATGCGATTTTATCATGATTAATCTCCCTTTATGATTTATGTCGTATGTACTACCATGTTTTATGTCATTACTCATGATTTTGATGTTTAAATTTTATATTCATGTTTTTATATTCAAATTTTTATGGATTGTTTTATGTTCTCCATGTTTACCCTTACGAAGAATTTGAGATTACCCTTTTTATGTTTTCTTTTCCCCAGGATATAAATAATGGTTTTAGGTAAGAAAACAAAAGGTGAAGATCTTTATGGGAGATGTTGAAGATCTTTCACCATGATTAGAAGATTATGTTCCATGTTTCCAAAGACACTAAACTAATACGGTCCTTGGGTGTTTTTTTCATGTATTAAGTCTTCCAAAAAAGTAATGTAATGTCCATGTATGTCAAGATTGTGTCTCTACACTAGTCATACTTACTCTATAGAATATGAAACCAATTAATTTGAATAGGTGGTGTGATTCTATTCAAAACACGGTCCATACAAAATAAATTTAATAAGGTTTGGGTATAATAAATAAAGTGATTTTTCAAAAATTTGGGTTCCCCGTGAGTACAAAACTCCCACATCCTCAACATCCTTCAAATAAGGAAATGTTTAAAGTTTTTGATATCTATCATCCTTTAACTGAACATGTTTACCCACTTATGCTTGAGGAAATATTTTATCATTATGTGGATGGGATGAAGAGTTATTGAAACTTAAAACAAAACAACTTAGAGGTAATATCATGAATTCGTATGTTCTTCAAGAAATATCTCCATCATACTATCCTAGCGAATATCCATCAATAAGAATATATTTTCATGAAAATGAGTATATTGAAATAACAATATCTCAAATTAGGATCTATAGAACAAGTTTATTTAGATCAAATAATGGTTGAATATAAATATTTTTCACTATTAGTGAAAAAAATGAAATATGTCAGAAAAATCATTATAGGAAATCCAATGTAAGATATCCACTAAAAATAGAAGAAGATACACTACATCTTGCACCACCAATTATTTCCCATGTTTAGAATCTTACTCTGTTATCCATTACATCATATCTAATTGATATTATTGAGTCATTAATATTTAGGATTTAAATCAAGAATGGATGGCATGAACTAGTGAATCTAAAGAGAAATCCAAACCTAGAAATGATAAAAACATACCATTCCCCAACAAAAAATGGTAATTGTATAATTATAAAATTAAATAGATCATGGGATTTAGAATATCACTGGATAAATTTTGTATCTCTGTAAAACCTTATGATGGTGACTCTTGAACATAAACAAGCATCCAAACTTAGGTTATTCATAGAAACATTGTAAGTATATACCATTATCTAGTATACTAGTTTTACACCAAGGTCAATCAAGGGATGGGAAAATCTATATCGACAGTTTCATCATAAATTTATATTAACATTGAATAAGAATAGGTTCATTGGCATATAAAATTGAAAATTGTCCTAGAAGGAGAGAATCTAAAATTTCATTATTATGTGTAATTTTATTCCTTACTCCCTAGAAATTTTTCTTCTTAAAGATGGTATGTTGGGTGTTTCTATAGAAAATATCCATGATGGGTTATAATTTCCACTCATCCTGGTGATGTACCTAGGAATTTTATAGAAACATCACATTGTTGTATAAAGGTTAGAAAACCCCATTTAGAAAAAAAATCCATGTATTTAACCCTGATATATTTACAATAGAAGAGAATAGGTAGATTGGAAACTATAACTATCAAACTTATGTTATCACATACATTGACTACAACTCTGAATCATGTGCCTTATAACTTGGAATCCCCACCTAAATGATAATTAAAGAATCAATGTTTAGTTAGATAGGGAAATGGTAGATGGTTTAGAGGGGGGTGAATAAACCAGATTAAATAATTTAATCAAATAAATAAGTTATATAATTAATTATTATAGTTAATTTTAAGAAGAAATGATAAATAACATAAGTCACAATCTTATAGTAGTGTTGTATAAAATTGTCATGCTCCACACTTATACGTCTCTACTAAGTAAGACAAATTTGTGAACTATTCAAAGTTTTTACGAGGAATCATAACCCAATTACAATATCCTTTTATAGTGGAGGGATGTACAATAATGATCCGAGTCAACCAAACCAGTCACCCAAGCTTTCCCATTATGGGGTGGGGTAAAAAAAGATAATAAAACATGTATCTTGTATAAATAAAATAGTATAAAAAACCATATTACAAAGATTAAACTATAGAGATACAACTGAGTCAAATAGGATAAACCAAAATGTATGACATGTCTCGACAGCAATTCTCTATGTGACCAACCGTTAACTCTAAACCATCCCCATACCAAAATAGTGATGTAAATAAAAGTCATCATGGTATATTATTCCTTTACCTCTACCTGAACCCTAAAAAAATAAGTTTTATAGCCTCCACATGGGCATAAGAAGGGTGTGAGCTATAGATCTGTTTAATATACCATCCATAAATCTACACAAGTTCTAATAAAAAAATCACTAGATAAAGATTTATAATAAAATAGTTTTACAAGATTATATATATATAATAATTTGAAAAACTTCTTCAAAAAATCCATGAGTTTTCAAAAGTTTTAGGTTATATTTTTCAACTCCAAAACAAAATAGGTAAAGATGCCAAATAACAACACCCAAGTGACCCAACATCTAAGAAATAATCTATCATTTAATAAACAACTAGAAAAAATAATTCACCTATCATTCATGCTCAAGACTATAATAAAAATATATACTAGACACTAACAATACTAATAATGAATAAGGTTTGATCCAACTAAAATTGAGTTCATCCAAGGCTATTGACATACAATAGCTTACCTGCTAGTGTTTTCACACACTAAGGATACATGTTTTTCTTTCTCGATGCACCCAAGGCTTTTACTGTGTTATGTTTTTTCAATATATGATTTTAAAAATCATTCTCATATTTTATAAAACCATTTAAAATCTAATCCAATCTATTTTAGGGATTTAAAATTCATTTTTCATTTTAAATCAAGTAAATTTTGTTTTCAAATAAAAACACAATTTTTAAACATGAACCCATGCCCATTTCAATTTAAACCAATGAAATTATATTTCAAATCTCAAGGAAATAGGAAGAAAAATAATCAATTAAAGAAATTAGAACACATGGATAGATTCACCAAAATCAATGATGTACAAAACCTAACGTCCTTTGATAATAGGGATTGGAAACCACTAGATTTTCCTTCAGAAGAAAAGGAATTAAAAATACTGAAAAGGATTGATACAAAGAACATTTCAATTACCATTAACTATCGTAAACCTTTCAATAAACATAATGAGAAAGAAACTAAGAGGAAATTCTTACTTAAATAGATGAATCACCTATCCATGTTAATCAATTGCTAAAAAAATCAATCTATATAGAAAAGAATATCACAGAAATTCTTATGGTAAGAGCCTTGACTGAGGGGAGAAGTCTTTAAAAGAGAATGAAGCCTAAAACACCTGTAAGATATACTAAAAGTTATAACTTGGGGATTTACATTGTGTATAATATTATATATGTTGTGAAATCCTTTTATTTCAAGTTATACTAAAAAAATATTATATTTTTTAATTAAGTCACATTTTTTCAAATTACATGATGTGAACCCCTTACACGACATATACTATTTTCATGTTGTGTAATCAAGTCATGAGATCTATCTAAAAAGAATAACAAGTCATGTAATCTAATTAGATGTCACATAAATACCCAAAAACAAAAACCATAGAGTTTTTTCTAAAAAACAGAAAAACTTCTTGACTTCACCGTTACAGGTATCCTCCCAATTCATGGTCGGAAAAAACCCACCCAATAAAAAAGGGCACCAAAATAAAAAACTAAACATGCCTAAGAGGAAGGTAATGGGGAGTTACAATATCCCCAACATAAAAGATTTATATCCCGAGAAAGAGCTCAATATCATGGATCCACAAAAATAGTAGGCCACTTCTACCTCAACAACGACTCATGCTCCCACTACTCATAGTGATCTTATCTACGTTTCCAAATAAACACAGACCAGGTGGGATAATTTTACAATATAGTACCTTGTCTTATAAATCTATATCTGAATTGGATTCTTAACAAGAGTGGTATCAGGATCAAGATCAATATCATCACACTAATCACATGGGAAGGATCTAGTATATCCCTCCTCAATTGGGGAACATGAAACCCATCTTGTATAGAATTCAAGATAGATGGTAAAAGAAATTGATATTCCAACCTCCCCAGTCACTCAAAGATCTCAATGGGGACTACTAACCTTAGTGTTGACATACCATGCATACCCAGTTGACTATGCCCCAAATATGGAACAACATTGAGAAATACTTGATCACCAACCTCAAACTCCATCCACAAACAATGATAGTCTGTAAAATATTTATGATGACTCTCTGTAGTGATTTAATTTCTCTAGATCAACTATACCATCTCTTTTATTTACTACGCCACAATTATCCCAATGAAGGAATAGTATACCAACTCTGTCTAGGAAAATGTAGATCAACATGGCTTCCCATATAAATCAACAATTGGATCCATCTTAATCTGATCTTCATAGCTTTTATTTTTGGAAAACTCGACCAAAGGAAAATTTATTTCCCATGATCCACTAAAATCAACAAAATAATCTCGGTGTATATCCTAAAGAACCTGGATATCCATACCATTATTTATATTCATTGGTTTATGATAATTTGTGATCAATTTAAACTGGGAAACAATTGTCTCCTACAACCATTTCTAGAATTTGGATGTGAACCATGAGTCCAAATTATAAACGAATGTAGAGGGAACTCCATGAATACCAACAATATCTCAGACATATATGTCCCCAATATATTCTACTTTTTTGTTACATTTATTTGGAATAGATGTGATGATTTAGTGATTATTTAAATAATAACCCAAATAGTATCCTTCACAAAAGGAGTCTATGATAAACAAAAGAAAAACTATACAGAAATATCATCCCACTTCCAAAACGAAATGGGTAATGACTGCAACAAACCTATAGGTCTCTGTTTCTCTAAATTAACTCTCAAACAAGTGAGGAACCATGATACAAAATCGGTTCCTGACCACCTCATCCATAGCCACGAATAAAAATGTCTCATTTAATGGTACATCCATATATCACTAGGGATCACAGACCAACATGACTGGTGTACATTGTCTAGAAACTAATGTCTCTAGGAAGATAAAAATACCAACCTACCCCATAAGCATAAAGCTCCACTAAGAGACTAATACCACTCACTTGATTTCTACCAACCATTTAGGATTTATCCTAGTCATAGTATCTCAATGTATTTCATCATCTCAAGTATAAATTTCTCA
The DNA here is from genome assembly GCA_963277665.1 of Viscum album. NCBI lineage: Eukaryota > Viridiplantae > Streptophyta > Magnoliopsida > Santalales > Viscaceae > Viscum > Viscum album. The sequence continues at coordinate 62,113,843 of OY728136.1, read as the reverse complement.
TAAAAATATGATTCAACCTTTATTAAAGCTAAGAACACCTTTCCACCAACCTCATTTACTCCCATGCGCCTCTCGGTAGAAAACCTCATCAGAGACCACTTCTCAACCAATTCCTTCATAGATTACATTAGTAATTATCCTCATAATGCTTTGGAAATAACATTTCATTTCCCAAAGGAATATATGATATTAAAATTGAAGGTCTAAAGATACTCAACCTAGTTTCTTAGTATCAAGTTCATATATCTCTAAGTTAAAATATATTTTAGGCTCTTATGAAATGAACATACTATAAATATATCCCCAAAGTTAGATTCCTACTATATTTTTAGCACATGCGTAAAAACTGTCAAGTTAAGATCCTAATAAGGGTAGTTATTCCCATGATGGATTAACTGGAAAGACCCATAAGCCAAAAACTATTTCACCTTTAATAGGACACAACCCAAACCATTACTAGAAGTATCACAGAAAACATCATAACCCAAACATGATTTTGGAAGAATCAAAACAACTATTTAAGTTAGCCTCATTTTAGTTCCTCAAAATATCTCTAACAATTTTCATCACATTCAATATATACTCCTTTACGTGTTAAATATTTCAACTAAGATGATATCTTGGAGAATCCCCAAGAAAATATTATATAGTAACCTTTAATGCCCAGGAATCTACAGATCTAAAACAAAATTCTGGAATACTCCCAACACATATCTTCTTATACCCTCTTAGTATATACTGAGACACCCCTCTTAGAAGTCACATGCCCAAGAAATATCCGTTCTCAGACCCAAAACTCAAAATTGTAAATCTTACCCAAAATATGTTGTTCCATAAAAGTTTAAAGAATGGTATCCAAATTGTATATGTTCTCCTCCTTTGATATAGAGTACACCAAGATATCGTTGACAAACATAAAAACAATTTATTCCAATAATGGATGAAATATTCAGTTGATCAATTCCATAAATATTGTATTAGTGTTATTAAGACCAAATAGTATAACAAAAAAACATTAAATTACCATATCAACTCATAAATTCTTTATTTAGTATATAATCTTCTTGTAATCTCAACTGGTGGTACCCTAACCATAGTCCAATCTTAAAAAATCAATTGGACCCTCTATGTTGATCAATGGGATCATTAATTCAGTCCAAAGGATACTTATTCTTAAAAATCACTCGATTCCACTTTCAATATTCAATTTAATGTCTAAGGATCCAATATCCATTCATATAAAAGAGTGAACATGAAGCCCATAGTGACATGCTAGGATGAATAAATAATTTCCTCAACGTTGTCCTTAAGTTCCACTAACTCAGCAGGTTCCATTTGATAGGATTCCATGGAAATGGGCCACACTAAACGAATAATATCACTAGTAAACTCCTCCTCTATATGTTGCGGTGAACCAGATAAATCATATCAAAATACCTCCTGGTATGCACCCACAATAGAAGGTAGTTGACCACCAATGAAAGGGTCATCTGCATCAAAAAAAAATTTGGACAACTTGCATGATATTATACCAAAATAGGGAATTAAAGGCCCTTCGCTTTCCAATATAGAGTCTCACTCACCCTAGAAAATATGATTGACCCATTAAGTAGATAATAACTATACTCAATCATGATAATATTCTATGTAGGTTTTCCTGATAACTATCCAATCCATGCCAATAACAAATTCAATTATGTCAAGATCAAGCACTTATAAGTCCCAAACTACCTCAAAGTCACATATCACCAACAAACACATTGGGCACTTAAAACATTTTTTGGACCACTTTCCCAAAGTTATAGAAAGACATAACAAGGAAAAAATATTTCTTGAAACAATCCCAACATTTCAACAAACAATGATTATATAAAATAATGAGTAGAACACTTGTCAAAGTAAGCAACCACCATAGAGGAAGAAATAAAAAACTTACCTCAATTAGTAGATATCCCTACTTTATAATCCTCAAGGGCACACTCACCATTATAAATACATCTATACATAGCCACATGAAATCCCACATGGCCTACAGATGAGACCCACCACACTTGGAAGCATCAATACCAACCTATAACCCATTGGTAAAAGTGGATCTCGCCTAAGTACCTTGGTACATCATGTCATAAAAAAATTCAGATGGCCAAAACACCAAAAAAGATGAAAACTTTAAGGAGACTCTATACATTAAGAGATGGTATGACCATTCCTCCCATACTTGTAGCAAATAACCTATTTCTTCCATGAAGAATCTCATAGAACTGGTCCAGTAGAAAACTGACCACTCTTATGCTTTCATTTCTAACTAAAAAATGCACCTTGGATAACTTTTTCACCTACTAAATCTCTGACCAAACCTATCCATCCTAATATGTCTGCCTCAGCCAAAACAACTTTATCCACTGTCTCTATAAAGGTAGAAAGTCAAAAAAAACTATCATTTACCAAAAATTATCCCTCAACCCCATCTAAAACTTCAGAGCCTTTAGTTAATCATTGGTAACAAGCTTCGGTGATAGGTGAACCAACTCATCAAAGTGAGTGGAGTACTCTAGTACAGTTCACTCAAATTTCTCCAGTTGGAGTTGGTGGCCTAGAACCAACTAATTTGTACTTTATTCATTAATAAAATCCTTATCACATAATGATTGTTCTTCTGCGTGAAAATGCATTTGATAATGTCCTAAGGATAGTTGTTGCATTAAAGGGTCTTAGCGGATCCCTAATATGATGAGAACCCAGAAGTTCCATAACACTATTCTTGAATATATGTTCTATGGCCATATGATGTTATTTGAGGGACACAAATAATACAGGCCATTAGGGGTGAGGACTCATAAAACATTGAGGCACCTTCTCATGGTGTGCACCCTTGTTAATATCTAGGAGGATATTATGAGAACAAGACCCGTCAGGAGGAAATACACATTTCATAGTGTCATTGGATGTTCCTATCTGTGGATGTTTGTATTGGTCAATAGACATTAAGGTTATTATTAATGGATATTACAACTCGCGCACTTAGATGTATTTATGAAAACTGTGACGAAACACTATTCACAGTGAGGTAGTATACGTTGGGTGTGTCACGAGTAATAATACATTAATAGATAATGCGAGAAAGGATTTTTCCCTTCTGTTCCATAACAGAAGTAGATATCTCAGGCCCTTTGATGGAATTGATATAGCCTAAATAAATACATTTCCATGGTAAAGTATGGGAGAGTTCAATTCTAGAAAGTCAAAGAAAGAATAATCGAGCACATGGGTTGATGACACTAGCATGCAACTAGATTGATTAGAGATATCGAGACAAAGGGATCATATTACACGGTAAGCATTCATATGAGGTGAAATAACATTGCAATGTTAACTTCTTTCTCAATGGGTGACTTTGCATGTTTCTAGACACTAACCTTGGACTTTAGGTAGGCTCTTCATAATGCCACTGAGAAAGGGGCCTAAAGGGTCACACACTAAGTGTGTCCATGTATCTCAATTTAATATTAATTTAACAAGTTAAATAAATATTATTCCCGAATGTGGTTTGATAATTATTTAAGGATTCCAGATTGCATTTATTTCGACACTAGTTATTCGAGAGAGTATATTGTGGGCAAAATAATACATTTATTAGAGTGTAATGAAGTGACATTTGTTTAAGAAATAAGTATCCATTACTCAAGGACTAATAAATGTGGTGGAGGAAATAAAGGAAAGTGGAAAATAAAATTACACGCCGTGTATATTATATATACATGCCATGTAGTTTTATGGAAAATGAGTAAACACCGTGTATTAATGATTACACGCCGTATAGTTTTTCCAGTTGATATTTTGAGGATATTGTATTGTTTTATTAAATGATATTTATTATAATCAGTGTGGGCACATGTCAAGGAATTAATAATTCATCATGGGGGATTTCAATAAGAGTTAATAAAATAAATAAAATGCGCAACGCGTTTATTTATTTTCAAAACTCTATAACCTCAAACCTGATTATAAATATCCCCACAACCCCAACACTTTTCCTCAATCATTGTGCACAACAATTCTGGAGAATTATTTCAAGTCTGAATGAACTCCTTCCTCCAAGAATGCTCTCAAGACCGAGAGACCAAGGTGATCAAAGGAAGACATCGCAAGCAAAGGTTCTTCTGCACTATCACCCGGAGATCCCTTCGGTGACATCTGGTGATACATGGCACATGTGTGGATCACCGCTAGAGGAATCCTACACGTGGATTCTATGATGAAATGACGAATCATAGGATCGTGACCAAAGACATCAACGAAGAAAGAATTATACCAAGGTAATTATTGTGAATTATTTAAATTAATTACAACCAACATATGATGATCCTATCGTGGTTCTGGGATTCCCTCTTAAGTTTTTCATTCTTTATTCCATTTCAAAGATTTGGCATTTTACATCATGACGGATCTCGGATTGAACGTTGTTTAAACGTTAAAATTAATGTTGGGAAAACCCACCAACGCGTTTCCACTGCACCAGAAACCTACAAGTAGTATCAGAGGGGGTCATATCATTGATTATATTTATTTAGTTTTTTTTTCTAATCTACGCATTAAAAAATTTAGTTGTTTCAATTCAAGTTAATTGTTCTTTAAATCTAAATCTCGAGATATGTTCCTCCTCTATCATTTCTCATTCACCATACCAAAATGACCTTTTCTTTTAATTTTTGATTAAAATAAAATAGAGGAACTCATCTGGAGGATCCAAACATTTCTGGCCATACAACAACAGAATACACGGCACGCATTCGGAAGTACACTCAGTGTAGTCTAGGTTCATGCATCGGACAGGTCTGCCAAATCAGGCCGTGTATTGATCCTATCTAAGTCATTTATGACACCGTGTGTTGACCAAGAATAGGTGGCACACGGTTTCTAGATTACATGTCGTGTGGTCCAAAATAGCACGGCGTATAGTCCTTTCGGGTTAGGGTTGGACCGTGTACCCCGTACACGACTTTCCCGGCTAGAAACCGTGTAATGCGGAAACTGCATGGCATGTGTCCCACAGTACATTTTATGTACTCTGAACATTTATGAAGTACATTAACACTTCATGTCCTTGGGCATGTACTTTGGATGGACGGTGAAGAAAAGTACACTCCGTGTAGTCGGAACTACACACAGTTTACTCACCCAAATTACACAGATTTATTAAAATTTATTATTATATTATTCAAAAACATGAGACGTGTACCATGGTGTAGGTGTAAAGCTGAGTCACAACACGTGATAGGTGTTTTATATATATGTTTTTAATTTAACATCTATGTAATAAATGGGAATTCACCGGGTTGCCTCCAAGGAACAAGTTACATACAAGGATAATTTTAAATGAATCTATTTGTTTAAAATTATGATGGTTGAGAATCTCAAGGAAATTTAGAAAAATTATTTAAGATAAAAGGATTGATTAATTAAAGATAATTCATTTATTCAAGCGTGATTTATCTTAAGCAAGAATGATTAAAGAATTGAATGCTATTTTTATTTATTTATAAATATTGTTTCATGTATGGATGATCATGATCTAGACCAAGAACTTTGTATGTGAATGGTTTCTTTTAATTTATTTATTTAAATTTTTTGGTCTACGAGCCTTCTTCTCATTAATATGCAGGGCCTGCGCACCCAAGGATTCTTTTATGTAAAAATCCATTTTTACCCCTCACCTGTGTGTGAGATAAATGCATATGTAATGGACGGAGCTCCCAATCTAGTGGAGGCAGCTCAAGTCAAGAGAAAAGATGAAACCAATCCAAGGAGATACAAAGGTGGACATGTGGAATGCAGTAAACATGAACTCGAAAGGTTCAAGGTGTTTCTCCCCTAGGTCTTGGATTAGTTTATGAACTGCTAGATAAAATAACCAATAGAAAATCTCATGATCATACCATTTATTTTATTTTTGTCAGTTGCATGGTTTATTTATTGTGGGTGTTTTTTCATGATCACACAATTAATGAATCCAACAAGCATGAAATATGGAACTAAAATAAAAACCAACTTATGTGTAAATATTATCTTAGACATGGTTAATCACTTAAGTATATCCCACTTAATATTAAAAAGCATGTAATCAAAGATAATAAAATGGAAATTTATGTATAAGAATAAAGTCCCTCAAAAGAAATATTAAGTCAGTATAGCCTTCCCTAATCTTGATTAGAATCGAACCATAGTTCAAAGTGCTTGACCAACCCTAGTTGGGGTGCTTTCAATTATCGGGGAATAATAATTCAAGGTTTTGGGTTGACTTGACTTGGTTCGCATCAAGGGTTGACTGCCATAGTAGGAATTCATGTGACCAAGAGGAAAAGTTTGAGGAAATACAAAATAAAAGGATTTCAAGATTGGGGGGTCCACTCAGCGGATCAAGGAGCTGCGAGTTAATGCAGTTGGAATTTGGAATGCCTACCTAAAACCCTTCAAGTTTCTTGACCAACCCAAGTTAGGGCAATGCGAAGGGCAATATGGAACCTTTCCACTAGAATATTCAGGCAATAGAATATTCTGAAGTCAATGGTGAGGGATATTGGATTTTGATAAAATAGTGGGAGACTAATAAGTATTAATTTATTTATTTGTCTCAGTTTTTTAATAAAGTACTAAACCTTTGCTCATCTTAATTTTTTGAAATGGTAAGAAAGTGACTTCAAACATATCATTTTGAACCATACTTGAGAAGTAAAACATTATCACCGGCACCAATTTCTAAGTGTGGTGGAGGCGTTTACATGTCATCCTTCGCCACGAAAGGAAATTGTATGTGCTGGAAGAGCCTATTCTAGTTGCACCTGGGAAAGAGGCCAGTGATAAGGAATTATCTCCTTATATGAAGCACATGGATGATGCCACATTTGTCCAGTGTTTCATGCTATCATCCATGTCCAATGATCTCTTGAAGCAACATGAAAACATGGATGTGTATAGCATGATGTCTAACCTTAAGGATCTCTACCAAGAGAATGGGAGACAGGAGAGGTATGATATCTCCAATTCTTTGTTTACAACTAAGCTTGGAGAGTCTGTGCCAGCTGGGCCTCATATAGTAAATCGTATTGGCTACATTGAATGCCTGGACATCTTAGGGATTAAATTCCCGAATGAGTTGCATACAGATCTCATCCTATCATCACTGCCCAAGACCTTCTCTGGCTTTATTTTCAACTACAACATGAGAAACAATGAGAAGATTCTATCAGAACTTTTGACCTTGATTCTCCAGGTAGATAAGGACATGGGGTGTGACAAACTCGCTATCCTTTTGGTGAATAGTAAAAGGAAGGACAAGGAAAAGGGGCCAAAGACTTATAAATGGTCTAAAGCCCCTGAGCATTGTCCTTCCAAGAAGGGGAAGATCCAGAGGCAGGGAAAGGAATGAGAGGCGGTGTGTTTCGCATGTGGCAAGCAAGGCCACTGGAAGAGGAACTGCACCCAGAAGCGTGGGGACGCTAAAGGTGCATTTGTCATCGAGTGTAATCTTTCTATTTCTACACATTGGGTATTAGATACAGCTTGTGGGGATCACATCTATATTCAAATACAGGAACCAAGTAGATTTAGAAAGATTGACAGAGGAGAGGTGGATCTTCGAGCTACCAATGGCGCAAGGCTGGCTGCGTTGGCTATTGGTGATTACCACCTCTCACTGCCGACTAGGATGATTTTGGTTTTAAATAAATTTTATTATGTTCCTAGTGTTACCAAGAACATAATTTCTGTATCTTGTTTGGATATGGATGAATTTATTTTCAAAATTGGAAGTAAGGGTTGTCCATTTTATAAGAAAAACGTATTTTATGGTATGGTACATTTAAATAATGGTTTGTACATATTAAATTACAAAATACAAGTGTTTCCAATCGATAACGAAACAAACTCACATGACTCATACATCACCCAGTTGTGGCATCATCGTCTCAGTCATGTGAACGAGAAGCACTTGACAAAGCTCTTCCAAGATGGCTATTTAGACTCTACTGAGCTAAAACCACTTGATAGTTGTCACTCTTGATTATAAGAAAAAATGACCAAGTCTCCTTTTGGTGGATAGGGTGAAAGGGCCACAGAGCTTCTAGGATTGCTACACACGGATGTGTGTGGACCATTTCCAGTATAAGCTAGAGGTAAATATTCTTACTTCATTACTTTTACTGATGATTTGAGTAGTTATGTCTATTTATACTTAATGAGGTATAAGTCAGAGGCCTTAGAGAAATTTAAGGAATTCAAGAATGAAGTAGAGAATCAGCTTGGTAAGAAGATAAATAATCTTCGATCGGATTGAGGTGGAGAATATCTAAACCAAAAGTTCATCAATCTTCTACAGGAGTCTGGGATTGTATCTCAACTCAATCCTCCTTATACATCACATTGGAACGGTGTTAGTGAAAGGAGGAACCGTACCTTGTTGAACATGGTTAGGTCGATAATGAGTCATGTGGATCTTCCAGTATCCTTTTGGGGATATGCATTACAAACTGCATCAAATACATTAAACTGAGTACCAACTAAGGCAGAAAATGGAATTCCCTCCGAGCTATGGAATGGAAAGAAACCCAATTTTTCGCTCATAGGTGTATGGGGATGCGAGGAATTTGTTAAGGCCTCCTGAGGAAAAAAAACTATCACCCTGGGGCACGAGCTGTGCCTTTATAAGATATCCCAAGGAAACAAAATGGTATTACAAATATAACCCTTCAGGCAAGAAAGTGATTGTCGCCAGACAAGCCGTCCTTCTTGAGAGGGGGCACATCCTAAAAAAGTATAGTGGGAGAAAGATTGACTTCGATGAAGTTGATGCTCAAGATAAACAGGAGTTGATATAGGAAGAAGTTCCACAAGCCCCCGTGGAAGAGGTACCAGAAACATAAGTACTGCGTAGGAGCTCAAGAGAGGTAAGGGAACCAGAGAGATTTGGTTTCCTAGTCACCGAGGATGGTGAGTCATTACTGTTGGACAATGATGAACCTCTCTCCTAAAAGGAAGCAGTATAAAGCTCAAAATCTACAAGATGGCTAGAAGCTATGAATTCTGAGATAGATACTATGTATCAGAACCAATTTTGGGTTCTAGTCAATGAGCCAGTTGATGTAAAGCATGTTGGATGAAAATGGGTATTCAAGAGAAAGGTGGACATGGAAGGTCAAGTTAGCACCTATAAATAAAGGCTAGTGAATAAAGGGTTCAAATAGCATTAGGGAATTGACTATGATGAAACCTTCTCGCCAGTTTCCATGTTTAAATCCATAAGAATCATACTTTCCATCGCATCTTACCATGACTACGAGGTTTGGCAGAAGGATGTCAAAACAACATTCTGTAACAGGAACCTTCAAGAAGATGTCTATATGACACAACTGTAAGGGTTTGTGACACCTGGTGAAGCCAAATGGGTTTTCAAGTTGTAGAAATCCATTTATGGATTAAAGAAAGCATCCAGGCCATGTAACATTCAATTTGATGAAGCCATAAATGAATTTGGGTTCACTAAGAACAAATGTGATCCATGTGTGTGTATGCGGTTTAATGGGAATGTGATCGTTATCCTGGTAGTATATGTTGACAACATATTGTTTATTAGAAATGATGTACCAGTCTTACAGTCAGTTAAGGATTGGTTGAACAAGTGTTTCTCTATGAAGGACTTGGGTGGAGTAGCCTACATTCTAGGGATCATGATCTTTCGTGATAGATCCAAGAGGCTACTTAGACTAAGTCAGGGTATATACATTGACCATATACTAAAGAGATTTAGAATGGAACAATCCAAGAGGGGATTAGTTCTAGTGTCACAGGGCCTACATCTTTCTATGAAAATGTGTTCTCACACCCTACAAGAGAAAGATAGAATGAGTAAGATCCCATACTCTTCGGATATAGGATCCATCATGTATTCCATGTTATGCACTAGGCTTGATGTTGCCTATGCACTGATCATATTAGGTAGATATCAAGAAGATCTAGGAGAACAGCATTGGACTACTATTAAGACTATCCTTAAGTATCTGAGAAGATCTAAGGATACGTTCCTATTGTATGAAGGAGACGAGAAGCTTGTCATAAGAGGGTACGTTGATGCCAGTTTTCAGACAGATATGAATGATCTGATGTCTCAATATGGATATATTTTCGGTCTCAATGGAAGAGTTGTGAGCTGGAAGAGTTCAAAGCATCCAGTTGTCACCGATTCTATAGTAGAGTCCTAATATATAGCGGCTTCTGATGCAGCCAAGGAAGCTGTTGGGATTCGGAACTTTTTCCATGAGCGTGATGTGGTGACTAAGAGTTATGATCCCATTACATTTTATTATGATAATATTGTCGTGGTGGCTCTTGAAAAAGAACCAAGGTCACATCAACGAAAAAGCACATACTCTGGTAGAATCATCTCTTGAGGGATTTCTATCAAAGGGGTGAAGTTGCAGTGAGCAGATTTTCCACGAAAGAGAACATGGCAGACCCCATGACTAAAGTCTTATCTTAGAAGAAGCATGAATATCATGTGAGAACTAGCGGGTTAAAGGTTTTTAGCAGTTGGCTCTAGTCCAAGTGATATTTTGTTTGAGTTTGTGGCCTAGAACCAAATACTTTGTAATTTATTCATTAATAAAATCCTTATCACATCTTGATTGTTTTTATGCATGACAATGCATGTGATAATGTCCTAAAGATAGTTGTTGCATTAAACGGTCATAGCAAATCCCTACTATGATGAGAACCCGGAAGTGCCATAACACTGTTCTTGAATATATGTTCTATGGCTGGATGATGTTATTTGTGGGACACAAATTATACAGGCCATTAGGGGTGAGTAATCATAAAACTTTGAGGCACCTCCTCATGGTGTGAGCCCTTGGTAATATCGAGGGGGATATTATGAGAACGAGACCCACCAGTAGGAAATCCACATTTCATAGTGTCTTTGGATGTTCCTATCTGTAGACTTTTGTATTGGTCCTTAGACATTAAGATTATAATTTATGGGTATTACAACTCATGCACATAGATTTCTTGATGAAAAGTGTGACGACACACTGTTCGCAGCGAGGTAGGATACGTTGGGTGCGTCACGAGTGATACTACATTAATTGATAATGCGAGAAAGGATTTTCCCTTCTATTCCATAACAGAAGTAGATATCTCAGACCCTTTTATGGAATTAATATAGCATAAATAAATCCAGGGCCTTGGTAATGTTTGGGAGAGTTCAATTCCAGAAAGTCAAAGAAAGAATAATCGAGCACATGGGTTGATGACACTTGCATGCAACCTGCTTGATTAGTGATATTGAGATGAAGGGATTATATTACATGGTAGGCATTCGTATGAGGTGACATGTCATTGAGACGCTAACTTCTTTCTCTATGGGTGCCTTGGCGTGTTTCTAGACGCTAACCTTGGACTTTAGGCATTCTCCACCTAATGCCACTAAGAAAGTGGCCTAGAGGGTCACACACTATGTTTGTCCATATATCTCAGTTAAATATTAATTTAACAAGATAAATAAATATTATTCTCGACTGTGGTTTAATAATTATTTAAGGATGCCTGATTTCATTTATTTCGACACTAGTTATTCGAGAGTATATTGTGGGCGAAATAATATATTTAATAGCAAGTAATGCAGTTACATTTTTTTAAGAAATAAGTACCCATTACTCAAGGACAAATAAATGTGGTGGAGGAAATAAATGAAAGTGGAAAATAAAATTACACGTTGTGTATATTAAATATACACTCCATGTAGTTTTATGGAAAATGAGTACATTCTGTGTATTAATGATTACATGTCGTGTAGTTTTTCTAGTCGATATTTTGAGGATATAATATTGTTTTATTAAATGAAATTTTTTATAATCAGCGTGGGCGCATTTCAAGGAATTAATAATTCGACATGGGGGTTTTCAATAAGAGTTAATGAAATAAATGAAACATGCAACCCGTTTATTTATTGTCATAACTCTATAACCTCAAACCCGATTATAAATATCCTTACAACCCCCAACACTTTTCCTCAATCGTTGTGCACAAAAATTTTGGAGAATTCTTTCAAGGATGAAAGAACTCCTTTTTCCAAGAACGCTCTCAAGATAGATAGACCAAGTCGATCGAAGGCGGACATCGCAAGCGAAGGTTCTTCCATGCTAGCACCCAGAGATCCCTTCAGTGACGTCCGAAGATATGTGGAACATGTGTGGATCACTACTAGAGGAATTTTAAAATTGGATTCTATGATGAAATGACGGATCACAGGATCGTGACTGAGACATCAACAATGAAATAATTCTACCAAGGTAATTTTTTTGAATGAATTAAATTATTTATTACCAACATATGATGATCCTATCTTTGTGGTTCTTGGATTCCCTTTTAATTTTTTCATTCTTCGTTCCATTCTAAAGATTTGGCATTTTACATCGTGATGGATCTCAGATTGAACATTATTTAAACGTTAAAATTAAAGTTGGGTAAACCCACCAACGCGCTTCCGCTACTCCCAGAACATACATCTCTAACCTTAGAAACTCTTTGGTTTTTATTTCATGTAATATATTAGGATTAAACAAATGATTAAATATATTTTTCAACGAATCTAATGTAAGACCTTCATGCAGAACATCTTTCACTATTGTGTCCCACTATCTTCTTCCTAGTCCCTCAAGCAAATACATAAAAAACCCCCAAGATAATCATCAAGAATATTCAAAAATTATAATATCCTTTTTGATTCGTTCAATGCACTCCTTTGACTCTTGTGGTCCCTTGTTACCACAGAATACAAGTGGACGCCTTTTTGTAAATTTTGGGCCACGATCTAATAACCATCTCAGGTTCAATACACCTACTGACTATAGAGTTTGAATGTTATGTATCATTACTTCAACCAAAAAAGGGGTCACTAGAGGGTCTATCTTCATAACTTGCCTCATGGATTCTTCTATTATACTTGGAAGAGCTCTTCTAGGTGGAATTGTCTATTAAACACAATACAATAATCCCATGAGTCATGAGAAACACTAAAACCATTGAACTAAAAACAAGAATCCAAACGATTCTTTAAAATAATTAAAATTTTAAGAATTTATGAATTCTACCACAATAATGGAACCCCATTTAGAAAGGAACATGTCTATCTATATAAACTCCCCACTTAATTTATTTAAATTACCATACACACAACATGCACCGAACCTTGGTAGATAGGTAAATTTAAACAAATTTATAGTTTATATTATTCAAATGAACATAAATACTATATCTTGGACTTTGTAAAGACTTTTTGACCAATGATGGAAACTCAAATTCAGTCACAAGAGTGAGTTGGCCATGACCATTTTTGGTACCTACTATCTGATTTCCAACGATCATACTCCTGTCTACCCAAGACACAAAACAAACTCTAGTAGTACCAGCACACTTCAGGATGAGTAACCCCTTTGATACAAAAATTGTAACAGACCAAACTAAGTCAACTAAACAAGTCAACCAAGTCAACTACAAAGTAGAACAAGTCTTGAAAAAAAATATTCATATGACCAATATTCACCTACAAACCAACCCCAAACCAAAACAATGATTTAAAGAGAAGTCATAATGCTACAAAATTTCATTACCTTTACCGGAATCCTAAAAAAGGTCTATATAAAAACCAAGGGAAAAACAGGGTGTGATCTATAGAGCCTAGGAGGATACCACCAAAGAACCTACACAAGTTCAAATAACATGAATTCACAATTTTAATCTTAAAAAAACAATTTTACAACAATTTATATATATATATATATATAACAATTTTTAAACCCCTTTCAAACAATATTTGAGATATCAAAATTTTATTTTCATATTTTCAAAATCCAGAAAAAAAGTAGGTAAATATTTCAAATATAAAGAGACATGTGACCCAACATCAATTAAATAATCTATCATGTAATAAATAACCAGAAACAATAATAAAACACCCATAATGGATTTATCCAAAGGGAAAATAGGTACTAGATACTCACAGGCCTAATAAAGAATAAGGTTGGATCCAGCTAACATCAGGTCATACCACAGATGATCAATATATAATAGGTTACCTCCAAGTAGTGTCACATACACTAAGGTTACCTGTGTATCTTTTCTAACTCACCCAAGATTCTTACTGTGTAATGATTGTCAATTTTTTCTTTTAAAAACTATGCTCATATTTTATAAACACGTATCAAATCAAATATGATCTGATTTAGGATTTGAAAATCAATTTTCCATTACAAATCAAGTAAATTTTATTTTCAAAGAAAGACCCATTTTTAAAGAGAATATCATTCCCATTTCAATTTAAACACAATAAAATCCATTTAAAATCTCAAATAAAAAATAATAAAAATAATAAAATCAATAGATTTTAACACTTTGATATATTCACATACCTCAAATATGTATAAAAACTAACCACCATTGACCAAGGGGATTGGAAACCAAAATATTTCCCATCTTATGATAAGGCCTGAAAACTCTTAAAAGGATTGATTGAAAAAAATTATAATTAACAATCCATACTAAAAGTGTTCCACAACCACAATAATAGGGAAACTAAGAATAAATTCATACCTAAAACGAATAAGAAACTATCCATGTTAATCAGTTACTGAATGTATCAATCTAGATGGAAAAGAATTGTAACGACCCAAATATTCATTAATGGAAAATCCCTCTTGATCTTATTAAATGTCTCTTTATATAAAACGTTTTTATAAAATGTCAACTTCATTGGTTTTATGATAAGAATTGTGACTGTTACTTTAATAGCTATTGAATAGTGATCACATGATTAGTATAAATATAGGGCATTAACACATCCAATTTTACTCAGACAAAGGAAATGATGGCCTCATCCAGTAGAATTGCCCCTTACGAAGCCCATTTATCAGTTCTCAGAAAAGAGGTGGTGTTCTTGGGCTTCACTCTGGACCAAGCCCAAGCTGAGCTTCATCATGTCAAGCTTGAACGTGACCGTCTATGGGAAAAGTGGAAGTTGATTGAAATTACCACTCGATGGATGTTATCCGAGCCACCCCAAGAGTCTGTCACCATCTCACACCTTACCCTTAGGTTTTCTGCGGCTATTTTAAGCGGTTATGTAACAAATAAGTTGTACTATGTTCATGTACATTATTTTTCATTATAATAATGAATATAATTTCTAGTCATTTTTGATACATGGTAAATAGTTTTTAAAGTACAAATGGTGTTTTTATTTATTATTTAATTAAAAAATATATTTTAATAAATTAAGGTATATTTGAAATAAATGATATTTTAATAAAATAATATTATTATTATTAAATTAATTTTTATTATATATAAATGATCTTATAATTTTATGAATGCAATTAAAATTTTTATTAAAGTTTGAAAGCCATTTCTGTCAAAACACGTGAATTTTCGATAAATGTCGGTTTTTATTTTAAAAGTTAAAATTAACATATTTAGAAAATTATTTAGATAAAATAAATGTTATTTATGGAATCAGGAAGTCAAAATTATCCAACGGTAAATTTTTTATAATTTTCTGAGATAGTCAAATATTTTGGGTAAAAATTAAATACCGTTTAAATATATAATGTGTTTTATGACATCATAATGACACAATAGTGATGTAATAAAATACTATAATCTTTATGTTCGGAAAATATATGTTTTAACATTAAAATAATGTGATTTTGGGTTTGTTTGGCTTACTTTTCAAAGCATTAATGGACCCCTCAAGACTTATTCAACACCTTGCCTTTTTAAATTAATTTCCATGGGAGTGTGACTCACCTCCACATAAGCAACCCTAATATTTTATGAAGTTCAGACTTTGGCCTTATAAAATATTGTTTTCCTCTTCCCTTTTCCAAAAACCATGGGCAAAAACCATGGTATAGTTTGTGGTTTGGATTAATTTAATGTAAGGGGACCCAAATCTAAATAATAACGAATTCCCTCACCTTTCCTATATAAACCCACCAAAGCTCCCACTTCTTCCTCACTCAAAGCCCTTGTAGTCTGTCCGACCTATACCCTACTCTCTCTAGAATCCTCCCAAGGTGCCCCAAGCTCCAAAGAAGCCTCTCACAATCCTCTCTCTAGACTTTGGAATCACACTTCTAAGTAAGGGTTTTTTCTTCCTTTCTCATTATTGTCCAAATTTCTTTAAGTTGTTTTTCCCTTTTAATTTCAATTGTAATTGTTGGGGTATGGTTTCACACCTGACTCATACTTCCCTCTTTATGTTTTAATGATGGTATACCCCTTTCTCTCTAATTAAATTTCTTCTATGTACACCTGTTACTATGTCAAAATTCTGAAAGGAATTTCTCTCTTCTCATTTACATTCAAGCAATACTTTTGTATCATGAATCTAAATTCCATTAAAATTGTTAGGAAATTTATCTATATGACCTCCTTACTGTCCATTACATGTAAATATTATGAGGAAGCCCTTTCTCTCTCATCAACCATTTTTATGAATTCTTATGTCACGCCGTTACACTGCCGAAATCGCACCGATTTTCTTAGCCAATGTCATTGTGTAGTGAATACCATGCTCATTTCTCCATCAAGGGTATTCACCTTTATGCACATTTACTTAATGATTATAAAGTTTCATGTATGAATTCCACATTCCTTTATCGTGTAATAAATTATTATGTTTAATGAATCCATGTTTTATGATCCATGTGGCACACTTATGCATAAATGAAATGTTTAAGAAGGGTGCGCCCTTATAGCGCTCTAATGCATTGGGTAAAGTATAGTATCATGATACGTCATGTGCAATGACTGTTGACTCATTCTAATTCAAGTTCAATGAGGCTTTACTCGTGGTTTATGTGCAATGAGGATTTACTCATGCTCCATGTGCAATGAGCCTTGGCTCATGCTAGTTCCATGTTAAGTGTTGTTGCCACATTTCCATGTTATGATTATCATGATTTATCATGACTTTATGTTCATGTTTTTCTTATTCTCTATTGATATTCCTATTTTCTAACATGTATTATACTTATCATGTTATTCCATGTGTACTCCCTTAATGGTCTTTATATCTCACCCTTTTCTTATGCGTGTCCCCAGGTTATCCCATGCAATGCTAAGTATGAAGGAATGTAGTGCTCATGTAAAGGATTTTTTCAATAAAGATGTTGTATTTCATGTTTTAAGTTTTTATTTAATGATCCTACACCCCAAAGAAAATAAACTTATCGATCTTCTTTGTTTTATCAAGTGAAGTTTTATGTAATAAATCATGTTTAAGTTTGTAATAAAAGAAGGTTGTCATAAGAATTAGGAAAAAATTCCTAGGGTAAGAGATCTATACAAGGGTAGATAGATGCAAAAAAGAATGAAGCCCCAAACTCCCATAAGACACCATAAAATATGAAACATGGGGTATTACATGACATGTAATCATGTGCACATTATGGAACACTTTCATTTTATATTGCACTCAAACCACGTCACCTATCTAATTAAATAGTGATTTTTTACATTGCACAACATAAAAGCCTTACATGAAAAATACCATTTTCATGTTGTGTAATGAAATCCTATAATATCTTTGGTAGGTATTATATGTCATTTGATCCAATTACATATCCTATAACTACCCATAGAACCACACAAACTCTAGGTTTATGCTGAAAATTAAAATAAATCCCTAACTTTACTATTACAAGTATCCTCCCAATTTATGGATGAAAAAAACCCACCCAATGAAATAGAATACCATATGAAAAAATTGAA
This sequence comes from Viscum album, assembly GCA_963277665.1. Classification (NCBI taxonomy): domain Eukaryota; kingdom Viridiplantae; phylum Streptophyta; class Magnoliopsida; order Santalales; family Viscaceae; genus Viscum; species Viscum album. The sequence goes on along the minus strand of OY728136.1, from coordinate 62,096,023 downwards.
CATACATGATATAAATATAATGGGGAATTACAAGTGATAACAAAGATAGACTCACTTTTTTACGGGAATCCACAACCCAATTACAACACTAACTTTTTAATACTAGAGTCATTACCCAAATAGTCCTGAAATTAGAATCCATGAGTCACAAATCAAGGAATAGAATGAAAAATAATAATGCTTTTGAATGAAAAAGAATAAATATGAAAAAGTGAGAGTATATGTGAGATAAGAAATAGGGTTATATAATAAATCATCCAAGACAAACAAGATAATAAAACAACGAAAACATATCTATAGGTTCTTGAGAAATGCATATGTCTCATCAAGGAGGTAGTAGTCACCAAATAATTTGTTCATCTTAACATACAATCTATTATATTATAACATTATTCCATAGGTACTGGATTGTAAAACTAAGTTATGCTTTGTTTTAAAATTTTATTGTGTTCTCATAAGTATCATCTTGGTATTTTTTTGTGACTCCTTTGAATGTGTCTTGGGGACATTAAATAGAATCTATAAAAACTAAAAATCCTAACTCAAACTGGGTAAAAAACTCAAATTCCAATAATACAATTATCCAAGAGAGTTGATATTATCATTAATAATAATGGTGTAACCACCTGGTCCAACTCACTAGTAAGATGGTGGCTGGACCGGTGGGTCGCATGACCTCAAGTGCATCTCCCTGAACCCTAGAGCCTACCAATTAGCAGTGAAGGCCTTGGGGGTTTTAGTGGGGAGACTATTCCCTCATAGATCAAAGTCGCACTTCGGTATAATAATAATAATACAACAACAAATAGTGTAAGAAGTAATAAATGGAAGAGAAATAGCATCTAAATAATAATATAATAAAAACTATATATAAAAGGGATAAATAGTCATCACCAATTCCATACTGATGCATGTAGTGTCTAGTGTTACTAGAGGGTAAAAGGAGTATGAAATAAAAATATAAATACAATGTAATAAAATAAGAACTTCCCCGTGACTATCTCCATAACCATATCAAGAATATACTCAATCCTCTACTCTTAACTACCATGTACAAGCAAAGTAGTATAGCACAAGCAATGAAACCAAAGACCTACAAGCATGTAGGAATGCTCAGGTACCCCATTGTAATGGTGGCCTGGGCAGGGTGTGAGACATAAATATTAGTAGGCTAGCACCACTAGTGTGAATCTTTATACAGATAGTGAAATATAAAATTAATACATGTACTATATATATTAAATTCAAATTTGGGATAATTAAATAATAGCAACATGGTCTAGGTTCCTAAACAGACACCCATCCCAAACCACCTGCATCAGCCTATGTCGGAATTTTGGAAGGTATACCTATGCAAGTAATAATATATATATATGTATATAAGGTGAAAAAGTAATATGGAAAACCAAGGAAGGAATACCCCCAAGCTTCTACCTTGGCTTGGGGTCTAAAACCCATGACTTCACATAAGTGCAATAGTAAAGTATGAGAAACCTCTCAAGTGAAACAAAAAAACATAAAAATAAAGAATGATTCATATTATATGATTTGATAATAAAATATATAAGGAAATCCAAAAAATTCATCAAAATCAGGTGTAGAGTCTCATGCCTATCAAAATTGAACTATAAATAATCCCAAGTATAGCAACGAGAACATCCAAAATATTCCAATACCACCGAGCCTATCCAAGGTGACCCTTATGGAGTCCCCAGTATTTCTAGAATGAATGATAATCTTTTATCTCATCTTAGGTATCTCACATATGGTAGTGAGTATCACCAAGGAAAGTCGTATCCATCTTTGGAATGGGTCCATCCATGGTTTCTCCCCTAGGGAACCAATATCACTCTGGAGTATAAGAAACCACCAAGGAAGCCCATGCCTAGAAAGCCAAAGCATCTCCCCCTATGTGTCAGTTCATAACCCATAGGGCAAGGCGAGTCCATTAATGTTTACTTTATATGAAACATATGTGATCTATAGGCTCATATCAAGAGAGTCATGTAGCTAATCACATCGCAAACAAGGCATATATCACAATGCAACACATTTAAAATTACAAGACATTTTAATAACCAACATATGGTACAACCTATCAATCTATTTCAAATATTTCAATACACAATGGAATAAATCATATGGCCACGTAATAATCCTTAAACAAGATAAATACATATGAAAGATTAATAATCTAACAAGATAAGCATATAACCAATGAAATATTACTATAAGGACATTGCATAATCATTCCTTTAGTCACATTTATTTAATGATGTATTAATAATTCAATCTAACAAGCTTTTCCAAAGATGGAATTCAACTCAAACCAATAAAACATGGTCATCCGCATTTATAAAATCCCCATTTAATCAAGACATTACAATGGCCTAAGTTATCCAGTGATTAATCAAGAATGTCTTAACAATTTAAACAAGAATTTGATACAATATGGAAAGAAATGATGTTCATATTCATAATTTAATAAATAAGGTATGACCTCTTATGTTTTTCAATTACAAGTAATCAAATGTATGGACATATATAGGTGTGATTAAATACAGTAGGAAAGGACATCACAAGTAGGTCATTATTCAAGCTACATCCATGTCATAAGGATCAATATGTATGATGGAAATATTCATGGGAAATTCATTAATATGAATGTTACTATCCAACTCAAGCCATCCAATACAAACCATTCATCATAACCAATTAATTTTATTTTCCTAAAAATATAAAATACATTAATAAGACTCAAAGGGTCAAATGGAATGTTTCAATGTAATAAGGAATACACCTTCTGGGGAAATGTCATTTAATCTAATATCACACAAAAATTCAAATTTATATCATTCAAAGGGGAAAAGATAACTTTCCACAAAACAATCACTAACAAGAGTCATATAAAAAAACTAAAACCAAAACTATGAATGATATAAATAATTATCACTAATTTTTATCTTGAAGACACCACAGCTCCATTAGAGTAGTTTTATTATAAAATCATGACTTTATTTGTCAAATAAATCATTTATATTATTTAATAATTTCTTCCAATTCACCAAAGGAAAAGATTTTAAAAAAACTACCATACCAGAAAAATAATTAAATAAAGTTGTGAAGAACAATAAATTAATTAATTAATGATTTCATAAATTAAAAGGGAAAGGAAGGGTTCCTACCTCAAAGAGGAACCAAACTGAACACTTGGCACTTTAGGTTTTAAGTGGAGACCACTTGAAGCTACCCCTACCCTCTTCGATCATATACACCTTTGCATATATATAAGGACACCTAGACCTTATGCACGTTTTTTCTTGTCCATGAATTTGTGCAAGGGGATCCTTATATATATGTATATTCGTACACTTGTCTTCTATTACCCACATATGAATTTTAATATTGTATGTAAACACACCATGATCCATATATATATATACTTTCATGGATGAATATACATATAATTTGGGAACTTACAAAAAAATATGCCTATTGATGCATACTATGTGAGTCTCCTTTGACATCAGAAACCCAAAGCCACACAAAAAAGTTTTAGCACACTACATATAAAATACTAGGAACTCTAATACACCCAAAGGACAAAAAAAATAAAATGGTAAAAACCAAACATTGGGTGTAAACCCTTACATCAGATGGTGGTGTAAAATCAAATCGAGTCAATCCACTTCACCTCCGATTTTAGATATCAAAACAAGAAATAATATATCCTGAGAGACTATTCTCTTGCCATAATACTGGAAGAAATACAAATATCAGTTAACCCCTAACCCTAGGGTTTCATCAGAATAGTTTATAGAGATAGGGAGAGAAAAATCAGCCAGAATAAGGGAATAAAAAAGGAGCATAAGGCCTTACCTCAAAGTGATGATAGAGAAACTCGGAGAAAATATGGTTCATATCATGGATCATGAGTTAGATAGAGGGAGGGGCATGCACCATAGAGGAGAGAAGGGGGATTGTGACCCATATGAAGTTCAGTTGGGGGGAGATGTCATTTGAGTTAGAGGTAGAGAAGATACCCCTTTAGTCTCTAAAATAAACATAAAACTAACTTAAAATAATAATATTATATTATTTTTATAATTTTTATTATTAAAACTTTTATTTATTTATTTATTCTCATGTTTATTTACTTTTAATTTATTTTCATTTCAATTTTTAATTTAATTGACTTAATTTCTTAAAATATACACACCATAGTGTTCTGGATCTTGAAAATATATTCCCATGCTTGGTTTTAAAAATGGATCATCTAGTAACTGAAAAAAAAATATTCATTTTGTTTGATTCAAAATATGGGATGTTACCACTTACCCGTATTAAAACATCTCATCCCCGATAATCCTTTGAGAATGATGAAAATATCACCTAGCCTACAAGGGTCATGAATTTCCATTCATATGGTCTTATTGTGTTTTCAAATGCCCAATGGTCAATTTCCAACCGAAACATTGAAATTGTGCTTACGTGAGCCAGTTTCGCCAAATACATGATCTTGTCATCATATCGTTAAACATCCATCCAAATTTGCTCTCCACCTTAGGATTTAACATTTATAAAAGGTCAAATTCAAAGACATGGTACACCTGCCATTTGAATTCCCTATAAAGCACGCCCCTAAGCATATTAATGACACTATTGGCATGTTACCAAGACAATCAAGCAGTTGGTTATGCACCGAACTTATTTATAAAAGTTGGTTCTACTTTTCAAGAAGCTCTCTAGTCGAATAAAACCACACTGACCATCACCTAGTGATGTCTCCAAAATTATCCTTCCACTGATCATTTCAATGAATAATAAATACAAAAGGTTGAGCCACTCTAGTCGACCATTCAAGAAGACTCTCGTCTTCGAATGCCTGCTCATTACAAACAAAACTACAATGACTTCTCCCAAGGTATCAAACATTTATCACATATAGGTTCACCAAATCTCATATCCAACTTCCAGTGATGTTCCTTTGTCAATGAAACACCTAAACATTTAAAACTATCATTCCTCATCCCAAAATATAGTGTAAACTAGATACATCCCGCCAAAATTGTCTCCCTTTAAGTATTACATCTGACCCCAATGACTAGACTAGGGTAATCTTATATTGAAACAAATAGAGTCCCATTAATTATCCTAATGTATTCCATACTCGATATTTAAAAAATAAATATAGGTACAATGACAAAATATCCAAATCAGAACACTAACTAATCCTATAGTGGCATCCATCTGACAGTAATGTCAACGGAAAATATCTATTGTCCAATAATTCATTAAAGGCATTCAAAAATGGGAACCATAGTATTGCCCAGAAAAAACCAATCCTCAGTATGAACCATGCATTCATAGTGTAAAACTGAGAAAACCACACAGACAAACCCAACAGCTTTAAACGAATTAGCACAGCGTAAGACCGATTCTCTCTTAGTGCATCTAGGATGATGTCAAGAAAGGGTACATGCTCATCGCTTAGTTGAATACACTAAGAGGGTTTAAATAGATTCTATTCAATAATACCCAAATACTAGAAAAAAAGGTAAATCAAACCATTATGGATTGATTACTTTGTAAATATGCTCGGATTCACTTTCTAGCACACCATTGCTCACTGAACATGATTCCTTCACCACCTGAGGCACCACGTGATATTTCAAGGTTTACCATTGATGAAAAACATGACCAAAAATGCTTAGGGTCTCATAAATATCTAACCACATCAAAGTAGGGCTTCCAAGAATGAACTGACAATATTCAAAAACTGCAAGCCTCAAAAGAAATTAAACAAAATAGACCATCTCCAAATGGTCCTATCAGTTGTGTTCATTTACTATAAAGGAAATGATCAACCCAAACTAACATAACTATCCTATCATTAAGAGTGTTTTAGGAATTGAAACAAGAGGTATACCAACCTCTAATAAGTGTACTAAATCCAGATTCACTTTAAATGTATGTACAAAACTCCTTGAATTTATAATTACACATGTCATTGAAAATGGCATGAACTCCAATGCCATAACAAAACTGATAGACATTACAAGACACTTGATCCTCTTAGAATTCGTCCAAAGAATTTCGACAAATTTTATTTCATTATCTCATAGGTCACGAAACTATGGAAATGGCTGGAGAATGTAGACAACATCCAAAGGCACAACAATTACACTAAAATCAGCCATTTCATTACAACATTTATCACTCAATGAGAACAATGTATATTAATGTGTATAACCTTGAGGGTTATAAAAAAACAACAAATAATAGATACTTCTCATATGCTTATCAACATTATGCATTAAAGTATTTTATGGCCTAAGTAGAAAACTGACTCAATGTCATTATATTTCATATGACTAAAAACAGAGTGATGACCTCTCAAGCCATAAAAAGATAAGAAAGAGGGTCACGAGATCTACTATGTAGTTGACCATTCTTGAGGCATTTCGAAGTAGATAAAACTAAAAATTACATGATGCAAAATTCAAAAAAAAATTCAAGGATACTATTACCACCCATATGAACAAGGGTAACATAAATAAACAATGAGTCCTCTGAGGGAAAACAACACATGAATGGAAAATAACATCAGAAAAATCATAGAATTTAGCAAGGCACTAGAAATATAAGGGTGGTAGCTACTCTAGGAGAGACCCTTACAAGAGCATAAAGCATTGACCCATAATAGGTTTATGCCAAAAAATCACTGGGATCAAAATCTGATCACCAAATCAATTTTATAAAAAAATTAAATCCTATGGAAAATGATCTTGCTTCCATACCAACGCACTCCAACTGAAACTGAACTACCCTTACATGAGGGTTTACAAACAGATAACACCACTTAGGGTTCAATTTCAAATCCCTTCACTTTCATTCACACTAAAATATTTAATATTTAATGATTTAAAACAAAACATTGAGTACCCATTTTAAAATGAAAGCATTAGGCACTAAATTTTAAACCAATAGCTCAATGAAAAATAGACAAGTCTCATAAAAATATTTTTAAAACATTAACCATTTAATTGACATACCAAAATATTAAGAAATTTAGCACATAACCCCATTTAAACACAATTCCATTTTTTAAGCTCTCTCAAAATATATTTTAAGAAGATTAAAGCATATTAAAAATTTCTTTCATTATTTAAAGGGGTATTGTTAAGAAAGAAGCCACCAAAAAGTGAAAACTGTTATTAAATAATGACATATAGCATAACTAACCCCTATGATGTATAGAGTTATGCAATTAAATGGAAAGAAGACCAACTAGGTACCCATAAGACATTTTAGTTCCCAAAAAAAGACACCCATACATTTTGAACATTTAGGTTTTGAAAAAAACCATAATGGTTTCATTTTATTAAAATTAATCCCCATTGGACCTACATAGGTCCATTTGTGCATTTAGGAATTATCCATATGGGTTATTAAGCCCAAAAATTAGATTTATGAGTCTCAATGATCCAATTAATACATTAACAACCAAAAGATTTTATTTCACACATAAAAGTCCCAAAATTAATGGTTCGATTTTATGGGTTTCCAACCCATAAAATATAAAGTGCACATACACCATACAATTTGGAGGAGACTTCCATTAATTCTAAACCAATTCACATTAACATTTAAAATTTAGTATCATTTAGCTTTTATAAAATAATTATTAAGCATTTTAAGTGCATTAAAAAAATTTCATTATATGGTTCTTCACCTTCCATCTTATAAGGCACCCATACACTGTATGAATTGGAAGTTGACTCCCATTTAATCACAAACAGAAAGTTGCATCCTATGATAAACAAGCATATAATAATGAAGAATTTTAATCAACCATGCTAATAACTTACCTAAACATGTTAATAAATCACATATTCCAAAATAATCACAAGTCATAAAAAGATATCATGGCACCACACAGGCAGGAAAATGGAACATGTGGCACTTCCACAATTTCAAAAAACCTGACAATGCGAACTACATGGCATGGAATATTCATGGAATGTGATTTCTAATGTTCCTATTATGATACATGTAATGATAATTAATTGTCGTACCAAAACAAGGGAATAATAAAATCATTTAAATGAATCAATAAGTAGAATAAATCACACCAATCACTCGATGTGAAATCAAATCAACTGAAATATTGAACAGAAAGAAAAACAATCCTAGCCATGTCCACTTGGTTATTTCCCCATGGGTTGGGTGATTACTCCCAGACAAAGCAATTTAGAAAGAAAAAACATGTTCCTAATCTCCTATCTACCAACCAAAAATAGAAAGACAAAATAAAAATTAATCTATGATACCACTTCTTAACATCCCTTCCCAGGTCACCACTAAGACGGTGGTAAGACCGGTGGGTCACTTGACCTCATGCACATCTCCAAAAATACTAGAGGTTTCTAACTAGTTGTGAGGGAATAGTGTATGTCTGTCTACAGACTATTCCCTTATATATCAATTTTTCACAATATTAACATAATAATAAATAAAAAAATAGTAGTGCAATGAGGAATAAATGAAACAAAAATATCATTATAAGAATAATAAAATAAAAATTGAATATAAAAGAGATAAATGGTCATCGCCAATTTCATAATGATTCATGTAATGTCAGGTGTTACTACAAGGTACAAGCAGTATGAAATAAAAATATAAATAAAACATATTAAAAGAAGAACTACCAAATGACAAGATCCATGAGCATCTCGATAATCAGTTCGATCCTTGGCTCCTAACTCCCACGTACAAGTAACACCCCACAGAACAATCAATAAATGAAAATACCTTCAAGCATGTAGGACTACTCTAGTTCCCTAGTGTAAAGGTGGCCCAAGAAGGGTGTGAGATATAAATATTTGTAGATCGACACCACTGGTGTTGAGCCCAATCCAGAAAATGAAACATAAATTATTACATGTATTGTATATAATAAAGGAAGAGTGATAATAATTAAATAATAGTAACTTGGTCTAGGTTCCTAAAAAGACACCTTTCACAAACCACCATCATAGACCTATTCCAAATGATTGAAAGGAATACCTATTCTGGTAATAATATAATTATATATATATAAGTGTAAAAAGTAACATGGAAAACCAAGCAAGGCATACCCCCAAACGTGTGCCTTGTCTTTGAGTCTGAAACCCATTTCATCACATAAGTTTACAAGTAAAGTAAGAGAAATTTCTCAAGTGAAAGAAAAAAAATATAATAATAAGGAAGGTTAAATCTCATATGATTCAAAAATAAAATTGGTAAATAAATACATAAAATTTTTCAAAAGTAGTTGTGGAGTCCTATGCCCATCCATGGTGATCTATAAAGAATCAAAAGTATCACAATAGGAATATCTGATATAATCTTAAACCACTGGGATTGTCCAAGGTGATCCTTATGACATCCCAAGTATCACAACAAGCCATTGGAAGCTCTGAGTCCATCTCAGGTATCTCACATAGGGGACCTAGTATCACCCAAGGAATGGCATAACCATCTTGTCAATAGAACTGTCCATAGTTTCTCACCTAGGGGACTGATATAACTTAGGAGTATAAGAAACCACCTGGGAATCCCTTTCCTAGGAAGCCAAATCATCACCCCCGGTCCATTAGTTCATAACCCATTTTGTATGAAATGTCCATCCATCAGTCCTTAATATGGAATTTTTGTTCTCTAATAGCCCATATAATGAGAGACATCTAGCCAAGCACATCAAAAGAAAGGCATATATCCCAAGGCAAGGCATTTATAATTGAAATCCATTTAAAAAATCAACTCATGATATAAGTTATAAATTTATTCAAAATAAGACAATACACAATGGAACAAATCATATGACCAGTCAATATGCCCTATAAAAGATATGTACACCGTCAAGAGGCATAAGCTACTAAACATAGCATATAATAAATGAAATGTATCCATAAGAACATGGAATAATCATGACTTTAATCACATGTCATCAATGAAATTTAAATAATTAAAGCCAACAAGACTGTAAAACAATGGAATTAAACTCCATCCAATATAACATAAGAATACAAATTTATAAATTCTTCATGTCATTATGAAATTAAAATGTCCCAATATATCAAGAGATCAATCAATCAAGTCTTAAAAATTTAAATAATAATTTGATACAATATGGAAATAAATAATGTTCATATTAATAATTTAAGACAGAAATAATAACCTATTATTCTTTTTAATTACATGATAACAAAGGTATGGTCATATATAGGTTTGAATTAACATATGAGGCAAGGACCTCTCATGCAGGCCATTTGTCATGCCAAATCCATTAAGGCGTCACATTTCATTAAAACATGGAAAGAAAGTCCTAAGGCTCAATATGACCATTGGAAACTATCTTAGTTAATTCATTAATAGGGATTCTATTATCAATCTCAATCCATCCTATAAAAACCATTTACCATAAAAAATTTATTCTCTTTTCCTGAACATGGAAAATTAATTTATAAGACTCCAAGGGTTAAACTGAAAGTGTCATGGTAACAAGGAATACGCCTACTTGAAAAATGTCATTTAAAATGATCGATAATGACAATTCAAATATATATTATTCAAAGGGTTGAAGATAAATTTCCACAAAACAAGAACCAATAAGATGAATTTGAAAAAAAATCAAACCAAAACTAAAAATGATTTGAATAACTATAACTAGATTTTATTTTGAAGATATTGCACCTTAATTGTAGGGGTTGTACTATAAAACAATGACTTTATTTATCAGACATATAATTTCCCTTATTTAATCATTTCATCTGATTCAAAAAAGGAAAATATTTTAGAAAAAACTTCCATACATGGTAAAGAATTATATAAAGGTGTGACGAATGTTCAATTAATTAATTAATGCTTTCTTAAATTGAAAGTGAAGGGAAATTGAATCCTACCAAAAAGAGGAGTTGGACCGAACACTTGGCACTTTATTTTTTAAGCAGTGACCGCTCTACTTGTTATTATCCCCATAGATCATATGCACATTCTCATATATATCTAGGAACTTATCCGCTAAGAATATTTTCACTTTACTATGAATATATGCAATGGGATCCTTACAAATATGATTATATTCATACACACATCTCCTCTCACACGTTTATTAATTTTCATATTATATGCAAGAACACCTAGCCACATATATATATATATATTCCTTATCATGTATCAATATTCATTTAAAGGGTAGATTTATATATAAATATGTTTATCGATGTATATATAGTGCGTCTCCTTTGACTCTGGTGACTCGAAACCACATTGCAAGGTCCAATGAACCATAGAAAAAATACTAGGATCTCTAAAACACCCAAAGGACACAAAATAAAATGGGTGAAACCAAACAGTGGTGTAAACCCATATCTCAGATGACAGTGGAAAACTAAATTGACATAATCTTCTTTGACTTTAGCTGTAGAGGTCAGAACAAGAAAGAAGACATCCCAAGAGACCATTCAAAGGACCTAATATTAGAAGAAACATAAAAATAGTTCAACCTCTAACCCTAGGGTTTTCAACGAATAGTTTATGGTGAAGGGAAGACCAAAATTGGAAAGAATGAGGGAATAATGCAAAGCATATGACCTTACCTAGAAGCGACGATGGAGAAATAATGAGGAAATGCAGTGCATGATATGGATTGGGAGCTTGACAAAGTTTGAGGCATGTGCTATGGAAGATATTATGGGATATTGATAAATAGGGGTTTTGTATAGGGGAGGTGTTGTGTGAGTGAGAAGGAGAGAAGATACCCCTTTGGCCTCTAAAAAAACTTAAATCTATCTTTATAATAATAATAATACTATTATTATTATTACTATTATTAAAACTTTTTTTTTATTTTTTTCTCCTATTTATTTCCTTTAAATTTATCTTCATTTTAATTTTTAAATTAATTTAATTAATTACTAAAATGATATACACAATAGTGTTCTTATTCTCAGAAATATGTTTTGATTCTAAGTTTTAAAAAAGGCTCAAACAGTATCCATAAAAAAATTTGAAAATCTTTTTTTTTCTGCCTCAAAAGAACAAGCTGTTACAAATGGTAAAAAAATTAATTTTAATTCAAAACATAAGTAATGATTCAAAACATTTTAAAATATTCTTTAAATGATAAAACTAATTAAAATAAATACAAAAAATTATAAGAATACTTAAAAATCAATATTAAATACATTATAATTTAATATAGTGTGTGATTTAAAAATTAATTATGCTAGTGAAAATACAATAAATTTTTTTTGAATAAACTAAATTCCTTAAAATAATAATTTAGAAAATATATATTCAATGAAATTAAATAAACAATACTGAAACATAGAATAGATAAAAGTGTATCGTAAGAAAAATGAATAACTTTTAAAACATATTTAAAAATTTTAATTGATTATAATAATAATTTTCAGATATTATATATAATATATATTAATTTTAAAAATTAAAAAAAAATATAAAAAGAATTAAAATAAATATGAAGTTAATGAAAGCACGAAAAATTTTGGAAAACATAGCATGGAAAAAAATATTTCAGAATATTACAATTAAGTTACTGTAGAATAATATTTTTTACTGGTCATAGAATAAATTTATACCTTGACATGGCACAAAAATTTTATATCTAGTTTTTCTATTATATATCTACCATCATAGAAAGAGAATCTATAGTTGAGGTATAACATCTATCAATATTTTTTAAAAAATGATCTACCGTTGATATTTAAAATATGCTCTATCATTGGTATTATAAATGATCTATAATTAGTATAAAAAGGGATCTACAATTTGTATTCAAAAAATGGTCTAACATTAGAGGAATAAAATGATCTACCATTTAATATTTAAAATTATCTATAGATGGATGATTGAAATGATCCATCGTTGAAGATTTAAAAGGATATACTGTTGGAAGACTGAAAAGATCTACCACTGGCTGAAAACATGGTCTACCACTGGATGAAAAAGTGAAATACCGTTAACCCTAAATCTTTTATTGGGTTTAAATATAAATTTTTTTTAAAATGAGAAATTTTCTACCGTTAGATGTCTATGTGAGATCTATAGTTAGAAGAAAAGTGAGATAACCATTGGAGGGAAACTTAATATATACTGTTAGAAGAAAGTTGATCTACCATTGAAATTAATATTGAAAATTTTTTTCTATGAAATAATTATTAATATTTCTAGAATATGTTGATATTATTACACTAAGATGAAGAATACCACTATAAAATCAAGATTTTATGTAGAACCATGGAGGAGAATCTGAGGGGAAGCATGTTTCAAAAGAGGAAAGACATCATGGAGGATAGTCTAGTTACTCTGATCTTAAAGTTTAAAGATATGATGAATAATGTATCATCTTTTGAAAAGACATGAAACATAATCTCTTGATAATTTTTATTCCATCAAATTGAAATAATTACATGTTGGTTCCAAAAATTATACTGTGATATATGATTGAAAATCTATGAAGACACACAATTTGAAAACTGTAGAAATAATTGTGGTACTTAGAACTATTTTTGAGGTACCTAATTGAAATTTTTATTTTTTCATTTAGTTAAATAAAATACATAAAAACACCTTTGTTTTATAACCCAAAAAACTCTGATAAATTCCAATTTTAATTGAAAGAGATATCAATGAAATAAAATGATTTTAAATTATGTAAAATATATAATTATAGGGATGTTGTGTGATATTTGCAATAATTTTTCACCATATGAACAATAAATTTAAACATCCACTTATTCTAATGAAATTTGAATACATGTTTTATATTTCAACAGAAAAAAAATATTTAAATCTGATCAGCATAACTCAAGATATAATTAAATAATGAAAGAAAACTATAAATTTTTTTAAATGGAAACTAATTCTTGAAACCAAAAACATGATACAGAATTCAGACCAAATGGTAACATCATAGAGATATAATTAGACTTCATTAAGTTGAATAACATTAAGATAAACCTTTTGTATTTCATAATAAAATAAAATTATAATATTGTGATCAATACAACTCAAGTTATAATAAAAATACAGATAGAAAGTAAAATTATTTTTTCACCTAATATGATAAGTGGGTTTGTAATTTTGAAAAATATAAAATTAAATGTAATAGGACAAAAAAAAATCTTTCACATTAATAAAAAATATATCCCCTTTTTTATTAAAAAATATACATTTAATACCAATGTCCTCTCCCTTTTTGTAAATAAATAAAAAAATATAAATAAAACACACCCCTATACATATGAAAAGATAAAATAATTATGCATCCAATATCCCAAGATCAAATTTGAATTTTTTCAATTTTATTATAGTATAAATGAATATTAATTATGGATTATAGATGATTTTTGTTGGTATGAATTCTAGTACAATATCACCCTTATTCATTGGATCTATAATAAAATCAAATATATGATCGATAGGTTTTTTCTAGAAAGATGCAATGGTTTTTTATTAAATGTAATTGCAAATGTGTTATCACAATCAATAGGAAATTTATCAATATAAATACAAAAACACATAAATTTATATTAATTCATATAACTTGAGCACAACTATTTGAAGGAAATATATACTCAAATTCATTAGTAGATATAGAAACAAATAGTTTCTTTAAATAATACTATGAACATAAACGTTTCCCAAAAAAAATGGCACACACCTTTCAATCATTCCTTTCATATATATAATTATACATTATATTAATTTAATATGATTCTATTTAATATCATATTTAAATCTAAAATATATGAAAATACTTAATATGATATCGTGTCTAGATGTAGTTAAATATATAAATCTACCAATCATACATCTATAAAATGTAATATCAATAGATTTACTATATGCATCAATATCTAATTTTCAGCTTGTAACAGTTTGATTTTATATAGATTTGTTGTAATTGATAAAAAAAACCTTATAACCAACTCTTTATCATACTTATATTTATTAAAAAAGATTCCTTCTTTCCTCTGAAAAAATTGATGTCTAAGAAAGAAAATTAATTATCTTATTAATATCATGTCAAACTAAGAATAAATCAATGTTAAATAATTATTAGAAAGACTTTCACTAGAATAAAAAAAACTATATCATTATCATCAATTTATATAATTATAATAACATTGAAAATTATTATAATAGAAATTTTATCATCAACATTACCATTCATGAACCAATTATTTTATAAAAACAAATAAATTATTTCATACCAAGAATGAGGAACTTTTTTTATACCATTAAAATATTTAGAAAATTTAAAAAAATTATTATAATGTTTTTCATTTTTAAATTCATGGGGTTGAGAAACAAATAAATTAAAACCCTTTTATGAAATAAATTTTTAAAATAATTTTATATAATTTTTAATATTGAAAATAAGAAAAACCAAAAATATTAATATAACCTCTATCCTAAAAATAGGTGAAAGTGAATCTACAATGTTAATACCTTCTTTTTGGGGGTATACTATATCAAAAAGTCTAGATTTGTTTTTGAAAATCTATCTCGATTCATCCTTCTTGTTTCTAAAGACCCATTTAGTAAAAATTGCATATTTATCCTTTGGATATTCTGCTATAGAAAACATGTATTTATGATAATATGTCTAAGCACAATTTTAATATAAATAATCTAGTTAGCATATTGTAAATCATTACTAACATTATTATGAATAAAACCATAAATTGAAGTGGAATTGGTAAACAAATTAGAACACAATTTATATTTTTAATATAGTAATCAACTTTAACTATATCATTTTAAATTGGATGATCATTATGAATCTTAAATGATGTTAGATCAAGTAATGGAGGATAATGATACCCCTAAATTGATTCATCCTTATACTAAGCTTTTTATTCACCAAAATTAAAATCTCTAAACTCATCATCAAATAAATTAGAATAATAATTAAATTTAACATTATTTTCATCATCAATTTAGTGAATAGATTATTCAATATCCAAATATCTTTTACTAAATAAACCATTAGTTTTACTATAATTATAATAAGCAATAAAAATTACTCCATCACTTTTTGAATCAAATTTATCTAAATTATCATTCTAATTTAAAATAAATACTTTACAACCAATAAATCTAATGTAACTAACTTTAGGATTTTTATATTTATATAACTCATAAAAATATTTCTTTAAAAAATATCTATGTAGATATATATTTGAAGTATAACAAGCATAAATAATAGCTTCATCCCAAAAAATACATAGTAAAATTATATTCACCAAAAATAGATCAAGCCATTTCAATAAGAGTTATAATTTTTCATTTGACAACACCATTTTTTGTGGTGTTCTAGAATAATATAAATAATGAAAATAATTCTTCTGTTCACCATTTTTTTCAAATTAATAATTTTTATATTTACCACCTTTATAATTACGAATATAAATATTAATACAACTATTTTTACTTATAACTAAATTGAAAAAACATTACATTTTGATAAAGATTCCTTTTTATGGGAAAAAATTTATACCCTTGTAAATATACTATAATCATCAACAATATATAATGTATATTTATTTTCTCCAAGACTATAAATTTTAGTTAGAATAAAGAAATAAAGATGTAATAACTAAAAAGACTGATTAGTACATATATGATTTCTATATCTAAAGGAAATGTTATGTTGTTTCATTTTCATGCAAGCTTCCCAAACATAGATTTTTTCTTTATTCAAGCAATGTAACTGTTACACATTCTCATATTTACAGATCTTATGCAACATTTTGAAATTAATATGACATAAACATTGAGGCCAAGTATATTCTATCACTCTTCTCAACATTTAAACACATGATTGGTTGAACAGTTAATTCAGAAAAATCAATAGAATAAATAATTTATTTTCAACTATCATAAAATAATATAGAATCATCCCTAAAAATCACTTATAATTTTGAAATTTAAATTCCATTTTATCATCTCATAATTATGATATAGTAATTAAATTTTGTTTTAAACATTCAACAAGTAAAATAATGTAAATAAAAGTAGAAAAACCAACTTTTGTAAATCCTTTTAATTTGCCTTTAGAATAATCTTAAAATTTAACATTTCCTCCATCAAATGATTTTAAAGTGGTAAAAATTTATGGTTATATGTTCATGTTCCTAGACTGTCCATTTTTCATGTACAATAGGTCATTCTTGAGACATCCAAGGAATGTTTCTAAAAAAAATCAATTAATTGAAAATTTGGATAACCAATCTAATTTGGTTCAAATAGTATTAGAAATATAATTTTTAGGTACCCACACAAAATTTAAAAAAGTACTATATGAAATTAATAGGAAAATAATTTTCATAGTGAGTTTTCATTCCACATTTGTAAAAAGTAACCATAGAATAAGAACCATCTTATTTTAACAAAATTAGTTTTAAATATTTTAGGTGATCCTATATCTTAGCCCAAACCATATTTAATTTTATTTATTATATTTAAATGAATAATTTTACAATATTTTTCACAGACCTCAATAAAATAAGATAAATATGGTTTAAGACTATCAACTTCCTTTTTCTATTTTTCGTTCAAATCTTGAACAGATATCAAATTATCATGAACCATATAATGATTAAAAGAAGAATTATTTATTAATTTTTCATTATATTTTAATGGTAATAAATATGTATAAAAAATTTTCTCATGATTTTATTTAAGATAATTATATAATTAATCACCGTGGTAAAAATATTTTCATAATAATTCCATTTATTCATTAAATTAAAAAATATTCAATATTTCTGAATCATAATCAGAATCAAAACATCCAAAATAAAATAAATAATCACTAACCACATCCAGTTAATCCATGATGTATGAGTTAGTATATTCCATATCAGACCAAGATTTTACACTAGGATAGGATTCTTATGTACAATCCAAACTATTTTTTAATTCCTTTTGTTATTATTTTTGTATTTCTTTTTATTGATTAGTTTTGGAAAGTCCTGTTTGATATTCCATTTCACTCTATGCTCAAAAAAAGTTACATATAAATAATTTTTATATGTACCACCATTAATATCCCCCTTATGTTTTTATTTTTTAGGGATTCATCAAAATTGGTTCTTAAATCATTTGTCTTTCATTCTTTTGTAGAGTCTAGTAAAAATTTGTCCAAAATATTTTTTTTAGTGTTCTAGAAATTTAAATCATAATATTTTATAGAAACAACACTCATTGATTTAAAAGATAGTCATTTTATTTCTTTCTTTCTCCTCTTCATCTATTTTATTCAAATATATTTCATATTGTAGAAGTGATCCAGAAAATTCATAAGGATTATTTTCCTTGAAGTTATTACTTTCATCAGTGGACACATTCCTAGCATTCCATTTCTTAAGTAGTTCTCGTATGAATCATTCAATAAATACTAGGTTTTTAAAAGCTTCTGAAAGATAATTAATTATATTCATGGTGCTTTTTAATTAGTGGAACATTTTATTTTTGTTTCATCTTTACCTATCTTTATGTTATGGTATGATGCTAGATGAATTTCAAGCTTTATTCGAATTAATTTTTTAGATACAAGGTGATTGACATGTAGAATATTACAAATTTCATGAGTTGTATTACAATATGACACATGGCTAAAAACACTTCTGTTAATATCACAATATATTATATTAACAACTTTTTAATTTAAAACATATCTAGTAGCATCATTTTTGGTAAGTGTATATGGGTTATCATCAAGTAGTTTGTATTATTTTTCTAAGATAGACCAGTGTTATATGATTAATTGTACGATATTTTCCACGTATATGGATCCCAAGTAATCATAATCCTTTCCACAAAAATGTTGTGGCTTCTTAGGAATCCATGCATCATTTTTTTCAATCCAACCAACTTATAATATCTTTATCCATAGATATTAAGGTCTAGGAACATGTTAACATAATAAAACATGAAATGAAGAATCTAAAGATGTATTGAATTATTTCAAAAGAAAAAACATTGAATAATAATTGTTTGATATTTTTAAAAATAATAAAAGAGATAAATAATCCTTAAAAATGTTACCCTTTTATTATATTTTTTGGTTATATAGGGTAATGGTAGATGGTCTAGAGGGGTGAATAGACTAGATTTATATTTTTTATCAGATAAATTGGTTATTTTAATTAATAATCAGTGTTAATCATTATAGTTAATGATAAATTTTAATATTAAATGACATAGTGATTTTTATTTATAGTAGTTTGGTCCATATTGGGTCTAATATACTCTTATACCTCACTAGTAAGTGAGAGATAAGTGTACATTAATTTGATTTTTTAGAGGGTATCATAACCCAATTACAAGGTCATTTTATATTATTGGGATAACCATAACACACAAAATTTTTTATGTGGAGTCTCAACCTAATTACAACACTTAACTTAGAATATAAGAGTCACAACCCAAATGGAACTGACATTAGAATCTGAGTATAATAACCCTGCTCTTTATTACACATTAATTCATGACTTATTACATAAAAGTAAACTTAATATATCCCAAAACATTGAGAATTCTTGTATATTTGGTAATTATGTACTTGGAATAACATCTTGAACATGGGATACAACAACATTATTAAAACTTCTTTAACATACATCTCAAATTCTATGGATTTTAAAACTACACAGGATATCATGGGGAAAATATAAGAAATGGTTGAGATATAAATCCATTAAGGTAATAAACAAGATATAACATGAATAAGATCATACATGTTAGACAATAGGCATATCAACAGGGCATAAAACAGGTAATAATCGTAAACATGAACAATCAGACATGATATTGCATGGTAATCATAAAGTCAACATGGGAAATGTTGAAACTACATAAAACATTCATCATATACTTAGGTCAAGGATAAATCTTCCAAGACATAATGGTGGAAAATCTCCATAAATGAATCAGGTTTACTCACTATCCCAACAGGATGTATCATGATACAAAAAATTTCTCAATGCATTGGAGCACTATCTGGGCGCACCCATCATATTTATTCCATTCACATGTTTAAGTGTGCCATACAGTTCCCACGACAAGGGTTTATTCATCATCATGATTTATTCCATAATTATGTTTTGTAGAATGAATATATTTAAGTTCCCAATAAATATTTATATGTGCATAAAGGTGAATAATCTTGATAGAAAAATGGATATGGTATTCACTACACAATTTTTTTAGCATGGAAAATATTAGTAAAATTTCAACAATATAACGGGGTTACATAAAAATTCATAAAAATTGTTTATGAGACAAAAAGGGGTCTATAATAATTTAAATATAAAATGGTAAGTAATAGGTACATGTAAGGATATTTCCCAACATTATTAAATGGATATATAATACATAAGTTCATATATAAACATGAATAAAGAAGAGAAGGTGAGGACCCCATACAGAATTTCGGCATAGTAACAGCTTATGTAAGGGTACAAATGAGGGAGGATAAATTATAATCCATTAATATAAGATCAAATTCAGAGAAATGGAATGATTATAAATGAATTAAAATATAACTATTTTAAATTACAAGAGATAATTTCAATGATTCTTCTTGAATTTTAAAGGAGGAGAGGAGGGTCCCCTACTTGAATGTGTGATTCAAAAGGCTTGGGAAGCACTTCTTGAGATATTTGGTTTACCTTTGGAGGACTATAAAGAGTTGAATGAATATTATGGACATTATACAAGTGATTTTAGTGAAGATAAATGGGATATTGGGTGGTAATATATTGGAAAGGTGGGGGGTTTCTTTACTATTTGGGTTTTGGACTCTAAAAAACAAAATATCCAAAATGAAGAACTATACCATGGTATTTTCCCATGTTTTATAAAAAATGGTATTTTTTAAAATATTTTATAATTAAAATGAAAAACTTATTAAAATATTATCATTGGTTTTGTGGATGTGATTCACACTCTTAAAGAAATGATTTTAAAACCTTAAAATATATCATATGTTTTGGAGGATTCACAAAGGCTTCATAAAATAAATCAAATAAACTTCAAATGACATTATTTTAAATAAAACCATATATTTGGCCTTTTATCCCATTTATATTACGTATTACATCACAATTGGGTCATTATGATGTCATAAAACAAAAAGTATATTTATATGGTATTTACTTTTTACCTGAAAAATAGATTGTCTCTGAAAATTATGAAAAATTCACAGTTAATAATTTTTAAATTTCTCATTCCAAAAATAATAGATATTTTATATAAATAATTTTCTAAATATATAAAATTTCACTTTGAATGTAATAACTAATATTTATTGAGAATGATTATTTTTTGAAAATAATAGTTTTTCAAACCCTTATAAAAATAATATTTGACTTCATAAAAATTATTTGACCATTTATATTTAATAAAAATTATATAATAATAATATTTTGTAAAAATATAATTTATTTCAAAATTCAATTAATTCATCAAAATATATCTCTTAATTGAATTTGAATATTAATCAAAAATAATATTTCGGTTTTATGGAATCAAAATAGAAAACATTTATAAAGTAAAAATAATTAGATGGAAGTATATTCATTATTATATATAAAATAATATACATACTCATATTCCTAGGGTCTTGATATATATCCCTTTAATACACCAGAAAACTTCCTAAGAGTAAGGTGCATGATGGTTGGACTTTAATGGGGTGGTTCAGTGAACAAGCTCTAGGTTGTGATCTCAGTGGGCTTGAACTTCTCCTGTATACTATTTCAATAATGATTAAGTTGTTGGATCTCATATTGGGTTTGGTCAAGAGAAACAACAAAAATTCTATCAACTTTGGAATCTCTGGTCAATGGGATTCATATGGTATGATCCTATTTGTTGAGGCCATTACTTCCATTTTCTGTATCAATTGGATTTGTTAAAACCCTATATTTATACTAACCATGTTATTTTTTGTTCAATGGATATATTATCAATGGTGAAGATACTTAACCTTTAATTAAATCCAATTAGATATAATAAATAAAAAAAGTTCATGTGTTTTCAATAACCATATAACTTAATAATAAATTTAATTAAATCAAATGGTGAATTTAATTTATAATAGTTTGGGTCATTACAATCTTACCACCTAAAGAAATTTCACCCTCAAAACATTCATTTCCCAGACTAAAATTATTATGGTAACTCTTCTTCATCACTTCCTTCATTTCCCACATTACTTTTTCAAACTTTTAGTTTCTCCATAGAACTTTGTCAATGTGCATTCCCTTATTTTGTAGATCTTTTTCTATAAGATATAAAAGCTTCACTAGTTTCTTCTCATAGGAAATTTTATTATCCAAGGGAACCACCTAAGGATTGAGTATGTGTGAGGGGTCTAGTATGTACTTTCTCAAGTGGGATACATGTAATACATCATGTAATTGAGATATGTTTGGTGGGAATATTTGTCTATATCCCACTACTAAAATGAGATCATAGATCTCAAAAGGCCTGATGTAACATGGATTAAGCTTTCACTTATTCCCCAATCTCATCACTTTATTCCATGGAGATACGTGGAGGAATAACCTGCCACCAATATCAAACTCTAGGTCTCATAGATGATTTTAACATAGGTCTTATGTTGACTCTAATAATACTTGATGCTCTACTTAATGGTGTTAACATTGTCCACCATTTAATCAACCATTTCAGGACCTAAAATCCCTTGTTCCCAAACTTCATCCCAATATGCAAGAGTTCTACACCTCTTCCACAAAGGGGTTAATAGGGATCCATTCTGATGCTCGAGTGGAAACTTCTATTCGAAGTGAACTCAACCAGATGATTATTTTGTTCCTATCATCCTTTGAAGTCCATATAACATGCTCGTGAAATTTCATTTTGTGTATAAATAGTCTTCTTAGATTAGACATCAGTTTGAGGATAACTGGTCGTACTGAAGTCCAACTCAGTGTTTAGAGAATTTTGGAGACTTTTCCAGAAATTTTAGGTAAATATTGGTTCTCTATCCGATAAAATAGATATTGGTACTCTATACATCCTTACCACTTATCTAATGTATATTTTTTCTAGTTGATTCAGTGAAAATTCCACTCAAATTGCAATAAAGTGAGCTATATTTGAAAGATCATCCACAAAAACCCATATAGAATTTATTTCCACTACATGTATTTAGAAGTATATAGACTAATTCTATGGTGATGTTATCCCATTTATATTTCGGTATGGGTAATAGTTGAATCAACCCCCTTAGACCTTTTCATTTCAGTCTTCACTTACTGACATACCAGGCACGTTGATTTATATTTAGGGACCTCCTTCTTTATATTTTCCTACCAATAGTTCTCATAGAGATCTTGATACATCTTTGTGCTTCCTAGGTGAATAGAGAAAGATGAACTATGTGCATCATCAAATAGTTCATTTTTTAACTCATTATTGGATATAACACATAGTCTTGACACAAATCTAAAGATGTCTTCTTCATAAA
Source organism: Viscum album (assembly GCA_963277665.1). NCBI lineage: Eukaryota > Viridiplantae > Streptophyta > Magnoliopsida > Santalales > Viscaceae > Viscum > Viscum album. The sequence continues at coordinate 62,072,448 of OY728136.1, read as the reverse complement.
CATTGAACTTTGAGGATTTCACTTTTCTTATATTTCACACTTTATTATAAATTCCCACATCATTAATTTGAGAATAATTTATTTTTTCCAAAATAGATGGTTGAATAATAATTTATGAAATTATTTATGATGTTCCTTTCTTTATGATTCACATTTCCATCTTTTTCATGTCTAATAAGATCATATATTTCTCAATTCTCATCATTGATTAAGATGTGTGATATTTTCTATTAAGAGTATATGCCACCTTATTTTATTTACTAGGATGGTAGTGGATTGGGCATTTATAATCCTTGATGATCTCTAAACATATTCACTAGAAAATATTAATCTATTTCTATGTAAATATATATTTTAGGCTATTTTAATCATTATATATCTAACACTTCCCTCCATAGAGATAATTTTGCCAAATTTTTAACACAAATATCACATCTTCTAACTCCAGTCATGTGTGGGATAGTTTTTCAAATGAATTTTCAACTACCTTTATTTTTTAGAAATTACCTTTTCATTATTCATTAACACACATCCCAATCCCTTCTTCTAAGCATCGCTAAATACTATGAAAATTTCTCCACTTGTGTGTAGTGTGAGCGTAGGGGTAGTGATAAGCCTCCTTTTTAGTGCCTTGATTCATTCTTCAAATTCATCATTCCATGAAAACTTCACTCCATTACTATTTATCATCATAATAGGGTTTGATAATCAGGAAAAATTTCTCACAAATCGGTAATACTAACCAACTATCCCAGGAATCTATGGATATCTTTCATAGATATCATCATCGGTCATCCTATAATTGAATCTTTCTTTGAAGGGACCAAAATATCCCATTTCATGTCAAAATGGGTCCAATAAAGAGACTTACTTTAACCAGAACTAACATTTTATATACTTGGAATAAATATTATCCTTTTATAAGGTCTTTATCGTAGTGTTCAAATACTCCTCATGATCCTCCTTTCGTTCGGAGTATATTAGAATATTTTTTGTACATAGGGGTGTTATTTAATGGAAATGGAGTATGGTTTCTGTTTGTTATCAATCTACATTGGGTTGACCAAGGACTTTCCAAGACAAGTGATCATACAGTATAGGTCGAAGTAGATGTTTAAGGTGGGGCAGTTTTATAGTGTTTTCCAAATTTTTGGGCTTTAAAATCAGATGTTTATCTTCTTTGAAAATTAAGGTTTTATAAAAATAAGTTTGCATAGAATAGTTCACAAACTATATAAGAGGTATGGGGAATGGAGAGGAAAAATGGTAAAGGTAGGATTTTTACGTAGTGGCGCCATACAGACCATGAATTGTGGTACACAAACCCTGAATGAAGAACAGTTCATAAGAATCATATGGTTCACAAGAAGGTTTGCAGTACCTATAAGAAAAATTGTTTGGGGGATGGATCATAATTTGCGGAAACAAGGTGGTGGTTTGAGAATCCTTTAAGGGGAAGAAGCGTTATATGGACCGTATAGGTAAAATGGTTCGTATAAGGACCTCAATACACAGTGGATGTACGACATCAAATATTTAGAAGATTTTGTTTAGTAGGATCTCTAAATCTTTTTTCCTATATAAGGTTCACTAATCCCTTGACTATGAAAAGATACTTTTATTAAAAATCTTGGAGGGAATTGTTGAATTCCATACTGTTCCACGAGATGAAAAAATCCATGAAGGATAAGTGGTTTTAAAGGAGGATTTCATGAAAAGTGAAGTGGTCCATAGAGATAGTCCATAGAAGGGGTTTTTGCAGGGCGTTGTAGACCTCAAAAGGAAAATTATTTGTGAAGAAGGGAAGTTTCATGGAATATGGTTCATCAAATATGGTTTGCAGAATATAGTTTGTGGAGGAGGAATTGTTTTGTAGATAAAAAGAAGTACGTATATGTGGTTTTCAGAGGTAGTATGTACAAGTTGTACATAGAGTAACTCATTTTGCAGATGAGGCAAGTGAGTTCATAGAGGAATGGTTCACAAACTATCAATGTACAAAAAAGTGTACTACATCTATGGATAAGAGCAGGACTTCAACAAATCATCTACCTAAATTTAATGATGCATACATTCAGGCAAATGAAAGGACTTTCAAGACCATAAATTGTGTGTTTCTTCCTCCCAATGTAGTGAGTAAGGGGGAGTCAATAGAAGCATTATGAGGGATGCATTGATTTATCCCTAAAATATTGTAAAGGAAGTGTACCATGTATAGAGTGACTGTGCATATTATTATTTACTCCACATCTAGTGAATTTAGTTGGATTTAGGTGATAATAGCACACTATCAACGTATTCTCCTTTGACTAGCCCTTAGTGGTGAACTAAATAAAATTGTAGTTTTGAATTTTTCATGTCATTGATTATTTAATTCTCTTTCTCATTAGACAGGTTTAATATGTTTCTACCAATGTGGGAAAAAGATCCATCACTTTTGAGAAAAACATTTACACCCTGATTCACTCCTCCCCTCTGAGGGTGTTCTAGGGTCCCTCAATATTATCTATAAATATTGTCAAAAAGTGTAAATGTAATCTCTAAAGGATCTATTCATAAATTTCATCAAGATTATTAGAGCACTAGTGAGTCTGAATGGAATTACTATGATCTCATAGTGCTCGTATATTGTAAAAAAAGTGGTCTTCGGGATATATTCCTTATTCACCCTTACTTGATAATATCTTGACCAAAGATCCACCTTAGAGAATTATTTTGCTCCACATAACTGATCAAACATTTTATCAATCTATGGTAGAGGATACTTTTTCTTTATCATGATCTTTTTGAGCTCTTGATAATCAATGCAAAGGTGCATTGACCCATCCTTCTTCTTCACAAAGTGGACTGGGGGATCCCTTGGTGAAGCACTTGTGTATATGAACCCTTTATCCAAATTTTCCTATAGTTGTTTTTTCAACTCCTCATGTTCCATAACCACCATTCTATACAGAATCTTGGATAATGGAAATTCCCCGGGTATATGCTCGATTGAAAATTTGACCTCTCGGTTGTGAGGAAGACTAGAAAATTCCTTTGGAATAACATTAGTGTATTCCCTCACAATAAGCATGTCTTAGGGGATAGTTCTTATAATATAATAAATAATTTGAGAAAGATACATTTTCTCATAGGGAAATAATATCCATACTTGAGATGATGGTGCTAAAGATGATTCCCCCCCCCACCTTGCATTTGTATAGAATCAGGGGTCGATTCACCATACAGATAGTGATTTCCTTCTCGCAGAAATTTATATTGGATATATATAGGTAAATCCAATTCATTTCCATAATTGAATAAAATTACACTAAAAGGATTATGATAAAGTTTTTTGGAAAGTTCATCCCACAAATATTGACAGGGAAGCAGTTATATACATTGAATGCAATAATTTTCCCATTTTCCATTTTCACTAACACCTCTACTTCCTTAATTTGTGGTGGTGTATGAATTATTCTAATTAACTTTCAATATATAAAGGAATTCATATAACTATAACCAAAAAGTATGTTCACTATTCTTGAATGAATAACTAGTGTATCTTTCACTAGTTTTTTATCTAGATTCACTTCGGTGGAAGTGATGGAAAAATCGCTCCCTTGCTTCCATGGAGGTTTTTGGTTGTTTCTAAAAACCCTTTCCTTTAGGCATTGGTTTAAAAAGTGACTTGGTTCCTTTCAGTTAAAGCAATGTAAAATCCAGTAATGGTTAGCTAGATAATTCCTTTCAACTATTTAATTTATGGGTTTCTCTTGTTGGAAATTTCTAGATAGCTTTCCTTCCTTCCCATACCTAAAGCATTTCTTTCTTCCTTTTAAGAAATTTCTGGGGTACTTCTTCCCGCACATTTGACAAATCGGAAGTTAAAATTTCTTAGCATAGTTAGATCTCTATATCAGACCACCTTAATAAAATCTAATTTTAATTTATTATACCCATGATACCCTTGAGATTTTTTGATCTCCATTTAATATTTGAGGGAACATCAAACAATTTCTTCATAGCTATCAAATTCATGGATCACTAGGGACTTTCATAGACTAGGTTTTAGCTTACCAATCAAATTTTCAACCTTGCATTCAAGGGTAATGACTAAGTTGTAGGTGTATCATGTAAGTATTGTGACTTTTTCATTATACACCTGATAGATTGATTATATTTTTTCTTAAGGGAAAGTAAATCCCTTTCCATTTTATATCGAATGGTGTGTGGAAAATATTTATCAAAACCCATTTTTTGGAATTCCTTCTAGTCCATCGCTTCGATCTCTTCCTCGTGCTTAATATTTTGTATCATTGTCCACTATAGATCAGCTTCTCCCTCTATATGATTAATAGATACTAGAACCTTCTCTAGTTCATAACATTTTAGGATGAAGATGATCCTCTCAATGGAGTTGATCTATTATTCCATGATTAAGGGATCGGATGATCCATTGAAGGTTGGGGGCCTTTGTCACATGAAGCTCTAAAATGAGGCTTGTTCTCTCTTAGGAGATTTGGCCACTCTACTAGATCCAGGTTTCTATTCAGAACTTGAGTTAGCTGAGAGAGTACTATGAAAAAGTTTTTGATTCTCGATACCATCATGTTGGGAATCTCACTAGGTTAGTCATTTCAACTCCCTTCACATCAGTTATTAACCAAATTACTCTTATTTCAGACCATTGAATAGAATAAAAATAAAATTAGCGATGAGTATTTTTTAAAAATAACCTCATAATGGGGAATCAAATGAAAATAACGGTATAACTTATAAATTACATTTATTTACTTAACTTATGAATTTCTATGCTTCAATCTATGTTATACATGATTTACTTCTTAACATATATTCTTATGGAGTTTCTTTTCTTCCCATAATAACGATTAATAATAAGATTATTAATTTACAATATTATATCCCCTGGGAATATCAAACTAGTTGCATAGTAAGGCCCATTTTTTGGTACTGGGTTATCCTGAGTCAGGCCTGAAACACATTGTCTAAGTTGTTAATCCTATGTACATCTGTTCCAGAACCACATGCACTTTTAGTATCCACAGATGGATTTTTTCTTGAAAAACAAATTAATATATACTAAAAAACTTCTAGGGATGTTTTATTATACTTATTCATATCCCAAAGGATTTCTCAAGAGTTTGTTAATCCTAGTCATAATAATAACGAAAAATTTCCTCTAATACCGACTATAACAACACTAATCTATATTACACATCAATTAATGATTTATTACATAAAATTAAACATAATAAAACCCAAAATATTGATAATTATAGTGTATTTTATAATTAGGTGCAGGTAGTAACATCTAAAACATGGGATACAACAATTTTACTAAAACTTCATTAATATGATTCTAAAATTCCAAGGATTTTTAAACTGAATAGGATATTCTGGGGAAAAATATAAAAAAGGGGTGAGATATAAAGCTTAGTAAGTGAATAAACAAGGTATAAAATGAAAAAATATGATAAATGTTAGAAAATATTCATATAAACAAGTCATAAAAAGAGTATAATTCATAAACATGACCAATGGAACATGATATAGCATGGTAATCATAAAGGTAACATGGGAGATATGGAAACAACTTAAAACATTAAATAATAAAAAAGTTCAAGGCTAAATCCAATGAAAAATCATGGTAAAAAAAGTACAATAAAGTAATTAGGTTCAATACCTATCCCGACATGATGTATCCGGATACTAAACATTACCCAACGCATTGTAGTGATATCTGGGTTCACCCATCGTGTTCATTTAATTATAAGGATTAAGTGTGCCATATAGATCATAGAACATGGGATCATTCATTATAATTACTTATTACATGATTGAGGAGTGTGGAACACATGTAAGTGAGTCCCAAATCAATAATTATATGTTCATTAAGGTGAATACCATTTATAGAGAAATGTTATGGTATTCACTACACAGTTCTTTTGACATAGAAAATCGTGGTGAAATTTCAAAACCATAAGGGTGTTACATAAAAAATAATTAATATGGTTTTTGAGAGATAAATGAGTCTATAATAATTTAAAAATAAAATTTTCATTAATATGTAAATGTAAGTACATGTCCCAAAATTAGGAAATGGAAATAGAATGCATATGTCTATAAATAATCTTGAATAAATAAGAGAATATGAGGATCTCTTAGGGAATTTCGGCATATCAACGGCTTAGGTAAGGTTACAAATGGGAGAAGAAAAATGATCCATAATTCAAATAACATAAAATGGATAATAATGTAATGATTATAAATGAATTATAATTTAACCATTTGAAATTAAAAGAACTAATTTCAAAGAGGTTTCTGGAATTTAAAATGAGGAGATGAAGGTCCCTTACTATAATATGTAATTCTAAAAGCTTGGGAAGGAAATATTAAGAGATTTAGGGAACTGTGGGAGGACTCTATAGAGTAGAGGGAAGATTATAGACATAATACAAGGAGTTTGAGTGAAGATAAATAGGATATTGGATGGGTTTATTAATTAATAGAGGGGAATTTGTTTATTATTTAGGTTTTGGAATCTATATAATATAATATCCAAAACCACTAACAATACCATGGTTTTCTCCCATGGTTTCATTAATATGGGAGTGGTATATATTATTTTATAAGTCCAATTTTCAAACTAATTAAAATATTACCATTGGTTAGGTGGAGGTGGTTCAAACACTTAAAGAAATAATTTTAAAACCTAAATATATATCATAACTTTTGGAGGATTCACAAAGGTTTTATAAAAAGAATAAACATAAAAATCATGTTTATTTAGAGGGAAATATTATATTTGGTCATGTATACCATTTATATTAATTATTAATTCACATTAGGGTCATTATGATGTCGTAACAAATAAAGTATATTTATAAGGTATTTAATTTTTACCAGAAAAGTCGATTGTCTCATAAAATTATGAAAAAATAACTATTTTGATAATTTTGATGTTCTGATTCCAAAAACAATATTTATTGATTTTATATAATTTTAAAAATATGTAAATTTTCACATTTGAAATAATAATTGATATTTATTGAAAATGACGGGTTTTTTTGACAATAACAGTTTTCCAAACCCTTATAAAAATTACATTTCACTGCACAAAAATTATATGATCTTTCATATTTTATAGATATTATTTAAAAATATTATTTTATTTAAATTTTACTTATTTCAAAAATAAATTAATTCGTCAAAATATATTTCTTAATTTATTTTTAATATTAACCAAAAACACTATTGGTGTTTTATTGAATCGAAATAAAAAAACATTTATAAATTAATTAAAATAGGATGGAAATAAATTCATTATTATAAAAAATATATATACACTCATATTGATAGGTTATTGATACAAATCCATTAAATATACTAGAAAAAATCCTAAGAGTAAGGTGCGTGATGGTTGGACTTTCACGGGTTGGTTCATCGAACATGGTTTGGGTTTTGATCATGATGAGGTTGAACTTCTCCCAAATATAGTTTCACTTGTGCGTTAGTTTTTGGATCTTAGCTTGGTATTAGTTGAGGAAAATGCTAGAAATTATATCTCCCTTGGATGCTCTGATAAATGGGCTTCGTAGGGAATGATCTTGCTGGTTAAGGACATCACATCCTTTGTATGTTTCAATTGGATTCATTAAAACCCTATATTTATACTACCCATGTTATCACTATTAAATAGAAATATTATCAATGGAAAAGATACTTAATAGTCTTTTAAGTCCAATTGGATATAATAAATTAATCTAATTTAATGTGTTTTCTATAACTATATTACTTAACAAAACATTTAATTATATCAAAATGAGAATTGCATTTCTAAAAGTTCAGGTTATTACATTAGGAGTCACAGCCTGAGGAAGATATAGAAGTAGAATAATGAATTTTGATTAAAAAGTATATCAAAAAAATTGAGAGTACTTGAGTTATAGGAAATACTATTCTTGGATCAAGAAACCAGGAATAAAGAGTAGATAAAATAATAAAACCACGGGTACTGGTTCTCAATAAATATAGATGTTTCATGAAGGAAGTAGTAGTCATAGAAGATCTCATTCATATTCATAGATTTTCTGTTAGATGAAAACTTTATCTCACAACCACTGGATTTTACAATTGAATAATTTATTGTCAAACAAAAGGATCATGTTCTCTTAAGTATCATCTTGGTATACAGTTGTGATTCCTTCGAATGTGTCCCAAGGCCATTAAATAGAATCTCTAAAGACTAACAATCCAAAATCTAATCAAGTAAAACAAATTAATTTCAAATGAAAAGAATTCCCATGAGAGAGAATATTATCATAAAAATAAAGTTAAAAACTCATTTTAATTTAAAAACTATAGACTAATTCTATCAATTATTAATTACACGTTATATAATAATAATAATCCAAAATAATCCCATAAGAATCGAACGACTTCTTAAAGAAAAATAATAAATACATTTTAATTTAATGAAGTGTGTAATTTAAAAACTAATTATACAACTTTAAATACCAAAAAATGTGTTTGAATAAATTAAATTTCATTAAATATTAATTTATAAGATATTTAATCAATTAAATTAACTCAAAATAGTAAAACATAAATAAGTTTCAACTATTATGTAAGAATTATGAATATGTTTTAAAAAATATTTAAAATAAATTAAAATACTATAATAAAAAATTACATGGATTATATATGATATATATAAATTTTAAAAATTAATGAAACACTTAACCAATTAAGTTAACTTTGAATTTAATGAAAATATCAAAAATGATGAAAAATGGAGCATGTAAAAATTGAGAATAATATAATTAACTGGAGGTTGCATAAAATTTTAACTGGTGGTAGCATAAATTTATACATGATAGTATCATAAAAATTTATAACTAGAAGTATCATGAAAATTATATAGCTAAGGTGCTACCAATACAGATTTACTATCCCAAATAGGGAATCTACTATTGAGGCAATGTAACTTCCGTTGGTTGGAAAATAATTGATCTAACATTGATATTTAAAATTTTATATACCATTTCTCATTACCCTAAACATTAGGGATTGAGCTGAAAATACCCCATTCCCACCTCCATGGGTCAGGGGCTAGAAGAAAGCACCAAAATATATAAGCATTATAGGTGGAATTTTCCTACATACCTATATGAACACACACACAACCATATACATGCTGAAGTGTAGAGGAATCATAATAACATATTAAACATCTAAAGAATAAACCAATAAATTAAAAATACATAGGAGTTCAAGAGTACGACAATGTAATCTAAAAAGTAAATGGGTAAATAAAATTCCAACTAGAAATTTTTTTCCACCCTGATAAAACTGGAAAAGTAAAGTACTGAGAGAGCCTACCTCCAGATCTCCAATACCCACCCACCATACGTTGTAAATTTCATATAGGTGTCCCTATGCTCCTATGTAATCATCACTGACATATCCATCATCTTCATAAGACATGAAAGGTGAGGAAAACCCCCCCATGTAGGGGTGAGTATATACATACTTAGTAGGACACTCTAAAAACTAAAGATTGAGTAATAAGGTACATGATAGAAGTAAACAGCTCAACCCAAACATAAATTAGAGATAATATGCATCTATATCTCATATAAAAACTAGGAAAATAGGTGTTCATAATTTCTAAGAGGTCAATAAACGATGCCCGGTATCTCTTGCATCTTTCTGAAGAAACATCCATTTCATAACACACCTCTTCACAATAACACATAGTCTAGGGGACATAACTAATAGGTAGAGGACACATTACCTAGTACAATAGGATTTTTCCACTATATATATATATATAAGACACTTTCCCAGTTCCATCAATAGAATTCTATTCTGATGTTATATAGATAACTCATACCAAGTCCCAATAAGAGAGGTCCAATCATTAGATAGAAAGAGTACCCATGCCTTATCCTATTGAGAGCACTCCATACTAAGGTGGATATATATAGGACTCATGTCGTGGATCCTAAATAGGGTTCCACTTTATAGGTATAGGACCCATGCCCTATCCCGGGAGGAGGGTTACACACTGAAGATAGATAGATAGAGGACTCATACCCTAAATCCATAATAGGTTTCCACTCTATAGATAGAGGATCCAATTTCTGTCCTATAATGTGGATTCCACTATAAATATTGATAGATATAGGAACCAAAGTTTAATCTCATAGGAGGGTTACACTCTATAGGTATAGGACCCATTCCTTATCCTATGATGGGGGGTTTCACTCTGATGATCATGAATGATCACTCCAATCATCAAGTTATGCCTTAAAAAGAATAAAACTTTGAAAATATTTCATCCTATATCAAAATAGTCTATGAAGTCCACCATTTACATATACAAGGAAAAAAACTCATGATAGGATACTCATAGTCTAAAATATGAATACAAATGAAGATGATATGAGAGGTAAAAGTTTCCTCAAAATAGAGGGTACGAAACATGTAAGGGGACACACAAGGCATGTGGTACTACTCCACTACATCATTAGGTCCTTTTCTAGTAAATGGTTCACTAGACATGTAGCAATACATAGCATGTAGGGTGACTATATGGCGTGTCTCAGCCACTCGTGGTCGAGCTGTGTTCTCCTGGTCATGCTTGTATCCCATGATTCATGTCCATGTAAACTATACATGTTCCTAGTTCTGACCATGTATATGTTCTCTTGTAGTGCACACTAGGATTCTAGAACTTGGTCGCATAGCATAATGGGGTCCCACACAACATGTGATATTTAACTCACCAGGAAACCCTAGCCTCTACATCCAGGGGCCTACACGCCATGTGTTTTTCAAGAAACATTGAGTTAAATTTTTTTTCATATAATCTCATGTCTTCTCTTTATATCCTAGATCTAGCTTCTCCACCGCATATCATACTATTTGACCACTTGGAATTGGTCAAAACCTCATGTGGTCATCAATTTTGGCCCTTCGGTGGCCATAAATTGAATCTTTGGCCCTTTTGTATGAGGTGGGAACCTTCAAAAACAACTACAATAGTTGTAGTCTATGACTTGGATCTGAGATCCTGAATCCATCTCCTCGACCTGAAAACCATCTTAATCTAGCCTCAAATCATCATCCTAATAGTTTTATGTCAATCTTCCATGAAATTGAGGGTCTGATTGTGCTTGATCTCACCCAGTAATGTTGAAATGTAGTACCCTTAGACCAAAAAAGAATATTGAAAAGAATTATGGGGGAAAATCACAAGATAAATGATTGAAACAATCATTTCCTAATAGTTCTTTTCCAACAAATAATTATTAGGGAATATTTTGTGAGAAAACCTAGAAAAATAGTGTAAATTGAAGAAAAAAATTAATTATGATACATGGGTACATGTGAATGCTCCAAATAGATGCAGTTTATAGAAATAGATTTTATTTTTCCGAATATTTTAATCATATGTGTGTAAATACAAGAATAAAGTGTCCTTCCTTGATATATATAGATCGTTGGTGAAGAATTATACTGTTAGAGAAGGATGAAGATACATTGTGTTTTCAGCACCTCAATTCTCCTTTATCCAATTTTGTATCATCATATAATCTCAATATTCCATCAAATAATGGTGTCTCCCCTTCTTAAAGGTCCTAGAGTTATTTGGTTATCCCAGGTGATTCTCCATAATGGCGTATTTATAGTTGGAATTAGGTTTAGGTCATTTAATAAAATAAATTATTTATTATAATTAAATACACCCACCAATGGACACTTTATATGAATTCCCTATCCTAGCCAACTTTAGGTCCCATATAGGGTAAACCGTAGGTTCCAGATTCAACCACGGTCTCATATTTCTAATCCAAGACTTCGTTTAATAGATATCCCATTTTTCCTTAAAAACAACTCACATATAATATAAAATAAATTTGATATTTTTATGAAATTAATTATAGGAACACCAGGACTCTAAATTTTGTGTCATCTTAGCGCCCAAATCCAAATTTTTTTTAGTGAATAAAAGAGTCATAAATGAAAAAAATAATTTCTCTACATTATCCTCTCTTAAAAAAATTCTTATTATAAAATAAAAAACAAAGTAAAAAAGTCAGGATACTGCACCCTCGTCTATCTCTCCCTCTCCCAAGATATTTTATGTCTGTTCTTGTTTCACCAGAATACATGAACTAAGGGTATGGTTCATTTTCCCAAGATCCTCTTCTACAGATCTGTGATCTCAACCGAGTGCTCCACAAAAGTGGCTCCATATTCGATGTCCATCTTTCCTCAGTCAATCACATGCATGGGACCATAAACATAGCTCCTTATATACAACAAATACAATATTTCATGAACCTACTCAAAATGTGGGGGTAAGGAGAGATGGTTAGAAACCCCAACCACCCTCTGAAAGATCTCGAATGTCCTGATGAACCTCAGGGATAGCTTTCCTCCCTGACCAAATCTCTGCAATCCTCATCATGGGGACACTATTAGGAAAACATGGCCATCTCTCTCAACCTCCATGGGACATTCATGTTGATCAGTGTAATATTTTATTTTAATTTGAGTTTTTTTCATCTCCTCATGGATCACTTAGACCTTCCCTATCATCATCTGCACCATCTTTATCCCAACAAGTAATGCCTCACCGATCTCAGTCTATCATAAGGGATTTTTATAGGGTCTCCCATAAAAGGAAAAATGTTATATACCGATAGTATGGTGTTTTATATTATTATATGAATACTCTACCATGGGTAAGTGTTCCTCTCTAATAAATCCAAATTCAAAAAAAAAAACCATCGGCATATCCTCTAGTGCCTAGACAGTGCGCTTTGTCTACCCATCTGTCTGGGGGTGAATGGATATACTCATCATTATATAGGTCCCAAATTCTTTATATGGACTCTACAAAACCATGAATTAGTCCTCCCAACAAGTTAAAATAAAATCATCATGAGAATCCCATGATTTAAGAAGATATCTGACATATACAACATTCACAAAATGTCCACCAAACTCTACTCCTTAACAGAAAGGATGTTTGTGGACATCATAAGTCAGTAAACTATCACCTATATGACATAGATTACTCTCAGTATATGTATAATCACTACAAAAAATTCATTGGATAAGATATCCCAATTCCACTATAGGATCTCAATAGTCTGAAAAAATCTTACATAACCTAGTTCTTAACAATCACTTGATGAATTCTGAGACACCTAGAGATGAATTTAGAAACATTCCATCAAATTCTATCCCACTAAAAATACTATTGAAGGTATTTGTACGTATTAACCATACTAATATGTAGATCCATATGATATTTGTGGAATTATATCATCACCTCCTCCAATATCATGATTGAGACCATTGTCTGTCGCTATAAAAGGATGATGTGATTCTCTTGTTCAAAAAATCCATCTGGAGAATATTATGAGGATATTTAGCTATATAAAACCTTACCGTAATTATCTCCAAAATGGTACTTTATCACACAATGGAGTAGTGGATGAATCAAAACAAATTAATGAATAATATATTCACCCTCCTCTCCAACTAGGGTTAGCTACATGGAAGAAAACAGCTTTGACATCTCCATCATCAAATGATCATGGGACTTCCTACTAAGAGTATCCCCCACCACATTTCCCTTCCCAAGAGTAAAAACTATATCAATGTCTTAGTCCCTCAATAAATACAAATAAAATCACTATCTATGTTTCAAGTATATCAATATGAATAAATTCTTAATAATCTAATGGTTTGAGTGAACAACCAAGCACTCTCCCAAAAGTTTTCTCCTCTACATCCTCAGAGTGAAGATATTGCTTCCAACTCTAAGTCATGATACATATAGTTATACTAATTGGGCCTCAACTACCTTAACCCATATGTGAAAATTTAATTCCTATGCATCAACATGTTATTGATCCCAACACCAAAATAATCACAATACAATATGTACTCCACTCCATCCTCAAGTAGCATAAATGTATGACCACTCATCAGGCTTAGTCTCAACTCTTTAAAGGTTCTCTAAAAATGATTATTCCAAAAAAAATGGCTACCCCTTCCATGTAAGGATGTTAAAAGGGGCTACAATCCAAGATAAGTCTTTTAAAAACTTCATGTGAAACCCTAAAAAGATGATAAAACTATGTACCTCTGACACACTGTTGGGTGGTTCCTAATAAAGAACTACATTGATCTTTACTAGGTCCAAAGATATTCCTTTCTTAGAAATGGAATGCTAAAGAAAGTTAACCTTGTGGATCTAGAATAGGAACTTCGATATTTTTCCCAAAAGTTGGTGCATCCTAAGCAATTCTATGATCATCCTCAAGATCTCTTTATTCTCATCTTCTAATAAATAGTATATGAGTATTTCGTCATTGAAGACAATAATAAATTGGTCCATGTACGGTTCGAATATATGGTTCTTCAATGCCATAAACAAAGTAGAAAATTATATCACACAAATAGACAACACCAGGAACTTAGAGTTCCAGTAGTGACATAAAAATTCCAACATCAGAATATCAACCTTTAGAACTCTCAACTAATTCTAGCAGAACTTGATCTCAGTGTTTGAGAAGCATCTCACACCACATAATTGACCAAAGAGTTAGTCAATCCTTGAAAAGTGCTAATTTTTATTTATTGTGTCATGGTTCAGGTTATGATCATCCACACAAATACACAATATCCCATCCATATTTTTCATGAACAAAACTAGAGTTACACAGGGAGGAAAATTAGGTCAAATAAAACCCTTATTTTGAAGGTCCAACAACTGCAACCACAACTCTAGATGCTCATAAGGGGCCATCTGATATGTCACGAAAGATATTTTAGTGGTAACAAATTTTAATTTGATAAAATCCACCATCTATTTACTTAGTTGTAGTAACGGTACATCCTCAAGAAAATTTCCCATAAAATTATCCATGAATAAAGAAACCCATATGCTTAAATATCATGTTGATCCAAGGGATACACTCTCTAATAGATGGGTGATGGGATGCATACTTCTTCTCACAAAACCCACTCATTCCAACATGATATCTCTATCACCCATAAATAATAATCTAAAATCATTAGTTAGAAGAAATATCAATTTTTTATAGTGATAGTCAATATGGGATAATAATATGGAAAACCAATTTAAACCTAGGATGATGTCATATGGTCTCATAGAAATAACCAAAATATATCATAAAAAACTATCTTTTCCTAGTGATAGCATGAAATTCATACAGATAGAATATATCAAATATTATTTCCCCATAGTAACCTCATAGAGAAGAAGTTGGGAAAGTATCTAAACTAGGATCTCCATTTCTCACACCATGAGTAAATAGATAAATTAATTAATTACACATTTTATAATAGTACAAAATCAAGGGTATAATAAAAACATATTTTACCTATAATCAACTCATTTTCTTTTGGTTCATATGTCTATATCACCTATAGTATCTCATGGAACTGACTTTCAGTTCCTTGAACCTGACATGGGCCACTAGGTTGTGGTGGTGCAATTATCTCGTAACTTCATCCAACACCCATAGGACCTCCTCTTAGAGCTACACATTATCCTCTACTAGATCTTCCTCTATTGGGACCACCCTACCCTCTCTTGGGAGACCCATGATTACAGTACTACCTATACTATGAAGGCCTATCCATGATCTTCGTATCCTCCTCATCTCTTCAAGTCAAGAAATCATGCGCCATGTGACCACACCCACCACATGCATAGTAACAACCCTCCCTAATATTCCATGGTCCTCCATGTTATCTATGTTCTATATGAACGTGTTTCTAAGACTTATCATGAAAATATATCGCATGTCAAGATCCTTCTGACTTTCACCTACTAGTTGATGTAGTCAACTCAGCCTCATGTTACCCAATACTAGCTTTGTCTAAGTGGAGTCCTTATGATAGGAGGATATTCATTAAAAATGCATGATACCACACTCTGGAATAAGTGGGAATTCATTGGGGTAATACACATAGATAAATGTCTCTACGAAGACCCTGATCAAACAGCCAAACTCGGAATTATTCTTCATGAATCCTATTGAGGGAGTATCACATAAGGTTAGTGAACCTCATAGAATAATCTAAAACTATCCTCCCTACGTGATGCTACTCTATAATTTCCTAAATTAAAACTAATATAAAAATTATGTGTAATAATCCTCACTAAATATATGCTATAATTCAGTCCATGGGAGTTTCAACTCATCATAAATCTTAATGACTAGACTTCACTAACACTATGTTGCTCTATGGAAAAGATGGGATACCAGCATGACCACATGATCAGTCAGAGTCTGAATAATCATAAAAACTTGAATAACTGACTCTATCAAATCCTCTATTTCCTAAGTATATGGCTCAACATGATTCCTTATTATCCTTTGTAATCAGAACTTATGGAGTGTGCTAAGCCTTCGTGCATACTTATCATGATCTACTAAAATTATCTTCTACTCTACAGGTGGGGGTGATGCTACTTGTCCACCTAGAAGAAAGATCTAAAATGATTTACCCTGAACTAAGGCCTCATCACTCATTAAATTAGTTTTATGATCTATAATTGGTAAATTTGATAGTTTCTTTTGTGGAGGAATCCTAAGAATTTAATTAATACATACCATGGTCAGATGATCATATAAACATGGGGAGCTAACTAAAGAATTAAAGTAAAAATACTCATTACTATATGATGAATGTACCATTTATCCCTACAAGTAATGTCTCTTTATACTGAGTTTAAAATTAGGTAGTTATATTGTAATTGAATATATAGGTTGAATTTTGCACCAACACTGATTTACCTAGTCTTAAATACATACTTGAAACACTTGTACATTGTTTATCTACGTCCCAACCAAATCCTAATGTGGGGAAAAATCCAAAACCATTACAAAGGAATGAACCACCTATGATACCAATTTTTCATGACCCAACCCAATGGGTCTAATACAAAACTACCCAAATCCCACCTCTATAGGATAGGGACTAGCAAAGAGAACTGAAAGGTGTTAATAATATAATAGGCCTTTGTCTATGTAATTATATGCACTCACACAACCATCTCCCTATAGAAGGGAAGAGGAATCATAATAAAATATTCTATATATATATATATATATAATTTACCATGCATGTAAAACCACTAGTGATAACTAGAGTACGAAACCATAATCTGAAAAAAAAAATGGGGAAATACAAACCCATCCAGAAAGATATCCTAACACGGAAAAAATGGAAAAGTGAAGTGTTGATAGAGCTCATCTCCATATCTCCAAGCCCAGACCATGATATGAGTTAAAATGTACCCAGGTATCCTTATCCTCTTTGTTAATCACTATCTATAAATCCACCATCTATATAATACATTACACATGCAGATAAAGGCCTTGAATGGGTTAGTATATTAATACACAGTATAATGGTCCGAAAGATGGAGTGGGAGAAGTAATTGACCTAAAAAAATTAAAAATCTCAACCCATATGAAGAAATAAATGATAAGTCATCTATATGGATATATGAACATAAAATAAATTGACACTAGAGAGAAATTTGATCTTCACGTAACATCCCGACTCAGCTTACCATTAAACCGGTAGTAAGACGGGTGGGTCACCTGACCTCATGTCTGTCTCCCCGTATGCCAGAGATCACTAACTAGTAGAGAGGGCCTCAAAAGGATATAATGAGGATAATATAACCAAATATCAGAGTATCAAAGTGGTATTATTAGAGAAATGACAACAAAAAATAGTAGAAACAATGTATAAACAGTTGAAAAATTAGCGGAATATAGATAATATCATTTTACTAAAAGTGGACAATACTTGTATATACAATGCATGCATGACATGGTGATGCATATCTGATAGCATTAAATAAAATATCATTCATTACATATCAGTATAGAAATAAATAAAAGACTCAAATCCCAAAGGGAGATCTATATGATCATCATGAGCTCTCACTTGGTACTTTTCTCCTAACTCCCAGGTACATGGAAACAGCATAGTTAAGATCCCATAGTCCTACAATCAAGCAGAGTCAACTCGGGTACTATTAGTACCCGAGTAGGGTGTGAGATGAAAATATATGTAGCCCAGCACCCACTAGTGTCTATCCCAAACTGGGAAATGAATAATATTTCAACAATGTGTAGATATATCGAAGTAATAACAAAATTAAATAAATAACCAACAACCCATCCAGGTTCCTAAGGGACACCTGATGGCGATACCTGCTTCATCCCATAGCTGATATATCTGATCATGTCAATTATGTATATATATAGTAATAATGTGTGTCTATATATATAAACAGATAGATATGCTTATAATCCTCTTATATGAACAAAGTGCACACCAATACCAAACATACATATACCCTGGATACTATTTCTGTCTTGACCAAGACGTAATGCACAGACATTCATTATCAAAGGAATCACTCATGGTATTTCCTGTTGTCCAAACTCCAAGTGTACTCTCAGCCTCATGGAAATCAACATGGAAGATCACATGGTCCACCTACCCATGGCTCTCACAATCCTTTGAAAATAGTTTTAGATGGATCGGGATGTAACACACCAACATCAATCACCAAGTGTAGCGCACATGGTCTATACCTTGGCTCCAATCCATGATCTCTCACAGTCTCTGGAGAATCATCACAAAAACTAACATATTCTTTCATACCAAGGCCTTTGATAGTCCCCTGGAACACCTGCCTATGAAAGGTGTAATCATTCACAACATATAATTCATGAAGCATTTAACCTCTCATTCATTTCATTAAACAATTCCAATTACATTTTAGAAAGCATATTCACATTTAAACATAAGGAAAACTATCTTAAGTATTTCAATTAAAACATTAACAGGGGATTCACATTCAACTCAAAAACCTGAGGCAAGGGTATATCATTCATCTCATTTTCTATACTCAAACCTATTAGTTAATTCAACAATTAACTAGGTACACAAATCCCATTAATTAATTCATAAATTAATTAATCAATAACAAAATTCATATCTCATAATTAATTTTCCAGAATTAATTATCTAATTATAAATCTCAACTCTCCACAATACAAACCCCAATTAAATATCTAGATCATAATATCAAAGGCACATAATTAATTCATAATTAATTATCTCAATTAAGCTAATTAAACATATCATTATTAATCCCTCAATTAATTATCAATATTACAATCTCAAAGAATAAAATTAATTCACAAGTAATTATCTCAAATTAACCAATTTAATATATATCATAATTAATCCCCTAATTAATTATCTCAATTGCAATTTTCAAAGCACAAAATAAATTCAAAAATAATTATATCCACTTAGCCAATTCAATATCTCATAATTAATCCCCTAATTAATTATCTCAATTAAAAATCTCAAAGCACATAATTAATTCACAATTAATTATCTCAACTTATCCAATTTAATATATCATAATTAATCCCCCGATTAATTATCTCAATTTCAATTCTCAACACACATAATTAATTCATAATTAATTATCACAACATAGCTTATTTTATATCTAATAACTAATCCCACAATTAATTATCTCAATTAAAAATCTCAAAAACAACAAATTAATTCATAATTAATTTCCTCAACATAAACAATTTAATATCTCATTATTAATCCCCCGATTAATTATCTTAATTACAATTCTAAAATCACATAAATAATTCACTATTAATTACCTCAATATATCCCTCTCATTAATTCATAATTAATTATCTCAAATTATTCCGCCCAATACTCGTAATTACCACTTAACCCAAGTGCTCAACATGTAAGGGAAGCAATAGGAAAATGCATATCAACAAGGTAAATGAACATATTAGTCTAATCGTTATGTTTTTATCTTGGAGGTAGTGCACCTCTTTTAGAGGGGTTTTATTACAAAAAACGTGATTGTTTAATCTAATAAATTATTTTATACCAAATAATAATTCATTTAGTATTTCCAGTCAAATTTCCAAACAACAGTAATTAAACAAATACAGTGTTTTATTAATTAAAAAAAATGAGGACCCTACCTCAAATAATGGCCAATCCGTGCTTTCTAACTCAAATGCACTTCTCACTCACAAACACACACTTCAACATAAATTCTATCTCACTTGAAAATGGATCACAACACCCTAACAACAACACTAACACCCAAAATTACTCACGTGGGGACCAACAGACACCAAATTAATTAATTAATTAAAACTCAAATAAACCATAACCACCTAATTCAAGGGGTGAGAATCCATTTATCGGGTATATATCCCTATACGAATATGATGGTGGTGAACCAAATCGAGCCGAACCACTTCAACTATGGTAGCGGTCATTAGAAAACAGCCTGATGGGTCCTAAGACATCTTCTGCACCACCTAGAACCGAAAGATAAGAATAAAAAAATTAAACCCTAATATAGGGTTTTTTCCTAATGAAGACCGAGCGATAGAGAGCTAAAGCAGATGATGCGAACAAAATAACATATGGAGAGGGATTCACCTCACTGATATGGATAACTTCCGTGAAGGAACAAGATGGAGGTAGTCATGTGAAGAGGAGCTAGGAGGAGGGGTGTTGTGCCACCCATGGGTACCACACCACGGGTGCATCATAGGTGATAGAGAGATGAAGCAGCCGATGTGAACAACAAAACACATGGATAAGGACTCACCTCATTGAGACTGAAAACTTTCATGAAGAAACCGGATGAATCAGGCACACTGAGAGATGTCGGGAGATGGGGGTCGTGTGCCTCAACCATGGGAGAGAAAAGGGGGTTGCGCTTCATGTAGGAGAAGAATGGGGTGTGCCTCCCTCATCACATCTACCTAAAAAATAAATTAAATACCTAAATTTATTATAAGGATTAATATAATAACAAAAATAATCACAATTCTATTATTATTATTATCAAGTAATTATGAAACCTCTTAGATAAACCCCAACTCTCTATTTAAACACATCATTTATTACACCTCTTTGATAAACCCATACTCCTCATATAAATACATCATTTATTACACCTCTTTGATAAACTATAAACTCCCCATTAAACACAACTTAATTACATTCACTTTAACTAAATTTAATTAAATGAATTCTCCAACTCATCATTATTTAATTAAAATCTCTAAACATAATTTAACTAAATTCAAACCCCCAGTTAAGCTCTTTTATTTAAATTCTATTCATCTCAATTTAGATAAATAAAATCCTCCATTTAAAAATCAATTAATTAAATTCCTTTTATCCTTTAATTTAATTAAAATAAATTCTCCATTTCAAATTCATTTAATTAAATTCTATCAACCTCAATTTATTGAAAAAACCTATATTTTGCATCAATTAATTAAATTCATATTAACCTTTAATATAATTAGATAAAAACTCCATTAAACAACATTTAATTAATTCCCTTCCAATATAATATTTAATTAAATAATTTAACTCGTAACATAAAGGTGGGTAAGCCACAGGATTTGACTCACCCAGTCTGGAAGACTATAAGAAGACAGTACATCTACTACTGGACACCCATTTTAACATGTACGATTGACCAGCATGATTTAACAAACCATGTGCAGCCTGTGAGAACTACTATGTCGAGCCCGGTTCTCCCAAAAACCCAGCCAACCATCCAATAAACACATTGAGCCTTTAACTAATACCGATATAAACATGTTTAAAAGATCCCAACTCTCAAAAATTCATCTTGAAGATTGTTTTTTTAAACTAATTTGTGTACTAAACATAATAGTTCAAAAACCTTCCTATTTTAGATCGGTTTAAAAACACGGGATTCTACAATTTACCCACCTTAAAAACATCTCGTTCCCAACAATCCATTGGGAAATACTACAGTATCAACCAACCCACCAAGTTCATGAATTCTCATTTGAATATTTGTGTTGTGTTTCCAAATACTGAACACACCTTTACCATTTCACAATCCCAGCAACTTAAGCCTTTAAAAACCCAATCCACAGCTTAAAAAACATCCCAAAACATCAAAAGGTATATAACAGATCCTACACAACTAGATACATGATCCCATAATCATATTATTAACCACTCCCTCATTGGGTATTTCCACCAATGGTCTTAGCATTTAACAGTCAAACTCCCAACCCACGATTATTTCCTTAAATGGCATCACCGACCTAAAAAACTTCACTCACCCTTAAATCGATGATGTTCCTTTTAAATGATTGCATCACCAAATGCATGTAATCCAAAGTCCTCACCCAACTTATGGCGACCTTCCCAAGCCAATCCCTTTCTTGGATATTTCAAAATTGTCGTTCTCTAATATGAATAAATGAGTAACCGAAAAACCCATGCATTCCACATACAACCCAGATAACAACCATTGTACGAAGCCGATTGACTTTTTAAACATGATCATGGCATAAGACCAATGCTATCTCAGTGTCTCTAGGATGAGTCCAAGATAGGGTAAATTATCCTCTCATTTAGAAGAGTACACTAAGAGTAAACCCAGGTCACCAAAAGATCAATCGAGCTACTACCGGTCGACTATTTACCAAAAGGCTTAGCTTCACTTGTCGACGCGTCATTGAACAAAACTCGATGCCTATTCCACCCAAGGAATACTTGTTATTTGAAATCTTACCGTTGAAACTCTTCCAAACTAATGGAGTTTCCAATGGTTTTCATGCACTACAAAACTCATCAAAGTCATGCCACCAAGAAAACACCAGCACTTACAAAAGAACAGATTTGACACTAACCACCTTAGGAGTGTCTATTTTTTCAAAGAAAAGACCAGTTCACTATAAGAGAACCAATTAAAAATCACCTTAATGCATATGTGATGTTCCATGAATCATGATCACCATGTCATCATCTAGCATGAAAGCTTAAAAGTTAAACCGATCAGGGTGTCAAAATATATCAGTCCCAAAAAGTCTTCCTGAGCAATGGGATGAACTAACCTTAATTCACCAAACACTATACTTAAGAGTTAACCCAAGGATGTCTTTAATGGTTGATCAAGCCAGAGGAATTTATAACATGGTGAACCAATCATTCCCCAATTATTTTTCCCACATAAAGTGTCAAGATACCACAACCACTCCTCAAAACAAGGGCGTCGTTCTTTAAAACCCAAAATTCCCATTAGGGACAAAAACACTCAAATGGTACCAATGTCATAAATTTCACAGCGTAAACAAATAATCACAAGTTCTAAGGTTACTACCTACCACATGCATGTCCCTTACGAAGCATATGTGTTGACCCTATCTCTTGGACATGCAAAACGAAACTCACTGGGCCTAAAATCCCCTTTTCATTTTTTCATTTCATTAACTCATTTAAACCTCTAAACATTTGAAATAATTTTAACAAGTCCAGAAGTACTATTTCACAACAAAGAACTTGGTTTTAAATCAATTCCCTAAAGGAAAAAATAAGAAATCTATAATAAACTCCCTCTTTAAACATTTTACATTCATTTTCATTTCATCGTAAATAAAAAATTTAGCATCTAAATTCCTTTTAACTAAAAATTAGACCATTTAGGCTCCCATTTATTCAAACCGAATTCAAGAAAACAACCCCACAAGTCACATGATTGGACATCTACCAATATATAAAGATCTCATATACATTACAGGTGGAAATTGGATCCCATTTATCCAAATAAAATTTATATTAATATTTTATCTTCAGTAGACACTTTTTCAATTGTTTGAATACCTGGGTGACCCTTTTTTCAACCCATATAGTTATTTACACATCAAAACATCTCTATAATGTTATTATATGTAGTAACATAGATACGTGCTATAACACTAAAGCATGGTATAACAGAAAAACCTATTAAAAGAATAAGAATCATGGAATATAAACACTGAAGCATGTAAAATATATTACCAAAACATTATATCTAATGAGGCATGCTTAAGCAGATCAAAATATGGAATTCCACCCATGGCACAAAATCAAAATTAGTAGGCATCTAACTAATGAAACTACATGGAATTTTATATACATGACATGTGAATCTCTAAGTGGCTAATATGATTCATGTAATGCAACTTCCTTGCTTATGAGGCCAACACAAATTTTCAAAATTCTCAAGATCAATAAGTAGCGGAAAATAAACTAGTCACCCAAGTTGAATTCACATCAACTGTAATAGAAAAGAACCTAAACATAAATTCCTAACCATGGAAACTTAGTCATTTCTCTAACATGGGGTGATCAGTCGCAAGTACAGCTATTAACCAAGTGTCGACACTTTCTTAGTCTCTTGTATATCAACCCAAAATAGAAAAACAAAGGAAAAAAAGAAAGAAAATCAAACCCTCTAATACAACTTTGTAATGTCCCGACCCGTCTTACCATTGAACCAGTAGCCGAAATAGTGGGTCACATGACCTCAAGCACGTCACTCTATATGCCATAGGCTTCCAACTAGCAGTCAGGGTATCGGAAGGAGAAAGTGAGGAGACTATACCCTCATATTATAGTTTTTCAGTGCCATTATCAGATAAATAACAACAGAAACAGTGTAAGCAATATATAAATAGTTTAAAAATAATATAAATATAGATAATATCATTTTACTAATAGTGGATAATTCCATTTTATAAAATACATGAATTTCATGGTGATACATATCTGAAAGAATTAAATAAACAACATGCTTTACATCACAGTTCAGAAATAAAGAAAAGAATCAAATCCACAAGGGTGATCTCCACGAGCATCCCAATATCCTTCTCGGTACTTTTCTTCTAACTCTCATGTACATGGAAACAACGTAGTCAAGAGCCCATAGTCTTGTAAACAAGTACAGTCTACTCAGGTAAAAATGGGACCTGAGAAGGTTGTGAGATGAAAATCTATGTAGGTTGGCACCCACCGATGTCTACCCCATACTAGGAAGTGAATGAAATTTCAATAGTATACTGATATATTGAAGTAATAACCGAATTGAATAAATAACCATCAACCCCCCAGGTTCTTAAGGGACACCTGATGATGATACCTACTTCATCCCTCAGTCGGTATGTTTGATCATTTCAATTATGTATATATATGTGTGTTTATATATTGTAAAAGTGTGTGTGTGTGTATATATATACAGATAGATATAATTATCATCCTCCTATATGAATTGATCATGCACCAATGCCAAATAAACATATACCCTAGATACTATTTTTGGCTGGACCTAGACGTAATGCATAGACATTCATTACCAAGGGAAGTGCTCATGGTCTTTCCCTTGGTACAAACTCCAAAAGCTATCACGGTCTCATGGAAATCAACAAGGAAGCTCACATGGTCTTCCTACCCTAGGATCTTATTGTCCTTTGGAAAACAATGTTGGATGGATTGGGACATAACACAAAGAAATCCATCACCAAGTATAGCGCACCCGGTCTATCTTAGAGATCAAATCCACAAGCTCTCATGATATCTAGAGTATCGACACAAAAACAAACCTATTCTTTCACCCCAAGGGCTCTCACAGTCCCTTGGCACCCCTGTATATACAGTGCGTAACCATTCACAACATATAATGAATGAAGAATTTAACCTCTCAGGCATTTCACTTGCCCATCTCAATTATTCATAAGAAAGCATATTCAAATTGATACTTAATTAAAACCATCTTATGTATATTGATTAAAACATTAACATCAACTTCACATTCAACTCAAAAACATGATGTCAGGGAATCTCATTAATCTCATTGGCCATACTCAAATCCATTAGATTACTCAATATAATTAACTAGGTACACAAATACCATTTATTAATTCATCAATTAATTAATCAACAAAAGAATTCATATCTTATAATTAATTTTCTAGAATTAATTATCTCATTATAAATCTCAACTCTCCATAATCAATTCTAAAATTAAATATCTAGATCATAATATAAAAGACACATAATTAATTCATAATTAATTATCTTAACTTACCCAATTCAATACATCATAATTAATACCCCGAATAATTATCTATATTAAAATCTCAAAGCTTATATGTAAAACCCCATGATTTCATAGTACGTTATCTCTTTAAAGTAATTTAATAGCTTGCGCTAAATGCAACACTGAGTTTGAGTGAACCACGACTTACCAAACTAGCTGTTACAAAAGAAAATGTGAATAGTATTAACTGAATTTTGAATTTTATATAATCCATATAATTTTAACATCTACATTATGTGTTTCTTAGAGATAATATAAGAACAAATTCAATTTTTCAGATAAAAGAAATATTTTTCAAAAAATGAAATTTTACTGCCAGTTAATGGAGAACCATTTTTAAATCCAATATGTGACACTTTTATATATTTAATTTGACCAAATAATCTTATTCTCTATAATAAGGACATAAAAATTTAGTTTGTATAAATTTTTGGTGTTTTTCTGTTAACATTCATATTATTATTAATAGTGAAAATACTATATTTTAATTGAAAAAGACTTTTTTAATCAAAATAAATTATAGTGATAAATTATAAATTTTAATGGTTTTTAATTAAAATTAGATTATATTTTTATCATTTAATCCAATTATGGTCATTAGAATTAATTTTACATTTAAATTGGACATAAACACATATCAATCTTTTGATAGTTTTTACTTAAACCTGCTTTCTGATTTTCACAACAAGAATTAATTTTAAATTAATTAATGAAACTTCTATGTTTTTAATTTGTTAAAATAGATATCATTTTTGAATTCATAATATCAAAATTATCTTAGGGTGAAGTTTTGGCATTTTTTGGAAAACATTAAATTTTTGATGAACAGTGAAAAAACACTGCGTTATTATTTAAAATCGACTTTTATTTGAATAATTCTTATTTTAATTTAAATTTATTTTAAAGTAAAAATATATAAATAATACCTATATTATTGCAATTTAATTCATTAGATTAATTGTATAATAAGATTAAATGTATAAAATTTTATTAAATTTTTTAACGTCTTTTACCCGCCTTCTAGGCACATTTGAAAATTATCATAAAATATAATTTTACCACTTCTATTAATTGATTTTAAAAAATCCAAGTGACCTTGATGAAATCAGTAAGTAAAATTTTTTTCAATAAGATGAAAATAATATTTTGTGAATATTAACTTTTGAATTTTATTTACCATGGTTAAAAATAAATAGGGTAATGAAAGGTAAAAATAATATTAAATTTACTCCAACACATTTATTAATTATTTTTGATAATTTTATTTCAACCAAAATCAACCTTAAGAAAAAATGATCATTTTGATCCATTTGGTTTAGAATAGCATATTTATTATATTTTATTTAAAGAATATTTAAAAGAATTAAATTCAATGTTTAATAATTAAACCATTTTTAATATAAGGATACACATAAGATAAATTCGATAGTAAATATTAATTAGAAATATAAAAATATTTCCTACATAATGGTATTTTATTTATAATTTTTAGACATTAATTAATTAAATTTTTTTATGACACAATGATGATTCATTAATTACTTTATTATTGAAAGATTAAAATAATTGATATTAAAAATATCTAAATAAATGTAAATTGAGACTTTGGATGCCATCCATGAATTTACTAGGTAAATATGACATAATATGGTTTATTTAATGTATTTTTTTTGAATTAATAAACTTTTTATGACTTTTACAAAAACCACATAACAAATAGTGTCAAAATTGACATAAATGTGTTTTTAAAAAAAAATACTATATTATTAAATGATACAATATTCCTAAAAATATACGGTCTGGTAAAAGAAATTATATAATAATAGATATTTTATTAATGAACTACTTTTGGTTCTGTTGTGATTTTATTGTAAGTTTATTAACCATGTAATATAAAAATAAAACATGACATGGTAAAAGTTAATCTATTTTACTAAGAGTTAAATCTAAAACATAAGGTTAATATTGTGACCTAAACTTTTCTAAAACCTATTGGTTGAAAGGATTTAGGCCCATACCAACCATATCCTCTAAATAAATTCATTTTGAGCCATTATAAACCTAAAAGTATTTTATAATAAAATAATATTTCAAGATTTTTCTAAAGTGACTCTCACCTATCTTATAAAAAGGTACTTCCCTTTATCTCAAAATCACACCTCCAAATCCATTTGGCTCAGCCAACCCCTGCTCAAATACCCTCCCAACTACCCTCAGTTCATCCTAGATACCTTAATTTGATCATAAAGTCAACTTAAGGAGTCCTTTTGATCAAATCAAAAGGAATCACCTGAAGAAGAGGAGGTTAAACATACCCCCATCTAAAGGAAAGTACAAGGTAAGGGTAAATTCATCAATATCATTATTATCTGAGATTGATTATGTGTATTTATTTATAGGGAAATTTTTATCATCCATGTCCATGTATCTTAAAAAAGTTTTCAAAATGAATATTTTAAGATTTTTTGTAATGGACTCTTTATCAAGATCAGCATTTTAAATGTTTTAATGATTATGTTTCTAAATCTTTTTAATTAATGTCCATGTTTGAAAAATAATTTTAAGGATTTATTTATATTGACTTGATAGTTTTTAAATGTTAATTCCTTTCAAAAGTTTTAAATAGTTATGGGACACTTTGATTCAAAAATCTATTTTAAATGACTTCCTTTATAAATTCGTGGATTTTAAATGATTTCACAAAAATGAATATTTCTCTCACAGAGTATTAGTGATCATTTTCAACTATGTCAACATCCTTTACTAGATATTATTCATGATTGAGGTTGATTTATTATAATAAAATCTTCCATATTGTATTGAATGAGTTATGATATGTTTCACTATGGATGTACTATTTTTATACCATTTATGGTTTATGGTTAAAGTATTGACAGTTCATATGTAAGTTTTAATACGAATGTTTATGTTATGTTTCAACATTTTCATATGAGAAATGCATTGGACTTTGTAACTGACGGGTGGAGCCCGCTATAGCTCATCTATACATCGGTAGTTCTCATGAGAAAAACTAGTGTCTTTCCACAAGGCCTTGATAAAATTTTTATTTGTAGTCTTGGCATGAGGCCTTGACTATGTGGTTATGAAGTCCATCATTATAAATTCCCTCATTATGAAATTAGTTATTGCGTGTGATTATTTGAAAAGTAGAATATCCATGTAAATAAGTAAATGGAATTATTTAATTTATCCTTTCATTATTTTTCTTATGTTTATGTTTAAAAGGATTTTGTTTTATTTACACATCTTGACTTAAAAGTTTATAGCTTTTGCTAAATTATTTACCCTTACTGAGCATATGAGCTCACCCCTTTCTTATGTTTTATTTTTCAAGAATTCGAAGAAGTGTATTATGGTTAATGAGTAGGGTTATGATAATAGAATAATTTAATTCTTAAAGTATTAGACATGTCATATTTTATTTTAGAATATGTAATGCAAAGTTCATGTAGGTAATCTATTTTTCAAGACTGTTAAACTGATCAGTCCTTTAGGAGTTCATTCCTTATAATCATGCCAATGTATTAAAATAATTCACCAGCTCTGGGCTTCTGTGGTTGGGGAATTACAGTTGGTATCCTAGGAAGTTTAGAAATAAACTTTGAAATAGATTTTGATAAACTCTGATTTTGAAACATTACCCTAAGATATATTTAAGGATTAGTATAGAAGAACTTCCAAAAAAATTTGTAATGTAGATATTTTGTGAATTTTTTCAGGAAATACATTTCTGTTTGGATACGAGTAGGTAGAGGTGGGTATGAAACAGATGTATCTTGGTGTAAAACCCAAAAACACCACTTTGAGCTCGACTCGAACGAGAACCGGTGCACAACAATGGGCCTTGTTGCACTCTTAGTTATGAAACTCCCAGGGGATATGCTTAGTATAATTCATATTTTATTTACAAACCATTATGAAGGATTTATGAGTAAATATGTTGGCAAAGAAACCAATGTTATGATTATGATACTAGATGTGTGTAAATATTCAATTAATGATGATAATTTTTATAGTTTTTGGATTATACATTATGATATGATCTAACCTGGTGTATTTCGTTATTTAGAAATAGTTCCCATTAGAAGGAATGTAAACTCCAACAATACTCATGATCCAAAGAGTAAGAAGGATCATATCTTTTATGGTCTTAAGCTATCATTTCGAAGGGAAATATCCTCCCATGTATTCTCATAATATGAGGAAATAATATCATGTGTTAATAAGATAAGTAATGAATTCTCTGAGTCATATGGCTTTGAAGGGAAGAAAGAGAAGAAGAGGATAGGAGAGAAAAAGACGGATAAAGGGAAGAAGAAAAATAAGGATTTTACCACATGTGATAACTATGGGAATAATTACCTTGGTAAATGCTTTTAGGTAATGGGTGTTTTGATATAAGTATGGAAAAAAAGGGACACCAAATACATTATTGAAATGGTAAGAAAAAGGTTTCAAATGTACAATGATTTATCTATAAGGAGTAGGGACACTACACAAATCAATGTCCCAATCATAAAATTATAACCCAAATGATGCTATTGGATAATAATCAAGTTATGATACAACCACAGATGAAGATTAATGATTAGTGTTCTTAATTTTTTATTAAATAATTGTGTCATTTGAGAATTTTATTAATGATGTACAAGTTATAAGAGTTATAGTGTATATAAGGATTTTACTGTAGTATTATTTAATTAAGGATTTAAGATTATATGGTACTAAGAAAAGTGACTCAATAGAAAGTTAAACTTCTTGGAAAATACATGGTTTAAGGAAAGATAAACCTTAATATGGTCCTGATACTGAGGTATTGATTTTGGAATAAGAGATGGTTGATTTCGATAAATTATATTTGATATTTTTGACTACCTTAGAGCTGGTTAATGGTTTGTTTATTCCATCATTTTTAGAGTATTAAAAATTTTTGAATATAAGGAATATATCTAGTATTATATACGGAATAAGGGAGCATGAATATAATGAATAATGTTTTATGTTAATTTAGGGTGTTACCATATTTAAATAGAATACATGATAAAGGTACTCACATTTTATTATGGGGAAAAAAGTGATCTCCATTATGTTATGTTGACATTCCTTATATATTTTTGGAATATGAGTTTGGAAACAAGTATATTGGATAAATCTAAAGGTGGTAATGGATTAAGTTGGACATTGGGTACTATGGTTTAAGTTTAAAACATTTCTTAAGATTACATTTTGGATTTTTATAAAAATGACAACACGAAGGTTGGTCGATAACCTATCGTTCTTGGAAAGGCTGTGAGACTTGAACCAGCAATCGAAGGGAGACAGGGGTGAATCAATGTTGACACTCCTTTCCGCCACAGAGTCAAAATGAATGAAAAGGGAAATACCTTGAACACAAAGTGATTCATCCTTTAAAGAAAAATAAAAAATTAACAAAGGCATGAACAAGGATTCTTTTGCAGTTGGGTCGCGCAAGTTCCATCATGGTCTCACAAGTATACTTGCACGCTGCCCAGTGGTCACGCAGGTGACTTGTGTGCCCGCTTTGAATTTTGCCCAGGGTCTTCACCAGCCTATAAATACCCATGGTGGGTCCCCCATTTCAGGATGGAAAAATTCCAAAACTCATATTCGAGCTCTGGTCTCCCAAGTCTCTTCTAGAAGTCTTCCGAACACTTATAGGGTAATTTCTTACCTAGAATGGAAGGTATAAACAGGGGAAACAAGGCCTAAGTGATGAAACTCATCAACAATTGCATACCTAAGTGTCCAGTCCTTAAGGGAAATGGACACACTTGTGCTCCGCCTTACCCCTTCAACAGAACTTGTGTGCCACCCTTCTAGAAGCCCTTAGGGATAATACTAAAGGCCTGAGCCAAGTCTCGCCCAAGTATTACCTTATGGGTTGACTGTCGCGCATGTACCCATGTGTCACGTAGATACACCTGTGCGACCATGACTTGTGGGCCCACGCAGGACTTCTGTGTCCATCTCTTTTTGGGGGCCTCTCTTGCCTATTTCACCTCTCTTATGCATATCCACCTTTTCTATTCAAGATTTAGTCTTCAAGACATTCTTCAAAGTCATTTCTTTTGGCATGGCTTCCTTATCTGAAAATAATTCTGTGGAACATATCTGAAAACCTAGTGATTTACATTTCTTTATGTCACTAAGGTTAGATATTTCATTCATTCAACATCATCCTTTATGATGAAAGAATTCTTTAATCAGGGCCACCTTTTCCGGAGTAATCCCCGGTCTAAGTTTCTCTTAATTTGGGAATCCTTCTCAAGAGTAAGCCCCAAGTCCCCTAACCTGGGCATCCTTCTCAGAAGTAAGCCCCAGTCATAATTTCCCATATCTGGGCATCCTCCTCAAGAGTAATCCCCAACCATAATTTCCTTAATATCTTCCTCCTTTTCAAAAGTAAGCCCCATTCTTCAAAGTTCCCAAATTTGGGCATCCTCCTTAGGAGTAAGCCCCAGTCATAATTTCCCAAATATGGGCATCCTTCTCATAAGTAAGCCCCAGTAATAATTTCCCAAATCTAGGCATACTCTTAAAGAGTAATCCCCAACCATAATTTCCTTATCATGGGCCTCCTTTTCAGGAGTAATCCCCAGTCTTTAAGTTCCCAAATATTGGCATCCTCCTTAGGAGTAATCCCCAAATTCCCAAGTCTTTTAACACGGGCCTCCTTCTCAGGAATAATCCCCAGTCATAATTTCTCTTAACTAGTCTTAATTTAAATTTGATCTGGGCTTCCTTCTCAGATGTTAAACTCAATCATAAGTTCCCTCCTAATTTGGGCACCTTCCTCAAGAGTAAGCCCCAAGTTAGAGTATCCAAATCTCTATAAATCACATATACCTTTATGGACATTGTTCCTGAGTTTCTTCCCTAAAGTAAAACCCAATATTCATCTATTTTGGGCATTCATCCATACATAAGACCCACATCATTTCTTATGATTGCATCTTTCATGGCACAATTTTCTGGTTTTACCAATACCTCTTGTTTCTGACACCGAGCACGACTCACGTGAGCATAGAGTGTAAAAGTAATTATGAAATCTTTATTTGAGCCATCAACCATGCATAAACCTCATACTTCTTTACTCGAACTACGTGGGTTCTGATTCCTTTTCAAAAAAAGGATATGTAGGTAGCCCATCTGCAGGTATGATCCCAACTATGAAATAATTCATGCCCTTCTGAATGAAAATAAACATCAAGTGCCTCACTGACTGGATTTAAAACCAGTATGGTTATCATAATAACCAAGAGATTTTTATATAATGTGTCAAAGGATACCATTTTCCAAGAATCTCCAAAAAAATAAAGATGATTCTCTATTGACAAAGAACCTAAAATACATATAAAAGATTCTCTAAATATATTATATATCAATCATTGATTATAAGATCTAAAGGAAAGCTCATTTTCATACTTGGTAATGTAATAAGGATTAACGAACATAACTTAAATCTATAAAGAGAGTCTCGGAGTAGACAATAATTCCCCTCAAAAAGGTGTGATGAGTCCGACCTCCCATCCTCTTGACCAATGAAAATTCTTAATCCTCATCAGTTCATAACTATTGAGCACCGACCTTTGGAAAGTAGGTCCAAATGGATATGGAATCATTGGATGTTTCTGGTTCTACAAACAAAACCGTTAGAAATCACTTGGAATGTTTGAACCTTAAATCAATGAGGTCATCCCCAATTCTAGAGGGAAAAAATGGTGAACCTGACGTGAATCCTTAACCAAATTTAAAATGATGTTTTACTTATTTTGTTAGGCCCTTATTTAACTCAATGAGAGGGCCAACAGAACAATAAATAACATATGTGCTCGTCCAAAAGATGTAGCAGCCGAACTTATCTTGATTTTGTTTTTTATATCAAACAGGAACTCTTTTCCTAGATCTTATGCAATACAAGAATGGATTTTCTTAATTTCACATCTGTGAATGCCTCTGCTATGAAAACCTCTGCTGTGAATGCATCTGCTGCTACTCCTACTAGATCATCGTCCGCTATGAGGGAGAAATCAACTACTCAGTGTCTTCAAAGCTGGGTATCAAATGCGCTGGTTAAGGAGTACCATTAACACGGTACCATTCCAAATCTGGAGGCTTCTCGACAATCCCTCCAAGTGAAAAACTCGCCCTGGTCGTCCAGACAGCGACGACCAGGGATCATGAAGCAGGCGGTGCTAACCACCGTCTCCAACTATTTCGGGTCATTATCCCCGGAACGCAACAACCATTCCCTCCCATATTCTAAGGAGGTGAATGAGAAGGCCACTCATGGCCTTAATTCAAGGAAATAGGAGTCCTTCTCGAGGGCTCCCACCAACAATCGTCGCTAGACTCATGCGGCAGTGCTCCCTCAACATGATGAGGGTATCGTCTCCAGGCGTTTGGCTAAGGTTCCTTGAACCCAAGCAGGCAAGATGAACCGCCAGAGGAAAAATCCGGTCAACAATGAGCAGGTTCTCATCTCTGCCATCTCCGTAGAATTCCACCAACCTAACTTGGTGGAAAGTAATGAGCGGGCACACACACCCGTCTGTTTTAATTCCGCTGTCTTGCAGATTCATCTGGCAGCAGCACACCAATCCCGCCAGGCAATTCCGGTGGAGTACTACAGATAGGAACATACACCTATTTATAAATCATTATCTAGTCAGTACACTCGTCTGACTACATATAATGGAGCTCACCAACCCAATGTGTTGACAACTGGTAAATAGGCACATACACCTGCTTACACTCATTAGTCCTGCCAGTAGCCTCGTCTATCAGTATTGAAGGATGTTCATCAACCATGTTCGACGGGGTGTAATCAGTAGGTACATACACCTTCTAGTATTTATCAAGACTACCAATAGTCTCATTTGGTAGTATTCAGAGAAGTCATTCTGAAAGCTCCGATGACAAACAAGAGGCAGACTTAACTCTCTAACCCCACACTTGAGTACTGTCAGAATTCTCTGACAGAAAAAGGAGGCCAGGATCAGAAACACACACCTACTCCAAGCACGGAATGGACGTATATTCCCATTATGGCAGATGAAGTCACCAAGCATATTTTGTCAATGGTGAAAGAGCAGAAGCGAATCCCTGCTCATTTTCTGGATGCCTTCCAGAATATTATAACAGCTTCAGCAGCATCACATGGAAAGAAATGAAAATCTATCCCTACCAGTGGAGTGACACATCAACAGTTCACTCCAGAACAGACACACACCACTGTTCTGGTCCAAGAGGGTTGTGGGGCATACTCCCCCATATCATATGGACAACCAAGTCAGGCACATACACCTGATTTGAGTGGAGATAATCAGCCTAAACTAATCATTTCTCCTGAGTAGGCACATACACCTGACTATAATAACCAATTTCATCAACAAGTGGGTTATAATGTGAGTAAGAATGAATCTAAGAAGAAGACACACCCAAAACAGTCAAAAAATCAAGGGCCAGCCTGTAATAAGACCTTACCCAATGCTGGAGTTCTTGATGCACTCAGACAATTATCTGTTACAACTAAAGATTATACTCTCTCAGTTCCCAGTAGTGGGAACATTAATTCCAAAGGTCTGCACCAGACACTTCCTCGTGAAGTATTTCTTCATGACAATTCAGTTGATCTCGAAGTTTCATCTTCATATGAGAGCCACATGAACCCCTTGTGTGGCCAGAAGATCAAGG
The DNA here is from genome assembly GCA_963277665.1 of Viscum album. Classification (NCBI taxonomy): domain Eukaryota; kingdom Viridiplantae; phylum Streptophyta; class Magnoliopsida; order Santalales; family Viscaceae; genus Viscum; species Viscum album. The sequence goes on along the minus strand of OY728136.1, from coordinate 62,036,648 downwards.
AACAAAATTTTTCATCTTTTTCAGTAACCCACCATGGTGGTCCTCTCCGGAGTAATAATGCACATTTCCTGGAAAATGCTCCGATGGACAATGTAGTGACGAGAAAGCCCTATTATCTTGAGGCACATTCAAATGTGAAACCAGTCATGTTTGCTCCTTTACCAATAACAGGTGAAATAATTTCTCAATTAGAAGATAGCCTGGGGTGTAGGTCATTCTCCAAACCACCCCTGGGTCATTCATCTTCTAGCATGATCAGTGAATTATCTACGAATCTTGTTGAATCTGATGAAGCAACAAAGAAGCACCAGCTCTGGTCTGATCAGGCCGAAGAATATGCATTGAATGATAAAGAGGAAGTAATGAATATGAGAAAACAACTGGAACAAGGTGAAGTGCGAGTTATGTTTTGGCTTTTGGCTGATTGTCAGTATAACATTCCAGAGATGTTGACGGAAGATGGAATTCATGATATTCGTATCAACATATGGAAAACTCTTTGTCATTTGAAATAGAAAATATTATCTTATGATGAATATTAAAATCATGTCAAGATAATAGAAAGGATACAATTCCAAATTGATTTGGCATCTCTCACAGTTTCTCGATATCCGAAGGCTGAAAAGCAGCAGAGAGCCCTTCAGCGTTCTTGCCTTGGTTCACTAAGAAGATTGTGACACTTAATTTCCAATGCCCCATATGGTATTCATATCAGGGGATGGTGGGTTTATGGTGAACTACATTTCACTGTACTCTCTAGTCAGCAAAGCCCACCGAAAATGGTCTCATGTAATGTTATTTCCAATGGCTGGCTACTACCAATTGGATTTATTTGTAATCAAAGGCTCGCTCAAGAATAGACCTCAACTAGTTCATATCAAAATCAAGCATACAGAGAACAAGTTGTTGAATTACTCCTGCATCAAGTAAACGAGAATATTTAACATGCCTCTCATTTGGAAAAAGCACATCATCATGTGACATAAGTTTCATAAATCATCCAACAGTTTTTTGAGCCGGGTGATACGATTGGATGTAGGTTGATACATCCAACAAATTTCCAGACTAAAGTCCTCAAGATCAGGAGAGAATTAAAGAAAGTCTTAGATTTAGCAGCTCAAGAACCCCCCCAGCACGCTAGACTGGGGACTCTTTTAACCCAACCCTCAGAATCAACAAATAGGATTCGAGGAGTTGAGCAAAGGCAGCAGGAATAGCCCCAGTCCCCAGGACTGGGGACTTTTTCTAATCATCAATCTCTCCCTCAGAGAAAGTCAGTCTTCTCTCGATTAGGGAAGATGAAAAAAGTGAAATGAATATCCAAATTATCAGGTTATTCCCCCCAAATTACAGTTCATAAATATGTTCCAGAGGGATCAAATCAGCAAAAGGCAGTGTCTCAACAAAGACATGGAAGAAGAAAATATCACAGAAATGATGATATAAGGGATGCAATGCGGTATGCATCAATTAATGTCATAAATTCCGTTGTTTCTAACCCACCAGATGAGGCTCACTCAGAGGGATCAGATGAAGAGTTCCTTGCTCAATAAGTTGTACGTAAAGACACAAACGAAGAAGGTGTGCATACACAAAATCAAAGGATTGACCAGAATCTAGGAAATCCTTCAAGTAACACACTTCCCCCTCTCCAAAAGGTGTCCAATAAGGGTAAAGGAAAGAATAAGGTTACATAACCTTCCTATGGATAAGGACAATCGCTCTCGCTAGAGAAAATATTTGCAAAACAAGAGGAAGAAATGAATGAGTTGAGGAGGTTGAATGCAGAACTACTTCAGCGTAGTCTTCCTCCTAAGCGTTCTGGAGTCAGTCAGCCAAGGGAATTTGTTGAGACTACTGAGATGGATCAAGAATATCCTCCTCTACCAGTACACCCTCACAGGTCTAATCCTACAGGTCATGTGAAAAAAAATCGGTTGTGCTACCATCAGTTGCAGTACCAACCACCCCATCTATCCAAGCTCCATTCATTGCACCTGCTCAAGTCCAAGCTCAATCGGATTTTTCACAAAAGTTAATAACTACTATTGAGTCATTAACGTCTCGTTTGGAAGCTATGGAAGGAAAGCGTGCTCAAATTCAACCATAAAAGAGAGCTTACCTTGAATGGGTTGATTCAATTCCTCCCCCACCATATTTTGTAAGTACCACATTCACAATCTTTAATGGTTTGGGAGACCCAGAGAAACACTTAACACATTTTGTTTCTCATTGAGATCCTATGATGGGAGCCCCTTAGAACCAAGAAGATGTTAAGCTTAGGTGTTTTGTAAAATCATTACAAAGGCCTACCTTTGTCTAGTACACAAGCTTGAAATCCAAGTCAATTATCGAATGGTAGGATCTCCGCCAACGATTCCTTCCTCAATTCAGCTCAACTTTTCCAAAGACAACAGTTTTTGATCTTACAAACTTTATGAAATGGGATAATGAAAGGGTTTCGGATTTCATTGCTCACTGGAAGGGATTAACATATTCCCGGAGCTTAGCACTCCCTCAAGAGGAATTGTTTCCAATCTGTGTGGCAAATTTACGTGATGTGTTTCGCACACTGTTGATCCCTGTGAAATACAAAAGAGGGTTTCAAGACCTTACATCAATCGCTCAATAGATTGAAGATTCTCTTATGAAGACTAGGGATAAAGCTCGTGTAATTCCATCAGCTCCAGGAAGGAGAATGGGTAGAGAAGAGACTGCTACAATTATGCTTAAACAAGCACCTGTACCTACTTCTACTTCAAGGCCTTTATCTTCTCGAAGGGATCCACCTTCAAAGAGTCAACAACAGAGGTCGTTTCGTCAAGATGATAAAAGAGATCAAAGACGAAAGAAATCTGAGGATCTGAAGAGTAATTATTACTCTTTCCAAAATGAACAAGCTCTTGGTTACTTTATTTCGGCTTTGTAAAATAATTTAGTTCAATTGACAATGCCCAAGAGGCCAAACTAGGATGAAGATGAAGACCGTCCCAACTATTGCCCATTTCATCAGATGTTGGGGAATCTCATTCCGGAGTGTTTTGTCTTCAAGGACCTCCTTCAAAAAATGGTCGACTTGGGACAAGTCAAACTGAAAGGTTCTTCAGATCAGGTAGCATGTGTTACTACTATAGATCCAGAGGAATAAGGTGAGTGGAAAGAAGTCAATAACAAAAATTCTCAAAAATATGTTGATTGGATGGTTAGAAAAATGATCAACTAAACTCATGCCATTTTGCAAACTCAATTGAAGAAACCAATTGTTTCTTCTACCATGAATGCCATAAAAACCCTCTTCATCAGAGGGGAAATACTCAAAAGTGCGGCATAATTCAAAGAAATAGGAACCATCAAAAGAAGATGAAATCCTGTCATAGCCTAAGTTGTCTTTGACTCTGGAAGATTTTATGTCATCTACTTCAAAGCCACAGGCACCACCCCACCAAACGGCACAGCCTAAACTGGCTAATCAGTCAGAGTCCTCATCAGATGAAAAGTTAATCTCCAGTTCTGTTAATATGATTCACTTAACAGATCCATATGCCAATCGTAGTTTCAATTTTGATGAGCCCGAGTTCCCTGTATCAAACAGAGGAATCAGAGGGAGTTCCAGAGCCTCAGGGTACAGGGGAAGATGTGGATCATTCAGAGGACACTATTTTAATTCTACCCCTTCTAGAACTGTGTATGCAGCAAAAACTCGTGGCAGATCCTTTCAACGAGCTCAATAAGAACAAGCATGTTCTTCTACACAAGGCAGATTCAGTCTTGACATAGTTATTCTGGAAGATCGGTTGGAGGTTCCACCTTCTTCCTCTCAAAAATTAAATAGACCTAATCGGTCTAATATTCCAAATCCATGAGTATTACCAACTTCTACCCCGATACAAGATGAATCAACTTCCAAAACATCAACTTCTAAGGCACTTGCAAAACCACATGTTCCTTTTGGGAAATACAGACCTTTGGATCAAAATTATGATGTATTGAAACACTTTACCCAAGTACCATCCAAGTTATGAATTATGGATTCCTTTAATTTATCAAAGGATCTTCGGGAGGCACTCAATGAGGCTTTGTCAAGTCCTCAAGAGTTTGAAACTGAAATTGATGCGGCTGAAGCCTACCATGTTGAGAATAATCCTGTAAAATGTCATGCAGTGATATATTTTACTGATAAAGATGAAGATGATGTAGTGAATGGACATATTAGACCTTTGTACCTATCTGGAAAGGTCAATGGTGTACACATCCGAAGAGTTTTCATTGATAATGGTTCATGAGTCAACCTCATCCCCATTCGTACACTTCATCGATTGGGCCTCACAGAATCCGATTTATCTCCTTCTACATTGATGTTACAAGGATATGATAAAAATAAATAAGAACCACTAGGAGAGATTACACTCAGAACACAGTTTGGAGATCTTGTATCCAATTCATATTTCATGTTTTTTGATCAAGACTCAGCCTTCAACATCTTTCTTGGTAGACCCTGGCTACATCAACATGCGACTATCCCTTAATCATACCATCAATGCCTCAAATATTGTTTCGATGGTCAAATTGGTACATTGTATGGTGATAAGTCCCCATTCAATACATGTTAATCTAAATAAATTGAGACGGAATTCTACCACATGAATGGAAAGGAGAAATCCACAAAAAGGGAGATTACCAAAGTTAATGCTCCATATGGTTTGGAAAAGATTCCAGTAAACCCATTTACACATGTGACTACATATTATGTATTTCCTATCAGTCAAATTGACAGGATATACCCAAATCAAAATACTCTTATGGAAACTTCTATAATGTCAATTTTGGCAATAAAGCCAGATAGCATGGGAGAAATTGGTGATCCAACAAGCAATGATGTAAGCTCAAATGGGGATGTCTTCATTTCATCAGTTGAAATCCTACAAGTCTATACTTCTCCAACATGATTAGAAGAAGTTATAGAAATGTCAGACGTGAATGATGATGTCGATTCTCAATCCATCATCTCCTCAATATTACCCAGGGAAGACCCTTCGTCATCAATCGGGTCAAAAATGTAAGCTTCTTCTTCAAGATGTTCAAATTTTAACATCTCTTCTGATCACAGAAATTCTGCTTCTTCATCTACTATGCAAGTAGAAACAGAAGAAAAAACACATGTTGAAGAAGAAGATGAAGATCTTAGGGATGCTCCTCCATCATTTGAAAAAGGTTTCTCTACCACCATGGATGAACTCAAAAAAATAAATCTGGGTACAAAATAAGATCCACGCCCCACTTTAATTAGAGCGTCCATGACTCTTTAAGAGCAAGATATGTATATTTCTTTTTTAAAGAAAAATTGAGATATATTTTTTTGGAACTATACAGATATTCTAGGGCTTGATTCTAATGTTGCCACTCATCATTTGGTTTTTCTAGAAGAACATCGACGATTCAAACAAGCCGCTAGAAGAACAAACCCAACCTATGCTTCAAAAATTGAGGCTAAAGTGGAAAAGCTTATCAAAGATAACTTCTTCAGAGAAGTTCAATTTCCCAAATTGTTGGATAATATTATCCCAGTGAAAAAGAAGAATGGAAAAATTAGAGTTTGCATTGATTTCAGATATCCTAATTGGCATTGTCCTAAGGATGATTTTCCAGTACCAATTACAGAACTCTTAATTGATGAAACAGCTGGCTATGAAGCACTTTCATTCATGGATGGATATTCTGGATATAATCAAATATGAATGGCTCTAGAAGATCAAGAATCTACAGAATTCAGAGCCCCTCAGTGTGTGTTTTGCTATCGGGTAATGCCCTTTGTCCTGAAGAATGCATGTGCAACATATCAGCATGCCATGCATAGTATCTTCAAACCCTTTTTAGGGAAGTTTGTGGAATTTTATGTGGATGATTTGGTTGTTAAATCCACACAACGTTCTAATCACTTGGCTAATTTGGAAATCATATTCCACAAACTTTGGCAACATAATTTGAAGATGAACCCCTTGAAATGTGCTTTTGGGGTAACCTCGGGAAAATTTCCCAGCTTCGTTGTTTCTCATCGTGGTATCGAGGTTGATCCTGAGAAGAAAAAGTCAATCCATGGTATGTCACCTCCTTGAAATTTAATAGAATTGAGAGGACTTCAAGGAAACATGGCATATATTTGGCGTTTCATCGCCAATTTCGTAGGAAAAATTTTACCCTTCACCAAATTAATGAAGAAGGGAGCCACTTACTAGTGGACTGAAGAATGTAAAGAAGTATTCGATATTATCAAAAAGTATCTCTTGAGTCCACCGGTGTTAATGATTCCTATTGAAGGAAGACCACTAATTTTCTATGTGACAGCTCAAGAGCGATCATTGGGTGCCTTTCTGTCTCAGAAGAATGATGTTGGAAATGAAAACAGCCTCTACTACCTCAGTCAAACTATGCTTGAAGAAAAAACCCGATACTCAAATATTGATAAGTGCTACCTAGAATTAATCTTTTCAATTTAGAAGTTGAGACACTACCTGAAACATCTCGAGGTCCAATTTGTATCTCGCAATAACCCGCTCAAATTCATCCTTAGTCGTCCAATGCTTACAGGATGTCTGGCAAGGTGGGCAGTTATTTTGCATCAATTTGATAATCAATATGTGTCTCAAAATCCAATAAAGGGCCAAGCTCTGAATGATTTCCTTGTTGAACATCCTTCAGTAGAAGATACATCTTTAGATATTGAACATCCTGACGAGGAAGTATTATTTATTCAAGAAAGTCTTCAAAAACAGGAAATGTACTTTGATGGAGCTTCCAGAAGTCCAACAGGGTGGAAAGTGGAAAATCCTAAATTCAACAAAGTTGGGTTAGGAATTGTACTCATTTCCTTGGAAAAGTCAGTGTTACCCTATTCCTTCTCATTGTTGGGAGGTGGTACAAATAATGAAGCATAATTCCAAGCTCTCATCGCAGGATTGGAATTGGCACTTCAAGCACAAGTGAATCACTTAAAGGTGAAAGGTGATTCCGAACATGTAATCAAACAAGTCAATGGGGATTATTCCATAAGAAAATAAGAAATAATCCCTTTTTATGATTACGTCAGAGAGTTAATGGGGGAATTTCCTTTGGAACCAATGTTTTCTTATGTCATGATTTCACAAAATGCCCGAGCTAATGCACTGGCTAATATAGCCACAGCTCTGGCAGATCCAAATCAGGATGAGACAACCATCAGTATTTCCCATCGTCATACAATTTCACCTTATGTTCAAATCATAACACAAGAAATCAATGAAATTAGTCCCATATCAGAACCATATGGTCATACTATAGGATGGATGACACCTATCAAGAAATACCTTCAATACGGAACACTTCCCCCTGATAGAGCCGGGAAAGAACAAGTCTGGAGACGTGTGGTAAGTTTTACTCTTTATGACAACCTTGATCACCTAGGAAAATTTCTCTACAAAATAGGTTTTGATGGAGTTCTCTTCAGATGCATTGATGGTGAAGAAAAACAATGGTTGTCATGAAAGATGTGCATGCAGGAGTTTGTGGTTCCCACTAGTCTGGATATAGACTATCTGATCAAGTTTGAAGGCTTGGATACTTTTGGCCTTCAATGATACAAGATTGTATTGATTTCATAAAGAAGTGTCATTATTTCCAAGTACTTGCCAACATCATTCATCATCCCCCAGAGTTGCATCATACAGCTAAATACTCATGGCCATTTGCCACATGGGGAATGGATGTAGTGGGACATTATCCTTCGGCTACATCCAAGAAGTTGAAGTATATTCTTATTTCTACTGACTTCTTTTCCAAATGGGTAGAGGCAATACCCCTCAAAGAAGTCAGTTCTAAATGCATTGTTAGCTTCATCAAGTCTAACATCATTACCATATTTGGTGTCCCTCATACCATACTGATGGACAATGGAACCCACTTCTATTCATCCAAGGTGAGGCATTTTTATCAAGAATACAAAATAAAATCCAATCATTCATCTTGGTATCATGCAGCGACCAATGTCCAGATAGAAGCTTTCAACAAGACTCTTTCAAACATACTACAAAATATGGTGGATAAAGATAAGAAATTAGGGCATGTTAAACTCTTTCATGCTTTATGGGATTATCGAACCACCACCCGCACTGCAACGCGGTCAACTCCATATTCATTGGTATATGGAACAGAAGTAGTCATTCCCATTGAGGTGTAGTTACCCTCGCTAAGAGTAGCCATTTGTGATCAGTCATCTACAGATGAACAATCTCAAAAGTGATTGGATGAATTGGAATGGTTATATGAGAAAAGATTTTTCACCTTGCACCACTTGTAAATATATCAGAATCGAATACCACAATCTTTCAAGAAAAAAGTTAGTCTTCGTTCATTAGTTCTGTGAGAATTGGTATTGGTTCTCATAACTCCAATGATACCAGGAAAGAAACCTCCCAAGTTGGAGCCAAAATGGGAAGGACCTTATTCAATACATATGGTCTACTCCAATAGAGATTATTCTTTAATCTCAATGGATGGAGAACTCATCACTACTCCAACCAATTCTAGATTTCTGAAGAAGTATTTTGTGTAACATAAATGCTCTTTCGTCTAGTAAGACGTTAAACTATAGCATCCACGGTCCATGCATATGACCTTAAATTATTTTCATCCCTTTCATCCAGTAAGACGTTAAACTACAGCATCCACGGTCCATGCATATGACATTAAATTATTTGCATCCCTTTCGTCCAGTAAGACGCTAAACTGCAGCATCCACGGTCCATGCTTATGAACTTAAATTATTTTCATCCCTTTCGTCCAATAAGACGTTAAATTGCAGCATCCACGGTCCATGCATATGACATTAAACTATTTTCACCTTCATCCAACATGACATTAAACTGTGACGTCCTAGCTACATTACGCTAAACTATACAGAAGTCACTTACATCTAGCAAGACATTAAACTATGAAAAAAATACTTAATACGTCCAACATAAAGTTAAACTGTGTCCTCTTTTGTCCTTACTACATGACATTAAACTACACAGTCCCTCTTTCGTCCAACATGATGTTAAACTATATTGTACTTATCGTCTTAACTACAGGATGCTAAACTGTACAGCACCCTTACGTCCAACATGATGTTAAACTGTGTCCCTATATTTTTCCTACATGATGTTAAACTATAATTCTCATTCTTCCTACATGACGTAAAACTGAACAAAGTCCCTTAATACATCCTACATGATGTTAAAATATATTTTTTCCCTGCTACATGATACTAAACTGTGTGCACCAATAGTCCTCACTACAAGACTTTAAACTGCATAATCCCTTCATATGTCTTACGTGACATTAAACTGTGCATCGTTAAGGTTTTTTCTACCTCTGGTTTCTCACACCGAGTATGACTCATGAGGGATTATAATAAACTTCAACCATAACACCCTCTTTGGGCCGCTAACCATGTGTAAGTCCCAACACCATTTTTTAGGTCGTTGTCCCCAAGAACAACTTGATCACTAATTCATTCTTTAATTAAACTATGTGGACTTTGATCCTTGCCTTATAGGCTTGGTACATAGGCAGCCTCCTGAGGTTCAAGCCCAAAACAAATCTCTTCACATTGGTTCACCTCCATCTCATACGATGTTGATTCGTGAAGCCATCAACAGAATCAATATCTTTACATTGATTCACCTTTGTCCTTTCTTTATGACGTTAAACTGTATAGCACTTTTTGTCTGTATGAAAATAAACAACAACATTATTTGACATCATCACCTCAGAGGGAATCATTATTTACATTGATCTCTAATCCTGTTATATTCCAAAGACTATGTGAATACATGGCAATACCCGAACCTTTTAACTTGGGTCAAACCATCATTGCACTAAATTCCCCTTCACCCTTCACCTGTATGAACCAAATATGTACAGTGCATATTTCTAGAACTATGTGCGGCTTGATTCCCATCTTTATGGGATACATAGAAACGTTCGAGCATCCCTCGAATCCAGCCCCAAGTCTTTCATTCTAACCCAAATTTTACTTTCAGTCCCTTGGATGAAAAGTCTCATTAAAAAACACACATTGTGTATTCATTATTATGGTCTGAGTTCTATGACCCTAAAACTAAGATTTCCCATACTTTTGTCCCATATGACATTAAACTGTATTTCAAGAACTACGTTTGGCTTGATTACCATACTTATGGGATACGTAGTGAAGTCCAACATCTCAATTCAAGACCCATCCACAACATGATTATGGTTAGCATTGATCTATTTATCTCTTTCATGCATTGGACAATACCCATTTTCATGTGTTATAATCCTAACCATAAATACTTCTAGATCTCCATAACCCTTTTCTTGACTTCTGGTCATAAAATATCCAATTTCTGAGAATTATTTTTCCTGACTATGCATCACGTGCCCTTAGGTGGCCTTGCATAAACAGTCTACATAACAGACTTGTCAGCTAAATGATGCTATTATTTGACTATGCATCCAATGCCCTTAGGTGGCCCTGCATAATTCAACCCCCTAATGGGTTTGTCAAATAATGGTAACTTCATTCTTGGAAGGAAAACCACTTTTTTCCTTAGTTGTCTTAATGACAATATTTAGGGATCTGAAAAAAAAAATTTATCCTTAACATATTTGTTCCACACTCTTTTTCATGATCTGAAAGTATTCAAGAGTATGGTTTATATTTCCCTTACCTACGTTAGGGTCAGGCCTTCATAGGAGTTCCATTCATCCAGTTCTTAGACAACCTTGTTTGGAAATATCTTCTCTATATTCAAGTACCTCTCTCCATAAAGAAAACTCTATGCTTTGGAAAATTTGAATCCCCATAAACTTCCACTGGCTTTTTAGTAATAGAAAAGTAAATTTCTGAGAGTTCCTTTGCCTGACTATGTAGCACGTGCCCTTGGGCGGCCTTGCATAAGTAGTCTATATAACAGACATGTCAGCCAAAAGATGTTATTATTTGAATATGAAGCCAATTCCCTTAGGTGTCCCTACATAATTCAACCCGCTAATGGGTTAGTTAAATAGTGGTAAATTAATTCTTGGGAACTACTACTTCTAATTCCTTTTAGCCATTTTTCATATCATTCCTTAGATTCAAAATTTATTAAGTCATCGTTTACATATTTTCCCTCATACTTGAACATGGTAATATGTTTTCAGATAAATTATCAAGGAATTGGGTCAATGTTAATCCATTTGATCAAAGCTATTTCGACCTTAAACATTAGCCTTTTTATTTCCAACTTGCATGACTTTAAACTGCTCACAAAAGACAAGGGAACTCTGAACAAAAGTCAAGTTCCAGCACACTACACATATATTTTGTATGATTTTAGGTAATATTTATCAATAAAAATATTCAAAGTTTGTAGGCTTACTTATAATAATCCTAGAAAAAATCAAACTATGCTCACTAAGCCCATTGGCTTAGGTAAAATTTAAAGCATGTAGCAAAAGAAGGCATGAACAAATGATCAAAGGTGAAAGTGTTTTTCATTTGATATAAAAGAGTTAGAAGGACATCCACATACTGGAGTCTCTTCTCTTTTTCATGAATTACAGGAGGATTTCAACATAACTCTTCATTTGATTTATGACATCCCGAGATTCATTAGCAACCACCTGGAATTCATTCATTTCAACTGAATACAATAAGATAGGTAGTGATACCATCTCTTCTTGGAATAATTTTAAAAGAATGTTCTTGAGTGTTGTTTGAGAAAATTTCCTACTGATCAAATAGTGACTCTATTTCTGTCCAAGAGACTTGGATGATGGATACATGGATTTGAGAATGGAGCATTGGAAGTAAAGAGCCATTTGGAGAGAGTACTCTTTTCAGATATTGATTCTTATTTCATGATAATCTTCTCTCCATCAACCAGTAGTTGAAAACATATCAGCCCATGGTTTGCCATTTTCATATCTACATGGAAATGGAATTAAGAAAAAAAAATTGAAATTTCACACCATTGTTGATGCTCTTAATGCACAACATAACCAAAATAGAATAGTAGCAATGTGGTTGAATCTCGGGAATATAATTCTTTATATCTGGAACGTCAAATCCTTGTAGATGTACATGGCCATACAGAGGCAGGTAGATGCTCTATGGGAAATTAAAATGATACTTCTTCAAGTACATGGACAAATATAGAAGAGTGATTTAACATATAGTATAATAATCATGGCCAATGATGATCATTATATCATCAACTCGACTGCTAGCTAGTTCATCAGCCATTCCGATTCTCTTGGGAGCCATTTAATCTGCACAAAAGTTGAATAATTAACTCTTAAGTAAGTTGATTTGTCATAAATTTTGTGAACAAAAGTGAAAAATTTCTAAGTTATTATGGCATGCAAGTCCCAAAATTGGCGCGCAAGTATCAGTGTGTCGCACAAGTTTTGGCGTTCAGATATCACCGCGCAAGTCCAAATACATCTACAGCATCGCGACAGCAAAGAAACAGTGGAAAATAGATCAACTTGCGTGGCAAAGGAAACTTGCGTGGTGAGAGCTCGAATGTTTGAAATCCGGGTGCTTTCTGCGAGAATGGCCGCATATATATAGGCCAGGCCTCAACCCTACGTTCCGACACCTGCACGACGTGCACCTGTGTGACGCCATCTGTGTGTTCAACACTTGCATGCCGCATGCTCCTTGGTTTCATTCTTTACCTCAGAGTCACATCTTTATTTCTTTCAGATCCAACTCTGAGGGGGGACTTTTGTTGACGCTCCTTTCCATCACAGAGTCCAAATGAATGAAAAATGAAATACCTTTAACCCAATGTGATTCATCCTTTGAAGAAACATCAAAAATTAACAAAGCCATGAACAAGGATTAATTTGACATGGGTCACGCAAGTTCTTCCATGGTCGTGCAAGTGTACTTGCGCGCTGCCCAATGGTCGCACAGGTGACTTGCGCGCCCTCTTTGAATTTCACCCAGGGTCTTCACTAGCCTATAAATACCCTTGGTGGGCCCCCCATTTCAGGACAGAACAATTCCAAAACTCATATTCAAGATCTGGCCACCGAAGTCTCTTTTGGAAGTCTTCCGAAAACTTATAAGGTAATTTCATACCTAGAATGGAAGGTCTAAACATGGGAACCAAGGCCTAAGTGTTGAAACTCATCAACACTTGTACGCCTAAGTGGCCAGTCTTTAAGGGAAATGGCCACACTTGCGTGCCCCCTTACCCCTTAAATAGAACTTTCACGCCACCCATCTAGAATCCCTCAGAGATAATACTAAAGTCTTGATCCAAGTATCACCCTAGTATTACCTTAAGGGTTGATCGTCACGAAAGTACTCATGTGTCGCGTAGGTACACCCGTACAACCATGACTTGCGCGCCCACCTAAGACTTGCGCGCCCCTCTCTTTTTGGGTGCCTCTCCTACATATTTAACCTCTCTTATGCCTATCCACCTCTCCTATTCATGATTTAGTCTTCAATACTTTCTTAAAAGTCATTTCTTTTGTCATGGATTCCTTGTTGGGTTCCTTATCTGAAAGGAATTCTGTGGAACATCTCTTAAAACCTAGTGATTTACATATCTTTATGTCACTAAGGTTAGAGATTTCAATCATTCAACCTCATCCATTAAGATGAGAGAATCATTAATCTGGGCCACCTTTTCAGGAGTAATCCCCAGTCCAAGTTCTCTTATTTTGGGCATCCTCCTCAGGAGTAAGCCCCAAGTCCCCTAACATGGGCATCCTTCTCAGGTGTAAGCCTCTATCATAATTTCCCAAATCTGAGCATCCTCCTCAGGAGTAATCCCAAACCATAATTTCCTTAACCTGGGCCTCCATTTCAGGAGTAAGACCTAGTCTTCAAAGTTCCCAAATCTGGGCATCCTCCTTAGGAGTAATCCCCAGTCATAATTTTCCAAATCTGAGAATCCTTCTCAGGAGTAAGCCCCAGTCATAATTTCCCAAATCAGGGCATCCTCCTCAGGAGTAAGCCCCAACCATAATTTCCTTTACCTGGGCCTCTTTTTCAGGAGTAATCCCCAGTCTTCAAGTTCCCAAATATGGGAATACTCCTTAGGAGTAATCCCCAAATTCCAAATTCTTTTAACCTGTGCCTCCTTCTCAGGAATAAGCCCCAGCCATAATTTCTCTTAACCAATCTTAATTTACTTTTTATTTGGGCTTCCTTCTCAGGAGTAAAACCCAATCATAATTCCCCACATAATTTGGAAACCTTCCTCCAGAGTAAGCCCCAAGTTAGAGTATCCAAATCTCCATAAAGTACATATAACTTTATGGACCTTGTTCCTGAGTTTCTTCCCTGATGTAAAACCCAATCTTCATCTTTTTTGGAAGTCATCCATACATAAGTCCCACATCATTTGTTATGATTTCATCTTTCATGGAACAATTGTATGGTTTTACCAATACCTCTTGTTTCTCACACAGATCACGACTCACGTGAGCTTAGAGTGTAAAAGTAATTATGACATCTTTCTTTGAGCCATAAATCATGCATAAACCTCAAACTTCTTTACTCGAACTACGTGGGTTCTAATTCCTTTTCCAAAACAAAGGATACGTAGGTAGCCCATCTACAGGTACGATCATAACTATGAAATAATTCATGTCCTTCTGAATGATAATAAACTTCAAGTGCCCCGCTGAGTGGCTTTAAAACCAGTATGGTTTTTATAATAACCAAGAGATTTCTATATAATGTGTCGAAGGATACCATTGACCAAGAATCTCTATCAAATACAAATGATTCTCTATCAATGAAGAACCTCAAATACATATAAAGATTCTCTAAATCTTCTATATATCAATTATTGATCATCAGATCTAAAGGAAAGCTCATTTTCATACTTGGTAATGTAATAAGGATTCACTAACATAACTTAAATCTTTAAAGAGAGTCTCAGAGTATACAATAATTCCCATCAAAAAGGTGTGATGAGTCTGACGTCCCATCCTCTCGACGAATGAAAATTCTTAAGCCTCATCAGTTCATAACTATTGAGCACCTACCTTTGGAATGTAGGTCCAAGTGGATATGGAATCATTGGATGTTTCTTATTCTATGAACAAACCCA
This sequence comes from Viscum album, assembly GCA_963277665.1. NCBI lineage: Eukaryota > Viridiplantae > Streptophyta > Magnoliopsida > Santalales > Viscaceae > Viscum > Viscum album. Next base: position 62,021,529 of record OY728136.1, on the reverse strand, counting down.
TTAGAAACTGCTTGGAATGTTTGAACCTTAAATCAATGAGGTCATCCCCAATTCCAGGGGAAACAATAACCTACCACTGGCCTATGTGATATCCTAGATTGTATAATGTAGTTTTTTTAAAAGGTGTGACAAATGAATTATAAATTCATTTTTAACCCTATACAATGAGGATAAATATAATCTTTTTTATTTTTATTATCTTCTGGAGTGAAGATGAGTTTGTGGGAAAAATTAGTTAAAGGATGGAACTCTACTTGTCAGATATTTTTTCCCTTATTCTATAAAGAAATTAATTCTTAAACATTAGGGAAAGGATCTCAAAACCCAAAATGTGTCATCATAATACCTTTTTTTGTTGAACCAATGATATTTTAAATCATCAAGGATTTATGGCTTTAAGGCCCTCAAAATTACATTTGGTGTTCACTTGTTTATGGTTGATGACCTCAATCACTCCCTATAAATATTTACATTTTCCTCCAATTATGTGTTTATAATTTCCAAAAATGTTCTCCTATTCAAATTCATAATTTGGTGGTGACTTTTTCATTTCCATTTCTCTCTTATTAAGAATAAATTTTATTAACCCTATTTCGGATGTGGGTTTTCCACAATGTTATTTTCTATTTTAAACCTGTTATTTTCGAAGAACAATTTCAAATTGCAAGTACGTAGTTTATTGGAGGAGGGGATAATTTAACAACCTCATATTTCGTAGTACGTTACCTATTTAAAGTAATTTCATAGCTTGCGCTACACGCAACACCGAGTTTGAGAGAACCATGAATTACCAAACTAGCACTTCAAAATGCGATTATGAATAGTATTAACCTCATTTTAGTTCGAATGGCCTGAAGGCCTTCATTTTTATTGATTTTTGATAACCCCCCTTTCAAGGGATGAGGGGGAACCCTTACAAGGCCCGTAGGCTCAGAGATTACATGGCCCGTAGGCTTAGGAGATTACACGACCCGAAGGTCTTTTGGAAAATCAACTAGACTATATACAAGGAACCACCCCTCCCCAGCATCTGCATCATGATAGTAGCACTCCACCTTCGCATGGATGTCTGGCTAGGATTCCCGTGTAAGCACAGGCGGGTCTCGATGGCATAGTCATACCCTCTCATTCTGACAAATCTATTTGGTTCTGCTCTGGTGAGTGCACCTACTCTAAATCCTCTTTTGGGGCTGCTCCTTTTTTTTGTAGTGTGTCTGGGGAAACTGCATGTGGCCCAAAGTCCATGAGGTAGCCCAAAGGCCTTAAAGGTGGCTCGAAAGCCCTACTGACCCGAAGGCCTGGGTGGCCCGAAAGCCTTAAGGACTACAAGCTCAAACTGGTGGCCCAAGGTGAATAGTTCCATCTACTACAGTACCAAACAGTACATGATACAATACCTACTATAGTACCCGCACAGTGTACAGTTCTACACAATACCTATATAGTGTACAGTACTTCTACAGTACCCCTGGAAAATATGCCTCTACGTTGTTTTGAACCTGGGTCATTTGAATGCACTTTAGGATACCTCACCAACTGGTTTGAGGCTCGTGTGCTTGAATTTTATATAATCCATATAATTTTAACATCCATATTATGTGTTTCTTAGACATAATATAAGAACACATTCAGTTTTTTAGATAAAAGAAGTATTTTTCAAAAAATTCAATTTTACCGCCTCTTAGTGGCGAACCCTTTTTAAATCCAATATTTTACACTTTTATATATTAAATTTGACCAAATAAAATTCTTCTTTAGAATATTTATATAAAAATTTAGTTTGGATAAATTTCTGGTGTTTTTCTAATAACTTTCTTATTTTGATAAATAGTGAAAAATAATAAATTTTAATTGAAAAAAAAATAATCAAGATAATTTTTAGTGTTAAATTATTCATTTGATTGGTTTTTAAGTATAATTAGATTATATTTTTATCATTTAATCCAATTAAGGTCATTAGAAGTAATTTTACATTTAAATTCGACATAAACACATATCAATCTTTTGATAGTTTTTACTCCTCAAAACCCCGCTTTCTGATTTTCCCAACGGGGATTAATTTTAAATTAATTAATGAAACTTCTATGTTTTTAATTTGTTAAAATATACATCATTTTTGAATTCATAATATCAAAATTATCTTAGGGTGAATTTTTGTCATTTTTCTGAAAACTTTCAATTTTTGATTAATTGTGAAAAAACACTGCCTTATTGTTTAAAACTGACTTTTATTTAAATAATTATTAATTTTATTTAGATTTATTTTAAAATCAAAATAGATACATAATACCTATATTAGTTCAATGTAATTCATTATATTCATTTTTTAATAATATTATATGTATAAATTTTTATTGAATTTTTTAACCTCTTTTACCCACCTTCTAGCACATTTGCAAATTTGCATAAAATTTAATTTTACCACTTTTTTGAATTGAATTTTAAATATTTCAGAGACACGGTTAACATCATTAAGTAAAATTTGTTTCAATAAGACCAAAATAATTTTTTGTGAATAGTAACTTTTGAATTTTATTTACCACAGTTAAAAGTAAATAGGGTAATTAAAGATAAAAATATTAAAATTACCCCAAAACATGTCTTAATTATATTAGATATGATTATTTCGAACAAAATAAACCTTATTACAAAAAAAATCATTTTTGATCAGTTTGGGTTAGATTAGGACATTTATTATTTTTTATTTAAAGAAGAGTTAAATGTTTTAAATTCAAATTTTAATAACGAAACCATTTTTAATATAGGTCTAAACCTAAGATAAATTCTACTATAAATATTAATTAAAAGATCAAAAATTTCCTACATCATAGAATTTTATTTATAATTTTTAGTCATTAAATAATTAAATTTATTTATGACACAATGGTGATGTAGTAATTACTATATTAATGAATGATAAAAAAAATTGCTATTAAAAATATAAAAATAAATGTAAATTGAAACTTTTTATGTCATCCATAAATTTTCTAGGTGAATATGACATGTTAGAATTTATTTAATGTATTTTATTCAAAGTAATCAACTTTTTATGACTTTCCCAAAAACCAAATACCAAATAGTGTCAAAATTGACATAAATGATTTTTTATAACAAATATTATATTATTAAATGATATAATATTCCTAAAAATATATGGTTTGGCCAAAGCACTTATATAATGATATATATGTCATTAATGAACCACTTTTGGTACTATTGTCTTTTTTTAGTAATTTTATTAACCATGTAATATAAAAATACAAGAAGACATGGTAAAAGTTAAACTATTTAACTAAGAGTTAAATCTAAAAGATAAGGTTAATATTGTGACCCAAACTTGTCTAAAACCTATTGGTTGAAAGGCTTTCGACCCATACCCACCTTATCCTATAAATAAATTCATTTGGATCCATTATAAACCGAGAATTATTTTATAATAAAATAATATTTCAAACATTTCCTAAAGTGACCCTCACCTCTCTTATAAAAGGGTACTTCCCAATCACTCAAAATCACACCTCCAAATCCATTTGTCTCAGCCAACCCCTACTCAAATATCCTCCCAACTATCCTCACTTTAACCTATAATCCTTACTTTGATCATAAATCCAATCTAAGGAGCCCTTTTGATCAAATCAATAGGAAGCACCTGAAGAGGAAGAGGTTAGACGTACCCTCGACCCCAGAAAAGTACAATGTAAGGGTTAATTCCTCAATCTCATTATTATCCAAGATTGTTTATGTGTAAGTATTTATTGGGAAATTTTTATCATACATGTACATGTTTCATAAAAATGTTTTCAAAATGAATATTTTAAGGTTTTGTGGAAGAGACTCTTTATCAATATCAACATTTTAAATGTTTTAATGATTTATTTTTATAAATATAATTAATTGATGTACATGTTTCAAAAAGCACTTTAAGGATTTATTTAAATGGACATGATTTTTTTAAAATGTTAATTCATTTAAAAAATTTCAAAGTGGTATGGGACACTTTGATTCATAAATCTCTTTTAAAAGACTTCATTTATAAATGTGTGACATTTAAATGATTTCATAAAAAGGGATATTTCACTCAAAGATTTTTATTGATCATTCTCAGCTATGTCAACATCCTTTACTGGATATTATTCTTGATTGAGGTTGATTTATTATAATACAATAATAAATATTTTATTGAATGATTCATGATATGTTTGACTATTGAAGTGCTATTTTTATACCATTCATGGTTTATGGTTGAAGTATTGACATTTTTTATGATAGTTTTAATATGAATATTTATGATATGTTTCAACATATTCATATGAGATATGCATTAGACTTATTAAGTGATGGGTGGAGCCTTCTATATCTCTTCGATGCATCAGTAAGTCTCATGAAACAAACTAGTGTCTTGGCATAATGTCTTGACAAAAGTTTTATTTGTATTCTTAGCACGATGCCTTGACTATGTAGTTATGATGTCCAGCATTATGCATTCCCTTGTTATGAAATTAGTTATTATATTTGATTATTCTACTATCATAATATCCATTTGAATTAGTAAATGGAATTTTTTTTATTTATCTTTTCCATATTATGTTGATGTTTATATTTAAAAGGCTATTATTTTATTAACACATCTTGACTTAAAAGTGTATAGCTTCTGCTAAATTATTTACCCTTACTGAGCATATGAGCTCACCCCTTTCTTATGTTTTATTTTCCTAGGATTCCAAGAAGTGTATTATGGTTATTGTATAGGGTTATTCTTGGTTGATTGCCTGCATCATCAAAAAATTTCGTGGCATGCTTTCCACCAACATCTGAATGGTGCACACACGATGGGAGGGGAATAAAGTGGAAAATCACCTAGCTTCTCTAGAGGCTCATAACTTCATCATTTCCTGATTATATGATCTTAATTTTTTTTAATCCTGATGGGGTTAACATCATTATAGGGGATGCCCTTGGTTTTCACTATTCCCCTCTGCTTCTCTTGTTCTCTGTTCCCTTGCTTTTCCCTATTCTTCCTTTTTCTGAATAAATAAATAACTGGTGATGATGATGTTAGAATTTGTAATGTAAATTTCATGTATGAAATTTATTTTCCAAGACTTCTAAACTGATTGGTCCTTTGGGACATTATTCCTTGTAATCATGACAATGTATTAAAATAATGAATCGGATTTGGGCTTCTATGGTCGGGGTGTTACAATATAATTAATTCACAATTAATTATCTCAAATTATCCAATTTAATATATATCATAATTAATACTCTAATTAATTATCTCAATTAGAATATGAAAAGAAAAAAAATTAATTCACAATTATTTATATCAACATAGCCAATTTAATATCACATAATTAATCCTCCGATTAATTATCTCAATTACAATTCTTAATTCACATAATTAATTCATAATTAATTATCTCAAATTATCCAATTTAGTATCTCATAATTAATCCCTCAATTAATTATCTCAATTACAATTCTCAAAGAACATAAAAAATTCACAATTAATTATCTCAACTTAGTCAATTTTATATCTCATAATTAATACCCTGATTGATTATCTCAATTACATATCTCAAAAAAATTAATTAAAAAGTAATTATCTCAAATTATCCAATTTAATATCTCAAAATTAATCCCTTGATTAATTTTCTAAATTACAATTCTCAAAGAACATAATTATTTCACTATTAATTATCGTAATATATCTCTCTCATTAAATCATAATTAATTGTCTCAACATATCCTTCCCAATACTCGTAATTACCACTTAACCCAAGTGCGTCAACATGTAAGGGAAGCTATAGAAAAACAAATATCAACAAGCTAAATGAACATATCATTCTTATCATTATTTTTTAGCTTAAAGTCAGTGCACCTCCATTGGATGGGTTTTATTAAAAAAAATGTGATTTTGTAATATAATAAATTATTTTATACCAATAAAAAATTCATTCATCATTTTCAGTCATATTTTCGAAGAACAATAATTTAACAACTACTATGTTTTATTAATTAAGAAAAGTTGAGTACCCTACCACAAATAATGTCCAAGACATTCTTTCCAACTCAAACCCACTGCTTTCTCACACACATGCACTTCAACATAAATTCTTTCTCATTTTTAAAATGGATCTCAAAACCCCAAAAATAATACTAGAACCCATAATTAGTGTAGCGGGGACAAACGCATACTCAAATAAAAACCTAAAACTCAAATAAATCATAATCACCTAATTCAATGGGTGTAAAACCAATTATCGGATATATATCCTTACACAAAAATGACAGTGGTGAACCAAATAAAGACAAACCACTTTATCTTTGGTAGTGTTCATCGTAATAAAAACTTATGGGTCTTGAGACATCCTCTTCACCACCTAGAACTAGAAGAAAAGAAGAAGCTGAATTAAACCTGAATATAGGGTTTCGGTCTAATGGAGACCAGAAGATAGAGAGTCGAAACAGCCGATGTGAAAAACAAAATACATGGATAAGGACTCACCTCGCTGATATGGAAAACTTCCTAGAGGTAACTGGAAGGAGATAGTCATGTGAAGAGAAACTGGGATGAGGGGTGGTGTGCCACCAATGGGTGCATCGCGGGCGACGGAGAGCCGAAACAGCAGATGTGAACAGTGAAATGCATGGAGAAGGACTGACCTCGCTGATATGGACAACATTTATTAAGGAACCGGATGAATCTGGAGTGCTGAGAGAGGCTGATAGATGGGATGGTGTGCCACAACTATGGGAGAAAAAAGGGGTGTCACGCTTCATGTAGGATAAGAATGGGGTGAACCTCTCTCATCTCATCTCCCTCAAATAATAAATTAAATACCTAAATTTATTATAAGGATTAATATAAAAATAAAAAACACAATTTTATTATTATTATTATTATCAATTAATTAATACACCTCTTAGATAAACCCCAACTTCCTATTTAAACACATTATTTATTACACCTCTTTGATGAAGCCCAACTCTTAATTTAAACACATCATTTATTACTAGTCTTTGATAAACCCAAAACTCCCCATTAAAACCCATTTAATTAAATTCTCCTTAAACAATTTTAATTAAATTAATTCTTTAATTAATGATTATTTAATTAAAAACTCAAAATGTAATTTAATTAAATTAAATCCCTCAATTAAACTCATCTAATTAAATTCCATTCATCTCAATTTAATTAAATAAAATCCTCCATCTAAACATCAATTAATTAAATTCTTTTTAACCTTGAATTTAGTTAAAATAAATTCTCCATTTCAACTTCATTTAATTAAATTCTCATAAACTCAATTTAATTAAAAAACTTCTATTTCATGTCAATTAATTAAATTCATCTTAGCCTTGAATTTAATTAGACAAAAATATCATTTAACAAAATTTTATTAATTTCCTCTCAACCTCAAATTTAATTAAATAATTTAAGTTGTAACTAAAAACAGGTTAAGCCGCATAGTTTAACTTGCATGGTTTCTCAAACCGTATGTCCGCTAATGAACACCCATTTTAACACACACGGATGACCAACATATTTTTTCTAACCATGTGCAGTTTGTATGAACACCTATGTCTGGCTCGGTGCTCCTGAAACCCATCCAGCCATCCGGGAAACTCCTCGAGCCTTTACCCAAGCCTGATATAAACATGTTTAAATGATCCCAAATCATGAAACATCATCCCGAAGCTTGGTTTTTGTTAAAATGATTTGATAAATAAATGAAAAAGTTTAAAAAATTTCTCATTTTATCCATGTTCAAAAACACGGGACTCTATACTTCATCTCATAGAGAAGCACAATAGAACAGTCTTCCATCATTTCCTAGAGTTCCACCAATGATGCGAAGTATCTCATGAATCTGATCAAACAAAAATCAATTTCAAGCCATACCTCTCCATTATTACACATAGTCAAAGGCCTAAAATATCTAGGTATATGACTGATGCCTTGGTACAATACGAGGTTTCCACTATATAGATAGATAGAGGCTAAAGAGAATGGAGGAAGGGTAAATATCTTCCCTGCCAAATCATGATGATCCATTCATCCTAAATCACCCATGTGGACTAAATATTTACTTATATTCAACGAATCAGAAAAATATCAAGATGCCCTTGTCATTTGTAAATAATATTAAGGAAAACAAGGCAAAACTAGATGTTTGGAAGGACGACAAACTAGCGACTAGACTTTGAAAAGGAATTTCCTTTTCGTATGCAATATCTGGTTTGATCCCCACTAGAAAAGAGTATAATAGGTCATCGATTAATAGAAAATCGAAGGATATTGCAATATCTATAATTTATTATCTAGACACATTGTAATAATGGTTTTATCTTTTCAAATTCTATTTACTAGGTTGAGTTTCCTATATGAAATGTGAAAAACCTTAGTCATATACGGATCTAAAATTTTGAATTTCTCATTTCTAGGGTTTTGTGAATTGGATATTTATCTAGATCAGAAAGGGTTTCCTTAAAATCATATTTAAAAATCAAAATAACTTTAAGGCATACTGGAAAAGTAGTAATGTCTATTTCAAGTCAGGCTTCCTATGAATTTCGAAATGGGATGAAAACTTCAACCCCTTTAAGCAAAGGCACTCAAATGCTCACATATGGGTTCAACTGCATTTTATTATTTGGGTTTATTGTCAACATGATATCCTTAATGGTCTTGCAGTAGACATTAGTACACCTCTATAAGTTTACCAACATACAGTTAATGGTGACATTGGTCTCTTCGCAATAGTGCTAATTGAAATCAATATGGAGTTCTCAACACTGGAACATATCTCCCACATTGCTAATGAGAATGAGCTTGATATAAAGATAGAAATTGAACACATCCCTCTATATTGTGACTATTGAAAAATGGTTGGGAATTTAATACAGCAATGTAGAATTATGCACAAGTAGCCCAAGCCAAGGAAAAATTCAATGTCATGGAGAGAAGTTCAAAATGGAAAAAAAAATCATACCCCGTCTTTTGAGACATGCGTGGTGTCCGGTCAATCCAAGGGTATGACCAGTAATAGCATAAAATGAGATGATATTTCTAAAGAAGAGGAACACCCCTTTTACTCCTCTGATAAGTCTGAGAAGACTTGTCAGTTTAATAAGAAAAAATCCCATCGCAAAGCAATGATGATTACTTTTTGGAGATTTCCTTTGAATTTTTTAACATGGATAGTTCCCATAAATCGTAATTTTTCATAGTATATTTGATTAGTAAGGATATAGATATGGAATTATAATTAAAATATAATATTTTGGTTGATTCAGGTCTAAAGTAGGGTCCTCCTACGGTCTAGACTCAGAATGAAAAGGGACTACTAACCACAGTTCTAATTAATCACTCTAAGGAATATTATACATCCCCTAAATACGGTAGTCCTATTGATGCTAATAAAAGTACAAATCACATAGATAGTTCAAATAAATTTGAACCATCTAGGAAATCTAAGAGCCCAATCTCAAAGATGAAAAACAAAGGGGGTTAGTTCTCCAAATATGGCTTAAAATGAGGATCCTATTTTCGAACTATTAGGGAATAGCCAACCCTGACATGGTCAATTCCCATAGGCTCATTGTAGGAATTATAAAACTAAAATTATTGGAATCTCTAAGCCTAAGAAAAATATACATGATAATGACACTCCTCTTGAAATATCAGGTTATATATTGCTTGGAAACAACTATACTAGAAATGACAGTGATAAACTTTTTTTATTGGTACATAGGTATGTGAAGTTTTCTATTCTAGTCAATGCAGATGAACAATATATAACCTACTGCTCTCAATATGTAGGTGAAATGATTTACTACGTAATGATATATTATTTTTACTCCTATATTGATAGGTGACCACTATGGTCACATCTAAAGAATCTCCCAAGCACAATCTCAAATCCATGGATTATCATTGGTGATTTCAACTCTATTATACACACAGATGAAGAGCTGTGATTGGTCTTATACTCTCTCTCTATTAAATATTTCAGAGAACACATTGAATAAGTGAATCCTACAATGATCAAATTTTTTAGTGAAAAATTCACTAGGTTCAGGAAACACCTAAATGGTGGTCAATCATGTAGAATTTATAGATATTTTGTCAATGATAGCTCACTTTGCAATTGGAGTTCCTTATCATGAATCACTCAAGCTAAACATAACTCAGATCATCATCCCATTCTTGTGAACTGCATAAACAAAGTATCAATAAATCCTCTACCCTTCATATTCAACAATTCTTGTATTTCTCAACAAGATTGTAGTAAAATTGTGCATGAGACTTGGGATTATTTTGATAGAAACGACAACCCCATGTCATGTATATCCAATATTAAACTGCTAAAATAGAGACTGAAGGAAAAGAGAAAAGGAAATTTTAATATCATAGATTAATAAATTGAAGCACATTAATGCTCCTTACATTCTCTCCAAGAGTCTATAACCAAATAAAGCTTTCTTAGGAATCTCACTCAAGAAACAGAAATGTCTACCAAACTCCAAAATCTTCTCAAACATAAAGACAGAATCCAAAGGGATATTCTGAAATACAAATGGATTAGTGAATTGGATATAAATACTAAATTTTTGAATTCCCTAAAAAGAACTAGAAGGCCTTACATGACTCTTTCCCTTCTCAAGGATGGTGATAAAATCATTGAAGAAAGTAAAGAATTATCCATCCACATTATATCCTATTTTGTGAATCTTTTAAATGCCCCACCTAAAAATGTATCCCTAATGGAATGTATTATTCTCAAACATATTACTAAAGTGGATAATATTATTCTTAAAGCTTCCCCCATGGAACTTGAATTTAAAGACACTGTATTTGGTCTTAATAAGGAATATTCCCTATTTTGTAAGGTTTTACCAACCATTTCTTTCATGTTTACTATGATATCATATAGTGAGATGTTTGCAATCTAGTAAAATATTTTTTCAAGATTGCATCTTTGCTACATGGTATGGATGCTCAATTTCTTTCCCTAATACCTAAAGTGGATAATACCAGTGACATCATCCAATTCAGATCAGTATCTTTGGTCAACACTGTCCCCTAAGTTGTCACCAAAATTTCATCCAATAGGTTTTCCAAATTTTCTGACAAAATAGTTCTTGGAATCATTTTGTCTTTATAAAGGGAAAGAATATTCAAGACTGTACTCTCATAGCTTTGTAATGTTTGAACCTTCTAAGGAATCAAATCATATGTGGTATTGTTTCCATCAATATTGACATCAAAAAATCCTTTGATACATTGGATTGGAACTTCATTAGAAATGTGATGTGTAGATTTGGATTTGATATGAAATTCATTATATGGATCAAATTTTTTATTGTATCAACTAATTTATCTATTATCATAAATGGGTCACCCAAAGGTTACTTCACTTGATCAAGTGAGATTAGTCAAGGTGACCCACCCTACGTGATCATCTTCTCCATTACTGAAGATTATCTTAGTAGATTGTTCATTCAAATGGTTGGAAAAGGTTACTTAAAGACTATTAAAGCTGTTATAGGTACTTTCGCACCCTCTCATCACTTTTTTATTGACGACAATATTTTTTTTACCCGAGGTGAGAGGAAAACCATCAAAAACATCAAGAATGATCTCTTTCACTATAGAAGTGTATTAGGATAAGAAATAAATTGGGGAAATCATATGTATATTTTAGAAAACACATTAATCTTGTCAGAAGAGGATTAATTATCAATACTTTGATTATTAAAGAAGGTAACCTCCCATTAAACTACTTGGGTGTCCCACTCATTTTGAGAATACCAAGAGCTTCTGAAATCACCTAAATATTAATCCAAATCATAATAACATGGTCCTCATAGAAGGGTAAATAGTTTTCAATGGAAGGAAGAATCTAACTTGTCATGAACATCATGATATCCAACCTTGTTTACTCTTTCAGGTTGTGTTTCTATCCAATATCTAAGATTTAATGAATCAATGCATCGATGAGGAACTTCATATAGAGTGGTCGTATCACGGATAAAAAAATTTCCATTGTATCCCGGAAAAAATGCTCCAAACCATACAACCACGGGGGGATCAGGATCAAGAATCTATAATTGTTCAACCAAACTCCACCAGAATAATTCAGTATAGAATATGGGCAATATTAAATCGAATTCCATGGGTATTATTAGAATCAGATTAATGGAGCGGCTCAAATTTGAAAAATTACATTAAATGGAATCCTCAATAAGGCCTGGTTTAAGAACAATTTTTAATAAGGTTCATACTAAATCTCACCAGATAGTTAATTTCAAATCCTACCTAATATTTTCATAGGAAAACGGATAGAAAGTTATATGATGACTAGGAGATACATTTTTAATCAATTAACTGATCCTAATATCACTATTAAGGACAAATAGAGAAACATAGTTCACCTTTCAGAGGATCTCAAAGCTACCATTTTAAATTTGACTTTCCTATAACAAGAGGATTTCCTGTTTTGGGAACCAGCACCGAGAGGAATGATGGACTCTAAATACTTCTAAAAACATATCATGTAAGGGAATTGTAGTTGGATTGCTTAATTTAATAGCAGTCATAAAGAACCATCTCGTTTTATTCCAACTTTGGAGAATACCCTTCAGCTACATTCCAGTAGATGTTTGTCTGCAACATCGGGGTATTTGACTCTATTCTAGGTGTGATATTTTCCAAAAATGTAGGGACGACATAAATCATATTTTCTTATCATGTGATACGTCTTTAGACTTATGAAATTCCTTGTTTGATTTTTTTGACCTTCATGTCATTCAAGAAGATAGAACTGATAAACTACTATAGGAAGGGTTGAATGTAAAACTGTCCAGGAAATAAAAAATATGTTTCAAGTCACTTTTGAAAAATTGATTCATGTGACATGCCATGGAATAAACATGCCCATACATGACTGAACTCCTTTCATTCCACAATCTTCATTTCCAAAAATACTAGTGGCCATTCAAAATGCCAATCAACTTTAAAAAGGGCACTACAAAAACTCTATTGGTGACTTTACGGTGCCCAGACACCTCAATATCCCAAGTAACTACACCCACACTCATTGAATGATCTATGTTTTTTGGATTTCCCTTTTCTATGGATGGAAAAATTGAAACATGGATGGTGCCACCAAAGGAAACCCTGATCCAACGGGGTTTGGGTTTTTCATCAGGGATCAAGATGGAATAGTAATTGATTGCATTCACAAACCTTGTGGGAATTTCACTACACTTGAAGATAAAATGATTGGCTTCATTATTGTCATCCACATGGAGAAGAAAAAATAATTGGAATGAGGTCTAGAATGAATGTGATTCAACACTAATTATGCAAGTAGTGAGGTTTGGTATCATTTAAATATCATAAAAGATAACTAAAATATGGTCAGATTTCTTAAACAAGTTATCTATAATGAACTATATAATCAATCATAACTTCCATGAAGCTAATTCTATTTACAATGTACTTGAAAACAAAGGATTTTTCCAAGATGCTTTCACTCATGCCGACACTCTCCATCTTGATCTTTTACCTCTTCATGAAAAAGAAAAATGTAAAATCCCTTATTTATATCTGATGTAACATTCTATATTAGTTATAATAAGTGTATATGTGCTCATTATTCTAAAAAAAGATATATAGAAGACACATTCCTTATCCCAATATGAGGGTTCCACTCAGTTTACAGATAGAGGACTCATGTCATATCCTAATATGAGGGTTTCATTCTAATGATTGAAAGATATATGACCCATTCCCTGAATCCATCGGAGGATTCAACTCTATTAGTAGATGAATCATTCCCTATCCAAATAGGGGGTTCCACTCTTAATATGGATAGATAGATGACCTACACCCTAAATCTAGAGGAGGTATCCACTCAAAAGGTAGTGGTATCATTATATGTTCTTGAATGAGGGTTCTAATCTAAATATGTATAGATAGAGGACCCATTCACTGAATCTATAGGAGGGTTACACTCTATTATCAGAGGACATATTCCCTAACCTACCTGGAGGACTCCACTCTAATGATTTTTTCTAATCACTAATATAGTCGAGTTCCACCTAAATAATCATCACACTTATAACATCTTCAATAACCTATCAAATTCTACTATAAACTCCACCAATGAATTCTATATGTAAAACAACTTAGTATAGGATTCTAGTAGACCAAAATCTGACTCCAAATGAAGGAGATGAAAGAGGTACAAGTTTTCTAAAAAATTATGATACACTGCATGTAAGGGGACCAACACAGTGTGTGGTATTGCTCAAATTCTTGGTCGTATTGATCACTAGTACACAGCCTACGATCCCGGTATATCTGCCTGAAATGTAAGGGGACAAAATAGTTTGTCTCAGCTAACCAGGTTTGATCAGTGTTCTTATGGTTGTTCATGTGTCCTTGATCTAGGTCTATGTCCCTCGAGTTATGTCTATGTCCCTTGGGTGGTGCCTGTGTACACTGGAAGTGTTCTTAGGAAATCTTGTGTCCCTGTACTCATGGAGTACATTCCAGGTCACCAACACGAGTTCACTTGTCTGGGTTTTTCCACACTAGGTGTGGTATTTAACTCACCTGAAAACCATACCCATCATAGCCAGGGACCTACATATCATTTGTTCTTCATGATATAGGGCGTGTATTTGGGTTTTTTTCTAAAACTCACATCTACTACACACATCTCAAATCCATCCTCTCCATCACAAATACCATTTTTTATAACCTGGTATCAATAGAAAAAACCTAAAACCATTATTTCTCGCCCTCTGGTGGCCATAAATTGGATCTCCTACTTTTTTGCATGATTCCATCGCCACCATGACCACCTCTGATCATCATTTCCTTGGATTCGAACCCCAGATCCATCAATCCATATATGTAAACCACAAACAATCTTGTTCCATACTAAAATTGTCTTCTCAGACATTTTATGTTAATTTTCCATGAATATGGGTGTTTGGTCAAGCTTGATCCCCACCAGAAATGTCAAACTATGGTCACCATAAGCCAACAGTATAGATCATGAAGAATGATAGGGGAAATTTAAAATAAATAAAGGTTAAATAGGCATTCAACAATTACTAATAATCAGGGAACATTGAGTGATAAAACATGGAACAATAATATAAATTGAAAAAACAAATTAATTTTAATATATGGGTTCATGTGAAGCCTCAAATTAGACGCAAATCAAATAAATATATTTCATTCTACAAAATATTTTAATCCTAACGGAAAAAATCAATTAATAAAGCGCCCTAACTTAATTCAAAATGATCGTTGGTGAAAAATGTTTCTTCCAATGAAGGAGGAAGATTTGTTGCATTCTCTATGCCTCAATTCTCCTTGAACCAGTTATTAATTGTTTCATGATCTCAACCCTCTAATGAATAATAGTGCCTCCTCCTCTCAATGGATGTTGTGTTATGAGGCTAACACTGTAGATTTCCCATAATTGTGAGTTTATTGAAGGAATTAGGTTTAGGCCATTTAATAAAATAAATAAAATAAATTATTTAACTTACTTAAATGCACCCGATAATAAATATCTTATCTGAACATACGGAGTCGACCAATATTAGTTCACAGCAATGGTAAACCTCATTTTCTTGATTCAATGCTTGTATTGAATTCTCAATCTGATAATATGGTTATGAGTTATAATATTTTTCTAGAAACCTACACGCATGTTTTAAAAATGTATCTAATATTCTTATAAAATTAATTTTTGGCACATTATGCCTTAAAATTTCACATTGTCATAGCACCTAGATCCTAAAATAATTCTACATATATTTCCAAGTATTACAAAGAAAAAATAGGGTCTCGACACAGTTCGTAATAAAAATTATCTACATTTAGTATTCAAACATGATATTCTATTGGTATTCAAAAAATTATATACCATTAAAAATTTAAAATAATATACCATTGAAGACATATGATGATCTGCATATGAAATTTTCAAATGATATACCACTAAATAATGAAAATGATCTATCATTGGAAGATTGAAATGATTTACCACTGGATGAAAAATTAATCAACTATTGACTTTAAATGAACAATTGGTTTTAAAATTTTATTTATTTAAAAAATGATCCATCATTGGATAGAAAATTGAGATCTACCATAAGAATAAAATTGAGATCTATAATTGGATGGAAATTTGGGATCAACCATTAGAATAAATTTGAACTACTATTGAGATGAAATTTGATCAGCCATTATTGTTCTAGCTTGATGAATCTTGGAAGAAGATGCAGATATTCTACCACCAAGAATGAGAAGACCACTATAAATTAATGATTTTGTATAGAATCTTGGATGATATTCTAAAGGGTGTCATAGTAAAAATGGGTAAAGAAATCATTTAACATCCAGGCCTAGATTCTAATAATTTTTGCTCTGATATGGTGGGTAACATGGCCCCTAGAACACCTCCCCATGTTCCATAGGTTGTTGACTAGTAGAAAGGGCCTCAGGTGTGTCTATGGGGGGACATTTCCCTAATGTAAGAGTGTAGAACATCTGAATAATAATAATAATAGTCAATAGTGGTGTAATGATATAAATCACTGATAGATGATAAATATCCAAAAGATAGTATTAATAAAAAGTATTAAAAACAATATCTTATACAAGATGATGTGTCATGTATCTACAAAGTAGGACAATAGGTATGCATAAATCTAGTACAATACATTTATAAAAAGAATAAAAGATCCAAAATTGACTATCTCAAGATAGAATCACAAGCCTATCTCAATCTGGTGCTCCCTTCTCTTAAGCAATGATCCACTCAGAAATACTATAACCAGTTCTTCCTAAGGTCCCTACATGAATACATCAGGTTTCTTTGTGTACCCAATGGTTTCTAGAATAGGTTCTGAGATAAAACTCAGTAGGCCACCACCAACAATGTCTATAAAAAGTCCAGTATGTGTAATATAATCAAAATAAGTGTTTAATATATCATAGTTATAACAGTATTAAAATGAAAATATTCAAGAAGATGTGATTTTATCTAGCCAAATATGGATACCTATGAATAGTAGTCTAGTAAACAAAACCAAGTGCTACTGTAAAGCATAAAAAACACTAGTGAGACTATCTAGTCTAACCAGTGTAATCAAATAACCATACTGGGGAAATATTTAAATCATATAAAAATATCCACAATAATCACAATGTGTAATAAACTGTCAACATCCACAATGTCCTTTCCATGTGATCAAGTTTCATACCATGAAGTGATTAATCCAATGTATAGAATAAAAAGGAAACCTAATAGATTACATGGATAATCTCAATGGAAACTCAATAAATATGTGGTTTCAGTCCTAGGGGAATGTCAACAAAGTATTAAAAACATGATTACAATAGATTCAGATCCAAAGGGTTGAAAATCTTGTGGAATCCAATAGAATCTGGATCGAAGGAGTAATCAGGTCTAAAGAATCCACTATTATAAACAATATCCATTGAGTTGAGATTCCCATTGCATCTGATGAAATTAGGATCAAAGGAGATCATCTATGAAATCCACTACCATTACAATTAAACATCTTTATTCATTAATCATTTCATAACCATTCAAAATTAAATAGTTCAACCAACCCATTTCAACATTTTCATTAAAAAAATAAACCATTTTAATCATGTTGAATATTGTGCAATAGAGTCAAAAACTTTCTCTTTTCAATTCAATTCAATTCATTCCTTTTATTTATAAATGAACATGTAAGAGAAGGTTCTAATAAACTTAATAAAATTAATTGAATTATCATTAAGGTTCGCATTAGAATTTGTGAGATCACACCCACCCAACAGTGTGTCAGAACATAGGGTAGATGCACGGGAACACCCCTTGGGTATCCCATATAGAGACTAAAAAACCCCAACCCTAAAAATGTCACTAAGAGGGAGAACTAATAGGATATAAACAATTATATCCAAGTTTTTGTTTAATTTTTCAAGATAATTCATAAATTCCACTGTGCGAAACAACTGTACCATGTAATAAAACAACCCAAATGCAAGGAAAATTGCTATAAACCACCAACCATATACATGTGGTAGAACACTCATCTAGTATCGACATACGATTCGGCCCATATCAGGTGAAAAATAAAGGACATACAAAAACCCAGGAAATAGTTCATATTATATTACACCTAAATAACTCCATTGATTCAAATAAAAATAAATAATGGCATAAGATGATAGAATAACTTACCAACATAGATCAAATGAGACAAATGGTGTGTAAATATGAGTTTGAATGAAGAATATACCTCAATCCCCTGCATTGGAAAAGGAGGATGCTCAACTAGAGTAGAAATACCACCTATATAAAAGAAAATAAAATGGGAAGGATAGGTTTTATGTTCTAAAAATAGTAATGTAAACAGGTAAATTACTACATTTTAACTAGGTTTCATAGATTTTTCACATGGTTGGCCAAACCATGTGGCCTTTTTTGCCTTAAGGGGAACCTTTCACAATTCTTGCATATGATTTTGTAAACCTTGAGCAAAATACAATTTTCCCCTATGCTAAACACTACAAAGAACCCACACGGGCTTGTTCATGGGGATATATGGCTTCCTCAAACCATGTTCCCTCCTACAACCCTCTGTATAGCCCCACATTGTTTCCTCAAAATGTGTGGTATGTGTAATATAGTTTCTGTTAACTGTGTGGCCTAGCTATTTTTTAAAAAGTCAATATTTAGTCTCTGAAAAATCTCCAAACACCCTTGAATCTCTTTTGGCCTCATTAGACACTCATACTAGTTTAAAACGAAGGATTTAAAATGAAAATAAAAACATCTATGCCTCATAGGAAAACCATGGGTCATACAATATTCTCACATTAAATAAATTCATCTCTAAATTTCCCTTTCAGTTATGGTAATAATTGACTAAGAATAACTCTGGTCATTAAGAGCATATGTCAACACCCCCCCCCCCTGCTACCATGCCTTATCCTTTGAACAGTCATCCTACCATAGCACTCATACTAGAAGAACTAACTAACCTAAAAGTGACTTTATTCCCCTATCAAAATTATGAATTGGATATTCCCTGAAGGATGAGTCTACATTTAGATCAACCTCATCAAGATATAGTGTTTGATATGGTTCTGAGTGAAAAGAGTACAAATGAGATACATGGAATATGTAGTACATGGATTTTTTCATCTAAGTTAACTAAATCCAATAGTTTATTAGCTAGAATCTCTCCAGAATCTCAAATATCCCAACATATCATGGTAAAAGTATGTTGTGTAATCCAATACATATGTCTCGCAACTTCAGTAAGATACTCAAACTCTAAAGCTCATCAATTTTCATCAGCATAAGATTTATTTCTAGAATGTGCAGTGTCTATCTACATTCTAATCAACTAGACCTGCTTTGAAATCACTTGAATGTGATAATGTCTGAGTAAATTTTCGCTCTCTTGCCTCTAACTAGAACATAGGTTATCAGAATTATTTACCAGAAAAATCCTTATAAGGTGCCATATGTATAGTCACTGTATAGCTATTGTTGTAGGAGAACTCAATTATGGGTATATTCCTCTCCAAAGTACCCCTGAAATCAAGAATACATGCTCTAAAAATATCTTCCAAATCCTGTATAGTGCTCTCTGACTGGCTATGAACCTGAGGCTGATATGTTGTGCTCCTAAAAAGATGTTTACCCAAATACCTATATAAAATTTTCTATAAATGAGAATTAATCTAGGTATCCCAATTTGATACCATGGTCTGAGGAACCCAATGAAATTTTAAAATATTATATATATATATATATATATATATATATATATATATATTATCCCAATATCAAATACTAAGAAGGTCTCTCTGATTAGTGGAAAATGATAAATCTTTGTGAGCCTATCCACAAAGACCCACACAGAATCTCTACCTGAGGATACATTGGAAACAAGATCCTGAAATCCAATGAAACATATTATCATTTCAACTCAATGATAGGTAATTTTTTAAAAAGTATAACTTTTCATTAGTTTTCTTCCTTCACTCGTTGATAGGTGGAATACCACATAAAAAACTAAAGACCTCATGTTTCATCCCTAACAACCAGTATTGATGGCTTAAGTCATAATACATCTTGGTAAGATTAGGATATACTTTCCAATCTAAGGCATGAAATTATTTCATCATCTCCTCACATATGTCTTCCAGAATCCAAATGTGTCTATGAATACATTGGGGTTCATCATTTCCCGTAGTCCAACCATGAGTTGGGTCCTCACATGCCACACTCTATCATAGGACTAGGCCCACGGAATCATAGAATTGTCTATTCCTCAATCTACTGTGAATATTAGATATACCCTCAAAATATGAGAGAAATTTCTAGATGTGTTCATCTTCCACCTCAATGTGCATTATAGACAATAAGACCATAAGTTTTCACTCATTACTTTCCTCCTAAACTACATGAATCTGATTTCTTCGGCTCATTGCATCTATAAATACATTTCCATTACCAGGTGTATTAGAAAGGTTGAAGTCAATACACTATAGGTACTTCACACACCTTCATTTCCATAGACTCATGTCACACTACATAAATATATATTTAAATATTTTTTGGTCCCTATGAACCACAAATGATCTCCCAGTAGATAAATCCTCTACAATCTCAAGGTATGAACAATAGCATCTAACTCGTGATTGCGCATTGGTAATTTCCTCTTCTGTGGCCTCAATTGATGAAACCCGTATTCCATGAGTCACACCACTTAGATAAAAACTTCTCCCAGCCCGATACCTAATGCATCATAGAAAACAATATTGCTTCTACCCAACTCTGGTAGAATCATGGCATGTGTTGAAATTTTTCTCCCTTTCATCTCTTGAAATATCAAAGGAATCTGAACATAATAACTTCAAACACTTACTAGTCAACATAATAATAGGTTCAACTAAGTCTGATAATTCATGTATAAAACACATGTAATATCCATTTATCCTAAGAAACTCTGTATGTCAAAAATGATCTTAGGATGCTCCTAGAAAACTACTTTCATCAGATTCTATAGGTCAACTGATACTCCTTTCTCTGAGTTACCATGAACCAGGAAGCAAATCTTATCCATCCAAATGTTTCAATTTGTGAGCTTGGAATATATATTATTATCTCTCAGTTTATCAAAAAATATCTAGAGTTGTTTGGCATGTTTGTGGCGATTGAGAGAATATACCAAGATATTACGCATGAATACCACCACAAAAATATATATAAAGATGGATAACCCAGTTCATCAGAACCATGAAAACTGATATTTTGTTCATGAGACTGAATATCATAACCAGATAATCATATATATCTTACCTTCTATGAAAAATTGTACTAGGTATGTCTGCAGGTCGAACACTTACCTAGTGACAACCCAACCTTAAATCAATATTCAAGAAAACTCAAGATCTTTAGTGTTGGTTGAATATATCATCTATTTACGATATGGTATAACATTTATTGACCATCAACTGGTTCAATTTTTGATAATCCACACATAGAATGAGAGTTCCATATTCTTTTTCCTAAAAAGCACTATCAAAGCCCATGTATAAGTACTATTTCCTATTAACACCTTCCCTTCTAAATCCTATTTCTACCTTTTGAGATAATAAAACTCCATAGTATCTATCCTATAAAGAGGAATAGATACTGGTAAAGATCATGGAACTATCTCGATAGAGAAATCCATATCTCTCTTAGTTGGTAAACTAGAAAATTCATCTGGGAATACATCCTTGAAATGATCAACCAGTATAGGAATATCCTCCTGACATGTTCCCTGATCATACAAATATAAACTAGCAATATATGCTTTCATATCTTCCATACCATGATACCCAAGTCTAGCTCTACTGACTTAGAAATCCCATTCATAGTTGAAAAAAACTCCACCATGTGGTAGTGTGAAGGTAACCCTCCTATAATAGAAATCAACATACTCTCGATAAGAAACCATCTAGTCCATCCTGAGTAGGACGTAAAACCCAGGCATCTAGAGGGAAAAAAATTCCATACAAAGTGACACCCAGCTAACTTAATGGTTCACTCCCTGCAATAGCCTATAGCCTCTTTTATAAGTCCTAATAGAGTTTCGAGTGTCATAAATCCACTTGAAAACTGAAAAATGATCCTAGGAATCTCTACAATATGTACAGATATATAGCTATGTGATGGAACTATCCAAAAAATCACATATACTATCATAGATGATACTAATATATTACCTCTCACCATATAAAATAGGGAACTTTTCTCTTGAGATGTAAGCTCTATAGAATATATCTAGCCTGAACTTCATCCCTATGAAATAACCTCACAATAAGAAGTAATCCCACTCTGTTTCCTAGGTACAATTATTGCCAGGCTTCCATAGCCACGAACACCACCTTAGCTTAAATGTCCAATACTAATCCATCTCCCATCCTGACACAGACCTATAAATCCTAATCCTAAACCTTTAGTTAGAGTTGATCCCCTTCCACTGACTGTTGTAGGGAATGTCCTACAGAAATTTTGTACATGTAACATTATATTGCATGATCGGCACTCGACTAGGTCCATATCACAATGATTCATCATATATACCCATATCCCTAATTTATGATAGATGATAGCACTATCAGTACTAATAGACTTTTTAGTACTCCCATCTGAAGAAGAATCAAAATAGAAATTCCTACTAAATTCTGCTTAACCACTTATTTGAGATGTTTAACTTAAATGTTATATTATTCTATATTCACTCAGGTTATGCTTAGTAATAATTTCCAAGTTCACTATCTCAGTAATATAATTTAGCTGAAACACATTGACCTATGGTTGAATGATATTCCTGAGACCTTACTCAAAGTTTCTCACCCTCGATGTCTCACCAATAAGATAAATCAGTGAAAAATGTAAATGTTATGGAAATCTTGTTGAATACTCCATTATGGTCATAAAACCCTATTCTAGATGCATAAACTCACTGGCCTATTCATTTATTATGGTCTCATAAATGAATTATTCATAAAACCATGATTGAAAATTACTACAAACCATATCTCAGAGTGTATCTACCTGGTTCAAAACATCCTGCTAGCGCTTAGCTTATCCCCAATGCATATATGTCATGAGATTCACTCACCTCCATGTAAGTTTCTTGAGATTATTGAAAATAAGAAAGATAGTCATAATCCATTTCTTAGTATCCTCTGGACTACCATCCCCTGAGAACATGGGAGGATGTTTCTATAGGAACACATGTGTTAAATTTTCAATATATATGGAAGGTAGTAGGAATATTCATGAAATGAATATAACTCCCATGAAATTAGGAATCAACAACCATATAAGGAATGATTTTTAGTACCTTAACTGGGATTTTTATAGGTCTTACTAGTATCCTACGTCCCATCACCTATGGATCATGGTCATCACCACCCTCTTGGCCTATGACTAGAGCTCATTATGTTGGAATGTATCTACAATTATAAACACACACCTCTGAAAAATCGATAATCAGAACATTATAGATAAAAGTATAGGATAGGTTGCAGCCTTCCAATAAATAGTCCACACCCCTCTACATGCCCATAAAGCTAGGAATGGGTAATAGGAACTTCCAAAAAAGTACCAAGGACACTGCCAACTACCCACTCTAAAGACAGGTCAAGGTCAAGTTCTATATTTCCACAATTTCCAATATCATTTTCATTTCATACATATTAAAAAGTATCATTATATAGTTGAACTAAATAGTTCCCCACTTATAATTCATAAGTTCACATACACCTCATGAACTGAAGTGTGGAATCCACTTAATCTAATCCATAACACATTCCAATCTATGTGACCAATGGTCTATGACTCAATGGGTCATAGTTGATAGCATAGGTTGTTTAATGTAGCCTAACAAAGATTCCACAATTTTGGTTATAGTTAAAACTATAATAACTAACTATGTTACTCAATTGACTAGACAAATCCTTTATCAAACCATAAATATATCATTCAGGGCACACATCATAAAATTAAAGTAGTCCAATAATGAAACTTATATGGTATGGTATAATGCATGGAAATTGAATTCTAACATGTGCCTAAAATGATTCATGAGATGGCATACACTCATCTCATCAGGTGACATAAAATCCAAAATCATAAGGATCATCAAACAACAAGTGTGTCACCCAATGATGGAATAAAATCAATTATAATATAAAAATACATAAAACATAAATTTTTGGTCCATGCCAATTGGATTTCTTTTTTACCTGGGTTATCCACTCAAAGTCACAAATCATTACCAATTTCCAATACCTCTCAAATGTCCTATCTATTTAAAAAAAATAGAAAATCCATAAAATAACCCCCCCCCATAATAACACTTTTTAACGTCCTGAACTAGATTATATTAAATGGTGACCTATGTTGGTGGGTCACATGGACTCATGTGCTCCTCCCTATATGCTATAGGATATCAAATAGTAGGGAGGGCCTAGGGTGTGTCTATGGGGATATTATTCCCACATGTCAGAGTGTACCAAAACAGAATAATAATATTAATCAATAGAGGAAGAATAATATAAATCACTGACAAAAGATAAATCTTCAGAAGACAATAGTAATAAATACTACCAAAAAATATATCATATACAGGATGAAGTGTCATGTCCACAGTGAAAAAAATAGGTATACATGCATCTAGTACTATACATGTACCAAAAGTTACAAAAAAATAGAAAGGAATATCTCTAGATAGAATCATGAGCCTAGCTCGATCTTGTGCTCCCATTCTCCTAACTAACGATCAAATCAAGCCTTGTATAGTGGGAGCTTTTTCCATGAAGTATGTGGGGCCACGTAATGGAAGCTCAAATAGGATGTGATATAAAGATTTGTATCCCACCACCAATAGAGTTTATAACATGTCTAGGTGATGTAATATAAAAAAAAGTTTGCAATATATCAAGGGTACAATAGAAATAAAATTAAAGAGTCAACAATATGTGATCCTATATAGAATAACATGTCTCCCTAGGAATAATATTCCACTAACCAAGATCAATGTATACTAGGCGGTGTCATATAAACAAAAAATTGGGCAATATATCATTGGTATAATAGTAATAAAATTAAAGATTCAAGAATATTTCATCTTATCTAGAAAAACATGGCTCCCTGGGAATAATATTCAACTAACCAAGATCAAGGGATACTATAAAGAATAAAAAAACATGTGAAAATTTATATTTTAACCACTATAATCAAATAATAATACTAGTGATATCTATAAAGTATAAAAATATCCACAACATTCATGTCATAAAATAATTTTTCAATATCCACAGTGGCCTTTGTGTGTAATCCGGTGTCAGACAACAAAGGGAAGATTCCAAGGTATATAAGACCAAGGATTCCTCCTCGATTCCCAAGAGAATCTTGATGGAAACTCAGTAAATAATTGGTTGGAGTCCTAGGATCATTCTAACAGATCATTTCCATCATGAGTCCATGAAATCTTGATACAAGGGATGTAAATACTTATGGCATCCTGTGAAATTAGGATCCAAGGAATAAAAAATTCAGTGGTGAACTCTATTGTAAACAAGATCCATAGAGTTTAAATGTCCGCATAATCTAATGGAATCACTATCTAATGAGTTCAACCTTGTCATTCACTACCATTACAATTCACTATGTTAGTTCATTCATCATTTAATATCCATTCACAATTTATGAGTCTATCCAACACATTTCCAAATTTTTCATTTCAAAAAATTAAACCATTGTAATCATATGAAATACAATGAAAAGGAGGGAACAACCTTCTCCTCTCAATTAAATTCAATTTATTCGTTTTATTTAAAAACAAATATGTAAAATAAGCTGATAACAACATTATAAAATTCATCAAATTCTCATTAAGGCTTCCAATAGAATTGGCAAGATCACATGCACCTAATGGGGTTGCACAACATAGGGAAGTTACAAAGGCACACCTCTTGGCTGGCTTAGTTTTAGTATAACAACCCCAAAACACAATAATAGAAATAATAGGTCAACCTAATAGGATAGAAACAATTATATCGATGCATTTATATAATTTTAGGGGAAACACAAAAATTTTTGGCATGAGCCACAACTATAACATGAAAAAGAAACAACCCAAACCTATGGAAAGAGGTATAGACCACTTCCCATATACACGTAGTAGAAACCACGTCAAGTATCGACCTCTGATCTGGTCTATAACCATAGAAAATTTAATAACTACATAAATAATAAACTTAGACTTAAATTTATCGTATTGATATGTAAAAAATGTGTTGTATTTATAAAAAAAGAAGTTGAATAAGAATCTATTCGGTATAAAAGATGTTATCATATAATAACAAAAGAAAACTCTAAAGTAGTTTGAACTAAAAATAATTCATCAAACCAAAAACATGCAGCAAGTCTGAGCCAAAATAATGACATGATAAAGATATAATTAGACTTTTTTATAGTTTAATAAAATTAACGTAAACTTATTATGTTTCATAATAAACATGAATTATAAATTTTTTATCTCTATAACTCTAATTATAATAAAAATAAATTGGGAAAGTAAAAATATTCGTTCATATAGAATGAGAAGAGGGTTTTTAATTTTTAAAACATAAAATAATTAACTATCATAGTTTTTTATTTAAACAGAGATACCCTTTATCATTGCTAAAAAGGGATGATAAAGGGAGTACTTTTGTGATCACTAAAAAAGTGTTCATAAAACGTTCTATTATCAGTGCTAAAAAAAGAGCTGATGAAGGACCTATTTTTCATAGCTTTTTTAGCAATTATAAAAGAACCCCCTTTAGTAGAACTTTTTTTAGAATTAATTAAATGTACTTTTATCTACACTTTTTTCAAGGATGATAAAGGTATGACATTAAGAAACTCTGGAAATATTTTTACTGTGAATAAGAGTTATATTTCCTAAAAACAAGTTACATATCATTACAAATCATAAATTAGTATATAAATATATTTATATTGATACAAATAAAATATATTTTATAAAATATGACTCGTATAATTCAAAATATGTAATCACAATGAGAATATTAAATATTTAGTGGAAAATGGTTTATAAAATAATTAAAAATATTATTAATTAAATTTTTTCTCATTATTATTGGGTAATAGTCATTTAATATCAATTTGAAGATTAAAAAATTTAATAAATTAACAAAAAAAGCTAAAATAGGTTGGATACATGACCTGAACTTTAAATATCCATAAAATTGGTTCTAGGACTCCGTTCGAGTTATAAAAAATATCAATTCAAATCCTGTGAAAGAATCAATTCTGTGGTGACCCAATAAAAACCTCGAACATCATTTTTTATGTCAAAAAGGCCCATAAATCCTCCAAAACAAAGTTGTTTTTCCAGGGTACCCCAATTTTTTAACATTTTATAGACTTTCATCTCCATTTAAGATATTCTACTTATGATATTTTGGGTGGAGTCTCAATTTATTCTCAAGGATATCACCCATATGGATATTATGAATTTCATGTTTTATTATTTTTTAGAAATTAATTTTATTTATAAATTGATATATAAACATACATACATATTTTTATATATTCACACAATAAAATTTTAATTTTATAAATAAATATGTAAAAGTATTTATATATATAATATATCTATGTATATATAAACCATATCTAAATAAAAAATAATATCCATTTCATTTAAAATAAAAAAAGTATGATTATTTATATACCTATACAATTAATGTATATACGATGACTATTTATATAAATATATTTGTGTGTGTGTATTGGAAAATAGATATATATATATATATTATAATATATGTATATAAATATTAATATATATTATATGTGAATAAAAATAAATATTTATAATTATATTTATAGATAGAAACATCTATAAACCTATGTGTGTGTTTGTTTGTCTGTAGGTATGTATTTATAAACATACACACCCACAAAACCTATTTTATAAATGTATTTAAATAGAAAGATATATAATAATATATAGATAATGTACATACCTAGAATTTCCATGTAATTTTTTCTAATTAAATTGAAATTTTACGAGTCTACGAAAATTGACGGTGTATGATTCTGAGGCCCGGTGTGCCCGGAATGAATTTCTGAACATTTTTTTTGTGTACCTTCAGTAAAAGTGTGAGAGTTTTTGTAACATTTTACCCAGTGCTCGGAATTGAAATATGAGGACACCGTTGAACTCGCAGTGCCAAAATTCTCTTAAAGAGACCTTTAACTTGACTGTAGTGGGTTGAGGGTGAAAGATAGTTTTTAACTTTTTCATGGAAATTAAAAAAATAAGATAAACTTCTATTTTATTTTTGTTGAAACCTCCCATGTGAATGTTAAAGAGGTGGGGACCACCTGAACTAAAACCCCCCAATTTGAATTCCTAATGGTGGGGACCACCCGAACCCTCTTAATGTCAGAAACCCCTTGAACTCCCTCATTAATGAAGATTCAACCCATGGACATCCTCCAAATTTATTATGCCAACATGGTATAATTAATTATTCCAACAATTAATTGTTGCAGTGTAAATTAAATTGATAGAATTAATTTAATAAGTTGGCACCTCTCATTTTTTCATGTGGAAAATTGTTGGAATGGGAGAAGCTTGGGAGATCTAAGAGAAACTTAACTCTAATGAAGAAAATCTCCTCCAAATGAAGAATGAAATCTCTATAAAATAATGTTCTTCGAAGCCAAGAAAGAGGAGGACGCACGATCCTGACTTCATAATCGTGTTGTGGAGGTGATGATCATTGGTACCCTCTTTGAATTCACCATTTTCATCTCACGAAAAGTCAAAGAACCTTAGAGGTAGGTCTTAATGTTTTAAAAACCTCACTTACTCGTTCTTGATGTTCTTTGTGATTCAAAATTTGGGAACCACTTGCTACTGCTCTAACGCGGAGGGTGTAGGCCAAACAAACATGGCCCGACCTCTCTGCAATCCCTTATGGTTTTTTTGATGAAATATTTGTGATGGAGGAAGAACTCATTCGGAGGCTAGCCACACGACGGGGGTGGTGGCGCGCATCCGTGCCACCTGACGAACAAACGGACACGACTTGTGCTTCAGCAATGAAGGGAGGACGGCCAGCCAAGCCGGCCACCGGTGAAGTTGCGGCGCATGACCGCACCGCATAGAGATGACGGTTGTCCATTAGGCAAGTCGCGGCCGACCACGACATTGTGGTCACCCCACCGCACTGTGGTGCCCTGCCACCCCGCGGTTACCCCACCACCCCACGGTCGCCCCGCTGCCCCACGGTCACCTCACGGTGCCCCGCCGCACCACGGTCAACCCATGGTGCCCCACCGCACCGCGGTGCCCAGCCACACTGCGGCCGCCCCTCCGCAATGTGGTTGCCCTGGAGGGGCCTCCCAACGCGGGTCGGATCACCCAGAGCAGGTTGGGACACTCTCCATGGGTCGGGCCGGACCTAGTGGGATGCGTTGACCCGAACCGATTCGGCACAGGCCAGGTCGGCCAACTGGGTCGGACCAGAGCTGGACCAACACCAACCCATTTTCGCTCTTTCGGCCATATCTTTGCCACATGGCATCTGTTTGATGAATCATCTTTGGTGATGGAAACCTTGGAGAAAAATTGTACCTTTGGTATACCCCACTAGAGTTTTGGATAAAGTTAGGGTATGGTCGGGTTGGATCGATCCGGAATCCAACCAGGCCCTCGGGACTAAAAGGATAATAAATTATAGACCGGGTTTCCGACTAATGGACCCTTTATTGCGCTTATATCCCTTGATTCATGGAGGTCCTTTGGTATATCTCTTCGTGGGACTTCGGGATAGTTGGAGTATCGACCAGTGGCTTGAGGAGAAGACCCTCCCGAAGACAAATGATCTTAGTACGGGAACTTTATAGCTGGTTGTGACGATGTAATATGATTCGGTGTGGGTCTGATGATGTACTGACGATGTAATAGGATCATGTGTGGGTCTGAAGACGTACTTACAATGTACTAGGATCATGTGTGGGTTTTAAAACGTACTGATGATGTACTAGGATTCTGTGTGGGTCTAACAACGTACAGACGATGTACTAGGATCTTGTGTGGGTATCACGATGTACAGACGATGTACTAGGATCCAGTGTGGGTCTGACGACGTACTGATGATGTACTAGGATCCTATGTGGGTCTGATGACATACTGGCGATGTGCTAAGATCCTCTATGGGTCTGACGATGTACAGACGATGTACTAGGATCTTGTTTGGGTCTGATGACATACTGACGATGTAGTAGGATCATGTGTGGGTTTGAGGACGTACTGACGATGTACTAGGATCATGTGTATGTCTAAGGATGTACTGACGATGTACTATAATGTTGTGTGGGTCTAACGACATACTGATGATATACTTGGATCCTGTGTGGGTCTGACGATATAGTAACAATGTAATAGGATCATCTGTGGGTCTGACGATGTACTGACGATGTACTAGGATCCTGGGTAGGTCTGACGAGGTACTAGGATCCTTCGTGGGTCTGACGATGTACTATGACCCTCTGCAGGTCTGGTGATGATTTAGGATCCTTCATGGCTCTGCCTCTTAACAGAGTAAGATGATTCGGTAGTTATATCTAATCATCTCTACTAATGTACCTATAATATACCTGGTGTGATCTGAGTCCATATTTTGTAGGACTTTCCATCCTGGTAATACCTTGGTGGTATTCTTCTGTGTGGCGTACCTATGTGGTACTTACCTTCAGGGCATTCCTTCCTTTATGGAACAGTTGAGCTTTGGGATTTTGATTTGGACCTTGTGTTTCCTCATGATTGAGATGGTTATACTAATAACTTAAGTATATGTATGCGTATATACCTAAGTAAGTTTGTCAGTTGATTTCATGTTGTATGGTTTATCCTTTGTGGATTTTGTGAGACCTTGAGGGTCTCCGGGTCCCGACTGAGTATCATTATAATCACCCTTCCACGGCCTATGCCCGCACCTTGTTGTGTTTGGTGCAGATGATGGATAGCACGGACTGTGGATGAGAGTACCAGTACTGGTGGTATCTCATAGGTGGACTTATATGAGATATACCGTAGAGACAACCGTTCAAGAGTTGTACCTACCCTTCATGTAGGATCCTTGGTGGGTGTTCACAAGAGTTATTCTAGTTTACTTGTACATTTCAGTTCCTTGTACTTTCTAGTTGGGCTTGTATTCTGGCCCCTTTTACATACGGTACTCACTCTTTTTACTATTCATTTTACTCATTTTTGTATATTACTGTGTGCTTAGTTGTGTGTGTTTAGAGGATATAAAGTCAATGCCTTCCTGGTTTTAGGGAATATGCCTTTTGGTGCTAGTTGCCATCGCCTGGCCTATGGAAGATGAGCTTGGGATAGTCACTGCATGGGCCCCAAGGGACGGGTTGTGACAAATTGGTATCAAAGGGTGGTTCTACCGTAGAACATAAGACTCTGATCTTTTTAACGTCAATATTGTATAGTGTGGTGAGTGTGGTTATCCATTTAGGGAATCCAGTGTTGGTGTGGCAGCTGACGTATCCATACACCAGGACCCTGAATTTTGATTTCCGACTCAGTGCACGAAAACACTGATTTCGTGTGTGTTTTCATGAGTTTTTTTGTGGTCTCCTTGAGTCACCAGTTATAACATATTAACCATGGTGCACCTGTTTCTTTTCAGGATTCCTCCACGCAGACATCCAGCTAGGGTTCCGGATATAGTATGCACTGATAGCCCACCGAGCGATGAGGCCTCAGTGCAGGGCCATCTTCTAGTAGAGGAACCAGTGGAGGCACCAGTGTTACCATTACCCATTGGGCCACCGATCCCATCAACCCCATTAGTATAGAGTTTATGCCACTTGAGCATGCTGCATGAGTTCCAGCGCCAGAGGCCACCCAGGTTCAGGGGATAGATGGACCCACATGCGGCTAAGGATTGGCTGGAGGCCGTGGTGAGAGTCTTTTGACGGGTAGGGACACCAGCTGATCTCATGGTGACCCTTGTCACTAGTCTTTTATAGGAAGCAGCAGGAAGATGGCAGAGCTTGATGCTCCAGGTTCACGATGATGTGACACTTCTCTGGGTAGACTTTGAGAGCCTGTTTCGGCAGATTTTGTCCCAGTGACTCTTCATGTAGTGTGCATATAGGAGCTTCTTCATCTACAGCAGGGAAGCATGAATGTGGATCAGTACTCTGGGAGGTTCACTAACCTCTCACACTACTCCATAGATATGGTTTGGGATCCGTTCTTCAGGGCCTGGACCTTTGAGAACATACTCAGACAAGAGATAAGGGATTTGATTATTTATCTCAGCATCCCGACGCAGGAGGGGGTGTTAAAGTAATCCCTCTTAGTGGAGAGTTTTCTTGATAATAAGTCACAAGCAGCGAGACCCACCACCGGATGTCACGTAGTGGAGTCTTCTACAGCTGGCAGCAGACAGATGTCATAGGAGTCCAAGAGGACCATACCTATAGGTGGATGACTGTATGACTCAGGATCGATTGTGCGGGGCACCAGAGTCAG
This sequence comes from Viscum album, assembly GCA_963277665.1. Taxonomy (NCBI): domain Eukaryota; kingdom Viridiplantae; phylum Streptophyta; class Magnoliopsida; order Santalales; family Viscaceae; genus Viscum; species Viscum album. The sequence goes on along the minus strand of OY728136.1, from coordinate 61,988,823 downwards.
AGTCATTTATGTGAGGAATAGGTAGTGTTTCACATGTGGCAGGCAGGGTCACATAACTCATTACTGTCCGACCCGCTGTACGGATGATCAACAAACAGTCTAGGGATCTCCCAAGAAGAGACCAAGGTTCGACTGAGGAGGTCCACAGGAAGTTGGCGGACATGGCAGAGGAGTTGGTCATGCATCTGGTAGTGGGTGACGTTTCGAGATGTTAGTGCCACCACCACCAGGTGGTCCACCCCGACCACAGGGAGTAGGTGGATAGGGGCGAGCTCAGATCCAGGTAGCTGAGGCCTACGACCATGGAACTCCAGAGATGATATGAGGTACGATATATGTCTACTCCACATTAGCTTCAGAACTTATAGACATAGGTTCCGGTCATTATTTTACTTCCACTACCCTCATTCAGAACTCGGAGATTCTGACGGAGTCGTTGGCTTGATCCTTACTGCTAGAGACTCCTACAGGAGTGGATTTGAGGATTACGCATTGGTGGCGGTAGTGTTATCTTACTCTAGGATGCGAGATCTTCGGCTGAGATCCCCTAGTAGGGGCGTCTAGGCCTTATAACATCATCTTGGGTACGGACTAGTTATCTATTGCTCATTCTCAGATTAACTGTATTAGGCACAAAGTGTGGTGTTTCCGCACAGATGGGACTAGGTTTACCTTCACCGGTGAGAAGGGAGCCTTTGAAACATAGGATGGACTTACCTGGAGGAGAGTGAAGTCGATCACTCATCAGTTGGCTAGCCTTACTCTCAGATCAGTTGATGTGGAGAGTCCAAGTTATCATATAGTGGTGGACCAGTACACAGATGTCTTCCCTAATGATGTTTTGGGTCAACCTCTTCGTAGATAGGTGGATTTTTACATTGACTTGTACACCGGGATGGCACGGATATCTACACCAGCATATCGGATGACTCCCATGGAGCATTGTGAGCTACAGGTATAGCTTGAGGACTTAAAGTGGAAAGGGTTCATTTGGCCCAGGGTCTCTCCTTGGGCAGCCCCGATTTTGTTCTCTAAGAAGGTGGATGGGAGCTTGAGGCTTTGTGTTGACTATTGGTGCCTAAACTAGGTGATCATAAAGAACAAGTACCCACTCCCAAGGATTGATAACCTCTTTGATCGGCTAAAGGGAGCATGGTTGTTTTCAAAGATAGACCTCAGATCAGGTTATCATCAACTCAAAGTGTGAGACTAGGATGTACAGAAGATGGATTTCATATGTTGGTATGGCCATTATGAGTTCTTGTTTATGTCATTTGGTGTAACCAATGCTCCAGTAGTGTTCATGGGACTCATGAACAGGATCCTTAAGCCATACCTCGACTGCTTTATAGTAGTCTTCATCGACGACATTCTGATCTACTCGGATACTGAGGAGGAGCATGTCTATCTTTTTCAAGTAGTAATGGACACACTCTGAGAGCACCAAATATATGGTAAGCTCACTAAGTGATAGTTCTGGATCTGAGAGGTTCACTTTCTGGGACATGTCATATCGGAGGCTAGAGTAGCAGTGGATCCAGTGAATATTGAGGTAGTACTTTCTTGGGAGCCACCCAGGAGTGTGACGGAGGTACAGAGTTTCCTAGGTTTGGTTGGATACTACCGGTGGTTTGTGCCAGATTTCTCCAAAAGTTGTAGCACCTTTATTAGCATTTATGAAGAAGGGACAACCCATTGTGTTGTTGGAGAAATGTCAGCAGAGTTTTCGTGAGATGAGGCTTAGGCTGAATAGTTCTCCCATCTTGGGGCTTCTAAAAGAGAGTGTAGGGTACGTAGCCTACTGCGATGCATTAGAGGATGGGCTTGGATGCGTCTTGATACAGGAGAAATCAGTGACCGAAAATGGTTCTTGAAAGCTGAGATAGCATGAGAAAAACTACGCTACCCATCACCTAGAGTTAGCAGTAGTGGTCTTAACCTTCAATATGTTGCGAAATTACTTGATGGGAGAACAGTTTATAGTCTACACGGATCATAAGAGTCTCAGGTATATCTTCTCATAGAAGGACCTGAACCTGAGATAGCGACGTTGGATTGAGTTCCTCCAGGAATATGACTTACAGATATTCTATACTCCTGGGAAGGTTAATGTTGTATCAAATGCACTCAGCCAGAGATCTGGTATACAGCTGCTAGGTGAGGTGACGGAGCAGCAAGCCACTTTGCAGATATCTGTTGTGGATCGAGATGGAGCATCTTTTCTTCGGTCTCTTATATTCACTCCTACACTTATTTGGTGATTCAGAGAGGGGTAGTGCAGGGACACTGACTGCAAGTCTCAACATGCTCAGATATCCACTAGACAGGAACCTGATGGATTTTCTGAAGGTGGGGAGAACATCATCCTTTTCAATGGGCGTACCATGGTACCAGTGTCACTTCAAGAGGAAGCGTTGAGGGATATTCACACATCCCCTATAGCAGTACATCCAATAGTGGAGAATATATACCAGGATCTCTGAAGACAGCACTGGTGGCTGAGAATGAAGAAAGAAGTAGCATAGTTTGTCTCTCGGTGCCTCACTTGTCAGCAAGTTAAAGCGGAGTAGTAGGTACCAGCAGGCTTAGTTTGGACTTTAGAGGTCCCAGAGTGGAAGTGGGAGAGGATATCCATGGACTACGTGATGGGAATTCCACATAAATCTAGCATTCATGATTCTATCTTGGTGATCGTTGACCGACTCACCAAGTCATCCCACTTCCTACTGATCAGATACCGGGGTTTATTAGAGAGCTTGGGATGCCTCTATTTGTAGAAGATTGCGTGGCTCCATGGATTACCATTTATGATTGCCTCTAATCATGATACACGATTCACGATTCATTTCCCGGCTATGGAAGGGGTTTCAAGAGGCTTTTGAGACGCAACTTCGTTTGAGCACCACCTTCCATCCTCCGACAGATGGCCAGATTGAGCCGACCATTCAGACCCCCGAGGACATGCTACGTGCTTGCGTCCTCGACTTCGTTCATAGCCGGGATTATCACTTTCCCTTGGTGGAGTTTTCATACAACAATATCTATCACTCCACCATTGGGATGGCACCTTTTGAGGCATTGTACAGGTCACCCTGCAGATTGCCTTTGTGATGGACTGACCCAGGGGAGTCAGCACTAGTGGGACTAGAGATGTTATGGGCTTTCATAAAGAAGGTGCAGATCATCTAGGAGTAGATTAAGACTACACAGAGCAGGCAGAAGTCTTATGCTGACAGGAGACGGAGACCTCTGGAGTTTGAGGATGGTGACCATGTCCTTTTAAGGGTCTCACCTAGATTACGTTTTCATAGATTTGTCCAGGGCAGCAAGGTATCTCCAAGTTCCGTTGGACCCTTCTAGGTCCTCAGTAGATTTGTCGAGGTGGATTAACTCCTAGCACTTCCCCCTCAGTTGCACCGGGTGCACGACGTCTTCCACATATCCTAGTTTGATGAGATACGTGAACGACCCTTCTCACATCATCGACCACGGCGAGATAAAAATCGATGATGGGGTGACATTTACAAAGGTTTTAGTGGAGATTGAGGATCAACAGGAGTAGGTCCTTTATGGGTGGTCGACACCTCTAGTGCATGTTCGTTGGTAGCATGGGAACCTCCACAAGAGCACATGGGAGTAGGAGGCTTAGATGTGTGCTCAGTACCCCCACTTTTTTTCTTAGTTTGAGTTGTGGTTTATGGGGACATAAATCCCTGAGGTGGGGAGAATGTAAAGACCTAGAATTTCCAAGTAATTTCTTTTTAATTATATGGGAATTTTAATAGTCTGTGAAAGTTGACAGCGCATGATTCTGAGGCTTGGTGTTCCTGGAATAAATTTGTGAACTTTTTTTCTAGTACGTTCAGTAAACGTGCTAGCCGGTTTTTGTACCTTTCAAATCAGAGCTCTGAATTGAAATCTGAGGACACTGTTGAAATCACAGCACCATTATTCTCTTAAGGAGACCTTTAACTCGACCGTAGTTGTTTGAGGGTAAAATATTTTTTTTTTCAGTTTTTCATGCAAATAAAAATAAAAAAAGATAAACTTCTTTTTTATTTTGGTTGAAACCTCCTATGTGAATGTCAAGAAGGTGGGGAATACCTGAACTAAAACCCCCATTTTGAATTCCTAAAGGTAGGGACCACTCAAACCCTATTAATGGGTGAAACCCCTTGAACTCCCTCATTAATGAAGAGTTAACCCATGGACTTCCTCTAAATTTATTATTCCAATGTGGTACAATTAATTGTTCCAACAATTAATTGTGCCAACATAATTTAAATTGATAGACTTAATTTAATAAGTTGTAACCTCTCATTTTTCTGAGTGGGAAATCGTTGGAAAAGGGAGAAGCTTGGGATAGCTTGGAGAAACTCAACTCCAATGAAGAACTTCTCCTCCAAATGAAGAACTCCATCTCCATCAAATAACGTTCTTCGGAGCCAAGAAAAATGACGACGCATGATCCTGACTTCGGAAGCGTGTTGCAGAGGTGACGATCATTGGTACCCTCTTTTCCTTCACCATTTTAATCTCATGACACATCAACGAACCTTCGAGGTAGGGTTTAATGTTTTAAATACCTCCCTTACCCATCCTTGATGTTCTTCATGATTCAAAATTTTTGAACCACTTGCTACCGCTATAACGAGAAGGGTAAGGGCCAAACGAACATGGCCCGAACTATCCATAATACCTTGTGGTTTTTTTGATGAAATCTTTTTGATGTAGGAAGATGGAAACCGGAGGCTGGCCGCATCACTGGAGTGGCGGCGCGCGTCTGCGCTGCCCGGTGAACAAAGGGCCGCAGCTTGTGCCACAGCGACGAAGGGAGGACGGTCGGCCGCTGGAAAAAGCGTGGTGCAAGGCTGCACCATGCGGAGAGGAGGACTAGCCATCCAGCTAGTCGCGACGGACCGCTGCACTGCGGCCACCCCGGCGCCACACCGCACCGATGTGCACCGCCGCAACATGGCCATCCTGCCGCACCGCGGCGCCCAAGCACACCGTGGCCGCCCCCGGCAGGGCTGCCAGGTTGTGCCACCCTATGAGGGTCGGACCGCCAATCCTAGGCCAGACCACACCCCAAGCCTAGCCTGACCCAGCGGGTTGGGCCAAGTCGACCCGAACCGGGTCGGACCGGACCCGTACCAACACAGACTCATTTTCGCTCTTTCGCCCATATCTTTGGCATCGAGCGTCCGTTTGATGAACCATCTACGGTGATGGAATCCTTAGAGAGAGACAGTCCCTTTGGTATACCCCAATAGAGTTTTGGATAAAGTTGGGGTACGGTCAGGTTCGATCGAGCACGAATCCAATCGGGCCCTCGGGACTAAAAGGCTAATAACTTACAAACTGAGCGTCTGATTGATACACCGTCTGTTGTGTTGAGAACCATTTTACATGGCGGTACTTTGGGATATCTCTTCTTGGGACTTCATGAATTTTGGAGTATCGGCCAGTGGGTTGAGGAGGAGACCCTCCCGGAGACAAGCGAGCTTAGTGCGTGAATACTGTAGTTGGCTATGACGATGTACTAGGATCGTTTGTGGGTATGACGACATACTGATGATGTAATAGGATCATGTGTGGGTCTAACGACGTACTGAAGATGTACTAGGATAATTTGTGGTTCTGACGACGTACTAACAAAGTACTGGGATCCTGTGTGGGTCTGACGATGTACTGACGATGTACTAGGATCCTGTTGTGGTCAGACGATATAGTCAGACTTTCCACTCTCATATTTCATGATTCTAGCATGGAGAGCATAGGAACGGTCTAAACATATGTATACCTCATCTGATGAAGAATAAATCATTATTTAATTAATTAAATTTAATTAAAGAATATATTATTTTTTAATGAGTATGGTTACGAATTTGAGCACTCAATTCATTATTTGGTAACCATAATTATTGGTTGGGGAGTTTAGTGGATAAGGGAATATTTGGTATGATTAAAACTCAATATTACAGCCATATCACCACCAAATCTATATGATGCTGAAATTCACAATAAATCACTTCAGTGACCCAAAGAAGGGAATGAAAATTACCCAACATTTTTTAAGAGACTCTCAGAGATTGTTTTTTTTATGACCGGCTATAGGGGGTGAAACATCCAATCAACCAAGGAAAGTAGAAAGACTAAGTCATTATAATAAAATAGTGATATATTTACACTCAAATTCTTCTTAAAGGTCTGACCTACATACCCCATGTTCCTTGGACCATATTGAACCCAAAAAATAGAATTATGATACTATGAAGTGAAGACCTTCAACTTAAAAATTACTTCTTGAAACAACTGGTATCACTTCTAGACAAATATTAAGTCCTTAATTATATCAATTTATCAAAACTAATCACGGAAGAAATCATATATTCCATGTTATTCCATTGAGAGTTTAATGATAAGTTTATGGTTTCTAATGTATATCAAGTTATGATCAATCTCATGGAATGTAACATAATCATTTATTTTATAATTAATGGCAGAGATAATGTAATACTAGGACATATCAAAACCATGTATGTATCTTATATGCTAGATTAAAATGATATATAATGATCTTTTTGTTGATAATGAATCATTAATAAGATTTATTCTGGTCATATTTATTCATCAATTTGGCTATAGTGAAACCAACTTGTCTCATCCTACTTTGAAACATTGGTTTTATAACAAGATTGATAAAAATACTCTTGGATGAATAAACCTCTAAGACTCAATTTAGGAAACTTGACTTGAACTTTTAATTCCTTATTTTTCAGAATTATATGTCCTTAAATGTTCTATTATAAATTCAATAATTTCATCAAAATGTTGGACTCCCTTTATCATTTCACCAAGGCCTCAAATTATGTTTTAGTGGAAATCAGAAAAATATATGATGATGAATACCTATTTGAATATTGTCAACTTAAATATATCGATGAAGAATATTACTGGAAGGAAGGAATACAACCCATGATAGATGATGTGGTTTAGGTTACTACCCTAAATATTCTCAAAATGACCCATGATAACCAATTTATATATCTTGTTGTTGAGTATATATTTCTCATTAAACATTTCAAATGATCACATTCATATTTGAGAAAGTATTAATCAACTATGATGATAAAAATTTCATTATCTGAGATGGAAAATATCAAAAAGGTGTCTGAACTTCATAATTATGGGAACACCCCAAGTGAATATACCTTTATTCCTCAAGAGTTTTTGGAGATCTCGGCACTAGTATCTAAGTCAAATGAAACTCTAATATCACTTAAAATATTGAAAATGCCTCCAATTCATCCCTCAAATGTGGGGATGTTTATGCTCCTTCTGTAATTGAAGATTGTACTTCCTCAACCATTATTCCTAAGATTGTTAAAGATCATAAAAAATAATTAGATCTCAAATAAATGTCTCATTTATTCAAAGAAGGTGTTTTTTCCACAATCAATAATCTGCAAAACATAAATTCATAGACATATCAAATTCTTTGACCAACGTTGATTAGCGTATCCATGTCCCCCAATGAATAAGAAGTATATACATATTTTATAATTTATGAATAATATTTTTCACTTAGAATTTCACAATAATTTCAGGACTTGATTTTATTATATCCACCCACCACTTGGGTCTTCTAGAAGACCCCAATAGTTTCTAGAAATCAACTAGAAGAATAAATCCAACTCACACAGCCAAAGTCGAAGCTGAAGATGATAAAATAATCAACGACAATATAAATATCAAAAATTATAATAAATTAAATGACTCGTTAATATTTTCTAATTTAGTAATATGAGTGTAAATATTAGATTTTTTTTCAAATTAAGATATCTCAGCTGGACTATTCCAAAATAAGATTTCTAAGTTCTTATTATAGAACATCTAATCAATTCAATTTCCATCTATCACTATCCTTCCTATATGGATTTGTATTATGGATACAAAAAATAATAAATGGTCCTTTAAGATGAAGATGTCACTATTTTTTGGACACCCTAAGTAATATAATGATGTTGTGTTATTTCATTCAATTTGGAAACCACTAGAGCCACATACTAACATATAATGCATCTCAATTTGATACCCATCTTAGGGAAATCAATCTAATTATACATCAAAATCTTGGTGCTGAAATACTAATAGAGTTGTAATAATATTTATAGTCTTGAGATTACATTCAAACAAGCTAAAAAATAGTTTATAAATAAATCCCTTGAAAAACATTTCTACAATGCCTACTAAATGTTTCGTGGCTTCTTGGTATGAAATTGTGGCATCGAAGACTATTCTAATAATACTAAGGATATTTGTGAAATTTCACCTCCTAAAAATATAAAAGATATTATAGGAATACAGTGATTAATCTCATTCAATCAATGCTTCATAGAAAATATTATAGGTAAATTCCTACCCTTCACTGGGATATTGAAAAAATAATCTATTTAGCATTGGAACAATAAATTCTAGGAGGCATTTGACATACTCATAAAATAAAATTTGATTCCACTAGTTTTAATGCATCTGATAAATTATATACACTTATTCTATTTGTAATATCCTTATAGAGAACACTAGTAACTTTCCTCACGCAATATAAGGACACCTAAAATGAGAATAATTACTATTATCTTAGTAGAATAATTATTTTTAGTGATACTCAATATTCAAATAGTATTAAGAGATTCATCGATTTAATATTTTTAGTTCAGAAACTAAGATACAACCTTCATCATCACGAGTTCCACTTTCTCTAACATAATAAAATTCTCAAATATATCCTCAGTAATTTTTTGTTGATGGGGAATTATCTTGATGAGTGGTTATAATATAACTGATATAAATTCAGTTAATACCACAATAATAAATTAATGGGATGGGGTTATCCAATATCATTATAGAGCATCCTTCCATATAATTAATTCTATTGAATACCATGTTCACTAGTGAAGAGGTATTTTAAATCTAAGTCCAACACCAAACATGGAAAATTTTCTTCAATGGAACTTCCAAAATCCCAAAATTGAAGAGAATGGAAGACCCCAAACTCACAGAGCCATTTTGGGAGTAATTTTTTCTATCAAAAAACGAAATTAAACATTATTTCTTCTTATTTTCAAATGGATGTTCTAATAATGAGAAATAATACTAATTTTTAAATTAATTTTTCTAACTAGAGTTACAGATAATACTGGATCACTAAAAGTTCAGAGGGAATTTAGAGTTGGTAATCAAGTAAATTAATGGTTATTATTCCATCATAAAGGAAGAGATTCCCCTACTTGAAAATGTGATAAATTTTATAGAAAAATTACAAACAAGACAGTATTAAGTCACATTATGATCTCAAAAAATACCATGTCCATTGTACTTTCAAGTATAGATACAACCATGATAGAGCCATACTAGGATGAAAACCTCATTAGCATTATAAATTATAGAATGTTTTTATTTTTCATTGTTAATATAATGGAACAGGTAAATGATTTCAATTAAATATTTGAACTATATAATCTGGTAAATGGTTGTATGATATAGATTTGGACTACAAAAAATAGGATTCTTCCATCTGACAGATAAAGAAAAAATAATATACAATAACAAGAGACAATTCCATTCATTATTATAGTTTGTGTGACTAAAATATCCTCTATAATCTAGATTTTAATGGAGTTTTTCTAAGATTCATTTATTGTGGGGAAAAAGTAATTTAATGTTAGATGTATATACTAGTTTGTGTGGAACTCATTATTCTAGGGTTATGATTTATCAATAAATCATAAGGCTGGTGCTTTTAATCCCTTAGTGATACATGATTTTATGTAATTCACAGAAAGGTGTAATTAATTTCAGACACTTGACAACTTTATCCATCAAACCTTGGAGCTATTTCACACTACCAAATACATTTGGCTATTTTTTTATATGGAATTGAAGTTATAGGGCCATATCCCCCTGTTACAACCAAGAATCTAATGTACATCATTACCACTACTGATATCATCTCTAAATGCGAAGAGGTGATAACCCTCAAAGAGTTCGGGATAAAGAACGTCATAAAAATCATGAATCCCAATATTATAACCATATTTAGTGTATATCAAACAATATTGTCTGGAACCATCACTAACTAAATGTTATTCTGAATTAATGTGGATATATCAGGAATATAAAGTTGATTTTAACCATTTGTCTCACTATCATGCTACTATGAATAGGTAAATAAGGATTTTGAAAAACACTTTCAAACATATAGTATAAAATAGTGGACAAAGACAAGAAATATGATCCCATAAAGATTCGTCATTCCACATGGGACTATCATATATCAACTTATAATAAGAAACATGACACCCTATATTCACCAGTATATGGGATTTAAGAGGTTATTTCAATTTAATTACAATTACCTTTACTCTGTATTTCAAATTTTGATCATCTATTTACATACAGGAAATTTGAGAAGTGATTTGATGAATTGGAATGGATAAATGACAAAAAAACTTTTTACCTTAAATAATTTAATGGTTAACCAAAACAAAAAATAACAAGATTTTGATAATAATGATTTACTTTGTGCAATCCTCAAAGGGGAACATGTTTTGTCTATCTGGACCCCAATGATACCTCGGAAAAAACCTCAAAATCTATATCTAAAATGGGTTGGAACTTTTTTCATACACAAGGTCTACTCAAACGGTACATATTTACTTATTAAATGGATAAGGATCATAATACTTCCCTACAAATGTGAGTTTTCCCAAGAAATATTTCATGTAATGAGAAATATGGTCATCATCACATGACCTTCAAAGGTACGACTAGTTCTCAATGAAATAGCATAAAAGGAACACCATTGGTGACGTATATATGAACCTAAACTATATAAAAAATTTATCATTATCAAATTATTAAAAAAATGGAGAAACATCATATCCATAAGATAAAAAATCATATCATTCTCGATGGAGATAATCCTTGACGGACGTTTTAATGCTATCTGGATAAGCCTCCAATTTTTACTCATTTCTCAAAAAAAAATATTAATGATTTGAGCTTAGATATTTTAATTTATTATCCTAGTTCGAATGGTTTGAGCACACCATGACCAAATTTTTATAATTTTTGATTCTAAATGAAATCCCATAAGAGGGTATATTGACATCCTTATAATAGGAAATTAAACGTAAAGGAAAACCCCTCACTTTTAAGACATTAAACAACATGGTTCAAGTCCCAATCATGTGACATTAAATTACATGATAATATTGAACACAATTGATTAGTCACCTAGTCTTGGTGACAGTCTCTAACTGAACCACCCCCCTCCTCACTATTTAAGGATTATATTCTTACTTTGATGAGATTTGTAATTATTCCAGGATACCACATCCTATCCCTTCTGATATATAACAAAAAATTCCCCTTTCAATTCATATAAGATTGGTTTATATTGGGAAAAACATATCAGAACCTTATAATGTTCATCCATGAAATCAATTATGACTATTATCACTTACCCATGAAATGATCATGTATAAACACTTCGAACATGATTTTGGGAATATTTTTTTTTATAAACCATACTTTGGATCTTGGGAATCCTAGATCAATAAAAAACCCCATTTGAAATTTGTGATAAGATAATCCATCTCTAAAAATAACTACTATTTTTTCTATTCATATGACACACTAAATTAGGGGTTGGATAATTAGGTCCCCTATAGGGGTCAATCAAACATTGGAATCGTTGTAAATTATGGAAAATGATTCTTTATCCATATACCCTAACAACGTCAGAATAGAGGATGACATTCAAATATGGTCTACGGTCATGTTTTAAGTGATTTTCCCATATCATTATATTAAATATGAGAATCCAAATAACACGATTTAAAAAATTTATTCACTATAATTGAAAATAAGTTTGATTCATCATCACCTAAAGAGTTATGTTTAGGAAATTATCCCCATTTCAAGGGTATTAAGAGAATTATCTTAAACTACATTGACACATATTGTGGGTATAGTTTAAAATTAAATATTATCATCTTGAGTATTCACTAAATGTACATAGATGAAATCTCTAAGGTATGGGAACCCTTATTACGAATTCATATTCCCAATGAGCCTAACTCTTTCCTTTGATGTGATATTCAAGACTAGGAAAACCATAAATTGAGAAATCCTCCATGTTTTCCTGATAAAAATGGGTAACCCTAATGGAATGAGTGTGGTGTGTACTAATATTCTTCTACTAATATATATTGATTGAATGCTTATTAGTTTTTATCTATTTTTAATGATTATTCTATAACTCTGTTCGCAAAAATTCCATTGACTTAGGCATCTAATGTTATTTTTATGGAAAAGTATGAAAAATGAAAAGATCAAGTGAAAATTGGATTCTTTCTATCTATAGATCATAAAATAATTAAACATCATAATTTCAATGTCTATATTTTCATTAGTAATGTATCACAATATTCTATGGACATTGTTCTTGAGTCATTATATCGATACTTGGGCTTCATCAATACTGCATTAGAACTTATCTAGCTCTATCACATTAGCCTCCTCAGTAGAAAAAATATTTTATATCATGGAACTAATAATATATTCACCTTCAATTTTAAGCACTTATAAAGACTAATGAAGTTTCACAAGTTATCCCTTTATGTCATCTATATATATTTGGATATTTATTATCTAAATAATTTTCTTATTAAATATTGTTGGATTTTATCCAACTATGTTGAATGATAAAGCATTACATGGGAAAACATAGCTTTTAGGTAATTATATTTGGTAAGGAACTTCAATTTGATGAGAATTTTTTTATGCTTTTGATCATTCTCCAAATAATTAACGACCAAAATCATATTATAATGGATACTATGATATTCTAACCCTCCATATAAAATAATAGTAAACATTCTTTGGAGAATATAGAGTTGTGAGGGGAGATCTTATAATGGTGTCTTTGAGAATAGAATCCATATGAATTTCCAAATAAATCAAATTGACACACAAAAGTCATTATAAAACAAAATGTTTTACATAGATACTTTTTTAAGTATAGACAAATATATTGGGATTAACTTACTTAAGGAGGTAGCTTGTGTTACTCCCTCATGAGTGACTTCAAAAATTCTTGGAAAAGTTGGATGAACTAGAGTATAGGGTTCCCATTCTAGCTTAGGTGCTAAAGATGACTCCACCAAAGGGAATATAAAGGAGTTTATCAACAATTGAATATAATGAAAGTGGGGATATATCAACAATTAAAATAGCCATAAATTGTCACAAGCATATCAATTGGTTGGTGGGTCAAAGTCTCCACCAATCCCCCCATTTTTGTTAGCATGATGGGAGGATGTGCCTTGATTAAAGGAATTATCCTCAATTTTTAGAGGGACCGATTCAAACATAACATTGTAATCACCACCTCAAACATTTTCTACCAATTTTTCCTCAGTCTAAAGAGCATTAGAATCCTCCACATCCTATAGGTGGATCTCCTTCACAAAATTTTCTATAGGAAAAGCTATAAGAGTAAATAATCTGGATAAATACCCAATCCATATGTGCATTAACTAGGAATAAATTGTAACACCTTAATATTTTATCTAATATTTTATAGGTTTTACACAACATGAAACATTTATTTTAGATTATGTGACATGAACCACAAATTTTTTCATGAGTTACACACAATGCTGAGTTTAAATTAAATGTTAATTATTAATAAAATATAATTATTTAAAATGATAGTTATCACTAATCCATTGGAATGGTGGATATGAATAGTATTATTTAAATTATTAAAATATATGGTTTAAAAATTTATATATAATGAATTTTTTAGTGTCTAATTAAATAAATATCAAAATAAAAACAATTTGACAATGGAAGAAATCTTTTTCAGAAAAACTATATTTATGTAAACAAACATATTTTACATAAATAAATTAAATAAACAAATTATTTTGGATAACTTAAATGAAATTTTAATAGTATATATTCAATAAATTTATTACCATTCATCTTATATTTTTTCTAGAGATGAGATAAGAATATATCCATTTTTACGAAAAGAAATTTTATTTTTCTAAATAGATTTTTGGTCTAATTTTCTACACACTTAGTTTAAAAATATTTGTTAAATATTTTAGAAATTTTATTTGGAAAAATAAAATTCATTTTTTAAATCATAAAAAATATTATTTTATCTGGATTTTTTAAAATTTTCCAAAAAGATTATTTTTTTGATGAATAGTGAAAAATACTATATTTTAATTCAAAATTGCCTAATCATTTAAATGACTTATAAATTGAAATTATATTTTAAAATTTTTAAGTATGATTATTTAAATTACATATATATATTAATCCAAATTATTTCATTGGAATCAAATTCATATAGACATTGGATATGAAAGTATTATAATCTTTTGAACATTTTCTCTTTTAAAACTGGCTTTCTCATCGCATTTGCGAGAATTATTTTTAAATAAAATTTTGTAAATATAAAAAATTTAATGGGTAATAATGGATTAAATAATTTTAATCATAATAATATATATTATTTTATTATTTTATATTAATTTTTTACCAAAATAAATAGTGAAAATAGTTAATAATAATTATTGTGGTTGTGGTAAAAATGGGTTTACCAGAGGTTAAACTAATATGATAATAGTTAAAATAGACTATTCACTTTTATAAAATCTATTTTATACCATATTTAAACCCAATAATTTATATTTCAATGTTTACTTCATTTTGGATCACTGTGTCATGATAAATACATGGGTAGACCTTCTTCTTCTTAGAAATTACAAGTGTTACACTCACCGAACTTATAAAAGTTAACCCCATCTCTTATATGATTCACACCTTAATACCATTTTGGTTAGGTGAATAAAACACTCATCACATTGAAAAATCATTATTATAACCCTATAATCCATATTTTTTTATAAAATCAATCCTAGAAAGGCTTTTGGTTCAATTCTTAGGAGGCTAACTGAAGAAGAGCTAATGTTCTGCAACGATTATTTTTATTTTATTTCATCCTCGACCACATTAAAGTATAATTATAACATTTTGATATAATTTTATATGTATATTACATATAATTAGATGTAATTATGTTATGGTTATAACCTAAAACCATCTATACTTCAATCAATTTGGTTTCGAAATCATCATTTGGGGGTACGGCGTACTATCGTCATGCGAATGAATGTTAATATTTTTTACACTACCACCTATCATATATGGGTATGATGTAATATTTAAAGTATATATATGATATTTATAACATTATTATACCTATGTATTTATTATATCATATAAAACTCTATTTACTTTCCATTCTGTAGGGGATACGATAACACTACTCATGTGTATTGCAGACTACCACCTCGCAAAATTATGTGATTCATTTTAAAAACGCATTACATAGAAGATAATAAGGATAAATTTAATGAAAATATGTGATATAAATGAAATAATTATATTTTTAATAGAATATTTATCATTATAAAAAAGATAATATATCATTTTCTTCTAAGATTTTTACTCAGTGAAAGATGATAATGTCATTCGTGTATTTGAGGACTACAGTCTTCACAAAGCGATACGACTCTCCTTTCATCACAACACAATATAGATCATATTTATAAGTATATTTAAAGAAATAATTAGGTATTTATGATATAATTATCATTATTAAACTGTATTATATTATATACCTCCTCTCTATAATGATCGTTCAAAAATGGAAATGTTTCTCATGCATATGTAGAGCTTATCGCCTCTATGATCGTAACGTAATTTAATTCTCAAAATAATATATCGAAACTGTTCATAAAAGAATAATTTGTGTATAAATATGATAATTATTTCAGTATTATTATTATGGATATCATTTAAATGTGATGAATTTAAGAGGACTAAAAATAACAAGTCAAAACATATATGAAAAACAATGCGATTATTACCTGAAACATGACATTAACATGGAATTGTTAATAAATGGATAATAAAATGAATTAATTAAATAACATATTATATGATATTTTTATTTATTTTTATATAATATATTTACAATTAACCTAAATTTATTATATAGGATGATATAATTATTACAAAGAAAGTCGATACTTACAGTGACGATTTTTTGTCTCACTTTTTTCTCTATGACACATGTCATATTCACCATGTGTATCATTTATGTGGTGTATATACTAAAAATGAATGTATTTTATAAAAATTATAAATAAAATTATTGTTTTTTAAAAATCTTTTTGAGTATATCTCTTTAATTGGTATTACGGTTCAAACGATACCAAATCAGTAAGGGATTTTTGTCACTATTTTCCTTCATCGAGGCATATAATTATATTATGCATATGTATTATTATATGAGGTGTATATATATACAATTTGACATGTAATATCATAAATATAATTATCCTAATGATATTTTAGGTTTCATTTAATGATATTCTTTCATGTGTATTATGTTTCAAATTTACCAAAGTGGTAAAGATTTTATGTTATAATCTCATCGTTTATCCTGATTATTTATGATTGTGTATCCATTGATAAAATTTTATGAATGATATCTCAATAAACTCATTACATTTCTTCACCTCTGGTTATGTTATGAATATAAATTTTTTCCATTCATTTTCCTATTCGTATGAACTATAGATTTCAAAAATAATGTTTTTAAGAAAAATATAATTTTCAATCAGAAACACTTTTTCTTCCAAAAATATGTTTTCTATAAGTATATTAAAAAGTGTTTTTAATTTATTTTTAAAATTATTTATAAAATAAAATTTTACCAATGTGTGAATATTTAAAACATTTTTTAAAAGGAATATTTATGTTATTTAAAAAAATATGTTTGAATCTTTCTGAAAATGTGAATGGAATCATTGTGTATGCTATAAAAAACATTTACCACCATCATGAACGTTATTTTAATTATATATTTATTTATAAATTTTAAAATATATTTTCAATGGAAACTATTTTCAAAATATTTTATTTTTTAAAACGTGTTTTCAATTTGGAATGGATATTTTCCTCAAGATTTATAATTCCCAGTTACATTTATAAAGCTATGTTTCAATCTTTTTTTAGATTCATTTTTTAATGAGAGAGTATGCTTGAACATGAAATTTGGGAAGATAAATATAACGGTAAAGTTAGGAATTTTTTGCAACTTTAAACATAAACCCTCGACATGCTTCTACTCGTTGGGAACTTATACATCATGTAAGTGGAGTACACACCATGTAATGGTTTTTAGGAATAATCTATGAATTGGTTACATGGAATGAATGGTTTACACACCATATAATAGATACATTCTGTTTATGAATAAAACATGGTCTTTTCAAAGGTGATGGTTTTTTCCTAATATATAGAACAAAAGTATTACACGATATTTAAATTAGTTACACACCATGTGAAAGTCACAATGTTGGTTTTTAAGGTGTTGTATGAATGATATGTTTCATTATTTCTTTATACATCCCTTCCCTCTAGACCTGGAATCCTCTCTATTAATTTTTAAGTAATTCATTTCCCTGTGAATCACTTAATTTAGAGATTGATCCATAGGTAAATAAACTTCATCTCTTTGGGTAAGCCTTCCTCTCGGTTTCCCTCCCTCGTTTGTGGTGTTTTCACTGTTTATGGTATGGATGGGTAATATGATTGTGTTTTCTATCAATATTTTTCAGTATTTTGTCATTCCTTATTTTCCCTAGAAAAATCTTGTGGTTTCCAATAATTTTCATTGATTTTTAAATGAATGGATTTTAAAACCCTAAAGCACATTTCCTTGGATTTGAAATGGTTTTTATAAAAAAAATTGTATGGATTTTTTAAATAGAAATTTAAAAACATTACACACTGATAACCATTAATACATCATGAAAGAGACACGGGTAGCCTTAATGTGTGTGATTATATAAGGAGGGAACCTTCTTTATATCAATAGACTATTAAAGGACTCAATAATAGTTGGATCCAACCTTATTTCTTTTTAGGATCATGAGTGTCTAGTACATATTGTTTCATAGGATATATCCAAATAGGAAGGTGCATTGTTTTTTATGGTTTTTTGTTGCATAATATATTATTTCATGGATTTTGGATCACATTTATATTTATATTTTATTATGTTTGCCTATTTTTTCTTATAAATTTAATTTTTATGTATTTGGAAAACCTGATATGAAATTTTTGTGAAATTCAAAAAAAATTTGAGAAATGTTTTGATATTATTTTATTTATAAAAATTAGTGTACAACTATTTTTTTAAGATAAAACTTTTTTATTCTTGATATTATAAATTTTATAGATTCTTTGGTGGTTTATTATTGGTCCATTTGATCACACCATAATTCTACCTTTGGTTGGTTGAAGACCTTGTATTACAGGACATAGGTAAATATAAGGGAATTCAATAGCATACAGGCTTCTCTTTACGTCACAATTTTGGTTTGGTGATGGTTTGGAGGTGATGGTTGGTAACATTGATAATTTTTATCTAGTTTTTTTTAATTTATGGTTTATCATATTTTCTTAGTTTTATATCTCATTTTTTCTACTTTATACTATGGTTTTATGCCCAATTTCATTATATATGAGAATTTTTTTGTTATCTTTGTTTTACCTCACCCCATAATGCGATAACTTGGGTGATTGTTCTAGTTTTCCTGGGTTTTTCTATTACAATTTGGTATCAGAGGAATTACCCAGCATGAATTGTGTTATCACTACCTGAGTTGGTTCTGTGTCTTGGGTATATAAAAGTAGGATCATAAAAATTCAAAAAGTAGTTGTCAAAAAGGGCACTGGCTAGCTCACTCTTGTGACTGAGTCTATATTTCTATGGGTGGTTGGAAAATATTTACTAATTCTAATACCTGGTATTTCGGTTAATTTGAATATATTGTTTGGGAAATTTATTTAAATTTACCAATCTAATAAGTTTAGGGGCTTGGTGTGTGAATGGTCATTTGAATAAACTAAGTGGGTAGTTTATTTAGATGTACATGTTCTCTTCTAATAGTTTTTTTCTGAAAGATTCACTATTTTATTTAAATTATTATTGTTTAAAATCATGATGTTGTATTCTTGATGTTGGATCAATGGTTTTGGAATTTCTCATGACTGATTGGTTATTTTCTTGTGTTTAATACCCAATTACTCCTAGAAGTTCTCTTACACATACAAGTAGGTATGCAGAGAGGAAGATTCTATAGGAGGATCCTATATTGGTCCCATATTTGGTTGATGTAGTGATCCACACCACTTAGACTCTGGGGTTAGTAGGTGCAGTGAACCTAGGAAGGGTAGTGGATTGTCATGAACTATCCTGGGTACCCTAGTAACCTGATAACCAAGCCAACACTGACAAAGGCCAAATGGAGTTCCAAATACCCACAGATTGGTGACTAGCACCTAGAATCATATAAATAATAGTGAGACTAGTTTTCCCAGTGAATTATGGAAGTAATTAAAGACATGTCAGTATGCATACAAAATAAAATACACTGGTAGTAATGTACCAAAAGTAAACAAGGAATTAAATCCCAAAGTACTACAACCCAAGAACCAAAATATAGAGAAAACCCCAAGTCCCTAAGGACACAACTCACTAAAACCAAGGTTCAACAATTGGATCCACCTCCATGAGAACCATTCCCCTTTCTCGAACCAAGAAGAATATAATCTACAAATACTAGAAGGAATAAGTAGGGTGGGAGCTAAAAATCTCAATAGGGTCTCACTAAGGATTCCATAACATATTCTAATAATTTATTAACCAAAGGAATGATTTCAATTTAAAAAAATTATTTTGGAATTTCAAATCATATTTAAAAAATCTTGCTATATAATGAAAATGATGGAAAACACTTTATGAAAAGGATTTACAAGTGATGGAATATTTCCAAAATAATGTATTAGATAAAACATTTATATAAATAGTTTATATAAATTATAAAGGCATGAAATGAAGTTTTAAAACATGGGAATACCTTTATATCTCAAATATAAAACAAGTTAGAATCATGGTCATCTTCCAAATAGGTATGTATATTATAGGATATAGGACTCCACACTCTCTATGTGATCTCAGAAATATGTGTATACACACATCCCCCTAACACTATCCATATGAGACTTCTCTCCATCCAATCGGGGATGTGACCTGCTACATGTATGTTTTAGAACATTATAATAGTGTTGAGTGTGTCCAAATAACTTACAAACTATATAAGGATTTTATGTGATCTTACAAAATCAATGAAGGGTAATTTATTATAAGACTGCTTAAAATAAAATTAAATCCCATTATTCCATTTTAATGCCAATTTTCCATTTAAACCCAAAATAGGTTTTAATCAAAAACTTGTCTATTTAACAAGATAAAACCAATGGATTTCTATCTAATCATTTTAATTCTTTTTCACATGTTTTAAATCTATTCAAAACCAATTCCATCAATTTCATAATGTATTTCCACAATTAAATTCAACAATTTAATTTAAATCATTTCCATAAAAACTCCAATTTAAATTAAACAATTTAAATCCACAAATTTCTATAAACTAACCCCAATTCAACTGGATTGGGGGTTTTCCCAATTCTCTTGCGAAAACCATTTCAAATATCCTAATTTACTGGAATTGGATTTTATTTCATAAATTGAAATGAAGTTTGAGCATTTTAATTTAAATTAATAGTTGAAATAAATCAAGAAATTCAAAGTTAATCAATATGGATAAATAAGATAGAATCACCTACCTTTTCCCAAAACTGAATACTCGCAACAACACTATTCAATGACAAAAAAGGATTAGAAGGACTCTAAACTCAACCTACAAATGATATTCAACAACACATAGCATGGATATATCAACTTCAGGATGATCTATTGAGATCCCATAGGAGAAGAAATATATAAATATGAAGAACATGGGAGAAATATTACTTGAGAATCACACTGCGAGTGCAACGATGATTGGATGACAAACAAGAGGATCCTGAAGGGTTGGAATGCTTCAAGATCACCTGGGGAAGTCTTTGGGTATAGGGAGACGAAATATGATAGGAGGAGAAAATATATCTCAACTGTGCTGCATGTTAAAAAAACATAGTCGGGGTATTACATGACATGTAATACAAATACACATCATGAAACCGTTAATTTTTGTAATTTCCAAAAAACATGTCGCCTGGAATTAAAAAATGATGCTCCAATTAAAAAACCGATCTATAAATAATTCATCAAAAGTGAAGTCTCTTCACAACATGTACCCTTCACAGTGTGAATCCTTTCCTGACTTGTATCCAGAAACCATTACACAGTTTGTAACCTAGTTACATGGGGTATAACCCTCTAGCAGCCTGTCAAACTAGTAACAGGATGTTACAGCTTCCCCACCATAAAAAATTTCTATCCATATAAAGCCTATAAAGAAGCTTCCAAGCCAAATAGATGAGGTCACTTCTCTCCCATCATTAACTCACGTTCCCATATCTTAGGATAATCAAAACCATGCTACCATAGTAAATAAACCAAAGGTATCACCCTCCCATAAAGTACCTTGGTCTCATAATCAACTATACTAACTGGCCCCTTATTCAATGATAAATCAGGTTCAATATCCATATCACTCCATCTCAAAACATAATACTAATCAGAGAGATACTTTCTCAGCTACGATACACGGAACACATTATGTATCGATGTATCGATGTGGTGGAAGTTCCAAACTTTATGAAACATTCCCCACCTATTCAATAAACTCAAAAGTTCCCAAAAAAAGAGGAGAAAACATACCTAGACTCCCATGTCATTGATGTCCCAACCAAGGAAAAACTTTTATGAACACCTGGTCACCAAAAAATAAATCCAAAGTTCTACAGTGATGATCCGCATAATACTTATAACGGCTCTATGCTATCAACATTCTCCAATAAATCAACTCAATCTTATTTGATATCTCTTGCACCAGACTTGGTCCAACCAAATAACTTTCACCAATCTCTGACTAATATAATGAATATTTATAAGGTCGTACATAAAAGGCCTCAAAATGTTTCATTCTGATCATGAACTGGTTACTATTTTTATAAGCAAACACAATTAGCTCCAAGTGATCTTACCAAGCCCCACTGAAGTCCATAACACATGCATGGAGCATATCCTCATAAATAAGTATATCTCTCTCTATCTGTCCACCGGACTGCAGATGGTAGGCCATGCTCAAACAGACCTGAGATCTCAGTTCCTATTTAAGGCCTCTCTAAAAGCGATAAGTGAACTGAGGATCCCTATCATAAACTATATAAGATTGAGCTTCATGAAAACGATAAATATATTTCATGTAGATATTTCCAAACTCTTCAACTTTGGTTATATTTTTAATGGTTATAAAGTGAGCTAACTCGGTCAACCGGTTGATCAAAACCCATATAGAATAATTCTTTCTCTAGGTATGAGGAAACCCAACCACAAAGTCCATATAGATTTCATCTCACTTTCAAGTAAGGACTGGAAGTGGATGACTTAAACCTGAAGGTTCAGGATTCTCATCCTTCACCTACTAGCATGTATAGCAATGTGAGACAAACATAGAAATGCCCCATCTCATACCTAGCTACCAAAACTTCTACAACATATCATAGAACATCTTTGAGTTTCATGGGTACATAGACCACTGGGAATTATGAAAATCCCCCATCATGACCTCTCCTACTGCTAATGGAACAACTAAATTATTCTAATATCATATAACATTCTCTTTGGAGAATGACCATATGGAAAATATCTCCCCACCATAAAGAGAGTCTCAAATTCTATGAAATTCATCATTAAGGTCTTGATACTGAAGAATTATCTCAATAAGAGCTGTTTAAAACTGAATAATGGATAAATAGACTTCATCCCCTTTCTTCTAACTCCAATATGAAACTATACAAAGAGAGCCATAATACTAAAATCTTTTGAAGACTCATTCACTTCTTGGGTTGGAATATTCCCACATAACAAATCTGCAAAGAAATTCCCTTTCCCTGAGGTATAGGTGATGTCAAATACAAAAGATTTTAATTATTCTACCCAACGCCTCTGGAGGAGATTCCAATATTTTTTATAGAATATATAACTCAAGATTTTTTGGAATAAATACATAGTAAACTTTTCTCCAAAAAGGTAGTGTCACCAACTCTTGATCTCGTGCATCACTGCTACAAGTTCAAGGTTATGGGTAGGATAATTCTTGTCATATAGCCTAAGATGATGAGATCTATAAGCTACTAAATGATTTCATTTCATAAGAACATATCCCAAGCCTGAACTCGGTGCATCACAAAAGACTACATAGCCATGACTGGCCTCTAGAAGAGTCAACACTGATTCAGTAGCCAAAATAAGTTTCAAATCAAAAAAATAACTCTGAAACCTATCATTTCATGAAAATTTATCCCCTTTCAAGTAAGATCAGTCTTCATATAATCCAACTTTGAGAATTACTTCACGAACCAACAAAAATATCTAGATAATCCCAAGAATCTTTGAATCTCGAATACATTATGAAATCTCTCCCAAGTCATAACATCCTTCACCTTCCCTAGATCAACTGAAATAAATTGTTCAGTCACCACATGTCCCAAAAAATTTCACTTCACAGATCCATAAATCACACTATAAAATCTTGGCATAAAGTCTGTGATTTCTCAAAAAACTCAAAATTGTTCTTAGATAATGCACATGATCCTCATTGGATGTTGAGTAAACAAGGATGTCTTCTAAAAATACTACCAAAAAGGTATCCAGATACTCATAGAAAATCATATCCATTAGATCCATGAAACTTTTAGGAGAATTATTTAAACTAAATGGCATAATAAGGTACTCATAATGGACATACCAACTCTGAAAGGCGGTCTTTCAAAGGTTATATGATTTTATACTCAACTGATGGTTACTAGATTGAAGGTTGATCTTTGAAAAATACTTCTCCTCTTTCAACTGATCAGATGGATCATAAATCTATGAAAATAGATACTTTTTTTACCATAACTCGATTTATATTTTGGTAGTCAATAAATAAAAGAAGGGACCATCATCTTTCTTGGTGAAGAGAACTGGAACCACCCAAGGTGATACACTCGGGCATATAAAGCCTTTCTCAAAAAGATCATCCAATTAGGACTTCATATTATTTATTTTAGTCGGGGCCATTCAGTAAGAGGGAATAGAAATTGGTTGAGTTTCAGAAATTAAGTCAATGGAAAACTCTACCTACCATATCGGTGGAAAACTAGATAAGTTTGAAGGAAACATGTTGGGAAGCTCAACAAATACTGAAAGTAGATCACCACTCATTCATTCATACTCTATATCAAAAGAAAACATTGATATTACTTTCCCCAACTCTAGATAAGAAGGTCTGGCACTGCTCAACCTTGGGTCCCATTATCATTGAAAGACAAGAGACACACCATTGGGTGTAGTAAAGTAGGCCCACCAAAGGTAATAATCACTATGGAATTTATTGTAAATGAGTCAATATATCCCATATATGACGTCAAAATATTTCATGTCAAGGACCAGAAAACTATAAGATAGCTTGACATCGGATGGAGAGAATACACAAGCTGGCCTATGTAGACCTCACTCTCCCTTTGTACCAACGAGTGTAGTAATATCTATTGCACAAGATAAAATATCCATATAAAGATTAATCATATTAACAATAGGGGTTTAAATAAATGATGGATATGAGTTAGTATCAAATAGATAAGAAACTAATGATGAAGCTATAGTAGTGTTACATCTCACAGTTTCTAGAGCCATGTCTGCTTCCTTTGGAGACTCTTCAACAACATGAAGTATCTTCATACTGGATGCTTGTGGCTGGAACCCTTTTATACGTGAAACATCATATTTCCCTATAGCTTTAGGTGGATATAATTATCATGTTCTACTATTTTGAGTAGAATTTTTTTAAGAATCTATGTAAGTGTCCTGAACATTCGTAGGAGCTATAGTTCTTAGGTTCCTCAGGGAAAACCCTCTTAGAATGTCCCGACTTTCCACATTGTAGGTATTCCACCTCCATGAGATCCATTCCACTTGCTCGAACCTTGAATAATATAATTTACAAAAACTTAAATATAGAAGTAGGGTGTGATCTAAAAAACCTTTTAGGCCCTGACTAAGGATTCCATAATAGATGTCAATAGTATATTGACCAAATGAATTCTTTCAATTTTAAAATAAGTAGGTTTATAATTTCAAATTATATTTAAATAAATCATTCTATATAATTAATGTAATGGAAAATACTTTAAGAAAAGGATTTAAAAATTATGGAATATTTATAAAACATTGGATTAGATGAAAGATTTATATAAATTAGTTTATATAAATTATGATGGGAGGAAAATAATTTTTTCAACATTGGAATACATTTACATCTAAAATATATAACAATCTAGAAAAATGGTCATCTTACAAATAGGTATTCATGTTCCAGGCTATAGGAATCCACACTCTATAAGTGATCTCAACAATATGTATATACACAAATCCCCCTAAAACTAGCCAAAGGTGACTTGTCATCATCCCATCAGAGATGTGGCCCACTACATGTGTGTTTTAGAATGTTGTGATAGCATAAAGTGTGTCCAAAAAATAAACAAACTACCTAAGGTTTACATTTTATCTTACATAATAAATTATGGGAAATTTATTTTAAGACTTATTAAAATAATATTAAATCCCATCCATCCATTTCAATGATAATTTTCCATTTAAAAATTGGTTTTAATAACAAAAACATCCCTATTTAACAAGATAAAACCATTAGATTTCTATCAAAACATTTTAATCCATTTTCAAAAGTTTGAAATACATTCAAAACCAATTCCATAAATTTCAAAATTAATTTCCACAATTAAAGAAAAAAATATAATATAAATATTTCCTATCAGCACTCAAATTTAAATTAAAATTTTTAAATTGAAAAATCCTTATAAACCCACCCCAATTCAGAGGGATTGGGGGTTTTACCAATTCTCATGCCAAAACCATTTCAAATCTCCCAATTCATTGGAATTGGATTTTATTACATTAATTAAAAGAAAATTTGAGAAATTTATTTTAAATGATATTTGAAATAAATCAAGCAATTTAATGTTAATCAATTTGGCTAAATAGGAAGAAATCACTTACCTTTTCCCTAAACACAACACTAGTAATAAAACACGTCAATGAGAACAAAGGTATAGAAGACCTTAAAACGAAACCTAGAAATGAGATTCAAAATCCTTAACAATAGATCCATCATCTTTAGGATGATATATTGAGTTCCAAAATAAGTATAAATAGAGAAATAAGAATAATGAGAGATAAATATTACCTAGGAATCACACTACAAGCATAACGATGATCGAATGCTATATTAGAGGATCCAAAAAGGTTGGTGACCTTCAAGATTTCTTGGGGAAGTATTTAGGTCGAGGGAGACAAAACTAGAGAGTATGGGAAAATATATCTCAGCTGTTCTACCAATTTAAAAAGCATAATCATGGTATTACATGATGTGTAATACCAATACACATCGTGAAACTGTTAATTTCTATAACTGTCAAAAAACACATCGCCTTGAACTAAAAACTGATGCTATTATTTAAAAACTAATCTATAAATCATTAATGGTGTATAAAATATCTTCATGATATGTATGCTTCACAGTATGAATCATTTTAAGACTTGCATCCAGATACCGTTACATAGTGTGTAACCTTCTGGCAGCCTGTCAAACTGATAATGGGATGTTACATAGATCATGGCTCATAATTTACCAAGAACCATCCACCTATATTCTGAGTGAAAAAAGACCAAAATATTAAAAGGAGTGTCTTGAATGGATTTATAGGATCTTAAAATTTTTTAAGACTCCAAAATATTCTCATGTGGTTTTTTTCACATAAATTCTCAAGGGACTAGGAAAAAGATTGTGTGACTCTATAGTGAAATCTATATTCCATGAAGGTCTTACATGGGTTTATTTCAAGAATATATTCAATCAATTATTTTTTTCTAATACTTTACATGAAATAAAGACCCAAGAATTTCTAACCTTGGAGAAAGGGTATTCTTCCATTCTATAGTAATCTACGTTTTTTCTAATTTGGGGTATCTCGCAACAGATCTTATCACTAATGATTACCTAAGGGCTTAGAGGTTCTATATTGGGATAAAGGAACAATATTCAGTCAGTGATAGTTCTTTTATGACTTCCAAACTTTTTATAGGTCGTTGATAATTCATCTTTGGATAAGGAATACATAGATGGGTGGATAGGTTTGGGAGGAGCTTTAGTAAGTGCAGCAGTTAGCTAGGGTGCTTCTTCCGGTCAGAAAAAGATGCATAAGAGTTGTCAGTTTTCTATAAGACCAGTTTCAAGGGAATCATTAGAATAGAAACCTATTATTTTCTACCATTTTGGGAGTCATGTTCATACCAACCCTCATTATATGGAGGCTTTGAGGAAATTTATTCTTGATGGCTGATCTTTCCATCTGAAAAAATTTTGTAATAAGATGTCCCAAGGTAGTGAATCAGGATCCACTTTCACTAAGGTGTATCAGGTTCATGTTGATGATTAAAAGGGTGGTAGGTATAATTCATAGGCCAAAGGATCTATCCATGTAGCTAATCCTTGATATATTTATGAGTAGATTTTATGCCATAGAAATTTGAAGTAGGACCAGCTGGTGTTATAGGTATGGTGTTTATTTCTCCTTTTAGTGTGATTTCTTTTCTTGACACAAGTTTGACTCATTATTTTATATCGTAAATGTTTGTTTATCTATTGGGATTTAATTTGGTGATTATTCTATTCTTATTATATATTTAAACACCATTGGTATATAGTTATGAATAGGGTTTTAATTGAACCTCATGTCGGGTGGTGATAAGAGACTTTGTGGTGGTTTGGGACTTCTTGTTGTTTAATCTTAAAAAATTATAATTGTTAATTAGTATAGATTGGATGATCAGTTTCAAGAAACAAATATAATGTTATCATTTTCCAGTATAGTTATTAGCTTATAATGGGAGCACTCATATTTTCTAGGGTGAGTGGGACTCTATATTGAGGAGGGAAGGGAATGTTGTTCTTTTTGCGGGTGTAATCCCATTCATGTTGTTATAAATGATTCTTGACGTAGTTAACCCTTGCTTAGTCGGTCATCTACCTGCTATTTTTGGTGCATACCTAAATGACTTTAAGGTTGATTTTTCTTATTTACTAACATAGAGAGAGGTTGAATTTATGACTAACCTACTCCCAAGAACGACGCACATTTCTATTCCATCTTATCAAATAGAACCTACTGAGTTTATAGAACTTAAGGTCTAGCTTGGGGGACAAAAGGCCAAAGGATTTATTTATCTCAATATGTCACCATGGGCTTCACCTCTACTCTTTTCTAAGAAAGTATATGAGGCCCCTATTCTTTGTATTGACTATAAAAAGTTGAATCGTGGAACGGTTAATAAAAATTATACTTTAATAAGAATTGATGATCTATTTGATTATCTTAGATGGTCTTGTTTGTTTTATAATATTGAACTATGTTCAAGGTACCACCAGTTTAGATACTGAAAAGATAAAATATCGATTTCATCATTAAGGAGTCGATATGTGTATTTTAATATTTTTGTTATTCTATTCAGTATCACTAATTATGCTACAGTATTTATGTATTTAATAAAGAGAATATTTCATTCGTTCTTGAACCTTTTTCTTTTGTGTTCATAAATAATATCTTGGTGTACTCCAATATTTAGTAGAAAAATGTGGACCATTTGGAAATAATTATTTGAACCTTGAGGTAACATCATCTGTATGGTAAACATTACAAATGATAGTTTTTTATCTAAATGGTGATGTTTCTATTACATGTGATTTCTAATAGGGGTTTATTAGTAGATCTTGATAAGGTATAAGAAGTAATGTATAGGGATCTACCCAAAAAAAAGATTGAAATCTGATGTTTCTTGGGTTTGGAAAGTTACTATAGAATATTTGTTTCATAATTCCCCAATATTTCATCGTTAATGACAGGATTAACCTGTAATGTTTTAAAGTTTGAATTGAATGAAAAGTGTTAGAGATATTTTTTGGAGTTGAATATGATTTTGACTTCATCACCATTTTTTATTCTTCTATAACCAGGGTCAGGTTAGGATTTTTTACTGATGCTTCTTGTATGGGTTTGGGCTGAGTTTTGATATAGGGGAAATAGGTAATGGCTTATGGATCTCTCCAGTTAGGGTCCCATGATAAGAACTACCCAAACCATGATCTTGAGTTAGCATCGGTTATGCACACACTCAAGATTCGGTGCCGCTATATTTTTTTGCAGCAATTTATAGTGAATTCTGATAACAAAATCCTAAAGTACATTTTCACTCATAGGGATATCAAATTTGTGACAGATATTTTGGGTTGAGTATATTCATACCTTTGATTTTGATATCATATATACCCTAAGAAAATAAAATGTGGTAGTAGATGGATTGAGGTTAAAATTACAACACAATCCATGATGGGATTCATTGAGTAGTGGTCTCTGATGAACTTGTTTGTTAATATGAGATTAGGAGTGAAGGAAGTTGGTGAAAAGGTGTTTTTGGATTTGATAAAGGTTGAGTCATATGTTGACTAGAGATTTTGATTTGATAAAATGACATAAACTGAGAGAAGGCTCTTAGGATAAATCCTAAATGTCTGGGAGACCCCAAGTGAGTGGTCTCAGTCTCCCAGTGGAGATTTTTTCTTCTGTAGCAGGTTGGCTGTTCCTTTTTCTCTGGGATAGGAGTTGTTAGATAGTGAACACCATTCGTGTTGTTCTATGCACCATGGGGATACAAAGATGTACCAATATATGAGACGTCGATATTGGTGGCTAAGAATGAGTTGGTCAGTTGTGGATTTGGTGTCTTGGTGTCTCACTTGTCAAATATTTTAGGGAGAACACCAGATACATGTGGTGTTTTTAAAAACATTACCCATTATGTTATGGAATTAGGGTAATATTTATATGGATTTCTTCATTAGTTGACCCTAGGTACCAAGTGGTAAGGATTTAATTTGGTAAATTATCGATAGATTCACTAAATCAGGTCATTTATTACTAATAAAATAAATGATGAAATTGGAAGATCTTGGGGACAAGTATGCTCGAGAAATTATGAGGCTTCATGGGGTTACCTCATTGGTTGTTTAAAATAGGGACTCGAGGTTCACATTCATATTCTGGAAAGGTTTGTATGGGGAAATGGGATCCCAATGGAAATTGAGAACCACTTATCATTTACATATAGATGGAAAATGGAGTGGGAAATCCAGGTTCTGGATGATATTTTTTGGGCTTGTATACTTTATTTCAATGGATCTTGGGATAAGAAATTACCTTTGGTTGAGTTTTCCAATAACAATTGTTATTCGACTTTCATTAGGATGGATCCCTTTGAGTATTTTTATGTGTGTCCATGTTTATATCCCTTGTTCTAGAAAGTGATGGGAATGTGGTCCTTGGTTGTGCCATGTTTGGTACAATACACAAAATAGATGGTGAAATTGATCTAGAAGAGTTTGATCATGGCACAAAGTCATCAAAAAAAATTTGGACCATCATCGATGGCCTCTAGAGTTTAAGGATGGCGATCGGGTCTTTCTCAAGGTTTCACCTCTCTTGGAACATCATTGGTTGGGTATGCAGGGTAAGTTAGCACCAAGGTTTGTGGCCCCCTTTAATATCATTTACCAATAGGGGAGGGTGGAATATTAGTTTCTTTTACTTTCTGACATGACTAATATACATGATGTGTTTCATGTTTCCTAGTTGAGGAGTTATTTACTGGATCCTTCCCATGTAATTTGAAGGGAGTATATTTATCTTGATCTAGATACTACTTTGGTCAAGAAACTAGTTCAGATTTTGGATCACAGGGATAAGGTACTGCTTGGTAAACGGATCCCCCTAGTCTGGGTATTGTGGCAGTGTGGATAGGATCTCCAAGAGACGTGGGACCAGGAGTCATTGATAATGTAGTAGTGGCCTACTATTTTTGTGAAACAAGTATCTTGAGCACATTATAGGGATGTAAATTATTTATTTTGGGGAGATTATAATTCCCTATTACCTTTCTGTAGGTATGTTTTTACATTTTTTTTGTTTCCATTTTCATAGAGCGAGTATGGCTTACCATGGAATTTGGGAGGATACCAATAATGGTGAATTCATGAATATGTTATAATTTTCATCATAAATCCTGGACTTTGGCACATACATATTGTGTAAGTAGATCACATGTTGTGTAATTGATTCTGGGAAGAATCCATGAAATGCATACATAACATGAATGCTTTACATGGATTATAATAGTAACACACCGGGTATGAATAAAATCTGGAATTTAATTAGAAAAGTGACCATATTTTTTGTTTATATGGAACCCGAGGATTACATGATGTGTTAATTAGTTACACACCTTGTGAATATCATAGTGTTGATTTTTAGGGTGTCATAAAAATGACATGTTTCATTTTTTCTTTTCTTAGTCCTCCTCTGTCAACCCAGAATCATCCCAAGGTGTTTTTGTGTGATTATTTTCCTTATTAATCACTTAGTTTAGTGATAGATCAGTAGGGATAGATGCATCTTCTCTTGGGTTAATCCTTCCTCTTAGTTTTCTCTCCCATTTTTGGTTTTGAAACTATTTTTAGTAGGTTTGCGTAATCAAATTTTGATTTCTATAATATTTTGAAATATTTTTTTGTGCCTTATTTTATAAAATAAAACCTTATGGTTTCTAATCCCCTTTGTCAAAGGAAATTCAGTTTTCTACATCCTCAAAGTAGGTGGATCTGTTCAAGCATTCTAATTTGTTGAATTTTTTATTTTTCTTATCGATTCCTTGATTTTTGAAAAGAAATTACATGTTTTTAAATTCAAAATGGCATGCGATTGTGTTTTAAAGGGGGTTTTCTTTGAAAAATTAATTTTACATGATTTGAAAAGGAATGGGTTTTAAAAACATAAATATTATTATCTTGTAAATGAAATTGTTTTTATAAAATTGGGATCATGTGTTTTTAAAATATAAATTTACAAAGATTTCATGGTGGAAACCTTGGGTGTATCGATAAATAGAAATGTATAGCCTTGGTGTGTGTGATACCACTAGGAGGTAACCTTTTGTATATCAATCAACTATATCCGGAATCAATAATATTTGGATTCAAACTTATTACTTTTTAGGCTTGTGAGTGTATCATATATATTTTACCATAGTCTATAACTTGACAGGAAGGTGCATTTTTGTTTCTTGTTATTTGTTTCCTAATATATTATTTCAGGGATGTCGGCTCACATGTATCTTTATATTTTAATATGTCTACCTATTTTTCCTTATAACTTGAATTTTTATCACTTTATAAAACCAAATAATAAATTTGCGGAAAATTCATGAATTCTATTAGAAATGTTTCATATCTTTTTATTTATAAAAATTATTGTATAACTGTTTTTCTTTAATTTTATAACAAGTGAATTATTGGTATTATAAGTTCTATATATTCTTTTTTGATTCCATATCAGGCTCTCTGAACGAAAACTATTTCTTCCCTAGGGTGGATATAGACCTTGTTTTTCAGGAAACAGGTAAAGGTAAGGGAATTTAGTACCATGTTGTCTTTTATTTACATCATAGTTTCAGTTTTGGGATGGTTTGGAGGTGAAGGTTGGTCACATAGAGACTACATCATCTAGAATTGTTTTATTTTCTATTTTATCATGTTGGATTGGTTGTATATCATTTTTTTCCACTTTTTACTCTGTTTTTATGTCTTGTTTTCCTTATATGAGTTATTTCTTTATTATCCACTTTTAACCTCACCCTGTAATGGGGTGACTTGGGAGACTGGTCTAGTTAGTTCAGGTTGGTTTGTTACAAGAAAAGTTTTAAGTGATTTTTAAATAAGACTTTATAACTTTTCATGTATATTTTAAAAGAAAAGTATTTAGAAAAATTACATTTTAAAATGTGATTTTAAAAGAAAATTTATCTTCCTCATGAAATGTTCAAAGTGATTTATCTTTAAGAAATAATTTTCCAACTCTGATGAAATCCTTTGATGTAATTTATGATTTACCGAGGATGTCAACCAACAATAACATTATTATTCTTTCCCTGAATGATTTATGATGATAAGAAATTTTTTAAACCCATTTCCATTCCATAGTTTATACCATGAAAAAAATAATATGGAAATCATTTCCTTTTACATGTGTTATTTATTGATGAGATGATAATATGATTATTAAATATGTCTCTTTTTTATAATTTATAATATGGTGACATTTTTTAGGAAACCACTTATTTTCCATGGGCTATGTTATGATGAAGTGATTAAATTATTATTAACCTCATTTTTTCTTCAAGGGTTATTCTGTAATGAAATTTTTTATAAAACCCATTTTGTTTCCTAAGTTATGATATGATAAATCTTTCATGATCATGTTTAATATAAATGTATGGATTATGTGACTCGTGGGACCTATATATCCTTATAATTAATTAGGTAATGATTAATGTTATATGAGTTCAAAGGGTACAAGAGCGGTTGTCCTAATACCTAAGGAGGGTACATAGGAGGTTATCCCAACACCAAAAGATGGTACACATGAGGTAATACCAAGCCCAAATGATGATAAATGGGAGTCAATCCTATAGAAAACAAGTACACAAGTGGTTATATTAAGAGTAACAAGTTATGAATGTCTAAGTGGGTATTCTTTACATAATATTATCTATGTTTTTTTATGACAAAAATGCTTGTCTTATGAAATTTTAATTCTTTTATGGATTGTGTTATTTGATTTCCTTATGATTCATATATTATGAACCACCTGAATTCACTAAGAGAACATATAATTGGGTGATGACACTGCATTCACTCAACAGTGAATTCCCTCTCTTATAGGGTTTCCCTCTGTAACCACTTTGGTGGGATTTAATCACCTATACTCTCGTTTTTTGGTTTGGCCTTAGTGGGTTGATATTCATTAATGGTTCCTCTAAGGATGTCTCATCTATGGATCATGGAGCTTTGCTAGGGAATATTTTGGTTCACTCTTCCATTTGGAACTGTTCATTATTCATCATCTAGGTTCTCCTCCATCACTACTAATTCTAATTTGGGTCTCATATCCTCCATTTTTGTGATGATAGTGGTTGTGGAAGTAATGGTTTCATGGTTTTTCACAATGGTCAACGTTGGATGGTTTTTGTTCTACCGCTCTTCAAATATGGTTCTATCTAGATCTAGGCACCCTCTTCATTTCTTAAATTGTTGTGGTCTTAGGGGAGCTGTATGATTAATGCATAAGGTCAGTTTGATGTCATGTGGGATTAGAGTTTTGGGTTTATCCTTGGTTCGTCACATTAAGGAATGTTCTAATATGACTTTGGTGGGTGTTCTCTAATGCTTTTTGGTGTGGATCTAGTTCTAATTATTCAAACTAATATGATGGTGTTCTGGAGGTTTGTAGTCATCATCTGCCATATTTTATATTATAGTGTTTTTTTATTTTCCTTGCATTTCATCTATATTTTACACTGTTCATTGGGACTAATTAATGGTTCATTTGATGATGTATTCCCATGTATCGGTACTGGTCTTGTTTCATTTGGGAAAGTATAGCATTTTTTAGGTTTCACTATATGGGTGACTCTGAGATATGGATGGGTTAATTGACATGAATCATCATATATTTATCCTTTTCCTTGATAGAAAGATTGGTACCATAAATTTGACTTTATGTGTAGAGTTTTATATCTTATTTTTTTTTGGATCAAGTTGACATTGTGGTGAGTTCCTTGTAGCTTTGTCAGGTGGGTGACTCAGAAGAGGGATAAGTGTGCTGATAACCTTCATCTAGTCCTCCTCCCATATTCTTATATAGGATAAAGGGGTTCTATGCCACATTGTAATTACCATCATGACACATATTCTTGGAAGGGGCAACACATTACCATTGAACAACTCCTTTATTTCATTGTCGAGTGGGGGAGATGATTTATTTCCTGATGCTGGTTTTGAAATTTTCCTTCCTTCAATAATTCAAGACCATGAAAGACCTTCATGTCAGGTTTATAAATGGAATATGTGCCTCTATTTTGTATGGGTTACCTCTCTACCAAGTTTTTAAAATGGGCTTCTTATTTTATGTTCAATAAAGAGGGATTTTCCCTCAACCTTTAAAAAATATCTTATGAACTAAAAAATATTTATTCCATTACTCAAGATTATGATCTTTTATGTGTAGGGTATGATTTTAAAATGTTATTCTCATGTTCTAATAACCTAATGCTCATGTTATGTTTATATATTTTCATTTTTTATCTTATTGAGCATTTTATCTCACCCTTTCTAAGGATTCCATTCCCCAATTTATTAGAAATTTTTCATGTGGGTTATAATTGTGAGTACTACTAAAGGGTTATATCATTATTTGATATATTGATGATCTTTCACCAAATTGTAATATTTTTCACCTAGTCTCCAAATATACTAAACTATTATGGTCCTTGGGCATGTGTTGTATATTTTACTAAGTATTCATCTAAAAATATGTATAATAAATTTAAGAAAAACATGGGATGATATAGATGGTATTAGAGGAAAGGTTGTTTTATCCATTGGAAACTATGATAATAAAACTTTAGTGATATCCCATGTGATATTATTAATGGTATGACTATGAATGTATCTAAGGATAAGTCCAAGGACGATACAGAATATAGAAAAATATCCTGGAATTTTGGTAATGTATATTACAAGTTGTTTCCAAGAAATTAAAACATTTTATGGATACTAAAAGTGGATGCAGCTCTAGAACATAAGTGGATGGGGGTAATGACTCCAAAAAGGGCACATTTATGTAGACTTGGTCTTCACCTAGTGTAAGAAAATGATCATTTCTTCACACCTAGTTTGACACGCTTGGGGTATATGCTTTGGTAAATTCAGAAACTCTTTTTGAACCATCAAAAATGATTTAAATAGATGATGACTATAAATGGAATAGGATAAAACTAAGATCTCATAGGTTAAAAAGAATGTTTCATAATGTATACATCGAGTAAGTGACTTTTTATGGATTATGTGTTCTCTCACAATGAATATTGTTACTCACACTATGTTTTTTGGTTTTATTTAATGGATAAAACCATAAGAAATCATGTTAACACTGAATAAGATGGATAATTTGATGATTATGAGTTACAAAATTAGAAGATGAATGGATATATAAATATAGTGATCATTCCTAATCGTCTATCATGATATATGAATGAGAATGTGAACTTCGGTGAGATTACTAAATCATTAAACAAGAGGAAGATGGAATTTCATGAAATTTCATATGATAATGAATAGAGAGGAAAGAAGATTTATATTATTACATTTAAAGAAGTTGGGAAGATGAAAAAAAAAGAATACCTCAAAGGGAGTGTAATTTTTTATTTTTGAGGAAAAGAAGGCCACATAATTATAAATTTTATAGGATTTTAATGTCTTATATCTTGGGAACATGGACATTATCCAACTAAATGCATTTACATGGAAAATAACTTCTAAACCATGGAAGGAACTATTCTATGTTATTCGTTAAAGTGAAAGGATTGAATTATTTATATATTGATATTCATGTATTATATTGTAGAAGTATTTTCTATTTATTCATGTAAGATTAACATAAGATTTTTTTATTCCATCAAGGGTTTATAAGTATGAAGTAAATCATAAGTTCGATGTATTATACACCCCTCATATGGTTTTACATGGTTATATATTATCAATATTAAAGGTGTTTTAGAATACACTTATCAAAATACAACCCTTTGGTTTTGGGGAGGAATGCCTTTTTAAGAACATGAGATTAAAGGTATTGGTAAACTTCAGGGTAAATATTATCTTTTATGTTAAGGTAATTATGGAGAGAGTAATTTTTTTATGGGTTTTATGAAAAAAAAATTCGGGAAAGGGGATTAGGGTTGCGGTATTTTTAAAAATGGGTCTGGGATGCGTGAACGATGTTCAGGTATCCCAGACCCCACTGAAGAAGCGTGAACCATGTTCACGCATCTTCCCTGGGGGAGGGATGCATGAACGTGGTTCACGCATCTCACAGAGTGCTCAAATGCACCTCAATATTTATAATTATTAATTATAAACGAATACACTTAATGTAAAAATTAAGAAATATTAAGAAATATCAATTAAATAATAGAAAATATTGAAATAATGAAAATAATTATTAATAAATATTCATGAATAATAGTTATTCATTAAATAATTATTAATAGAATGGATTGAGTATTATCTAACATATATTGAAAAAGATATAATCTTAGCAACTTTGCTCACTCACATCATCTCAACATGTTTTAGTTATACATCTATTTCTATAAAGATCCTCATATGGTTCCATTTGTATTCTAAAGTGGAAAATGTTATTATATATGAATTCCACTAATAAATGTTGTTTATCACAATATCCCTTGAAATGGATCAAGAAATATATTAGCTGATCTACAATCCTATGAATGATCCTTTTAGACTTACTATTAGTTTAAGTGTGTTTAGTAGTTCAAATCTCATTTTTGTATCCAATGCTTGTTAAATAATTCCCAAAAACATCATAGAGATCCTTGGGTATCTATTAGATATAATATAAAGATTTAATCCTTGTAAACTTACCTATTTATTTATATATTGGTATGTTGATAGAGTGTGAAATACTCTCAAATAGTAATGAAGTAAGAAAGCATTGTAAGTTGATCAACTATAAACTGAATGAAATTATTTATAATGTAGGTCTTTATAAGACCAATGATGAATTAGATGGTGGTGTTTTATATTTTAATGGGTAATAGTTTAATCACCCTCTTTTACCTCTTTCATTCGTCCTTTACTTACTATAAAACTAATTTTTGAGATGAATACTCAATAATCTAACTCTTTAGATTGACTACCAGTAGAAATTGTTTCCTTTTATAAAGTCTGAATATGTATCTTCTCAAAATTGGCCAAATGAACATCTAATTCATATTGTAGTTATTCTGATCTTCAATCATAATCATCTACTCTTGACAAATATCCATTATTCATTCAAATTATTCTTCATGCAATTTAATTTTTGTAAATAAATAATCATATTCCCTGATATTCTAAGATTTTACATCTAATTTTAAATCATTGAGATCTATAATAATTTTCAATATTTCTTCAAGTTCACGCATCTTTTCATCCCGAATCTATTTGATTTTGAAATAATTAATATAATTAATAATTATTATTTAATTTGATCATATTATTTATTATAAATATATATATATATATTGGTAGATAATTTGATAACAGTAAGACACTTATTAAAAAAAGAATAGAAGTCTAAAATTGATAACACTAAGACACATACAAAATATATCATAAATCAAATGTCAACCTAATCTATGCCTCTCGCGTGGATTCTCCTCTGTCCCACAGCCAGGCGTATACTGGATGCGACCATGTCGTGTCTATCTATGTCTGTCCTCTGGCGTACCCTGCGCATCCTCATCGGCAACCACCTCCACATCCTCCTGTGGGACAGGCGGTGGATGCAAATTCTCACCGCCTGTACCCTAGCCCGCATCTAAGGATAGTGGAAGATAGATGGAACTCTCACCAACATAGGAAGTAGATATATTCTATTCTGCGGATGACTATAATAAAACATTGAACTCAATCCAATCATCATCTATAAGTACATGTGGTTATGCCTGAGAAGCTGGAGGAGCATCTGAATGATCGTGTTGAACACCCTCCTCCAGTGGAAAAATATCACGTTGCTGAGCAAGCTGGGCAGACTTCTCATATGGAACAATAGCATCCATAATAGGTTCGTCACCCCCAGGTACATCTATGTGAGGCTCATCAGGCTCTGCGGCCTCCGCAGCAGGTGGTGGATCAAAGAAAATGCCATGATAAATCTCGTCCATCGACGGTAGCATCTGTCACACAAGGGTTTGAAAATATGCTGGGTCAAAGGCAGCTCTCTCCACTAGATTAGACATATGAAGTAGATGATAAATACGATCATTCTTCGAAAACAAATTCTTTTGTTAACTAATATGAATAAAAAATCTGTTGAATATTGAAAGGAAGAATGTGTACTATGTCATGAAAGCCTCGTCCGTGCCGTGTTAGAAATCTGATTGGGGACCTGATGTAACAGCCTGCATAATCCATCTGATCCCTCAAATGAAAACTTATTGTCCCTTCCCCTCACAACTGGGACTCCTGTCATCTATCCCATAACCCAATATATCCCGCATGGTAGCTCCTCCAATCAAAAACCCTCTTCCCTGATATCTTCAGGGAATGCAATGAATCCAACTGACTGGGCGGGTAAGTAACTATCTGAAAGAATCCAAACTTCCTCATAACCCTATCCATCTAATGCCACTCAACTATATGAAAATGAATCAGTGGAACCATGCAAGAGCTGATAGCAAGCATCATTGTACAGTATGGGGCAGACTCTGAAGGATATCATCTGTATATGGCATCCATGTAATCTGAAATAAAAAATGAATAATCAATTAATAAATGAATAGATGTACATTAAATAGTAAAGATTTAACAATATAAATAATAATCACTTACATCGTCTGGTCGAATGCTGTCTAACATAAGTTTGTAGGCGTGAACATCATGTCTGGGAGAATCTGAATGTTGATTCACCTGACTCCACCTGTAGATAACATTTTTATTTTTACATTTCATAAAATAATCTTATACAATTAAGTTAGATATTAGAAGTAATTAATAACATACCAAATTCCATGTGGATCCTCTGCTACAATATCTATGGGTAATGGTGCACAGTCATGTGGACCTAAACGAGGGATATGCTCCCACACCCACATCTGCAGAAGAACCATGTATCCTGTGATCTACACCTTATTGATGCGACATGCGCTGCATAGGGTCCTATATGTATATGCTAGGCAGGAAGACCCCCAGCTATACTGGCCTTCCTGGTCCAAATCCTCCAAAAAAGATAAATACATTAGGTGCATAAAAGTAGCAGAGTGGTCAAAAAAATCGTGACACCGATCAGCCTCAAAATATATGCGCGTGAAAATCGCAGCATTGTGACGTCATCAGCATCATCTGGTAAATGTGTGAAGTGCTAGTCTAACCAAGGAATCAGCAATCTACGACCGACGATGGTCCTGCTATCATCCTGTACCTTTATGCTCAGTAGTCTATGAACAAGCCCTGGCATATCTGATGGAACTCGTCCTGTCAACGCATGTCCGTCAATAGGGTGGCCCAACATAATTGTCACATCCAGTAATGTAATAGTCATCTCCCCCTCATGGAAATGGAAATTATGCGACTCTAGTCTCCATCTCTCTACAAGTGCGACAATGAGATGATGATCAAGAAATGTGAAGTCACACATCGCTACTCCGTAGAATCTAGCTCGACGAAGATGGGGGACGATAGCGGGAGGTGGTGTAGTATGATGGAAATGGTGAGATCTACGTACACTCAATGGATGCACAAGACATTCCTCTAAAAGCAACCTTGATACATGAGTAGCCTGAGATGTAAGGAATGGAAAACCTTTCATATTCACACATGATATCACCATTACATTTTAATAGTGAATTGAATAAAAATTGTAAACTTTTATTTAAAAAAACTACCATAAGAAAAATAAGGTAGAAAATAAATCAGCAGTGATGAAAACCCTACATTGAAGATGTGGAAGCATGATATATTCATTTTCGTT
This sequence comes from Viscum album, assembly GCA_963277665.1. Classification (NCBI taxonomy): domain Eukaryota; kingdom Viridiplantae; phylum Streptophyta; class Magnoliopsida; order Santalales; family Viscaceae; genus Viscum; species Viscum album. The sequence continues at coordinate 61,947,834 of OY728136.1, read as the reverse complement.
TGGTGTTTATTTTTTTAATAATTTTAGTATCATACAATTCATTATGATAAAATCCAGAAATGAGACAAACCAAAATTCAAACATCTCAAAAATGGAGCAGGTACGCAGACTCGATCATGGATGATGAGATGTGGAACTCTGTCCTGCCACTTGGGGACATCTCTTACGAGTATATCCTTCTGCGTGACAAATACTGCATCATATTCTTCTTCCTTGTTGTTGAGGACAATCCATCTCATTTTTTATGCGAGTTGACTACAGTCTTCCTTGGGGATGCAACCTGGTAACATGAAGCCAATAATTTTAAAAAAGACAGACATTGAAAAAATCATAAATGAAACCAAAACCAACTTATGAAAACCTCGAAATATCAGGGACAATGGTTGGTTGATCAGCAGGAAATGTGATAGATTGGAAGTCACCAACAGGCATCCAAGCAGCACTATAACAGTTATCCAAAGTGCTCATGTGATACACCGGGTCAACATATGGCTCCCAGGATATATTTACCGAAGTGCAAGCTGCGATAACATGTACACATGGATATCTCAATGCCTGAAATCTGCTACAATCACAGTACATGTTGTCCAACATCACGACAAACACTCCACCATTAGAGAATGTACCTTGGTCGTAGCACTGTCTTATCTGAAAGCTCCTCTTTTCCCTGTCAAAGTCTATAACATTCCATATTGAACCCTCATTCTATATCCATTCAATATCACTTTGAAAATGCTGAGTAAAAAGAATTCAATTTTCCATCCTCTGGTAGGCCTTTTGGGACCGGTCAACAAAGTAGTGAACACATCTACAAAATCTCTCTTGCACTAACCCTGTGATTGGGAGTTTTTGCACACCCTTGAGGACCCCATTTATGTATTCCACTATATTAGTGGTCATATTCCCATATCTCATGCCACCATCGTATGCTAATGACCATTTTTCCTTTGAAATTTTCATCATATATTCATATACCTCCTCATTAACTGTTCGGATCTCTTCAAGACGTCGATCAAACCTTTCTTGTTGGGGTTCATATGCTGAAACCATAAGATAATAATGTATTAAAATGGATATTAAATTTTGTTAAAAAAAGAAAGTTTAGAAAACCATACCCAACTTGAGGATCACCTTCTTTATGGCCTCATCTCTAAAATTCTTATGCACATTACTTACAATATGTCTAATGAAATAACGGTGATAAGAATTCGGCTCAGTCCAAGTAACTCCATCACTACTCACAGCCTCTATAATCACTCGATGACGATTAGATATCAGACACATGCCCTGTTTTTATGTGACATAAAAATGTACACATGCCAAGAACCAGAGCCAGCATTCAATATTTTCTTTTTCAACAATAGAAAAAGCAAGTTGCAGAGGAGCACGATTACCATCTTGTGTGGCAGTAATGAGTAGAACACCTGTATAATTTCCAAAAAGGAATGTGCCATCTACCTGAATAAATTGTTTACAATAGGGAAATGCAACAATGCACGTTATGAATGACCAAAAAAGCCTATTGAACTTCACCTTTGACCAATAAACTTGATGATTCGGGGATACATACCCAACACTGTCCAAATGATAAACAATATGATTATTGAGAGAAAAAAATTCCATAATCTATGGAAACATCAACTAAGACTCATCCCAATCACCATACACTTTTACAATGGCTTTCTGTTTTTCATTCCAAGATTTGTTGTATGATATCTTATAGTTATACAACTATTCAAATATTTCCTAAACAAGGGAAACTAAAAAATGATTACTTGTTCGTATCATCTCACAAATAATAGTAGATATAAACTCTACATCAAGGTAAGAGTGATCTTGTGCCAAGCTGGGATGCAGAAAAGTGTGTGGGCCTTCTAATTTGGTTATCTTCCTACATCCATAATATTTATCAAATATTGATCTTAATTGAAATTTACATTCTGACCCATATTTTTCACAATGAATGAGATATTTTGTCTTCTTTGACTCATCAACCACAAATGTGAAATGTCTCTCAATGTGGTATTGCTTTATCACATTTTTCATGACCTGTTTACTTTCGAACTCCTGCCTAACATATATGACATTATCATGTGATGCAGGACTATTCCCAATAATGCCAGGGAATTCAGAAGCTGGTGTAATGAAATCCCAATCAAAATGTTGTTCACGTGACATTCCTCCAATTAAGGAACTCAAAACTAAAGGTTGATTACCACTAACTGGTGGATGTATTGGATGTCAATCTCTCAAAGGAACCTCAGAAGTTTCCTTCCCAACCACACCATCTTCTGCTGACTCCCCAGATTCTTCTTCCTTAGATAAACTTTCATTCACCATATCAGCACACAAAGGGATGTCGTCTACATTTCCTTCCAAATTTTGATAATCTTCCTCACTACATTCTTCCAAAGGAGTCATATGTGGAGGAGGCAATGAATAAGATTGCGGTGAAGGACCAGCTTCTACAGAGCTCACAAAGCATGGTTCTATAGTAATCGATTGCACCACATCAATATCCGAAATGAAAAAAAATAATTCCATCAAACCATTAATACACAGTTTCCTGAATAACAAAGAAGCCTCCATCCAATCCTCATCATCGACTATAGGGTTCTCGATGTGCCACGAACGCTCAGGATATTGAAGATGTCGGTATCTAATTCAAGTGATTTCTTGTCCAGCCCTCAGTTTTAACCGACAATGAATCTTATTATGAACTGCATCCAATGTCATACAACCATGGAGATTTACCACTTGGGAAAGTGGAACACTGTAGCTAAAACCCTACTCGGTATAAATTACCTCACTATTGCAATAAATTTGAGTAGAGAAAATTACCTATAAAAAACTAATTTAAAAAAATTATATACTACATTAAAATTTTAAATTATTTAATTTGGTTTTGAATAATTGATTATCTTGAGACATTTTTATGTATTGATTCATCATAATTAAGGTATAGTTATTGTGATATTAGCACAAAAGAAAATTTAATATAATGTTTCATAAAGTTTAATTACTTATGAATATATAATCATGACTTGATCTTGAGACTTATGATTAGTTTATCATTATCTGATAAACTAACCACAACTTATGGGTGAACTCCTATCTCTATTATCAAATATTTCAGAAACTGCCAACCTCCTATCAAACAGTAACGCCTCCTCTCGAATGAGTTCTCGAATGCCTCTTCGTGGACACATCTTCGGGGAAGCATGTTTAGGGACACCTCTTCAGGGGCGTCTTTATTTTAATTACAAATTTACTCACATGCATGTGAGGGGGTCTAGGGGTATGAAATACATAATTTTTTTTAAGAGGACACGCATGTCCTTACACATACAGAGAGATGACTCGCAGGTCATCATTGAAAAAAATGCAATTATTACAAATTGAATAACAACATACAAAAAATAAAACATGCAATTTCAATTATGCATAGTCGGTCATCTCAAGATCAGTCATCACTCATACCATGTTTTTTGGTATAATTATTATATTATCCATATTATATAACTTTATCTATTACTAAATGAAATCTATATTAAATATTACACCTATTTTCCAAAAATTTAACTTCATGTGTATATATATATATATAATTATTAATAACATTTAATAAATTTTATTATAACTGATATAATTGAGATTTACATAATAAACACTATGGTTATTTTAAATTTTATGAAATTGTAATGTTTTTTGGTAATTCATATACTTTTCAAAATATAAGTAAATATATTTTCTACTTTATTGATTAAAAATATTATTACTAGTAAATAAAAGTAATATAATTTACACTTACATCAAAACCATTCATTAAAATAAATTTCTCTAACATAAATTACTTTTCCTAAACATTCAAAATTTTAAAAATAACATAAAACATTCAATATTCAGACAACATACATTCAAAAAATTAAATCATACAAACATTCAACATCCAAAAAATTAAATCATACAAAACATTACACATCAGGCATAACATATGAAATAAATAAATCACACACACAATTAAACATACAAATGAAATAAATAAACACAATTAAAACAATTAAAATATTAAATAGAAATTTTACCTCAATAAAAGTTGCAAATATTTGTTGAGAAAGAATTTATGCAGGGCTTTGCAACAAAAACCAGAGGAGGACAATGGGATTTTAAGGAGGGACCACTCCTTTTATAAAATTTCTCGGCCGGATGTGTTAACGTCGTTCATGCATCCTTCAGCTGCACAGGAAAGGATGTGTGAACGGCGTTCATGCATCCCCAGCACGGCTCGGATGCGTGAACTCCATTGACGCATCCTTGCGTGGGAACGGATGCGTGAACGGCATTCATGCATCCCAAACCCATTTTAAAAAATACCGGGACCCTGATCCCCTTTCCTGATTTTTTTTCATAAAACCCATAAAAAATTTACTCCTAACCAGGGTAGCACCTCCTGAAACCGCCCCTACGTATCCCCGCCTCTCTCAATGTCTAGTTATCTCAATTATTTTCTTCCTCCTCTTTGTTATATAAATGGTTGGGTTGCAGAACCTGAAGCTAATGCATCTGACGGAGGGCTCAATGGTGGTGGGGATAAGGTCGTCGAACAACAAGATGTTAGCAAAATTAGCACATGTGTTTTTTTAGTTAAAGGGTGTAGGTCAATTTTAATTAGGGAAATGGGTTTCATTAGTGCCAATTGGAGTGGCGCTTTGTAATTTTCATCCAAAACACCACTTCAAGTGGCGTTTTTGGCATCCCCATTAAAACCCCCTCCCCACTTTACTGTTTTATAATAAATGTATTATATATTTAATAAATGTATTTAATAAATATAATAAATTTATTATATTTAATAAACGTATTTAAATATAATTCATTTATAAAAGTAATATATATTTAATAAATGTGTGTAATAAATATATTTAAATTTATTTAATAAATATAATACATTTAATAAATGTATTATATATTTAATAAATGTATTATACATTTAAAAAAATATATTTAATAAATATAATAAATGTATTATATATTTCAAATTTATTAAATGTATTATAATAAATTTATTTAATAAATGTATTATATAGTTATTAAATGTATTATAATAAATGTATTTAATATGTATATTTAATAAATATAATAAATGTATTATATATTTAATAAATATAATAAATATAATAAATGTATTTAATAAACATAAAGCGTCACTCCAATTGGCGCTAGTGAAACCCATTTCCCTAATTAAAATTGACCTACACCCCTTTAACTAAAAAAACATGTGCTAATTTTGCCTAAATATGGGTTATTTTAATTTTATAACATTTTTATTCATATAGTTTCAAAAAAAGGATTTCCCCATGTTGGTGGACAACTTGTTGCATCGGGAAAGACCATGGGGCCTAAAGATAGATTTTTTTTTTATTAATCTCTATTATTAGCAATTCATCATTTCAATGCTAAGAGTCAATGTTCTAAAAGGATTCTTCTACAACCATTATCGATACTAGAAACGACATGGGAAGACATCACCATGGGTTTTGTCATCAGAATCCATAAAACATATAAAGGTAATAATGATACATGGTTTTTCATAGATCATTTTATAAATTCATCACTCTTCATCTATATCAAAAAATATTTCTCTTGGGATATGTTTTATAGGATATAAATTAAGGAAGTTGTAATGTTACATGAAGTAGCACATTCAATTTTATTTCATCAGGATATGCATTTAAACTCAATGTTTTAGAGAATTATTCACCAAGATATCCATATAGAGTTGATTTTTAGATCTACATAAACAATTGAAACCCAATAAGATATGATAGTATATTTTCCAATTGATTTCAAATGTTATTGGGATCACATCATTCTCTAGTTTAGTTTTTTTACAATAATAGTTTTTAACAAAGAATTAAGATTTCTCCTTATTAATCCCTTTATACATAATGGAATGAAGTTTGAGAAAGAAACATATTGGTAACTAAGCTAGCTGATGAAATGGAAGATAAGGTAATATCTATTCAGCAACATGTATGGATTTTAAAAAGTTAATAGAAATGTTATGTTGATAATTGTCGACATGTCTAGAATTTAAAGTTTTTGAGCTGGCCTTTCTATAAACAACTTTATGTAAGAAATAATGGAAACCCAAGCCCTAGATATATGGATCCCCTTAAAATAATTGATTGCAATAGAAAGTTATCTTATTATTTTTTGAATCCATTGAACCTATCTTAGTTACATGACTTGTTCCACATATCACTCCTGTGGTAGTACATACCTTATCTATCACATATACTAAACTCGTAGGTCATACCGCTAGAGCATGATATTTTTTATGGGGAATAACCTATGGAGATTTTGGACCGAATGGAGAAATTAATAAAAAACAAGTCCCATAATTTTCTCAATATTTTAAGGTGAAACCATCTGCTTATTGAAGCATAGTGGGAACTTGAGGACATAATGATCTAGAAGTTTCCATAGTTTTTAGTACCAAAGTGATGAATTTCAAGGTTGGAATTCATTTTAAGGGGGTGGAATGTAACACCCCAAGGGTTTGGGTTTTTTTCAAATAAATTAAATCTTTTCTATATTTTCCATTTCACAAAACACTAATTTTATCTTTTGTGACATGAAACATTGACTTTATCTTGTGTTACAAGCATAGCTGAGTTTAAACTAAGTATATATTGTTATTAAATTATTATTATTTAATCTGATAGTTATCACCCAGAAATGGGAATAGAGGGTATAAATTGGATTAACTAAATCATGAAAAAATATGGTTTACACATATATATATATATTTAATTATCTGGTGACCAATAAATTAAAAATGAAAGTCAAAAAAACATGAGTATAAATAAAATATCTTTCTGAAATTTCTTTTAGAAAATATACATGTTTTACCTTAATAAATTAAAAAAATAACATTGGGTGAATTATTTTATTGAAAATTATATATAATATATTAAATTATCTAATTAACAATCATATTATGTGCTTTATATATAATATATAATAATTAATTCAATTTTACACTTATAAACATTATTTTTATATAAAGAAGTTTTGTCACCTTTTTTGTTCCCTTATTTTAAAAGTAATTTTGGAAAAATTTTGAAAATTATTTTTAAAAAGAAAACATAATTTTTATATCATCACATAAAAATTATCTTTGGGTGAATTTTGGAGAATTTTTTAAAAATATTTATTTTTTATGAATAGAGATAAATACTGAATTTAAATAGAAAATAACCTTTCCTTTCAATTATTCAAAAAAGGAGTTTATATTTTAAATTTTTTTAATGTAAAATTATTTAAATTATATATTTATTAATCCAATTTTTTCATTATAATCAATTTAATGTTGAAATTTATAGAAAAACATTGTCATCTTTTGAGCATTTTCTCTTTGGAAACTTTCTTTCTCATCATGTTTGTGAGATTAATATTAAATAAATTTTTTCCACTAATAAGAATTGAATTAGTAAAAATGGATTATATATTTGTAATAAGAATAATTTATATTTGATAATATTTTTCAAAAATAATTTTTTACCGAAATTATAAGTGAAAATAGTAAATATTATTTATTGTGGATAAGGTAAAACTGTTTTTTCCATGGGGGTTAAACAAAAAATATAATGGTTTAAATGATATAAAAATTGATTAAAATGCATTTTATAGAGATATTTAGACCAAATAATATTTATGTATCTGAAATAATCCATTTTGGATCCTTGTTTCGTGATAGGAATATAGGTACAACTTTTTCTCCTAATAAAATAAAAGTGCACCACTCACCTCACTTATAAAAGGCCACCCCTGCTCATATTTTCTTTACACCATAAAACCCTTTTATATAGGCCAATAACTTAAAATATAACATAAAAACTCCAATAATTTCATCTTATAAGACTTATTTTCTTCATAAGTCCAGTTTATGAAGGATTTTGGTGGAAACCTAATGAGGTTACCCAAGGAAGAGGTATTATTCTTCTATGAGCATTTTTATTTTATAATTTCATCCAACTCATTCTATTATTATTAAAACATTATGATATAATAAACTCATAATCATCCATATACTATGGTGTTTTTTATAATATTTATGACCTACAACCATCTATACTTTCATCAAATGGGTTACAAAATCATTATTTGTGTGTACAGTGGACTACCACCTTGCAAACCAATGTCATTTGTTTTTTCATTACCACCTCTCACAAATGAGATGATGATGGATATAAAACATATATAATATAATTATAACATAATTATACCTCTTGATTAATTATATCATATATAAATTTCTTACATTTTGTTCTATAGGGGGTACGATACTATTGCTCGTGCGTACAGTCGATTGTCTCCTTGTTAAGTGGTGTGATTCGTTTTCACAAACGCATTACATGGAAAATAATAAAGAAATATTAAATGAATATATGTGAGATATGTGAAATAATTATAATATTAATGACATATTTTCTATTATTAAAATATCATATGTCATTTTATTTCATTCCTTTTGACATACTAAAAGATGATAACATCGTTCATGTATGTGTGGACTACCACATTCATGAAGTAATGTGACTCTATTTTTATCACCAATCCACACAGATGACATGTATAAGTATATTTAAAGAAATAATATTGTATTTTTTTATTACCATAATTATATAAAGATATGATATTACTTACCTCATTTCCATATTGATCATTGAAAAATGGAAATGTTGCTCATGCGTACATATGGCCTACCCTCTCTATGATCATAATATACTTTATTTCTCAAAAACAGGTTTCATTATTAGTATTAAAAGTATAAATAATGTATAAATATTATAATTTTTTCATGATTAATATTTTGTTTATTATTTAACAATGATCAATGTAATAGGACTAAAAATAACAAATGAAAACATATATTAAAAACAAAGAGGTTATTGCACGAAATGTGACTTTAACATGGAACTATTAATAAGTGGGTAATAAAGGACATATGTAAATCATATATGGTATGATATATGTAAGTAATATTATATTATAGGTGTATAATGTAATTATATTTATTATATAGTATTTTTGAACAAGTATAAAGGAAGTCGATACTTATGGTAAGGGATTTCCATCTCACTTTTATTTTTTCACAAGACATATTCCCTATTCACCTGGTCTTTCTTTTATCTGTTGTATATAATTCCAATGATTGTATTTTATGATAATTATAATTACTATTATCTATATTTACATATATATTTTATGATATTTCTTTCATTGGGTTTAAAATTCAAAAGTTACCAAATTGGTAAGATATGTTTTTATCAATTTTCTTTCTTAGAGACATATGATTATGTTATGAACCTATAATCTTGTATAATTTGTATATATATCCACATTGATATGTAATATAATTAATTTATTTTTCTAATTATATTTTATATTTAATTTATTTATATTCCTTCCTAGTCCTTTCATTCCAAAGTTACCAAAGTGGCAAAGATTATAAGTTACAATCTCATCGTATATCAGGATTGTTTATGATTATTTTTATGTTGATAAAATATCACAAACCATATTTCAAGAAACTTTTGATTTTTATTTCCCTCTGGTTATTTCAATAGAATACATTATTTCTCCTCCTATTTTAATCTTTATGTAATCAAGAGTTTAAAAATAATTTTTTTTAAACAAATCATATTTTAGGTCGAAAACCCTTTTTCTTCTAAAACCATGTTTTCTAAAAATGTTTTCCAAAATTTCATTGATTTTTTAAAAAAAAATGATTATAAAAGAGTTTTTTACCCATTTTTTATTTAGAAAATTAATATTAATATTCATTTCATTTTCAAAAACAACTCAAGTTTGGATTTTATCAAAAATATGAAAGGAATATTTTTGAATGGTGTGAATGGAATCTCATACTCTCATGACTATTATTTTCATTGAATATTCCATTATAATTTATTAACATTATTTCCCAAATGATGTATTTTCAAAATGATTTATATTTTAAAAATTTTATTCAAAGAGGAAACAAAAGTTTCCTAAATAAATTTTTTAACGATTTTTAATTCTTATTTAATAAGTTTTCATGTTTATTATAAAATAAAAGGATTTTCAAAATATTTTGTGTTTTGAAAAAATATTTTCAATAAAAATTTCACATATTCATGAAAAAATAAAAATTATTTATCAATCAAAAATAATTTTCAATCTATTATAACATACATTTATGTGTCTTATACTTTTTGGGGGATATGAACCAAGGATACCATCATTATTGTTTATATGTATGATTTATGATGAAAATATGTTTATGAAATCCATTTCTCTTCCATAGGTTATACCATGACAATATGATTATAAAACCTATTTCTTTATATATAGTTTATGCATTGATTATATGAAGAAATTATTATGAAAACAATCCATTTTCTATAGGTTATAATATGATTAGATAATTATGAAACCCATATCACTTCTATGGGTTATGTTATGATATAATTGTGAAATAGTTATGAAACCCATTTCTTTCTCATGTGTTATGATATGATTAATTTGTTTTATGAAACCATTTATTTTCTAGGGATCTAATATGATGAATGTTCTATGATATTTTGAAACATAAATGTATGGATTATGTGATGAGTGGTACATTTATCTTCTTCAAATGCATTGGATAATGATTAATTTTATATGAGATAAAACGGTACATGGGAGGATATCCCAAGATCGAAAGTGGGAATATGGGAGGTTATCCCAATCCTGATAGAGTGTACAAGGGAGCGTATCCCAATCCTAAAATAGGGTAAATAGGAGTTCATACTAAGCATAAAGAATGTACACAAGTGGACAGACCAATCCTAACAAGTTATGAATGTCTTAGTGGGTATCCATGACATATTATTTTCTATGTTTATGTGTATGCCATAAATTTATATATTATTCAAATTTTATTATTTAATAGATCATGTTATTTCATTTACTTATGATTCTTATTTTATGAACTTCCATATTTACACCATGACTCAAGATTATGAACATTGATATTCAAGTTATGGTTTTTAAATGTTATGATCATGTTCTCATACCCTTATGAACATGTTATATTTATGTAATACCATTGAATACATTTACTAAGAATATAATCTAAAATGTTCTTATGTTTAATTTACCCAAGTTATAAAGAATATGTTTAAGTATTTTATTTTATTGAAGTGTACTAAATGGGAGATATTTATGAGATATGTTGATGATATTTCACAAAATTAAATGTTTTTGTACCTATTCTCCAAAGACACTATAATATTATGATCCTTAGGAATCTGTTGTGTAATGTGTTGAATAATTATAAAAAAATATGTAATATCTATGTATGAAATTCTTGGGTTGATATATAAAAAATTTCATACATCCTTACAAATCTGTATTGAAATCCTTTAATTCTTTGGAGTGGTTGGTGAAATAATTTTGTATAATAATGTCCTATGTTTTTCCTAGTTTCATTAAATAGGATATTAATTATACTCCCATCCAAGAAATAAGGGAAATTAAATATTCAAAGGGTAGATCCTAGATCTAATATTTGATTGGATTCCTCTTTTCTAATTCCATAATATTCATGTTTATATTGCGAAGGGTATATAGAATCATCAACAGTCCACCCCTGGGTTCTATAAAACGATATGATTCTATCAAGTGTTCTTTCATCTAATCATGGACATACTTGATAATCCAAAATAAAGAAAGGATGAATTTTGGTGGAAATATGTCCTCAGAGTTAATGATTTTATTATTCACATCCCCTAATGAATAAGGATTAGAACTATGACAAGCATCAAGGAACCCATGATCTATATCATAAACTTTTGAGATAATAGTAGGATTAGTAGTGGTCACCATAGGGTCGAGTGATGTGCATGATGAGTCTAGAAAAAAATATTATAAAATTTATATAATCACCACTTGACATTCTATTATAAACCATCTAAATTACCATGATTGTATTCTCCTCTATTGGTGACAACAGTAGGTTTGAAATTATTCCTCCACACATTCCACACTAAATGTGTCGTCCCCTCATCCATGGTATATGATTTAATGGGGAAATTTTCTTTAATAACAAAATCTTCAACCCTAGATTTTTTCAAGGAGTAAATTAAAGCTATTTCATAAATAGGTGAGTATGTTCAGAATCATTTGTTCAATATACCAATATAATGATGGGTTGTGAAAAATAATCGACACTGAAGACACCATTGGTTAATAATTTTAGCTTCAACCAACATTTTATCTTATAATAGGGAAGATTAGTTTTTTATTCTGCAAATTCTGCTATTTTAAGTGGAAATTGAGGAATCCCCCTGCCATTTTTTCCTGAATAAGCCTCTGGACTAGGTAAAATACCCCTAACTCTAACCCACAAGATTCATCAATTCGAATGGGGATTACAAAAATAGTATATCATAGTGATTATATTTCATGAAACTCTTCTTATTCTATCTATAGTTCAATGTCATTAATTTTCTTAGTAACATCCCCTTATTCATAAATGGGGTCCTTAAATAATCAAAATAGACAAACATATACCATTAATCAGTGCTTTGATCACCCACCATCTCATAGATTCCATGATCCATCATATTAGTAACCCATTTCATAGAGGGGATTCTACTATTGGTGGAATAAATGATAATATCTACTTCCTAGATATATTTTCTAATATTATCATGATTTGTATAAAAATTAAAAATGAAGTTTGTTGAATATTTCTTATCCATGGAACATGATTTCCAACATAAAGAATTGTCCATATATCATTGATGTTAAATGGATTATGTTTCTAAAATTTATCTATGTCAATATGTACATAATATGATGATTCAATGTCTATATTCATGGAAAACCCAACATCCCATGAAATGATAAGATTTATAGGTATTTATACCCCAATGATAGTATGGACCATGGTGTCCCTAGTATCTTCTAGGTGGTGGTGACAGGATCAGTACATCATAGCTTTAACAGGTACAACCTATTTCACTTTAGATTATCAGGCAGATCATGATTATGGTCTTGGATACGATCTTGTAATTTCAACACTATTACTATTAGGGTTTTATCTCTTACTATGAATTACTTATTCATATGTTTTGTAAGCAACAACTTGTGGAACACTCTTATCCTCCATACCCGGTGGATATGATGAAATCTGAGAGGTGGAATACTCATTTGTTAACCTAATAAATGTGGTTAGTTGTGAACATTTTATAACCACATTGAAGGATTCATATTACAGAATCACCTAGAGGTACCTTTCCACAATCAAAATCTTCTCTTATTAGACATCCATGGGAATTGACTTGGTTTGTTTCTATATTAACCTAAATCGGTGTGTTAATCTAGAATGTACATAGGCTTCACAAATGATCTCATTAACTATTCACATACACAGTACACAATATCTCATGGAAAAGATATACAACCGAAAATTCATAGTGACTAAAACCATTATCAACTATCATCCCAGTGGGTGGATCCTGGAATGGGAAGAAATAAGACACCTAAAATAAACATAAAATTAATATAAACAACCCAAAGTTTAATGTCATGGGTCTAATTCTAGAGAACAATGGGTAAATGGTTTAATAGGTATACAATAATACCAAAATAATAATCACCATATAATATGTAAAATGTATTGTTATCCTCTCCCATAACTATTGGAATGGTCATGAAATTACAAAGGGATTATTTCTTATATAAATGTATTGAATACACAATGGATTCTCAAAAAATTAGAGACTATGAACCTTTTATGACCCCCTTATTCTAGCTTGGCTTCCATGAAAAAAAATTACCTCCTCTCATGCAACCATTTCAGTAGAAAACTATAAGAATATATGTAATCAACCACCTTTCTTGAAAGTCAACAAAATGGGTTTCAGAAGGTATGTCAAAATCGATCATGTAATCCCATTTGTCATATTTTCATAACTCTAATACAAGATAGTATTTACTTGGAATTAATCAAAATTACCTTATAGTAAAACCCTTTTGACACTGACTGCTTGGTCCCTTCCCCTATAGTTTCATAAATACATATATACATACCTCAGAATGAATATCATCCTGCATGTTAAGGTCTTTAATTAAAACCCACAATTCTATTTCTAATAAATAATTGGTTAATATAGGTGTTCGTTGAATGTCATAAAATGTTTCAATTGGTTGGAAGAACTTATCATACATATCACCATCGATTGACTCCAATTTGGTCTTTTAAAAATCACCTAAACGTATCCCAACATCCTTGTGCATCAATTCTAAAGTTTTAGTTTGTATACACTATTACCTAAATATATTTACAACTAAATCTATATGATTATATATACATATGTGAATAAAATAAAACCACATATATCCTAAACACCATCTGATTGGTTTCAAATTTAGAACATTCCATATGTACCTAATCGTCCCACATTGATTTCATCTTAACAAACATGGAACTATCAGAAATAATTGTATTTATTACATCCTCTTGATTGGTAAGTGGTTGATTTATAGATAATTTATTATTAGAAATGTATTTTCAGCTTGAAGAACTGATGTTTTGAATTTGAATCACTCAAGTTATGGTGTATCCAAAACATAGAGGGAACCATTCCATTACTAATATACAGTAATTTGGTATAAATGTTTTCTATTGTGATGATGTTGAATTCATGGAACCACGAGTATACTATTTATTTTTTATTATCGGTAATAGAATATCCTTCAAAAGACCTTGGTAAAATAGAAAAATAACCTCACTAACTAGATACTCTGTGTGGTACTTCTTCAGATACTAGGCATGACGTGAAAGGGAGGTTCCACATGTATAGTATTATATAGGTGCTAGAATATCCATGATATCTTCAATATGTTAGGAAACATTATCGTAAATAAAGAGAATTGTTTTCCTATCTACCCTGAGTATTAAAAAATACAATTAAAATATCATTCATCCCAATAACATTAACATAATGTATACTTGAGCATGGAAAATATTGGTGGGATGATTATTCATTCCATTTGCATGTGGTTTACCATCCTTAGGAATGGATTTTACAATTTCAATAATAGTCTACACCAAGTCATATATGTAGAAACATCACTCAAGTGCATCATTCAAGTCATTAGTGTCAGTCACTCTCTAGGTTTCTCCTCATAGGTTTGTTAGTAGAAGATTTTTTTTGTATTCCATTCCAAATCATTCACTCTATTTCTCTTCCCAAACCTAGAACATCCCTATATTTAATAACATAAATGAGGGTGAAATACATATAAACAAGAGTACCTAATGGTTCTTTCATAAATGTGATTTAGGTAATTATTTATTTGAAATAAAAAATATAGGAATAGATAAAGTGAAATAGGGACCACTTGGCATGTGTAACACTTTTTAGTTGTAATAACATAGCAGGACAAAGATATATGAAAAATTATTTGATAATATTAATAAAGATACATTGACAACAATGATAATCCAACTCCAAAGCATGAAATAAATGTTTGAACACATTGTTTCCCATTAAAGTAAAAATGAAGGATGCAATCAAATCCAATACTAGAGGACTAAATAAGCATATATAAAGTATTATTCTGTGTTAGTATTTTGGTAATACTTGGGATTAAATTCTTATTATGTCAAAATAATCTATTAATAATGGGGGTATTTGTTAGAACACTACATTCAATTGAGAAAATAATTTTTTGAATGAAAAATACCTCAAACGCATGATGGAGAAAGAGGATATAAGATAGAAACACACTTCCTTTAAAACCCATAGTATTATTCTCAAATGGAATATGTACATAACACTTATATAATATAAAATCTCTCCTAAGTTTTAATTATTCGGATCATGTTCATATAATATGTTCATATTCTCCCTCCTTATCCTAGGGCATCTCTTTATAAATAGGAACATTGGACTCCTCAATTTCACCTCATGGAAAACCAAGAAATTTACAAATAACTTTTCACTAAACTCCCTCACCCATGTCTCCAAAACCCTTAGGTATCTAATTAATAATTAAAATATGAATAAATAATGAGAATGTGAAGGTACTTGAGAATGGCCAAAAACACAAAGTGGGTTTATGAGGAACCTCATCTTCCATAGTCTAAAATTATTATATTTAAGCATTCTGAACTAAATAAAATCATGTGTGTCAATCACTCAAATGATTCAAATAAGTACCTTTATCCTTAGTGTAAATCTTCAACCAAGTTTAATCTAGGCCTCCACATCTCATACAAGTCCTACTTAGGGGATTTATTTTCTAATTCCCATGTCTTACTTGGGAGAATCCTATTCTATGTGCCATGTACTAAATAGAAAAATACTTCATATATAGCTTAAGAATCACTTAAGAGAACTCCTTCGATACCACCAACAATATTTATGATATTTCCCCTCCTTTTTCATGGTTTACCATCTAATATTTTCATCTATATAGCTTTCCCCATGGTTATTGGAACAATATGGTTGGAGCATGTTCATACCAACATTTCCCATTATTCATGATTTCCATTGGTAATGGATGTCCCTGAAATTAAACTCTCTAATAGATGGGATCCTTAGGATGTTCAAAATATTGATTAATATTCATAACGAGGATCCTAGCCTTGGGAAAGGTTCTAGGAAACTTCTCTATTTAGGAACGACATTCATTTCCAACAATCTTCTTGAAACATTAATATGTTTGGGTGGAATCCATGCCATTTTCCCCATTAGTGGATATGTAAACCCTATTGTTGTGTTTCGAAATAGTGAGGTGAATCCTTACATGTTGACATGTCACATCCCCACCCTCATCCACTTGAAAACCGGGGGATCACCCACACGTGTGGAAATCCCTCCTAGTGTATCCCCAAGCCTTTTATGAAAGATATCATATGTGTCATACCTTCCATATCCCAAAATTAATTCATAAGTTTTTGAGGATGAAATTTTTATAAAATTATTCCAATCATGGTTTAAATACCTCCCAAATTTTGTTGTTCATTTTTTTAATCATTTATTATCTCTTGATTTTTACACTAAGCATGACTCGTATGGGATTTGAAGTTAATGGAATTAATAAAACCAAAATGATCAATATGTCTATTAGGATTCCAATTATACTATAATTCTTAGAAACCCAAGACCTACATGGGAATTTATTCTTATATTTATTGGATATTTAGGATTCCTCAATGAGTTTTAATAAAAACCTCACAAAACCTACGACAAATTTGTTGGTCCATATTCCTAATAAGACAAAAAAACACCCAGGTGTCCATATTTCTTTTAGGTACTTTTTTCAACTAATCCTCTTCAGTCCATATTCTAAATGTGATTTATCCTCACTAGTCCATTTTCCATGTAATATCATTCAATTCTGTTTTTTCCATTTTTAATATGGAATCCAATATAGAGGGCCTCTATTAGGTAATTCCCACACAATAATTTTCTAAGAACCTTAAAAATTTAAATCCTTACCATATGATGTTAAAATACATGGTCGGGTCCTTGTCACATTTCTGTAAAATTTATGAAAATCCAATTTTATGACACCAAATTACTTTGGTTTCAATTCCTTTCACATGGATATCTTTGAATCTCATCTCATGGGGCTCATCCTGAAATCTAAACTAAAATCAACACTCTACAACATGATCATGTTAGTGTAACATCCCAAGTAAGTAATGAATAATAAATATTTTTATCTATGTCTATTAATGATTAAGATTGTGTTTTAGAGGCTTAAAATGAAAAATAAATACAATCTTATGCATAGAATACACTAATATTCTTAAAAGATTGTCTTACTGCCTTTTGATGGAAAAACCTTTTTAAATCAAACTTTTAAAAATTTTATAATCTATATTTGTCAAAATAAATATATCAATTATTATTGGTACATTGAAATTTACATTGGATAAATTTTTGGTATTTTTCTGTCAATGTTCATTTTTTTAATGAATAGTGAAAAATACTGCATTTTACATCAAAACTGCTTTTTCATTTAATTTAATTATATGGTTAGATTATCTTTTTAATTAGTATTAAAGTTTAATCTGAATATATTTTTACCATTTAATCCAATGGTGGTCATTAGTATTAATTTCACTTTGGAATTGGTCATAAACTAATGCCAAACTTTTCATAGATATTGTTTCAAAAAAACCGCTATTTGTTTTGTCAATGGGAATTATTTTTAAATCAATTATTGCAATTTATGTGTTTGGAATTTGGTAAAATGGATTACATATTTGGAATCAGAAGTTCCAAATTATGTAATTAATATTCTTTTATTTTTGGACATTATGAATAATAACGATGGTAATTATCTCTAATTATCTTGATTAATGAGTAATCAGGTAGTTAAAGATAATAAAATGATATCATAATAATACAAAAAGACCACAACATGTGTCCTAAGGCTACTGGTTTTCTCATGGCAGCCCATGGGATGACTTGTGCCAAACTTGGGGCCACTATGGAATCACTTTTGTGAGAAAGTGACTTTTTATCTTTTTATTTTTAACGAATGTTAAATGTGACAAAGAATGTACCACCTAAGTAAAATATTTTTAATTTTGTCTTCATAAATGATATTTTTGATTATAAATATTCATTGGAAAGATAAAACGATTTCCTACATCATAGTATTTTTTTTATAATTTTTAGACATTAAATTTATTAAATTATTTATGACATCATGATGATGCAGTGATTACCTCATTAATAAAGGATTTAAATAAAATGGAAAGATAATGTAAAATCTATGATCTAAACATGTCCAAAACTTATTGGATGGGTGGATTTCTAACCCTTATCACATTAACCTAGAATTATATCAATTTGGGACCTTTTGAATCCGAAAATCATTTTAAAATAATGTAACATTTCTTTACTTTCCATGAGTGCCCCTCCTATCATCTTATAAAAGCCCCCACCTCTACCTCCTTACCCACACTTCCAAAGACTTTGTCTCAGACAAACCCTACTCATTTTGTCTCTAAACTTCTCTCTCTTACTCCTTGAAGCCTCACTTTGGGCATAAGTCTTCCCAAGGAAGCCTTTGAGCACAAATCAAAGAGAGTTACCCGATTTTAAGGTAATGTTTTCACTTGAGTCATTTTGTTTTATTTTGCTTATCCAACCCCCTAAAATATTTTTATTCATTTATTTTGTAACAAATCCAGTATATTAAATATACTAGGTTGTTTTTATAAGATGTATTCTAGCTACACTTACACACACCTATATCTAATGGTTAAAGAACATACTGTTTCCGTGGATGGCGAATTTCTGCCTCCCGAAACAATGATTGTTCAACATTCTTTTAACACCTTCAAAGGTGGCCATTAAGATGAAACTATATTTATATATGATATATAATATGTTTATTTTTTTCCTTAAGCTTCTGTATTTTTCTTTTTGGTCATACCTTTATGGTTTCCATTATGGGTAAATGCGATATCTTCATTTAAGGAAGTGCGGACTACCGCCCCCTCATAGTGATTTGATTCGTTAATACCATATGTGACACGTATAAAGGATGGACTTATGATATTATATATAATATTACACTGGAATTATAATATACCTTTATATCATTATGATTCAATTCTATAAAATATGAAATATAAATGACATTAGCGTTCATGCGTACGTACGGCTTACCGTCTCCATGAACGGTGCATTTCATTTCTTACCTCTCAATGATTATGTAATATTATAAATGAATGAATGTACGGGATATATATGACATATATGATATCTATATCATGAATAACATTCTGGATATAATGGATACATGAAAAAATTGTAATTATAAAGGGTTTATTTTTAACTCAAGTACCAATGATCGTTAAAACGACCGTTATTAACTTAAATAATTACATTGTCTTCATGACATGGAAATAAGTGATATAAAAGGAATAATGAACTTGAAAAAGGTTCTTAAACAAGTAGAAGTTAACTCAATTTTATTATTCAGGAGATTAAAGAATGACCGAGTCAAGTCGGACCTGAGGTATGGGACTTTCTCTCACTCTCCTTTCATTGAGGCATATTTTGTTTTATACACAACCTTCTTTTATACGGTGTATAAACCCCTTTTACTTTTAATTTTATTCAAAAGGAATATTTTTTATACGAAGTGTTTACTAAATGGCAAAAGGGAATGTTTTTGTCGTACGTATGCGGCGACAACGACTTCTCTGCCTCCGTGACCACTATTTGAGTTTCGCCTTCCTCTACATGCCATACCTTTTTTTTTAAAGAAAAATAAATACCATGTTTTACTTTTCTTTTATTTTTGTATTGAAAATGGTTTTCATAGTATTTTTATATCAATGTGTGGTATTGATATCTTGTTATTGAAAGGTGGAAATGTTATGTTTCCTTTATGCATGTTTTATGTGATACGATTATGTTGAGGTTCTTGGGAATTATTATGAAGACGGGTGGTTTCGTGATAGACTAAGGGTGGGTGAGTCCGATATAGCTCTCCAATGCATTGGGTAATGTGAAGGAGTAAAACGTTAAGGTTTCTCCGAAGAGATTTAGGGAATATACTGTGGTGGGTATTCCAAACATAACCAAGAGGGTTACTCCCTACGTAAGAATGTTATGAATGCCTCAAGTTACCTTTATGTCTTATGATTTCTATGATTTATTCAAGATTTTATGAGGTATGTTAAAGTACTTATGTTTTATGGGTAAAGTATGATTTCATTATTATGTATATATGAACTTATGTTTCCTTTCCATATTTTTATAACCCATACTAAGCTTTTTATGCTCATCCCAAGTTTTTTTGAAATGTTTTCATAGGTCAAGGGAAACGTACATGATATGATGATAGTGTCAAGGAAGTGTCAAGAATGAATCCATGTTTTTTTTAAATATGTTTCCGTTGATGGAAAAAAAAGAATACTATCTTTATGTAACCACTTTGTTTATATGTGGAATGTAATGCATGTTTTATGATCTAATTCTCTAATACTCTAAACCTGAAAAGATCCTCAATGTTTAATCTCGTAATAACTCAATATTAAGTAAGGTTTAAGGCTAGGGCCTTATAGTTAGTGGTCTTGAGTGGGTCTGTCTTGGGCAGCATTCTTTGGCTGACCCATTCTTTGGTTTTTGGTTTTTTGATGTTGTTTTTGGGACTGTTTTGTGGTGTTTTATGGTAGGTCTAGTCCTGGATAGATTTATTTTCCAAGATCACCAATGGATCCTTTTTATGGAATTCTATTTCCCACATTACTTCAAAGTGATTTTGTTCTGGTGGGTTCTCACTTAGCTATAAAGTTTTTTTCAAAAATAAAAAAAATTGAATTTTTTGTCAATCTGAATGTAGTTTTGTATCATTGTTTCCAAAACAATTGGGTGTTTCATGATCCATGAATAATCCTAGTGGGAAATAGATTAAAGACTATAACCAACATATGTTAAATATTAGGGAATCAACACCCATCATGGGTGTGAAATAGATATCAAGAAATCACCATTTTTGGTTGTCAATCCAGGAAACAAAGTCAGTATTGATGCCTCATTCATTCATCCTTTTACTCTTAATTTTGAATTAATATTATTTGAAATTAAAATTAAATAGTTATATAACATTATCCTATCATTATTGTATATGGAGTTCCATGTCACTTTTATGGAAAGGTGCGATCATATTTTGAAACACAGTTTTTTTGAGGCCCCACATTTTAGCTAGGATTCCATAACTTATCCTATGTGATGAAAATCATAACATAAGGAATAGTTTTTGTGAAACATAATTATTTCCACACTATTATTTTAATTTTGGTTTATGAAAAAAAATGATATGTCTTTTAACCCTCAAATTTTTATTAACATGTTAATTGAGTTTCCTCTTATCCTTAAACACAATTTATTCCCATTTTCTTTTTTTATTGAAACTTTTTAATCAACATCAGGTCCAATTCATATTTTGATGATTTTGTGGAGGTATTATTCACACTTAAACAATATAATTATAGTATTATCCTCCCATTTCATAACACCTCATACTTTGTTTTTCAAATAGTATTTTTTCTACATGAAAACCTTTTTAAATCATCATTTTTTTACAATTTATCATTCCCTTGTAGAAACATGTTTAGGGTATTTCATATATAGAATTTAAAATTGATTAATCATTTCTAAATGGTGATATTTTTTCTTGTATCGTGTTTTTCTTGATGGTTCAATACTACTAACAGTCTGAGAATAAATGGGTAAATATCCTACAAACCTAACCAACTAAGGTGAATGATAAGGGTTTATAAACATTTCCCCTCCTAAATATCCATTTTTTTATTTTCTTTAATTTGTATTGAACAACACTATTTTTATCAATCTAAAATGTTGAGATAACAATTAATAGTGCTCTAAAAATAAAATAGGATTTACAAAATCCCTCCTGATTGGGGAATCTAGTGCCCCAACCCCTACCAATGGAATTGCATTATGAGATCTATCAGAAATTTGATATTTTTCTTTTATCATACAATGAAAAGGAATCATATTTATAGTGCACATAATTACCCTACTACCACTAAAAATAGAACTATATATATTAATTTCATCCTCAACAAAATCATAGGTTACATACTTATTCCCAGAATCGTGATTCAAGATTTTATTTAAAGTAACTCAAATGCTTTCCAAAAGTATATAATTCAATCAAAGACTCATAGAACACAGGATTCGTACATCTAAATACTTCTCCCAACACAATCCAATAAATATGCACTTCCAGATTAGATAGATAAAATTAAAAACATATGTGAGGGTACATGGGATCATTGATTGAACTAGTACTTCTATTTTTGTATAGATATTTGATCGCATAGCAATTCACTATTCAAATCTTGCCTTACACTTTTGTTTTAAACTGTTTTTTTAATGAATATTACAAATATAATAATAAATTGAACTTTATTTTTGAATCAATGAATTGATTTTTATCACTATTTAATAGTAAATTTTGCTTGTTTTGGTGTTTACATTGTAGGAGGAGGTGATTTGGAGGGCCCATGATGGAATTCAAGAAAAATGGACCAAACTGGGCAAGATCCCAAGCATGCATTTGGACAATTATTTGTAATTTAGATAATATGTGCATCCAATTTATCTAAAAATGGGTGTATGAGTGCAAAACCATATGGGATAAATTTCTCTAGAAAACCATTGTGCCCAATTCTTCAACTTGGAGGCTCAAAATAGGCCCACAATGTGAAGAAATTTAGGGTGGGCCAGATTGGACAACCCTTCTGTATTTCGTCCATAACATGGGCCTCATAGATCCAATTGGGCTAATTCAACCTTCCATGGATATATAACTCTAATTTTATACTTTTCACTTAATTTAAAGTCATTTTCATATGTTTGTGTTATTAAACTATCCGGATAAATATGGAGTAAAAAATATGCATTGAATAGTCACCTACCCTTTTAGATACTTGACCACTTTAAATGAAAATATGGATGTAATTGCCTATAAAAATACCCCTCACCCTCATTATCTATGTTGCACGACCTATGGGGGAATGTAAGTAGAATTGGAGATCTCACTTCACTGATTTTATTTTTATTCTCCCTCATGTACTTCTAAACCTCTTAGTTATCAATTTGGAGAGTGTCCATTGTTTTAATCCCAAGCTCCACACTTGTAATATTCATAATGTAATTGATTTCTAGGTTCTTTGTCAATTTTTATTCATTTATACCTTATAAATTTTGGCTTATTTTGATATAATCAAATAAAAAATCAAAGGAACAAGAATCCACATGCTTCTATTCATAACCAAGATATTTTGATGATTGGAGTGTGATTGCCTCTTTTCTAACCCCTCCCTTTCATGAGTGTGCAAATGGATTGCATCGATTGATAAAATCTAGAAGCTTTAACCTATGCATATGAATGTTCTTTTCCTGTGGAATATTTTTATCATTGACACAAATCTGGTCATCACATCACATTATTGATGTGATTCCTTGATTGAGTTTTGTTTTTTTACATCGATTCATGTTTGTTGATTTTGAGCGGTTTTCGATAATCAATATCATTGATTGATCAAATCCTAGGTGGTAACCTAGTTAGAAATCACATACCATTACTGGTTTGAGAATTTATAAAATCAAGTAATCAATGATTCTTCCCTTTACCTTGAGAACAATAACGGATTGAGCATCAAGGGACACTTACCTAGGTTGATCACGATTTCACCAACCGGTTTCTTTCAGTAGTAATATACTTTCAATTTTTGTTCTTAAAGCAATAAAAACTATGTTTTACAAAACCCCATTCACCTTTTAGTTTCTTAATCAGAATCTCATTTTTTTAATTAATGATCTAAGGCTCCTTTGAGAGACAACCTAGGGTTGCTACTATAATGCAGAAATTCTAGATAAAAATAAACATCTAATTTGACACGCTTGACAACGCTATCAAATTTTGGCTCCATTTCCAAAGAGCCAAGATCATTTTTTTTATTTATTTACTTTTATTAATTTTACTTATTAATTATTACTATTTTCAATACCCCATCCCCATTTTAATGTTTTGGTTTTGGTTTTCTATTTCTATTTTTGGTTGTTTTTTTGTGTTATTCCTCTCTCTATCTCACTATCTCTTCTTCTTATTTTCCATCACTCTTTATAATTTTGTATTATAAAATTCTATTATCTTTTAACCCTTATTAAGTGATTTTATCCACATTCAATAATAAAAAAACAAACTTCAGGACTTATTTGCATGACCCGATCAAAAAAATAAAAACTGCTTGAATTTGACCCTGAAGTTGAAAAGACACATCGTGCACAAATTAAGGAATCTAGAGAAGTTCAATAAAGTAACACTAAGGAACACCGTATAGAACTTCAAGTGGTTATAAACCACTAAAAAATTGAACCCAATAAAATCTAATAAAACATGGTTGAGAATAATAAAACCTTAAAAGAACTGACCACCCCTGATGTGGAGTATCAACCTATGTACATCCAATATTCTAAGGAAGTGGCCATCTTTGATCTGAGATCAGGCCTCATCCACCTACTTCCCAAATTCCTTGGTCTTCCTGGTTAGGACCCTCATAAACACTTTAATAATTTTCACATAGTGTGCACCACCATGAAACCCCAAAATATCTCTGAGGACTTAATTTAGTTTAGGGTCTTCCCTTTCTCCCTTGATAGTGTATCCAAATATTGGATATAATATTTTCCTTCTATAAATGGGGGTTTTAATGACCTAAAAAGACTATTTTTATAGAAGTTCTTCCCTGCCTCTCAAATATCATTAATTAGGAAATAAATGTGTGCCACTAGGAAATCACAAGGAGAGACCCTTCATGAATACTAGGAGAGATTAAAATATCCATATGGCTCTGAAATACCATGGTTCTCAGTTCTCTCCCACTTATATGCTCTGGTAGGGTTTCTTCTCCCCACTCTCCTTTCCCTCATTCTTCTTTCCTTACTTCATTATGGCTCTTCTATGGTTGTATCCCCTGGTTCTCTCTTACAGTTGGACTACTTTTGGGTCCGCTCCTTCATTTAGGCTTCGTTAATGGAACGATGGTTCCTTCCCTACTTCTTCGTCTATTCTCTAAACTCACGATCTACCACTCCATTCTAGGTCGGATTGGGAGCATCAGATTCAACGATTTTTTGGGCTTTACAGTTCAGAAGTCATGGATCTCTTAGTATCTTCTTCTTCCTATTTTAGGGTTTCAATACACCTTTTCTTCTTCATTTGTTGTTTATTTTCATCTTCGTCCTATGTTCTTATTGTTTCTGTTTTCTTTATGGTGTTTCCTCGGTTCCATTTCTATCTTTGATTCTTAACTTGATGCAGTGTTCAATATTTTTGTGAGGGTTTTTCAATGGGTTTTTTCTACTGTTTTTTAAGTTGGTTGTTCGTCTATTACGACTGCACCGGTTTTGTATTTCTTCAGCATCGAAAGTTCTGGGAGGTTTTTTCCATTGTTTCATCCTAAAAAATCATACTTTTTCTCTACTCTAGATCTAGGGGTCCTCCTGTCTCTCTGAGGTGGATCTGTGAGGAGGTATTTAAGTTTCTTTAGGATTTAAGTCTGAGCGGGAGGCTTTGGGAGGATGACAATGACGATGTTTTGATCATTGACGGTGAGGTTGGGTTTGGCTCTTGTGATGATGATGACAGTGTTCTGGTGATAGGGGATAAAGAATCATTACTGTAACGGGTTTTTGCATTCGGGGGGTGAATTTCGGAGGAGTGTTTGGTGGTGTTACGATGATGGGGGTGATGCCTTGGTTGGAGTGAAGGTGTGTTGGCAGTGACGGTGATTGATGGCGTTATGGTGCGGTTCGATATCCCCATGATGTGGATTGAGGTTTTCATTTCTAATGGTTGGTGAAGGTGTGTTTGTGGAAGGACGAATATGAGAGAAATGAAAGTAGATGGTGATTATGCTTCGATTCCTGACGGTGAGGCTGTGTCGATCAACGAGGATGGCGACGAAGGTGTTGGAAGCTCAGGCGGTGTCTTCGGCTATGATGAAGGTGGTGGTTCCGATAAGAAATGATGACAGAGATGTTTGGACGAATCGAAGTAGGTTACTAAATAAACATTTTCGCATTCAAGGTGGCTCTTGGATCAAGTCATGATAGCTGGACAACTGGTGTGATGGTTGTGATCTTGAGGTAGGCACGTGAATGATGGAGTTTTTTTAATTTTGAATGTTGTGTTTTTTGGAAGGTGGAAATGGCGGCAATGATCAGGGTTGCCTTCTGAAATTTTAATGTTGTTAGCTATAATTTTCATGATGGGTTTATTATGGTGGTTTTGTGAGGTTCTACACTTTCCTTTTTAAAAGTGTTATTAGAAAATACAAAAATATGGATTGTGTGGGGGGGAGAGATTCAAACGACATTGCGCAAGCTACCCCAACCACCAGATTAGTGAACAACTATTAATCCAATACTTCTATGTGGGTCTTATCCCCATGGATCATGGAATGATTGATGCAGTTGTTGGTGGTTCCTTGGTTGAAAAAACTCCTTCTTCCACTCATGACTTAATATCCAACATGGCTCAAAATGCACAACAATTTGGTACACGAGTTATTTTACCAACTTGAGGAGTTCAAGATGTAAGTAGTTCATCTCTATAACAAAAGGTAGATAACACTCTTGATGAGATTCATACCCTTCTAAGAAAATTATCTCAAGAACAAGGTGACCCACAATCTCTTCTTGTTCCATTACATTGTGGTATTTATTCTGATAATACTCTTTTTTCTAACCAGTTCCCACAACTTCAAGATTCACCTGGGTCTTGTGCAGTCGTGTTCCCAGGGCGTCCATTCCAACAAGCACCTCCCTTCAAGCAAAAAAAATTCAGGCCAAATCCAAATCTCGGGTGGCAAGAACAACCCAATACCAACAAGGAGGAAATTCAAGATACCCCAAGAAGAATTTGTATCAACAAGGACAAGGTTTGAAACCTTCTTATCCTCCAACTTCTCAAAATAATCCTCCTTCTACTCCAAAATGTGAACCAAGCCTCAAGGATATGTTGAAGAAAATGGCATCCCAAAACCTCTAGTTCCAAAAAACCACACAATAATCTATTCAAGACCTACAAAATTAAGTGGGGCAATTCAAAAACACCATCGGTGAGCTTAAAATTAAATTTATAGACAACTACCTTCCCAACCCATTGCTAATATGAAGGGAAAAGGTAATGTATGTGCAGTTACACTCTGTAGTGGTAAAGAAGTCTTTAATTCTACTGATTATGCAAAACAGGTATGTCCCCCTCTACAAAACTCTCTTTACCAACCCTCAAAAGTTTTAAGTAATGAATAAAAAGACAAAAAGGGTAACCAAGTTATCATTGATGATTCAAATGAAAAATTCATTCCTCTTCATTTCCACCAAAGACTCTCTAAATCTAAGAAGAATTTTGATAATGATATTGATAAATAACTAATGGATAAATTTAAAAATATTCAAGCTAACATTCCTCTATTGGATGCAGTTAAAAAAATCCCTTGATATTCCAAATTTCATAAAGAGGTTTTCACCCATAGAAGAATACTAAAGGGGAATGAGAGAGTCAATTTCGGAAGGAATGTATCGACCTTGATTCAACTAGAAATTCTAACTAAATTCAAGGATCCAGGCACATTCACGATACCATGTACCATAGGGGAGACCTTCTTTTCTGATGATATTCTATATTTAGGGGATTCCATTAATGTAATGCCACAATCCGTGTACACTTTTATATAAGTTTAGGAGCCTCAACCAACAGGCATTGTCATACAACTTTCCAACCAAATTACTACACATCTAACAGGATTGATTGAGTATGTCCTTGTACGAGTGAAGAATCTCATCTTCCCTACAGATTTCTACATTCATGAGATAGAAGATACCCTAACCCAAGGTCATTATCCTCTCATACTTGGGAGGCAATTCTTCAAAACAAAAATGACAATCATCAATGTTCACAATGGTACACTGTCCATGGAGTTTTGAGGATAAAAGGTATGTTTTAATATCCTTGAGGTTATGAAACACCTCGTTGAAGAGCACTCAAGTCTTCATGTCTATTTGATTCAAGTGTTCTCAAACAAATCACACACACACAATTCTCTCCTCAATCCATACGCTGATTTGTTTTCCTCTTCTTCATCCTAGGATTATTTGAGTTTTGATTCATGTTTTGTGTGTCGTGTGGTTTCTGAAAATTGTAAATTTTGTGCTTTAATTGATTAGTGTAATCATTATTAGGTACCCATGATCATCGATTATTCTTCAAATCTCATTTCAATAGATTCTCTATCTTTAGAGAATAAACATGAGAAGATAGATAGTTTACTGGACCTCACTACCCCTAAAACCCCTCCCCCAATCTTAAAACCACCGGTGTTGAAACTTAAATAACTTCCTTTTAATTTAAAATATGCATTATTGAGGGTATTGACCAATTAACCATCATTATTTCTAATAAATACTCTCCAGAACATGAATTGAAACTGATCAACCTTTTGAGAGAGTGTAAAACGCCAATAGGATGGACATTGGTTGATATTCCTAGGATTATTCCATCTATTTGTATGCACCATATACTTTTGGAAGATAAGGCTAATCTCATAATACAATCTCAATACCAGTTGAATCCCACTCTCCTTGAAGTGGTAAAATTGGAAGTCAGTAAATTACTTACTGTGGGGATCATTCATCCTATATCTGATGGTAAATGGGTTAGCCTAGTGAAAATTGTTCCTAAAAAAATAGCAATAATAGTTTTGTCAAATGAAATAAATGAATTGGTTCCAACACGTGTGCAAAATAGTTGGTGAGTCTGTATTGACTATCGTCGACTAAATCAATCCACGCGGAAGGACCACTTTTCTCTACATTTCATTTACCAAATATTAGAACCATTGGATAGTAAGTCCCATTATTGTTTCCTTGATGGCTATTATGGTTATTTACAAATTCATATATCCCCTAAGGGTCAATAAAAGGCATCATTTACTTGTATATTTGGAACATTTGTATAAAAAAGGATGTTATTCAGTCTATGTAATGCTCCCAGTACTTTTCAGCGATGTATGTTGAGTATTTTTTCTGAGTACCTTGAGAGTTGTACGGAAGTATTTAAGGATGATTTCACTGTATATGGTTCTTCTTTTGATGATTGTTTGGAACACCAAGGTTCTGTCCTCCGTCGCTGCCTTGAAAAAGATATTGTTTTAAATTATGATAAATGTCATTCCATGGTGGAGCGAGGGATAGTTCTTCGGCATGTCAATTTAAATAAGGGAATTCAAGTTGATAATTCTAAAACTGAATTAATTTAAACGCCTCCATATCCAAAACGTGTTCATGAGGAGAGATCTTTCTTGGGTCATGTTGGTTTTTACTACCGATTCATTAAATACTTTAGTAATATTTCACTTTCATTATCTCGATTATTACAAAAGGATTCTGAGTTTTTGTTTGGTAAAAATTGTGAGGATGAATTCAATTCACTAAAAAGAAGTATCACATCACCTCCCATCATCCACCCACCAAGTTGGGATCTCCCCTTCGAGCTTATGTGTGATGCCTCTAACTTTGTAGTTGGGTCAGTTTTATTACAAAGGGTTGAGAAGGCTCCTCATGTCATTGTGTATGCCTCATGTACCCTTGACCCTGCCCAGGTAAACTATACAAAAAATTAAAAATAAATCTTTTCTATTATGTTTTCCATGGAAAAATTTCATTAATATTTTCTTGGGTAAAAAGTGATTGTATTTTCTGACCATGCTGCCCTTCGATTCCCTTTAAAGAAACCTGAAGCTAAGCCCCGCCTCATATAGTGGATGATCCTCCTCTAATAGTTTGACCTTGATATTAGAGATAAGAGGGAAGTAGAAAATTTTATAGCTGACCACATTAGTAGTATTTCTCCATGAATGGACCACCATGCTAACTGATCCCTCCCCATTGAAGAATTATTTCCTCATGAGAATCTTTGTGATGTTGTGGACCTTACACTATGGTATGCAGACATTGTGAATTTTCTAGCAACATCTATGGTCCCCCCTAATTTCATCACTTCCCAATCCCAAATACTTAAACATGATTCTTCGTGGTAAATTCGGGATGACCCATATTTGTGGAGAATTTGTGGTGACCAAGTAGTTCGTCGGTGTGTCCCTAACCATGATTTCACCTCTGTTCTGACCTTATGTCACACTATGGCTTGTGTTGGCCACTTTGGCACTCAACGAACATCTCAAAAGGTCTTTGGTTCAAGACTTTATTGTCCAACATTGTATAGGTATTCCCATCAATTTTTCAAGCCATGTAGTCTTTGTCAATTCGCAAGGAATATCTCCAAGAGGAATGAAATTCCCCCAAAGCCCATGTTATTTTGTGAAATTTTTAATTCATGGGGCATTGACTTCATGGGGCCTTTTCCAAATTCATATGGATTCATTTAAATCTTGTTAGTTTTGGACTACATGTCCAAATGGGTGGAAGAAAAGGATAATAGGACCGATTAATCCTAAGTTCTTGTTAATTTTGTGAGGTCCTAGATTTTTATTCGGTTGGGTTTGCTGAGATTAATCATCATTCTTCAGGGTTCCCATTTTTACAATCACAACATGAAACATTTGCCTCATAATGATGGGGTTTATCATAAAGTCTCCACTATATATCACCCCCAAAATAACAGACAAGCAGAAATATCAAATCAGAAATTTAAGAGAATCTTAGAAAAAATGGAGGTGAGAAAAGGAATATGAAGATTCAAGAGTTGGAAGAAATTTTACATGATGCATATGAGAACTCAGGGATATATAAAGATAATAAAAAGTCTATCCATGATAGCAAGATTCATCAGTGGAAGTTCCATTTTGGTGAGAAGGTCCTCATGTACAATTCATGGTTAAAGCTCCACCTAGGTAAGCTTCGTTCCCGATGGCTCGGTCCTTATATTGTTACTAATGTTTACCCTTTTTTCAATACAAATTTTGCAAGAGAATAGTGTAAAAAGTATTACCATCAATGGGAAGTGACTTAAAGCCTTATATAAGGATTTTCCAAAGAATCCAGTAGAGTAAATCCACCTTATAGAAGCAACATACTAGAGAAACCCACAAAGTTTTATCCTTCCTTATCACATTCTCAATTATTATAGTGAGGACACTGCCCATTATAGGTATGGAGGGAGGATACATTCCTGGTTTCATTAGTATTTTCATCATCTTTCTTCTTTCTTCTCTTTTTCACCTTTTTTATGGTATTTTAACTTTTCCCCATCTTTCTGGGTTCATTATGATTTTCATTGTCTTTCTTCTTTCATGCCTTTTTCGCCTTATTTATTGTATTTTTTACTTCCCCCCTTATGGTCACCAAAGTCATGGAACTTACTGAAAATGAAATTTGAGATTTTTGATTCCATGTTGATTTAACATTTGATGAAAACGTCTCTATTATGGCATGAATATTTGTATTAATTTAACATCAGGGAGTTATTTTTAGTGAATTGGTTATCTATCAAGGATATAAATGGTGGTATCTCTGTGAAACCTTTGAGATGATTGACGCCCCTTATGTGTGAGTAGTTTTTGGGAAAACTTTGTCACTAATATCTCCACACATGTTTACACAAAACAATAAAGTGTGTATATTTTTTACTTTATAGAAGATAAATATATGTTAGGTTAATATTTTTCAGATTAAAATGATATTTCCATACGTTCGTTCCTTATCATATATGTTTCATTACTGTACCAGATTGACCTATGTGTGTGTACCTAATATATAACTTTTGTACGCCATCAAAAAAATTGGGTTGTGTCTGGGGTAGGTCAAAAAAAACTCCTCCTCAATGTTTGATCTTGTTATAACTATTACAATTAGAGTCGTGAAGAGATCAAACAAGGGTTGAGAGATGAGTGTAGGGTTTTTTTTAATGAAACTTTTGAAAAAACAATGAGGGGAGTGATGAAATGTGAAACATATGGAGATATCTAGGTTGGGAGATTATGATTTAACTTCTGGGAATTCTTAAGTGAGTGTGTCTTGAAATATGATTGAAAATTATGAAGGGTGGGTTCAATGGACAAAATCTATTATGATGAATAATGTTAAAATAACATATATTTGATTGATAGAAAGTGGAAAGAATGTCATGGAATGGTTTTCACACACACACATGGAGAGTTAGTGGCATGGTTGACTTTTTAATTCCTCGCTCAATTTGGTATCATGAATCTCTTTGAATTTTATTGTGATATGATTTATGAGAAATCTTATTCCATTTTTACTAGGAAGAACTCCTTGGTGTGGATTGGGCATTGATCACATTTCTTTAACAATTTTAAATTTCATAAAATTTTAAAACTTCATGATGTTGAGAATATATACATGCAACATTTTTTGGATATGTGACTTTGTCCAAGAGTGCAAATGTTTAGGTGTGGGGGTGTGATCGCATAGCGATTCACAATTGAAATCTACCCTTACACTATTGTTTTAAACTGGTTTTGTAATGAATATTAAAAATATAATAATAAATTTATCATTATGTTTGAATCAATGAATTAATTATTATCACTATTTAATAGGGAAATTTTACTTGTTTTAGTGTTCACATTATAGGAGGAGGTGATTTGGAAAGTCTGTGATGGAATTCAAGCGAAATGAGCCAAACTGAATGAGTGCATAAGCATGTATTTGGACAATTATTTGTAATGTGGATAATTTGTGCATAGAATTAGGATAAAAATGGGTTTATGAGTTCAAAACAATGTGGGATACATTTCTCTAGAAGATCATTGAGCCCATTTCATCCACTTGGAGGCTCAAAATAGGCCCACAATGTGAAGAAATTCTGGGCTAGTCAAATTGAACCACCCTTCTGTATTTGGGTCATAACTCGAGCCGCATATATCTAATTGGAATGATTCCACCTCCTATGACATCTAACTCAAATCCCCGACTCTCTACAGAATTTCAAGTCATTTGAACGTGTTTTAGTCAGTCAACTAGCCAGAAAAATATGGAGTAAAAAATCTTCCATGAATAATCACCTATCCTTTAATGTAATTTCCCATAAAATCACTCATCCCCCTCTTTATCTATGTTTCATGACCAGGGGTGAAGGTCAGTCCAATTAGAGATCTCTCTTCCCTAATTTTATTTCTCTTCTCCCTCATGTACCTCTACACCTCTTAGTGATCAATTTCAGGAGTGTCCTTTATTGTAATCCCTAGCTCCATGCTTGTAATATTCATAAGGTAATTGATTTCCAGGTTTTTTTCAGTTTTTCTTCATTTCTATCTTATAAATTTGAGTTTATTCTGGTATGATCAAATACAAATCAATGAAACAATAATCCACATGCTTCCATGCATAACCCGGATCTTGTGATGATTTGAGTGTAGTTGCCTCTTTTCTCACCCCTCCTGATTATCCACTAAATGAGGATAATATTAGTTTTTAATATATATAATATTCATTTGTTTTATTATTCATAAACACCATTTTTAGTGTATTTTACACTTTTAACATCATTTCACATTATGATTGTAATTCCTTCCTAAAATGCACTATTATGTGGTACATTTTTAAACATCATTTCAAGTACCCAATGATCTTTATTATATTTTCATATTTAATTTTCAGGTTTATAATTATATTGGTAACAATTCATACTTGTGGAGTGTTGGAAGATTCACATTGGAAGACCACCAAAATGGGATTTCATTCAAACAATTTTGGAGGAGGAAGATTGGACACCATCCCACTGATGGGAATGTGGGGCCCAACATACAGGCCCAATGAATCCCAAATTTTGAGGTATTCTAGAATACATATAGAGGAACAAATAATTATTCATGAGACAATTCTGATTCGGCCTCCATTGTGG
This sequence comes from Viscum album, assembly GCA_963277665.1. NCBI lineage: Eukaryota > Viridiplantae > Streptophyta > Magnoliopsida > Santalales > Viscaceae > Viscum > Viscum album. The sequence goes on along the minus strand of OY728136.1, from coordinate 61,913,337 downwards.
CTATTGAGGGGGCCCAAGTTGAAGATAAAATTTTGGGACAGATTCTTTGGCCCAGAAAACATCTTACCAATATAGTCATATCTCGGAATACACAACTCAAAATGGGACCACATTTTATAGGGGATTAGGATACATCTGGGGATCCATTTTATTATTCTATGGACCACTCTAATTCGGCAATCTAGAAGGTCTTCCAAGCGTGTCTGTTCGGTGGTTGCAAGCTGGCTTCCACCTCATGTCAATAGTGGAAAAGTCCATGTTCCACAAGTTTTCCACCACCCTAGGCCTACCATAATAAAGTGGGATGCTTTTACTATTGCAGTATCAACCCAAGGTTCCAAAAATACCTATTTAAGGTAGTTTTGATGATGTAACTTATCATTTTTTAGCTTTGTTTCATCTTAATTTTATGCTACCAATTTGATGTTGTAATGGCATCCCTCAATTATAAGTTCCTTGAATTACCTTAGCTTCTTTATAAAATCTCTTCATCTTCTCTTTTTCTATTCTTATTATTATCCCTTTGATACTGTTGCCTCAAGGTGTGGAATTTTTCATACCAAAGCTTGTGATATTATTACACAATGGTGGAGTGATTGTTATTTCATTTTTTTTACTTCTCCAATTCCTCCCTCATGATTCTACTTTCCACTTCCATTGAAACCATAGGATCAATGGATGGATAACCCACTTATGGGTTGATTCAAGGGAGTAGAATGGGGATGGATTGGATGTTTTTTATCACTACCTTAATCTCTAATCACTTACTTAAAATGAGATTTTTATTTGATGATTTATAAACTTCTTCATCCTTATTGAATTTTAAGGCCACACACTTCAAGTTCTAATATGAACCTTTACCTTGGAGTGATCAAAGATATGATCATTCAATTGTATAGGTTATCAGTATTAGGGTGTGTAGGAATTAAACTATTGAGTGATGATTTTGTTTGATCTTCTTAAATTAACTCATCTCAAATATAAGAATTTTGAAATAGTTGAAAAGGGAATGCATCCAATCCACCCCAAATGATAACCTAGGATCAACTCATACTTTAAAATTGAATTAACATCAGTGTCTTAAAGTTCACTTAAACCCATATAAAATCAACCCATGTTTTCCACTTCATTTCCCAAAAAATCCATTGAATGAATGTGTCTCTAGGCTACTTCTTAGGTCTCTGAGGATTCAACATACCAAGCTAAACTATAAGGACCGTTCTACCTTCATCTCTTGGGAAAATTTGAGCATGAATTTCCTTCCTTTCATGAGTGTGAAATTTAGATTTCATCGATTTATAAAATCTAGGAGCTTTAACCTATGAATATTCATGTTCTTATCTTGTGTAATATTTTTATCATTGACACAAATATGGCCATGTCACCACGTTGTTGATGTGATTCCTTGATTGAGATCCGTTTTTGACATAGATTCATGTTTGTTGATTTTGAGCAGTTTTTGATAATCAATATCATTGATCAATAAAAACCTAGGTGGTAACCTAGTAAAAACTCAGATAACATTACTAGTTTTAGTATGTATAAAATCAAGGAATCAATGATCCGTCTATTTCCCTTGAGATTAACGATGTATTGAGCATCAAGGGACACTTACCCGGGTTGATCACGATTTATCCAACTGGTTTCTTTCAGTAGTAATATAATTTCAATTTCTATTATTAAATCAACAAAACCCACATTTTATAAATCCCCATTCCCCTTTTAGTTTCTTAATCAGAACCTCATATTGTAATTAATGATCTAAGGCTCCTTCGAGAGACGATCTAGGGTTTATTCTATACTTCCGAAATTCTAGTTAAAAATAATCATCTAATTTGACGCGCTTAACATTGAAATCAATATCAATCCACTTATTCCAAAATATTTTTGGAATCAATGAATTTTGAAAAAGGCCCTAGAATACTATGAAATTTTATGCAAAAATAATTTTTAGAGATGAATTGTTTTATGTAAAATACATTAGACCAACAAAATTTAAAGTAATGAGAACCATTGAATTCTCACGGATCCTTATTAGAAGTAAATAAAATAAAATTTTCCTTATAAGTGAAGATAATGAATTAATTATTATGAATGACTATCCCAATTATCAACCAATTTTTATGACCCCAAGAAGTGATGATGAACCTATCGAATTATTAGTATGAGGTTAAATTGCATAAAATTAAAATTGGGAGTGAGATATTCAACAAGGTTGATGATTATGTGAACTCTATCTATGAAAGTGGATAAGTTATGAGGGAATGTTAGTGAAAATGTTGGGCCATTACATATACTACCAAAATAAAAAACGTTATCTGATTATATCATATCATATAGTGACATAATAAATTAATCAATGAATATGGATTCAACTTGGAATGTATGAATGTTTTTTATAAATTCACTAAAATTAATCACATTGAAAAGAAAATGGTAACCTTGAAACATTATTTGGTGAACTAAATTTGATCCCGTCAAATTATCACTGCATGTACCAATGCAAACCTTTTCATTACATTAAGGTTCTTTCCACATTCACTTTGACACAAAATTACACATAAATTTAATTTTTATATTATGTTTTTAGGTGTTAATTCTATCATAGTGGAACAAATTATATAATTATCAATCAAATTTTTATCTCTTTGTTGTGTCTTAATAAAGTCCTTTTTTAAAATGAAATCTAGAATTGGGGTTATTCATTTGATTTCTTGGTTGACTTATGTTTTTTAGAAAATTTCATATAGAAATCCACTATTTATTTCATTTTCATATTCTAACTACTTTTTTCGAAAAGGAATTATAGCCCATTGAAAGGTAACATTAAAAAACATTTTTACTCAATTCAGGAAAGTAAGTGTACAAGATATTTTCCACATATTTTCTTTTATATAATTAAATAATTTTTTATTGTAATATAAATAATGATCACTATAAATTCATGACATAATATCTAATATATCATAATATAGAGTATTTATATCCTCCTTATTAATATAATATGATCCACTGATCTAATTATCAACCATTTTAAAAATTCATTTTATATAGCGTTAACTATTAAAAATATATAGTTCAATTTCATGACCTATAATAAAAACTTCATATTGTAGTTTATTATTTGTGAAACCCTTTACAAGATGGAAGTAATATATAGAGAATTAAATTATAGGAGTGATGAGTTTCATTCTCAAATAGGACATGTCGATAGTTGGATTCACTATTGATTTCTTAGTTATAATGTTTTATACATAATCAATTTATAACATACGTGTGTATGAAATTTCATTAAAAGATAAAATTACATAACCAGGAACCAAAATATATTCCTCTATAGTTATATTACTATTATAATGTTTTATATTTCATATCAATCAAATATTGTGTGTCTATCCTTATATATTTTTATATTATTATAATTAATTTTCTTAAATTTAATTTTTTTTATAAGTTGGGATTGATTTTTTCTATAAATTTTCTACATGTGTACGGTTTGGGTGATAGAGTAAAAAAGTTATGATGTTCGTAGTTTATTTAGAATATGAGAGGTTTTATCTACACAATTATTGCATGGATAGTATGTCTACTAGTAGAAACAATGTGGATTCACTATTCTACATGAATTTCTTGGTGCACGTCTTACAAAAGGTTAGGAAAACTATCTGAAAAGTGTGATATATTTCTCTAAATTTTTCTAAATATGTTTTGAAAAATTGCTTCATGGATATTTAAATATGATTGAAAACCATATCATTGTGTTTTTTTAATCTAGTGATGCATACATTATTGGAAAATAGTTTGATAAAATTTTAACATAACAATGTAGGATATCTAGAATAACAAAAATTTGATTTAATGGTTTTACTCAAAAGTTTTAAGATCCCTAATTCTTTCCCCCCACCCCTCATCCAATCACTCATTGAATCTCTATACACATGAAGGGGTATTCCTTCTTCAATTATCTTTTCTATCCCTATCTATCCACCTCGATTCCTTGTGATTCATTTAGGTAATATCATCTTTCCAAATTCCTTTATCAAATAAATATAATATTTAATGTTATTATTATATTTAACTTCCTCCCACATACCCTAATTATATAAGGGAACAAATATAGGGTCCACAATATTGATTATATAGTGGTTTTTTATCAATGGGATAGAGAGGACCATTTGGTGCTTTTTGGAAAGTTTTCCATCCTTGGTGATGATTTCCTCCTTGATTTTTATCTAACCAGGGTAGTTGTTTTCATTTATTTCCTTAAATTGTTATGTAATTATATTATTCACCATATAAAATTTTCTATTTACTAGATAAATTGTATTTTGGATAGTTTATTTGAATTATAAAATGTTTTCTAAGTTGATTTTCACTGATCCTAAATGGTTTTATTGAATTTTAAGTCGAACATGAAATTCCATGTTTTGATAACATGTTTAAGGAGATGTATTATGTAATGTGTGATGTTTAAAAACTTCTTGACCCCATTTGGGGAGTCAAATAATATATAATGTGCTTTTTTTGGACCCTTGGGGGTTTCTATATCGAAATATGTTTATTTTTTAGTTTATTTTCAAATTTTTTTGATATGTTGTTTTAGAAAATATTTTTGAAATTTCTTTTATAAAACACTCATACTTTATAATATATTTCCATTTATTAAATTTTATGTCTTTATTATCTTATAAAACATAAAAAAAATAATCATCTCTGAATAATTCTTATACATTATAAAATGAATCATAAAATATGGTATATAAATAAAATATAAATATTGAAAATAATTTCAAAATCACATAGGAACTAATATTTATCCTAAAAACTGTTTTTCATTTTCAAATTTATAAGAATTAATTATTTCATATAATGTTTAGTTAAAATTCATTTCCATGTAAAAAATTTATATAATTTTATTTCTAACACTTCTCGAAAATGGATTCATTGGTTATCAATTGGTTATAACTAAATATAAAAGTATTTGAAGGTAAATTTATATTTTTTTAATAACTAATTTTTTGCATGTAATTTATTTTTATAATAATAAATTAAATAAACCAATATTAGTAAATTATATTAATTAAATTTTTCGAAAAATATTCCCTGAAATAAATTTTTGTTATTATAATGATGCTTATTGGGAAATGAATTAGATATTAATCATTTTATGCTTGAAATATGAATTTTCCATAATTATTTTCAATGTATATTTTAGATTTAATTTTAAAATAAATTTTGAATATTATTATAATTTAATTTTTTAATATGGTTTATATATTTTAAATTTTCATTTCCAAATATTTTAAATAGGTCATTTTCATTTTTGGTCATGATTTATATCAACTGAGGAAAAAATTCATTACATTGGTGTAGGTCGAATAGGTGAACAAGTGTTAAAATAAATGGATAACAATTAAAATATATGTAAAAAATGTATAAATACTTTTATTTTAATCTAAAATTATAATATATCATATAATATTTGAAATTGATCTAATTTAGATCCACTTGTCTTTGAATGTGACCATATATTATTTTAATGTTTAGAATTTCTAAAAGTGTGACACTTCACTCAATTAAATATGGGATCCCCCTATCCCCTTTTATTGAAACATTAATGAAGAAATTAGCTCAACCAGAGTTGAAAAGAATCTATTCTCAACATCTCTATGCACATTATAATGATTTTTAATTTCATAACAAACCATCCTAATGGTCCATAAAAAGAAATCCAAAGGAGGTTTCTCAAAGAAGATGTAATTATCTTCTCCAAACCCTATTTTGTTCATTTAATTTATTCTAATACCTCTAAATAATCTAAATTCATCATGAAAAGATGAGATAAGTAAAAACAATATACATAAATTTTTTAGGCTAATAGTAAAACCCATTTCTAACTCCATTCCATATAATGATAAATGAAAGTGTCGCTCATGCGTAGGTATTGACTATTGTATCCAAGAAGAAATCTAAACCATTAACTATCACAGTCCCTATAATATGGTCATATAGAATAATTTATTAGACATATTGGATTTTTATAACATTGTTATGATTCATAAAATATTCTATACTATCTACCTTCTAACGCTTACATAATTTTATATATGATAAAATCAATTATATATATATATAAACTACAACCTCAATAGAGTGATGTGTTTTTTTTTTCATTTATGCTCTACATATATGATAATAAGGCTATAAATAATGAATAAATAACAAGTTTTTTATATAAAAATGATTTTTAAATTTTAATTATTAGTCACTTTTATTTCATTCTATCGGTCTAATATTGGAAACATCACTTGGGAGTACGTAGAGATTACCATCTCCCAGAAGTTATGTATTTAATTTTCCACCAAAAACCAATATATATTGTTGAAAAATTGTATATAATTAATAAATATGAAAGAAATTATATTATTAATAATCTATGAGTGATGAAGTTATGACCATATTCATTGGATTGGAACTGTTGAACTGAACCATTCGTGGAAGGAGATCTAGTTTTCACCATAACAATAACTTTAATGAAGAATTGTTAATAAAGGTATAACTGGAAACTATAAGGGAATAATAATTAGTAAATTACATATTAATATTTTCATATAATATATGTATAATAAATATATATATTTATTATATAGAAGGTTTGAGAGCATATGAGGAAATACAAGACTTATAGAAAGGGTTGTTTGAATAAATATTATTTCATTGAGACATGTTTCATGTAATGCATCTATATATGCTTATATAGTTTGTTTAGTAACCTTTTGATATATTTTATCATGAATATATTCATATTAATTTTATTTAATGTATAAATTTTGGATATTTTTTAGAGGGGTTGATTCAAAATTTACCAGAGAGATAAGAGTTTATCTTAGAATCTCATTTTTTTTAGGATTTCCAAGGTAAATTTCTAATGAATGAAATTATAAAGACAATATAAATTCAAACACATATATTTTCCATTACAATAATTATTTCTAGAATATTTAATTAATAGTTCCATTCTCCACCAATCTTTACATTAAATTATAGATAAAATGCTCTTAAAAAGTTCAACCTTATATCCACTTTAGTCGATAGTAATTTTCTTCCATAAAAATGTCCTTTAAAATGTTTTATGTAAGTTTTACTCAATATAAATATTATTTATAATTATTTTTAAGGCCTTTGAAATTATTTACATAGTAATAAAAGAAATATTTTAAAATGTTTTATATATTTCTCACTTTGTAATTTCTAAAAATGTGTGAAATGAATGATCTCTTTTACCTTATGCATCACTAGTTTTTCCCATGATCCTAACCATTTGTTTCATCAAATCACCCTTCAAAAGATTCCATGGTTATTTTCCATGAAAATATTTTTCTCAATATTCTATATTTTTTTGTTTTAAATGATACTAAATGAAGGGATATTTTCTCTATTTTTACAGAGATTTTCATATTCTATTTTGATTTTATTTTACAAAAAAGTATTATCCTTTAATGATTGATTTTATTCACTTTGGATGTTATCATAGGATACTATCCATAACAATTATCCGGATATATTATGATGATGTTGTTTTGATGATGACTCTATTAAACCGAATAAATTACTAGTGTATAATTATGTAATGGTGATATATTTATAAAAACTATTTCATTTTCATGGGATATTCTATGATGAAATGATGAATGTTTTTATAATATTATAGTATGTTTATATATAATCTATATTATATGATGGTATTTCCTATAATTGTATATACATTTAATTAATTGAGTAATGAATGATATCTCAAGAGACAATATGAATTATAATTATGAGTGAATCCAGTTTTGTAAGTGTCATTGTCAACAATTATAGTATTATAAGTTATCCTTGAATATAAAATTATGGAAATGGTGTGTGATCCCAGTAAACTATAGTTCTCTTTCAACTATTATAGTCTATGAAGTGATCCTTAACTAAGGAAATTATGGGTATAGGAAGTAATCTCAATCCATAATGGGACCCTATCTATTATGATAGTTCATATAGTGATCATTGACAAATTAAATAATTAGTATGTGGAAAAAACCCAATATTATATGGTACTCTTTTTAACATAATAATCCTAAATGTGATCCATGAAAATGAAACTAATTTGAATTTGGAGTAAACACAATCCACTATGGTATTATCCCCACTTTTATAGTCTTGGTATAGATCCTTAAATAATTAAATGATTTTTTTCTTATGTTTATAGAAAAACTTTTTTCTAATGAATATGATATATTATAATGGATCGTGATTTATTATTGATGATTCCACGCTCTTATTACTTATGACTTATGTTATAGTAAATCCTTAGGCCATGACTCTTAATTAATGATATTTGACTGATTTCAGTTGAATTTTTTATGTTATAATATTTTTATTAGAAAATTATTCTTATATTATTGTCACATATGATCATTAATTTATATATAAAATTTTTACCCTTATTATTAATATGATCTCACCCATTTATATGTTTCATTTTCCAAAAGTTATGAAGAATTATTATAAGAAGTTTCTTTCTATGAATGGTACTATTTGAGATGAAATTTGTGTGAGATATTAATGATCATTAATTATATAATTTCACTATATATCCAGACTGTAATAAAATAATACCATTATGGTTAGTGGGTAGGAATTTTTATGACATGTGTTTAATATTCATCTAAATTGATGAAATTTCTATTTATTTTATTTTTGGATCAAAAAATATTAATATGGTAAGGACCTGAGTATGTCTAGGATCACCTCATGATATCTTTTGGAATTTAAAACATTTTAATCATGACACTATTTAGTGAACTTCAACCTTTTTTGTCAATCTAGATTGGCACTAGGGAATAATGTGTTACTTGTTTATTTAGAATTTAATGATTTAGTGGGTTTTTAGCATTTACACATTTAGTTTCATTAATTTAAAAAATGTATTTTAGACTTTCTTAAAAAGCATTTATATAATGATATTTTAAATTGAACATTAAATTATATTTTTATATAAAAGGCGATGTGGGTTGGAAAACTATTTTTATGTGATATAATCCAGTTAACATAATGATATATAAATTTATAAATGAAAATTTACATAAAGATATAAGAATTTTAAAATTATAACAAATGTGTTGTTATATTTGTGGAATCTATTTTTGAAAAGAAAGGAAATATTTGTATAATGTATTTTAATGTTAAAAAAAATTATTTTTTGTAATTAAATTATATCCCCAAAGATTTTATTCTATAATTATCTTTAAATAAATTTATTTTCTTTGATATAATATGTTACAAGCAAAATAGATTCTGAATTAAATTTACTTTATTATACCATTATAACCTAGACATTAAGTTGGTGTAATTAAAAGGAATAACTAAATTTTAAAAACAATTATGCATATGGATTTTATATAAATTAAATATATTGATAAATTTGTATTCAATGTTTTAAGTATTCATTATATGTATAAAAATAAATTTTTCCCTTAATAATGGTTTTTATTTCTTACAATTAGAAAATAAAATAATTATTTTCCTCCACTTTTAAAAATTTAACATATATAATTTAACCCCATTTTTTAAATCCTCATTTCAATATTATCTTAGGATTATTTTTTTAAAATTTTCTATAAAGATTTATTTGTTCATGAATAGTGAAAAACAACAATTTTTATTGATTTTTTTCATTTAAAGAATATAAAAAATTTAATTTTATTTTAAAATGGATTAAAAGGTAAAATTATATAACAAATATTATTAATAATTTGATTGAGGTCATTATAATTTATTTTATGATGGATTTTTTGAATAAAATTTTTTTTACAAAAGAATATTTTTTCTATGAAATTCTTTTTCATTGTATTTTGTGTGATGTTAAACCAAGAGATAAGGGTATATTTGAAAATTAAAAATTTCTAATTTATATTGGATGGAAATATTTCACCATCATACTATGACACGTTTAAATATATTACCATTTTGAATCATTTTTCTAGAGTATGGAATTATTAAAATTTTAACATTTAAGAAATTATAAATGTGTCCTCTACCTCACTTATAAAAGGACACCCCTCATTTCCCTTATTTACACCACATTGATAAATGTAACTCGATCAAAACCTTACCAATACTGTTATAAAAATTCATAAATGTGAACTAGAGGTTATTATATTCTTAAAATACCATTCCATGGGTTCTTATGAAATGATATAATATGGGATAACCAGAGAAGATACAATCATCCTACCAAACCTCTTGTCATTAATTTCTTCTTATCCATATCCATTTTATTCATCATAAAATAATATATTCAGTATCCTTAATATAATAAAATTTTATTATTATTATGAAAGAAACAAATTTCAACCTATTTTCCATCAAATATAATGTGAAAGTGTTTCTCATGTATACATGTTTACTATCACCTACATGTAGCAATATAATTCATTTTATGTAAAAAAAATCACGGATGGATTTTTTGATGAGTTTAATGTTTATATATTATATGTATAAAATTATTATTCATTTAGTAATATAATATCAAATATACCCTTTTATCATTCATTATTATATAAAACACTAACATCTCTCATACATACATGTTAACTTTCACCTCCACGAAGTGATGCTATTCGTTTTTCATTTTTAGTTTACATGGATAACAATATGGATATATTTAATGAATACATATATATATATTATGATATAAATGATATATAAATGATTTTTTAAAGGTGAATTAATATTTATATTTCTTTCTTTCAATCTATCTAAAAGTTAAAACAATGTTCACTCGTACGTATAACCTAACATCTCTCTAAATGGTTTAATTCATTTCTCTAACAATAAAATCTATGGATTAACCAAAAAATATTTAAAATGAATATATATTATATTTATATCATGAATAATATTATTTTTATGATGCAACCATGATAAATGTACAAGGATTGGAACAACCAAACACAAATTCTCATCAAAAATGAAATAGTTAATAGCTACAAACAATGACATTATTACGGAATTTTTAATAAATGGGTATTGAAATGTTATAATAGGACTATATATGATATTATAAGTCTTCACATTGATATGTCATAAATTTATAATAAATTTAAATTATTTATAATGGTTTTCAAAAACGATTTTTAAACAAGTCAAACTTGAGAAATTTGACTTATGTTGTAATCTCTTTGTTCATCAGGATTGTTTATGTTTAAGTTAATGATAAATAAATTTTATGAAATATCACTCAATAATATAGTGAGATTTATTCACGTCCAGATATTTCTTTAGATTACATGTTTTCCATTCATTTTCCACTATAAAATAAATCAAATTATTAGAATAATGTTGTAAGTAAATCTGATATTATTTCAATTCTCAAGTGAAAATAATTTTTCTAATATGTCCATGTTTTCTAAAAAAATAAAAAAAATACAATTCTCCTATGAATTTTGAAATTGTTTTATCTTGTTTTTAAATTTATATAATAAATATTAAAATAAAATCTTCTTTTCATTTTTTTAACACGTTAGTTTCAATTATTTACAAAAAATGGTTAAGAAGTCTCTCTTTTATTATGTACGACCTGAAAATAATATCCCACCTTAAAGAACACTCAATATTTGGAACAATAAATTATAGGATTAAATAATTCATTTTAATTAATATTTTTTATTTAAAATATTTTAAATTTTAATATTTTAAATAATTTATTTGAAATTGAAAATTTTACTTTCCTCGCGAAATATTCCAGTGATCTTTTAATGGAATATGTCATTTTTTATAACATGATTTGATGTTAATTATTAATTACTAGTGATATAATCCAATTACAACATAGAAATTCATTATTATGATGGATTTGGATGATAATGATTTAATGATGATTCAATGAAATCCATTTCTTTACACTTGTTAGTTTATGATGAAACCATATATAAAACCCATTTCCTTTCCACTATTTATACTATGATGAAATAATGGAATATTTATTATGATTTATTCCTTTATAAATTGTAATCAATGATGACTGTTTTATGATATTTTGGCACATATATAAATGGTTTTCATTTTCTTATGGTTTGGATAATAATAATATATTCTTATAATTATTTGGGTCAAAATGGACATCTAATGAGACAATATGAAATAAAATAGAGAGGAAACCCGGTTCAGTATGAGAATAACTCCACTATGATAGTCCCTAATGGAAATTACTTCTATTACATTGGTATTTATAGATATAAAAATGGGGTATTTTTCTCATATTTTTTGTGAAAGAACATAACATTGATGATATGATTATTATATGAGAGTTTATTGATTTATTTCTAAAATATTTTACTAATATTTATCCAAATCATGAAGTTGAGTTTTCAATACAACTCATACCTACTGATACACCTATTTTAGAGACTCCATATAAAATAAAACCTATTAAGTTGCAGGAATATGAAGAAGAATCACTTATAAAATCATGATAACGGATTTATTCATCCTTGTGTGTCCATATAGGGTGAACCTATTCATTTTATTAATAATAAAAATGGATCAATTCCACTATGGATTGATTATAAGGAATAATACAAGATCAAAATCTAGAATAAATATAATATGCATTATATTGATGATTTTTTTTAATAAATTATGATGAGGCCAATATTTTTTTAAAATTGATTCTCTAACTGGATGTTATCAATTAAAGGTAAAAAAGGACAAGATACCCAATACAACATTATAAACTAGTTATGGATACTATAAATTTATAGTGATTTCATTTTTTCTTACTAATTACTCTGATATCTTAATGGATTTTATGAATATTCGTTAGATATTACCTTGATTAGTTTATTTTAGTCTTTATAGATGACAATATTATATATTTTATAGACAAATAAGAGCATAAAGATCATTTGAGGACTGTTATAGAGTCCTTGAAAAGGGGTAATTTGTTTAATAAATATAAAATTTTTGAATTTTTGAGAAAAAATAATTTTTTTGTATTATAATCTCATGTGAGAGTCTATCAGTGGATCCATCAAAGGCAAAAGTTATTGAATGTTGGTCTAGAACAAACACTATGACTGATACCTATAGTTTTCTTCATTTTTATGGATATTATTAATGAATTATAAATATATTCTCATATATCTCTAATAAAATTTATATGTAAACTTTCATGGGAACAAAGTTTCAATGGATGAAGATATATGATGAAGATATCAAGGAACATACGATATGGTTAGTTATTTAACCTATTCCTACAAAAACCTTTAGTGTACAAGGGATTATTATCTATAGTGCTGCATCAAATAAAGTACTTGGATTAATACTTATATATAATTATATGGTTATTACTTATGCCTAATGAAAATAGATATTTTAGGTAAAAAAACTACCAAACTCATGATCTATAGTTTTCTATAGTAATTTTTTGAATTAAATATATCGACGTATTATCATTATAGAGAATTGTGTGGAATATATACTTGTTATAGAATTTAAATGTAAATATTCAATCAGAATGAGAAAAATATACAAAAATAATATGTGTGGAGTTTATTTACTATTATGACTACTCAGTATATTACCACCCTAAGAATGAGAAAAATGTGGAAGTTACATTGAGTTTAAATAATCAAGTTGTCTCTTTTATGATGACATTCAAACAGGATCTATTATTTTTTGATTTTCAAAGAATGGATATAGAAATCATTAATGAATTTTTATAGTCATGTCTTAATAAAATGAAGGTTTAAAAACTATCTATGTGAGTATTAATGTGGTTTTAAGGGAAGTTATAGATCTTTAAAAGAAGTAGAGAAATGTTCTAGAGTTTAAAATTTATTGTGATTGAATAATATGGTTTATGAACCATGTAGGTGTCCATTATATACAATATTTTATAAAATATATATTAGATGAAGCTCATATTTCATTATTATCCTTTCATCCTATAAGTTTAAATATATATATATATATAAGAGTGTTTTTAGTGGGGTAACATGAAGAGATATATTAAAAAGTATTCATTTCGGTTCATAATATTTCAGCAATATAAGTATGAGAGATATATGTCTAAGGGGATGCTACAATCATTACCCATACCAAAATGGAAAAGGGAAAATATTTCCATAGATTATTTCATCAGACTACCCAAAACATCAAATTCCAATAATTCTATTTGGGATGTAGTAGATTTACAAATTTTGTTTTCATCATTCATTTTTATTAGATAAATTCTATCTCTTTATCATCTTGATAGTTTATATTTAAATTATGTGGTTAAGATGAATGGAGTTCCAAATTTTATTGTATCTGATTGTTATATAAGGTTTACCTAAATGTTATACTTAATTAATTAGTAATATATGGATTTAGTGTTTTATTTCAGTGCTAATTATCATCCTCAATAATGTAGAAGTTAGGATAGAAATATTGAATCTCTAAAGGAAAATATGGGGTCTTTTCTATCAATTTCAAATCTGTTTGGGATTAACCCAATCCTCTAATTGAGTTTTCATACAACAATATATTTCACTCAAACATATCCTTATGAATCATTCTATGGAATGATGTGAATAACATCCATTTTATATAATGATGTTTGAGAAACAAAACTATTAGGTCCTGATATTTCTGAGGAAATGGTAGAGAATGTTAGAGACATTCATTATCATATCAATAAATATCACAATGGATAGAAAATTTATTATTAATATCATAGATAAAATATATAATTTGAGGTTGATGAGAATGGATTCCTATAAATTTAATCATGGAGAGTTATGATATTCAAAATAAATGAAACCTTATCCCTAAGTATGTAAGATTGATCTATATTCATGATCATGTAGAGATGGTATTGTATCTTTCGGTGCTACCACTAAACTTATATAATATTATTGATGTGTTCCATTTATATCTCATCAAAAATTAAATACATGATAAATCACATATATTTAACACAGAGGTTTTACTACTAGATCATTATCATTCCTATGATTAAAAACTATTATAAATATTATATCATAGAGATAACGAGCTATGAAATATGAATACTCACCTGATTTAAGTTCTTTGGATGTATCATAATTTTGAAGAAGATACATGGTAACTCTATGATGTGATAAAACAAATATATCATCATTTTTTTCTTCAAGATTATTGAATTTAAGGAAAAATAAATTTTATGGGGTTATAATGTAACATCATAAGATTTGATGATATATTCATTTTTAAATAAATTTAATTTCTTTAATAGCATGTGATACAAGAAACCATGAGTCTGAATTAACTGTATTATTGTATATCATTATAACCTAGATGATATGTTTTTGGAGTAATAGGAATTACTAATTTAATGAAAATTTTATATTGTTTTTAGATAAAATAAATATATTTCTGAATGAGTACTAATTTTTTAGTATAGTCTTCATATGATTCAAAAATACATTTTTCCTAAAAAATGGAATTAGTTATTTTTCAGAGAAAATAATAAAATTAATTTCTTCTACTATTGTAAAATATATTTATGAAATTAACTTCATTTTTTAATTTATCATGTTAAAATTACCTTATAATGGTTTTTTTGAATTTTTTAAAAAGGATTACTTTTTAATATATGTTGAGAAGTATGAATTTTTATTAAATATTGTTATTTTTTTATAAATTTACAATGGTAAATTATGATTAAAATTTGTTTAAATTTTTTTTCATGAATAATTCACTTATGGTCATTGTAATAAAATTTGTATACTATTTTTACATGAAAACTTTATATACTTGATAAAACATTTTTCCCTAAAAATGAAATTTCATCGAGTTTAATGGTTTTAATTTTATATTAAATTCTTCCACAAGTATGATCTGAATTTTATAATATAGAATCCATGTTTTTAATTATATTTTAATTTTTTTACTGGTTAAAAATTCATATTTGGTAATAATTAATCATAGAAAAAATAAAAATAATTCATTGTAATTAAGTTTAAAAAGGGTTTATTAGGGATGAATCCATGAGATAAGAGTATGATTGAAAATTCAAATTGTCAAAATATATTTATATTGAAATATTTAAAAATCATGCTATATTTAATTTAATTATATAGCCATTTCGAGTCATCTTCCTTTAGTATGACAATATTATATTTTAATCCATTAAGAAATTTCATATTTATCATCTCCCCTTCTTATAAAAGGACGACCCTTATTTCTCTTCATTACAACAGTTTGAGCCATATGGATTTACCAATATCTACCAAATTATTCTTTTTACTCCCTTATTCATTAATTAGTGGTTTTTATATTCTTCAAATACTATTGAAAGAATTTTTAAGAAAGGATCTAAAGGAGGCATGTTGATGAAGAGGTAATCATCAAACCAGAACTATTTCAATTTATTTATCAGTCTACCTAATATAATTTTATTATAATATCAAAAAACTATGAAATTCATTATAATAAATATATTTAAATTTTATTATAATTATGTAACCAACATTATTCACCTTCTTGTCCATAAAATGGGATGTGCAAGTATCACTCATTCATAACTTTGGATTACCGCCTCCACATAGTGGTACAATTAATGTTGCATCACCATCATTCATCGATGGTTGTTAAAATGGGTTTAATATTTATATATAATATTTATTAAATAATTATTCATATATAATTATAATATAATATCATCCTTACTACCTTTCTATCCATTGGAAAATGATAATGTTTCTATTGTGTACATTTGGACTACAACATCCACGAAGTGATGTCATTCATTCTTAATTTCCACATTACATGGAAGGTAAAAAGAATAAATTTAATGAATATTTATTATATATATGATATAATAATGATTATTTATATTTATATTATAATTTACCTTTTCTTTATCCCATTTTTTAAAAAGTGAAAATAATTTTCATGCATACATATGAACTTCTTCGTCAATGAATGGTGTAATTCATTTTTCAATATCTATTTTTTATGGATGAAGATAAAAATATATATAATGAATTTATATTATATTAATATAATTATTATCATTATTAATATGATATAACCATGATCAATTCACAAGCACTGCAATTACCAAACATAAACTCTCATGAATAACGAGGCAGTTAACACTACAAAATGATGATTTTAATAAAGAATTATTCATTTATGGGAATTGAAATGTTATAGGTGGATGAAATATCATATGATAAATATTTAAATGATTCTAATATAGAATTATAATATATTTAAATTATTATAATTGAATTTAGATAACTTTCAAAAAAATCTATAATGAGGTAAAAAATTATCACACAATCTCATTGTGCATATATGTTTTTTCTGATTAAGTTTACAATGATGATATTTTATGACCTATCTATCAATAATAACATGAATTTTATTCTCCTATGGAAATTTATTTATATTACATGTTTTATTTCATTTTCCTCTCATTTATATATCATAAAAAAGAATGAATGTTTTAAAGTAAATCTTACTTTATTTCTTACTTCGGTCAAATATTATTTTCCTTCCATGCCCATGTTTTTTGATAAACATAAGTATTTTTTTATATTATATTATTATATTATAAATTTATTTTTAAAATATATTGACCTTGGGAACCATACTAATGTTTTTTATATGTGGTAATTTCTACTTTTTACCCTATAGTTTAATGGAATTTCTATTTTAACGTACATAGTATGAACAAAATTTTCTATCTTTATGGATGATAAATGCTTTAACCTTCCTTTTCATATTAATAAGTTTATTTTAAAATAAAAATTTTCCCTTTATATTTATAAAAATTTAGATTTAGATTTTTTTTTCAATCTAAAAATGATACTTTCTTCAAAAATGTTTCAGTGCTATCTGAAAAGAATTTTTCATCTATGATAACATCCTTTATTGTAACATATGATTTACTAGGTACATGATATAATTATACCATATAATATAATTATTTGAATGTCTTATAGTGATGATGATTTAAGGATGATTTTTTTAAATTCATTTCTTCCACACAAGATAATTATATAACAATGAAACCTTTATGAAATAAGTTTATATTAAACTTTTTATGCAATGTTGAAATGAATAATTATTTTTGAAACTCATTTATATTCCATGGATTATTATTTGAATAATGTATAATAATATAGTTTCATATATATGTATGACTTTCATTCTATAAGGGGTGGGTCTGAAATTATATATCCTTTCAAAACATCGGGTAAATATGTATATATCTATATATAATAAGAATTATAAGGGAGAGTGAAAAAAATTTAGTAAGGGAAATATTCTTAAAGTGATATTCATTAAAGTAAACCTTGAATAAGGATCATATTAAATATGAAGATAACCCAATCCACAATGATATTCATGTATATTTTATTGGATTCAAATTTGATTTTCTATAATTATGCACTTGAAATAAACTGACATCCTATTCCAATTTCATTCTATCATGAATCGTGTTCTTTGATTCCATTATTATTCATTTATTATTAATTTCCATGATTTATACTATGAATCAATATTATGAACTATGATATGATGGGTATGGTTTTAAAATGTAAAAAATATGTTTCTATACCCCTATTCTCATATCATTGTTAATTGGTAATTGGTATCTCTCTTGTTTACTCATAATAAACAAATGATCTCACTAATTCATATATTTTATTTCTAAAGATCATGAAACATGGTTTTATGTATGATATTCCAAGGAAGGGTGCAAGTTATGAGAAACATAGTGGGAGATGATGTAAATCTCTTATAAACATTGTTTCTATGTATCCATGTTTCTAAGTACACTAAACCTATACAATTCTAGTGAAGATCATAATTTTATGTATTGAATATTATAATAATAATATATAATATATAAAAAATTTAAATTATGGGTTTCTATAGTAATTTAAAATTAAAATTTATCCTCGATAATGAAATCGTTTTTATTCCACTATATTGTCCCTATAGATTGATATATGTGGATTATTCATAAATTTAGAGATATAATATTTAAGGGAGAAGTCATTTTATATTTTTGAAAATTCATTATGAATAAAACGGTATTATTATTCTTATTTTTACATATTTATTATTAAATCTATTCATGTTGTCTTATTTTTATGTTGTGATTCATTTAGTTTCATTCATTATATAACAGTGATATAGTAATTTTTTAAAGATTTTATAGTTCATAATTATATATTATTTATTTTGTAGTAGATAATGATTCATGATATAGGTGAGATGTTATATTTGGATTAAATTCATCCCATAATTTTTTATAGATATCTGAAAAATAGTTATTATCCCTCATACTACTAGGGAATGTCCTAGGGATCTCATTAGTCATTATACCGAAATTCATAAAATTTGAATATGGGAGTTAGGATAAATTTTATAGATAGTTATATGTGAGTTTAAAGTATGTTTATATAGTATGAATTTACTATCTAATGATTTCTAAATTAGTAAATAGATAGGGAAATGCAAAGGTCTTGTCTGAAATATTAATTACAAAGAAATATTTTCATTTTTTCTGAGTAAATAAGCTTCCGTTGTATATAATATCATTTGGGTATATATGGGGGAATTCTTGTATATATTTAATTCATTATTTATTGATTAAAAATTTCTATAATAGATTAAATTTTGTGTATATTTTTCAAAGATACTTCTTAAAGAAAGTTAAAGGTAATTTTAATAACATTTGATTTTTATGGATGAGATAGTAATGTGAATTCTAAAGAGATATTTTTTCAATGTAATGAGAAGAACATAGAATATGAGATGAATTAAAATTATCCTATGATTTTGGGGATATATATTTTCTTAATACATTATAATTCTAATATAAGATTCCTGATATTTTGTGTCACTAATCCCATATGGGATAACAGTTAAGTGCATCTATATAATATGATTTTCGATATTCTTTATAAAATATATTAATAATGATATAAAATTCTTATTTATATGATATTTTTATATAATATGGAATTTTTTATTAAGTTAAGAGTTTAGAACCCATATTTGTTTCTGGTTAGATCGCCACATGTGGTTTATTGTTACATGAATGATACTCTAGTATAAAGGTTAGAATGATGCACACCATGATTTTTAAAATTATCAAGAATCCTATAGAATCTATTAATGTTCATTCCTAGGAGGTAGTGCTTCTATATAATCTAATTATGAGTAATGAAACTTAGTTGGATAGAATTAATATTAGTGACTTTTCAATAAAAACTATTTATTTTTTTACAAATGATCAACTTGTATGTGAATCAATTTTAGTGACATGTAATTAATCCATTTATTCATTTTTTTAGATTATGGGAAACCATACAAGTTGAATTTTGAAACATATCATTCAATAGCATCCTATTTGATGATATTATATGTGGTTATTTAGAATATTATGTAATTACAAGAATGGTAACTACAAATTGAATATATTTGAGAATTTTGAATCTTTATCTATGAATATTTTTATAAAATGGAATGAAACTCAGTTATTATTTCAAATCATGTTCTTTTTTTGGGATGATTAATTTTAATGAAAGATAATTATCATCTCATTTTGTTTAGTATTTATAATAGAGTGATGATTTTATTCACATGGATGTAATGTAAAACTCGAGGCACAACTATAAACCATGAAAATTTTATTATAGTTTATGGGGTATTTTATTATTTTATATTGAAATAAATTTGTATAGTATTTTTGTAATAGATTTATTTTATATTTAATGTGGTTAGGTTATGTTAATTTATAATATCTATTGTTTTTAGCTATTAATTAGGGAATCAGACATGACTGCTAATTATTGACTATCTGTGTTCATAAATATATGCTTTAAATTTTGTCATATGGGTCTATAAATGACTATTTACCATTTTATATAATGATTGGAGGTGGTAAAAACATATTATTTATGAGGCTACCTCAATAATAGTGTCAAATGTAAAACATTTTTGGCATGATTAAGCTATATTTAATAGTTTTTTAGCCAACTTATATCATTAGTGGAGTGTCTAGAATTCATCCACATTAGATGTTGCAATATAATAAAAAAACATTAAAACGCCTCTTTATACCTTCAATCAACTCTTATGAGTGTTATTTCTATTGTAAAGTATGAAAATAGTTCTCAAAAGGGGTATTTCGATAAATCAATTCATGAATTTTCAATTATTAATTGCTCTTGAATTATAAATAATTATCATCCTCCTTCTGGAAAATTATAAGTTATGTGGATTCATCCATTTCTATATTGGATTAAATGTAATATGGATGGTGCTTCAATAGATAATCTAGATCCTTGTTATGGTTTAGTTTTCAGAAATGAAATAGTTGAAGCTATAGGGTATTGATATGGTCCTTGTGGTATTTCCACATATCTTGATGCTAAAATTGTGGGAAATATTAATTCTTTTCAAATTTAAAATCAATGAGGATATCTTAATTTATGGATTGAATGTAATTCCACCACTTTTTTGAAAGATATCCAAAATGTTATTATTCATATCTTATGGAAGCTAACAGCTCAATGGAGAAAATTTTTGTACTCACATTTCTCCATGAACTACATTATTACTCATGTATACTAGGAGGAAAATTATTTTTCAGATGTACATGATAACAAATGGATTTATATTCCTGAACATATATTGATCAATTACATATCTGACAAGATTATTTATTTTTGGAAAAGTGGATTTTGTAAAAAAACCTTATTTTTCACCTATGTGATTTTTTTATTCAATAAAAGAGTCTTTTAATTTTGTAAAACATCACATTATATTAAAAAAATGTTACTTATCAAGCTCGATTCACTCATAAGTGACCAAACATGAGGGTATTGTGGCCTCAAGTGCACCTCCCTATATTCCATATGGTGTTGAGTAGTAGTTAGGGTGTAAGTTGTAATGGTCTAGAGACTATGACCACTTTATATGGGTGGATAATTTGAAAAAAAATTATGATATATTGAAAATGATATTAGGTCAGGGGATGTATACCATTTATACAATAATAAAATACACAAATAAATAAATAGTATCATGTAAAAATGATTTCATACCAATAAAAAATAGAAACAAGAAGGAATAAAATAATGTATACAGTAGTGTATATAAAAAAATAATTGAATATCAAAATAGCTAAACATCATGATCATCCAAATTACTAGATCAGTCCTCCACTACACTACCCTAATCTAGAATGAAATCAAGTATCCAAAGAAATGGACTACCCATTATCCATTATTTCATTCATAAAGATTTTTTAATTACAAAATATATCCTAAATTGGGTGTGAGTAATAATTAATTGGCCACACCCAATATTTTCTAATAAAAATCAATGTAGTGAGTATAATCTATAATAGTGTGAATTTGTAACTAAAAATAAAATATAAAAAAATAGAAAGCATCTTAACCTCGCTCTCCTTAAGGGATGCAAGGAAGACTATTCCTGCTTCAAATAAAGCTGGATGACTCTAAACATTAAACTTATAAATAGCAAAGGACCCTATGTATATAACTCAAATGTCTATGTGATAATAACTCCAAAAAATACATGGGATATATCTAAGCATTCCTATAAAACATACCCATTTATTATCTAAGGAATTATTATAATTAACCATCCCCTAGTAGCCAAGAGTTGGAGGATAGTAAATTAAATTGGTAATAGATTAAAGATATTGCATCCCAAATGATCAAATAGTTTATTTTTCACAAAAAAAACTAGATGCAAACTTGAATATCATATTACATTTAAAAAATTAAAATGGAAAATTTTATTTTAATTGATAACACCATTATTCCCTCTAGTATATACCTACATATCATAAAAAATACACTTCTTGGTATCCAGGGGAAAGGAAACATAAAAAAAGGGTGATATTAAATGATCAGTAATGGTATGCATATAGAAGAATCTAATAATGAAAGAATAATATGACATAAAAATTATATTCAAATAACTATATATAAATAGAAATTTGAGATTGAAATTTATTAATGTATATCATAACTAATAAATAATAACATGGATATAAATATCTGATTTTATAATGATGGAATGCATAATGTTGGACATTTAAAAAAAACCCACAAGCCTTTGTACGAGGAAATCACATATAAATGGGTAGGGAATCATCCAAATACCCAATATTGTTCATATCATGAGTCATACTAATGTGTTTAGTGGGTTTTTAATTATGGTACCCACCTATATTTTAATAATTCCAATATATTCATTATATGAATAAAACTACAACATTATCATCATGCACTAAGAAAATAAACAATTTTATGTATTATAAGAACTAGTTTATAGAATATCAACACATTCAATAGTGAAACACATCATAAAACATCAAGATAAATGTGGTGTATGGTATCATTAGAATATATCCTCATCATATGATTAAAAAATTATATTGACATAGATAGAAATACTTTAAAAATATCACTCTAAAATTTCTTAAGTAGACTTCCCTTTTCACTTTGGGATCACTTATTAAAATTCTAATATTTGGAAAAATATTAAGGGAAGCATTTTAATTGAAAGTAAATATATAAAATTTATTGTATTAATAAATTGAATGGTTTATCATTATAGTTTTTAATTTCATTAATGCGTTATAAGTTAAAAAAATCTTTCCTTTTACACTTTTGTAAAAAAGGTTAAAAGGTACCTCATTCAAAAAATAAAAAATATATTTCATTTAAATTATTTTGATGAAATTAAAAAATGGGTAAAAATTTATTTCCAATTTCATTGGAGAATGTTAAAAGTAATATTTTTTATGTTTTAAGGTAAATATTGACTTGTGGGAGAATTATTCTTGGTCAAGTGGAAAATACAAGGTTAGTTTTCTTTAAAAAGATTATATCAATATCATGAGTACATAAAGTGATGAAAATGAGAGGAGAAATTGTAATTTATAGAAATAAAAATAAGTGAATAAATTAAATTTTTTATGATATAATGATCAAATAATACTCTTAGTGGATACTTAAACATAAACAATCACAAATAATGATGAGATTGTGAAATAAGCTCTAACCTTCAGATCCTTCATCCTAAGTAAGTTTTTGAACCTATTTTATAATAAATATTTATTAATTATTATTATATTAAAATAACATAACCATATATATAATACCATATATGATATACCCTGAATTATTATTCACCTCTTTATCAATAATTCTTTATTTAAATCATTATTCTCGGTGATAACTACTTCGTTTTTCATATAATATTTGGATCTATAGTATTGTTTCATGTGAATTTATTATGGTTTTATATATATAATAATATTAATAATTATATAAATATCATATTTATTAATTAAATTCATATTCATGTCCATCTATAAAATTTAGAGACAAAAAAATCACCGTTTATGGAATCATAATGTCCTGTGTACACATTAATATTTTTTTTATTTTTCAAAGGATTTATCAAAAGAAATAAAAATATTAATTCAAAATTATAGATCCATTATTATATCATATATATTATATATGTTCATTAAATATATCTTTATCAACTTTCATGTCAAAATAAAATGAAAAAAAATCACATCGCTCTGCCGAGGTGGTATTCTACACATATGCATGAGCGACATTATCAATCTCTAATAGATTGGAAGATAAAAATATAGACATTATATTTTAATTATATAATTATTATTATGTAAAAAATTTAGTATTTATTTATTTAATCCACCATTACAATAATTCTTGAGAGTCATTTATGGAAAATGAACTGAATCAGTTCGCGATGTGGTAGTTCTCCAAACACACGATAAATAGTTTCTTCTACCATTTGGGGGAAAATGAGAAGGATATTGGTTATTAAATTAAAATAATACCATATAATTATGTTAATTATATTATTTTCATAATTTAATTATGGTTTAATAATATTTAATGATTGTAGATACATAAATAAAAAGAAAAAAACATGGATAATAACTAAACCTCTTATTCGAACAACTAATATAGGTTTATAACTAAAGCCTTCATATGATGGTTTTCTTATACAACCAAGGATAACAGTTCATGGTAATTCATATAAGGATGAAATTCGGGTAGGTATTTTCTAAAAAAAGGTGATCATGATATCTAGATCTAATAAGAGAGGGTGTCCTTTTATAAGTGTACAGGATGACAACTTTTGTATTTTTGAAGAGAATAAATTATATAAATTTATTATTCATTCCAAATGCTTAAAAAGTGTAATATTAAATAATAATATATGAAATTTTATCAAAATATTTCCACCCATTATAATTTAGAAAAGTTTTTATGTTACTCTAACCCTTATATCTTTAGTCTAACGCTAAGTAAAACTATTTTATCTGTAGTAATGGTAACATACTTTTATTGTTTTTACTATCCATTATGAAAAATAATTAAGTAAACCTTATTACCTAATATTAAGTATTATTATTTATAATATGGAATCCATTTTTTAAAATTCAATTCATATATGTGGGAGAATTTAATTTAAAATTAAATTCACAAGTGTGACAAAATGATGTTTTCCAATGAAAATGTTTTCTTAAGTATAAAAATTTTATATATCATAATTAAACCAAAATTGATAATAATTAAATAAATTGGATTAATAATAATATAATTGAATTAATTTTACTTTTAAATCCATTTTAAAACAACATTTACCTTTTAATTTATTCAAATGTAATTAATTTTTCTAATAAAATCATTATTTTTCAATATTCATCGAAAAAATAATATTTTCAGAAAATTATAAAATGTTAACTCAATGATAATTTTGACACATTTATTTCAAAAATTATGTAAATTTATTAAAATATAATTTCTTAAATTGGAATAAAATTAATTATTTTATTTTATCTTAAAAATAATAAAAACAATTTTTAGGAAAATTTATCTTTTTAAATCCTATAGACATTACTAGAAAATAATTACTTTAGCTAAAACCATTTTATATATTTTTTAAATAATCGGTTATTCTTAATAATACAACAAATTTAATAGCTATTTTATAATGGTATACTATATTATAGTTTGTCTAGACTCATATTTTCATGTATCAAATGCTATCAAAGAGATTAAATTTATTTTAAATATATGTGTATATATATATCATAAAATCTCAAGGTTTTACATTTTATGACCCCTAAAAATAATTTATCCCTAAAAATTCAATAAAATTATTACAAATAAATTAGTATATATATATTTCATTACATCCTCAGGTACCCAAGTAGCTTCTTCACAATTTTGATTTCTCCAATGAACTTTATCCATGTGGGTAGTCTATTCTATAGAAATTTATCTCTATGATCCAAGATTTATAATACATGTTCTGAATTTTAAAGATCATTATCTAGTGGTATGACCACTATGTTTAGTGCATGTTAAGGATAAGGTATGTACTTACTTGGGAGAGATACATAGAACACATCATTGACTTGGGAGAAGTTCGGAGGAAGTGTCGAGAGATAATCTACCATCCCTATACGATAAATAAAATCAAAGTGTCAAACATATATAAGGATCGACACTCCTTTATTCCAAAATATAAATACATTCACCAACTTTAAAAATTATAAAATCAATTTCTACTCAACTTGAACACTCGATCACATTGTGGATTATCAGCATAAATGTTTGGTCAGCTATAATATTATTTGATGTGTTGTTTTTTAGTTCAAAATTTCTCCAAAGTTTCATCACCTAAATAAGGCCCCAATTGACTTATTTCATTATAAAACATCATATTAGAAATTTGGAGTTATACATGTATTCCCATATATGGATTTATAAGGGCCCATATTAACACTATAGAGAAATATATTATTGTATGAAATCCTAACTACAAGAAGGTATTGATCCAAACTATATTTGAAATCCATAGAAAAAATATCAGTATATATAATTGGGTTTCAATTGTTCACTCATACTAACCATATCTCTAAAGAAGATAGACCATATTGAAACTTGACTCTATATCGAGAGCCTAATATAGACTTCTCAAGAAAATAACGGCAATCCTTGGATCTCGATCAGATAGAATAAATTTCTTACTCCATGAAACCTTAAAAAATACTTATTGTATATCCTAGAAAGTTGATAAATAAAAAGGTATTATTTTATTATAATAAAGTCTAAGGAAAATGTATAGTGATCAACTATAACCCAACGAGAAATATAACTTATAGATTTTTTGTTTTTGGAGAGTTTGATGATAAAATCCATGGTGATATTTTCCCATTTATACTCTAATATGGTTAATGTTTGTAACATCTATTTATAATTCTATCCATTAGCCTTAACTTGCTGATATACTAAGTACTGAGATATATATTCTGGAATATCTCTCATTAAGTTGTCCAACTATAAATATCCTTTCATATCTCTAGACATCTCCATACTTCTAGGATAGACAGATAATGATGCACTATGAACATAGTCCAACAGATCCTTCATCAAATATTTTATGGATATAACACAGACATTGTTTCAAAACCTTATCATCTAATAACAATCATGGTTGAAATTAGGAACATATCCTCCCTTTTATTTGTATCCCTGTATCTTCCTTCTATTCCTCTTTAATCTTTATCGAGATAGGTAGTTAAAAACTCATTTGAGTAAGATAATATTCATTCCCTTTCGTCAATATTTCATGATCCATATATTTAAAATATAGAGATATTGTATCTTTTTTTATCCTCATCATATAGAATTGATAATGATCTTTTAAACTCAATGCATCTACTACTTTCTTAGACTTATAGGGTTGTAATGTACTTACTAGTCATAATATTTTATTAACTCCACCCTTATTATTAGGATTACATTAAAATATTTATATATAAATATATAAAGTATGATTTTATTATCAGTATATATATCACACCATTCTCCGTAATGATAATTCATCTATATCATTAATGAAAAAATACCACAACCTATTCCAAATCATGTGTCAGGTAATTTTTGTTAGGAATATTCAATTTTTTAGAGGCATAAGCTCTTGAAATATGATTCTAAATGATAATGTAACCCAATCACTTATTCAATGAATAACTAAATATTAGAAACCCTTCTCTATGACAGGGTACTGTACACACAAGTTATCTAACTAAATTATGCTTTAGCTCCTTTATATTTTCCCCACATTCATTTGTTCAAAGGAACTTATCTTCCTTATCGGTTAACGTCATGATTGTATTTGATAGTTGTGAAAAACATTCACTAATGGATCAATAATAACGCATAAAATTGAGAATTCCAAGGATATGAGTCACTATAGCTATTTTATGCCAATGCACAATAACTTTTTCCTTTGATATATCCACAAAGATACCCTCATATTTGATTATATAACCCATGAAAGAAAATTTATAAAACCAAAACTCACACTTTGTAAATTGAGAATTCAAATTCTCTTTCCTTTGGGTGTTTCACAAAATTATAAAATGTTTTTCATTCAATTCCATGATCATTGAATATATAAGAATATCACATATAAAGACTACCACTAACTAATCAAAGTAACCTCTAATGAATATATTCATTAAATACAAGAATATAGGATAATCATTGGTAATTAAAAATTGAATTAATATAAATTAATAATGAATATCACATATGGAAGATTTTACTATGTATATCCACATTATTAATCATTAGCTGGTGATGTCAACATCTCAGATCTATCAAGGAAAAATATATATCTCTCCACAGTTGATAAAATATATCATCAATATGGGGTAGAGAGTAATTTTTCTTAATAGTGATACTATAATGTTCATAGAAATCATTGAAAAGATTAATTGATCCATCATTATTAAAAAACTACAGGTGCATCCTAGGTGAAAAACAACACTAAATGAATCCCTTGTCTAGATTATCCTTGATTTATTATTCAATTACCATAACAAAATTGGGGATATATTATATGGATTATTTAAAAAAGGTATAGCATAATCTATAAGTATTATTGAAAACAAAAAATTAAAGATTTAGGGGAAGTATCAAAAGGTCCACAAGAAACACATTATCATATTCCTATAAAATATAAAAATATTAAATGTTGGAATTCTACCCAACCATTTGAGATAAATATACTACATAAATAAGAATAAAAACTCATATTATTGATATAAATTATATTAGGTGTGTATGTTCATCCTCACACTGACAGAAGATTATAGGATGATTCCAAATATCAATTATAACCTCTAATACCTATCAATTGATATGGGATCTATACTAGAATATCCAATCCATAGAAAAAATTACATCAAATTCCTCTAGAGGAATAATAATAAGATTTACAGGAATAACCATCCCAAAATATTCTATCATATAGGAGTCACATACTATATATATAGTCATCCAATCATTATGATTTTTCACTAGTAAATTGGTATCTAATCATTGAGGTGGTGATAAGATACCCATAAAAAAATATATAACACACAAAAGGATGGGTATAAATAAAATCAAATAAAACATTTTCAATCCTAATGTGGATGATAAGTGTACCTTTCACCATATTGTTAGGAACTTCTGCATCGGTTTTAGTAATTGTATATGCATAGCCTTCACTCCATTTCTTATTTCACGGTGTGTTTCATTTAAGTTTCAGAGATTATCTGGAATAGTTACCATCTCCATGTAGATAAATAATTTTAATTAAATGGATTATCCCTTACCATTTAATTCAAGATCACGATGTGTGTTTTCTCTACCCTTGAATGAAACTCATATTTCTTTTAGGCAGGTACTATAGTGTTTCCTTCCACTTGTATTACATGTTGTAAAATTAACCTTTTAATTCACAAATCTACCCATTTTTCCCTTACCATTCTATTCTTCTCTTGTGTTCCTTAGAATCCATAAGGCATGTTGAATTATTTCTCTATCTTTATAGAATATGAAAATGTATCCTTATATGATGGGTGTGTTTTGGAGACTAGTTCCCTTTGATAGATCATATTAATACCATTAATTAAATGGGATACATTGATCTTTATATTAAGTATATAGTTCAAAAAATATTTTTTATAATAATTTATTGTTGGATTTATTTATATAAATATTTTTCTCTTCAATTTATCACATACTCAATGTTTGACACTCTGTATTCGCTCATTGTTTCTGAGGAAAATAATTTTCCATCAAAAGTTCTTTAGAATCCACCAATTTCATACTCATAATTTCTTCTACATCCTTTTTGTTTTAAATCAATCACTGCCAATGATTATCATTTTAACAAACTCAAATTTAATTAATCAAATTTACCATCTTATATTTGTAACACCCCAAGAACTTACGATATATTTACTTTTAAATAAATTAAAACTCTTTAATAGATTATGATACACACAATCATGAGCCTATATTATATTAAGTAATAATTATATCTATTATCTATTAACAATAATATAGGATGTGCCTCTTTCAGGAAACATTTCTCATCCACACCATTTCAACTTTTCATGGAAACATCTCTTCCTTTTTTGATTTCGTCCAAATCTCATCTTTGTTTTTCTCCGTGATCCCTAATTTATATCCACCACCTCCACCACCTCCCCCTCCGCCTTGGACTATGCCACCCCATCTAACTATGCCTAAAAATATTTCATTTTCACCTTCTCCATCTATAACTCCTCCTTCAACTCAGTCTACACCTTTGTCTATGCCTTTTTCCAAAACTCTGTGTTCAGCTTCCATACATGAAAATCCTAATATGCCTCGATCTACACCTCTGCCTCAACCTTAATATACACCTTTTCATTAGGCTTTTACACCTGAACATCCTCCTCTTCCTTAGTCTACACCTCTTCCTCAGTCTACATCTCAACCTCCACAATCTCCTTATCCACCTACAAATCCTCCTCTTCCTCAGTCTACACCTCTGCCTTGACCTCTGTACACACCTCTAACTTCACCACCATCAAACACCTAGAAACACTTTTCCTTAAATCATTTATACTCTAAATTAACATCCTCATATTTTTCTACTTGTTTAACTATGGTTTCATCAATATACGACCTCATATATTCCTCAACCCAGTAATCAACTCACATCAGCCTCCATCATTTCTTCAATAGTCTCTTATATTCGAATCATCATCTAATTTCTCATTTTAGGTAGGTAATCATTGATTTTAGTTATAAAACCTCCATGTATGCCTTCAAGTTCATAATCTACCTATTGGGTAGGGTTTATTTGATATCATTTTTTCAATTTTTTGTAGATCACCAAATCAGGTTAGTGGCACCTCTTTGACTATTGGACCTTCCTCAAAAATATAGGATTTATTTCTCTCTTCCTCATAATTTATATTGGTTCATCCCATAACTTCAGGCATAGATTATTCATGATATCTAAATTTTAAATTTTATTAGTTTTTAGTAAACTACTTTGTATAAAAATTCATATTTTTTCCTGAACATGTTTTTTCTATACTGATATCCCACTACTATACATAGAGGTATGTTTTCAAATTCCATGAATTTCATAGTTTTTTAGTTATTCTAAAAGTATCACTGGTATGTTGTTTAAAACACATTCCAATTGAAAACTAATTTTTTTTTCAATATCTATCTCCCTTTTCAGTTGGATTTTTATCTTTTAATTATTTCTATTTATTTTGATTAATCTAAGAAAATTATTTCCCATTCTACATATTCTCTATCATTTCATTTTTGATTTTATTTCTTTAATTTTTTTATATGAAATTATTGGATGTGTTTGTAGTATGCATTAAATAATTAATTTACATATTTTTTATGAAATTCATGTATACATATTCTTTATGACCTTCCAATTTAATATAATTTTATTTTAATTCACTTTTATTTTGATGTAAGTATAATACACTTTATGTTTCTCTCATCATCAAGTTTTTGAAATTAGGTATGTTATTGGATGTTATTACAATACTATTTATATAATTTCATTGTTTTCCTAAATAGGTTTGTTCTAGAATGATATCTACTACTGTACAGAGGTCTATTCTTTAATTTAATTAATTTCATAGTTTTTGAGTGATTAAAAAAGTATTACAGGTATGTTCTTGAAAACGCCTTCCTTCTACATACCAATTTATTTTCAGTTTCTCTCTTCATTTTTATTTTCATTTTTTTCATTAATAGGTTTTTTCTATAATGATATACTACTAATATACAAAGAATTATATTATTTAATTCTATGAAATTCATAGTTTTTTAGAAATTGTAAAAGTTCTTCATGTATGTTGTTGAAAACACTTTCCTTCTCTATAACAATTTTTTTCAAAATTTATCCTCCTTTTCATTTAGAGTTTTAGTCTTCAATTTTTTCTCTCTATTTTGATTACTCTAAGAAAATGATTTCTTGTTCTACATATTCTCTATATTTTCATTTTATATTTTTAGTATTTAATTTTTTTTATAGTCACTTATTGGGTGTGGTTGCAATATGAATTACTTAAGGGTTCGCAACTGTGTTAAGATTGCAATTATTATTTTCACTTTAATTTAGTTTTATTTTAGCCATTATTTAGTGTCTTTAATTTTATTAATTGTATGATAAAATTATGAATTTATTCAGTATACTATTTCTATATAAATTTATATTTCAATTTTAGTTTATTAATATTATTAGAAAATTACATTTATCTTCCTTTGTAATAAAATCATTTTGTTGAAAAAATTAGGTTATAATACTATAATATCAATCCTTATGTATTTTTTTAATTAAAAAGGTACATTTATTATATAATATTTTTATATATATTTGATTATTTTATCTTTTACATGATATTCCTCTTTAACATGGATTTTACAATAATTGATGACTTCCTACATCAATCAAACTTATGGTTAGTAACATCAAGATTCGCTATCTACTAAAAGAACATTTTTCAAAGATAATTCATAGCTAATATACTCTTTAAGGTTTTATTCTTTTCAAATATTTTATTTTAATGTGATTTACTATTACTCCTAAAAAATGAGTACTTATATTCCTAATTATCTATTCAAACCATAAATTAATAAACCTTAGTTTCCCTTTTTATTGAGTTATTTCATAGAAATCATTATATTCCTCCAATAATTTTCCTTCTGATAACCAAACACAAATGAGATACAATTAATTTTTTTCCATCCAATATTCCCTTAACATATATTCAGGACACACCTTGATGTTATAAATGACTTCAAATAAACATGCATTGTGTAAGGAACCTAGGAAATAAAGGATTATAAAAATGAAAAATAAAGTCATCTTTGTCACATGTTTGGACTCACGACCTTTCTATCTTCAAATAAATTATATAAAATTACTTTAGTATAAAATAGTAATCTTTATAATATAGAAAAATACTATTATTATGTTTCTCATTATTTTCATGTTATCCTACACACTAAGAATTTACAACTGTGGAAAACCTAATAGAAAATGATTACAACTTAAAACTAATGCCAAATATTGAAAGCTATATGTGAAATGCATTTCACAAACCGTAGTCATAAGTTTCGATTAACGTTTTTCTACTTTACTATCAGGTTAATATTATAATTCTTTACCTTTTTTCATTACATTAATATATATTCATTGATTAATTGACAAACTCTATATTCAAAGAAAGAAATATTCAAAATCATTCTACATATGAACATTTGAAAATATTAAAAAGTTATCATGAGGATATAACTTCACCCACTACATCCAATAAAAAAAAATTTATCCTCAAAGGAGGTTAGTCTATAATGGAAATTATTTATATAAAACAGAAACGAGTTGTTATAGGTATTATCTTTATTTTTTATCTTTTCCCAAAATTCTAAATTCTACAAATTTATATTAAAATATTCCATAAAAATTATATATTAAAGAAATCTACCTTCAATATTATAGGTTTGTTTCTCCTCATATATCATTATATTCTAACTAATTGACCAGTGTTACTAGCATAACCCTTATGTCCACTACTGTCAGTATGGTACGAACTTCATGTCAAATCCCTCTGAATGATTTTCTAGATTAAAATAAAATGATTATTTGTGAATAAATTAATCATATAACTTCCATTATTTTATTGTTAGTGAACCTAGTTAACACATCTTACTCAATTATAGGTCCATATATGATTATTAATCTTCATCAATCCATGTCAATATTGAGTCAACAATGGTTTTTTTCTCTAACATTAATGTGGTTACTAAGAAAATTTAGCATTATACACTAAATCATTTGAATATTAATGAAACATGTGTCATTTATAGGAACACTTTACAAAAAATGTAAAATAATGAAATCGACATTGATTATACTGATGTTATGAGTTTATGCGAAGTTTATATGTTCGACGTATATATAAATTCAATAATTTTGTTTTTTAGTTGATTAAAATCAATAATTTATATTAAATATTATATAAATGAGTGTCTTATGATAAAAACCATTCTTCAAATGAACAGAAATGGAAATACATATAAATGAGCATATATCATTTGAAAATATTGGTAATGCTTAAATGGAAACATTTTCTCCATAATATTGTTTAGTTTTTTCATTATTTTACTTTGATAATATAAAAATATAAATATTTAATAGATTACATTGATATTGGTGATCTAAAAAATTATTTCATATACTATTTAACTATATTTTAGTATGATGAAAGTGTTAAATGATACAAAGTAGTAATTTCTCCAAGATTTTCATTATGTTGTTCTATTTGGAAAATCAAACTGTGTGAATTTGATACCCTGTCTGATTACCTGAGATCCATTATTTTCTATGATATGTTAAATGAGGAGAGAAACACTAAAAATATTATCTACCAATATAACTAAATGTTCTATTTTACATCAATGGGAAGAAAAATAGATAATTATATAAATACTTGAGGTGTTCTTTATATTTACAAGCTAAATGGGCATAACTATCATTGTATAGGAATCTTATTTCCACTTGATAGTAAAGCCCAAAAATTCCCCCAACTTTATTTTTTTTAAATTTCAAATGACGTAGAAAACAAAATTCGGTCTATAAGGTTTTTATATACATTATAGTTATTTCATACCAATTTGTTTGTTTGTTTCTTTCAATTTAAATTTATACTTTTTCCACAACTCAAAATATTATATGACATCCTCTATTATTCCTATAATTATGGAAAATATATAGTTTATGTTTAATGAATGAAATTAGGTAATTCATCAATTTATAACTTTAAGGGATTTATTCAATAAAAATTTAGTCCCAGATTTGATGTTGAGGATAATTAGATGAAGGGTATGGGATTAACATATATAAAAGATTCCAACATCATCATAAATTTCTATGTTAATAGTTGGTGATATTAAATATTTTAATGAGGATAGAGATATAATCATACATAAACAGACAGTTGAATTTCAACATATAGATGATCCGCATCTGCTATATCATCCATTTTAATTTCACATTATATTTTCCACTTATCAAGATGTGTATTAGAATAATTTTTATGACACATCATATATTGTAACCTCAAGATTTAAAAAGGTAACAATGAGAATGTACATTGAATACCATCTCCAATTCAGATCAAACAAAGGATTACTCTTATATTCAAGATGACACTTACAGCAATTTGTATTTGAAACATATACAATGGTTCAATTGAAATGATTTTCTTTTATTAAATTTAATCAAAAAATTAAGATATGAGTTATACAGTGGTTTGTAAGAAGCTTAATTAAGAGTTCAGTGTGAAGCTACACTTAGCAAAAAATGTATTATTTTTCCTACATCTTTCATTGGTGGACTAAGATATATGATTCAAAATTATCAATATGCAGTGGAAATTTGTAACTTGGATGGAAATCTAGATATGTTCCTCTCAATCACATAAAACCCATGTTGGCCTGAGATTACATGAATTCTTAAAATTTTGAACCTACAACCAACAAGTTTTCCCCATATATTTTCAATGTTTTTCAATGTAAAGGATGACCATTTAATGAAATATTTAAAATAATGGATTATTTTTATGTCGTTGTATATATTTTTAAAAATGAATTCAATAAACCCTGATCTACTACTTTATAAAGTTTCACACACCATTTAATTTCAAAAACATGGCTTGCCTCATATCTACATACTTTTGTTTATTAAACATCAATATAAAATTTCAATAGATGATTCTATGAATCAAAAAAAATTAGATGAAATACTAAAAAAAAGCGACCATCCCCTTTCATACAAATGTGTAAAAACTTCATGATTCGTGGACCTTGTGGGGGATATAACCCATGATAACCTTTCATGAAAAACATTAGGTGTTCAATTTTTTTCCAAAAAATTTATTTCAATACTTCAAATCTAAACTAGGATGGATATCCAACATACAAAAATGAGATAGTGGATAAACAATATCAAAAAAAAGGTGTTGAACTAGACAATCATTATGTTTTCCTTTATAATAAAACTCTTTTGGTTAAATACCAGGCTCACCTCAACTTTGAAATATGTAATCACTCATGGTCAACAAATTATTTTTTTAAATACATCAACAGAGGGAATGACTGAGTCACATATGAACTCTATGGAATAAAAAATACCAAGGAAGGTTCAAAATATGTAGATGAGATAAAAAGGTATTATGATTGATGATATATTTAACCATTTGAGGCTATTTGGATTTTATATGGTGATTACATCCATTCAAGTTTTCCCCAAATTGAGAGACTATACTTCCATTTTCATGGTGAAAAAACATAAATAATTCATATGGATCCAACCTCGATGACATTTTTTCAAAAACAATAATCTCACAAAAAATGATCAACACATGGTTCGAAGAAAACTCAACATACCCTGAAATATTATCTCTCACATATGCTCAATTTCCTAAAAATTATTTTTACCCTAGTAGAGAATGAACATGGTATCATAAAAAATGA
The DNA here is from genome assembly GCA_963277665.1 of Viscum album. Classification (NCBI taxonomy): domain Eukaryota; kingdom Viridiplantae; phylum Streptophyta; class Magnoliopsida; order Santalales; family Viscaceae; genus Viscum; species Viscum album. The sequence goes on along the minus strand of OY728136.1, from coordinate 61,876,318 downwards.
GGATCTTGTATTGGTATATTGCATTATGTTCCTCCCATAATTGGAGAGCTATATTATCTTAGAATATTTCACACTAAATTTAGAGGTCTAACCTGTTTTAATGATATCTTGACTGTCAATAAAACTTTAAATCATACTTTCTGAGAAGACTTCTCTGTTTGGGGATTACTTATTTATAATTTGGAATTTGATGAGGCTATTATAGAGGATTCAATTTTGGAATGTGGAAATTATTTTTGAAGGTTGTTTTTTAACTTTCTATTCTCAAACATGGAACCCTGACCAAACCATGTATATAGTAGCACCTAGAAACTATTTTTTGATGATATTGAATATATTCAATGAAATAGGTTATAATGACAACGTATATGAATTCTTTATTACTATATTACTTTTTTCAATTTATATTTATTTCATAAAACCAAACATTAAATGATTAAAGAGAAAAACTCCCATTTCATTCTCCCCATAGCTACATGCCCATTTCTATAAACCTATGTAATTATAAACTATATACCCATTGATATAAGAAATATAATTGTATTTTATAGACATATTAAACACCTTGTTTGTAATAAATTCTTGAATTAAATTCAAGTGCTATTATTTACAGTTGAAAGAAAATAAATAACTTATTTTTAGAATTTTAAATTATATTCAACAACCAAACCATCACCTTTTGTTTAAAAAAACCAACTCATTATTATAAATTTAAATGTATTTATTTATTATGTTTCTATACCCTATGCATGTCCCTAAAACAATTTTTTCATCCCTTATTCAATATACATTTTTTTAGAAAAACATATATTTTATTGATATATAACAAAAACTTTTGATAACAGAAATTCTTCTCATAGATAACCAACTTCAATAATATAAATTATTGGATATTCACAACATTCTTTTCTCCCATGGATGATATTTGAATAATCATCCTCCTATGCATTTTCCAAATTCATCTACCGCATTCATTGGAAATATATTGGTTGCATCAGAAAAAAATTATAATAATAAAATATTTCATGAATAATTTTATGTTATTTGAAAAAAATTACCAATGAACGAGAATAAAATCTAACCACAATTATAAATGCACCAAACATGCCCATCGGATGTGTTTTTTTGTATATGTATATGGTGGTATAGGTAAAAAAATTATGGCAAACAATAATGTCACAACTTATATGGGAAGGACAAATTATACTTGTTGTAGCTTTAAATGGGATAGCGTCCTTGCTAATTCCTTATGGAAGAATATCACACTCTCGATTTTGTATTCCAATTCCAATAATAGAACACTCAATTTGCAACATTCAACAAGCAATTGAATTGGATGAAATTTTTCAAATAACAAAGTTAATTATTTGGGATGAGGCACCAATGGTACAGAAAAAAATTGATTTAACTCTTTAAATAATACATTAAGAGACATCATGCCATCAAAGATTCCACATGCATCTGATTTACCATTTGGTGGAAAAAAAATTTTCTTTGGTGGATATTTTAGGTAGATTTTTCCGGTAGTACATTATAAAAATATAAGTGATAAAGTATTTTCTAGTTTAAATTACAATTATTTGTAATAGCATTATCATTTTTTACATAAAGGTGAACATGAGAATACTTTCCTTCAAGAACTCATTAACTCTTCTGAACACCAATAATTTGAAAATTGGATTCTACAAATATGTGACGGTGATCTTGGTGGTCGAACAAATGGTGAGATAGAAATTCAAATTTCAGAATATTTTCTAATTACTACATTTCAAAACCTAATTGACGTTATTTTTAAAAGAACATACCCCTCTATATCTAATATGTAAAATGATCCATAATACTTAAAGGAGTAGGAAATTTTAAAACCAACATGTGATTTTGTCCAAAAAATAAATGATTGCATGTTAAAATTCATTCCTGGGGAAGAAAATCTTTATCTGAGTTTCGATTTAGTCTATCAATAAAGTTTTCATTTATATACACCAGAGAAAATATATACCCCAGATTTCCTAAATGGAATCATTATATCTAGTTTTTCATGACATAAATTAATTCTCAAAGAGGGGGTACCAGTTATGTTTCTAAGAAATTTAGACCAATATTATAGACATTATAATGGAACTCAGTTAATATTCATAGATTTGGGAGACCATGTAATTAGATGTTAAATTATAACCAGTACTCATTCCAAAAAAAATATTTCATAACCAGAGTAAATATTACTAATTAAGATTCTAGGAAGCAATTCAAGCTTAAAAAGGGATATAATCCAGTAACTATTTCCTTTGAAATTACTATTAACAAAAGTAAAGGATAATATCTTTCTTATATTGGCATATACTTAAGACAACCTTTTTTTCATGGTCAATTATATATAGAAATATCCAGAGTATAAAATAAGGCTGGATAGAAATTACTAATATGTGACAATGATAAAAAACCATTTAGGTATACAATTAAAAGTTTTTACAAATAAATCTTCTAAAACTTATTTTAGTTATAACTCATTTTAACTATTCCATTTGATGAAACTTTATTTCACTCAACTACTTAATTATTATGTTATCTATACTAATTATTCTGTTGTTTTCATTACTTATGTTGTTACATCAAAATGGCATATTCAACCACTCATTTAAAAAAACAATTCATTAAAGATGATGAAACCATGAAAATTGAAGTACGCATCAATCATATGTGGCTCATAAAGTCATGAAAATTCTCAGATGAAATTGTTGTCATTGATTTTCTCCTTATCAGTTCAATTTTGTGTAATATTATTGATGATATTTTAACTAATAGTTTATAATTTTAGCTAGATATATATTTCTATATATGTTTTTACTAATATCAATAACATATCACATGTAACATGTTTCATATATTGACGTACTATAATTCATATCATATATAATATGTTGTTTTACTAACAGATTACAGGATAGATTATAGTTCTAATTTGTTAGAAAAACCATCTACATTTATTTATTATTTAATTTAATATTCCTTCATCTTTTATATATTCCTTTCAATGTTTTTTCTATTGTTATAATCTAGTGATTTAATGATTCTCTATTTTTTAGCAAATGTAAACATGTTCTTTCTATAGTTATATATCCATTAATTAAATTAAATTTGTTATCTACTTTAATAATATCTAACATGTTCCATATATTTAATGTTTTTATACTATTATAATATGTACCATGTTACATATATTCAATGTTCTATCTACTGTTATATATTACTTCTCTGTAAAGATACAAATTAAATTCAATGTTTTTTCTGCACTATCAATTTTTCTCTATATATCTCATAAACAGACAGTGTCTTCATAGAGCATACATTGAATCTCATTGTATACTTTGTAACTTTGTTCATCCATTGTATTCTAGTATCTTTAATAGTATATCACTGCATAAGATCCATCTCACAAAAATGTATATGAATGTTGTATCTCTTTGACTAATAAATTATTATTTTCTATTAAATGAAATTTATTTACCACTTCACTATAGTGAGTGTAATTTATTCTATTGAAATGTATAGATAATCATAACTTAGTTTTTTAACATCCCATTTAATTTTTAGCTTCAATATATTTCATTCAATGTTATATTCAGTTTAATTTTATTTTATTCATTATTTAAAATATTGTATTCAATGAAATTTATTTAATAACACAAAGTTTTTATTCAATGGTATTTTTAGTAAAAAAAAATTACCACTATATGCACTATTATTTTAAATTATGAGTTCTGTTAAATTTTTTAGTAAACAACCATTCAGGAAAAAATTAGTGGGCGATAACATATGAAAAGGTAAAAAAGTAATATATAAAAAGTAATGTGTTATATAATATAAAAAATAGATTATAAAAAATAAAGGAAGTTTCTTAGCAAGCCTACATGATTTAAAAATCATTTATTACTGGAGAACTCATATAAAACATTATGACATTCAATTTTCTCATTTCAGATTCAATTTCATTTCTTTTGAAGAAATCAAACAAAATGGGGTTCCTAAGAAATTTTTCATAGGTAAAATTGTTTTTTAATATTTCCATTCTTCAATATTCTATAGTTATAATTATTTTTTATGTTCTTATTTCACAAATGAGCATGTTATATTAGATATTATCAGAAATCTACATCATAATCATCCTATCCAAGCATAGGGAAAAAAATAGAATCCAACTAATATTAATTGATGAAGGGTAATTATAAATTCAATTTTCAAATTATTATCAACCCTATAATTTTATAATTAAAATTATATAACATTTTCAATTATATTTTTTAGTTTAATAACTATCAGTTTTAGTTTGTAGGATGAGTTTAGTGACCTACTTACAAGACTTCTAGAAGATGAAATGTAACCAACTAATATTTTGGTATTGTAACTTGTCCATCCAAAGTATCTTAGTATTATGTTATTTCAATATCCATTAGATATTTTATTTCAAATTCCTAAAAAAATTTGGCTCTCTTTATCATTAAATATAATTTAACTCTATTGAGACACAAACATTATTATATCAAGCATGAATCAAACAAATATTCGGCTCAATTATGAAATTCTTATAGTGAATTCCTTTAGAAACAGGTTATTATTCAATGTACTTGTCTCAAATAAGAATAATTATTTTATAAACTATTTCATGTGTAACTTAATATATGGTGATTAATTACCACTCAATTACCACTCATGTAACCTTTTTAAATTTTAAATCTACATGAACATATGAAACATTTATATTGAATTAAATTATAAATCTACTTCTATTTATTTGAGCATATATAATTCTACATAAAATTATTAAAATTATTGTTTCTATTCCTTTTGAAAATATACTAACATTCATTACTCATTAGTATACTGACAACACCACAAAAAACATGTGACAATATTCTCACAACATCTTCGGTATGTTCTCTATCATCTGGTACATTATTAAAAATGATTTATAAGAAGAAAACAATAGTATAAATTAGATCATGAACAGAGTTTAGATTATGGATTTCATTAGTGGAAAATAAATTTTTACTCGATTCATTAAAATTACATTTTAATCTTGGTACACATTAATGATGCATTTCATGGATTATATGTTACAAAGTACAAAACTGTGGCTATAGAGAAGAAAATTCAAAGTAACTACAACTAGTATTAGGAATTAGGAAATTATTTTATAAAGAAGTTATATTACTTGAATGTTAACTTTTAGTGTAATAACTATAATAAAACACCTCCATCAACTATTCAAATGTAATTTCCCTAAATTTATAAACTTATATAAAATTAAAATTTCTTTTTCAAACTAATATGGTATAGTTTATAATGATCATTAAATTTTTAAAATTGTAACCGCAAATAACACCCAATAGTTTTCATATATCTTTAAAAAATTTAAAACAATTTGTTATTACAATATAAACCAAGTTACATTTATATCTTATAAACTTTTTTAAGACCACTATGTGGTGCATTGAAAAAATAGAAAATTATGTTTAAAATTTGATATAAATTGAAACTTTGTGTAACATGATTTCTTTATTATCTTATATATAGATTCCAACTTCTAAGAAGCATTAATTAAGGATCAATATCAATCTCCATCTTTGAAAAATAGGTTATACAAGTTTGTATTAAAAACAACTTTACAGCTTAGAGACATACTATTCTGGGTAAATGATTAATATTAATATATTGATTTTTATGGATGTACAAATTATAATTAAAAATATTATATAAACATTAGGAGGATGATGAGTTTGGATTTCTTATTTACATACACATATTCAAATATAAAACCATTATTTTTGGTTTTGTGGTGTTAGAATTCAAAATATGAAATATACAACAACAATTAGAATAACATAATTTCAAATTACTCTTCATTATAGATAATTTAGAAAAAATTAGTGATTTCCCAAACTCATCAAAAGTACTCAAATTACATCATTAAAATCTATTTAACATAACATGTATTGTAATATCTCATACTTCATGATGGTATTTCCTTTTTTAAATTTTGTATTTAATAAATTTTTTAAGGAAATGTTTACTAGCTGTATGAGGAAGCTCAAGGGGGTTCTGGAGGTTTAGGGCATGAAAGAAAAGTGGAAATTTCCATTATATTCATGTCTCATGATTGGAACATGGTTAGTGTAAACAGTGCGCCCAAACAATGCTAACCATGAGGAGGAGGGGCACAGTTAGGTAAACTGTGCAAGGGGGAAATCCAAATTATGTGGCCCTGGATAGTGGAATTTCGTACAATTGGTGCATGGTTGTGAAACTGTGTGGAGCTCCCTAGGTAACTGTTTTACCTCACCACTCTTGGATAGTGGTTGGGGAATAGTTTTCATATGGTTTGTAAAACCATGAAGACAAATAATGTACCCCATTAAAAAGTTAAAATTTATAGTTTTCCCCCCACAGGATTTTATATATCCCACACAATTTCCCCCCACATCTTAACCTCTCAACCCTAGTGATGAACAATTTAGACTAAAGCTTCCCAAGGGTGGATATCCTTTGATTCTTGGCCATTTGGTTCATTTTTGGTTGTGGATCAAAGCTCTAGATAATTATAACGCTCCTCTTTCTTCGTTTTTCTAGATTAGGGTTTGTATTTCCTATCATCCTATTCTAAATCCATAAAACCCTATTTTTATATTGGAACCTGGGTTAGGGATTCAAAGGGTGTTTTAATCTAGATATAATTCTATAATAAAGAGTGTTTTCATTTTCATAATCTAGGTAGGTGGCCTACAAGTTATATCCCAGAATTTTGATGTGGATTTGTACATGTATGTTTGTGTTGTTGGTTTCATATTGTTGTGGATTTGATGAAATTAGTTAAATTTGGTAAAATAGTTGTCTAAATGATGAATTAAACCCCTGATGAACCCTATCAGATTCATGGAAGTTGATTAGACTAATTTATTTCCATGCATAGGGTGTGCTGACATTATCAAACCTTGACATTAGTAATGTTAAACATGGAATTGGCATGTGACAAAATGGATCCCTGATGAACATATTGATATGTTAATTTCAGATGAAATAGGAATATTTATTGATGTGAATAGACTTAGATAATATAATAAGGGGTTGTTTGGATAATTTCTAATGGGTTATATGAGCAATGAAATGTAAAAGGGTAATTAGTTGATATTCTAAGGCTTACAAATGATAAATGGGCTCTTTGGCCTAAGATGTGTAAATGGGAATGGGTAAATAGGTCAAGGCTTTTGATTTGATGGAAATTTTAAATGGAATAATGGATGGAATTTATTAAATATAATTAATGGATTAATTGGATTAATGTGAACACACCAAATAGATTATGAATTATACGCATAATTCATAAGGTGGGTTATTTCCTGTGAAATGAGGAATGGGGTAAATTGATTAACATATGAGAATTGATGAGTGTGCTAAATGCGATAATGTATAGGTATTATTTAATATTATTATTGAGGAAGGAATAATAATTGGAAATGAACCAAATAGTCTATGTAATGTAAATTTAAAATGTGTTAATGGGTTATGTGATAATATCAATTCCCATGTTGATTACTATGGATTGTGATTATTATGTGTATTTTTTTGAGTATAGGTTGGGATATGGTATGTTTGTGGTGAATAGATAAATAATAATGTGCACATGACTTGGTAGTGTGGGGTATTGACTTGAGGTTCTACACCCATGGGTTGAGTTAGAAAGAGGCTCCAAACTCCACCCTAAAATGCATAGGTTAGGGAAGGGGATGGAGGATCTATTCCCTTAACAGATACATTTTATGAGACCACCTGGACTGAGGCTTCAAGGTGAGTGTGGTGTATTTTCTATTATTTGTTTATCCATAGTGAGATATAGGATTGACTTATTCCATTATTCATAGAGATTGATTTCTTTAGACCCTTATGCAGATGATGTAAATTCTTAACCCATGGAACACATGATGAAAATGGATTAAGTAATGGAGATGACAAAAATTATGGAAATGGTAATAATGATAGAAAGGGTTAAAGTAAATATTGTTAACTAATGGCACCCAAGTAGTCTTTTTTTTACATTTCATTTATTTATTAATTGCATGAACTATCTGTTTAGACTGGATATTTTTCAGACACCATTGGTGGTGGCCTACTGAGTTTTACTCACTCCAAACTCAGGTATTGTTGGGTACTTGAGAAGATTTCATTGTTACAGGTCAGGACAATGTAAAGGGCCATGTACTTGGGAGTTGAGTAGGTCTTGGGATGTAAAGGGATGAGGTTATAGACTTGGAGTCCTATCCATCTTGGTGATTCTATTTTTTTCTTTATTTTTCATTTCGTACACTTTTTAAATAGTTAGTATGACATGGAATATTTACTATTTGGTTTTGGACTTGTACCCTATTCACGGAATGTTTTTTTATGAAAGTTTATTTTAAATTACATATTTTTTCTACTATTTCATTGTTATCTATTGTTTATTACTCTAGTAAATAATTTATATTCTCCCCATGTGTCTTATTATACCCTCACTGCAAGTTGGAAACCTATGGAATATAGGAATGCATGCTTGAGGTCATGTGGTGACTTGGATCAGGACACTGATTTAGTGGATTCTAGGTAGGGGACATTTCAAAGTGGTATCAAAGGATGTTTTTTCTATGGTATTATTATTTGGGATGGTAGATAAGGGATTAGAATATGTCAGGCCTTGTAAATGAGACCATTCTTGGGAGTAGCTAACCCATGTACGTGGGGAAAACCAATTCACCTAGGGTGGGATTGTTGTTTTGGTGTGTGTTCTTATAGTTCAATGATATTTCACCATTAGGGGATACACTTATTTGGTGATGTGACTATTTTATGATATTTTTATTGTGGATGAGATGACATGAGGTTATGCAACCATGCATCATTGTAGGCACTTAGGGCTATAGGTGGCATGCATCATAATAGGTACCCATTTTATGGGTGTGTGGTACTTAAAGGGTATAATTCATTTTAACTTATTTAAAAATAGAAGAAAACATTGCCTAATATATAGGTTCCAGGTGCAGTAGAAGAATGAGATGGGTTCCTCCCAACATAGATTTTGTCATGATCAATGATCAATACAAGATCTAAACAATGATATATTTCAAGATCTACAGAATTGAGTTAAATAAAATAGGAAAGTAAAATCACTCCAGAACTAGAGGGAGGATCATCAAAAATTATTTATAATTAATTTAATTAAATAATGAATAACCTTTAAGGAATAATTTCTTCATTGATTAATCTAGTGATAGATATGTTGTACACCATCATTTAATTTTAGAAACCAAGTTTATATTTCTTTTAGAGGTGATCCACATATGTTCCATTAATCTCCATATGTTGCCGAAGGAATCTCTGGGAGATAGCAAGGTTGATCCTTGTGCTTTTGTTTTCCTCCTTTGATAACTTCAAGAACCACTTCAAAATAATTCTTCATAATCTAGTGGATGTTGATTACTCTCTGTTCTTAAGATCGTTCTTTGAGGAGGGAGATCTCGAAGCTTTAGAGGATTCTCCAAATCCATTGTGCACAACCATGACAAATGAATTGGATTTTTGTGAGAAAATAACATAACTAGGTTTATATATCGCTAGGGTTAAAATAAAAAAAAATTGCACAAGTGCCCTTAATTATTAATTTAATCCCAAATAAACCCCATGTTAAATAATAATAATAATTTCATTATTTCTCGATATGCACTTAACCTGCAAATTATAATTAAATATTATTTAATAAAATAATATTCAATATATATTATTTCTCACCAGACCTAAAATTGGGTCCTCCATTACTCTATAATTTTTATTGAACCTTGAATAATGACTATTTATTTATTAAATAAATATCACTGCATTATTCTCCAATAAATAAATAAATATTATCTTTACTAAATAGAAAATAAATATTTATATGTGATCAACCATACATGAATAATTATTAAATCATGTATGGGAATTCAATTTTTTCAACCTATTAACTAATAAATAATAATATATATTATTTAACTGAGATTATAGGTACACTTAGTGTGTGGCCCTCGAGGCCCCTTTCTTAGTGCAATTAGGTAAAGCATCCTAAAGTCCACGGTTAGCATCTAACAACACACCACGGTACCCTTAGAGAAAGAAGACAATGCCACAAAGAAATGTCACCTCATATGGATGCTTACTATGTAATATAGTCCCTTTATCTAAATATATCTAATCAAGAAGGCTACATGCTGGTGCCATTAACCTATGTGATCAATGTCTCTTTCTTTAACTTCCCTGAAAATGAACATTCCTTTAGAACACCATGGCTATGGATTTATTTATGAAATATCATTTCCATCAAATGACATAAGATAATAACTTATGTTAATAAAAATAAGGGAAAAATCCTTTCTTGCATTATTCATTAATGAAATATTACTGATGACACACCCAACATGTCCTACTTCACTGCAAACATCTGTCGTCACAGTTTTCATCAATACATATATGTTATTAAATCATAATACTAATTAATGATAATCTTAAATTATAATTAGAAATACACGCATCTTCAGATAGGAACATCAAATGACACATATAAATGTTAATTTCCTACAAGTGGGTCTCGTTCTCATAATATCCTACTGGATATTACCAAGGGAATACACCATGAGAAGGTGTCTTAAAGAGTATACACCCCTAATATCTAGTATCATTTGTCGCCCACAAATGATATCATCCAGATATAGAATATTTATTTAGGAGTAGTTTCATATCACAACCATGTTCTCATCATAGTAGGGAACTATTATGACCTTTTAGTACGCCCGCTACTCTTAGGACATTATCACATACTATGTTACACTAATGAAAAATCATGATGTGATGAGTAGTTTATATATATTCAAAACAATTAATACATGTTTATCATAAAGTAAAAAAGAAGTTAGTTCTAGGGAACCAACTCTAATAGACTACCACTTTCACTAGATCCAACTTCTAAAACCTTCAATATACTAGCTCTCACATGACACTCAAGCTTCTGATGAGATAAGATTTTAGCTAGGGGTATGCCATGTTCTCTTTCATGAGTAATCTTCTCACAAAAAATTTACCCCTTTGATAAAAATCCCTCAAGAGGTAATACTTATAGAGTATGTTCTTTGTTTGTTGGTGTGACAATGGCTCTTTTTCAAGAGTCACCACTGTAGTATTATCACAATACAATGTGATAAGGTCTTTAATTCTTGGTACCACATCATTATCCTTTGCAAATATTTGAATCCAAATGTCTTAATCAGCTGCATAATAAGATGTTATATACTCAGACTCCATTGTATAATCAGTGATAACTAGTTTCTTTGAACTCTTCTATCTCATAGATCCTCTGTTGATACAGAAAAAATATCTTTACTGTGACTTTAGATCATTCTGATCTCTCTAAAAACAAGAATCAGTATAACCCCTAAGGACCAGCTCCTCATCTCCTCTATACACCAGGAAAACATCCTTAGTTCTTCTAAGATACTTAAGGATAGCCTTAATAGTAGTCCAATGTTGTTCTCCTAGATATTCTTGTTATATTCCTACCATGATCAATACATAGGAAACATCAAGTCTAGTACATAGCATATCATACATGATTGATCCTATCGTCGAAGAATATGGGATATTACTCATTCTTTCTTTCTCCTGTTCTTTCTAAGGATACATTTTCTTAGAAAGATATAAACCATATGAAACTGGAAATAATCCCCTCTTATATTTGTCCATACTAAATTTCTTTAGTATCTGGTCAATATATGTAGTTTTTCTTGGTCCAATCATCCTCTTGTATCTGTCATGAATGATCTTGATCCCTAAAATATAGGTTGTTTCTTCTATGTCCTTTATGGAAAAAAACTTGTTTAAATAATCCATAATTGACTATAAGACCATTATGTAATTTAAAATAATTAATATTTCATTAACATAAACTACTAGGATAATGACCACCTTTTCACTAAACCTCTTGTAAACATAAGGCTTGCATTCATTCTTAATGAAACCAGATTCTTTTATGGCTTCATCAAATTGAATGTTCCACGATCTGGATTCTTGCTTTAATCCATAAATGGATCTCTTAATCTGTTAAATCCTTTTTGTATTTCCTAGAGTCATAAACCCTTTTGGTTGTGTCATATAGATATATATCTTAAGGTTCCCATTAATAAATATAGTTTTGACATCTATCTTCCAAATCTCATAGTCATGGTAAGCTGCTATAGCAAGTAGAATTATAATGGATTTAAACAAGGAAACTAGAAAAAGGTTTCATCATAGTAAATTCAATGACATTGTTTAAACCATTTAGCCATTAGCCTTGATTTATAGGTATTTAATTTACCTTCTGTGTCCAGTTTCCTCTTGAATACCCATTTTCATCCAACAGGCTTTACATCAACTGGTGAATTTACCAGAACCCAAACGTGGTTTTGAAACATGGAGTCTGTTTTAGAAACCATGTATTCTTTATATCTAGAAGGTTTTGAGCTTTCTAAGTCCTCTATATAGAATATAGTTTCATCATTTTCAACCAATAATGATTCACCATCCTTAATTACTATAAAATCATATATTTCTGGTTCTCTTGCCTCTCTCATGCTCCTATGCAGTACTTTTTTTTGGGAACTACTTATTCCTTGAGGATCGATGGAATCTGTTCCTTTTCCAACTCATGTGTATCTTGAGCATCAACATCATCAAATTAAATCTTTCTCCCACTATCCTTTTTAATCATGTTCTCCCTTTCAATAAATACATCTTTTTTGGTGATATTCTCTTTCTTGTATAGGTATTATCCCCTTATTTCCTTAGGATACCCTATAAATATACACTTTGTGCCTGGAGGTGCTAGTTTGTTTCTCGAGAAGGCCTTAACAAATTCTTCGGAACCCCATACATGTATATTCGATAGCATGGGGTTATTTCCTATAAGTCCATAGCCTTAAACATAACATAATCTTGGGTTATGTTAATAATTCACATTGAGGATTTTTTCAACTTTAGATTTTTATTGAATTATTCCATAATTATTACATAAAAACTCAAATTTATACAAAGTGTATATAACTAAAATAGTAACCATTTTTTCCACAATATAAAACTTTTTAAAAATAAACATGATTTATTTTCTTGATAAAATTTTTCTTGATTCTTACTTTCTCTTACCCATCCTTATACTCTGTGAAAAACATTTCAAAAAATTGGGATGAGCATTGAAAGATTAGTAAGGAATATAAAATAAAGAAAAGAAAATAGCATTCCATGAATATTTATAAACCCATGAAATCATAAGAATCATAAAAACCCTCATAGAAATTATAAATCATAAAGGTAACTTGTGTCATCTATATAATACATATATTTTAGCTTTCATAGATACATATGGAGTAACCTTTATGGTTATGTTTAGAATACCCATCACCGTATATTCCCTAAATATATTAGGAGAAACCGTATTGTTTATCTTTGTCTAATTACCCAATGCATTGGAGAGATATCACGGGCTCACCTGCCATTAGTTTATCACAAAACCACCTGTATACATAAGTAATACCCAAGAACCATAACATAATCATAACACATAAACCATGTATAAAGGAAAAATAACATTTACACATTTAAATCATAATATATAATTTCAATATATAATAAATTCATTCTAAAAACATTATTAATACCTAAATACCTAAAAAGGGAATATGATATTTACTTTTATTTTAAAAACATTACGGCTGGTATAGGAAGCTAAATACTAAATAATGGTCATGCGAGAGTAATGGTTGCTATCACTGTATAAGTTAAAAAAAATTCCTTTTTCATTTAGTAAAACACTTCATATAAAAAATATTACTTTTGAAAACTTTTGAATTAAATTAAAAGTCAAAGGGGTTTATTATACACCATATAAAATAAGGTTTTTTATAACATCGAAATATGCCTCAATGAAAGGAGTTTGAGACGAAGTCCCTTACCGTGATTCTGAATCATAAAATACAATCTTCATATTCCTGAATAATAAATTTAAATTAATTTATACTTACTTGAGAACATTTTTAAAGTTTATTATTTCTTTTCTAACACCTATTACCCTGTTATAAAAATTATATAATTATTAAAGTTAATATCATATATTTTGTCGATATTTTGTACTTTAGTTGAAAAAGAACATGGTGTTGATGTCACTAGTCCATCTGTTCATAAGTCCATAATCTCCATAATAGTATTCATGAAATAATCATAAAATATATATATTAATCATACTTTTTAAATCAAACCATTAATTATGGTTATGAAAAATGAACGTTATATTCATGGAGATGGTAGGTCGTACGTACGCATGAGTAACAATTTAATTTTTCATTGATCATTATGGAAATAATGTAATTTTTATTTTATTTTTTTAGAATGATCATAATATTATTATAATTATAATAATAATTTAAACATACTTATATATATATCATATAAGTTATTTTTTGAATATAAATGATTCACATCACTTCGTCGAAGTGATAGTTCACACATACGCATGAACGACATTATTGTTTTTATGTACATGTAAGGTAAGAACTTAATTGAAATATTATTATTTTAAAATGATAAATATATCATGAATATATTATATGACTATTAATTCCATCATTATAACCAATATTGATATAAGGCAATGTAAAATGAACTAAATTGGATTGTGAAGGTTATAATTCACGCGTATGCAAAAATGATTAATTTTTATCCAATTTGATGGAATTATAGATGGATTTAGTATAAGGCCCTAGACTTAAGCATTAAATAATCATGAATTATGTCAAGAATTCACATTGAGGATCTTTTTAGGGTTAGATTTTTAGAGAATTAGGTCATAACTATTACATTACATCATGAATATTACATGTAGACACTACTACTCAGTATCCATTTTTTTCATAAAATCAAAACTCTTAAAATAAAAGAAGAGTTATTTTCTTGATATAAATATTCTTGAATTATTCCTTTCTCTTAACCTTCCTTATAACCTATGAAAAAAATTTCAAATACTTGGGATGAGCATAAAAATTTCAGTAAGGGTTATAAAATAAAGAAAGAAAACACTAGTCCATCAATACATACAAAACATAAGCTCTTTAACATACCTCATGAAATCATAAGATTTATGAATAACACATAGAATTAATAAATCATAAAGTTAACTTATGGAATCCATAAAATACTTACATTTTATATTCCATAGATATATAGGGAGTAAATTTTGGAATACCCATCATGGTATATTCCCTAAATCTCTTAGGAGAAACATTAATGTTTACCTTCATCATGTTGCCCAATGCATTGGAGAGCTATCTTGGGCTCACCCGCCCTAGGTTTATCATATAACCACCCATATACGTAAACATTTACCAAGAACCATAACATAATAATAACACATAAAACAATCATAATTGAAAGATACATTTCCACATTACAATCAAAAGGTATCAATTGAAGATATTGACATAATCTATCCAATTTAAAAGGCATATTTAAAACACTTAAAAAGAATATTTTTGAATCAAAGTGTCCCATACCAATTTTTAACATTTAAAGGAATGAAAATTTTAAAACTTTAAAGTCCATATAATTAAATACTTAAAACCATTTTAAAAACATGGACACTAATGAGAAATATTTAGAAAATTATATCTTTAAAACATTTAAAAAAATGTTTTAGTTAAAGTGTTCGTTACCACTTGAGAAAATACTTGAATAAAATAATAAAAGAATAACATTAAACAAAACTTATAATATCATGAGAATAAGTAAATTCATCATATAATATTTCAAAGGGTCGTATATACACCTTATAGGATAATAAAGGTGCACAATATAAAGATATGCCTTAATGACAGGAGATTGAGACATATTCCCTTACGAAAATTCGGCAACCTAACGGCATCACATTAAAATTTAGAAAATGAGTTGATGGGAGAGAAAAGGGTCTCTAATCACTTGGAAATACAATTTACAAAAATAAGGATATATAAGAACATATCCCAACATGAAAAATTGAAATTAAAATACATAACAAAGAAGAAGTCTTTGACTAAATGAGGAAGGTGAAAGGTTCCCTTACAAAGTTCATATCATTACATTAAGGATAACCCAATAAAATAATTATGAGTGAAAAATATAAATACACCCGATAAAAGTAGATAGTAAGTGTAAAACAATCGATGGTAATTTACACATATTCATATCACGGAATAATCAATAAGTAGAATATTAACTCAAAGAATGGAAATTGGGTTAAGAAGTTCCCTTACAAAGATCGTATCATTACATTAAGGATAAACCAATGAAATAATTATGTGTGAAAAATATAAATACACCCAATATAAGTAGATATTAATTTTAAAAAAAAACAGGCCATTCACACGTATTCATAGCATGACATAATCAAGAAGTAGAATATTAACCCAGAGAATGGAAATTGGGTTAAGAGGTTATCTTACCTTGTATCCCACTTGACTCGTTCGTTATTTAATCTCCTGAATAATAAACTAAAGTTAATTTATACTTTCTTTAGAACCTTTTTCTAGTTTATTATTACTTTTATATTACTTATTACCACATTACAAACATTACATAACCATTTAAGTTAATAATAGTCGTTTTGTTGATATTTGGTACATGAGTCAAAAATGAACTTCTTATAATTACAATTTGTTCATGTGGTAAAAATTACATTATCTCCATAATGATATTAAAGATTTATATATAAAATATTTAATATATATCCATTATATATATATATAAGTACATAACATTTGGATATAATAAAAGAAATGCACTGTTCATGGAGACGGTAAGATGTACGTATGCATGAATACTATTTTCATTTCTATTTCATATTTAATGAAATAAAAAATTAATGATACATAGTTATATTATAATTCTAGTATAATATAATATATAATTTCATTAAATCCAACCTTTATACATTCTACCTATGGCATGAACGAGTCATATCACTTTGAGGGGGCGGTAGTCCGCACTTCCTCAAATGAAATTATCATATTTACCCATTATGGAAACCATAAAGGTATTCCATAAATGAAAAATACAGAATCATAGAGTCAATATAAATATAATATATATCACATATAAATATAGTTTCATAATAATGGCAACCAAGTGAGATGGTAGGAGATAATTGAACAGTCATCGTTTTGTGATGCATTAGTTCACCGTACACAGAAACAGTATGTTCGTATCCATTAGATGGAGTTGTTTGTAAATATAGTTAGAATACTTCTCATAAAAACATCCTATTATATTGAGGATACTAGTGTTGTTATAAAATAATGGAATAAAGATATTTTATGGGAGTTTGAGAAGGAAAATAAAAGAAAATAACTTGAGAGAAGACGTTACCAATTAATCAGGTAACTCCCTTTGGTTTGAACCAAAAGGCTTTATTGAATTTCCTTCTTCCTAGAGGAAGGCTTCTAGGATTAATATAGGGATGTTGGGAGATTATTTAAGAATATTTTTGGATGATCCAATGGGATTTATAGGTGTGTTTAATGGGTTAGAGGTGGTGGTCTTTTATAAGAGGGGGGAGGGGATCTTTTGGAAATTTTAAAAGTTTTATTTTATTATAAAATAATTTTTGGTTTAAAAAGGTCCAAAACATATTTAATTTGAATATAAGGTGTATATAAGTAAAAATAAAATCATCAAATAATAATTGGATAGTTTTTGGATATTTTTTAATCCTTTTCTTTTTTATTTAACCTTTTGTTAACTTATTTAACTTTTACCATGTCCTCTTATATATTCATACTATATGGTTAATATATTTACTATAAAATTATAAGAAACCCAAAATGGATCATTAATGAAATTTGTAACATCATATATATCAGTTGGACTAATAATATATTTTTAGGATTATTTTATCATTTAATAAAATATTAATGTTTTTAAAAACTCATTTATGTCGATTTATAAACTATTCATATAAAGACTTTTAAAAAATCTATAACAACTTTATTATTTCTAAAAACCTTAATTAATTAAAATATAACAAGTCATTATTATCTCTAAAAAAATTTATGTCAAAAAAAGTTTAAAGTAAATTTATTTTAACATTTATAATCTCATTTATTTAAATCCTTCATTAATAAGGTAATCACTACATCACCATTGTGTCATAAATAAATTTATTTATTTGATCTATAAAATTATAAATAAAAAACCATGATTTAGGAAATCTATTTATCTCTATAATAAATATTTATACTCAAAAATATCACTTATATAACCCCATATAAAAATTATTTTACTAAAAGATATATTTTTATGTTACATTTTCCTTAATATGAAATTAATTTTTATAGTGTCATTTTCACCTAAAAGTGGCTTCACGGAGTCCCAAAATCGACCCAAGGATTCCCATGGTTGGACTTGTATCATCCAATATGGTTATTACATGTGTTAGGGTAATTTAATATTATTATAATATTATTTTGTTTTCCCTTATTTACCAGATTTACCTTTTAACCATGGTAAATAAAATATTTACTGAAGTTACTATTCATAATGTCTAAAAATAAAAGTTACCTATTTATACAATTTGGACCACTTGATTCCAAATATAAAATCCATTTTTTAAAATTTAAAACACATAATTTTAGGAAATTAATTTAAAATTAATTCTCATTGTCAAAACCAAAAAGCATGTTTTTAACAAATATTAACAATGAAAAGATTGACATTTGTTTATGTCCAATTTTAAAGTGAAATTACTTATAATGAACAAAATTGGATTAAATGGTAAAAATATAATCCAATTATACTTTAAAAAATAAAAATAATAATCTAACCATATATATATAAATTAGATTAAAAGGCAATTCTAAATTAAAAGGTAGTATTTTTCACTATTCATTAAAAAATGATCTTTATCAAAAAAATACCAAAAATTTACCCAAAGTAAATTTTGATGTCCAGTTTCTAAATAAAAAGTTTATTTTGTCAAATAGAACATATAAAATTAAAAAAAAACTAGATTTAAAAGGGCTTATCCATCAAAAAGTGTTAAAATGACCTTTTAAAAATATTAGAGTTTTTCATGCTTAAAATCAGATTCATTGTCATTTTTAGCCTCTAAATTTTATTATATAAATGTAAAGACATTTAAAAAACATGTTTAATCATAATATGGTTATTTCTATTCATTCCCTATAATACAATGGTTATGCATTGACTACCATTCAAAATAATAATATTATTATATTATCTTTCAGTATAACTCAACATTGTGTGCAACGTAAGATTTTAGAGAAATATATTATTTCATGTTGAGTACGCTATCGGACATAGAATATCATTTAAAGTAAATTTAATATTTAATTCATAAATATTAATAAATATGATTATGTCATATCCTTTATTTACCCGGGATGTTACATTTAGGGGATGATATTAAAATAATAATAGACCAGTGTATTGATTTTATTGGGCTTATTATTTCATCTTGGAATAATAAGATTTAAATGAAGTGGAAGTAGAAATAAAATAGAAACTCTTAGAAAAACGATACCTCTTCTTTGGTTGATCACCTTTGAAGAACACCTTAACACCTCTAAGAAGGGTGTCATGCCTAAACTAAGGCCTCAATAATGTGTAGAGGTATTCTAGTGATGGTTTTTGGCAGATCTTGGATGAACCAAAATTCTTTGGAAGTGTGAGTATTAGAGAATAGTTGGTACCTTTTATAGGAGAGAGGATGGGCACCCTTAGAAAGTATTAAAATATTAAATTAATATTAATTAATTTTTTAATACAAATGCCTCAAAAATGATATATGTAGAAGATAATATGAGGAGAAATTTCAATCCTCTCATACAATATTTTTTATATATGTATTTATTTTATTTTAAACCTTATCTTTTCAGTTTACCCTTAATTATTCTATTTTAATTTTAATTGTGGTAACAACATTTTAAATATTAAGAGGATATAAATTTTACTTATATGAGGTAAATTTTGCATAATTGTACACTTAATGAACTTTAATACCTTATAATAATTACCTTGTGGTTTTAAAATAGTTTTTGTATTTTTAAATAATTTAATAAATTGTTTTTTATAAAACAACAATTATGTCAATTTTTATACTATTCATTTTATTAAATTGAAACAAAATATAAACAGAGAGATAAATACAAAAAAAACATTTAATAGTATTATAATATGTCATATTCACCTAGAAAAATCGTGGATGACATAAATTATGTCAAATAAGAATTATTTTAATATTTATAATATCATTTATTTGATTCCCTCTTTAATAAATCAATCACTGCATCATCATTTTGTCATAAATAAATTTAATTATTTAATGTCTAAAATTTATAAATAAAATACCATAATCTAGGAAATATTTTTATATTTATAGCGACTATTTATAGTTGAATATATCACTTATATAAACCCTTATTAAAAAAAATTTAGTAAGAAGATATATGTTTATAACATATTTTCCTTTACTTTAAATTTAAAGTTATAAGTGTCATAATCACACCAAAGTGGATTAAAAAGACAAAATTTTCATCTCATGGGATTTCTTGATCATACATATCTCATAAAATAGTATTAATACATGTTTTAGGGTAGTTTTATTTTACTATAATATTATTTTTACCATTATTTACCTGATTTACCCTTTAATTGTGGTAAATAAAAATAATTACTAAAGTTACTATTCATAATGTCCAAAAATAAAGGGGACATACTTAAATAATATGTACCTTATTATTCAAAATATGGAATCCATTTCTATAAATTTAAAATGCATAAGTTTTAGAAATTAATTTAAAATTAATTCCCATTGTCGAAACGAGAAAACATGTTTTTAAAAGGCAAAAACCATTAAAAGATTGACATGTTTTTATATCAAATTTCAAGGTGAAATTACATAAAATGAAAAAATGTGGATTAAATAATAAAAACTTAATCCAAATAAACTTTAAAACCAATTAAAATGACAATCCATCTATATAAAAAAATTAGATAAAAAGGCAGTTATGAATTAAAATACAGTATTTTTTCACTATTCATTAAAAAATAAATATTATCAGAAAAATAAAAAAATTAAAACAAAGAAAATTTGGATGTAACTCTTCTAAATAATAACTTTACTTTTAAATTATAACATATAAAAGTGACAAAAAAATATATTTAAAAAGGATTTTACATCAAAAGGCAGTAAAACTACCTTTTAAAAATATTAGCGTATTTTATTATTAAAACTGGATTCATTATCATTTTAAGACTATACAATTTATTATATAAAATTCAAAACATTTAATAAACATTTTTAAACATAATATGGTTATTTATTTTCATTCTCTCTAAAATAACAGCTAAGCGATAACTACCATTTAAAATAATAATACTAATAATGTATTATTTGTCGGTATAACTCAGTCTTGTGTGAAACATAAGATTTTAGAGAAACCCGTTGTTTTGTGTTGAGTATGATATCATACATAGTATAAAATTTTAATTAAAACTAATATATAATTCATAAATATTAATAGACATGAAAATTTCTTATTTTATAATTACCTGGGATGTTACATTTCCACTCCATTGCTTGAAGGGAATTCCATTTTATGCTTTAGTTAGAACTCAGTTTAATGTGTATGTCATAGTTTATAAGGTATATCCCCAAAAAGATAATAGAATATATTCATGACTCATCATTATCCTTACCATTTCTAGAAAGGTATGATTCCACCTTTCACTAACACCATTACACTGTGGTGTATAAGGTGGAGAAAGTTGAGATTAAATCTCAAACTCCCATAAAAAGTCGATGAAATCATAGTTATGATATTTAACACCTAGATCTAATCAAATATTTTTATATTCTTACCAAGTTGATTCTATAAATAATTATTGAATTCCTTGAATTTTTTATTGTACATGGAATTATACCTCATCGAGTAGATATATCCATATCTACTCAAGTCATCAATAAAAGTTATAAAGTAATAATATCCACCTATAGCTTCTACTAGAAACGGTCAACACAAATCAGTGTGTAACAATCCTAGAGGATCTTTATCCCTTTCACCTTACCCAAAAAATGGTGGTTTGGTCATTTTTTCTTGTAAACAAGCATGACATCATTCAAGTGGTTTTAGATCAAAAGAGTCTAAATAACCATCTTGAAAGAGCTTTGTCAAACGCTTCTTGTTTTCGTGACCAATATGGTGATTCCAATGTTTGGTGTCGTATGAGTCATGTGAACATGATTCATTATCAATTTCCAACACTTGGTTTTTTTAATTTAATACATAAAAACCATTATTTAAATTTATCATACCATAACATATGTTGTCATTACGAAATAAACAACTTTTCTTTCCAAATTTGAAAATTAACCCATTTATATATAGTCATGATATAGAAATTATGTTTTTGGTAACTGTAGGTACATTATAACAATCATTCAAAACCAAAATCATTATGGTTGTCAATGAGAGGTGGTAGTCACCAATGGTAAGAGAAGCTAGCCTCACACTTTTAGCAACTCTCATATCCACCTCTCCTCTATAAATCTTTCATAATTTAATTGGTTTCATCATTTGGATACAGATGTGATCCCCAAAAGCTATATTTTATACCCATTATGTAGATAATGACTAATTACACTTGATAATGAATACACCTTTAGCTTCTCCTTGCTTTTGGTTGTAGTTCCTCTTCTAGTGGCCAGACTTGCCACATGAAAAACATATTGCCTCATTTTCCTTACCTTGTATATGGATATTCTTTTACTTGGAATAATGATTATCGGGAGATTTAGACTATTTATAAGTCTTGGGCCCTTTTTACTTATTATTCCTTTTCTTATTCACTATAAGTACTTTGAGTTTTTCACGTTCCATTTCCTTATATACTTGGAAACCCAAATTAAGAAGTTTTTAAAGACTCTTCTCATTATTTATCATATTATATTTCACAATAAATATATATTAGTTCATGGGTAGTGATGAAAGTATGATATTTTTATGAAACTAATATAGTAATTTAATCCCTAAGATATCTAGGTGCTCAATCTAGCCAATAATCTTGACTAAATGTGGTCCATCTATCAAAAACTCTCCAAGCTTAGTTGTATTCAAATCATTGGAGATCTCATACCACTTTTGTATTTCCTTCTCTTAATAGAGATCCTGAAGGTGATACATCGTGCTATAAGTATCCACATCCTCATGTTTCATCAAAATCTCATTGAATATGGATGATAGTAGGAAACACTGAACATTTTTAGCATCATTTAGATGTTTCTCGTAGAGAGATAATTCTTCATCACTTGCCTTATTACGAGGCGCAATAGTAAAAGGTTCTTCCATCACATACAATTTCTTTTCATGGTGAACGATATCATATAGGATCCTTTTCCATTCCTGTGATTTTTTGATGATGAGAAGGTTTTCATTCTCAAGTATGGATCAAAGTGATATTTTTTATGTAATTTTAGTTTCGTTTCTACAAAATAAGATAAGTAGGATTTTAGAACTTTATCTGATAAAATTTTGAAAAATAAATAAAAATTATATTTATTAGTCTCCCACTATTTTTTTTGAAACCCAATAACTCTCACCATTGGCTTCAGAATATTCAGTTTCTTGGATAATCTAGTGTCAAAGATCTATATTCCTCTTCCCAATACCCCATATTGGGTTGGTCAAGAAACTTGAATGGTTTTTGGTATGCATTCCAAATTACAAATACATTAACTCACATTTCCTTGATCTGCTGAGTGGACTCCCCAATACTGAAATACATAATTGGATTTCCTCCAACTTTTCCTCCCAGTTACACCAAGTTCTACTTGGGCAGTCAAACCTTGATGTGAACTAAGTTATGTCAACCCAAAACTTCAAGTTAAAATTCCCCTATAATTGAAAAAATAAAAACTTGGGTTGGTAAAGCACTTTGAACTATGGTTTGATTTTAACCGAATTAATGGAAGTCTATACTGGCTTAATATATTTAATTGATGGATTTTATCCTTTTATTCATAAATTTATAATTATTATCATTATCACATGATTTTTAATACTAATTGTATTTACTTAAGTGATTCATCATATCTTAGATAATATTTATGCATAAGCCAATTTATTTTAGTTCTATCCTGCATACTTATTAATTAATTAATTATGTGATAATGAAAATATATCCATAATTAAATAACCATGCAACTGACAGAAATAAAAAAAATGAAGCGGTATGATCATGATCTCTTACTAGTGGTTAGTTTATCTAACAGTTTATAAACTAACTGTTTACCAAGGGGGAAAATACCTTGAACCAATTGAGGTTCATGTTGTATCTTTCCACTCTTCCACCTATGTATCTCCTAATATTGGTTTCTCCTAAACTCTAAACTTGAACTTCCTCCACTATCTTGGGAGCTACATCCATTACATATGCCTTTTACTCACACACAGGTGAGGGGGAAAGGGGGTTTGCATAAATGATACCATGGTAACGCAGGACCTACATAATGAAAGGATAAAAGGCACACAGACCAACAATTTCATTTAATAATAAATTAAATGAAACCAATCACTTACAGAAGGTCTAGTTTATCTCATGATCATCCACATGCATGCAACAAATTACACATTTAATAAAACTAGCATTCAATTCATAATTATTCTTATTTAAGATAAATCATTATCTAATTTATTAATTATTATATTTAATTAATCAATCCTTTTATCTTAATTATCATCCAAATTTCCTTGAGATTTTCATCCATTATAATTTTAAAAAAAATTAGATAAATTTATTTAAAATTAACTTTGTACATAAATGTGCCTTGTAGGAAACATGGTGAATACTTGTTTGATTCTACCCAACATTTATTATACTTGTATACTATTTTAATCTTGTGCCATATGGCAATACGAATTATCATGTACTTTCACAACATGTACTTCATAGATGATTACATGAATTACATGATTTTTTTATCACGTATTACGCTTAGATACACGTAGAGTAACAACTTTTAATACAACTCATACATGATATAAAGATCTAAACATTACGCATATACTAATTAAATATTTAAATATTTATGTACATTAAAACACATCACATGTCATGTCCTATCTTTATGACCACACACATGTACATCTCTCAAGGTTTAGATAGTAAAGTAAATAAATTTTAAATATGTGTAACTTGGTGTAAGTACACGACCTGTAGATCTGATCAACATGGCGTGTAAACCTCTAACCATCTATCTGAGACGCATTCATAGGGACTCATTTGGTAATCTATGCCTCATAAAATTTGGATTACATGGTTTTTACAATGGTACACACATCGTGTGAACTCCGAGTTACATGATCAAAAGTCAAGTGAGTTGTTTATGGAATACAAGGCTCATCTTTGACTCAATGGAACTACATGTCGTGTACGTGGGCTACATGGTGTGTAGTCTGGATAACTGTGCACCATTATATTATGGTTAACACATGGTGCATTAATTGTGTAATTAATTAAATAAAAAATTCATAATATTGAATTGATTTTCAAATAAATTATGATGCATTGAAAGTGACTACACGACATGTAACTTCGGTTACACGGAATTAAGTCTGTTGTTGTCCGGCCAGAAACCATGGCACCTCTGGATGAGTTCCTCAATTTTATTTTAATCATAAAATCAATAATCTCTATTATATATATAATAAATGAAGGATAAAGAAACATTTATCATGATTCATATCAAAATAATGGTCAAACATGAATTGAAAAAATAAATTAAAATATGTAAATCACCAATGATCTATAAATAATTATAAATAATTATGTGACCACTCTAATACCACTTGTCAGTTCCAGGAATAGTGGAAGTGTGTGATGGGTTGTGCCCAACATTTCTTTTGTCATGATCGATGATCAATAATAGATCTAAAAGACAATAAATGCCAAGATCTATGGAATTGAGTTAAAGAAAATAGACAAAGAAAATCATGCCAGAACCAGAGGGAGGATCATCATATATAATTTATAATTAATTTAATTAAATAAAGAATTAAATTTAAGGAATTATTTCTTCATTGATGAATTTGATGATATATTTATAGTTCATCGTCATTGCATTATATAAACCAAGTATAGATTTTCTCTGGCAGTGATCCAAATGTCTTCTACGAATCTCAAAACATTACTGAAGGAATATTTGAGTGATAGCATGATAGATCCTTGTGTTTGAGCCATCAACCTTTGATTTCTTTGAGAACTACTTCCAATGAATTCTCCTTGATCCGGTGGAGTAGTGCAATCCTTTCTTGAAATCATACTTAGAGAAGGGATCTCTCTAGGATTGAGAGGTTTATCCAAATCTATTGTACACAACCAAGACAAATGAATTGGATTTTTTGAGAAAATAACATAACTGGGTTTATATATTTCTAGGGTTAAAATAAAATAATTACACAAGTTCCCTTATTTATTTATTTAATCCTAGAAAAAACCCATATAAAATAATAATAATAATAATATCATTATTTCTCAACATGCGCTTAACTTGAGAATTATTATTAAATATTATTTAATCAAATAATATTCCATATGTATTATTTCTCACTGGATTTAATAACTAGGTTCACCATTCCTCTATAATTTTATCAAACCTTAAATAATGAATATTTATTTATTAAATAAATATTATATTTACTAAATAGAAAATAAATATTTATATATGATTAAGTTTGCATTAATAATTATTAAACAATGTATGGGGATAATATTTATTCAACCTATTAAATAATAATTACTAATATATATTATGTAACTAATTTTCTGGATACACTTAGTGTGTGACCCTATAAGACTCTTTCTCCATGGAATGAGGTGAAGTAGCCTAAAGTCCAATGTTATCATCTCATAACATGTCAAGTCACCTATAGAGAAATAATTTAATGTCGCAATGATATGTCACCTCATACGTACACTTGTTGTGTAATATAATCCTTTTATCTCAATATCTCAAATCAAGAAAGTTGCATGCAAGTCCATCAACCTATGTGATCTGTGTCTATTTATTTGACTTCTCAGAAAATTATCATGCCTTTAGAACACCATGGAAATGGATTTATTTAGGCTATATCATTTCCATCAAAGGGCCTGAGATATCAACTTTAATTAATAAATATAATGGAAAAATTCTTTCTCATATTATTCATTAATTAAATATTACTCGTGATGCACCCAATATATCCTACTTCACCACAAACATCTATCATCATGATTTTTATCAATACATCTAAGTGAAAAACTCATAATAATCATTAATAATAAAATTTATGTCTAAGGACCAATATACAAATCCACATATAGGAATATCCAATGAAACATATAAATGTGTATTTTGAATATCTCATTCTCATAATATCTAACTAAATATTACCAAGGGAATACACTATAAGAAGGTGCCTCAAAGTCCAATGAGTCTCCAACCGTGATAGCCTATATCATCTTTCTCCCTCAAATGATACCATCCAAATAGAGAATATTTATTCTAGAATAGTGTAAAATTACTTCCATGTTCTCATCATAGTGGAGATCTATTATGACCATTTAGTGCGACAGCTACTCTTAGGACATTATCACATACTATATTATACAGAAAAAAAATCATGATGTGATAAGTAGTTTATTAATATTCAAAACAATGAATACATTTTTAATATAAAGTATAAAGAATTTGATTCTAGGAAACCAAATCTAACATAATATAGATAATTCAAATGGGTAAATGGGAATAATGTAAATAAATGATTAGATAATATTGTACTTAATGGAATTCTATAAATGGGTTATAATTTTTTTATGGTGAATTGTAAATATGGAATTGTGAATAAAAGAGAAATATTTATGTCTTTCTTGTGAAATGTTTAAATAATTGAGTTTAATAATGTTTTTGAATGAGTTAAAATGTTGATTACAACAAGTTGAAAAATGGGAAGGGTGCCATAAAGGGGAAATATTTTCATTGTGAAAGTGGAAATGGGTTAAAAAGAGGGTGTCTAATGAAATACTTGTATCCACATTGTTTAGATTAACCAATGTTTACCATGATCGTGGTAGGAATGGTTGAGGGTAGTATTTGAAATGCGAGCATAACTATTGGGATGGTGTATGTGGTGTGGGTTTATTATGGAAGGTAGTGTATTTTCTTTTTTGGTCAACACCAATTGGGCTTTCCTTGAAAAAAATTATATGAAAATACTTTCATGTATGAACCTGAATAAATTAGGGATTTTTAAGTGTTTTTTAAATGAAACATTCTAAAGGTTAACCCTTTGGGTTTTAAAAATGGTAAAGTTAATTATAAAATATTGTATAACGATAAAAATTTCAATGAATATAAGTATTGAGTGTTCTTATATTTTTTATCTACCCATTTGTATGAATAGTTTGGATAGTCAAATTTCCCTAGGATGAGACCTTAATTATATGTTGGGGGACCATACTGAATCTTGATGTGTGGATAAATGGGTGATACTTTTTATTCTTGTGGTAGGGATGTGACCTTGAGGTTTTGAGATGTAGATTAATAATTTGAAAGTGTTAATCCTTGTGGTTTGTAATTTCATGGGTTGTACATTGGAATTAATAATGAATATCTTGGACGTGGAATCATTATTAATGGGTAATTTATT
The DNA here is from genome assembly GCA_963277665.1 of Viscum album. Lineage (NCBI taxonomy): Eukaryota > Viridiplantae > Streptophyta > Magnoliopsida > Santalales > Viscaceae > Viscum > Viscum album. The sequence goes on along the minus strand of OY728136.1, from coordinate 61,847,507 downwards.
GAAGGTGGGGTGACCCAGGTGGGTTCAGACCTTGTGAGTTTTGTTCTGGACCCTAGAGTGGGTGTTTTTATCATGGTTCCAATGTATGTGTGTGATTATGATTTGTGTGAAACCTAGAGTGAAGGTTTACAAGGGAGAATTTGATGTAGTATTCTAGAATGGGGGCAGGAGATTCAATCATGATTGGATACTTTTTGGAAGTCATATGTATGTGGATTGGAGAGAGGGGCTAGTGACTTGTTTCCCTTAACCCTAGTTGGGAAGTTGGTATCGTTTGATCCTCGAGAGTGGACCATGAGAGGGGTCGACCATTTTTTTGTAACTATTGGTTTCATGAGAAATAGGTGGGTGTTTTGGATTTGGACAGTTGTATGACTGGACTAGATGGATAAATAGAAATGTTGATAGTTTTGGAAACATGATTCGAGTTTTGGCTATGGGTTAACATTCTTAGAAAATCTAGGGTGACCCCAAGAGATATTAACCCAATGTTGTAGGTGCCTTGGAATATGTAGGATGGATATGCTACTGAGGTGGAATCAACATATGGTGACTACCATCGAGTTTTGAGAAATTGTATGGTTGTTCCATGGTTTCTTTCAAAAGAGAACCAGAGTGATTATAGTTAGTGTAAGGTTAGTTTCGAATTATTTATCTGTTGGATGTTTGAACTGTATTATTCAATGACAATTAATGGGGGGCTTGATGTTTACATTGAGAGGACGAGACAAGGGTGACTGAATCATTGATAGAAGTTCTTGCCATAAATGTGATGCCTGAAGTGAGGATGGTCACACAATTGGTATTATTTGTGTAAATGGTTGGGTTTTGGGTGAGATATTGAGAATGCCTTGAGGATGATGGGATTTATAGACTAGGAGGCATGGCTAGGTGATTAAATAGACATTTTTTAAAGGCTCTAGTGATGTTTGGATTATGTGGACTAAGTTCAGTTTCAATGTGTGGTCATAGGAAGGCGTGAGACCTTGAGGGATTTGAGGAGTTGCAAATGTGGGCACATTCTGGGAAAGAAAGATGTTTTTTGGGATATGTACACAAGTATATTATAAGTAACCGCTTGTCATTTTCCATGAATCTAACAGAAAGTACCAGTTATGTAAGAGTCTGTTTGGTTCTGGATTGGTGTGATGGGTCCTTGTGTTCCCATTGTGAATCTTCAGAGTCACATTGGAAGAAATTGAGTGGTTAGGTAGTGGGAGGGCCAAATAAAATTTTTTTTCATGACTGTTTGGTAGAGTTGTGAAGCGAAGGTGAGTTTGGTTGGTAAATCCACTTGAATTGTGATGGCCATGTGTTGATGATATGTGACATGCAGGGAATCCTGATACTCTAGATAGGTCACGATGTTTCTGTAGTGGGAGGTGGCATCAGTTTTGGATAAGTGGTGGTGGTGTTTCTGATGACTTCTTATCATAATTTTAGTTTTTTATGGTTATGCCCAATATATCTACATCTTCTGAGGTACACTGATAAATCTACAGATTAATTCTTAGAAACTATAATGTGTTTAGTTAGAGATGATATATCATGATATTCCACTCTTGGGGAGGTTTGTGGAGTTGGATGGTGAGTTGTAAACCATCGACCATTTATGGTTGAGGTCCTCAAGATAGGCTAAGTGTCAAAAAACACCATAGGTTCTATTGACATAATTCATGAATAGGTATCAGATGATGTTTTTTTGTTGATCTTTGAAAATCTAGATGGACACATCCAAATTTAGGGTTTCTAATTGTTAGTTAAGAATGAATTGTGGTGGTTGTAATTATTTGAGGAAATAAATGGTAACAGCACTCCTAAGGTGGGGAGTTTTAGGTCAATCTTGGATGATTAGAGTAGAGCATGAATTTTATGTAGTGGCATTGAGATACTAGTGAGGAACCTGTGAGGTTCACAATGGGTCTCTTAGATATTCCAGGTGAGCATTGATTGTGGTTGTTGATTGATCCAAGAATTTTATTTGGGAATAAGGTGGTTCCAAATGAAATTTGAGATGTCGGTATGAATTTCATCAAAGGGCATGGTAAAACATAAAAATGGTTTGTTTCAAGAGAGTTAGGGTTATAAAACTCTATAAAGAATCAGGCATGGACTTAGGTTAGTGTCTTTGGATGACATTGTAATGTCTTGAAGTTTGGTGGTACATAGGCCATGTGATTTAATGTCATTCCAATAGTAAAGCTAAGCATTTTGAGGATGAGTCAGATGGGGACAACTCAACTTGGCTAGGATCAAGGAAAGAATGTCGTGAGTTGTGGACCGCCTTCTATGTGTGTATTGAAGAAAAAAGTGCATTATAAATTTTTGGATGGTTTTGAGTATGAACTTATCCATCCTTATTCAGGGTATGAATGGTATTAATTCTTTCTTTCAGAGTGTTGATGGTTTCGGTGGAGCACAATGATAGTTTAGAGGATAGTGGATGTTGTGATGGTGGATTTCAATAGGAATTCATGTAATGACCTCATTAGGTATGTTGGAAGGTTGTGAAAGGCCTCAAGTCAGTAAGCACCTTGGGAAGGAGAAATGGGTAGTGTCCCAACCCTGTAAGTTGAATGTTATATGATAATCTAATCAAGGGTGGTCCAACTCGATATGGTAAAAAGGAAATGACATGGTGAGTTATGACCCACGTTCAGTTTGATGTTTTTAATGATGAGTTATTTTCGGAGATGAATTTGTACTTGAGAGAGGATAAGTTGATCTTAGTAAGAAAATGGATGGAGTATGAGTTTTCTTTTTGGTGGTTTCAATGGAAATTATGGAAACCAGTAACGGGTGATGTACCTATGGATGCTTGGGACTAGTTGTTTGGGAAATACATAGGGTCTGTTGAGAATGTTGAGATAAAGATCTGGTGGTTTTTGTATAGTGGAAGTGCCAACCACTAGAAGGTGGTGGGGCTAATCTAAAGTGTGTGGTGGGTATCACCATAGTGTGAGAGTGGTAAGTTGATTAAATGACTAGAGATTTGGGTTGAAGATACTTTACAAAGTATTGTTCTGGTGATTTGGCCTTGGTGAAGAACATTAGCACGGGTTTGGCCAGTTGAGTGCCTTGAATGTTTTGGTTATGTTTTGGATGTTTAGTTATGTAATGGGATCATATGGACTCAAGTTGTGAAAATTACATAAGTCAGTAAATGTGGATTGATAGACCAAATTTTTCCTTTGGGAGAAGATGAGTTTTGGTCACAACTTGAGTTTTGAGATAAATTAAAATGGAGCCAAGTAATTTGGGTCATGAGTTGTCAAAAGGATCTAACTAATGGGGTACCTATTGGATCTTCCACAATGGTGTGATGTCGTGCACAAATTTTTCTTATGTTTTGGTCTATCGAGTTTTTCCTAGGCTTAACTACATAGTTATAGTAGTTGATTTCTGGTTAGAGGTTGATGTATCCTTGAGGAGAATCTGATTTATTTTATGGATCACAATGGGAAGATTTTTTAACTAGTATTGTACCTTCAGGTTGTGTGTTAGAGAGACATGGTATTGCTTAGAAGGAAACATGGAAAAGGGAGTCAGATATATGGGCCCAGTGGCCCAATATATTTTATTTAGAGACTCAGTGATGTTAAGGAATATGGCTCGAGGGTGATCCATTATAATGTGGGTATTTTGTAAGATCCCAAACTTCCTGAAGGTATTTACTTGTTTAAATTTTGGTATTAATATCTTTTTTTTGTTAATGAAATGTTTACCAGGTGTATGAGGAAGTGTGAGGGTGGTTTGGGGGTTTGGGACATGAAAGAAATGGGGAACTGGCCATTCTATGTATCTTTCACAGTTGGTACATTGTTAGTGTAAACCATGCACCCAAACCATGCTAACCAAGAGGAGGAGGTGAATGGTTAGGTAAACCATGCAAGAGGGAGATCCAAACCATTTGGCCTTGGATAGTGTCATTCTATATGGTTAGTGCATGGTTTTCAACCCATGCGGAGCTCCCTAGGTAACCCTACAGCCTCACCCCTCTTAGAAAGTGGTTGGTTCATGGTTTGGAAAATTTTCAGAAAAAGCATGCACCCCATTAAAAGTGAAAATTTATAGTTTTTCCCCATCATGATTTTAAGTATACCACCCAATTTTCACCTCATTTATTCTCATCTCAACCCTAGTGAAGAACAATTTGACCCAATATTCCCAAGCGTGGATCTCCTTAGATTATTGGATGTTTGGAGTGTTTTGGTTGTATATCGAAGCTCCTGGTGAGTCTAATTCTCCGCTTGCTTCCTTTTTCCAGATTAGGGTTTTTAGTTCCTCCCATCTACTTTTGAACCCTTAAAACCCACTTTTTCTAAGGGAACCTAGGTTGGCGATTTAAAGGGTGTTTGAATCTGGATCTAAGGCTACTATTAAGAGTGATTTCATTGCTATATTCAAGGTTGGTGGTCCACAAGTTATTTCACAAAGTTTTGATGTGGATTTGTGCATGTGTGTTTGTGTTCTTAGTTTCATCATGTTGTGGTTTTTATGAGTTTATTGAGAATTGGTAAAATGGGTGTCTAAATGATGAGTTAAACCCCTCATGAACCTCATGGGATTCATTGAGGATGATTATACAAATTTAGGTCTGCCCATGGGGTGCACCGACATTCCCAAACCTTGAAATTGGTAATGTTAAACATGGAATTGATGTGTGATAAAATGGATCCATGATGAAAATGTTGATATGTTAATTTGAGTTGAAATATGAATATTGATAGATGTTTCTAGACTTAGATAATGAAATAAGGGGTTGATTTCCTAAATTCTAATGGGTTATATGAGCTATGAAATGTAAAAGTTTAATTAGTTGATGGTCTAAGGGTTATGAATGATAAATGGGATTTTTGGGATAAGACATGTAAATAGGAATGGGTGAATGGGTCAAGGATTGTTATTTTATGTATGTGTTAAATGGGATAGGGGATGGAGATTTTAAAATATTCTAAATGGGTTAATTGGATTAACGTGAATGTGCCAAATGGCTTATGAATTGTACATGGAATCCATAAGGTGGGTTATTGCATATGAAATGAGGAATGGGGTAAATGGGTTAACATATGGAAATTGATGAGTGTGCTAAGTGGGATAATGTATGTGAATTATTTAATATTCTTAGTAACTTAGTAATAATAAATGGAAATAATCTAAATGGGATATGTAATGTAAATGAAAAATGTGTTATTGGCTTATAGTATAATATTAATTAACATTTTTATTATTATGGATTTTTATTGTTATGTGTATTGTTTTGAGTATGGGTTGTGATATGGTATGTGTGTGTTGAATGGATAAATAAGCATGTGCACATGGCTTGGTAGTGTGGGTATTGACTTGAGGTTCTATGTCCATGAGTCAAGTTAGACTGAGGCTCTAAACTCCACCCCAAAATGCATGGGTTAGGGAAGGGGATGGGGGATATATTCCCCTAATGGTTTCATTTGATGAGACCACCCGGACTGAGGCTTCAAGGTGAGGGTGATATATTTTTTATGATGTGTTTATCCCTAGTGAGATAATTACTTGAATTATTCCCCTATGCATATAGATTTATTACCTTAGACCCCTCTATAGATAATGTAAATTCCTTACCCAAGGAACACATGTTGAAAATGGATTATGTAATGAAGATGGCATAAATGATGGAAATGGTAATAATTATAGAAAGGGTTAAAGTAAAGATTATTAACTAAAAAAACATGATTTGTCTTTTTTTACTTTCCATTTATTTATTACTTACATGTATAACCTTTCTAGACTAGATATTTTGAGAAACCATTGGTGGTGACCTCTTGGGTTGTACTCACAACCTTCTTAGGCACCATTGGGTACCCAAGCAAATGTCATGGTTACAGGTTGGGATAGGGATAAGGGCCCTATGCTTGGGAGTTTAGTAGGGATTGGGATGTTAGGGGATGAGGTTCCAGATTTGGAGTCAGGACTATCTTGGTGGTTCATTTTTTTGTCTTTATTTTGGTTTTCCTATACTTTTGGAATTGTTGGTATGAAATGGAATATTTACTATTTGGTTATGGACATGTTCCCTATTTGGGGAATGGTTTTTTATGCATGTTCATTGGGTATTACATATTTTTTTAACTATTTCATTATTATATGTTGTTTATTACTCTAGTAAAGAGGGTATAGTCTCTCCCTATGGATTATTAGACCCTTGTAGCTTATTGTAAACCTCTAGGTACAAGAATATTACTTGAGGTCATGTGGAGACTCATCTCAGGACACCAGTTTAGTGGATTCAAGGTTAGGGATGTTACATGTATAGTTACTTTTGAGTCCTGACTTCAAATTTCATTATCTTACAGGTTGTTTCTTCTGATGAGACCTATTTAAAATATGTAACAAGTACTACTACCATTCCTTCTTCACTGCCAAAGGTATGAAATATTTAATTTCTCTTATTTTTTTTTATTCTATATTGAAAACATATTTTTCTTATATTCATAGCTACAAAGTATATAGGCATACCTTCACATTTTATATAGAATACATACTATGTAAATTTATTATGTAGTGCTTCCAAATAAAATATAGAAATTATAATCACTTATCCTTATAATATGATTAGAGTATATTAAACTTTACAAATGGATAAGTTTTAAAACTGATACTTTGATTACATTCTATACAAACAACTGGGAAAATTCTTATAGAAATGTATAGATAAATAGGCAATTAATTTTCGTCATCATCTAGAAATTTCATTACACAAGAAGAAGTTTTTAAATGTCATAACTATTTACTAACATATTATGAATGTTATTAAATAGTCAGTATATGGTATTTGATACCTAGGGAGGTTTTAAACTAGAAAATATGTAGGAGAGAAATTCTGTCATCTTTGAAAACAAAACTAGCTGAGGGAAGGGTGAAGTTATATGAAGAGCTACTCATAGATATAGTTTATTTTACTAAAATTCATCTTTATTATCTGACTTTGATTGTATTTGGAAAAGATACACAAATAAATCACACCATATAACTTCACATTATTCTTTGATAAAGTATTATAGTGGTATTGTGGAGTATGTTAAAAATACTTATCTTATTAATGACGAACAAGGTAATGTGTATCATATTAGAATTTTGTATCATACATGTTGGAAGAATAGGTAACCTATGTTGAAAAAAGATAAAACAGTATTATTTTAATAGAACCTCACCAATTTTTCATCAATGACCTTCATTTCATCCTTATTCATTACCCACAATTTAGTGGAGATGTGATAATGTGATCATGAATTTAATGATATTAACACAAATTTTATATCTTAGTTATGATTTTATATTTTAAATCTTGGATTGGTTGAAGAAACTCACCCATTTTCAAAATATATGAGTCATAATCCACTTACAAGTAGTTCTATATGAATGATTTTTAGATAAGCTTCTTCAATAGGTGGATGAGTGTATAATATCTGATTTAGAAGAAAGTATAACATAATGAATTTACTAGGGCCTACATAAAGTGATTACTATAGAGGTTCTATTTAGTAGTTCTTACATTATATTGAATGATGAGAAGTTTAAGCATACCATTAAGGATGTGTAAAAATATTACACCATTGAGTAATATAATTCAATGAATTTTGGGAAAGTAATCTTGGACATTTTGTGTTTTCATTTTAGAAACTGTTATCAATACTAGATTCTAATTAAATAATTTGAGGACTTTAATAGTTTCATATGTTGATCACCTCTATACTAGTGAGTCTTTAGAGTGTCTTTTATAGTTTTAAATATTCAAACATGATATATTTCAGATCATATATATTTTATTAGGAAATAGTGGGATACAACTAAGAGTTGGAAGATATGTTATGTTAATTGGAAAATCTCTAATGAATAGTTTGAGGTGGGTGATTAAGTATTCTAGAGCATGTCACCTTTTATTCTATAAATGTATATGGAGAAAGGGAAATTTGGAACCCAGGTTTGAGGACTCATTTGAGGGTATGGATTATATTGATATAATTTCATATTAGTTATAAAAAAAATTATTGACATAGTGTTGTGAATATTTTATTCTATGTATCTTCGATTCAGATATATTATCTTAACCCTTAAATTGTGATTAGTATCATCAACATTTAGCTATAGGTAGTTATGTTGAACATGTAGGGACCAATGAATATCATGTATCATATATAGATGGTCCTTTAATAAAATATGGTCCCTATAAAATGTATTTTATGGAAGAAAGAGATTTTACAATAGGATAAATGGTAGAGATAGTCTATTATATGGGAAAAGTGTCTAGATATATTCAGTGGTGTGGCATGGTTATTCATCGATGGGATGAGATACTATATGTTTGACATGTTTTAACACCATTCATGTTTTAATAGTAAAATTTTGATGTAATTTTCTCTCAAAGTATTATATGGTAGTGATTTTGAGCTATTGGTAGTGTTATTTGGGGGGTCAATAATCATTTTCAGGATTTGGAACTACATACGGGTTGAAAAATTTATTTATGTGGCTCATCATATGGAAACACATAAGGGAATAATAGTGTAAAGTGATGAAAAAATGGTCACCACCATGCAATAAAAAATTGTTTCTCCCTATAGAGGGTTAAGAAAAATGAATAAATACTACAATATTGATAGTTTAATCTTGAATTCATACATGTGAGGTTAGATTCCCCACAAATTTTGTCTATCAGGGGAGATTGTTCCATGAATATCTTTTCCAAACCATAAGTGGTGGGATGATGAAGGTTTATGTTATTTACTAGACATGCACATTATGCTAGGATTAGTTTGGACATGTCAACTTTGTAACCATGCTACGGGTGTTGCGTCGTGACCATTGTGGTCATGCTTTAATTCATTATTTCAGTTTTTTAAGTTTTACATTGAATTATAAAATATAAATAAAAGGGAAATTACTCGGTAAACTTACCTAACACAAATCTACATCTTCCTTCCTCTATATATATATATATTCCATTATAAGTAGTTGTTATCATTCATTAATGGATAGATCAAAGTGTATTTTTATTAATAGAATCCTTTGGATAGGGATAACAAATCTATCCCCTAAAATTTGAAGTTCGTTCATTGTTTTTTCCTATATTATCAGTTTATAGATCATTGGGGATATGTTTTGTTTCAATGATTTCTATTATTCTAAATTCAATCAGTTAGTAGTATTTGATAATAATGGGTATTTTTTATATATGTAGTTATTACCAAATATTTTTTCTAGGTTTTACAATAGATGTATGTGTGTTATGATATGTTTGATTCAATGATTGTATGTGAAATCTATAAAGTAAATTTTAAAAAATGGATTCCTAATTTCTTATGTAATAATAAACCCCTTGATTTTGGTGGGGCTTTCAAATTACATAGACGCTTCCAAAATACAAACTTGTAGGATTCCCGATGCACCATACCACTCCTAAACCCTAACCGAACAGAATGACATCCACATTTCTCATATCTCTAGCACAGTGTATCTGTACCTATAGGATTCCCCATGCACACTCCTGATGCATCTTCGACCTCATCACACCTGATTCTGCACCAAAAGACCATTAAATAAATGTTCATTTTTAGTACATTCAATTATTTCACATTTTATTCTATGAATTTTGTACCACATTTTACTTATAATATTATTTATAGAGACATTTAGAAAATTAATTTGATCAAGAAGGATTTGATACAAGAGATGAAGACACCATTGTATGCAGTATAGATGGATCAACTACATATGATCTTAAAATGTAGTTAGTTGAACTTCGGTGTAGAATGAAAAGAAAATTTTAATAGAATTATCAAAATTCAATTCCTATGTTCAACTATTTAATTGTGATTAAATGTTTATTTTGTATCAACTATTATTTATTCTTACTTTTTTTCTATTTAAATTATGGATGGATACCTTTAAAAATGGGAATTAATGATGTATAAAATTGAAATGTAGTTTGATAGTGATCCCAATCTTGAATTTTCCAATATTCCTTAGAAATGATTTATTTTTGGCTCATGCATTGATCCTTCTGGTTTGAAGGGTTTAAGATATTTTGTGGTTTATTTTGTCTTCACTTACTAATATGAATTTCCCATGTTTGTATTGTGTGTGCTCTACTATCTACTCGTCTTTTCTATTTTTTCTTATTTATGTGTTCAAGTATGTTCATCGGTGATCATCTATTGTAGGGATTTCTTTAGAATCATCAATAAATGGTAAAGATAATGATGTTTAACTAAAAAATAATTAATCTTGATACCCTACTAGCTATGTTATGGTAGGCTACTAATTATCTATCTTTTATGAACCAATTAAAATATAAGGGATAATGAGGATATTTATCCTAGATCATTGATTATTTGAATTTGGATGGATAAGGATAGTTGTTCAGAGTAAAGTTCTAACTTCACTGAAAGATTGAATTTAATGGAATTTTTTCCAACATATTCTAGGAACCTAGATGGAAACTAACTAGTGTAAATTGGTGGTCTGAATTATTCATGATTAATGGAAGTATGAATTATTCATGATTAATTATTATTTTATTGATTCAATGAGAATTTGGGGAAACTAATGGAATTTTATAAGCATTTAAGCTTTCTTGAAATGTCTGACTCTTAATTTTCACATTCAATTCAATTCTATTGAACCCTTAGTTATGTAGGTTGTTGGGTGATACAACATGGTATTTAACATAGTTAATATATTAAAAATGGAATTTTTTTCATTTATAATGAGAATATTTTCTATTTTTTGTGGAGAATTACAGCATGGAATTTCAGGATTAATGAAGTTATAATATTTTAGAGTTCATTTTCTTTGAAATTTATTTGTTTTAAATGAATTTTATGTTAATAAAATTTAATTGTGCCATTGTGCACCATTTTCTTTTAATAATTTTTTGGGAGTGTGAATTTGGATTCCACTATATTGTATTCAATGAAATTTATTTAATTAGATGTATATAAAATCCATCTTTTTCTTTTACATCCTATTCAATTTTCAGTTTAAATTTATTGAATTCACCATTAAATCCAAAAATACTCCTACAAAATTACTCCAATGTTTTTATTTTTCAATAAAATTTTATTTGTGTATTTAAATTGACAAAAACTGGAAAAACAATATCAAAAAACCTAAAACAATTGAAAAATGGATCTTATCTTAATTGGAATGTATTGTGTACACTTTTTAACAAGTTTTATCAAACAAAACCTTGGTATGATTCCCATTATACTTTATTTTCCAACAATTTTATAGTTTATAGACCATCACATGGTGGTAATACATTATAAATTACTTCTCTTATGAACTATAGTGGTATGTGGTGGGATTCTACTAATTTGATCTATATATTTTTGTCTCTATCTATCATGTTTGATTATATGGTTGTAGTTCATTTCACCCAATTTTAAAAACTTATTTTCATTGTTTCCACCTCAGTGTTATGCTGAATTCAACTCATATTTCTTTGTATTTTTTATATGGATTTTCTTTTTTCCTCTATCTTTGGGTTCTTATCATGTTTTTACTATGATACACTTCCATGATACACTGTATGAAACTGATTCCAATTAAAAATCCACACAGACATGCACTAATCCTAACATACAAAATATGTATATATTTATTTCTTTTATGTATACTCTTATCTTGTAATTTTTTACTATTTACCATTTCTTATATTATTTCTAATTGAAATTTATAACCTTGTGATTTTTTTCTATGATGAAATTTATTTCTAGGACTAATTTTCGTAAATGGGATGACGGAATTAAAGCTCAAAACACTTGTAGAAAATCCATTATCAATATTATAGAACATTCCTTCAAGGACATGTGCATCCTTCTCATATATATACCACCTTTTTTGTTTGATTCCCAACAAGTTTCAATTATTATTTTATCTTATGCTTCTTTCTATTTCTATATTTAATTTTTATAAGGTCTTTAAGAAACTCTAAATAATGAATGTGTGTTTGTGAATTTGTAATTAAATTGATTATTCCATGAAAACTTGTGGTTTAGGTATTATTATATACTAAAGGATATGCTTTCTTTTCCCATTTTTATTATCCATGTTGATTTCCATGTCATGTCTTCCTCTCCTTATTTCCCAACTTCCTTGTATTCTCTATTCCTATTCCTCCTTCCCAGAATCCCCATTTCCCGCACTGAACCCCATCTCCACCTCTGCCTCCATTTCCCTCACTCCCCTTATCCGTGATTGTTCTAATTTTCCTCCTTGATGTCCTGGACCCATGATCCCTCCCCAAAATATTCCATCTCTATGTTCCAGAACCTATCTTACCCCCTAATTATACCTCCTTTGTGGTCCTACTCTATGATCCCTGATCTATCATGCATCGCATCCTTACAGTCCCTTTTTCTCTACCAGTACCACTTCTCCTTCAATGGAACTATGTCAAATATAAATAGGTTCCCTACAAATTCCCAACCTTGCATCATCGTAGTCCATCGAAGCTCATCCCCCATCAGAATCCTGAAACACCACAAATCTCTCAGCTTTTCCTCCGCCACCACCTCTACAAATCTCTCAAGGTTTTGTTGGAATACTGCATCACACCTCTCTGCCTCTGCCTCCCCATTACCCCTACCATATTGACTCCCCCTCCCAACCCCCACCTCCTCCTGGTGATTATTGTGAGCTATCTTCCCTTATCCATTAGTTCCCTCTCTATTATAATCCCTCTACATCCATCCCAATTTTGGCCTCTTCCCCAGTGTTCTATGATCGTACTCTTACATCAGCTTCATCACAACCTAATCTCTCTTCTCATCCACACTAATTTTTTATTGTTCTATGACATTCTGTAATAAATATCCATCTCTATTTGTGGTTAATCTACCTCTTCTGTCTGAACCCCCTTTTCCCTTGTCCCCAATTTCCTTCATACCGCTTCTATCTATAGTTTGTTATCTGAATTCCTTATTATAGAAATCATCTCATCTCTTTAGTGAGCAGTTCTCCCTTATCCATATATCTTTTTTACCTAGAGGTATTGTATTATATAACCAATAACATTAATATTTTTACATTTTCAAATATTTATTGGTCTATATTTTTGAGATGAATTATATTTTTTTACCGGGGATTGTATTTTTATTTTTTTATATTTTTTAGTGGTTAACATTTTTGAACAATTTTTTATTATTTTTTTATAGAATTACATATGTTTATCCATTCTGGTATATATATTTATTGTTTACATAGGTACCTGTTTTTATGTTTAGTAGAATAGTTGTTTATATATTTTTTAAAAAATTGATTCCATTTCATTAGAGGTTTATTCATTTTCTAATTTGTTCATAATTGATTATTAATGACGGTTATTAATAAAAATTTTTCCGTATTATATCCAACACTATAAATTTAAGAGAATTTGGCCTTCTTGATCCTTCACCTAATGGATATCGAAAACATTTTAGATGCATGAAAGAGAATATTAATTCACCATCCACTTTTACTATTGAATAAACTGTAGGAGTAAAGGAAGAAAGGATATGTTGGATGTTATGTATATAGAAAAAAATGGAACTATTCTAGGTATGATCTTATTTAATTTCTCATACCATAAAATCTCCAATGGTACTATTTGATACTATATTATTTTATATAAATTTCTATTGATGAAGTCTTCCACACATATTAGGTTCATATAATACTCATAGTTTATTATATTCTAATAATAAATTACCCAATGTTGACGTCATAACTCCAACATCCTTTAATGGTAACATTCAACTAATTTCAAGTCAACTCTCACCAAAATAATTGAGATAAAATAGTAATTTTTATATTCTTGTCTATCTTTTTCTATCATTAAATATTTTACATTTTCATTAAACCATTGAAAATAATTAATTTTAAGATATTCAACTATAGGTGAAACATTGAATTATGATCATCCTCAAACCAAGCTAACTTTTACTTAGTGCTTGTTGGTTTGTTCTACATTAAAATTACTTTCCTATAATTAATAATTTATTATTTCAAAGTGAATTTTCTACAAAGTCATGTGACATAGGGTATTTGAAGAGAAATTTTTTCCAATAAATATATAAATGAAATGAATAATGATGGAGATGCTGGTAGGAACTTATTTACAATTATATGTTTAATGTACATAAATTTTGGGAGGAGATACCAATGATATTTAGGAATTTTAATATATTTTATTATATATATTCAATCTATATTAATCATGGTAAAATACATTCCTCACCTCAACATATATGGAAATACATGGTGATTTATGTACAGTAGATGATCATATTGGTATAGTGTAACCACACTACATTATTCATATTATGTTTTTTAGTTTTAGTATTACTTTATATACTTACTCAAAACAAATTTACTACAAATAGATTACTTGGATATTGGTGATCCTTATCAGAGTTTCATGTATTATTGTGTTAAGTTGTGGTTTGATGAAAGAGTTAAATGAAATAGAGGAAAAAAATATCCAAATATTTCGTTGTTTTGTCATCTTAGTAAATTCAAACTACATGAATTTGATACTCCACATAGATACCTAAAATCCCTCATTTTTAATGATAAATCTAAGTATGTACAAAACTTTCGTGATCTTATCCACCTTTACAAAAAAAATGTTCAGTATTATGATTTTTCTACATTCTTCAATTATTTATGTATAATTACATTCTATGGTTATATATATATATATATATATAAATATATCTCATACATTCTATAATTAGTAACTTTTAAAATGATTTTATCATAATTATTTTACTAGAAACTCCAAATTAATTTCATCATGTAGCAGAACTTGAAAAAACAATCTCACATAATAGACTAACCCCAAAGCAGTTGTTGTTTTTCAATTTTATGTAATATTATTCTCCACCTTGGTTCTAATTCGGTCTATTAATTTAATTTTATATTGTATAATGAAATTATAGGTTATGAATTTCATCATAATTATATCTTCCATTCACTTTTCCTATCACCATTACTATGGGATTCATACCACGCTCTAATAATGGCCTCATGAAATTATAACTTCCAAAATGGAATATCTCATAGAACAACCCTCCTAGGTCTCATTTTGTGAAGCCAATAGTTCTATTGTGACTAGAAAAATAATAAAAATAATTAGAAGATAAAAGATAGAAACTTGTCACAAACAAGATATGATAGTGCAATAACATATTGGTGGATAAAATCCTAAGTTTAAATCACCATGTCTCTATGTAACATCATCCCTAACTGCGTAGGGATGGAAATTTGAGAAAATACACTGAAACTCCTTAGGTTACACTTGCTCCATGAACCATCCTCAATGATTTGGTTTCCAAATACTTGAAAATATATATTTCGATAATAACCTCTTACATACCATGGTAAAATTCATTAATTCTATAAACATTAAATTAATAAAGGAAGAAATAATTTTTTAAATATTATTTATGTAAGGGTTATAAAAAAGTTGTATGATTATACCTTTTCCAAAATACTCACATTGAACCCCCACACACTGTGACAGACCCATTCATGTTGTGATGCCTCATTAGTTCAACACTATTCCAACACCAGCCAACCATCCACTATGTAACTCAAAGAAACCCATCAAGACCTACCAGATTAATATGTTATATGACTATTAACTCTTTATGAACCAAATTTTTGGCTCCTGTTTCTTTCAATTTAAAAGAAAGTTATGAAGAAGCTAGATTACATAGGAGATTATCATTTTTGTAGAAAAAATCCATTTCTTATATAGTTTTGTAAATATTTGATCTATTGAAATTTAAATTTATATCCATAAAAACTATTATACTATAAATTTATAATATTATTTTTTCATAAATTTTCTTAATTAAATTTTAGGCATTTGTATTAGGTTAAGTTATTTAAATTAAACATCTCATTACATAATTAATGAATTTATTGATTTTATTTCATTGATTAATAGTTTTTAAAATGTTATATGTCCTTTAACTATCGAATAACGAGTGGGTAGTGTTACTTTTACCAGTTACTACATTTTTATACCATCATAGATTTAGGATAAATGATTTTATTTTTGTCTAGATATATAAGGAATGTGAAGGTTGGGTTCTATAAGTCACTATGAGATAACTGTTGGTGGGAAACTATATATACTTCCAAGTTTGGTTGATACATATTTATGATAGTTTATATGTTAACAAATTTTATAATTCTATATTGTTTCCCTTAATTGTTTTTGTTAAATAAAAAATCCAAGGTACTTTAGTTATTATCTAATGTGGGGATCAGCTACAGGATTGCAAGTATGATTTCCCTCTTCCTTGGGCTTTCAGTTTTTATTTCCCTCTTCAATATTTCCCCTTTTAGTTCAAATGTTCACATTTCCTTCATAGATTCCCTCTTTCATCTTTCCATTTTTACTTTTCAAGTTCTTTTTTCCTTTAACGTGTTCCAAATTCCCATAAACACTTCCCATAAAGGTATATATTATTCTTAACCACTGAATATATTTTAATTTGTACAATTATTTTTATGATGCTTGATGGTGTAATGTTGTTCTCGTTAAAATAACTATTATAGTGTTATATTATTTCACATAATTTTTGTTGATATATAGAAAATCCAAGGTGATTTGATTATTCTCTATTGTGTTGATTTCCCACTAGCTCACATCTTTGATTTCCCTCTCCCTTAGGATTACATGTTCAATTTACTTATTTCCTCTTCCCCTTTTTACTTCACAGATTCTTCATATCCCTCACAGGTTCCCTCTTTCCATAAGCTTTTCCTAAAAAGGCATAAATTTTTTATAATCACCAAATGGATTTTAAATTGTATAGGGATTTTTAAGACATTTGATAGCATAGTGTTTCTATATATATACTTCTAATGCAATTATATTCAATATTTGTTATCAATTTCATTAATTAAATTTCAGATGATTTTATTGACTCTAGTGATTTGCATTCAAACAACCATATTTTGTTGAAATGGATATAATGACATATACTTATAAGAGAATATATAATTCAACTCACTTATCATTATCAAACATAACCATAAATGGTTTGGTCAATTACATATTGGTTTCTTCCACATTTTATAGCACAACTTATTAATATGTTATTTTAATATTAACTCTTTCTGAACAGAATTTTCTTCTCTAGTTTCTTTCAATTGAAAAGAAAGTCTTGATTAATCTAGATTACATAGGATATTACCATTTTTGTAGAAAAAATAAATTTCTTATATAGGTTTGTAGATATTTTATCCATTGAAATTTATATTTATATTCATAAAAACTTTTATACCATATATTTCTAAAAGTATTTTTTCAAAAATTCACTTAATTAATTTTCAAGTATTTTTATTTGGTTCAGTTCTACAAATTTAGCATCTCACTACATATTTCATGTATTGATTGTAATTATTTCATTTATTTACATTTTTTAAATAATAAGATTCCTTTTTACTCCCTTGGTGATATTATTATCATCCATGATGTTTGTATTATTTTTATAGTTCACATTTCATTTTTTAACTCCATTTGTAAACAATTTCAATATAACCTCGATAATGTAGACATTATTTTACTTTTCTTCTTGTAGGAAAAAAAACTATGGTTGCTACCACTTGATAAAAGCTAATAGAAAAGTTAAAACCAAATTTCTAAGAAGGTTTATACTGCATGATCCAAATCATTCCCCTCGAATAAATAATATTATTAAATTCATTCATTTCTCAAAACTAGATTTTGTGGATTGTAATATACACACATATTATTATCTATTATGTTACATGTGTTTGTATTATATTAATTTTTTTTATTTATTACAATTAAGTAATTTTTTTATGTATTATTCATTACATATATAATAAACTACCCTATATTTTTATTGCACTTTTGAGCATATTCTATCTTATTTTTTATGAACTTTTAGTCTATTACACCATCTTCTTAGTTTAAAACAATTTCAAGTTAACCAAAATGCATTGTTATATATATATATATATATATTGTTATATGAAATGTGCATAATGTAAATATGAAATTCCCATAGAACTTGAATTACATTTGCAATACATTACCAGAAATATATTAGAATTGTTTTAATTATTATATTTAAAAATTATTTAATAGTTATTTTATATTATCATTTATATGGAATCCCACCTTTTTATTTCATAACTTTTCATTACATTTTACATTCAGAGGATCTTTAAAGTCCAGTGTCTTGGAAATCAGGAACATAAAATAAGAAAACATAAAACATTATTCTAATAAACTTTTACAGCGTCATTATAAGTTCATCCTAAGTACAATTATTTTATCTCACAACCTTTAGACATACATCAATGGAAAGGGTGATTAGAAGGCCTAGTATGGAAAGAAAGGGAATCATTTTACTTGTGATATCAATAAGAACTTGATGAAAAACATAAATCCATGAGTAATAAAAGTATAGGAATAACATCATAAAAATAACTTGATCCATAACTTGAATATGTGGCTAAAAATTTAATTTATACATTCATGTACATATCACCATGTTTAATTCCCAAGGTGTTATAAAAATTACCAAGGTTATTCACCAAGGTATCATGAAACTTGTCATCTCTAGATATTAAATTATTTACCCAATGCATTGGAGCACTATCAGGGCGCACCCTCAATATGTATTTTTCATGTGATCCACATAGATCAATATCAAAAAAATTATAAATAACACATAGAGAATAAAAGAAATGGGTTTCATTTCAAAATTGTGATGGTTTAAAAGTTCTTAAAAATAAGATCATTATGTCATTTATAACCCGTGGAAAGGGAGAGAGGGTTATATGTATGTCAATTCCAGAATAAAATATATCAATATTATGTATTGATGAATACCCCTAGAAATGAAATTGGTTTTGGTATTCACAAAAATAAAATAATATAATTTTTGAGAAAAAGAGAGAGAGTTTTTGAGACAAAAATTCTGCAGCATAACAGCTATATAACATGGTTTTAGAAAATGTTGAAAAGAGAGGGGCCAATGGTCACCCACTCATAAATATCTCATAATAAAGTATTATTAGAGAATAAAAATAAATAATAACATGGTATGGATATTTTAATGACATTCCACATGCAATGTAAACTTGAATGAAAAGAGAAGATGCGATTTCTTTAACGAAAAAATTCAACAGCCTAACGACATCACTTAAAAATTAAGAAAAAAACAATTGATGATAGTGGAGAGGGTATCTAATAATTTGGAAATGAAATGAAAAGTAATAAGGATATATAAAAAACAAACCCCAGCATAATAAGATGGAAACAACAAGACATAACATAAAGGAAGTCGTGACTTAAAAGAGGAGGGTGAAAGGTTCCCTTACCGTGAAGAGTAACTTATGAAAACTTGAAGATTGAGACCTTGGGGGTCTTCAGGGCACCATGGGAGGACTTCTTGGGAGGTAAAAAGTCTATAAATATATTGAGGAGGATTTTGGAATTAAATTAATGAGGGATTGACTTGGTAATTATAGGAAAAGTGAGGAAATATTTAACTAATTTCCAAGGGATGCCTCATTGGTGGCATTTGCAAAACCATGGGCTTGCCCATGGTATTTTCCCATAGTATTGGCAACTTGGGACACCTCATAGTATATAATACTATTCACAAGTCTACCAGAATGATTACATCATTATTACATCATTAATGATGTCATTAAATACCTTAAACTCAAAACTATATTTTCACTCTTCACCAAAAAACAAGACATTTTACAAAAATCTCATAAATTCACCCTAACCTAATATCGATTCTTTGAATTCAAAAATGAACTCCATTTTATGAAAATAATTTTATATATGTTTTTAATTTAATTTCTAAAAAAAATCATTATTTATTTAAAAAAACAACTCTAAAACTATAACTTATTTTGTAATATATTGAAAAGGTAATCAAGGACCCATAAAATTATTGTATAACTATAAGAAAATAAAGTAAAAATTTATGATTACATTTTATGAAAATAAATTTTCATTTTAAATTACTAAATTAATTATAAAATTGTAAATAAAATATTTATGACCCACAAAAATAACAAACATATGCTATGATTGTTTTTTCACTTTTAAGATGTCTAAATTGTATTTATACTTTCATGGGTAAAGTTTCTATTTTTTTGGCCGTTTTACTATTCATTACTATTCATAAGGGCGTGTTACTATTCATACTTTACTATTTCCTAAAAATAAAGTTGATATTATTAGACTCTAAATTTCTTACCGATCACAACTCCAGAAGACCATTTTTTTAAAATAATTTTACATTATTAATTATTTAAAGTTTACATGAATATTTTAAAATACATTTTTTCCAAAATTCATTATAATATTCATTCTATATTTTTTCAGACATTTAAAAAACACAAATTTTACCATAATAAGAAATAAAACATTTATTTATACCAAGGGATTACAAAAAAGTATTTATGGTCTCATTACATATCCCCTTATAACACCTGCATAGGACCTAAGTGTAAGGTGTGCTATAGTGATAAAATCTTGGGGTGTCTCAGACAACATTACCTGAATGGTGATTTCTATTAGCTTGAACTTCTCCCTTATGCGATTCCATTAAAGCTTCACATATTGAAGCTCAGATTGGGCTTGGTCTAGAGAAAAGCCTAGAGATGCTACCTCCTTCCCAACCTCTGACATATGGGCTTTGTATGGCCCAAGTCTACTAGATGAGGTCATTGACTCATCTTTCTTTATTAATTAACCAAGATCACTTGTATTTATAAAAAATAATTGTAACATTAATATTTTAGTTTCCAACGGTCATATTGACCAATGGTCATATAATAGTTGAAGCCAACGGTATCACTTCATTAATTAAGGGATATAGTTTTGTGGAGTATAAAATGAAATAACACACAAATTTAGGAAAAAATATTATTCAAAAGTTCATGTCGTTACATTATTCCCCCTTAAGAAATTTTGTCCCCAAAATTTTAACTCACACCTGAAGAAGAGAAAATGTGTGGGTACTTTTTTCTCATAGACTCCTCTAGTTTCCATGTGGCTTCTTCGCATTTTTGGTTCCTCCACAATAACCTAACAAGGTGGGTAGTCTTGTTGGGTATAACCTTGTCTCTACGATCCAATATCTCAATCGGATTCTCCTCATAAGAGAGATCATGTTCTAGTTGTACCACCTCTGGATTTAGTACATGTGAAGGGTCAGGTATGTACTTCCTCAAGAGGGATACGTGGAAGACATCATAAACTTTTACTAGATTTGGAGAAAGTGAAAGTCGATAAGCCACTACTCTTACACGATCAAGGATTTCATAGGGTCAAATGTACCTAGGGATGAGTTTCCCTTTTTTCCCAAACCTCATGACTCTATTCCAAGGTGAAATTCAAAGAAAGACCTTGTCACCAACATCAAACTCCAAGTCCCTTCAATTATTTTTGGCATAGCTCTTTTTCCGAATCTGAGCAGCCTTAATGTGTTGCTGGATGGCATGGACCTTTTCTATCATCTCTTGCACAAGATAAGGCCCAATAATCTTTCTCTCACTAGCTTCATTCTAACAAGTAGGAGTTCTATATCACTTACTATATAGAGATTCATAGGGTGCCATTTGAATGCTTGAGTGGAACCTATTGTTGTAAGAGAACTCAACAAAAGGGATATGTTGATCCCATCAACCTTTAAATTCATTGAACATGTTATTAGTATATCCTCAAGTGTTTGAATAGTCCTTTCAGTTTGACCATCAGTTTGGGGATGATAGGCCATACCAAAATTCAATTCAGTGCTCAGAGCATATTGAAGACTTCTCCAGAATGTTGATGTGAACCTTAGATCACTATCAGATATGATAAAAAGTGGAAATACATGCAGCCTTACCACTTCCTTCATGTAAATATTGGCATGTTTATCAAGAGAGAAATCTTACCAAATGGAGATAAAATGGGCAGTCTTAGTGAGATGGTTCACAATAACCCATATTTTATTGTTTCCATTGGAAGTTCTCGGGAGACATGTGATGAAGTCCATAGTGATATTGTCCCACTTCCATGCTGGTATGGGTAGTGATTACAATACCTCTTTAATAAGTTGTCTATATGCCTTCACTTGCTGCCATAACAGGAACCTTGAAGTATAGTTAGTAATCTACTTTTTCAAATTATCCCACCAATAATGATCACGAAGTTCCCTATACATTTTTGTGCTTCGAGGATGTATAGAGAAACTAGAGCGATGAGCTTCATCCATTAGATCCTTCTTTATTTCCGAAATAGATGGAACACATAGTCTTGTACAAAATTTTAGTACACCTTCTTGATCAAGATTGAACTCAGGAAAACTCTCATCCTTCACAGCCTCAAACTTCTTCTGTAATAAAGGATCTTCTTTCTAAGATTTATTTATCTTCTCTAGTAATGATGGTTGAGAAATCATTTGGGTTAGGGTTGATGATATCCCTTCCCTTATAATTCCCATGTCCAGCTTTACTATTTCATTGATCAAAGGATCTCTTTGAATCCTCATCATGGAAAGAACAACTGGGTTTTTTTTCTTAATGCATCAGCGACATTGTTTGCTCTTCCGGTATGATAATGAATTGAACAATCATGGTCTTTGAGAAGTTCCAACCATATCCTCTGTCTCATGATCAATTCCATTTGTGTGAAAATATAATTCAAACTTTGTTGGTCTGTGTATATGTCGCATTTCTCCCCATAAAGATAGTGCCTCCATATCTTCATAGAAAAAACAACCATAGCCATCTCCAAATCATGCGTAGGATAGTTCTGCTCATGAGACATCAACTATAAAGATTAATAAGCAATGATTTTTTCATTTTTCATGAGTACACACCCAAGCCTTTTCATATATACATCACTAAAAAATAACGAATCCTTATCCACTTGAGGGAAAAGTTAACTTGGGTGAAGTAACCAATCTCTTCTTCAGCTCATGGAAACTTTCCTCACACTCCTTTGTCTAGATGAACTTAACCCCTTTTCAAGTTAACTTGGTTAATGGATTAGAAAGTCATGAAAATTTTTTCACAAACCTCTTATAATTTCCCACTAATCTAAGGAAACTACGAATCTCAGTTATTGTTTTAGGTTGAGGTCACTCCTCTATAACTTTTGTCTTTGCAGGGTCAACTGTGATTCCTTCATTGGTAACAATGTGCCCCAAGAAAGAAACTTGTTTTAAACAGAATGACATTTTTAGAACTTCCTAAAAAACATCTACTTCTGTAGAGTTTTCAAAATAACCCTTATATTATCCTCATGCTCCTCACGACTTTTGGAATATATCATAATATCATCAATAAAAACTACCAAAAAGTTATCAAGGTAGTCCTTAAATACAATATTCATCAAATCCATAAAAATATTAGGTGAATTTGTCTATCCGAAGGGCATAACAACAAACTCATAATGACCATATCCTGATCAGAAGGCAGTTTTTGGAATATCTTCTTTATTCACCCTCAATTGATGATAACCAAATTGAAGATCAATATTTGAGAAGAATTGAGCCCCAAGAAGTTGGTCAAATAATTCATCAAGTCTGGGAAGAGGGTATTTGTTCTTCACTGTGATCCCGTTCAGTTCTCTATAATCAATGAATTGCCACATCGATCCATCATTCTTCTTCACAAAGAGAACTATTTCTCCCCATGGAGACACACTCGGTCGGATAAAACCCTTCTCCATAAGATCTTGGAGTTGTTTCTTTAATGCCTCCAGCTCCACATTTTCCATCCTATATGGGGTATTTGATATAGGATGGGATCCAGGTATGAGTTAAATGGATAAATCTACCTCTCTTTATGGGGGAGGTCTGGGTAACTCCGTAGGAAATACGTCAACATATTTCTGGATAATGGGGACATTTTCTATCCTCAAACTCTCATTTCCTTCTTCTTCTTCACCGATCAACTCTATAAATAAAGATATAGGAGGTTTTTCTAGAAAACGATTAGGTTGAGATAACTCTCCTTGGAATATAATTGTCGGTTTCCGATTCAAGACTACTAAAATTTCCTTACTTCTGAATCTGATCTTAGAATTATAATTTGAGATCCATTTCATCCCTAGTATAATGTTGAATTCCAGGATGGGAATGACTGATAGATTTGTGATAAGATTGTTCTCACTAAAGTAAATACTAGAGTTTCTAAAAACTTACTATGCTTAGATAATCCCACCAAGAGTTTTGACTAATAACTCTACTTTTAGAAAATCAGGGGTTGATACTAAATTCTTTGCAAACTTGGAGTAAATTAAGGAATTCATAGAACCAGAATCATACAAAGTACTTGATAGCTTTGAGATAACAACAAGAGTACTTGCCACCACATCATTTGGCACTTAAACATCAGCCATAGTGATTGTAAAATTACGACCTTATTCCCTTGTCCGTTGCTAAGGCTGATAGTGATTCCCCTCCACTGCCCTCAGATTTGGACAGTGATTGGAAAAGTGCCCAAGTTTTCCACACTGATAACATTGGACAATAGGTAGTTCCAATATTATATTCCTCTTCTCTTTAGTGATGGTAAATTGTTCTGTCGCCTCACTATGAAAATTCCGTGCAATGTGGCTATATCTACCACACTTTTAGCACTTCCCACTCTCGAGCAGGCAGTTCCCCAAATGCTTCTTCCCACATTTATTACATGTGGGATGTTTTACTTTATTGAATCCACTTCCCCGATATAAGATCCTCCCTAATCTTGGCTCCATCAATCTTTTATTTTCATTGGATTTATGAGACCATTGTCTCTCACCATACTCCAGTTTGACTTTCATCACACTTTGCATGATCTCCCCATAGCTATCATAATCTTGGTTGGCTAGATTCTTCCACATATGAGGTCTCAGTACACCAAAGAACCTATTAACCTTTCCATTTGGATCCATAAAAAAGCTAAAGGTGTAGCGTGAAATCCTTGTGAAGTTCATCTCATAGCTTCACATAGATTTATTCTCCTTCTACTTTAGCTTGAGAAACTCCTTCTCCATTCTTGTTCTCATCGATCGAGGGAAATACTTGTTGAAGAATATCCCTATGAACTCTTCCCACTCCAAAGAATCAACCTCCACTCTTGGCCTCGTGGTTTTAATCAGTTCCCACCACTGATCAACTTCTCCCTCTAAGCAATATATATCCAGGGTGACCTTATCTTTATTTGAACAGCAGAGCATAGAAAATGTCTTCTCTATAGAGATGATCCACTATTCAGCAATCAATGGTTCAGTCGATCCACTGATGGTTGGTGTACATTGACGCATAAAAGAATAAATATAATGTTGTTCCCTTTATGGTGAGATCGTTCTCTCAGTTTCATTCAAGTTATTTCCCATAACTTGAGTCGGTTGGTTCATCATTCACATGAAATTTTCCATTCTAGCTTCCATCGGAGGGTCATCATCGCATGGTCTATTACGGTCACCATTTGCATAGTTCCTCCTATTTCCCCCAATTTTCTAAAATAATAAAAACTTAGTGATAAACTTATTTCATTAAGGAATCTTTTAACTATTAAGTATTTTATGTCTAAAAACTTCATGCGTTAAACAATTACATTTCTCTATAAATCATTCATAATGATTCATAAAAATCTTATGATTAACCAAACATATCCCCCGAGAGTTTCATAACCAAGAGTGCAGAAAGGCCCATTTTCCTATTCCAGGATACCCTGGGTCAAGCCCTAAAATCCTTTTCGGAGTTTTCACTCCTAGGTACATCTGTTTCAGAGCCGCCTCAACCTGCTCGTATCCAAACAGAGATGTATTTTCTTGATAAACCACATACTCAATACTCACCAAAATACTAGGAAGTTTTCCAATATTTAAACTTTTCTATAGAGTTATTTCTAAAGTTTTCATAGCCTAATTTCCACAAATAACTAAACTATCCTCAAATACCAACTATGGAATCCCGCTATTTTATTTCATAACTTTTCATTACATTTTACATTCAAAGGATCTTTAAAGTATAGTGTCTTGAAAATCAGGAACATAATACATGAAAACATAAAACATTCTTCTAATACACTTGTACGGATTCATCATAAGTTCATCAAAAGTACAATTATTGAATCTCATAACCTGTACACATACATCAAAGGAAAGGGTGAGAAAAAGTCCTAGTAAAGAAAGCAAGGGAATCAGTTTACTTCTGATATCAATAAGAACTTGATGAAAAACATAAAGACATGAGAAATGAAAGTATAGGCATAACATCATGAAAATTACTTGAAACAAAACATAAATATGTGGCTACAACATATAATTTATACATTCATGAACATATCACCAAGGTTCATCCCCAAGGTGTCATAAAAATTACCAAGGTTATTCACCAAGGTATCATGAAACTTGTCATATCTAGAGATTAAATTATTTACCCAATGCATTAGAGAACTATCAGGGAACACCCTTAATATGTATTTTTCATGTGATCCACATATATCAATATCAAAAATTTCATAAATAACTCATAGATATAAAAATAAATGTGTTTTATTTCAAAATCGTGATGTTTTCAAAGTTCTTAAAAATAAGATCATTATGTCATTTATAACCCATGGAAAGGGAGTGAGGGTTATATGTATGTCCAATATAGAATCAAATAGATAAATATTATGTCTTGATGAATACCCCTAGAAATGAAATAGGTTTGGTTATTCACAAAAATGATATAAGATAATTTTTGAGAAAAAGAGAGAGAGGTTTTGACATGAAAATTCTGCAGCATAACAGCTATATAACATGGTTTTAGAAAACATTAAAAATAGAGGAACCAAGGGTAAACCACTCATAAATATATAATAATATAGTATGGTTATATAATAACATGGTATGGATATTTTAATTACATACCACATGAAAAAAGAAAACTTGAATGAAAAGAGAAGATGCGATTTATTTTACGAAAAAATTCAGTAGCCTAACGGTGTCACTTAAAAATTCAGAAAAAACAATTGATGAGAGTGGAGAGGGTATCTCATAATTTGGAAATGAAATGGATAGTAATAAGTATATATAAAACATACCCCAACATAATAATATGAAAACTAGAGGACATAACATAAAGGAAGTCATTACTTGAAAGAGGAGGGTGAAAGGTTCCCTTACTGTGAAGAGTAACTTCAAAAACTTGATGGTTGGGACCATGGGGGTCTTGAGGTCACCTTGAGAGGACTTCTTGGGAGGTAAAAATACTATAAATTCGTTGAGGAGGATTTTTTAATGAAATGAATCAGGGAATGGCTTGGTATTTATAAGAAAAGTGAGGGAATATTTAATTAATTTCCAAGGGACACCTCATCGGTGGTATTTGAAAAACCATGGGCTTTCCCCTAGTATTGTCCACTTGAGAAACCTCATAGAATATATTACTATTAAAAATTCGACCAGAATTATTACGTCATCATTAATGATGTCATTAAACACCCAAAACTCAAAATTGTATTTTCACTATTCACCAAAAAATAAAACATTTTATAAAAATATCATCAATTTACCATAACCTAATATCAATTATCTGAATTAAAAAAATGAACTCCATTTTATTAAAATAATTTTGTATATATTTTTAATTTAATTTGTAAGTAAAATCATTATTTATTCAAAAAAACAACTTTAAAACTATAACTTATTCTGTAATACCTTGAAAAAGTAATCAAGGTCCCATAAAATTATCGTATAACCATAAGAAAATAAAGTAACAGTTTATGATTACATTTTATGAAAATAAATTTTCTTTTTAAATTATTAAATTAATTATAAAATTTTAAATAAAATATTTATGACCCCCAAAAATAACAAAACTTACACTATGATCGTTTTTTTACATTTAAGATGTCCAAATTGTATTTATACTTTCCTGGGTGAAATTTCTATTTTTTTGGCCAATTTAATATTCATTACTATTCATAAGGGTATGGTACTATTCATACTTTACTATTTACTAAAAATAAAGTTGATCTTATTAGACTCTAAATTTCTTACCGATCACAACTCCAGAAGACCATTTTTTGAAAATCATTTCACGTTATTAATTATTTAAAGTTTACATGAATATTTTAAAATATCCTTTTTCCGAAATTCATCAATAATATTCATCTTATATTTATCCAGACATTTGAAAATCAAAAATTTTACCATAATAAGAAATAAAAATTTTATTTATACCAAGGGATTATAAAAAGTATCTAAGGCCTTGTTACATAGCCTCTTATAACACCTCCATAGGACCTAAGTGTAAGGTGTGCTATGGTGATAGAATCTTGGGGCGGCTTGGACATCATTGTCTGAGTGGTGATTTCTATCAGCTTGAACTTTTCCCTTAGGTGATTCCATTTAAGCTTCACATGTTGAATCTCAGCTTGGGATTTGTCCAGAGCAAATCCCAGAGATGCTACCTCCTTCCCAAGCTCTGACAGATGGGCTTCATACAGATCCCGAGTCTACTAGTTGAGGCCATCAACTCTTCTTTCTGTATATATTACCAAGATCAATTGTATTTATAAACAATAATTGTAACATTAAGATTTTAGTTTCCAATAGTCATATTGACCAATGGTCATATTGACCAACGGTCATATAACAGTCGAACCCAACGATATCACTTCATTAATTAAAGGATATAGTTTTTTGGAGTATAAAATTAAATAACACACAAATTTAGAAAAAAATATTATTCAAAAGTTGGGGTCATTATAATTTATCTATATCTATTTTAATTTTGTTTTTTTAGGTCCACGCCTATTAATTAATCTCAAAAATATTGAATAATTGCATTGATATCACAGGTAACATGAGAACTAACATAGATCTCCCTTTCTCTATTTTGATTTAATATGTGAAATTTATTATGACATATATGTTTGGTGTTTCTAACAAAATTAGATTTATAACTATTATTGATTCAAGTCATATATGTATTCTACTTGATACATATCATTTATGTATTTTAATGGATATATTTGAACTACTATTTTGATCTAAAAAACATATGTGTAATTTTTTTTATAGTGAATATATATATATATTATGATCAATATAAATATCATAAAAAATATTTCATTTTATTCATGAAAAGGATAATTTCATATTATTTTTTATTTAATGTTATTTATTTCATGTATATGTTTTTTTTCATAACTGGTATGCATTATGCAAGACTAATGCAAGTGAACTATATGTATTGATCACAATATGAGTTCGATCAATACATAATGATATGATATTATTTACCAAAGAAATATATTTTTTAATGAATATCATGATAAAATAGTTAATAGTATTTTATGATTTTAGGTATACATTTACCATTTAGTGGATTGTTGCAAAAATTAGAGGTTAGTAGGGGAAAATCATTCTATGTAGACCATTTTTTTAATACTATAATTTATTTCTATTTTGGTTTTAATTCATGCAGATATTTTTCATTGATTTGTGGGTATGATATTTGGTTGTGTATGGATTCAAAGATATATTTTATATTTATATATTCACTGGACGAAAAGTTGATGTACCTAAAAATTTTCCTTAGGTTATGGAGACTATTTTATGTGAACTTCCTATCTCCATATATATCTAATATATATACTATAGTATGTGACTTTTCAATACACATGGAACCTCCAACTGATTTTTCGTATTCATTTTCCTCCCCACTCTACCTCCCCACAGTACCCTCCTCCTGAATTCCTCCCCACCCTCAACCCCGACATTCCCCACCCTCGACTCTCCTACCCCTAACCCCATCCTCCGTCTTTGAGGTTGCCATCCCAACCTACACCTCCTACTCATTACGTCTTCTTCCCCCTTTCCCATCCTCCTTCCCACCTATGCCTCTGCATCTACCTGTGACTCCTCATTATGTGATAGTTCTAGTTTCTCACATCACCCACTGATTTCTACTATCATGTTTTTTTATTAATAATTATTTTTTTATTATGATTAACAATGATTTTCATTGACACAAGCTTTCATCCATTGACATATCCATGCTCTTCTCTACATATATGGTTTCTATGATATCCTATTTCCTCTTCTTGGTGTCCTTACCCTAGAATTGAATCCTTCTACGGCTAATATGGGTGAATTGACTGCCAATCCACCATCTTATTTCTTGATGTGGATATATTTGACTTAGAGAAAGTTATACATTGATTAGTTGATTCTAGAAATACATTGTTATCAAATGGAATAAAGATGGTACAATTTTCTATTTATATTCTTCATTTTTTAATAATTATAATTATTTGTTATCATTTATACTATGAAACGTGTATTTATACTCTACAATATATTGTATTATCATGTTGCAGAGGCACTGTATATATATACAGTGTGATATGTTATATTATTCACTATAGCATAGGATGTTATATTGTTCAATAATACACTACAATATGCACATATTGTAATATGAAATATGTGATATTCATACATTCCAATATACATCTATTAAAAATGAAAAAAATGCAACATTTATGTATACACTACAATATAAACAAATTATAAATGAAAACACTGCATACGGTGCATATGGTGTAATATGTACACACTGTAAAATTATACAATATAATTTGTAATATTCATCGATATGCATAAATGGAAATGAGTAAAAATTATCAATATGTAATATGAACATGTTACACTGACAATTTATATGCATTCACTGAAACAGTGTGTTGGCACACTACAATATATGTTATGCACGTATTTTTTATATTCAGCAATATGTTAAATACAGATGCATATAATTAAACATATATGTATAAACATTAATATTTTAGATGCACATACTAGACACCTGATTATGTTTTCATGTTCTAATATTTCTTCTAATGAAAGATCCTAAACAACTTACTCAAGTCCTATATCAATGGAATCATTTTACTCAATGGTATATAATAATATTTTTAAAATCATTTACTTTTATATTAAAAACTTACTCAAATAGATTCCTTTCACTTTATATTTTTTTATTTATGAGTTCATTCAAATTATTATAGTATAGTTAATTAGTTCACATTTTTTGTTAAAATATATGGTTATATTATTTAAAAAATATTAAAAATTACATTCACACTACTCATAGAACAATAAAATAAACACCTTTAAATTTGTATAAAAATTAATGTGTATGAATAATGAACTCTACAACCAGTTTAAACTGTGGAAATGAATTATTTATAAAGTTTAAATAGCATGAAGGTTATTTTTACAAATGATTCATGTATATAGAATCAGAGTGTTCCACAAGGATTTTGTACTGTGTATTCATATGAAGTATTGTGTATTCATATGAAATAAGATGTATTCATATACAGAATAATAGTATTGCATAAATATTATATGATTAATACACTTATAGCCACAAAATTTGAAGGCCAGTATCCTTCTCATGCTCCTTTTTTTTAACTTATTCAATTGGATTTAACTTTTCAAGAGTCTGAGAGTAATGATGAGGATTCAGATTCTATTAAACTAGTTTCATTAGAGGATTTGGTGATGAATGTTTGATTTTATTGTCGATGAAGATGATAACAATGAAAAAATTATGTTTTTTTGATGTTTATGAAGGTACTATGTGTGAAGATTATATGTTTGATATTTTATCATCATTGAGATGTAATTTGAATGTTGATGCAGGTAAGATGCTTGAAAAAAATAATGTGTGAGTTGAAGGTGGTGATTTCTAATTCTTCTTAGGGTGATTTAAGTCGCAAGTGTTAAACCAATTGTATTAGAAGACTGGTCGATCTTGGATGATGGTCTAAGTTATTCAATGAAGAACAGATGTTGAAAAATTCCATGGATGAATCTATTAGATGAAACTAAATCTATTAATTATACCATAGGATGTGCCTCATTCAGAAAATGTGTCTCCTCCACACCATTTCAACCTTAAATGGAAATCTCTCTACATTTTCTGATTTCCTCCAAACCTTGACTACATTTTTATATGTGATCCCTAATCTATCTCCACGACCTCTTCCTCCTTCATTTTCACCCCCTCCGGATCGGAATCCACCCTTTAATATGATTCCACCTCTGACTATGCCTAAAAATACTTCATATTCACCTTCTCTATCGATTACACCTCCTCCGCCTCGATCTGCACCTCCACCTCAACCTTCATCTAAACCTCTGTTTTCGGCTTCTACACCTTCTACTCCTCCTATGCCTCAGTCTACACCTCTATCTTAGCCTTTTTATATATCTATGTGTTCAGATTCTACACCTACAACTCCTCCTCTACCTTGATCTACACCTCTGTCTTGGTCTACACCTTCACCTATGCATTCCCCTTATCCACCTATAACTCTGCCTCCTCCTCAGTCAACACCTCCTCCATGGCCTCCTTCTATACCTCTAACTCTACCACCGTAAAAATACTCAAAACCCTTATCCTTCAATCACTTATCCTACAAATTCACCTTTTACTATTTATTCTCCCTTTTAAAATATGGTTTCATTGATCTACAATCTCATATATTCCTCAACCTAGTAATCAACTCACATCAGCCTCCATCACTGCTTCAACAATACTATCTCCTCAAATTGGCATCTAATTTCTCATTTCATGTAGGTTTTCATTGATTTCAGTTCCACAACCTCTATATATGCCTTCAGATTTATAATCTCACTATTAGGTAGGGTTTATTTAATCTCTCTCTTCCACTTTTAGGCAGATTACCAAATCAGGTTGGTTCCACCTCTCTAACTATCGAACCTTCCTCAGCAATATAGGTTTGATTTCTCTCTTCCTAATAATTTCTATTTGTTCATCCCCTAATGTTAGACATGGATTATTCTTGATATAAAAATTTTAAATGTTATTGGATGTTAGTAATCTAATCTATATTGCATTCAATTTTTTCCCAAATAGGGTTGTTCTGGAATGATATCCCACTACTATACATAGATGTATGTTCTAGAATTTCATGAATTTCATAGTTTTTTAGTTATTGTAAGAGTATCATAGGTATGTTGTTGAAAAATCCTTCCAATTGTATACCATTTTTTCCAATATCTCTCTCCCTTTTCATTTGGATTTTTAGACTTCAATATTTTCTCTTTATTTCGATTAATCTAAGAAAATTCTTTCTCATTCTACATATGCTCTATATTTTCATTTTATATTTTTAGTCTTTAATTTTTTATATGAATTTATTTTATGTGTTTATAGTATGCATTAACTAATGATTTTTTATTTTTTGGATACAATTCATGTATTCTTATTCTATATTACCTTCCAATTTAATGAAATTTTATTTTAATTCACTTTCTGTTTCGATGTAAGTATAATACACTTTATGTATCTCTCATCATCAAGTTTTTGAAATTATATATGTAATTGGATGTTATTACACTACTATATATAATTTCATTTTTTCCCAAATAGGTTTGTCCTGGAATGATATCAACTACTATATAGAGGTTTGTTCTTGAATTTCATGAATTTTATAGTTTCTCAATGATTCTAAAAGTCTTACAGGTATGTTCTTGAAAACTCCTTCTTTTTGTATACCGATTTATTTTCAATTTCTCTATCCATATTTCATTTTCATTGTTTTCACTAATAGGTTTGTTCTGGAATGTTATCCCACTACTATATATAGATTTTTTTTATTGAATTCTAGGAAATTCATATTTTTTAGTTATTGTAAAATTCATACAGGTATATTGTTGAAAAATCCTTCCTTCGGCATACCATTTTTTTCCAATGTCTCTCTCCTTTTTCATTTGGAGTTTTAGTCTTCAATTTTTTCTCTCTATTTTTATTACTCTAAGAAAATTTTTTCCCACTCTATATATGCTTTATATTTTCATTTTATATTTTTAGAATTTAATTTTTTATATATGCATTAATTGGATGTGTTTTCATTTTGCATTACCTAATGATCTACAACTATATTAATACTTTAATTATTTTTTTAGTTTACTTTAGTTTTATTTTAACCATTATTAAATGTCTTTACTTTTATTAATTGTATGATAAAATTATGAATTTATTCATTATACTATTTCTCTATAAATTTAAAATTCAATTTTAGTTTATTAATAATATAAAAAAATTATATTTATCCTCCTATGTAAAAAAATATGTATGAAATAATTAGGTAATAATACTATAATATCAATCCTTATATATTTTTTTATTAAAAATATTCCTTTATTATATAATAGATTTATATAGATTTTATTATTTTATCTTTTTCTATGATATTCCTCTTTGACATAGATTGTACAAAAATTAATGACTTCCAGCATCAATTAGACTCATGATCCATAACATCAAGTTTCACCATATACTAAAAGAACATTTTCTAGTAGACAATTCATAAATACTAAACTCTTTAAGGTTTGGTTATTTTCAAAGATTTTATTGTAATGTGATTTATTGTTACTTATAAAAATTTTAATACTTATTTTTCTAATTAGTTTTTTAACCCATAAATTCATTAATATTAGTTCACATTTTTTGTTGAGTTATTTCTTAGTAAGCATTACATTCTAAGACCAATTTTCCTTTTGATAAGAAAAAAAATATGACATGCAGTTAATTTTTTCCCCGTCCAATATTCCCTTGAAATATATTCATGAAACACCAAGAAATAGATGTCAAAACGACTTCAAATCAACACGAATTGTGAAAGGAATATCATAAAAAAAGGATTATAAAAATGAAAAATAAAGTCAACATTGTCAGAGGCTTATACTCATGACCTTTATATCTTAAAATAAATGATATTA
Organism: Viscum album; assembly: GCA_963277665.1. NCBI lineage: Eukaryota > Viridiplantae > Streptophyta > Magnoliopsida > Santalales > Viscaceae > Viscum > Viscum album. The sequence goes on along the minus strand of OY728136.1, from coordinate 61,812,682 downwards.
AATTATTTTATGATATAATAGTAATGTTTAAAATATATAAAAATACTATTATAGTGTTACTCATTCATTTCAGGTTCTCCTACTCACTGTGAATTAACAACTACAGAAAACTTAATAGAAAATGATTACCACTTAAACTCAAAGACAAATATTGATAGTTACATATGAACTGCATTGTATTTACTACTGTCAAAAGTTTTGATTAACAGTTTCTACTTTATTATCAGGTTACAACTATAATTATTTTCCTTTTTTTCATTACACTAATATATGTACACTGATTAATTTTCAAACTCTATATTAAAAAAATATAAGTTAAAAATTATACTTCATATATATATTCAAAAATATTAAAATTATAGCATGGGAATATAACTCTTCCAACACGATCCAATACAAAAAAAAATTATCCTTAAAGAGGCAAGGCTGCAACAGAAATTATGTATGAAAAAATGGAAAGAAACTATTATAGGTATCATCTTTATTTTTTATCTTTTCCGAAAATTCTCAGTAAAAAAAAGTTATATTAAAATATTACATTACAATAATGTTTTATAGGTTCATGTTCTCCTAATATTTCATTATATTATAACCAACTAACCAGTGTTACTAGCACAACCTCTATGTCAATTGTTCTCAGTGCGGTACAAATTGCAAGTCAACCCCCTCTGACTGATTTTCGAGATTAAGGTAGAATGATTATTTATGAATGAATTAATCACATAACTTCCATTATTTTATTATTAGTGGGCATAATTAACAAATATTACTCAATTATAGGATCATCGAAGATAATTGATATTCAGCAATCCATGCAAATAATAAGTCAACAATGATTGTTTTCTCTAACATAATTGTGGTTACTAAAAAAATATTTATCATTATACGCTAAATAATTTTTATATTAATATAAAATATGTCATTTTTAAGAAAAATTTACAAAAAAAGATAAAAAATGAACTCAACATTGATTGTGATGATGGTATGCATTTATGTGAAGTTTATATGTTCAATGTATATATAAATTCAATAAAAAAATTTAATTGATTATAATCAATAATTTATATTAAAATTTATATAAATAAGTGAATTATGATACAAACCACTATTAAAATGGATAAAAATTGAAATACATACAAAAGTTCATACATGATTTGAAAAAATTTCTAATTCCTATGTAACTACTTTTCCCCCTTTGTTATTCATTTTTTTTATTTTACATTGATACTCTAAAAAATATAAATCTATAATAGATTACATTGATATTGGTGGTCCTCAAAGATTTTTTATCTACTATTGTGCTATATTTTCGTATGATTAAAGAGTTAAATGAAACAAAATAGTAATTTCTCCAAGGTTTTCACTGTGTTGTTCTCTTGGAAAAATTAACTGCATGAATTTGATACCCCACCTGATTACCTGAGATCCATTATTTTTTATGATAAGTAGAATGACGAAAGAAACCTTCAGGATATTATTCAAAAATACAATATAATTTTATCTTTTACATCAATGGGAGTAATAATAGATAATTATATAAATATTGGAGGTTGTCCTTATATTTACAAGCAAAATGAAAATAACTATCACTGTATTGGAAGCTTATTAACAACTAATGGATAAGCCCCAAAACTCTCTTAACTTTATTTTTTTGACACTTCAAACAAAGTAGAAAATAAAATTATATCTGTGAGGTATTTTATATATATATTATTTATTTCATGCCAATTTATTTGTTTAATTATTTCAATTGACATTTTTATTTTTTCCACTACTCCAATAAAAAGGATACAACATCCTATCTTAATCCTATAATTGTAGAAAATATACGTTCTATGTTTGATGAATTCAATCAGTTGATTAATCAATTTAAAACTAAAATAGATTTATTAAATACAAATTATATCCTAGATTTGATGTTAAGGCTTATTAGACGAATGGTATTGGATTCACATACATACAACTTTCCAACATCATTGAAAATTTCTATGCTAATAGTTGGTTATATTAAAGATTTTAATGAGGAAAGAGATATAATCATACATACATGATCATGTGACTTGAAACATATAGATGAACTTCATCTATTATATCCTCCATCGTAATATCTGTAAAGACCCATAAAATTAAAGGGAAATTTTTTCTTATTTTTTTTTGGATTTTACAAGAACGCAGTTTCTGATGGCACTTGATTCCGAGGCCCGGTGTGCCCGGAATCATTTTCTAAAGTTTGGCTCGGGTACGTTCAGTAAACAAATGAGCGGGTTTTCCAAACTTTTAAACCGGTACCCAGAATCTAATTCCAAGGGCACCGATGGAATCGCTGCGTCAGTAATTGCTTAGAAACACCTTTTCCGGAGTTGCATTTTCTCGGGTGTGGTTTTTAAATTTTTGGGTTATGTAAAGGAATAAAATAAAAATGGTGCGACCATTTTTTATTTTACTTGAAGTTGTTTAACCTATGCTAAGTGTTTGGAGTGGGACCCACAATATCCTACCCACTAGGTAGGATATTTGTGAGGTGGGACCCACACGATCCCCACCATTTCTTTTCTTCCTAAACCCCCTCCTTTAATAGGGTAACGCACCCGCACCCCTATTAATTGGAAGTCAACCCTTGAATTTATCTATTTATGAAACGCCTCTTTTAATTTGGCGGTTTAAACATTTCTATTAATTCAATTAATTGATTGTTTCAATTTTGAATTTCAAAGGTGTTGTCTTGTGTGTCAATAAAATAATACAAGTCTTATTTTATTAAGTGGTTTGTTGTGCGTGAAGGCGTGGGGAGTTTTTGCTCAGGTTCTTGAAGTTCTTCTTCCTCGACGAAGAACGTGAAGAACACAAAGAACGTGAAGAACGCTGACCTCCGACGACGGATGACAGTGAGAGACGCCTTCCTCGGAGATTGACGATCCGACGCTCACCCATTCGTTCCTCCATCCCTCGTCAAAGGAAGGGAGACACCTTTCCTCCTTGGGCGCTCTCCGTCAAGTGTGTGGAACCTTCTTCCGTGACGAACTTTTCCGCGACATCCCTTTCCGCAATAGACCTCGTTCGACGATTATGCTCGAGGTAGGGGATTGGTTTTATCTGTGAATTTTTTCCTTGTGTTCTTCGTTAAATATTCAGGCCGCCTGTTATCAATTTAACAGGAGGAGGTCGGACCTCCCGAACACGGCCAATCCTCCTCCCCCTTTGTTGTGTGTTCGTTGCGGCTCAAACAAAGTCAGCATGGTGCAACGGAACTGCGCAGAAACAAGAAGGAATGCGACGAAGGAGCGCGGCGCCGTCGTGTCGCACCGTTGAGGCCGAACCAAACCGCGGCCGGATTCGGGGCTGCAGAGGTGAATCTAAGACTCTGCAGTTGTTTATTTGACATGTAGATTTATGGGCGATGATGAAGCAGGTCGCAAAGGATATTTTGGACCCTTCGCAGTAACCTACGGGTCCCGGGTGGGCCTTAGGCGAAGGCGGCAGGCCAAACAGACCACCAGAGCGCGTCTGGTGGTCCGTGGAAGATCTCGCCGGCAGGGCGGCGCCGGCGGCAGCGGCTGCGTGGGACCAAGGGAGACACGGCGGGTCTCCGCATCGCTGGCAGGGAGATGCCCCCACGCGGGGGTCGCGGCTTCTTTCACGGGGGGCAACTGCACCCCCCTGTCAACTCAGCCGGACAGCCGAGCGGCCACGCGGCCATGCCAGCGTAGCAGGCCAACCGGCCGAGCCGCCCCAGCCGAGCCGGGCCGCACCTTTTTTGGCCAGACCCGGACCCGGTTCGGGTCTCCCCGGTTAGGGCCGACCCAGGGGGTCTCTGGCCGGGTCGGACCGGGCTCGAACCCCCTATTTTCAGGCATTTTCCATTCAAATGTTCATATCTTGGGCTACGGACCCCCGAGCGACGCATCGTCAGTTGCGATGCGATCCTTGGATCGATTCGGTCATTTCGGTATATTAGACTCAAGGTTTTGGAGAACTTTGAGTATGGCCGGGTTGGTTCGGATACGAAACCAACCGGGCCCTCAGAGAGGAAACGCTTATATCTCGAGTTCCGGACGTCTGATTGACGTTTTGTCGACTTTGTTGGATTCCTCTTGATGAGAAGAAAGTTTTGGCATGATTCGCCTGATTTTTGAATGCATTTGGATAATGACAGGGTTGGATTGTGCCTGAAATCCAACCAAGCCCCTGGAACAGAAAAGCAGATAACTTTCAGACCAGACGTCCGTTTGACGAACCGTCAGCGGCGTTGGTGATCAAGTTGAGAAATGGTCACTATGAGCATACACTATGAGAGTTTGGGGTATAGTCGAGATATTTCCGGTTGGTTCGCACACGAAACCAACCAGGCCCCTTGGACGAAAAGGCTACTAACTCACAGACCGGTCGTCCGACTGACGTGCCGTCTGTTGCGTTGATACCCCTATGACGAGGCGGTCCTTTGGAATACTTCTTCGTGGAACTTCATGATACTTGGAGTATCGACCAGTAGCTCATGGAGCGGACCCTCCCGGTGACGAGCTAGAAGAGTGTAAATACCTAGTAGTTGGCTGAGACTTGACGACTGATGTTCTATCGACTCAGTGTGTTTCGGATATCTCAGTGGGGAGAGCTTGGTTGTAGCAGCAGACCAACGGTGGAGGAGAGCTTGGTAGTAGCGGCATACCTATGGTACTCAATAGAAGGATTACCTTTAGAGGCTATGAGGGGGAGCGCTTGGTTGTAGCGGCATACCCATGGCGGAGGAGCACTTGGTTATAGCGGCAGACCCATGGTGGGAACCGTTTGGTTGTAGTAGCAGGCCCAGTGTACTCGACAAGTGGAGTACTACAGCAGTACAAGGATAGTGGGGCGCATTTGGTTGTAGTGGCGGGTCCACTGTACTCGATAGAGGAGGAGTTCGGCGCGTTTGGTTGTAGCGGCAGGCCCACTGTACCCGACAGAGGAGGATTTCTCCAGCAGCCATGGTTTTGACATCATGAATAAAATCTTGGTTGAGATGAGTCTATAATCTTGGTGTTTCCTCATGACTGAGATGGGTTACTTGATAACTTGGGTATATGTATGGGCAGGTACCTAAGTAGAGGTTATCTATTGAGATCTTCTTTGCGGTTATCCTTGTTTGATTTAGTGAGACCTAGAGGGTCTCGGGGTCCCTACTGAGTATCGTTATACTCACCCCTATACGGGCTCTGCCCGCACCTCATTGTTTTGGTTGCAGATGACGGGAAGCGCAGATAGAGGCCGAGTGTTCGAGGACTGGATGGTACCCGGAGGTGCACCTCATGAAGAGACAGTATCCGATGGTGGACTTCACGACAAGGCGACACTCGGAGGTGGTTGACGGGCGAGAACATTGTGGAGGCTATCTGTACCTACCCTTCAGGTAGGATCTGTGGTGGACGATCCAGGAGCTACGCTATCTTTACCTACACTTCAGGTAGGATCCGTGGTGGACAATTCAGGAGATGCGCTATCTTTACCTACCCTTTAGGTAGGATACTAGGAGGACGACCCAGGAGCTACTTCTATCTTCTTCCAGCTTATTGTCTTTGTTGTACTTTCTTTCAGTTGTAGCTGTACTTTTGATTGGGTTTGTATTCTAGCCCATTTAATTTTCAGCACTTCCTTTTGTACTTAGTGTTTTCCTTCCTCTTGTACTCTATGGTGTTTTGTTACTTTTATAAAGGCAATGTCTTCCCAGTTATTGGGATTTATGCCTTTGGTGCTAGTCTCCATCCCCTGGCCTATGGAAGGCAGGATTGGGGTAGTCACGGCACGGGCCCCGAGGAAGGGTCGTGATAATTGGTATCAGAGGAGTTCGGTTCTATCGTAGAACTCAGGACTCTGATCTTTTTCTATGTGAAGAAATAGTGTTAAGAGTATGAGTGTGGTTATCAGTCCAGGGAGTTTAGTGTTGGTGCGGCGGCCGACATATCCGTACACCAGGACCCTGACTTCTGATTTCTGACTTAATGCACGAAAACATTGATTTCATGTGTGTTTCAAGTTTTCTTTGTGATTACTTTATGTCAGTTCAACCAGGTATACTGTTTGACCATGGCGCACCTGTTTCTTTTCCGGATGGCCCCACGACGGCAGCCATCTAGGGTTCCGAGCATTGTGCGGGATGACAACACACCGAGTGACGAGGCCTCGGAACAGGGCCCTTTGAAAGTAGAGGCATCGGCGGTACCTCTACCCACTGGGCCACCGATGCTACCAGCCCCAGCCGTTGACGGTGCACGATGCCTTAGTGCACTGCACGAGTTTCAGAATCAGTGACTGCCCAGGTTCCATGAGGAGACGGACCCTCAGGCAGCTGAAGATTGGCTGGAGACAGTTGTGTGAGTTTTCAGGTTAGTGGGGACACCAGTTGACCTCATGGTGATCCTCACAGCAAGTCTCCTGCACGGAGCAGTAGGCAGATGGTGGAGCTTGATGCTCCTGGTGCACGACGAGGCATCTCTCCTTTGGACGGAATTTTAGAGCCTTTTCCGCTCAAAGTTTGTCCCAGCCAACCTTCGTGCGGTGCGCATCCAGGAGATACTATAACTGCGGAAGGACAGCATGATAGTAGCTCAGTACGTGGCAAGGTTTATCGATCTCTTGCATTATTCCATGGACATGGTATGGGACCCATTCTTCAGGGCATGAACCTTTGAGCAGGGGCTCAGGTGAGAGATCAGAGCTTCAGTTGTTTCTCACAGCATTCCGAAACAGACATGGGTGTTGGAGCGAGCCCTCTTAGTGGAGGGTTTCCCTGCTGAGCAGTCTTCAGTAGTATGACCCACCACTAGCCAGCATGTGGCAGAGTCTTCTGCAGTGGGCAGTAGATAGATGACGCAGAGGTCCAGGAGGACTATACCTACATGTGGTCGACCACATGACACTGGATCGTTTGTGCGAGGCACCCGGGGTGGACAACGACTTACCATGAGCAGACAGTGTTACTCCTGCGGCAGGGTTGGTCACATGGCTCGTGACTGTCTGACCCGCCAAACAGATGATCAGCAGACGAACGAAGGACCTCCCAGGTAGAGGCAGAGGTTCGATCGAGGCAGACCGCATGGAGCAGGAGACCGTGGCAGGGGAGCTGGTCGTGCAGCTGGAAGTGGAAGATGCTTCGAAGTGTTTCCACCACCACTACCAGGAGGTCCACCCCGACCGCGGGGAACAGGTGGACATGGGAGAGCACAGCTTCAGGTATTTGATGCCTAAGATCATGGAGCTCCAGGAGTAGATGGACAGGAGTGGGACTAGCTCCAGACCTGGAGACTTTTGTTCATGTTTCTTCAAGCTTTGTTGTTGTTTGTTTGTAAAAGCTTTGTGTCTTTGTACTTTGAGTTGTAGTAATAAAAGACACCTTTCTTGTGGATTTTACCTTCCTATCCTCTCATTATGTTGTTACTAATAGGTTCCGGTTTAAAAACCGTTGACTTGACCCTCACTTTGAGATACCTACTGGAGGAGACCCAATGACTCCACACTGATGCCGACAGTGTGACTCAACCCTTGGAGGTGAGAGTAATGGTTGGATCTCTTGGTAGTAGCGTCGAGGCCTTACGACATCATCCTTGGTATGGATTAGTATTTTCCATGTCGGGATTGACTGTATTAGGTGACGAACATGGTTCATACAGGGGATGAGACCGAATTTCTCTTATCGACAAAGAAGAAATCTCAGCAGCTCTTGTAGGACCAGAAAGGTCCAAGTCATCCAAGAGTGGATGAGGACAGCTCAGAGCCAGCAAAAGTCTTGTGCTGATAGAAGTCATAGACCACTAGAGTTCGAGGATGGTGACCACGTTTCCCTACGGGTCTCACCTCAACATGAGTTACGGAGATGTGGCCGAGGCGACAAGTTATCTCTGAGGTTCAGCGGACCTTTTGAGGTCCTCAGCAGGGTAAGCGAGGTGGTTTACCGCTTGACCCACCCACCTCTGTTGCACCAGCTGCACGACGACTTCCATGTATCTTTACTGAGGAGATACGAGATCGACCCTTCGCTTTTCATAGACCATGAGGAGCTGGACTTGGGCGATGGGGTGACCCTCACGGAGGTTCCAGTGGGGATCGAGGAACAACAGGAGCGGATCCAACAAGGATGGTCGATTCCTTTGGTGTGCTTTCTCTGGCAGTATGGGAACCTCCAGGTGATCACATGGGAGCGGGAGGCTCAGATGCGTGCTTAGTACCGCTTTTGTTTCCCTAGTTTGTGTTATAGCTTTACGGGGACGTAAAGCTCTGAGGTGGGAGTAATGTAAACACCCGTAAAATTCAAGGGAAATTTTTTCTTAATTTTCTTTTGGATTTTACAAGAATGTAGTTTCTAACGGTACCTGATTCTGAGGCCCGGTGTGCCCAGAATCATTTTCCGACGTTTGGCTCAGGTATGTTCAGTAAACGAAGAAGAGGGTTTTTCTAACTTTTAAACCGGTGCTCTAAATTGAATTCTGAGGGCACCGATGGAATCACAGCACCGGTAATTGCTTAGAAACACCTTTTTCGGAGTTTCGTTTGCTCAGGGGTGGTTTTTAAATTTTTGGGTTAAGTAAAGGAATAAAATAAAAATGGTGCGACCATTTTTTATTTTACTTGAAGTTGTTTAACCTAAGATAAGTGTTTGGAGTGAGATCCAAAATATCTTACCCACTAGGTAGGCTATTTGTGAGGTGGGACCCACATGAGCCCCACTGTTTCTTTTCTTCCTAAACCCCCTCCTTTAATAGGGTAACGCACCCGCACCCCTATTAATTGGAAGTCAACCCTGGCGTTTATCTGTTTATGAAACGCCTCTTTTAATTCTGTGGTTTAAACATTTCTATTAATTCAATTAATTGATTGTTTCAATTTTGAATTTCAAAGGCGTTGGCTTGTGTGTTAATAAAATAAGACAAGTCTTATTTTATTAAGAGGTTCGTTGTGCGTGAAGGCGTGGGGAGTTTTTTCTCAAGTTCTTGAAGTTCTTCTTCCTCGATGAAGAATGCGAAAAATGCGAAGAACGCGAAGAACGCCGACCTCCGACGACGGACGATGGTAAGAGACGCCTTCCTCGGAGATCGACGATCTGACACTCACCCTTTCGTTCCTCCTTCCCGCCTCAAAGGAAGGGAAACACCTTTCCTCCTCGGACAATCTCCGTCCAGTGTGCGGAACCTTCTTCCGCGACGATCTTTTCCATGACGTCCCTTTCTGCAACAGACCTTGTTCGACGATTACGCTCGAGGTAGGGGTTTGGTTTTATCCGTGAATTTTTTCCTTGTGTTCTTCATTAAATATTCAGGCTGCCTGTTATCAATTTAACGGGAGGAGGTCGGACCGCCCGAACACGGCCGATCCTCCTCCCCCTTTGTTGTGTGTTCGTTGCGGCTCGAACAAAGGTGGTGTGGTGCAACGGAACCATGCAGAAACAAGAAGGAATGCGATGAAGGAGCGCGGCGTCGTCGCACCGTGCCATTGAGGCCGAACCAAACTGTGGCCGGATTCAGGGCTGCAGAGGCGAATCGAAGACTCCATAGTTGTTTATTTGACGTGCAGATCGACGGGCGATGATGAAGCGGGTCGCAAAGGTGATTTTAGACCCTTCGCAGTAACCTACGGGTCCAGGGAGGGCCTTAGGTGAAGGTGGCAGGCCAAACGGACCACCAGAGTGCGTCCGGTGGTCCACGGAAGATCTCGTCGGCGCGCCCCGTCGGTAGGGAGGCGGCGGCGGCCGGCACCGGCCGGCCGCAAGAAGGTGGCGGCGCCCGGCGCGCCGCCGGGGAGGGCCGTCGCGGCTGAAGCCGCGGTGGCAAGTGGCTGGTCCCACGGCCATGTGGGACCAAGGGAGACGTGCTGAGTCGCCGCGCCGCTGGCAGGGAGCGGCCCCCATGCGGGGGTCGTGGCTTCTTTCATGGGGGCAACTGCACCCCCCTATCCGCTCAGCCGGACAGCCGAGCGGCCACGCGATCGCGCCAGCGCGGCAGGCCAACCAGCCGGGCTGCCCAGGCCGAGCCCTTTTGGGCTGCACCCGGACCTGGTTCCGGTCGACCCGGTTCGGGCCGACCCAGGGGGTCTCGGGCCGGGTCGGACCGGGCCCGAACCCCCTATTTTCAGGCAGTTTCCATTCAAAAGCTCATATCTTGGGCTACGGACCCCCGATTGACGCACTGTCAGCTGCGATGCGATACTTAGATCGAGAGGGTCGTTTCGGTATATTACACTCAAGGTTTCAGAGAACTTTGTGTATTGCCGGGTTGGTTCGGATATGAAACCAACCGGGCCCTTGGAGCGGAAACACTTATATCTCGAGTTCGGACGTCCGATTGAAGTGTCGTCGACTTTGTTGGATTCCTATTGATGAGGCAAAAGTTTTTTCATGCTTCTCCTGAGTTTTGGATATAGTTGGATAATGGCCGTGTTGTATTGTGCCCGAAATCCAACCAGGCCCCTGGAACGGAAAAGCTGATAACTTTCAGACCGGACGTCTGTTGGATGAACCATCAGCGACATTGGTGATCACGTTGAGAAACGGTCCCTATGAGCATACCCTCTGAGAGTTCGGGGTACAGTCAAGATACGGCCGGGTTGGTTCGCACAAGAAACCAACCGGTCCCCTGGGACGAAAAGGCTAGTAACTCACAGACCAGGCGTCCGACTGACGCGCCGTCTGTTGCGTTGAGACCCCTATGACGAGGTGTTCCTTTGGCATACTTCTTTGTAGAACTTCATGATACTTGGAGTATCGACTAGTAGCTCACGGAGTGGACCCTCCTGGTAACGAGCTAGCAGAGTGCAGAGATCTAGTAGCTGGATGAGACTTAAAGACTGCTGCTCTATCGACTCGGTGAGTTTCGGATAGCCCAGTGGAAAGTGCTTGGTTGTAGCGGCAGACCCACGGTGGAGGAGCGCTTGGTAGTAGAGGCAGACACGCAGTACTCAACAGAAGGAGTACCTATGGAGGCAATGAGGCAGAGCGCTTGGTTGTAGCGGCAGACCAACGGCGGAGGAGCGCTTGGTTGTAGTGGCAGACCCGCGGTGCTCAACAGAAGGAGTACCTCTGAAGCCTATGAGGGGGAGCGCTTCATTGTAGCGACATACCAATGGTGGGAAGCGTTTGGTTGTAGCAGCAAGCCCAGAGTACTTGACAGGTGGAGTACTACAACAGTCCAAGGTTAGTGGGGCGTGCTTGGTTGTAGTGGTGGGTCCACGGTACTTGACAGAGGAGGAGTTCAGCGCGCTTGGTTGTAGCGGCAGGCCCACTGTACCCGATAGAGGAAGAGTTCGGCGCGCTTGGTTGTAGCGGCAGGCCCACTATACCCGATAGAGGAGGAGTTCTCTAGAAGTCGTGGTTTTGACATCATGAATAAAATCCTGGTTGAGTTGAGTCTATAATCTTTGTGTTTCCTCATGATTGAGATGGGTTACTTGATAACTTGGGTATATGTATGGGCATGTACCTAAGTAGAGGTTATCTATTGAGATCTTATTTGTGGTTATCCTTGTTGGATTTAGTGGGACCTTGAGGGTCTCAGGGTCCCTACTGAGTATCGTTATACTCACCCCTGCACAGGATCTTCCCGCACCTCGTTGTGTTGGTTGCAGACGACGGGCCGCGCAGATAGAGGCCGAGTGTTCGGGGACTAGACGGTACCCGGAGGTGGACCTCACGAAGAGACAGTATCTGGTGGTGGACCTCACGACGAGGCGACACTCGAAGTTGGTTTACGGGTGAGAGCATTGTGGAGGCTATCTGTACCTACCCTTCAGGTAGGATCCGTGGTGGACGATCTAGGAGCTGCGCTATCTTTACCTACCCTTCAGGTAGGATCCGTGGTGGAAAATTCAGGAGTTGCGCTATCTGTACCTACCCTTAAGGTAGGATCCGAGGAGGACGACCCAAGAGCTTCTTCTATCTTCTTCCAGCTGCTTTTCTTTGTTGTACTTTCTTTCAGTTGTAGCTGTACTTTTGATTGGGTTTTTATTCTGGCCCATTTATTTTTCAGCACTTCCTTTTGTACTTAGTGTTTTCCTTCCGCTTGTACTCTTTGGTGTTTTGTTGCTTTTATAAAGGCAATGTCTTCCTAGTTATCGGGATTTACACCTTTGGTGATAGTCGCCATCCCCTGGCCTATGGAAGGTGGGCTTGGGGTAGTCACAGCGCGGGCCCCGAGGATGGGTTGTGACAATATCCCATTATATTTCCCACTATTCAAGATGGGTATTCGAATAATGTTTACCAAACATCATATTTTTTAACCTCAAGAGTTCAAAAATTAATAATGAAAGAGTACTTTGCATACCATTTCCAATTAAAAACAAATCAAGGATTATAATTACATTCTAGATGAATCTTATAACAATTTTTAGTTAATGAGTATATAGTGATTGAATCACAAAAATTGTCTTTCATTCTATTTAATCAAAAACAACTAAGAGTTGATTTATACAGTGGTTTTCAAGAATCTTACTTAAAAGGAGAGTGTGATGGTACAATTTGTGGAAAACATACTATTTTTCCATCATCTTTCACTAGTGGACCAAGATACATGATTCAAAATTATCAAGATTCAATGTCAATTTGTAATTGGGATGGCCATCCAGATATGTTCCTCACTTTCACATGCAACCCGTGTTGGCCTGAGAATTTATACTATCTTAAAATTTATAACCTACGACCAGTGGATTGTACCAAAAAAGTGTCAAGGGTTTTTAATGTCAAGGTTGACCATTTAATGAAATATTTAGAATAAGGAACTATTTTTGAAAAGTATCAAGTAGGTATCATTTATTATCTTCAAATTTCATTTTAATATGTCATTCTGTCAATTTTTTTAAATAAATTCAATTAATTGTGATCTAATACTTTATGAAGTTTTACACTCCATTTAATTTCAAAAATGTGGCTTTCCTCATGTCCATATACTTTTATTCTATAAAAGTAAATATAAAATTTCAATATATGATTATATTAATCAAATACTTTTAGATAAATTACAATAAAAAAGAGAACATCCGATTTTATATGATTGTATAAAAAACTTCATGATTTGTGGACCTTGTGGTATAGATAACCCATGATCACCTTGCATCAAAATCTTTAGGTGTTCAATGTTTTTACAAAAAAAATATTAATACTTAAAGTTTAGATGAGGATGGATATTCAACATACAAAATATGAGATACTGGTCAAAAAATATCAAAAATAGTTGTTGAACAAGACAATCATTATATTATCCTTTATAATCTAACTCTTTTGATTAAATACTAGGGTCACATAAATATTGAAATATATAATCAATTATAGTCAAAAAATTATTTTTAATATATTAAAAAAGGGCATGACCGAGTCACAGGTGCACTCTATGGAATAAAAAATACCAAGGGAGATCAAAAATGGGTAGATGTGATAAAAATGTATTATGATTGTCGATATATTTCCCCATGTGATATTGTTTTATGGATATATGGTTATGAAATCAATTCTAGGTTCCCCCTATTGAGATACTATACATCCATTTTCATGGTGATCAAAATAAAACATATTCAAATGGATCCTACCTTGAATTCACTTTGTCAAAAAAACAACAATCTCACAAAAAATGTTTTCCACATGGTTAAAAGAAAACTAAAATTACCCTAAAAACTATCTATCAAATATGCTAAATTTTCTACAAATTTTTTTTACCATTGTAGAGAGTGAATGTAGTATCCTAAAAATCTAGGATTTTTTTTTGGTAGTTTTCATTATTTTTCTCTCATAATTAGAGAGGTATATTAGCTTAGAATATTTCTCACTAAAGTTAAAGGCCCAACCTATTTTAATTATATCTTTACTACCAATAAAATCATCCATGGAACTTTTCGATAATCCTTCCATGATTTGGGATTACTTAGTAATGATACATAATTTTTTGAGGCTATTACAAAGGCTCCAATTTGTGCAACATGGAATTATTTGTAAAGGTTGTTTGGTAACTTTCTATTCTCTAACATAGTATCAAGGCCAGACCATGTATGGAGTAGGACCTAGAAACTATTATCTGAATATATTGAATATATTCAACAAAAAATTTAAAATTCCAAGATAAATGAAATATTTATTACTATATTACTCATTTTAATTTATATGTATTTCTTAAAACCTAACATTAAATGACATAAAGAATACAAGTCCCATTTTTATCTCCCTATAGCTGCATGCCCATTACTACAGACCCAAAGATTTTGAAATTGTATTCCCATTGATACATGCAATATAATTGGATTATATATATATATTTCAGACATTGTTTGTAATAAATTCTTGAATTAAATTCAAGTGTTTTTATTTCCTATTGAAAAAAAATCAATAACTCTTTTTTAAAATTATAAATTATATGAAACAACCAAACTATCATACTTTGTTTAAAATAACTAAGTCATTTTTATAAATTTAACTGTATTTATTTATCATATTTCTATACCTTGTGTGTGTCCCTAATACTATTATTTCTTCCCTTATTTGATATAAAAAAATTAGGAAAATATATATTTTATTAATATCTAACATTATCTTTTGACAATAGAAATTAATCTCACAGATAATCAACTTAAAAAATATGCAATATTGGATATTGAAAACATACATCTCTTCCACAAAAGATCATTAAATAATTATCCTCATATGCCTCTTCCAGATTCATCTACTTCATTCATTAGAAATAGATTTGTTGAATCATAATAAAATTATAATAGTTAAAGTCTTTATGAAGAATTTGTTGTTCTATGATGAAAACAGACCAATGAACAAGAATAAGTTCTGATCATAATTATTAATGCATAAAACATTCCCATCGGATGTATTTTATTTGTACATGGATATGGAGGTATAGGTAAAACATTTTTATGGGAAAAAATAATGTCAAAACATCACTCAGAATGATATATTTTACTTGTTATAGCTTCAAGTGTTATAGTATCATTGCTCTTTCCTAGTGAAAGAATGGCACACTCTCAATTTTTTATTTCAATTACTATAACAGAGCACTCAACATTCAACATTCAACAAGGAAGATAATTAGATAAACTTTTGAAAATAATAAAGTTAATTATTTGGGATTAGGATCCAATGGTACCAAAAAATGATTTGAATCTTTGGATCATACATTTAGAGACATATTTTTAGAAAATATTTTGCATGCATATGATTTTTCATTTGGTGGAAAAATAATTTTCTTTAGTGGAGATTTGTGGAATATTTTACCTGTAGTGCATCATGGAAATAGGGTGATATTATATTTGTAAGTTTAAATTCCTCTTATTTATGGTAGTATTTTCTTATTCATCAAATGAAGTGAAATAAGAAACTAATTTACTTCAAGAACTCTGCTTACTTTTCTAAACTCTGAAAATTTGAAAATTGGATTTTGTAAATAGGTGACAGTGAGTGTTGTGATCAAACAGAAGGTGAGAAAGAAATTTAAATTCCATAATATTTTCTACCTACTTCATTTCGAAAACCATTTTATGTTATTGTTCAAAGAACATACCCATCTATATCTACAAAGTACAATGATCTAGAATACTTAAAATAGTGGGAAATTTTCACACTGACACATTATTTTTTCTAAAAACTAAATGATTACATGTTAACATTCTTTCCTGGAGAAGAAAATATTTATCTGAGTTCTGATTCAGTTTGACAAAAAAGTTTACACATAAAAACAGAAAAGAAAATATATCCACTAGATATTCTAAATGAAATATATATATCTTGTTTTCCATGTCAATAATTAATTCTCAAACCATGGGTAGTAATTATGTTTCAGAGAAATGTAGAACAATCTTATGGACATTGTAATGTAACACAATTAATAGTCACATATTTGGGAGACCATGTAATTAGATGTAAAATTCTAACTGACAATCATTCCATAAATCATGTTTTCATAATAAGAGTAAATATGACTCATTCAGATTTGAGGTGTTAATTCAAGATTCAAAGGAGACAATATCCTTTAACTATTTATTTTGTAATGACTATTAAAAAATTCAAGGAAAATATCTTTCTACTATTTTTAATATACTTAAGACAACCTGTTTTTTTTTCATGGTCAATTATATGTATAAATATCTAGAGTAACAAATAAGGGTGGTTTGAAATTACTAATATGTGACAATGATAACAAACTACTGAGGTATACAAATAATATTATTTAAAAATAAATCATACAAAACAAACATTAGGTCATTCATATATGTAATGTTATGTATATTGTTATAATATGTACCATGTTTTATATATTTAATGTTTTATCTACTGTTATATATTCCTTCTCTATAGGGATGCATATTAAATTCAATGTGTTGTCTTCTCTATCAATTTTTCTCAATATATCACATAAACAAATAGTGTATTCATGGAGCATAAATTGAATGTCACCGCATACATTGTATCTCAGTGCATCCATTGTATTTATAGATTTTTAATAGTATGTCACTACATAAGTTTCATATCACAGAAATGTATAGGAATAATGTATCTCATTGACCAATATATGAATATTTTTTATTCAATGAAATTTATTTACCCTTTCACTATAGTCGGTGTAATTAATTTTTTAAAATATACAAATAATTATAACTGAGTTTTTTATATCCCATTCAATTTTCAATTTCAATATATTGCATTCAATTCTATATTCAGTTTAATTTCATTTTAGTCATTATTTAAAATATTTTATTCACTGAATTTTATTGAATAAAACAATGTTTTTCTTAAAAGGTATATTCAATGGAAATTGATTACCACTATCGACAATATTATTTTAAATTATGATTTCTATAAAATTTTGTAGGAAATAGCCATTCAAGAAACAATTAGTGGGTGAAGACTTATAACAAAGTACAAAAGTATTCTATGAGAAGAGATGTGTTATATAATACAAAAAAAATAAGATTATTGAACATAATAGAAATTTGTTTTCAATCCTATATTAGTTAAAATTCATTTATAATTGGTGCATTCATATAAAAAATTCTGACACACAACTGCCCCATTTTAGATTCAATTTAATTCTATTTGAATACATCAAAAAAAATAGGGTTCCTGAGCAATTTTTCAAACGTAAAATTGATTTTACTATTACCATTATTAAATAGTCTGTAGTCTTGATTTTTTGTTCGAATTTCACTAATGAGCATTTTAAATTAGATGTTATCAAAAGGCTACATCATCATCAGCCTATCCATGCATCTAGAAAATATAACAAGAGAATGCAACTAACTTTTACTGGTGAAGGGTAATTAAAAATTCAATTTTCAAATTCTTGTCAACCTTATAATTTTATAACTAAAATTATATAAAAATTTCAATTAAATATTGCACCGGAATAACTATTAGCTGAAATTTGTGGGATGAATTTGGTGAACTACTTACAAGACTTATGAAATATGAAATTAAACTAGCTAATATTTTAGTCTTGCAACTTATCTATGCAAAGAGACTTATTAGTAATTTATTTCAATATCCCTTACATATTTTATTTCAAATTCCTAAAAAAATGTGAATTTTTTTATTTATTAAATATAATTCAACTCTATTCAGACATAGTCATTGTTACATCAAGTATAAATTCAACAATGCTTCTTCTTAGTCCTAAAATTCCTATAGCGCATTACCTTAGAAATAGGTGATTATTCTATGTACTTGTCTCATCTCAGAATACTTATTTTCTATACTGTATCATTTGTAACTTAATATATGATGATGAATTACAACTCAATTTCTAGTCATGTAACCTTTTTGAATTTTAAATCTATATTGGCATATACACTATGTCAATTGAATTACATTATAAATCTACATCCCTTTATTTGAGCCTATATAATTTTGATGTACATTACTAAAATAAATGTTGTTATTCCTTTTAAAAATATACTAACATTCATTACTCATTAGTATGTTGATAACACTATAAAAAACATGTGACAACATTATCACAACATCCTCAGTATGTTCTCTATCATATGGTACATTATTACAGATGATTGATAAAAGGAAATCAATAGTATAAATCAAATCATTCATAGGGGTTAGATAATGTATTTCATTAGTGGAAATTAAATTTTTAATTGATTCGGTAAAATAGAATTTTAAACATGGTACACATTAATGATGAATTTCTTGGATTATAGGTTACAATGTGAAAATAGTAGTTGTAGTGAAGATAATTCAAAGGAAATTTAAATTGTATTATGAATCAAGAAATTATTATAGAAAGAAGGTAGATTACTTGAATGGTGACATTTGGTGTAATAACTGTAATACATCACCCTCATCAACTATTCCAAGGTAATTTCCCTAAATTTATAAACTTGTATTCAAGTAAAATTAATTTTTCAGACTACCATGATATAGTTTTTAGTGAACATTAAATTTTAACGATTGTAACCAAAAATAACACCCAATTTATTTCATATCACATTAACAATTTTAAAAAAATTGGTTATTATATTATAAAAAAGTTACTTTTATGTCCTAAAAATTGTGTTGATACCATTATATAGTGCATTGATAAAATAGAAAATTATGTCGTAACTTTGATATAAATTGAAACTTGGTGTAAATTGATTTATTTATTATCTCATATACCAAGTCCAATAGCTAATAATCTGTAATTAAGGATCAATCGCGATCATGCTCTTTGAAAAATAAGTTATGTAGTTCATATCAAAAATAGATTTAGAGTTAAGAGATATACTATTATATGTAAATTATTAATATTCATATATTGTTTTTTATGAATGTAAAAATTATAATCAAATATATTTTGTAAACATTAGGATAAGGATAAGTTTTTATTTCATACTGATCTACACATATTCAAATATAAAACTTTTTTATCGATTTTGAAGTGTTGGAATTCAATATATGAAAAATACAATGACCATTAGAAAAAAAATACTTTCAAAGTACTCATTATTATAGATAATGTTGAACAAATCATTTATTTTGAAAAATCATCAAAAGAATTCAAATTACATCATTAAAACCCATTTCACATAACATGTATAGTTATTTTTGAGATTTGATTTCAAATTACATTATCTTACAGGGTGTTCCTTATGATGAAACCTCTCCAAAATCTATTATAAGTACTACTACAATTTCATCTTCACTCCCAATGGTATGAAATATTTAATTTTTCATATTTTTGATTTTTTATATTGAAAAGATATTATTATTATATGCATAGTTTAATAGTTTATAGACTTACCTTCACATTTTATAAAGAAACACTACCATGTAAATTCATTAAGTAGATATTACAATTAAATTATAGAAATAATAATCTATTAACCTGATAATATTATTATAGTCTATGAACCTTTACATGTGGAAAAGTCTTAAAACCGATATTATGATTATATTTTGTATAAAATACCAAGAAACTTATAATTGAAATGTTTATATAAATAAGTAGTTATTATTCCATAATCATCTATAAATTTATTTACATAGTAAGAAGTTTTAAAATTTCATAAGTATGTACTGATATAGTAAGAACATGATTGAATTTTTAGTCAGTGATATTTGAAACCTAGAGAGGTTTTAAACTAGAAAATATGTTGGGGGAAATTTTGTCATCTTTGAAAAAAACAAGTTGAGGGAAGAGTGCAGTCACAAACACAGTTACTCATAGATATAATCTATTTTACTAAAATCTATGTTCATTATCTGACTTTGATTATAGATGGTAAAATACACAAACCACTAACACCATAGAACATAACATTATTCTTAGGGAAAGGTTTTACAGTAGGGTTGTGGAGTATGTTGATAATGTTTAGCTTATTAATGATGACTAAGGTAATGTACATCATATTAGAATTATGTATCATACATGTTGGAGGAATTGGTAACCTATGATGAAAGATGATAAAAGAGTATTCTTTTAATAATACGTCACCTTTTGTACATCAATGACCTTCATTTCATCTTTATTCATTACCCACTATTGAGTGTATGTGAGATAATATGATCATAAATTTAATGATACTAATACATATTTTATCTCGTAGTTGGGATTTTATATTTTACATCTTGAATTGGTTGAAAAAACAAAAAACCCATTTTCAAAATATATGAGTGTCGTAATCCACTTATAAGTCAGCCTATATGAATTATTTTTAGACAATTCATCTCCATAAGGTGGATGAGTGTATAGTTTCTAATTTATATGCACGTATAACATAATGAATTTATTTGGGTCTACATAAAGTGATTACCATAGAGGTTCAGTTTAGTAGTTCTTACTTTATATTGAATGATGAGAAGTTTTAGCATACCATCAAGGATATGAAAAAGTATTACACCATTGCATCATTTAATTCAATGAATTTTGGGAGAGGAATCTTTGACATATTGTGTTTTTAGTTCATAAACCATTATCAAGAATAAATTCTAAGTGGATAATTTTAATACCTTAATAGATTCTACATTGATCGCCTCTATACTGGGTAGAGTTTAGAGTGTCTTTTATAGTTGGAAATAGTCAAACTTAAGTTATTTCAGAGCGTATATATTTTATTAGGACATAGTTGGATAAAACTAATATTAGGAAGATATATTATGTTAATCAAAAATTCTATCCTTAATAGTTTGAGGTGGGTGATTAATTATTCTCGATTGTGTCACCTTTTAGTCTATAAATGTATATGGAGAAAGGGAAATTAGTAACATAGTTTTGATGATTCATTTGAGGGTATGGATTATATTTATATCATTTCATATCAGTTATCAAAAATTTATCGACACGGTGCTCTACATATTTTATTCCATGTATCTTGGATTTAGATATATTATCTTGACCCTTCTATTGTGATTAGAATCATCAATATTAAGTTAGAGGTAGTTATTTTGTTCATGTAGTGACCAATGAATATCTTGTATTGTAGATAGATGATCCTCTAATAAAATATGGTCCCTATGATATGTATGTTGTGTCAGAATGAGAGTTTCCAATAGGATAAATGGTATAGATGGTCTACTATATGGGAAAGTGTGTAGAGATATTCAATGGTGTGGAATGGTGATTCATCAATGGGATGAGATACTATATGGTTGAGATGTTGTAATAACATTCATGTTGTAATGGTAAAAATATGACGTAATTTTCTCCCAAAGTATTCAATGATAGTGATTTTGAGCTATTGGTAGTGTTATTTGGGGTGGTCAAGAATCAATTTCAATATTTGAAAGTATATATGGGTTGAACAATTTCTATATGTGGCTCATCATATAGAAACACATACAGGTATAACTGTGTAAAGTGATGATAAAATGGTCATCATGATATGCAATAAAAAGTGTTTATCCCTATATAGGGTTGGCAAAAACGAAGAAATGTTTCCATATTGATGGTTTAATCTTAAAGTTGGGCTTGTGAGGTTGGGTCCAAAATGAAGTATTTCCATTAGGGGAGTTTTTTCCATGAAGCTCTATACCAAACCATAAGTGGTCTGATGATTAGGGTTCATGATCCGTACTAGACCTGCACACTGTGCCAAGATCAGTTGGGACATATCGCCTTTGTAACCTTGGTATGGGTGTTGTATCGTGACCATTGCGTTCATGATTTAATTCATTATTTCTATTTTTTTAGTTTTATATTGAATTATAAAATATAAATAAAAGGGACATTTCTCCTTAGACTTCCCCAACACAACTATACATCTTCCTTTCTCTCTCTCTCTCCATTTTCCATTACAATTAGTGGTTATCATTCATTAATGGATAGATCAAAGTGTATTTTTTATTGATGGACTCGTTTAGATAAGGATAACATACCTATCCCCTAAAATTTGAAGTTCTCTCATTATTTTTTCAAGTATTATCAGTTTATACCTCATTGAGGGTTTTTTCTATTTCAATTATTTCTACTATCCCAGGTTCAATCAGTTAGCAGTATTTGATAATAATGAGTATTTTGGTTCTATGTAGTTAATCCAAAATATTTTTTCAGGGTTTTATAATATTGGTTTGTGTATTATGATAAGCATGATTCAATTATTGTATGTAAAATCCTTAAAGTAAATTTTAGAAAATTGATTCCTAATTTCTCATTTAATAATCATCTGTTTAATTTTATTGGGGATTTCAACTAACAAAGATGTTTCTAAAAGATAAACTTGTAGGATTCCCTATGCACTATACTAATCCTAAACCCTGAGTGAACTAAATTACATTTATAATTCTCATATCTCTAGCATATTGTGTCTGTACCTATAGGATTCCCTGTGAACACTCCTGATGCATATTCAACCTCATATCACTTGATTCTGCACCAAAAGACCATTGAATACCTGTTCATTTTTAGTACTTAAAATTATACCTTATTTTATTATATGATTTTTGTCTCACATTTTTTTATAATATTATTTTTAGATAAATTTATAAAATGAATTAAATCAAGAAAGATTTAATATGGGAGGTGACTACACCATTGTAAGTGGCACAGACGGATTAACTACAAATGATCCTAACAATTAGTTTTATGAACATCAGTGTAGAATGAAAAGAAAAAATGTATGGACTTATCAAAATTCAATTCATATGCTCAACTGTTTATTTATGATTCAATTTTTATTATGTATCAACAATTATTTATTATTGAGTTCCCTTCTATTTCAAGTTTGGATGACTACCTTTAAATAAGGTAACTAATGATTTATAATATTGAAATGGAGTTTGATAGTGATTCTTGTCTTAAATTTTCCAATATTCCATGGAAATGATTTATTTTTGGATCATGCATTGATCCTTCTGGTTTCATGGGTTTAATATGTTTTGTGGTCTATTTTATCTTCACTTACTGATATGAATTTCCAATATTTGGATTGGATGTTCTCTACTATCTACTCATATTTTCAATTTTTTCCTGGTTTTATGTTCAAGGATTTTTAGTGGGGATCCTATGTTGTAGGAGTTTCTTTAGAATCATCAATAAATGGGAAATACGGTGATACTTAATTACAAAATAATGAATCTTGATACGCTGCTAGGTATTTTAAGGTAGGTGGATGATTATCTATCATCTATGAACTAAGACACGTATAAGGGATAGGGAAGAGATTTATCCTAACTCATGGATTAATTTAATTTTGATGGATATGGATAATTTTTTTGAGCAACATTTTGGCTTCAATGCATGCTCGAATCTAATGGTATTTTCTCCAAAATATTCTAGGAACCTGAATAGAAATGGACCAGTGTATATTGGTGGTCTGAATTATTCAGGATTAATTGTAGTCTAAATTATTCATGATTAATTATTATATTATGGATTCAATGAAAAGTTGGGGTTACCGCTAGTTGTTGCTAAGATCTATTATTTTCTTGGAATTTATGACTCTATATTTTCACATTAAATTTTCTTCTCTTGAACCCTTAGATTTGTAGGATGTTGAGTGATACAAAAAAGTATTTAAACTTATAAGGATCTTGAAGATGGAATATTTTCATTGATAATGGAAATATTTTCTGTCTTTTCCATTCAGAATTATATCATGGAATTTTAGGATTAATGAAGTACTAATATTTTAGATTTCATTTTCCTTGAAATATATTTGTTTTAAATGAATTTTTTGTTAATGAAATTTCATTAAACTATTGTACCCAGTTTTATTTGAATAAATTTTGGGGATTGTGAATGAGGATTCCACTATATTATACTCAATGAATTTTATTTAATGAAATGTATATAAAATCTATCTTTTTCTTTTACATCCCATGTAATATTCAGTTTAAATTTATTGTATTCACCATAACTCCAAATAGATTGGTTAAAAATTACTCCAATGTTTATATTTTTCAATATCATTTTATTAGTGTATTTATTTTGATAAAGACAGAAAATATTTCAATAAACAACCTGACACACTTGAAAAATGGTTCGTATCTTAAGTGGAAAGTGTTGTGTGCACTTTTTAACAAGTTTTATTAAGCACATCCTTGGAATGATTCCCATTATACTTCATTTCTAAATAATTTTATAGTTTTTAGACCTGAAAATGGTGGTAATACATCATACATTGTCACTCTTGTGAAATATAGTGGTACGTGGTGAGATTCTATTGATTTGATCTACAAATTTCTTTCTCTCTCTATCGTGTTTTCCTATGTGGTTGTAGTTCATTTCTTCCCCCTTTTCGAAACTTATTTACATTATTTCCTCCTTAGTGTTTTGATACATTCAAATCCTATTTCTTTGTATTTTTTTATATAAATTTTACTTTTTCCTGTATCTTTGTGTTCTTGTCACATTTTTACTATGATACACAACCATGATGCACTGCATGAAACGGATGCCTATTAATAATCCATAAACACATACACTAATCCCAACATACAGAATATATATATTTATTTATTTTTTGTATACACCGATTTTGGTATTTTTCACTATTTCTCATATCTTATATTATTTATAATTGAAATTTATAACCTTTTGCTTTGTTTTTGTATGAGGACATTTGTTTCCAAGACTAATTTTTTCAAAGAGGATGAAGGAACTAAGGCTCAACTCACTTGCAGTAAATCCATTTTCTATACTATAGAACATTCCTTCATGGATATGTATCTCTTTCTCATATATCTACCATCTTCATGTTTGATTCCCAATAAGTATCAGTTATTATCTACACTTATATTTCTTCTATTTCTATGTCGCATTTTTCTAAATTCTTTAAGAAACTCCAAAAAATGAGCATGTGTATGTGAATTTGAAATTAAATTGATTATTTCATTAAAATTAATGGTTTGGGTACTAGTTGAATGTAAAAAAGATATTTTTTTATTATATATGATTTATGTATGAACAAGGAAGGTATAGCTTCAAATGACACTAAGATGGATCTCTCAAAAGAATTCTTGTTAGGTTTTCACTGAAATTATTTAATGTAACATACCACGGTTTTCAAAAAAAAATTGAAATGCATGAAACATTGTTTTAATTAGATATTTATAACTAGCCTTTAAACATAATTTTTCTTCTTCTAGGTTTTGAATTTCGAAAAACAGTCATCTAGAATTTTGTTCAGTGAGTTATTTGGAGTCTGATGAAACCAACTTGTTTTTTTGGTGTATAGTAACAAACCCTTATGAATATTGATGTGAATAGTAATATGAACCTAATGAATAGTAAATTTTATTATTATTTTATTCTCTTAAGGCTTTAAGATAATGACAACTTGATTAATTTTTTATTGTGATATAAAAGTATTTATAGAATTAGAATTGTTAATATGTGAACTAAGTATGATTTTATTTAATAAATAAATTAAAAATATTTAGAAAAATATTTTTAAAAAAATTGAGTTCATTTTTTAATTCTACATGTCAAAAAATGGTTAGAGTGAATTTTTGGGATTTTTCTAAAATTCTTGAATTTTTGATTAATAGTGAAATGCAGTAAAATACTATATATTCAAATTATCAGAAAAATACAATATTTATGACATCATAAGTGATTTAAGGCCACTTGGTTCGAACTAACATTCCATTATTACTATTTTTGGTCACATGAATTTAGATTATTCATAGTCTTGAGCAAAAATATTATAATAATGATTAAAATAATGAAAAAT
This sequence comes from Viscum album, assembly GCA_963277665.1. Classification (NCBI taxonomy): domain Eukaryota; kingdom Viridiplantae; phylum Streptophyta; class Magnoliopsida; order Santalales; family Viscaceae; genus Viscum; species Viscum album. The sequence goes on along the minus strand of OY728136.1, from coordinate 61,787,074 downwards.
ACCTCCTCTCCTACACTATAAATACAACCCTCACTTCCCTCTTCCTCCCACACCTCTCAATCCTTGAGCCTTACCTAAGTTCTTCCCAATACTCCTCATAAGGATCTTCCCCACTTCCTATAGCTTCTGGTCACACCAAAAGTCCAAAACCAAAGGCCTTAAGAAGGATCTCAAGGAGAAGAGATCAAGAGGTAAACATCCTCTATTGTTTTCTTTCCTTTCTTTAATTTTATATTATTATTTTTAATTTGATTTGGTTTATGTTGGGATATTTTATTCCATATTCCTATTACTTACCATATTATTTAAGAGTGATGATATACCACCTTTCTCTAATCTAACTATTTTATAAAATTTTAAGTGACGACGTTAGGCTAACGAATTTTCGTGAGAGATTTCTCAATTTTTTTATTTTGAGTTCCTTTATTTTCTTCTTCTTTCCTCACATCATATTATACAATAGGAATGAAAGATGAATAATAATATATATTATATATTTTTTCATGTTCATGTAAAATTCTTCATCAATATTTTTCTCTTCTCCCACTTATTCAAGGAATTAAAACACTGTCGGTGATGTGTGGATTTACCGACATTGTGGATGACTTGATTTCAATTTCATTTACTTCCTTCAAGACTGGTCATGAAACTGTTTTTATGGTTGAAACAGATTATAATTTATGTATTATACCTTATATAAGGTTGGTTAATTATTATTTTACACATGCTATAAATTTATGAAACAAAATATTTCTTTATGATGGAAGAATCGTTAAAATGACCTAAACAAATATAAAAAATGTTTTAACATATAAATCATCCTAATGTTAGAATTCAGAATGATAAATGGTTTAATTTATGTTACTAGAAATTTTTAAATACCACTCCATTCCAATCCTGTAGTTTCACTTCCAATTGACAAGAACATCCATCATGAACCATTCATGGAAACCATGTGAAGATCGCACCAGAAACAATGGAAGGAACAAAATACTAACAATTAAGGGGTGAAATGATGTTATAAAATGATCATATAAGATTTTATAAAGATAAATATGTTTCTATAATTTAATAATAACACACTTTTAACCATTATATAGGAGTTTTAAACAATTTTTAATTAAGGAAACCTCAAGGTAAGGGAATTCTTAACCCTATTTCCATTCTTTGGGTTAACCTTCTACTTAGTTACTTATGTGGTATTAAAAATTTTGTGTGATGTTTTTTGTTTATATTATGTTTAATTGTGTGTATTTAAAGTGTGTATACATATTCCATCCACTCTATTAAGTCTCACTTGAATTATATGTTATTTCTAAGTGGTTTTTCCTTTAAAATCCACTTTTAAATCTCTATTTTAAAATATTAAAAATAAATGTTTTTATACAATTATTCATGTTTTATAATTATGTTCTAGTTATTGGAAATTGTTTATGATGAAGTTTGGGACCTATATTTCCATCCAATGCATTGGTTATGTGTAAGTTGGAGTTCGGTTGTATGGTTACTCCAAGTGTAACTGTGATGGTTACACAAATTGTAAGGTATCTGTGACGGTTAAAAATTATAAGGTAGCGAAGAGGGTTACAATATTATGTAAGTAATTCCCCAAGATACCTTTATTATTATATTTTAGTTCTTATTTATTTAGTTATTTACTTATTTAGTAACTTATTTAGTTACTTATTTAGTTACCTATTTAGTTACTTATTTATTTACATATTTATTTACTTATTTATTTACTTATTTATTTACTTATTTATTTACTTATTTATTTACTTATTTATTTACTTATTTATTTACTTAATTATTTACTTACTTATTTACTTACTTATTTACTTACTTATTTACTTACTTATTTACTTACTTATTTACTTACTTATTTAGTTACTTATTTAGTTACTTATTTAGTTACTTATTTAGTTACGTATTTAGTTACTTATTTAGTTACTTATTTAGTTACTTATTTAGTCACTTATTTATTTACTTATTTAGTTACTTATTAACTTACTTATTTAGTTACTTATTTAGTTACTTACTTATTTACTTACTTATTTACTTATTTATTTACTTATTTATTTACTTATTTATTTACTTATTTATTTACGTATTTAGTTAGTTATTTATTTAGTTATTTAGTTATTTATTTATTTATTTATTTATTTATTTATTAAGTTAGTTACTTATTTATTTATTTATTTATTAGTTTATTTATTAGTTTATTTATTTATTTATTTATTTATTTATTTATTTATTTATTTATTTATTTATTTATTTAGTTATTTAGTTATTTAGTTATTTATTTATTTAGTTATTTATTTAGTTATTTATTTATTTATTTATTTATTTACTTATTTATTTATCTACTTACTTATTAGTTAGTTATTTACTTATTTATTTAGTTATTTACTTACTTTTTTATTTAGTTATTTACTTACTTAGTTATTTAGTTAGTTATTTAGTTAGTTATTTACTTACTTATTTAGTTAGTTATTTATTTAGTAATTTATTTAGTTATTTACTTATTTAGTTACTTATTTAGTTACTCATTTATTTACTTATTTAGTTACTTATTTAGTTACTTATTTAGATACTTATTTAGTTACTTATTTAGTTACTTATTCATTTACTTATTTATTTACTTATTTATTTACTTATTTATTTACTTATTTATTTACTTATTTATTTACTTATTTATTTACTTATTTATTTACTTATTTATTTACTTGTTTATTTACTTATTTATTTACTTATTTATTTACTTATTTATTTACTTATTTATTTACTTACTTATTTACTTATTTATTTACTTATTTATTTACTTATTTATTTACTTATTTATTTACTTATTTATTTACTTACTTATTTACTTACTTATTTACTTACTTATTTACTTACTTATTTACTTACTTATTTAGTTACTTATTTAGTTACTTATTTAGTTACTTATTTAGTTACTTATTTAGTTACTTATTTATTTACTTATTTAGTTACTTATTTAGTTACTTATTTAGTTACTTATTTAGTTACTTATTTAGTTACTTATTTATTTACTTATTTATTTACTAATTTACTTACTTATTTAGTTACTTATTTAGTTACTTATTTAGTTACTTATTTATTTGCTTACTTATTTACTTATTTATTTACTTAGTTATTTACTTATTTAGTTGGTTAGTTATTTATTTAGTTATTTATTTAGTTATTTATTTATTTACTTATTTATTTACTTACTTATTTACTTTCTTAGTTACTTACTTAGTTACATATTTATTTACTTATTTATTTACTTATTTATTTACTTCTTTATTTACTTATTTAGTTACTTATTTATTTACTTATTTAGTTACTTATTTAGTTTCTTATTTAGTTACTTATTTATTTACTTATTTAGTTACTTATTTATTTACTTATTTAGTTACTTATTTAGTTACTTATTTATTTACTTATTTAGTTACTTATTTATTTACTTATTTATTTACTTATTTTTTTACTTATTTATTTACTTATTTATTTACTTATTTATTTAATTATTTATTTACTTATTTACTTACTTATTTATTTACTTATTTATTTACTTATTATTTATTTATTTATTTATTTATTTATTTAGTTGGTTAGTTATTTTTTTTATTTATTTATTTATTTATTTATTTATTTATTTCTTTATTTATTAGTTTATTTATTTATTTATTTATTTATTTTTTTATTTATTTATTTATTTAGTTATTTATTTATTTAGTTATTTATTTATTTATTTATTTATTTAGTTATTTTTTTATTTTTTTATTTATTTATTTATTTATTTATTTATTTATTTATTTATTTATTTATTTATTTATTTATTTATTTACTTATTTATTTATTTATTTATTTATGTATGTATTTATTTATTTAATTATATGTTTATTTATTTATTTACTTATTTAATTATTTACTTATTTATTTATTTACTTACTTATTAGTTAGTTATTTACTTATTTATTTAGTTATTTACTTACTTATTTATTTAGTTATTTACTTAGTTATTTAGTTAGTTATTTAGTTAGTTATTTACTTACTTATTTAGTTAGTTATTTATTTAGTTATTTATTTAGTTATTTATTTAGTTATTTACTTATTTAGTTACTTATTTAGTCACTTATTTAGTTACTTATTCAGTTACTTATTCAGTTACTTATTTAGTTACTTATTTATTTACTTATTTATTTACTTATTTATTTACTTATTTATTTTAGTTATTTATTTACTTATTTATTTACTTATTTATTTACTTATTTATTTACTTATTTATTTACTTATTTATTTACTTATTTATTTACTTATTTATTTACTTATTTATTTACTTATTTATTTACTTACTTATTTAGTTACTTCTTTACTTACTTCTTTACTTACTTATTTAGTTACTTATTTAGTTACTTATTTTGTTATTATTTATTTATTTATTTATTTATTTATTTATTAGTTTATTTATTAGTTTATTTGTTTGTTTATTTATTTATTTATTTATAGATTTATTTATTTCTTTAGTTTAGTTTTTTATTTATTTATTTATTTATTTATTTATTTATTTATTTATTTATTTATTTATTTATTTATTTATTTATTTATTTATTTATTTATTTATTTACTTATTTATTTATTTACTTACTTATTAGTTAGTTATTTACTTAACTATTTATTTAGTTATTTACTTACTTATTTATTTAGTTGTTTATTTAGTTATTTAGTTACTTTTTTACTTAGTTATTTGGTTAGTTATTTACTTAGTTATTTACTTACTTATTTAGTTAGTTATTTACTTACTTATTTATTTAGTTATTTAGTTAGTTATTCATTTAGTTATTTATTTAGTTATTTATTTAGTTATTTACTTATTTAGTTATTTATCTAGTTATTTACTTTGTTACTTATTTAGTTACTTATTTATTACTTATTTATTTACTTATTTATTTAATTATTTATTTACTTATTTATTTACTTATTTATTTACTTATTTATTTACTTATTTATTTACTTATTTATTTACTTACTTATTTACTAACTTATTTACTTACTTATTTACTTACTTATTTACTTACTTATTTACTTACTTATTTAGTTACTTATTTAGTTACTTATTTAGTTACTTATTTAGTTACTTATTTAGTTACTTATTTTGTTACTTAATTAGTTACTTATTTAGTTACTTATTTAGTTACTTATTTAGTTACTTATTTAGTTACTTATTTATTTACTTATTTACTTATTTATTTAGTTACTTATTTTGTTACTTATTTAGTTACTTATTTATTTTCTTACTTATTTACTTATTTATTTACTTAGTTATTTACTTATTTAGTTAGTAAGTTGTTTATTTAGTTATTTATTTAGTTATTTATTTATTTACTTACTTATTTAATTACTTATTTACTTACTTAGTTACTTACTTAGTTACTTAGTTATTTACTTATTTCGTTAGTTAGTTATTTATTTAGTTAGTTATTTATTTATTTATTTTTTTACTTACTTATTTACTTACTTATTTACTTACTTAGTTACTTAATCAGTTACTTATTTATTTACTTATTTATTTACTTATTTATTTACTTATTTATTTACTTATTTAGTTACTTATTTAGTTACTTATTTATTTACTTATTTAGTTACTTATTTAGTTACTTATTTATTTACTTATTTAGTTACTTATTTAGTTTCTTATTTAGTTACTTATTTAGTTACTTATTTATTTACTTATTTATTTACATATTTAGTTACTTATTTATTTACTTATTTATTTACTTATTTATTTACTTATTTATTTGCTTATTTATTTACTTATTTATTTACTTATTTATTTACTTCTTTATTTACTTCTTTATTTACTTATTTATTTACTTATTTATTTACTTATTTAGTTACTTATTTATTTACTTATTTATTTACTAATTTAGTTATTTATTTATTTATTTATTTAGTTAGTTAGTTAGTTATTTATTTATTTATTTCTTTATTTATTAGTTTATTTATTTATTTATTTATTTATTTATTTATTTAGTTATTTATTTATTTAGTTATTTATTTATTTATTTATTTATTTATTTATTTAGTTATTTATTTATTTATTTATTTTTTTTTTTTTTACTTATTTAAACCTAACAATTTTCTATAGAAGATTATTTATTGATGAATGCAATTTAGGTCATTTAATTTAAAATAAATAAATAATTTATTTATTTTAACTAAACGTACCTTCCAACATCTGCTTCATCTGAACGTCTCGTGTCGACAAACTTTAGATCGCGCTTAAAGAAAACACCGTATTAAAAACTCTACGGTGGTCTCAGATGTAAAATCTGAGTCCCCATTCATGAGTTATTTGGATTGATGTTAAATATAAAATAATTTTATTTAATTATTTTATTTACGGTTACATCCTCGGTGACTTTTTTTACATATGATCCACGCTAAGAAAAGTTATCTCACGCTTACGGTAAACGACACATTCCGGACTCAACTGTATCCTTAGATTTCTGATCTAAGCTTCCGTTTAGAAGATATTTCATTATTTCTGAAAATCCATGTGTACAATAAAAATATATTTAATATTTTTATGAAATTATTTTCGGGCACACTTGGCCTTAGAATCGTGCGTCGTATCACCGTCGGCAAAGTCTTACAAAAAAACTAGGGTCTCTACTTTTCTAGTGAAGGAACTCTTGAGAACGATTCCGAAGAACATCCCTCTGAGGATCCACAACTGGAGCCTAAACGGGGACTGGAGGGTGTCTGTCCCAAAGCATGGAAAATGCACACAATCACCTCAACTAGATTTGGATCCACTTGAGGATTTGCTCGTTGTGGTTCAGTAGTAGTTTCCTCCTAGATCGGATTTTCATGTATTCTCGGATGTATGATGCTACACAAAATCAACAGACAATAAGGAAGACCTCAAATTAGCACTCAAACTAAGCGACATGGGAAATTAATCCCAACATATAGAACAAATAAGATTTAGATTTCACTTCATCCAAATCATAATACGGAAAATTCTAGAACTAATCCACACGATGCATTTCCCTAACCACCCCTGACAACTTAAGGTTCATTGCGGTGACAGATGGTCAGGCACACTCAATCACAACTACATCCTATGTCCCGATAAGATTTTAAAAATTCATACTGACTTCAAGTCAAAATTTCAACAACCTTCCTCAAATATAATTTCGTTACGAACCAGTATGGGTACCCTGGTAACCCGATAATCAAGCCAGTCCAAACATAGTCTGAAGGGCGTTCTCGATCCCCACAAGTCGATGACTAACACCTGGCGTCATACAACATGAAAATGAGAATGAATTTTCCACAAAAAATAGTTGAAGTAAGACAAGCAAGCCAATATGCATACAAAAGAAACTCCATTGGGAGTAATGTACCAGAATTCAACATGGCATTAAATCCCAAAGTACTACAACCCATGTATGAAAACAGGGAAAAACAACCCAAGTCCCTAAGGTCACAACTCACAATGTCCAAGGTTCAACAGCTATATGCACCTCCAAAAGAACTTTTCCCCCTACTCGAACCTGGAAGGAGATAATATAAAAACACCAGAAGGCACAAGTAGTGTATGAGCTAAAACGCCCAGTAAGGTCTCACTATGAATTCCATAACATATGCCAATAATAGATTAACCAAAGGAATGCTTTTATTTTTAAAATAAATAGGGTTGGCATTTTAAAGCATATTTAAACAAATCATGATATACAATTCAAATGATGAAAAATACTTTAAGAAATGGATTTACAAGTGATGAAATATTTTTAAAATAGTGGATTAAATAAAACATTTTTATAAAATAGTTTATATAAATCCAAAAGGCATGTAAATATATTTGAAAACATTGTCACACATATATATATATATATCAAATATAAAACAAGCGAGAAACATGGTCATCTACCAAATAGCTACAAAAGTTCCAGGTTATAGGAATTTTCACTCTCTAAGTGATCACGATAATATGTGTATACACACATCCCCATGACACTGGTCAAAGGTGACTCATCACCACCCCATCGGGGTTGTGACCTGCTACATTTATGTTTTAGAACATAAGTGTAGAGTCTGTCTAAATAACTCACAAACTACCTAAGGCTTGAATATGCTCTTACACAATAAATTATGGGTAATTTATTTTAATACTGATTAAAATAAAATTAAATCTCATTCCCCAATTTCAAATGTCAATTTTTCATTTAAAACTAAAGCAAATTTTAATAAAAAAACATGCTTATTTAATAAGATAAAATCGCTGGGTTTCTATCAATACTTTTTAATCCATTATCGCAAGTTGGAAATCAATTCAAAACCAATTCCATCAATTTAACAATACATTTCCATAATTAAATGAAATATTTTAATTTAAATATATTCCATCAAATTTACAATTTAAATCAACCAATTTCCACAAACACTCCCCAATTCATTAGAATTGGGGGTTTTCCGAATTTTCATGGAAAAAACATTTCAAATCTCTTAATTCAACAGAATTAGATTTTTATCAAATCAATTGAAGTCATGTTTTAGAAATTGAAATAAAACAAGAAATTCAAGGTTAATCAATTTGGACAATGGAATGAAATCACCTACCTTTTTCCCAAAAATCAACACTCACAACAGAACCTGTCAACGAGAACGAAGGTATAGAAGACCTTGAAACTCAACCTAGAAATGAGATCCAATAGCACAGAGCATAGATTCATCAATTTCAAGATGATCCACTAAAATCCCAAAGGTAGAGAAATAGAGAAAGATGAATAATGAAGAGAACGCTTACCCAGGAATCCACACTGTAAGCGCAATGATGATCAAACGTAGAACGAAGGAAACCGAAAGGGTTGGAGGGCTCCAAGATCACCTGAGGAAGGCTTTGGGTCGAGAGAAACGAAACTAGAGAGGAGGGGGGGAAAGGACATCAGCTATGCTGCCAATTTAAAAACAGCAGTTGGGGTATTACATGATCTGTAATCCCACTACACGTCATGAAATAGTTAAGTTTCATAACTATCAAAAAATGTGTCACTTTAAAATGAAAAAACCTTCATTTAATGACTCATGATGTGTAAAGTATCATCACATCATGTAACTTTTCATGGTGTGAATCTTCTCACAACATTAACCTTCTCATGGTATGCACCTAATGACTATTACACATCATGTAACCTAGTTACATGACATGTAACACTCCAGCAACCTGCAGAAAAGTCTGATTAAAGATGAGAGTCCAAAAAATCTCTAACTTAACCAATATAGGTATCCTCTCAATTCATTCTTAACTCTGCCCAGTCAACAAAAAGAAAAAACCAATACAAGGTTAAATACATATCTTTTAGATCGTTAAGGGGATGTTACACTGAAAGTTTCGTTCCTCACTCAACTATTCATAAAAAATAAGGGATCACAGGCAATTAGGTGGGGTATCAAATTTGTGCAATTTGATTTTTCCAAGATAAATTTACAATTAAAACCTTGGAGAATTTACTAATTTGTATCGTTTAACTCTTTCATCATACCACAACATAGCGCAAAAGTAGATGCAAAAGTGTTGAGGATCACCGATATCAAAGGAATCTATTATAGATTTATATTATTTGATTATCAAAGTAAAATAATAAAAAAAGCTAAATAACATTGGGGAAAAAATGTAGTCAGTTACACATTACCAATATTTTCAACTGATGTATGCCCATTTGTATGTATTTCCATTTTTATTCATTTGAATAATGGCGTGTATCCTAAGTCTCTTATTTATATAATTTTTAATAGAAATTATTGATTGTAGTCAATTAAAAAAAAAAAAATTATTGAATTTAGATATACATTGAACATATAAACTTATGATAAGAACATATCATCGTCCCAATCAATATTGAGTTCATTTTTTTCTATTGTTTGTGAAGTGTTACTATAAACGAAATATATTAAATTAATATGAAAATGATTTAGTGTATAATGATAACTTATTTTAGTAACCACATTAGTGTTAGAGAAAACAATTATTGTTGACTCAATGTTGACATAGATTGCTGATGATCAATAATCATCAACAAACCTATACTTGAGTAAGTTGTGTTAATTAGATGTAATAACAACAAATTAATGGAAGTTATGCGATTAATTGATTCATAAATAATCATTTTAACAACATCTCAAAAATCAGCCAGAGGGAGTTAACTTGTAGTCAGTATTATACTAAAAACAATAGATGTAGGGTTTATACTAGTAAACCCTATTTGTGAAAACAATGAAAATGAAAATGGAGAGAGAAATTGAGAATAAATTGATATGCAAAAGGAAGGTGTTTTCAAGAACATACATTTAACACTGTTATAATCACTCAAAATTATGAAATTCATGGAATTCAAGAACAGACCTCGGTATAGTATTTGATATCATTCCAAAACAAACCTATTCTAGAAAACAATGAAATTATATAAATAGTAGTGTAATAACATCCGATAACATACTTAATTATAGCATCTTGATGATGAGAGACACATAGAGTGTATTATACTTGCATTGAAACAGAAAGTGAATTAAAATAAAATTGAATTAAATTTTAAGGGCATATAGAATATTCATACATGAATTGCATACAGAACATGGAAATTCATTAGTTAATGCATGTTGCAAACACATTTAATAAATTCATACAATAAAATTAAAGACTAAAAATCTAAAATAAAAAGATAGAGCATATGTAGAATTGGAAAGCATTTGCTTAGAATAATCAAAATAGAGAGAAAATTTTGAAGACTAAAACTCCAAATGAAAAGGGAGAGAAATATTAAAATAAATGGTATGAAATTGGAAGGAATTTTCAACAAAATGCCTATGTGACTTTTACAATCACTAAAAAACTATGAAATTAAGGTAATTCAAGAACATAACTATATGTATAGTAGTGAGATATCATTCCAGAACAAACTTATTTGGGAAAACAATGAAATTCTATATAGAGTAGTTTACTAACATCCAATAAAATTTAAAATTTAGATATGAAGATTAATCCATGCTTGGCATTATAGGATAAACCAATAGAAATTATGAGGGTGAGAGAAGTCAAACCTATATTGTCGAGGAATCTTTGGTAGCCAGAGAGGTGGCACCAACCTGATTTGGTAATCTGCACAAAAGTGGAAGTGAGAGACCAAATAAACCCTACCCAATGAAGAGATTATGAATCTAAAGGCATACATGGAAATTGTGGAAATCAAATAAATGAAACCTTACCTGACACGAGAAATTAGATGCTGATTCAAGGAGACATGAATGTTGAAGTAATGATGGAGGCTGATGTGAGTTGATTATCACGTCGAGGAATATATGAGATTGTAGATAGATGAAACTGTAGTTAAACAGGGAGAAGAAATACGAGGAGGTGAATTTGGAAGAGAAATGATTGGAGGAGAAGTCTTTCAAGCGGTTTGATGATAGCAGAGTTAGAGGTGCGGATGGAGGTTGAGGCGGAGGTGTCGACTGAGGCAGAGGAGGAGTTGTTGGTGTAGAAGCTGAACGTGGAGGTGCAGACAATGGTCGAGGCGGAGGTGTAGACTGAGGCGAAGGAGGAGTTGTAACTGTAGAATCCGAACGCAGAGGTGTAGACTAAGGCCAAGGTGGATTTTTAGACTGAGGAAGATGAGTAGTTGTAGATGGAGAAGGCGAATATGGAGGAATTATAGGCATAGTCTGAGGGGGAGGCATAGTCGGAGGCGGAGCCTGAGGAGGAGGGAGAGGCGGAGGAAGTGGAGACATATCAGGGATCTCAGAGAAAAATGGAGTCGAGATTTGGAGGAAATCGAAAAAGGTGGAGATATTTCCATGTAAGGTTGAAATAGTGTAGACATGTCGTGAAAGAGGCATGTCCAATAGTATAGTTAATAGATTTGTAACAAAAAACATGATGATAAATGAAATATAATTGATAGGGAATACCTTGGGAGAGATATTTGAAGAAGTGTAAGATAATAATGATTGATGGAGGAAAGAGGATAAGAATGGAAGAAGATTAGAGAAGGAATGTATGATGGTCCTTCAATGGAGCGATGCTCTAACAGTTAGCGGAGACTATTAACCTTTACGGGGCACACTTATTTTTTATTAACATTTTTTATAACTTTACCTGTATCATTAAATAATTACATAATAACAAAAATAATTATTATAATTATGCTAATATATAAATATATACCTATGTGTGTTATGTCTCTGATAACATAATTGAATTGTTGTCTAAAGTAATAAGATATACATATGTCATAATAATAATGTATACATGCTATAACCTAAATCCAACACAAATGATCATAATCATACATAAGGTATTCATCACCTAATGATGAATATAATGATATAGAATAAAATAATACATCAATCAAGTAATAATAGAACATTTATAAGTAATCCGTATTTAAATATTACACAGAAACATGTCATGACATGGTAACAATAATCGCATACAATCACAGATAATGATAATAATCATGTATATGTCATGAGTGTAATTTTTCAAGAACTATAATTTTCAAATGATTTTGCTACGTAAAAATTATTGGATTATTGTTACCCCGATACAAATAATCACATAAGTAAAATCACTTAAAAAATAATAATTTGGAAACATTTTCATTTATATTTTTAATTTATAACACGTATTTATGACCAATATATTTCGAAAATGTATATTTGTTTTCCAAAAAATGCTTCATCATACGAATATTATATATAACTGGAAAACTGAAATATTTTATTTAAATAACAATTTTTGGAAAAATATTAATAAAAAAAATCAATATCGACCCTTGAATCTAATACCCCACCACAATGTAACCCCTTGCAAAAAAGAGGATAGGAAATAAAACTAAACACAATAAATCAGAATTGCAGTAGAATCATTGATAATATTAAAACATATCATAGAAACTAAGAACCCCCATGACTACCTTTTAAAGAATTTTCTGGATCAGAACGGTCAGCCTCTTACCTACTGTCGACATTTTTCACCTACAATAAAAAATATAACATTTAAGAATATAAATGAAAAAGAGAATATAAGCAAAATATATTCAGAATGTTGCACATAACATGTGTTATTCTGTTAATCAAACAGAAGTCATTTTAACATAAAACAAATAATATATATGTCTGAACACTTTGAAAACATAAACTTACCTATTTAAGATATGATTTAACACTTGGAACTAAAAAGAGAAGTATATAACAATCTATTCGATTTTTAAATCGACATGTGGTGTGCTTGAAATACACTTAATAAAAAAAATTAAATACATTGATATGACAACATGTCTTATATTGCAAAAATAATTCAACTGTGGTTGTCTCATGATTTCAAATCAATCTGAGGTCATTTGCTATTTTTTGACCGTCACATGCATGTTTTAGTGTTATAAAATACTGAAAACGCGTTTGTGGGCAGCCCAGACAAACTGTAACTCGCAATAACGTTTTGTCAGTTCCTACATTTCAAAAATCAATCTACGGTTGTTGAACTATGATTTTACAGTAATCTAATGTTGTTTTCATAAATTTAACCCCCTTGGCACACATTTTTAATGACATTAGTATCTTTAAAAACTATTTATTGAGTCATTTTGAGCACACCACACGTCAGATGGATCTATTATCTACGCGTACACACCACAAATAAATCAACAATTTTTGTCTCATGTTTTTATGTCAATATAAGGTTGTTTTCTATGGTTTTGGTTGCTACACACACATTTTAATGTTTTAAAACACTTAAAACACATTTACGAAAATCTCGAGAAAACCGTAACTCGGAATGACATGTTGTCAGTTACTACATTTTAAAATTTAATATATATTCATTTTCTTCTGATATCATGACCATCCGACATTGTTTCCCTAGTTTTGACCCCCGACACACATTTTAAAGACTCTAGTATCTTTAAAAAGTGATTATCGAGCCATTCAGAGCACACCACACATCAAATGGATGTGTTGTTTGCACGTGCATGCCACAAATAATTCAATAATGGGTTTTCCATGATCTCATGTCAATCTGAAATCATTTTCTAAGGGTTTGATTGTTACACGTACATTTGAGTGTTTTAAAACACTAAAAATGTGTAAAATGACCATCCCGGATAAACCATAACTCTGATTTATGTGTCATCAGTTCCTACATTTCAAAAATAAATCTACAGTCATTGTCCTTAGATTTCATAGCCATGCGACAGTTTGAAAATTTGACCCCCTTACACATGTTTTTAAAGGCTTTGATATCTTTAAAAACTACTTATTTAGTCATTCGAAGCACACCGCACGTCGAATAGATGTTTTGTCTTCTCGTACATCTCATAAATATTTCAATAGTGTTTTTTTATGATTTCATGTCAATCTGAGATTTTTTATGGTTTCGACCACTACACTCATGTTTTAGTATTTTAAAATACTCGAAATGTATTTACGGGCTTCCCAAGAAACCCGTAGCTCAAAATAATGTGTCATCTATTCCTACATTTCAAAAATCAATCTATAGTTATTTTCCAATGATTTCACAGCCATCCAACATTGTTTGCGCAGTTTTGACCTCCAGACACACATTTTTAAAGACTTTGATTTCTTTAAAAACTGTATGTTGAGACATTCCGAGCACACTGCATGTAAGATTGATATTTTTTCTATGCATACATGTAGAAAATAATTCAACTGTGGTTGTCCCATAATTTTACGTCAATACGAGTAATTTTCTATGGTTTTTACCGTTACTCAGACGTTTTAGTGTTTTAAAACACTAAACACGCGTTTGTGGGCATCTTGGGAAAAACATAACTTGAAATGATGTGTCATTGGTTCCTAAATTCCAAAAATAAATCTAATGTCATTTTCCTCTGATTTCATGGTCATTCGACATCGTTTGTTTCATTTTGAACCTCTGACATGCATTTTTAAAGACTCGGGTATCTTTAAAAATTGCTTATTGAGTCATTTAGAGCACACCGCTCATTAGATGAATGTGTTATTTATGTGTACATTTTAAAAATAATTTAACGATGGCTTTCCCATGATTTCATATCAATATTAGACCGTTTACTATTTTATACTTTTACACGCATGTTTTAGTGTTTTAAATTAATGAAAACGCATTTACATGCATCCCAGTCAAATCGTAACTCACATTGACGTTTTTTCAGTTCGTGTATTTCAAAAATCAATCTACGGTCATTTTTCCCTGATAACATGACCATCCGATGTTTTTTTCATAGTTTTGATCCCCTAACACATGTTTTTAAAAACTTGGATATCTTTAAAAACAGCTTCTTGTGTTTTTCGAAGCACACCACATGTCAGATGAGCATTAGTTTTGTGCATACATGTCACAAATAATTCAACAGTGATTTTACCATCATTTCACATCAACTTGAGGTCTTTTACTATGGTTTTGATCGTCACACACACATTTTGATGTTTTAAAACATCGAAAACGCGTTTATAGAAATTCCGGGAAACTAAAACTTAGAATGACGTTTTTTTCCTACATTTCAAAAATCAATCTACAGTTGTTTTTCTATGATTTCACAGCCATCTGACGTTGTTTGTATAGATTTCACTCCCAAAAACAAATTTTTAAAGGTTTTGGTATCTTTTAAAACTGTTTGTTGAGTCATTATGAGTGCAACACACATCATATGAATGTGTTGATTGCATGTGTAATGACTCGGATTTTCTATGGTTTTATTTTAATAAATTAATTGGGAAAATTATGAGACCATACACTAAGACGACGTGCAATTCCGAGGTCTGAGGCGTCCAAAACAGTTCAACAAAAATTGTTAAGTTTTTAGTAGCATGCAGTAGTGGATTTCTATGAAAAGTGGAATAACATCTAAATGGGTGCCCGTATCAGAAATCTGAGGGCACCGTTGCATTTAGAATGACAGGTTTACCCTAGGTGCGACTTAATTATAGTCGGTGTGGGTCTTTAAGGAGAAAACCCAAAAAGGACATAACCATAAATAAAATAATTAAATAAAATTATTTTATTTTAAAATCCTAATAACTCATGAACGGGGACTCAGATTGGAAATAAGAGACCACCGTTGAGTTCATAATGTGATGTTTTACTTAGGTAGGGCCTAACATTGATCGAAGTAGGTCGATTGCGAAAGATAATTTTTGGATGTTTTAAAGGAGAATAAAATAAACTTAAAAAAGTTATTTTATTTCTTTTTGACGTTTCGCAGGGACGCAACGATGCTATGACACCATGATGGGGAAACCCATTTTCTTTCATAAATGAAATTGTGTAATGATGTTGGAAAACAACGACGTGACAACACTGAAATATGTTTTCTTCATTTAACAGCTTGATAGGGATACAATATTATATTTACAATCCTGGAGAAATTCCCTAAAAGCTCTGGAGAATAAAAGCATTGGTGAAACCTCTTGTTGGCGAACGAAGAATGACAATGAGAAGACAGATCGAGATCACTCGTGGACAGATCACCGAAAATGACAAATGTTTCTCACTAATCGATCCAAACTCCATGTAGGGTGTGAGTTTTATTTTGATCTTCCTCAACTGTTCTTTATCCCTACGACGAGTGTGGGTTAGTAAACGAACATGCTAATCCACGAATCGTGCATCATGCGAGTTGGGATGATTATGCTTAGGGGTTTGTTTCGGGATATATTCATGTTTATAATTGATTTATTTCCACCATTCGTTCTTCAATTCTAACATGGGTGGATCGAGGCCGACATGAACAAGTCCTAGATCCACCCATTTTGGGTGTTTATTTCTTTTACCCTTATCCCACGTCCTTTTCTCTTCAAATTTTTTGATCCAAGATGATGAGCATGAAGATGCTACGACATAGGACAACAGAAGCACGAGGTAGATTCTCCAGCCGTTCAGGTGGGGTGCGGAAAGGAAAGGCCACCGGCAGTGGCGGCACCAACCCGAGGGTGTGGTCGGGCCAGGAAGACATGGCAGCGTGGCCGGGCCAGGCAGACCTGGCAGGTAGTCTGCTGGTAGGGTGGCCGGTGGCGGCGACAGAGCAGCTGCTGCCGACGGCATCCTGTGGTCTAGGTGGGACTACAGCGGCAGGGCGACCCGCGGCGGGCGGGCCGCAGGCGGTGTCATACAAGGCCATCGGCCGGGCGACTGACGGCGGTGCAAGGGATGCGGTCGAACATACCGCGTTAAACGGAGAACACGTGATTCTACCGTGGGTGTGCACTGCTCACGCAGACCGGCTGCATTAACCAGGGAGCCTCCTAGCCTGTAGTCGGGTGACCACATGAGCTAGGGGTGGGCACGTCCAGGTGAGACACATTCGGTGGAGCTAATCCAGCCCAAAAGGCGCAAGTCAATCTAGAGGAACTATATAAGAACCTGGTTCTTACTTTGAGGTATGGTTTTCTTTTATTCTTTTTTCCTCTGAGTTGTTTTTGAGAAAACAAGGGAAAACTAGAAAAGTACTATAATCATACTGTCACATGAGATAATTCAGGGTTACATGCTATGTATTCCTAAGTACACGACATGTAGTTTAGCCGTGTATGATGGGAATACATGGTGTGTAGTCATGTCGGCAAGGAAAAGATGAAAAACTAACTACACGCAGTGTACTCCCTAGTAGATGCTGTTTAGTCATGCCGACAAGCCCTGGAAATTTAGTTGGTGAAATTTATCCACCAAATGAACAATTAAATGGTATACATGCCATGTATATTGACTTACACGCCATGTATTTTGTGTTTTTTTCTTTAAAAGGATAGTAGCCTCTCCATTCGGCAGATTGGATAATGGGCACACTGGGGGAACTCAAGAGGAGCGCCAGAACTTCAACCTCTTCTCGATTGATCATCCAAACTCCAAATCAATCAACGTCAGTCTCATTTGAACCCAATTAGTAATCTCTCGATTACTCTTGAGTTGTTCTTGGTGTTTTTTGTTCTTGACTAAGTTATTTAAGGTTGAGATAATTTCCTTTTTTCATATATCTATACAATTCTAGCTTGAATTTGAAGTCAAGGCTGGACTAGGAGAGTTATACTACGACGAGGTAGGTGGTCTCATGCTAATTGCTTAATGTCAAGTTCTTTATATGTGTTGTTATGCCGCACACCCATGTTTGGGGTGTCACTTTGTTGAGACTTTGACCCATGTTAATGACTAAGTATTTTTAGGTGATTAATTATATGAATTGAAGCATGTTGAAATTACTTGTTTTGATTAAGGGCCACCCCACGGATGCGTTTCCGTTGGATAACTGTTGTTAAGCTTTTTGTCTTAGTATAACCGTGGTTATGCCTCTGTTTTCCCTGTTATGGGTTGTATGAAATGAATTGGTTAATTAAATACTTACCAATTTGAACTGTTTCCTTATTAACAATGTAATAGTGTAAATATTTCATGTGTTTCCTTATGCTAAATTGCTTATATGTTGGGCTTGGCCCTATTGAATTATTCTGCATGTAGGAAGAGATTTTTCATGCCTGTGGGCAAGGTTTTGTGTGCCTGTGGGCTACATTTTGTTATGCATGTGGTCAAGGATTTGTTATGTCTATGGACTGCCTTAGGGAAAGGTTTTGAACTGAGGTTTGACTATTGTAATGACTTATGATGCGTTTTCCAAGTTAAATCACAATCTTGGTTTCAATTGTCATTTTACTTAATAGATTTCCTGATAAGGTATCTATTGTGTTTTCTTGAATAGGGGATTGACTGGCCATGGCCTGATCCTAAGAACTTATGATTCGAAGTAATTGAATGTCTTAATGAACATGAACGGTATAAATGGAACAAGACTTGTAGGATTGTTTACTTTTGAGTACTTCCTAGTTTAATGCTTTCATTATTATACACTACTACTGCATATACTCACCAACAGATTGGAACAGACCTTCAGTGGTTTCCTGTAACGCCCCGACCCCGGCTACCCAGAGTCGGTGCATTACTTCGTAACATTGTTATAAACACAAAAGATCAAGTCTCGAAAGACCGATTAGTTTAGTAGCCTTGGAAACACTAGATACATTCGTAAACGTTACATTACATCATAAAGTGAAAAACTACTACAACATAGTCTCCATAGTCCACACTTCTATCCTCTTCGGACTATCCCTGCAGGTCATTCAAAAAATACTTCTTCACATCCTGGAAAATATTAAAACATTGAAAGGGGTGAGCTCGGATGCTCAGTAAGGTTAACAATATAGCGGAAGCTTTCATAAATAAACATAAAAATTTAAGGCAATGTATAACTAAAACAAAAGCCTTTTAAACTTGAACTTCAACATAATATGGAAAAAGTAAAATGAGATAATTTCATTCACTTCTTCACATGGATATTCTACTGGTCGAATAATCACATGCAATATCAATAACCACTTTCATAATGATGGAATGCATAATGCCAGACTATCATAACCACGTAGCCAAGGCCTCGTGCCAAGACCACAAATAAGATTTTTTCAAGGCCTCGTGCCAAGACACTAGTTTGTCTTATGAGACCTGTCGATGCATCGAGGAGCTATAGCGGGCTCCACCCGTCACTTATTAAGTCCAATGCATTCCTCATATGAATAGTTTTAAACATATCATAAACCATAACATAATCGTATCACATAAAACATGCATAAAGGAAACATAATATTTCCACATTTCAATCACAAGATATCAATACAACACGTTGATATAATAAAAACTTTTTAAAAACCATTTTCAATACCAAAATAAAAGAAAGTTAAAACTTTGTATTTATTTTTCATTAAAAAAAAGATGGCTTGTAGAGGAATCCGAAACTCAAATAATGTTTATGGCGGCGGAGAAGTCGTTGTCACCGCATAAGTACGGAAAGGAAAACATTCCCTTTTTTTCATTTAGTAAAATTCTTCGTATAAAAAAGATTCCTTTTGAATAAACGTAAAAGTCAAAGGGGTTTATACACCGTATAAAAGAAAGTTGTGTATAAAATAAAATATGCCTCAATGAAAGGAGATTGAGACGAAGTCCCATACAAAGATCATTTTTAAAATAAAATATATATACTATTTGTATTCACTATAAGTACACATAAATAAAGTACAAATACAAGATATGACATAATAATATAATGACATAATTTGAAAGTAGGAGATTAACCCAAAGAATGGAAATTGGGTTAAGAAATTCCCTTACAAAGATCATTTTTTTTAAACAAAATAGATCGCTCATGTGTATTAACTATAATCTCACATAAATAAAGTATAAATACATGATAAGACTTAATCATATCATGACATAATTTGAAAGTAGGAGATTAACCCAAAGAATAGAAATTGGGTTAAGAAATTCCCTTACCTTGCGTCCTGTCCTGACTCGACCGTTCTTTAACCTCATGAATAATAAACTAGAGTTAATTTATATTTACTTAAGAACCTTTTTCATGTTCATTATTCCTTTTATATCCCTTATTACCATGTTATGAACATTATTTAAGTATTTAAATTAATAACGGTCGTTTTGTCGATCTTTGGTACTTGAGTCAAAAATAAACTTCACATAATTACAAGTTGTTCATGTGGTGAAATATCCATTATATCCAGAATTATATTCATGATGTAGATATCATATATATCATATATATATATATATATATATATATTATACATTCATTCATAATGTCACGTAACATTTATATGTAAGAAATGAAATGCATCGTTCATGGAGACGGTAAGCCGTACGTACGCATGAACACTACTTTCATTTATATTTCGTATTTAATGGAATGAAATCATAATGATATAAATTTATAATATAATTACATTATAATATAGTGTATAATACCATTTAATCCATCCTTTATACATCCCACATATGGCATTAACGATTCAAATCACTTTGAGGGGGCGGTAGTCCGCACTTCCTAAAATGAAATTATCGCACTTTACCCATAATGGAAATCATAAAGTATGCCATAAATGAGAAATACAGAAGCATAAGTAAAACATAAACATATTTTATATCATATATAAATATAGTGACATCTTAATGTCCACCTTTGAAGGTGTTATATGAGTGTTGAACAATCATCGTTTCGTGAGGTAGAAATTCGCCATCCACAGAAACCGTATGTTCTTTAACCATTAGATGTAGGTGTGTGTAAGTGTAGCTCGAATCCTTCTTATAACAACATTATAGTATATTGAGGATACTGGTGTTGTAACAAAATAAATGAATAAAAAGAGTTTAGGGGGTTGGAGAAGAAAAATAAAACAAAACAACATTAGAGAAGACATTTCCTCAAAATCGGGTAACTCTTTTTGATTTGAGCCAAAGGCTTCCTTGGGAAGAGTTCTGACCAAAGGGAGGCTTCTAGGAGTACGAGGGGGAAGGTGGGAGAGTATTTAGGAAGAGGTTGGCCGAGCCAAATGGCTTGATGGTGTGAATAAGGTGGGAGAGGTGGGGGCCTTTTATAAGTGGAGAGGAGGGGCACTTTTGGAAAGATTGAAATGTTACATTATTACACAATGTTTTTCGGATTCTAAAGGTCCCACACTTATATAATTCGTGGATAAGGAGATAAGGGTTCTAAATCTAACCATCCAATAGTCTTTGGACAAGTTTAAGCCTTGGATTTTACATTATCTTTTCATTTTATTAAAATCATTAAATAATGTGGTCATCGCTGCATCATAATGATGTTATAAATAATTTAATTTATTTAATGTCTAAAAATTATAAAAAAAATACTATGATGTATGAAATCTTTTTATCTTTCTAATGAATATTTATAGTCAAAATGTGGACTTGTGTAACCCCACTTAAAAACTATTTTAGTAAAACAACTCATGTTTGTGTCAATTTAATTTTAACATTAAATAAATATATATTAATGTCATTTTCCAACCAAAGTGGCTCCATGGAGTCCCCAAGTTGACCCATGGGTTGTCTTGGTTGGCCATGACTCATCAAATAGGAGTAAGACAAGTGTCAAGCTCATCTCATATTATTAAAACATTATTTTTACCTTAAACTACACTAATTACCTCTAATCGCGATTAAGAACTTAAAAGTTACTATTCACCAAAAAATTATTTTAATCTCATTGAACCACATTTTTCATCTTAATGAAAACCATGTATGTCGGATTTTTGAAAATCAAATCACAGAAGTGGTAATATTTCATTTTAACGAAAAATCAGTTTTTAACAACCACTTAGTGGTTTCACTATTCATCAAAAATTGAAGTTTTTCAGAATAAGGCCAAAATTTCACCCGAAGCTATAATTGATATTCCGAATTCAAAAATTATGTCTATTTTAAAAAATTCCAATAATATAGGTTGCATTAATTAATTTTATAATTAATTCCCGTTGTTACAACAAATAGCGTGTTTTTAAGAAACAATTTATATCAAAAGATTGGCAATTGTTTATGTCCAATTTCAATGTTAAATTAATTCTAATGACCACCATTGGATAAAATGGTAAAAATATATTCTAATTATACTTTAAAACCACTAAATAGTATAATTTATCACTATAAATTATTTTGATTAAAAAAGTTGTTTTTAAGTATTTTTCACTATTCATAAAAAAATAGAAGTTCTCAGGAAAATACCAAAAATTCAACATAGGATAATTTCGATATTCCGAATCCAAAAATGAAGTCCATTTTGATAAAGAAAATTTATAAAATTTCAAAAAGTAGGTATTAATATTCAAAACGGCTAGTTTAATTCGTTGTGGTGTGTGTTAGAGCTCGAGGTTGCGTACAACACACGCTATTGCATTATTCGAAGTGAAACGTACCGTGGAAGATTGGGGTGTTACATTCTCCCCTCCTTCAATAAATTGCGTCATCGCAATTTGAAATTTTTCTTTGAAAATAAAAGGTTGAAAAGAGAAAATACCTTTGAGGAAAACCCACATCGGAAATAAGGTTAATAAATATATAACATTAAAAGAAAGAAAGATAAGTACAAAGGTCACTCGATATAGCCCATTCTAGGATTCTATGAAAATATGGATATGGAGGAGAAACAAACCATCAAGGTCTGATGGAGAGTTATAGAAAACAGTATTAGGAGAAAGTTTAACTACAAGAAAATCACAAACTTGTGATTGGTTAAACGGTCATTGAATCCCCAGTTGGAAAAGTTAACCGACAACATTTTTGTTTTAAGTTATCTTTTATAATGTTGAGGAATTTATTTAGGAGATTTACTAAGAACGTAAGGGAATATACATACTTGTTATGTATACTTTCATTCGTTAATAAATTTTTACCACAAACCCATCTTTTACTCCAAATGGTAATGGAACTCAAAAATATTCTTTTTATCCTAATTGTATAAGGTTCCAAATATTAACACATACCATTTAGATTAGTAAAACGATTTTGTAATAACCAGGGACTTCATGTAGGCTAGTGGTAGGAAATAAAGGCTTGTCGCACTATGGTTGTGGGTTCGATTCCTGCAGCTTTGTCCGACGCGACGGGTTATTCCCCACCCTGCAGGTTGTCCTTTTCCTAAAACTATAGTATGATAATATTCCAAAAATAATCTTCAGAAATGCTTTAACCTTAAACAATAATATCCATGGTTCAACTTAATCCATTCCAACCTTTATAGTTATCCAAAATACTTCTGTCCAACTTACAGTCCAAATTTTATAAGGAAGGTAAACATAATGAAGATCCTTTTTCCCACCTAACAACATGTGAACACCTTCATCATCTATTCTTTTTAAACATACTGAATTACCATGATCCCTTATTCCTTATAGAATAATAAATATACTCCTTCTATCCAAAAATGTATACAAATCATCAATCAGTTTCAAGGAAGTTAAGAATATCCAATATAATTTATCCAAATCAATCAAGTCTTATTCCAAAATCACTATCTCGGTATCAGAACCATATTATGGTTTATCTTTCTCTCAACCATATATTTTCCAAAAATATAACCTACTGTGGAGTCACTTTTCTTGGTTCTACACAATCTCAAGTCCTTGATAAATTAGTACTGCAGTACAATCCTTATATACTCCATAATTATTATAACCAGTACATCATTGATACAACACTCAAATTACAACATTCTTTAATAACAACATAAGAACTCTAATTATTACTCCTCATCTGTGGTAGTATCATAACTTGATTATTATCCAATAACATCATTTGGGGCATACTCTGATGATTTGGACATTGGTTTGCGTAGTGTCTCCAATCCTTGCAGAAGAAGCATTGTACATTTGAAACCATTTTCTTACTCTTACAGTCACGCACTTTGTGTCCTTTTTCTCTACACTTATAACAAACTCCCATTCCCTTTAGGCAAGTTTCATGATTTTTCTTCCCACAATTACCACATATTGGAAAATTCTTCTTTCCCCTCATCCCTTTATCCATCATTCTCTCTTCCATCCCTTTCGTCTCTTGCTTCGCTTCAAAGCAATAGGACTCAGAGAATTCTTTACTTATCTTATTAACACATGATACTATTTCTTAATATGTTGAGAACACATGGAAGACTATTTCCCTTCGAAATGTTGGCTTAATACCGTGAAAGATACGATCCTTCATACTCTTTGGATCATAAATATTACTGGAGTTCACATTCCTTCTACTGGGAACCATTTCTATACAATGGCATAAACTAGGTTAGTTTATGAATCAAAATACATAATTTCATACTTGTAAAATACTTAACATAAATTGAACTATTTATGGACATAATCCATAATCATAAAAAGGTTTTATTTGAGGAATTATATACTCATAACCGTTCATAGTGGTTTGTAAAGAAAATGGGAATTATCCTAAGCATATCCCCCGGGAGTGTCGTAACCAAGAGTGCAGCAAGGCCCGTTGTCGTGCACCAGTTCCCGTTCGAGTCTAGCTCAAAGAGGTGTTTTCGGGTTTTACCCCTAGGTACATCTGTGCCAGAGCCGCCTCTACCTGCTTGTATCCAGACAGGGATGTATTGCTCGGAAAACTCATAACATCTCTATAATACCAAAATTCTAGGAAGTTCTTCTATACTGATCCTCAAAGTCTATCTTTGGGCTATGTGCTCTAATCAGAGTTTATCTAAATCTAGCTTCCAAGGTTAGTACTAAACTGCCTCTGATACCAACTGTAACGCCCCGACCCCAGCTACCCAGAGTCAGTGCATTACTTCGTAACATTGTCATGATCACAAAAGATCATGTCTCGAAAGACCGATTAGTTTAGTAGCCTTGGAAACACAAGATACATTCGTAAACTTTACATTACATCATAAAGTGAAAAACTACTACAACATAGTCTCCATAGTCCACACTTATATCCTCTTCGGACTATCCCGGCAGGTCATTCATAAAATACTTCTTCACATCCTGTAAAATATTAAAACATTGAAAGGGGTGAGTTCGGATGTTCAGTAAGGTTATCAATATAGCGGAAGCTTTCATAAATAAACATAAAAATTTAAGGAAATGTATAACTAAAACAAAAGCCTTTTAAACTTGAACTTCAACATAATATGGCAAAAGTAAAATGAGATAATGTCATTCACTTCTTCACATGGATATTCTACTGGTCGAATAATCACATGCAATATCAATAACCACTTTCAAAATGATGGAATGCATAATGCCAGACTATCATAACCACGTAGCCAAGGCCTCGTGCCAAAACCACAAATAATATTTTGTCAAGGCCTCGTTCCAAGACACTAGTTTGTCTCATGAGACCTGCCGATGCATCGAGGAGCTATAGCGGGCTCCACCCGTCACTTATTAAGTCCAATGCATTCCTCATATGAATAGTTTTAAACATATCATAAACCATAACATAATCGTATCACATAAAACATGCATAAAGGAAACATAACATTTCCACATTTCAATCACAAGATATCAATACAACACGTTGATATAATAAAAACTTTTTAAAAACCATTTTCAATACCAAAATAAAAGAAAGTTAAAACTTTGTATTTATTTTTCATTAAAAAAAGATGGCTTGTAGAGGAAGCCGAAACTCGAATAATGTTCACGGTGGCAGAGAAGTCGTTGTCGCCGCATAAGTACGGAAAGGAAAACATTCCCTTTTTGTCATTTAGTAAAATGCTTCATATAAAAAATATTCCTTTTGAATAAACGTAAAAGTCAAAGGGGTTTATACACCGTATAAAAGAAAGTTGTGTATAAAATAAAATATGCCTCAATGAAAGGAGATTGAGACGAAGTCCCATACAAAGATAATTTTTAAAATAAAATAGATATACTATGTGTATTCACTATAATTACACATAAATAAAGTACAAATACAAGATATGACATAATAATATAATGACATAATTTGAAAGTAGGAGATTTACCCAAAGAATGGAAATTGGGTTAAGAAATTCCCTTACAAAGATCATTTTTTTAAACAAAATAGATCGCTCATGTGTATTCACTATAATCTCACATAAATAAAGTATAAATACATTATAAGACATAATCATATCATGACATAATTTGAAAGTAGGATATTAACCCAAAGAATAGAAATTGGGTTAAGAAATTCCCTTACCTTGCGTCCGGTCATGACTCGACCGTTCTTTAACCTCCTGAATAATAAACTAGAGTTAATTTATATTTACTTAAGAACCTTTTTCATGTTCATTATTCCTTTTATATCCCTTATTACCATGTTATGAACATTATTTAATTATTTAAGTTAATAACGGTCGTTTTGTTGATCTTTGGTACATGAGTCAAAAATAAACTTCATATAATTACAAGTTGTTCATGTGGTGAAATATCCATTATATACAGAATTATATTCATGATGTAGATATCATATATATCATATATATACAGTATATACATTCATTCATAATGTCACGTAACATTTAGAGGTAATAAATGAAATGCACCGTTCATGGAGACGGTAAGCCGTACGTACGCATGAACACTACTTTCATTTCTATTTCGTATTTAATGGAATGAAATCATAATGATATAAATTTATAATATAATTACAGTATAATATATTGTATAATACCATTTAATCCATACTTTATACATCCCACATATGGCATTAACGATTCAAATCACTTTGAGGGGGCGGTAGTCCGCACTTCCTAAAATGAAATTATTGCACTTTACCCATAATGGAAATCATAAAGTATGCCATAAATGAGAAATACAGAATCATAAGTAAAACATAAACATATTTTATATCATATATAAATATAGTGACATCTTAATGGCCAGCTTTGAAGGTGTTATATGAGTGTTGAACAATCATCGTTTCGTGAGGCAGAAATTCGCCATCCACAGAAACCGTATGTTCTTTAACCATTAGATGTAGGTGTGTGTAAGTGTAGCTCGAATCCTTCTTATAACAACATTATAGTATATTGAGGATACTAGTGTTGTAACAAAAGAAATTAATAAAAAGAGTTTAGGGGGTTGGAGAAGAAAAATAAAACAAAACAACATTAGAGAAGACATTACCTCAAAATCGGGTAACTCTTTTTGATTTGAGCCAAAGGCTTCCTTGGGAAGAGTTATGCCCAAATTGAGGCTTCTAGGAGTAAGAGGGGTAAGTTGGGAGAGTATTTGGGCAGATTTTGGCCGAGCCAAATGGCTTGAAGGTGTGAATAAGGTGGGAGAGGTGGGGGACTTTTATAAGTGGAGAGGAGGGGCACTTTTGGAAAGATTGAAATGATACATTATTACACAATTCTTTTCGGATTTTAAAGGTCCCACACTTATATAATTCGTGGATAAGGTGATAAGGGTTCTAAATCTACCCATCCAATAGTCTTTGTACAAGTTTAAGCCTTGGATTTTACATTATCTTTTCATTTTATTAAAATCGTTAAATAATGTGGTCATCGCTGCATCATAATGATGTTATAAATAATTTAATTTATTTAATGTCTAAAAATTATAAAAAAAAATACTATGATGTAGTAAATCTTTTTATCTTTCTAATGAATATTTATAATCAAAATTTGGACTTGTGTAACCCCGCTTAAAAACTGTTTTAGTAAAACAACTCATGTTTGTGTCAATTAAATTTTAACATTAAATAAATATATATTAATGTCATTTTCCAACCAAAGTGGCTCCATGGGGTCCCCAAGTTGACCCATGGGTTGTCTTGGTCTTCCATGACTCATCCAATATGAGTAAGACATGTTTCAAGCTCATCTCATATTATTAAAACATTATTTTTACCTTAAACTACACTAATTACCTCTAATCGCGATTAAGAACTTAAAAGTTACTATTCACCAAAAAATTATTTTAATCTCATTGAACCAAATTTTTATTCTTAATGAAAACCATGTATGTCGGATTTTTGAAAATCAAATCACAGAAGTGGTAATATTTCATTTTAACGAAAAATCAGTTTTTAACAACCACTTAGTGGTTTCACTATTCATCAAAACTTGAAGTTTTTCAGAATAAGGCCAAAATTTCACCCTAAGCTATAATTGATATTCCGAATTCAAAAATGATGTCTATTTTACAAAATTCCAAACATATAGGTTGCATTAATTAATTTTATAATTAATTCCCGCTGTTACAACAAATAGCGTGTTTTTAAGAAACAATTTATATCAAAAGATTGGCAATTGTTTATGTCCAATTTCAATGTTAAATTAATTCTAATGACCACCATTGGATAAAATGGTAAAAATATATTCTAATTATACTTTAAAACCACTAAATAGTATAATTTATCACTATAAATTATTTTGATTAAAAAAGTTGTTTTTAAGTATTTTTCACTATTCATAAAAAATAGAAGTTCTCAGAAAAATACCAAAAATTCAACATAGGCTAATTTCGATATTCCGAATCCAAAAATGAAGTCCATTTTGATAAATAAAATTTATAAAATTTCAAAAAGTAGGTATTAATATTCACAACGGCTAGTTTAATTCGTTGTGGTGTGTGTTAGAGCTCAAGGTTGCGTACAACCCACGCTATTGCATTATTCGAAGTGAAACGTACCGTGGAAGCTTGGGGTGTTACATTTCCTATTGGGATTTATTTATCACACTCTGTTTGGGTCATGTTTTTGCGCCCAAACATACTATATTGTTGCAGGTGTCGATAGGGGCAAGGCTCCTTACACAATTACTTGATTGCTGCTTAGGAGCATGAGAGCATGATACCAAGCCAAGACTTGCAATACTGTTGTGTTTAATTTTTTATTGTTGTACCTTAGTATTGTATTGTACTTGATAGCAGTGTATATTGTTTTCACTATTTTCTTAGAACATGTGACATGCTGCATCATTCTGATATTATATGCATTATGGTTATCTTTACCTTTTAGTCTTCCATTTTTTACTTCAGTTTCAAGTTGTTTAATGCTTCTGCTATTATTATTACTTCTTTTTATGTGTTACACTTTTCCAATAAGGTAATATTTTCCCCACTATCACACACTAGTCCCTCACTACTAGTCGGTAGCCTCTAGTGTTTGTGGAAATGCTCTTGAGTCTATGTGGCTAACCAGGTACGGGGAACCAGTTGAGTGGCTTCTAGAACCAAGACACTACAAAGTGGTATCAGAGGAGTTTCTTTTCTAGTTTGATTTACTATTTTTTAATGATATAAAGTATATATAATTTTGTAATTAGCTATGCCTGGGAGTAGCTACACCATGTACAGGGAAAATCCATGTTGCCTCGAATTAAATTGTGCTTTTGGATTTTGAGCAATTACAGTTGATCTGATTTCACCGTTGGGTGACACACTTGTTTTTTACTGTTATCATTGATTTTATTGTTGTTCTATTTTTTTTCAACTCGATGATATGAGGGAATTCCATCTCATACATCATATAGGCACTTGTTAGAAATCACATGCCACGCATACTTTCCATGCCATTTAGGAATCATTACTAATGCATGTTGCGATGATAGTACCTTAAAAGATATGTCTGTTGTTGTGATAGGTGTATTGGTACGTGCTATGGTTTGGATTTAATGGATGAAAAACTTTGGTTACTGAGGTGTATGGGCACTCTTGGACCAGAATTTGGTGGATCATGATTCAACCTTTTATATAGAATTGTGTTATGTTATGTTATGCTTGGGTGCCAAAATTTGATTCACGGGGAGTATGGGCCCTCATGGATCAGAAATTGGCATACCATGGGTTGGTTTTTCTTCTTAAACAGGGGTTTTCTAGGAAATCTAGAGTTTTTATTCGGAAAAACCCAGTTTACACGGTGTGTAGTTTAGCCTAACATGTCGTGTGTTCTTCCGATTTGGGGAAGAAAGTGTTCCAAGTTTTAAGATGTACATGTTGTATACTATATGTACATGTCGTGTAGTATATGACCTTGTAATGGGACATGTGAGAGGAAACCCAAATTGTTGAGTTTTGATCAGAACACACCATGTAACCTACCCAGTCAGAACCCGTGTGGACCTGACCGTGCCGGAGTACATGGCCCGGAGGAAAGACCCATGTACACACTGTGTTCGTGTGAAAAACACCATGTACCCAAGTTTGATACACTTCCAAGATGATGGTATAAAATGACCATGTGACAACGTAAGGGTACACGCCGTGTAGTCCCTTTTTTCCAAACATTGAGGGTCTTCTTCTATTTTGTTTTGGCACTCTTGTATAGCAAACCTTGACGATGAGATTGAACTAAGGCATGTTCTTGACCTTGTATAGTCATGATGCTGCGACGACCACGAGATGTACACCAGGAGAGAGGCAATGATCATACTCTAGAAATGGAAGAACATGGTCTACTGGTGGATCCTCCAGTTGTTCCAGCTACAAAACCAGCTATTATACCAAATGCAGGTGCAAATGAACAGTTCCATGAAAGTTTTGTGTGGTTTATGCAGACCTTTTAAGAAGCACTACAAGCTACCACAAATATGGAAGAGCTGACACGTATCTACCAGCCACATCATCCACCTACTTTGTTAGGGGAAAATGAACCACAAGTTTCATAATCATGGATGGAATCAGTGAGGACTATCTTCGAGCATCTGGAGGCGCCTATCAAAAGTAGGGTCAAGCTCGTGACATATATGTTGTGTGATTCTGCCAAGAGATGGTGGGATGTTATCACTCAGGTAGGGCGTCATCGGGATATGACATGGGAAGAATTTCATGTAGCCTTCTATGATTATGATTTTTATAAGACACTGAGAGCTGACCAAGCCTGAGAGTGCATGCACTTAGAGTAGGGAACACTGTCAGTTATGGACTATTCTTCCTAGTTTAGTGAGCTTCAACGATTCACACCTATTCTAATGGGTGATGATGTATCGAAATCTAAATGATTCTAGGATGCTATCAAGTTCGATATTTTATCATAGGTGAATGTCTTTAGGTTACCTTATGTCTCCTCTATTGTGAATCAGGAACTGATCACCGAGTGCAATCTATAGGAAGCTGGTGGTGTGAACCAGGGTGGTTCGACACCAGTTTTTTGAACTGTCTCAACCGGCAAGAGGAAGAATCATGTGGAGTTCTCTCATAGTGAAAGTAGCAGCCATAATGTTTTATCTAGTGTCCAGGTGACGTGATACTAGTGTAGAAAGGTTGGAAACAAGGGACCTTAGTTCCCAAGGGACCCAGTTGAGTGCCTGGCTTATGGAAAGATGGGTCATCTATAGTGATACTTTAGGGAATTTCCACTAGTGGATAGTGGGAGAGGTTCTATACAGACTCCACGTATAGGAGCAGGGCCAGTAGCTTCTCACCAATCTGGAAACTAGAATACGTTAGGGCATTTAGGTCAAGGTGGTGGTCGTGGCCTTGGTAGTCAGGCCTCAGGATCTCAGTGACAGTAGGGCAGGTTATCTCAAGGTAGCCAAGAAGTGTCTTAGGGCCGCAGTGCACGCTAAACTTGTGAAGTGTAACATAACCAGTAGGATCAGGATCCCATATCTTCTACTATCAGAGGTACTATCCTAGTTTCCTCTGTTTTATCTTCTACACTTTTTGATAATGGTGCTACACATAGTTTTATATCATTGGATATAATGGAAATCCTTGGGCTCTATGTCGATACTAATTTTGATGTTATGATGCTCGACACTCGTTTAGGGATTATAACGGAAGGTGTGTGTCAGTTCAAGGAGTGCCCCTTGAGATTGGTGGGTGTCACTTTTTATGGAACCTCTATTTCTTAGAGATTACATGCTTCAATGTCATTCTCGGAATGGACTGGTTGGTTCCTTTTCAAGACATTATTGATTTCTATCATCATAGGGTGAGTTTTACATCACTATAGGGTGAATAATTTCTATATAAGGGTGAATGGGATGTCCAGACGAGCATAGATGGACCCTAGCACCGTGGGTTGGGTAGGATGATAGCCTAGATTGTGAGTTTATATCTGGATGATTAGGGAACATGTCTAGTAGATTTCCCTTCGGTGGTTGATTGTTTCAAGGATGTTTTCTTGGATGAATTCACAGGATTAACTCCGGCTAGAGAGGTGGATTTCACTATCAAGCTAGTTCCAGGAGCTGAACCGGTATCCATTCCTCCCTACAGGATGGCTATGACAGATTTGAAAGAGATCAAGAGGCAATTGAAAGATCTAGAAGATAAGGGTTTTATCCGATCCAGTACTTCTCCTTGGGGTTCATCGGTCCTTTTCACAAAAAAGGTGGATGGTACCCTTAGGCTATGCTTGGACTATTAGAAACTGAACAAGTTGATGGTTAAAAACCGATATCACTTTCCATGTATAGATGATATGTTTGATCAACTTTGAGGATCTCGAGTGTTCTCAAATATTTAATTAAGGTCAGGGTATCCTCAGGTACATGTTCAACCTACAAACATACCTCTTACCATGTTTCATAGCAGGTATGACCTATATGAGTACCTAGTTGTTCTGTTTGTTCTCACAAACATGCCAACAGTTTTTATGGAATTGATGAACCAAGTGTTTTATCCTTATCTAGATTATTTTGGGGTGGTTTTTGTGGAAGATATCTTGTTGTATTCTCGTAACCAACCCAACCATGCCAAGCATCTTGAGACCATTTTTAATACACTGAGAGAGAATTATTTATATGTTATGCTCACAAAATTCCACTTCTAGATGAATCATATTCACTTTATAGGTCACTTCATCTCAGAGACTAGAGTATCAGTGGACCCAGAGAAGGTGAGAGTAATAGTTACCTGAGAGCATCCTAAGAACATTTTTGAGGTATGGAGTTTCTTGGGGCTAGATGGTTACTACATACATTTTACATAGGGATTATCATGCTTAGTAGTGCCAATGACAGGATTGAATAAGAAAGGTGTGAAGTTTAAGTGGTCATATTCTTGTGAAATAGCCTTTAAAGAGTTGAAATGATATTTGAATTTAGTGTCGATACTGATATTGCCAAAGCCGAAAAAGAGTTATACTGTGTATTGCAATGCATCAGGTATCGGGCTCGGAGTAGTGCTTATGTAAGGAGATCAAGTCATTGCGTATGAGTCTTGATAGTTGAGGCCACATGAGAGGAATTACCCAACACATGATCTCGAGTTAGATGTAGTTGTTCATTCTTTGCGTTGTTGGAAACATTATTTATTAGGAGAGCATTTTGTGATGTACATGGACCACAAAAGTCTCAAATACATCTTTACTCAACATGATTTGAATCTGAGACAACAAAGGTTAGTGGAATACATTCAGTCCTATGATTTTGAGCTTTCCTATACACCTTGAAAAGGTAATGCAGTGACTGATGCACTGAGTAGAAGGACTCAGATATAGGCAGTGAAGAAGGCCAGTGGTGAGTGGAATCTTATATATTTGTTCTTTGAGATACATTTAGAGGTGCACGATAGTCAGGGACAGACTTTTATTTAATATTTTGCTATTACCTATACCCTACTGGACAGAGTGAGGATGAGGCAGCTATCAGATTTTGAAGGCCTAGTTCTGTAGGAGAGTGTGGCAGGTGAGGACCCTCCTCCTGGATGAACGATAGGTGAGGATGAAGTTATGCGTATCCATGGACATGTGTGGGTTCCATGGGATATACACGAGGAGATGATGCATGAGTTTCAGGCTTTAGCTTAGGTAGTGCATCTTTGAGTAACCAAGATATACTGTGACTTGCGCCGTCAGTACTGGTGGCCAGGTATGAAGCAAAAAGTACCTGGTTATGTTACAAGGTGTTCCACCTATCAACAGGTGAAGATGGAACATCAGTGGCCAGCTGAGATTTTACAGTAGTTACCTGTTCTAGATTAGAAATGGGATGATGTCGTGATGGATTTCATGATGGGGTTACCGAGGTCACCTAGAGGAAACAATGTTTTGTGGGTCGTAGTTGATAGGCTTACAAAGGTTTCTCACTTCTTTCCAATCAAGGAGACCTTTGGTGTGGATGATCTTAAAAATATGTATATTAGAGAGGTGGTATGACTTCATGGGGTCCCACATTCTATCATTTTAGATAGGTATGCTCGCTTTACATCTCATTTCTGGAAGAGTTTTCAAAGGGAACTGGGTACACAGGTGCTTCTGAGCACAACATACCACCCTCAGGCTGATGAACATTTAGAGCGTATGATACAAGTGCTAGAGGACATGTTATATGCATGTGTCTTAGAATTTGGGGGCTCTTGGGTGAAGTATATTCCCCTAGTCGATTTCACCTACAATAACATTTTTCAAGCGACTATACAAATGGAACCTCATGTGGAATTTTATGGTAGGCCATGTCCTTCTCCCCTATGTTGGTTAGAGGCTGGTGAGGTAGCCTTACTAGGACCACATCTCATGCAGGAGACTTTTGAGCAGGTCCACTTGATTCAGAGATGAATGGATACTACACAGTCTTGTCAGAAATCATACGCCGATCGCCAGAGATGACCTTTGGAGATTGAGGTCGGGGATCAAGTTTTTCATCGTGTCACACTGAGGTAGGGACACAAGAGGATTAGGAGACATGGTAAGCTTTCACTGAGATATATCGGACCATTTTAGATTCTGGAGTGAGTCAGGTCGGTTGCCTATCGATTACAGTTACCTTAGAGGTACGGCACCATGCATGATGTCTTCTATGTATCTTAGCTATGCCGCTATCACTCAGAACCATCTCACATTTTTCAGATCGAGGAGGTTGATGCAACCATTGAGGAGAATCCAATTTGTATAGTTGATAGGAGCACAAAGGTTTTATGATGCCGGTCAGTTCCTCTCATACATGTGCTATGACAGCATGACTGAGTACAGGACAATACTTGAGAGAGGGAGGCCAACGTACATGCTCAGTGGCTGGAGTTATTCTCAAATATTTCTTCACCACCCTTGGAAGAAAAATTCGGGGACAAATTGATTTAAGGGGGGAAGTTTTTAAGAACCCAGCGCTTACTTTTAGGTATGTTTTAATTTTATTTTATTTTTCCTTTGAGTTGTTTTTGAGAAAAAAGGGAAAACTAGACAAGTACTAGAATCATACTGTCACACAGACTGATTCAGGGTTACACACAATGTAATCATAAATACACGCCATGTAGTTTGTCCATGTATGATGGGAATACATGGTATTCAGTCATGCTAATAAAGGAAAGTAGAAAAACTAACTACACATCATGTACTTCTTAGTACACTCCATGTAGTCATGTCGAAAATCCCTAGAAAGTAAGTTGAAAAAAATTCAACATCCAAATGAATAGTTAAATGATATACACACCATGTATATTGACTTACAGGCCACATATTTTGGGTTTCTCACGTAAAATAGGAAGTAGCCTCTCCATTAGGTATATTGGACAGTGGGATCACTAGGGGAACTCAAGAGGAGCGCTGGAACTTCAACCTCTTCCCGGTTGATCATCTGAACTCCGAATCAATCACCATCAGTATCGTTTTAACCCAATCGGTAAGCTCTTGATTACTCTTGATCTATTCTTGATGATTTTTGTTCTTGAATAAGTTATTTAAGGTTGAGTGATTATCCTTGTTTCATAGATATATATATTTCTAGATTTAATTGGAAGTCGATACTAGATGAGGAGAGTTATACTATGATGAGGTAGGTGGTCTCGTGCTAATTACTTAATGTCAAGTTGTTTATACATGTTTTTGTGCTGCACACTCATGTTTGGGGTGTCGATTTGTTGAGAATTTTACCTTTTTTAATTCCTAAGTATGTTTAGATGATTAATTATATGAATTTAAGCATGTTGAGATTTCTTTTTTTTATTAAGGTCCACCCCACGGGTGAATTTCCCTTGGATAACTATTGTTGGGCCTTTAGGCTTAGGATAACCATGGTTATGCCAATGTTTTCCCTATTATGGGTTGTCTGAAATGAATTGGTTAATTAAATTCTTACCAATGTGTATTGTTTTCTTATTAACCATGTGGTGTTGCCCAAATTTACCTAAGTTTTTAGGGTTAATCCCTCGCTTGTAGTTTAGCTTGGGTTGTCGAATCCTTAGAGACCTAAGGAGTAACCTACAGACACGTACATTCTATGGACTATTTTTGGCTATGAAGTGACAAACTTTGGGATTATTTTATATAGGTTTAAGTGAACACTAATATTCTTAAGTTAATTCAATTTAAAAAAAGATTTTATCCTAGGTTTTCACATGGGGTGGATTGGATGCATTCCCTTTTCAACTATTTCAATTTCTTATATTTGAGATGGGTTTATTTAAAAAGATCAAGAAAATCATCACTTACTGGTTTAATACCTCCAAAAATTAATACTAATCACCTTTACACTTGAAGGATCAAAGTTTTGAGCACTCCAAGGTAAATTTGTCTATTAGCACTTGAAGTATGTGACCTTAAATTCAACAAGGACGAAGCAGTTTAATGATATTCAAAAAAAAATCTCAATTAAAAGAAGTGATTAGACATTAATAGAGTGAGAAATAACATCCAATAAAAACCCTTTATACTCCATTGGGTCAACCAATAAGTGGGATATCCCCCCATTGATTCTATGGTTTCAATGGAAGCAAAAATTAGACTCATGAGGGAAGAATTGGAGAAGTAAAAAAAGACAATGAAATAACAATCACTCCACCGTCGTGTGATAATTTCACAAGGTTTGGTGTGAATAAATTCACACCTTGAAGACATGGTATAAAATTTATATTAATAAGAACCAAATAAGAGGATAAGAAGAAATTTTATTAATAACTATGGTGATTCGAACAACTTACATGAGATAGAAGAACGTTACAAAGATAAATCGGCATAATAACATTACAATGAAAACAAAGCTCAAAGATGATTAAATTCTCCAAAACCACTACCTTAAATAGGAATTCCGGGAGCCTTGGGTAGATCCCCCATCTTTCCAAGTATCCTAAATTAATGGTGTTAGGCCTAGGGTGTTGGAATGTAAGGGAGACGATACATTTCCACCCTTGACCCGAAGTTGCATCTAGATTGCATCTACCGAACAGAGGTGCCTAGATGACCTTCTAGATAGAAAAATTGGAGTGGTACATAGAAGAGTAAAATTAAGATCTTGATTTCTTCTAACTCTATAAAATTTCAGCCAAAAATAATTTGTGGTTTCCAAGATATGATTAAATTGGTGGTATGTTTTTCTGGGCCACAAAATCTGGCCCAGAATTTCATCTTCCACTCGGGCCACCTAGAACTCCATTAAAACATCTGAATTAGCTATTTTAATTATTTTATGAAATTTTCCCCATGATTTCCTATATCATAAGTTAAATTTTTAGAATCATTTGGATTGTATATTGTCCGTTACAGTCTCTTTATTAGGATGATGTCCAGTTTACTTTTCCGAGAATGTGTTGGAATGAATGACTATTTTGGTGGTCTTCTAATGTGAATCTTCAAGTGCTAAAAGATAATTAATTGTTCCTTATATATAATGGGATACCTAAAAATAAAATATGAAAATAATATCAAGACCATTTTTTATTTTAGGAGGTGTTTAAAAATGTACCATGTAATAGTGCATTCTAAGAGATAATTACAACCATAATGTGAATTAAGGATCAAACTGTAAAATGAACAAAAATGGTGTTTATAAATAATAAATCACATGAATATATATAAATTAAAAATGAATATTAGCCTCATTAAGTGTCTAATCACACCCCCAACTTGATTTTTGCTAGTCCCGAGCAAAATGTATCTCAACAATATGAAATTAAAATTCCCTTTTCCAAAAACTTTTTAATATACATTGATCACCAAGAACCATTATACCCAAAAATCATGAATCCCATAAAAATATTTTAATAAAATATAGTTTCATAAGAATATCCCAATCCCAGGCCCATTTCTTTGTTCAAATTCATCGCCATATTTCTTCCAATATCAATTACATATGAAGATGTGTTGTGTATCACAATAAACATGGGGGTTCATCTTTATTTAAGGGGGAAATAACAGAAGTACTAGGTGGAATCACATTTCAATAATAAGATGAGTATTCAATTTTTTTCAATATTTCAATAATAATTGAAATTTGTTGGGAAAAAATCCCTCAAGGCATCATTTAAGCATTTTTGAGGTGATTGTGTTTGTTGAAAAAGTGGACAACTGTGCTATGATTGTTGACAAAGCAAAACAATGACATAAAAATTTGTTGAAAAGGGGGATTTCATGGTGGAATGTCAAGTTCAAGAGCTCTGGTCAATGATCCATGTTTAATTCGAGAATGTCGATAAAGGAATGGATGATCTGGAGGCAGTACAAAAATGAACAGATACAAGGTGGCGCGGTTTTCGAGTATTTGCCAAATATTTGGGCCTAAAAATCGAAAAATGAAGACAAGTGGATTTTGGAAAAGGGACCTGCATGTCGTTGACTTGAATTAGAAGAAACTTGCTTGCCATATGTTTTTCAAGATCAGAACATCAAAATATGGCAAAGGAAAGAGGGTCGCGTAGGTATTGGTGTGGTCGCGCAGGTGACCTGCGCGCCGTGAAGAGACTTGCGCGCGAATTCCTTGGATGCTTAAGAACTTCCTCACCTATTGTTTTTCAACATTAGAAGATCAAAATATGGAAAAGGAAAGAGGTTCACACATGTATTGGTTTGGTCTCACAAGTGACTTGTAGGGGAAGATACCTACGCGCTGAGACTTGCGCGTCGCGGGTAGACTTGTGTGCCGTCGTGTAGGTTGACCAAATGCCTATAAATACAGGACCAACCCTCCTCATTTTCAATATATTTCAACACTTATAAAAATCAGAGCTCCCGTCGTGCTGGTGTGGTGGTCGCGCAGGTGGTGTGTGGTCGCGCAGGTGGACTTGCGCGCCAGTGTTTGAAATTCCACGCGGGTTGGTAGTTGCGCACCAATATTGGCTTAGGAATAAACGGGATTGAGTCGTGCGGGTTTGGAGTTTCAGAAGATTATTCCACATAGGTGGTAGAGGCAGACCTGCGCGCCAGTTGTGACGTGCACGCCGATACTTGTGCACCGAGTTAGACCTGCGTGCCTAGTAAGGTTGATTCCCCGGTAGTGTTTTTAGGCTTTGTGGAAGCTGGAAGTTTTCCTAATACCTTTAGTGCAAAGAAAAATTCATCTACGAGTGAAAGTTGGAATTCGATAGAGCATCCACATACAACAGAGGATGCATTCATTAGAGACAATGAAGAGACCTATAGGTATATAAACTGTGAGTGGATCCTTTCCAGAGCTGTGAGCAAAGGAAGAGGAAGAAGGTGATCCTCTACACCAGCAATGATCCAGAGAGAGAGAGAAATTGGGAGTGACCCTTGTGAAAGTAGTGAGATGACCCTAAAATTTGTAAAGGCAGTGAGCCTGGGATAGAGTGACTATGCCCGAACCTTGTAATCCACAGCTAGTGAAGTTTAGTGGAATTTGGTACGACCGATAACCTGTCGGTGTAAGATCCTTGGACTTAGCCCTTAGCGGTGAACCAAGTAAAAATTGTTATGTCATGTACATGATTTACTTTCTGTTTATATTGTGCAATGATAAAGAGATAAAATAGTGTTTTTATTAATAGAGAAACAAGATTAAAATGAGATTTATTTTTAAATTATCCATACCCTGATTCACCCCCCTCTTAGGGTACTCAGCCTTATGGACCTAACAATTGGTATCAGAGGGAAAGGATGATATTAGTTCTTCTCTCAGTGGAGGTAACTAATCATAAAGGGATTCCGATCTTCGATGGATGTAATTTTCAGATATGGAAGAATCGAATGCAACACTATTTTCGATCCTTGGGAATGGATGTGTTTTCAACATCTATGCATGGTATCACAACTGATATTAATAGTGGTGCATTATCAGAAGCTGAGCATAGAGAGTTGGATGCTGATTCCAACGCAATCAATGCCTTAGGGGGATCCCTTTCCAATCCCATCTATACAAAGGTGATGTCATGCAAAACATCACATGCCATGTGGGAAAATATTTTTAATATATACCAAGGTGATACAAAGGTCCGAGAGGCAAACCTGCAAGTGTTGTGGAAAAAGTATGAAGATATGAGAATGAACCCGAATGAGTCTGTTGATGCATTCTTTGACAGGGTAAATACTGTGGTAGAAGACATGCAATGTCTTGGTGAAATTATCGAAGACATAAAAATTTTGAAGCGCATCTTGATAAAACTTCCACCTCGGTTCAATCCGAAAGTTTCTATTTTGGAAGATAAAGACCCGAAATAATTGACATTGGATAACCTACACAGCACCCTTGTTGCATATTAAATGATAAATAATGATAAAGACGCTGTGGAAAAGGGTAAATCCAAAGAGGTGGCATTTAAGGCCATGAAGAATCTCACCATTGAAGATTCTTAGGAGGAATAAGAGACAGATGAGGTAATGTCATTCCTCTCCTCAAACCTTCAAAGAGGAAAATTAAATTTCAAAGGGCAACTTCTTCTTGCATGCTTTAGATGTGGAAAGGTTGGACATCTCGCAACAAGATTCTCCAAAAAGTTTCAAGAATAAAATGAAGAAGATGATGTTGAAATTCCCAAGAAAAAATCTTCCGCCTATGTGAAAGGGAGGAAGCAGTTCAAGAGAAATTTCTTCAAGAAGAAGAATATTCTTTCATAAGAAATAGATAGTTCAGATGAGTCTGAGGTTGAAGAGGTTGAGGATATTTAAAACTGAATAGATCATGGAGAAAATGCTATGGTGGTGGTTTTCGATAGTTCTCATGAAAAGGAAGAA
This sequence comes from Viscum album, assembly GCA_963277665.1. Taxonomy (NCBI): domain Eukaryota; kingdom Viridiplantae; phylum Streptophyta; class Magnoliopsida; order Santalales; family Viscaceae; genus Viscum; species Viscum album. The sequence goes on along the minus strand of OY728136.1, from coordinate 61,745,886 downwards.
ACTGACGTTGGAGAAGAAGAAGAAGAATTTGAAGGAAGAGTTGATATAGAAGCCGAATTGGAAGCAGCTCTTGAGGAGATAGACGTTTAGAGATAAAAAACAAAGAAATCCAATAAAGTGGTTCGTGATGCCAAACTTTATATGCAACAATAGGATGAAGAAAATTGTGAGCTGTTAGAAGAAATTGAAAGACTAAAATTCTCTACACCAGAGATCTCATAAAATATTGTTGAGTATAATCTTAAAATTGATGAACAAAAGAAGGAAATTGATTGTTTGACTAACATAGGAAAGGAGAAGGTCGGACGTATCAAAGAGATTAAAGAAGAAGTGGTCAGTCTGCGATGAAAAATGAAGGATCAAGAAAAAATCTTGACCTCTAATGTGATGTTAGGAAAGCAGGTCATTTCGAAGACTGAAAAGGTGAAAGAGGAGCATAGTTGTTCAGAAGGAAAGAAGCAGCAATTGAGCTCAGACGTTAAGGATGATTCAGGGGTTGATAAGAACCAAAAATATGTGGCAATTGAAGTCAGACCACAAGCACCAGTCATGAAATTGAAGGTTGATTTGGTCACAAAGAAAAATCATAATATTCAGAGATCCCAAGGGGAAACTCGTGGTGTTGAAGTAACATGAAGGAATGCAACTTATATCAGGTGTTATTGTTTTGGGAATATGGGACATTCACGGTATGTGTGTTCCATATCCAAGAGGTATCGAAGGGAACAAGAACAGAGGTGGCATCCAAACAAAGAATGGTTTTCCAGAACATATTTCGAAGGACACTATTTTTGGTGCGGAGGATTTGGGCACATGGCTAGGTACTGCACTTCGACCATTCAGAGAAATGTGCCAAAGCAGAATCAAATCGTTCTCAAGCATAAGATCAGTAAACCGACAGGTGAGTTAAAAATGCAGAATAGATTTGCGGCTTTTTAAGATGAAGCTGGTCCATCATAATCGAAGAAAGAACAGAAGTCTCAATCCATGCCGAGTGTGAAGGAAAAAGTATGGACCAAGAAGAATAAAAATGAGAAGGTCGTGGGGGAAGATATTTCCATTAAAGCATCAGATCGCTCTCGTGTGTGGATCCTTGATAGTGGTTGCACATCTCACATGATGGGTAATAAGGATCTTGTTACAGGCATAAAATATGACAAAGGAGTTGTCAAATTTGGAAACAATGAAGGCCTGAAGATTGTTGGCTCAGGGAAATCCAAGTTTGGGGGAAAAGAAATGAGACATGATGATGTCTTGGTAGTAGAGGATCTTAGTCATAAATTTCTCAGTGTCAGTCAACTATGTGACTCTGGGCATTCTATCCTATTTACCAAGAAGATTTGTGTTGTGAAAGGAAAAGATGAAGCAGTTGTTCTACAGGGAAAAAGGACAAAGGGAAATCTTTACCTTGTAGGTGGGGAAGAAGATACGTGCCTTTTATCCAGAGAGGAAGAAAACAAACTATGGCATAAGTGACTTGGTCATCTTTGCCAACCATCCATGTAAGATCTGGTAAAGTGTGATGATTCTAGAGACCTTCCCAAACTATCGCGTGATCACACTCATACGCGTGATGATTGCCAACCAGAGAAGATCATCAGAAAGACATACAGGAAAAAGGAACATAAATCAACTAGAGTGCTTGAATTGGTGCATGTGGATGTATGTGGACCTATCTCACCACGAGCTATAAATGGGCAAAGGTATTATGTTATTTTCATTGATGATTATATCAGAATGGCATGGGTATTGTTCGTTACCCATAAGACAGAGGTGTTCAGTTGCATAAAGCAGTATAAAAGGGAATGAGAAAGGATGCTTGGGTAGAAAATTCTAAAGTTTTGTACTGATAAAGGTCGGAATTCACAAACAGTCAATTCAAAAACTATCTCGAGAAACACGGGATAAGGCATCAAGTTTCATCAGTGATAATTCCCCAACAGAATGGAGTGGTTGAGAGGAGAAATCGGATCATCAACAACATGTCCAAAACGATGCTTATTGAAAAGGACCTACCAGAGAAATTTTGGAAGGAAGAAGTTTTTACATCGGTCTATATTTTGAATAGGTCTCTGTTGTGTCCAAAGGAAGGGAAGAATCCATATGAAATGTGGTATGGAAAGAAGACAAGGCTAAAATACTTTCGAATCTTTGTGAGTAAGTGCTTCATTCTCAATAAAGAAAATCACAGGAAGTTTGAGTCACGAGGATATGAGGGGATATTCCTTGGATACTCAGGGAAAATCAATGCATATAAATATTTCAAAAAAAGGCTGGGAAAAATTGTTGAGAGAAATGATGTCACTATAGTTGAAAATGAACAGAATTCTCAACGACCCAATGAACAGTTTTTGGATGAAAGTGATGATGAGGTAAGAAACACAAGGGGAGAAGAAGTGGCAGAGGCTGACTCAGAAGAAGATACTGATGATGAACAAGAAAGTGTCAGGTTTGTGTCTTCAAGGAATCCAAAGATTCGATCTGAAATTGATAGGAAGAATATCATTGGTGATCAAACCGCTCCAGTTCAGACTCGAAGAATGAAATCATTACAGAAAACATCGTTTTTATCTCAGGTGGAGCCAAAATGTTTTTCCGATGTAGCTAAAGATGAAAACTGGGTTCAGGATATGAATGAAGAGCTTGATCAGATTGAGAAGAACCATACATGGGAGATTGTTTCGAGGCCAGCAGACAAGAATGTCATCGAGACTAAATGGGTCTATCTTAATAAGATGAATGAATATGGCACAGTGATTCGGAACAACGCATGGCTAGTGTGAAAGGTATACTACCAGATAGAGGGAATAGACGTTGATGAGACATTTGCACCTATTTCAAGGCCGGAGACAATCAGATTATTTTTGGCCATAACAGTGCAAAGAAAGTTCAAAGTGTTCTAGATGTATGTCAAATCTGCATTCTTAAATGGTGTTCTGAAAGAGGAGGTGTATATTGAGCAGCCAAATGTTTTTCTCATTCATGAGGATGAGAACAAAGTTTTCAGGCTGAAGAAGATGTTGTATGGGCTAAAACAATCACCAAGAGCATGGTACTCAAGGCTTGATCAGTACTTGAAGAAGCTTGGTTTCCAGCGTGGGGGAGTTGATTACAATCTCTATTTTAGCAACAATAGTAATCAAAGGATGATGGTGTTGGTTTATGTCGACGACATAATATTTGGTGGATCAGATGAAGCTCAGTGCAGAAAATTTTCCGAATTCATGAAAAATGAGTTTGAAATGTCAATGATTGGTGAGCTAACATTTTTCCTTGGTCTACAGGTGACACAAGGAAAGAATGGAACATTCATTTCTCAATCCAAATATGCCAAGGAGGTTTTAAGAAGGTTTGGCATGGATAATTCCAAGGAGATGAAGACTCCGGTTGCTACCCGGATGAAATTATCAAAATATGAGGATGGAAAGGCAGTTAATATCACAAATTACAGGCAAATCATTAGATGTTTGTTGTACTTGACCGCAACAAGGCCTGATATTGTTTTCGCTACATGCCAAGAAGCGAGATATCAGAGTAATCCCAAGGAAAGCTACATGTTTGCAGTGAAAAGAATACTTCGGTATATCAAAGGCACCGTGGATTTCATTCCGATGTATAATGACAAATCTCAATCAGTGTTATTGGGTTACACAGATGAAAATTGGGCCGGATCAGCATATGACAGAAAATCAACGTTAGGAGGTGCATTCTATCTTGGTGGATTGTGTATTTACTGGCTAAGCAAGAAGAAAGATTTCATTTCATTGATCACCACAGAAGTTGACTATATTGCATCCACTCAAGCTTGTACACAGTTATTGTGGATGAATCAGTAGCTTGAAGATATGGGAGTTGAAGTGAAGTCTCCGATCGGAATCCAATGTAATAACTCAAGTGCCATAAATCTTATCAAAAATCTCATCCATCACTCAAGGACAAAACACATTGAGATCAAATATCATTTTATCAAGGAGAAGGTTGAGCAGGGAATCATGAAGTTGGAGTATGTGCCTACAGAGCTACAGGTTGCAGACATTCTGAAAAAGGCATTACCCAAAGAAGATTTTGAGACACATCGACTGGCTCTGGGAGTTCAGTCGACTCCCCGCACTTAAAAGAGTGTGTATGTGGACCTCCCCCTCTCCCCGAGGTATGATGTGTTTTTCCCTAATGTACTGATATGTGTTCTCTACTCTGTTACAAACTGCAAAGGAGTGTCGTTTGGGTTCATTGACAAAGGGGGAGAAAATAGTGATTGTTCAAGGGGGAGATAGTGTGTCTATTTGAGAAATCATGATAGATACGGGGAGAATCTGACAAGTGAAGCAATGAGATTGGGGGAGCAATGAGAAAGGGGGAGAGTATTAAATATGATGATTCTAGAAGTTATCAATAAAACAATAGATATCACGACAGATGAGGATCATAATAAATGTAGAAGAGTGGTGTTGGAGAGTGGTAAGAATATTTACAAAAATTGGTATCAGTTTGGTGTCAATAGTGGATGTCAGAGATGAAGTGATTCATTGATGAACTTTTCATTTACTCTTATTTCTCACGTCGAGCATTGCTCATGTGGGCTTAAAGTATGTGTTGAGTAAATACTTGATCGATATCGGAATCAAAATAGGAAAATGGTGGATGAAGAATTAACAATGTATCTTTTTATGGAAGAGTTGTCAACAAACCCAAATGGGGAGATTGTTGGGAAAAAATCCCTCAAGGCGTCATTGACTCATTTTTGAGGTGATTGTGTTTGTTGACAAAGTGGAAAACTGTGATGTGATTGTTGACAAAGAAAAACAATGACATAGAAATTTGTTGACAAATGAGATTTCATGGTGGAATGTTGAGTTCAAGAGCTGTGGTCAACGATCCATGTTTGATTCAAGAACGTTGACAAAGGAATGGATGATCTGGAGGTGGTAAAAAAAGAACAGATACAAGGTGGGTCCGTTTTCCAGTGTTTGCAAATTTTTGGGCCTGAAAATCGACAGATGGAGACAACTGGCTTTTGGAAAAGGGACCTTCGCACTGTTGAATTGAAGTATAAGAAACTTGCACGCCATATTTTTTCAAGATCAGAGCATAAAAATATGGAAAAGGAAAGAGGGTCGTGCAGGTATTGGTGTGGTCGTGCAGGTGACCTATGCGCCGTGAAGAGACTTGTGCACCGATGCCTTGGATGCTTGAGAACTTGCGCGCCTGTTGTTTTTCAAGATCAGAAGATCAAAATATGGAAAAGGAAAGAGGGTCGCGCGGGTATTTGTTTGGTCACACAAGTGACTTGTAGGGGAAGAGACCTGTGCGCCGAGACTTGCGCGCTGAGGGTAGAATTGAGCGCCACCGTGTTGGTTGACCAAATGCCTATAAATACAGGATCACCCCTCCTCATTTTCAATGGAGTTAAACACTTAGAAAAATAAGTGCTCCCATCGTGCTGGTGTGGTGGTCACACAGGTGGTGTGTGGTTGTGCAGGTGGACTTGCACGCCAGTGTTTGAAGTTGCGCGCCAGTTGGTATTTGCGCGCCAATATTGGCTTGGGTATAAAAGGGATTGAGTTGCACAGGTTTGGAGTTGCAGAAGATTGTGTTGCGCAGGTGGTAGAGGCAGACCTGCACGCCAGTTGTGACTTTCATACCGATACTTGCATGCCGGTTTAGACCTGTGCGCCAAGTAAGGTTGATTCCCCAGTAGTGTTTTTGGGCTGCGTGGAAGCTGGAAGTTTTCCCGATACCTTCGGTGCAAAGATAAATTCATCTACAGGTGAATGTTGGACTTCAATAGAGCATCCACATACAACAGAGGATGTATTCATTTGAGATAATGAAGAGACCTATAGTTCTATAAACTGTGAGTGGATCCTTTCCAGAGCAGTGAGTAAAGGAAGAGGAAGAAGTTGATCTTATCCACCGGCAGTGAGCCAGAGAGCGAGAAATAGGGAGTGACCCTTAGGAAAGTAGTGAGCTAACCCTAAACTTTGTAAAGGCAGTGAGCCTGAGACAAAGTGACTATGCCCAAACCTTGTAATCCACAACTAGTGATGTTTAGTGGAATTTGGTACGACCAACAACCTGTCGACATTTTCTCCTTGGATGTAGCCCTTAGCGGTGAACCAAGTAAAAATTGTTGTGTCATGTGCATTCTTTACTTTCTATTTATATTATGCAACGGGATAGAGAGAGAAGAGTGTTTTCCTAAACAGCAAAATAAGATCAGAATGGACTTTATTTTTAAATTATTCATACCCTGATTCAGCCCCCCTCTCAGGGTACTCAGCCTTGTGGACCTAACAAAATTTCACTCAAAAGAGTCAACCCATGTAGCGAGACTTTGCCGATAACTCCTAGGCTCAAAGACCTTAGGGCACCAAGTGAAGTCCACATACTCTGGCATCATCTCAAGTTAACTCAGTCAAAAAAAAGTCAAATTACAACAAATAGAGATAAAATTACTAACTCTAGGCCAGACAACTATGGATTCACAGTCCCCAAGTGCCTAAAGACACGCATTAGGTCATTTCATTGCTCTATGTGCAAATTTTTTGTTTTTTTTTATTTTTTTGATTTTTTGAATACTCATATTAAAACTAAGATTATCACCAAACCTATTCTATTTATTTGGGGGGACCCCATGAATTCAAACTAATACCCCACTATCCAAAAGATGTGAATTGTGATTCTTTTTTTTATTTGATGAAAATATAGACAATGAAATTTCACAACAGACAGCCACATTTTCCAAAATCTATGCTCATGAAATTATACATGGATTAAAATTAGAATCAGGGCATGTTAAATTATTTTATATTCAGTTTCAAAGTGTGCAATATGTATTATCATGTTCAAGGTTAAATAAATTTTTCCTTCCACACATTTTTTATACACAAAAAATTAATTAATTTTTTTTCTTTTCACCCCCCAACTTAGAATAACATTGTCCCCATGTTTAAAGAAAATAAAATTGATAATGGGGTAGAGGTAGATGAAAAAATTTATAAAAGGAATTTTCAATATGAGGATCATAGAATGAAGTCACCTAGTGGTTGAAGTTCAAGTTCTTGCTGCTCTAATTTATTCCTTTGATATCCATGTCACTTGTAGAGTTCCCTAGTGGAAAGAGGAAAAAACAAACAAACAAACAAAACAAAACAATATATATATATTTATTTATTAATATAATAAAAAAAGTAAAATATAAGTATATATACAAAAATTATAGAATAAGGAAGCACTATAAGTCGTAGGTCAGTGGTAAGAGCACACCCCTTTCCCCCTTCGGTCCCGGGATTGAGTCCCCACGACTTCTCCGGTTGTGACGGGGTTTTCCCCATGACCTACGACATGTCATTTTAATTTTTTTGTTATATATTTTTTTATTTTAACCTACAAACACATAAAAATAAAATTAACTGATGATACATTGTCTTATTTTTAAATTTATGGGTAAGGTATTACTCAAGGATCACACCACGTGACACATATGAATATGGAGCTCCCCTTTAATACCCATCCATACTTATAATATAAGAACATGTCAATAGTCTATATTTTTAAATATTAAAATGAATCATTAATCCTATTCAAAAAACAAATATTATTAAAAATATTGGAAACAAGAAAACCACGGGTTACCTCCCTTGCAACACTTTTGTTTAATGTCGTTAGCTCAACTTGAACCCCCATAACTTACCCAATACAAACTTTAAACATTTTAAATACCCCCTATTTCTCCACTTCTACTTTATTGAGATTGATTCTTTGTTTAGAATTTGTGTCATGTACAAACCTATGTTCTACCATGAGTGGGAAAATCGAAGAAATATCAGAAATGGTTGATCCAGTTTCCTCTATAATCTTTCTTAAGACATCAATGATCATTCCAACTTTTTTGGTTTCAAGAGAATAATTAATTCCAATTGAAAGTTCACAATTATACCCTATAAAGTCATACTTGAGTAGGTAAGGAAGGACAATAATTTTGAGCTCGGGCAGGATAGGACATTCAGACAGAGGTCGAGATTTTGAATCAAACTCAATTTCATTTTATAATTTTCTCAAAAAATGGTTCCTTTTGAATGGAATATTCAACCACCAAATTGGAAATATTATTTTCAGTAATGGGTATAGATTCGAAGTTCATTATTTCTCCTAATGGTGTAGTGATTTTTAGTTCTGAAAAATTATTAATGGAGCAATATTTAAGACACTCAATCCATGATGTCAAATTTCCCTCTTGTGAATACAAAAAAAATAGTTTCCTCTTAGTTTAAACACCCACAAAATATTACTTCATGTTCTTCAGGTATCCTAGGTTCAAAGGAAATTTATTTATCATTTTCATGCGATGTTTTTGTGTAACAAGATTCCTCTATGAATGATGAGGAATGGACAACCTGACTAGGAATGGGTTCCATAAATGTTTCAATGATTTATAGTTATACTCTCAAGGATAAAACTTCAGAAGAAATTATATCCATTTTTTGACACAATTTATCAATTAATGGATGTGGATAAATATGGGAAAGGGGTTGATACATATGGTCTATTCCAAGAGGATAATTAAGTTGTTGGAATTCCACAGGAGGATGTTCTGATTGGCCTTGTTGGGATTAGAACTCATAATAGGTTGGAATGTTTTTTGGAGAATAGGAGTTAAAAATTTGTGGCTCAATAGTGTGTTGATTATCTCACCAGTATAAACTAGGATGTTCATTGTGCATTACACTTGGTGTGGAGTGATCAAAGTAAGGAGAGGTTCCCCATGTTTGGATTTGTTCAAAAGGGTTTTCCATAGGAATGAAATTGGGGATGATATTAGAGAAGTGGGGTGATAAAAGGAAGCTAGTTTCTAAGAAAACTTACTTAGGTCACCGTAAATGGTGACAAAATTTGGATTCTCCCAAATTTACCCATGTTTTTAGGGTTAAGCGGTCGCTTGTAGTTTAGCTTGGGTTGTCGAGTCCTTAGAGACCTAAGAAGTAATCTACAAACATGTACATTCTATGAACGTTTTTGGCTATAAAGTGGACAATTTTGGGTTTATTTTATATAGGTTGAAGTGAACACTATATGTATAAAGTGAATTCAATTTAAAATAATGAGTTGATCCTAGGTTTTCACATGGGGTGGATTGGATGCATTACTTTTTCAACTATTTCAGTTTCTTATATTTGAGATGGGATAATTTAATAAGATTAAGAAAAATCATCACTTAATACTTTAATACCTACACACCTTAATACTTACACACCTATACACTTGAAGGATAAAAGTTTTGAGCACTCCAAGGTAAAGTTTCATATTAGCACTTGAAGTGTACGACCTTAAATTCAACAAGGACGAAGGAGTTTAAATATCTTCAAACAAAATTCTCAATTAAAAGAAGTGATTATAAATTAATAGAGTGAGAAATAAAATCCAATACAAACCCTTTCTAATCCCTTTAATCAACCCATAAGTGGTCTATACCTTCATTGATTCTATGGTTTCAATGGAAGCGGAAAGTAGACTCATGAGGGAAGAATTGGAGAAGTAAAGAAAAGACAATGAAATAACGATCACTCCACTTTTGTGTGATAATTTCACAAGGTTTGGTGTGAATAAATTCACACCTTTAACCAAAGGTATCAAAGTTATATGAATAAGAACAAAATAAGAGTAGAAAAATAAATTTTATTAATAACTAAGGTGATTCGAACAACTTACATGAGAAAGCAGAACATTACAAAGATAAATCGACATAATAACATTACAATGAAAACAAAGCTCAGAGATGATTAAATACTCTAATACCACTGCCTTAAATAGGAATTTTGGGAGCCTTGGGTTGATACCCCATCTTTCCAAGTCTCCTAAATTAATGGTGGTATGACTAGTGTGGTGGAAAGTAAGGTAGAGGATACTTTTCCACCCTTGACCCAAAGTTGCATCCAGATTGTATCTACCAAACAAAGGTGCCTAGATGACCTTATAGATGGCCGAATTGAAGTGATACATAGTAGAGTAAAATTAATCTACTGATGTATTCTAACTCTCTGTAAAATTTCATCCAAACATAATTTTTGGTTTCTGAGATATGATTATATTTGTGGGATGTTTTTCTAGGCAAGAGAATCTGGCCCAGAATTTCATCTTCCACTTGGGCCACCTAAAACTCTATTAAAACATCCAAATTATCTCTTGTTACTGTTTGATGAAATTTTACCCATGATTTCCTCTATCTTCAATTAATTTTCTAGAAACATTGGGATTATATCTTTTCTTCTAAAGTCTCTTTATTGGGATGATATCTAGTTTAATTTTCCTAGAATGATTTGGCATGAAAGCCCATTTGTTTGTCTCCCAATGTGAATCTTCAAGTGATCCAAAATAATTAATTGTTCCTTATATAATAGGATACCTAAAAATAAAATATTAAAATAATATCAAGACCATTTTGTATTTTAGGAGGTGTTCAAAAATGTACCATGTAATAGTGCATTTTAAGAGGAAATTACAATCATAATGTGAATTAATGTTAAAAGTATAAAATGAACTAAAATGGTGTTTATAAATAATAAAGAACATGAATATTATATATATTAACAATGAATATTAGCCTCATTCAGTGGCTAATCACCATTTAATAGTGTAAAGATTGCATGTGTTTCCTTATGCTGAATTGTTTATATGTCAAGCTTGGCCCTGTTGAATTATTCTACCTATAGGAAGAGATTTGTCATGACTGTGGGCAAGGTTTTTTGTGCCTGTGGGCTACATTTTTTTATGCCTATGGAAAATTTCTTGTGGGAAAGGATTTTTTATGTCTGTGGATTGATTGAGGTCAAGGTTTTAAACTGAGGTTTGACTTTTATAATGACTTATGATGCGTCTTCCAAGTTAAAGCACAAGCTTGGTTTCAATTTTTATTTTACTTAATAGATTTCCTGTTGAGGTAACTGTTGTGTTTGATTGAATAGGGGATTGACTGGACGTGGCCTGATCCCAAGAACTTATGATTTGATGTAATTGAGTTGATTAATGAACATTAACTGTATAAATGGAACAAGACTTCTAGGATTGTTTACTTTTGAGTACTTCCATATTGAATGATTTCATTATTATACACTACTGTTGCATATACTCACTGACAGATCAGCACATACCTTCTGTGGTTGGATACTAGGATTTATTTCTCACACCATGTTTGGATCATGTTTTTGGGCCTAAACAGACTTTATTGCTATAGGTGTCTATGGGGGAAAGGCTCCTTACACAGGTACTTGATTCCTACTTAGGAGCAGGAGACAATGGGACCAAGACAAGGCTTGCGATGCTGTTGTGTTTCATTTTGTATTGTTCTACCTTAGTATTGTATTGTAATTGATAGCAGTGTATCTTGTTTTCGCTATTTTCTTAGAACACGTGACATGCTGCATCATTCTGATATTATATGCATTCTCGTTATCTTTACCTTTCAGTCATCCATTGTTTACTTCGGTTTCATTCTTTTTACTACTTCTGATATTGTTATTATTTATTCCGATATGTTACACTCTTCCAATGAGGGAATATTTTTCCCACTATCAGACCCTAGTCCCCCACTGCTAATCAGCAGCCTCTTGCGTTTGGGGAAATTTTTTTGAGTCCATGTGGCCAATCGGGTACGAGGAACCAGTTGAGTGGCTTCTGGAACTGAGACGTTACAAACTGGGCCGTCCCGGGCTACCCGGTGGGATGGACTATGCGGCCCAATGGGATGTGGTCCAGCGGGCCCAACAAGCCTGTTCGGACTGGCCCAGACTGAATCGGGTCAGACCCAGACCCAACCAGGCCCTTCTTACAAAAAGGGTCATAACTTTCAAACGAAAGGTCCGTTTAACGAGACATATACAACATTGGGACCTTTGTGATGATACAATCCTTTTGAGATGACTTGGTGGGTTTTTAGTATAGAACAATGTAGGTGAAAATTTTCCCTTAGTTATTTCCTTGAGGGTTCAATGCGGCATTGCATCAACATCACTAGACTAAAATCTTCTCTAGAGGCCAAGTCCCGGATAGAGTTACGACATCCCTCTTTGGGACTAGAGTGATCCTCTATTAAACCTGATAGAGTTTTTTGGGAATTTACGTGAGCCCCGAGTGTAGGTCATTAATCCTACATCACCATAATACTAGTGTTCTTAGTATTCTAAGTGGATAATCCCCTACGTTATGAGCCGCATCAGTAGGGTTGTCAGTATTATTTGAGAAGAATCACCTATATTTTGGATTAATACAGATTGGGTTGTCAGTATTCTTTAGGAAGAACCCCCTCTCTATATATCATGACCCTGACCAGTGTATTATCTTTGGATAGGACCCAAATTAGAGGGACCTCTTTGTAAGAGTCCCCAATAACATCATGTCTCGACGAGAAAGTTCTTTTAGAACGAGTGTTCCCCGAGCAGAATCCGGTGGCTGATGATCGGTTGTAACTTACCCTATTTACCTTGTGGCTTGTTATGAGTATATCTGGATATTCTTGGTATATGTGTTATAGGAATATACCTGTGTAGATATGACTGTTCATTCCTTTGTGGTTTTTCTTTTGTGGTTTCGGTGTATCCTACTGAGTATTTCTTTAATCACCCCTGCATGGGCTTTGCCTGCACATATCGTGTCTTGTGTAGATGATTGGTGATTTGGTGGAGTCCAGGGTGGACTAGAACCAGGTGGTGAATAGTGAGATCAGATAGATAAGGCATAATCCTATGGCTTCAGGAAGCTTCCCTTCACCTACCCTTCAGGTAGGGTTTCCTGCGGACGAATTTCAGGAGCCTGTATTTTCACTTGTTTTCGGTCTTCTTTTGGTGGGCTTGTATTCTATCCCGATTCACCTCCTTGTACTTTAATTTCCTATTTCACTCTAGTTTTGGTTTATATCTATTGGTTTTTATGTATGGTTTACTTAGCGTCTTTACATTTCATTATTTGTGGGCTTGGAGATGTGTGCATGCGTACAAGTACATAAAAAAATGCCTCCCATTTGTGGGATAATCCTACTCTATGCTAGTCTCCAACCCCTAGACTGTCGGATGTGGGCTTGGGGTAGTCATGGCACAGGCCCCACTGAGAGGGGTCATGATAGAGTGGTATCAGAGCAGATCAATTTTACATTGGGACTGAGAGTCTGTGAGATTGTTTTTGGGTAATAGTGTTAAGTGTTTTCAGTTCGGATTTCAAGCTAGGGACTCTAGTGTTGGTGTGGTGGTGAAATATTCATACACCAGGAATCTAGGCACCTGTTTCCTAACTTGGTACATGAAAAAAATGGTTACAGGGAAATGAATGGTACATGCATCATATAGTAATGAGTTATATTTTCTATGTCCTTCTTGAGTCAGCTCTCTAGATATACTCTACTGACCACAATTCATATTGATTTGTTTCAGGATGCCTCCACACAGATTTTTGGCTATGATTCCATTGCGTGACCATGAGGATGGTACGCCTAGCGATGAGGCGTCAGTATAGGGACATGTACTAGAGATACTCCTTGTATAGGAGATACCACCACCCATCAAATACTAGTTATTAATAGCACTACCGGTAGAGGGTGCACGCAGGATGAGTTTATTTCATGAGTTTCAGAGGTAGTGAAATCCAAGGTTCAGGGGTGATACATGCCCCCAGGTAGATAAGGGTTGGATGGAGGTAGTCACTTGTGTCTTTCGTCTAGTGAGGATGCATGCTGACCAAATGATGGTCCTAGCTGTGATCCTTCTTTAGGGCTCAATGGGGAGATGGTGGATCTTAGTGACCCAGAAACATGATTAGATGACTCTATCTTGAGAATAATTTGAGGGAATATTCATATAGGAGTTCTTTCTAGCTATGTTACGCTCATTTCGTATCCAAGAGCTCATGCATCTATAGTAAGAAATTCAGACGGTAGTATAGTACTCTATGAGGTTCACCAACCTGTCTCATTACTCCAAAGATATGGTTAGGGACCCACTCTTCATGGATCAGACCTTCAAGAAGGGGCTACGCGGGGAGATCAGGGAATCAATGATATCACTTAGCATTCCGACTTATGTTGGGGTACTGGAGCGAGCTCTACTCGTAGAGATCTTTCTAGCAGAGTAGGCGCCAGTAGTGGGAGCTAACAATAGGCACTAGGTAGCTGAGTCTTCAGTAGTGGGAAGTTGAAATCAGTAATAGGGTCCCAAGTGGGCTAGGATCTTTAGGAAATGACCCTAGGATATCAGGTTAGTAGTGTAGCTCTCCCAGGATGGCTCAAGTCAGCCCAAATACAGATAGTGTTACGCATGCGATGGCCAGGGGCATCTGGTATGGGATTTCTTGACCTGAAATTTAGCAGATCAAGGTACGGTCAAGGGAAAACTAAGGCAGAGGCAGAGGTGCAAGAAGGGTGATCTGTAAGGCAGCAGACGTGGCAGGGGAGCATGTAGAGCAACATGCGGTGGGTTGAGTTTTGAGGTACTACCGCCACTACCCCCAGGTGGTTCACCATGGGATCGAGGAGCTAGTGGAAATGGATGCGGATGAATTTAGTCAATGGAGGATTATGACCCCGATGCTACAGAGATGAGTATAGGTACAATATGTGTCTTTTCTACCCTAGTTGATAGACAAAGGTTATAGTTACTTTTTTCTTTCCACCGACCTTATTTGGGGCTCGAAGATTCTGGTGGAGTCATTGGCTCGACCCTTACATTTAAAGACTCCTACGGAAGGGGATTTTATGATCACACACTGGTTCTGATAGTGTGAACTTACTATTAGAGGTGAGAGATTCGGCTGGGATCTCCTAGTAGCAGTGTCGATCCCTTACGACATCATTCTAGGTATGGGATGGTTATCCATAGTCCATGCTCATATTTACTACTTTAGGCATAGAGTGAGGTGTGTCTGTAGAGATGGGACTGGGTTTTCCTTTGTTAGTGAAAAGGAAACACATGTACCATAAGATGTAATTTCTAAGAGGAGGGTGTAATCGATTACTCACCAGTTGGATATCATCACCCTCGGTGCAGTAGATCATGAGAGTCCTCAGTTTCCTACAGTGGTGGAGGAGCATGAGGACATATTTTCTAAGGATTTCCCTGGATTACCTCCCCATATATAGGTAGACTTTGACATTGATTTTCACTGGAGACAACACCGATATCTACACCTTCATATCAGATGGCTTCCATGGAACTTCATGAGTTGAGGGTACAACTAGAGGACCTGTAGTGGAAGAGCTTCATAAGGCCCAATGTTTCACCCTAGGTGGCCCCAATTTTGTTTTCCAAGAAGGAATATGGATGCTCAAGGATATGTGTGGACTTATGAAACTTGAATTAGGTGAACATGAAGAATAAATATCCACTACTGAGAATTGACAACCTCTTCGATCAAACAAAGGTAGAAAGGTGGGTCTTGAAGATAGACCTCAGGTCTGACTATCATCAACTTCGTGTATGGGATGAGGATGTACCCAAGACAACATTCACATGTCAGTATAACCACTATTAGTACTTAGTGATGCTGTTTGGTATGAAAAACACTCCAATAGTGTTCATGAGATTCATGAATAGGATCTTCAAACCCTACATAGACCGGTTCATTATGGTCTTTATTGATGACATATTGGCGTGCTCAGCATCCGAGCAGAAGCAAATGATACACTTGAGGATGGTCCTAGAGACTCTATGAGAGCACCAGCTTTATGGGAATCTCTCTAAGTGTCACTTCTGGATTTGGGAGGTCCACTTTTGGGGACACATTATTTAAAAGTTTGGAGTTGCTGTGGACCTAGTGAAGATTCATGAAGTGCTTTCTTGGGAGCCACCCAGGAGTGTGACTGAGGTGAGGAGTTTTCTGGGTTTGGATGGGTACTATCAGAGGTTCGTGCCTGACTTTTCTAGGGTAGTGGTACCCTTGATGGATTTGACATGTAAGGGGAAACCCTTAGTATGGATAGATAAGTGATAACAGATTTTTCAAGAGTTGAGGTAGAGGTTGACGAGTGCTCCCATCTTGAGACTAGTGGAGGAGGACATTGGGTATTTAATGTTCTTCTATGCGTCAGGGATCGGATTGGTTTGTTTCCTGATATAGGGGAAATTAGTTATTGTCTATGGTTCATGATAGTTGAGAAAACATGAGAAACACTACGTGACCTATGATCTTGAGCTAGCACCAGTGGTATTCACATTGAATATGTGGAGAAATTACTTTATGGGGGAGAGGTTTTTCATCTACAATGACCACAAGAGCCTCAAGTATATCTTTTCTCAGAGGGATCTGAATTTGAGACAGAGGCAGTGGCTAGAGTTCCTTCATGACTATGACTTCGAAATTGTTTATACTCCTGGGAAGGGGAACATGGTGGCAGACACACTCAGTAGGAGATATAGCTAGAAGTTGTTGAGTGAGGCATTAGAAAAATTATCCGCACTATAGATATAATTTTTGGATGGTGATGGAGTAGCTTATCTTCAGTTGATCGTTAACACCCCCTACACTCTTATAGAGAGTCAGGGAGGCACAACTTGGGGACATCGACTACGAGACCCGATGTGCTCAGTCGTCCATAGGGTAGGCCCGTGATGGATATTCAATAGGTGGGGAGCATGTCATTCTCTTTAGAGGGTACATAGTTGTGACAGTGGCATTGTGAGAGGAGATTCTGAGGGAGTTTCACACATCCACTTTTTTCGTACATCTAGGTGTGGAAAAGATGTAACAGGATCTCAGACGTCAGTTCTGGTGGTCAAGGATGAAGAAGTTTGTGAAAGAGTTTGTTTCTCTATGCCTCACTTGTCAGCAAGTGAAATAAGAGCATTAGGTTATAGTAGGATTGACTCAGCCACTCGAGGTCCTGAAGTGTAAGTTGGATAGGATATCAATGGACTTTGTGACAGGTTTACCACACATGCTCAGGGGACACGACACCATCTAGGTGATCATCAACCTACTCACCAAGTCGGCCCACTTCCTACCTATCTAGGAGTAGAGCTCAATAGAGGTCTTGGGATGCCTCTACATTTAAGAGATAGTTCGACTTCATAGGGTACCCTCAACGATCTTTTAAAAATGTGAAGATCATTTCACATCCCGACTGTGGAAGGTACTATAGGAGGTGTTCAGGAATCAGTTGTGTTTGAGCACAACATTTCATACCTAGAAGGATTTCCAGAGTGAGAGGACTATGCAGGTTTTATAGGTCATGCTACCAGCTTGCATCTTAGAATTTGACAGCAGTTGAGAGGATCACCTACCTCTGGTGGAGTTTTCCTACAACAACAACTACCACTCCACCATTAGTATGACACCATTCAAGGCCATGTATGGGTGACCATGCAGGTCACCACTATGCTGGACGAACCTAGGGGAGTCATCACTCATGGGTCCAAAGTTGGTATAGACTACCACAAAAAAGGTGAAAATAATCCAGGAGAGGATGATGACTACACAGAGTAGAAATAAATTGTATGATGACAGGAGACAAAGGCCCTTGGAGTTCACGGAGGGATACCATGTTTTACTTTGGGTCTCACCTCGACGGGGATTGTAGAGATTTGACTGGGGCAGCAAGTTATCCATGAGGTTCATCAGCCCTTTTCAGATTATGAACATAGTTGGAGAGGTGGTGTACCACCTAGCTCTGCCCCCACAGATGCATCGGGTGCATGATGTCTTTCATGTGTTGTATCTGAGGAGGTATGTGCATGATCCATCATACATCATCGACTGGGGTGAGCTGGATATTGACGATGGAGTGACTTTTGTGGAGTACCCAGTGGAGATTGAGGATCGACAAGAGAGGATCCTTCATGAGTGATTTATTATTTTGGTGTGTGTTTGGTGGCAGCATGAGAATCTTCAAGAGATCACTTAGGAGTGGGATGCTTGGATTTGTGCTCATTACACCCATATTTTTGTTGAGTAGCCCTTATTTTGGATTTCGAGGACATAAAGGCCTAAGGTGGGGAGAATGTAATGACGCATGTTTTCTTCAATTTTATTTTCATAAATTCATAAGGAAAATTCTAAGGACAGAAGCTGAGATGACATGCAATTATGAGGCCCGGGGTGCCCAGAACGGTTTGATGAAAGCTGTTAAGTTTTTAATACCATGTATAAGTGGTTTTCTTAAAAAAATTAAAATAACTTATAAATGGGTATCCAGATCATAAATCCAAGGGAACTTTTGCGTTAAGAATGGTGGGTTTACCCTAGGCACAGAATAACTTTAGTCTGCGCAGGTCTTCAGTGAGAAAACCCAAAAAATACATAATCACAAATAAAAAAATTAAATACAATTATTTTATTTTAAAATACTAATAAATCAAGAATGGTGACCTGTATTGGAAATATTTTACAATCGTTGAGTTCGTTATGTGGCGTTTTACTTAGGTAGGGCCTAACATTAACTAGCACTAGTCAACTGTGAAAAATGTTTTTTGAACATTTTAAAGGAGAGTAAAATAAACTTAAAAAAGTTTATTTTATTTATTTTTGATGTTTCACAATGACACAATGATTCCATGACAGGACAACATGATTTCTTTCATAAATGAAACAATGCGGTGACACTACAAAATAGTGTCACGACAATGCTGAAATGCGTTTTCATCATTTAACATCTTGACAGGGATACATTATAAGATTCATAATCCCGATGGAATTCCCTAGAAGCTCTAAAGAGGAAAATATTTTTCAAAACCTCTCATTGGTGAATGATGAATAATGACGAGAGGATGGATTGAGATCGCTTGTGGATGGATTTCCAAAAATGATGAACATTCCTCACTGATCGATCCAAACTATTGGTAGGGTGTGAATTTTATTTTTATCTTCCTCCCCCATTCATTATCCCTATGACGAGCGTGGTCCAGTCAACAAATAGGCTAATCCATGGATTTTGCATTATGCGGGTTGGGATGATTATGTTGTGGGGTTTGTTTTGTGATTTATACATGTTTAGAATTGATTTATTTTCACCCTCCATTCTTCGATTCTAACATGGGCGGATCGAGGCCAAAATGAACAGGGCCTAGATCCACCCATTTTGGGTGTTCATTACTTTTCCCCCTTGTCTCACATTCTTTGTTATTCGCATTTTGTGTTTCGAGATGATGAGCCTAAAGCTGCTATGGCACATGAAAATGGAAACATGAGACAGAGGCTCCAGCTGTTCAGGTGGGGCGTGGTGAGGCAAGTCCATCAGTGGAGATGGAACCGGCTCGGTGGTGTGGTTGGGCTCGGTGGACCAGGAAGGTGGGCCACTATAAGGGTGGCTGGTGGTGGTGACATCCCGCAGTCCAGGCAGGATAATGGAGGGAAGGCCATAGGAAGCGGCTGGTGATGATGCGGCGGACGCGGTAAAGAGGGAAGACCATGTTAACTGGGGATCCGCTTAGTCTACGGTCGGGCGAGTGCATGAGCTAGGGTGAGCATGGCCAGGAGGGCTGCGTCCGGTGGAGCTGAGTTGGCATGCACGATGTAGGCCTGGCTGGAGGAACCAGGCCACCCTGGGTGACCCGTGGGCCAGTTTGGACCAGCCTAGACCGAACCAGGTCAGGTTGGGTTGGCTGAACTTGGAAGGGTTGGGTCAGACCCGGACCCAACCAGACCCTATTTACAAAAAGGGTCGTAACTTTCAAATGAATGGTTCGTTTGATGAGATGTCTATGGCATTGGGTACTTTGTTACAAGATGGTCCTTTTGAGATAGATTGGTGGGTTTTTAGTATGGACCAATGTTGGTTCAAAGTTTCCCTTGGTTATTTCCTCTAGGGTTCAGTGCGACATTGCATCCACATCACTGGACAACAATCCCCTCTAGAGGCCATGTACCAGATAGAGTTGTGACATCCCTCCTTAGGAATAGAGTGAACCTCTATCACCTCTGATGGAGTTTTGTGGTAATTGACGTGAACCATGAGTGAGGGGAGTTAATCCTCCATCCAGTGGGCCACAATGATAGGTTTCTCAGAATTCTTAGTGGAGAATCCCCTACGTTATTAAATGCATTAGTAGGTTTGTCGGTATTATTTGAGAAGAATCCCCAACATTATGGATTAATACATATTGGATTGTTGGTATTCTCTAGGAAGAATCCCCTCTCTATATAGCATGACCTTGACCAATGTATTCTCTTTGGGTAGGGCCCAAATTAGCAGGACCCCTTTGTAAGATTCCCTGATGACAACAAGGCTTAAGGAGCGAGTTCTCTCAGAACGAGTGTGCCTCAAACAGAATCCTATAGCTGATGATCGGTTGTAACTTAACTTCTTTAACATGTGTCTAATTATAATTATATCTGTATATTCTGGGTATATGTGTTATAGGCATCTATGTAGAGTTGTCCATGAATTAATTTGTGTATTTTCCTTTATGGTTTCAGGATTTCCTATTGAGTATTCTTTTACTCACCCCTATGTGGGATTTTCCCGAACGTGTTGTCTCTCGTGCAGACGATTGGTGCTTTAGCAGAGTCCAGGGTGGACCAGGACCAAGTTGTGCTTGGTGAGATCAGATAGACGAGGTGTACTCCTACGAGTTCAGGCATCTTCCCTTCACCTACCCTTCAAGTAGGGTTTCCTATGGATGAGTTTCAGGATCTTGAATTTTCAATTTTTTCATTATTTCTTTTGGTGGGATTGTATTCTGACCCGATTCACCTCCTTGTACTTTACATTACTATTTCACTCTAGTTGTGGTTTATATCCAGTGGTTTTTATGCATGGTTTACATAGAATTTTTATATTTCAGTATTTGTGATCTTGGAGATGTGTGCATGCATACATGTACTTAGTAAAATGCCTCCCATTTGTGGGATATTCCTACTCGGTACTATTTTTCAGCCCCTGGTCTATCAGAGGAGAGCTTGGGGTAGTCAAGGAACATGCCCCATTGGGATGGTTCATGACTGCATATACACATCAAAAATAATAAAACAGTGGTTCTACCATGATTTCAAATCAATCTAAGACTGTTTTCTTTCATTTTAACCATTACATGCACATTTTAGTGTTTTAACACACTGAAAACATGATTACAATCATCCCAAGAAAACTGTAACTTGGAATGATGTGTCATCACTTCTTACATTTTAAAAATCATTCTATGATTGTTTTACTATTATTTCATAGTTATTAGACACATAAAGTCGGTGGTATGACTCAAAGTGTATGTTTTCAATATAAATGTGTAATTTTTACATTAAAAAGCCTATGACATTGTGAAATCCAAGAAAAAAAGTTCATATTGTTTTAGAACTGTAGGAAAATGATCTATAATTCATTTTTGATGTCTGAAAACTAACAACGTATCAACCAGACACACAATGTATTCGGTATGACTCGAAGTGTATGTTTTCAATATAAAAATGTCATTTAGTTTAAAACATTTTCTACATTTTCAAAGCTGAGAAAATGATGTTGGATTATTTTCAAACATTTGGAATATGATCCATAATTAATTTTTGATGTTTAGGAATCAACAACACATCAATCGGATGCACGAAGTGGATGGTGTTATGTCCCAGTTCTGAAATCCACCCAGAGATGCCCCATACCCAGTTGGTCACATGGCCTCAAGTGCATTTCCCCAAATTCCAGAGGATTTTTACTAGTAGTGAGGGCCTTGGGTGTGATAGTGGGGAAACTATTCCCTCATTGGTAGAGTAACACAGTAGAAGGGAAAAAAACAATAGCAGAAGCAGTAAATATACCAACAACAGTAATACCGGAAGACTGGAATACCAAACAACTGAAGCACATATATAAATGATGCATGATACATGTTTTTAGGAAAACAACCAAACAAGTCACAATGATGGAGTACAAAAAGTACTAAACCAAAGTACAAAAGAAACAAATAACAGCTCCTCAGCATCGCAAGCCTAAGCTTGGTCCCATTCTCTCATGTTCCACAGCAAGTCAAGTACCTAAAGTAGAAGGGAGCTTTCCCTTGTCTATACCTACAGAAATATAGTCTGTTTGAGACCAAAATCATAGCCCAAATAGGGTGTGAGACTAAATCCCAGTAGGCAACCACCCAAAGATTTGTGCCTAACAGTTAGTGAATGTATGGCAGGTAAAAGCACATAAGCTGTAAACAAGAAGCACTTAGCAGAAAAAAAATTCCACATATCAGGAGCAACTAATCAAGCACGGTAACTCTCTAGGAAGTGAACATAGCATATCCCCTCTAGTTCAGTTATAATAATATATAAAGACTCTCTAAGGAAGCACTCACAGTCAATTCTCCATATACTCAACATTATTTCAAGACTCTCTGAGGAGGCTCACACGGTCAATTCCCCTTATGTTCTAAGGTAATTCAAGGACTCTCTGAGGAAGTTCACATGGTCAATTCCCCTCATATCCCCAAGGTCAAAGACTCTATGAGGAATCTCACTCGGTTAATTCCTCTTATATCCCCAAGTGGTTCAAAGACTCTCTCAGGAAGCTCACTCGGTCAATTCACCTTATAGTCTAAAGTGATCAAAGACTATCTGAGGAAGCTCACTCATTCAATTCCCCTAATAGTATAATACACCAGGCTCTCTCGGCCATGTGTAGGTCAACGAGCATAGAAAGGAAAAAACGGCCAAGTTAAACCTCAAGAACTACTTTGCTAAATCAGTCTACAGCATATCAAGCATGTCAGAATACAAACACTCCTCCCTATAACACTAGGCATGGAAAAAAGGCAAGGCAGCCAAAAAGGATAAGTAGACCAATGGTTGTAAACATAACATGAAAGGGAAACACATACAAATCATAGAAATCATCCCTATTCATATCCAATTAACCTCTACACAAGCATACAAGGATGGAAGGAAATCAACAGGTGTAAAACAGTAAACACGCAATACCCCGTTCAAGGGTATTGGTAAAAACTACATATAATACTAAAAAACATTCAATAGAAAGGCACAAACCACCTACCCCAGTGTTGGGAGATCACTATATGTGAACCTCGAGGCTTGAATCACCTTATAACGCCAAAGATCTACAAAAAAATATAAAACGCTCAATGGAGGATAACTTGAGGAAGAAGAGGAATCATGAAACGAAGCTCAAGTAGAAGAGAGAGATTACCAAGGTGATCCCAATGCAATCGACAGTGGTCAAATCAGAGATCGGATTGAGGCTTGGGGGCTCGGAGAAGGATTGTGGTCGTACGGGTTCTCTCGGACGAAGAAAACCTAGAAGAAGACAATTCTGACGATTAGACGTAAACCCGGTAAGTTTAATGAAAAAAATGAAAGTACATGGTGTGTAATCACCATTTCTATACTCCAATTTAGGGGGCCTCCAAGTTAGCCCCACATAGCCATGTGCATGGCCGCTATACGGCCTGCATTCGTCTATCTACGGTAACCGAGTACAAGGCGTGTACTCATAAAGTACACGACGTGTACTTCGAAAATTTCCAAAATTTCCATTTTTTCTCAAAAATAACTATAAAAAGAAAAACATACCTAAAAGGAAGTTCTGAGTTCTTAAAAACTTCCCCCCTTAATGAAATTTGTCCCCGAATTTCCCTATCACGACGTAGAAGAAGATACCCCAAACAGCACCAGCCACTGTGCTCATACATCGAACTCCCTCTCTCAAGTCTCGTCCTGTACCCGCCTATGCTGCCATAGCACTCATACCAGAGGAACATACCAACCACAAAGAACCTTTGTACTACGATCAACAATCCGGATAGGATTCTCCTCAAACGACACATCCACTTCGAGCTCAACCTCCTCGGGTTGAAAGACATGAGACGGGTCTGAAAAGTAACGCCAGAGCTGAGAAAAGTGAAAAACGTTGTGAATATCCCGATACCTCTGGGGTAACTGAAACCGATAGACAACTGGACCAACTCTATCTAACACCTCAAATGGCCCGACATACCTCGACGAAAGCTTACCCTGTCTCCTAATCCTCCTGTGTGCCAACCTCGGTGTAACACACAGGAAAACCTGATCCCCGACCTCAAACTCCAGAGGTCGTCTCCGTTGATCAGCATAGGACTTTAGTCAAGACTGTGCAGTAGACATCCACTTCCAAATCAACTCTATCTATTATGTGGTCTCCTGAAAAAGACGAGCTCCTAGAAAAGCTGCCTCTCCTACCTCCAGCCAACATAAGGGTGATCGATATGGCCTAACGTACAAAGGCTCATAAGGTTTCATCTGAATAGTTACTTGAAAACTATTATTGTAGGAAAAATACACAAGAGGTATATGATTCTCCTAAGAACCTCCAAAATATAGTATGCATGCTCGGATCATGTCCTCAAGCACCTGAATCGTACGCTCGGGCTGGCCATCTATCTGGGGGTGGTATGCTTTACTCAAAAGTACTTGTATACCCTAGGTCTTCTGAATCCCCTGTCAGACCCGACAAGTAAAACGGTCATCCCTATCTGAAACAATAGAGTGTGTAACTACATGTAGATGTATGATCTATCATATGTACAACCATCTGATTCTCGCTCAAATTTACCCAAGAGATGAAGGTAGAATGGTCCTTGTAGTCTAGCTTGGGTTGTCGAATCCACAGAGACCTAAAAAGTAACCTATAGACACACACATTCTATGGACTGTTTTCGGCTATGAAGTGGCCAACTTGGATTGATTTTAGATGAGTTTAGAGGATATCTAATAGATTTAAGTGAATTCAATTTAAAATAATGAGTTGATTATAGGTTGTCGCTCGGGGTGGATTGGACGTATTTTCTTTTTAATGATTTCAATTTCTTAAATTTGAGATGGGTTCATTTAAGGAGATAAAACAACATCATAACTTACTGGTTTAATTCCTACACCCTTTAATACTAATCACCTATACACTTGAAGGATCAAAGTTTTGATCACTTCAAGGTAAAGGTTCGTATTAGCACTTGAAGTGTGTGGCCTTAAATTCAACAAGGACGATGGATTTAAAAATCATCTAATAAAGATCTCAATTAAAGAAGTGATTATACATTAATGAGGTGATAAATAACATCCAATACATCCCCTTTATACTCCCTTGGATCAACCCATAAGTGGGTTAGCCCTCCATTGATTCTATGGTTTCAATGGAAGCAGAAAGTAGACTCATGAGGGAGGAAAAGGAGAAGTAAAAAAATGCAATAAAATAACAATCGCTCCACTGTTGTGTGATAATATCAGAAGGTTTGGTATGAACAAGTTCACAACTTGAACCAACGGTATCAAATTGATAAGGAGAATAATAGAATAATAAGAGAAAAATAACTTTTATTAAGAAACAAGGATGAATTAAAACAACTTACATGTGAAGGAAGAACATTACAAAGAGAAATTGGCAGCATAACATTAAGATGAAAACAAGCTCAAAGATTCCTAAATCCTCCAAATCCACTGCCTTAAATAGAAATTTTTGAGCCCTTGGGTCGAGCCTCCAACAGTACAAAGAATCTCAATTAATTTTGGTAGGCCATAGGTGGTGGAAAGCTTGTGGAATTTCGACTTTTCCACATTTGACCCGAGGTGGCATCCAGCTTTCATCCACCGAACAGACGCGTTTGGATGACCTTCTAGATGGCCGAATCAGAGTGAGCCATAGAATAAGAAAATGGATATCCGGATGTCTTCTAATTTACTGTAATATTTGGGCCCATTTGGAGTTGTGGATTCCGAGATATGATCAAATTAGTGGGATGTTTTTCTGGGCCGAAGAATCTGGCCCAGAATTGTATCTCTAACTTGGGGAGCCTTAATGACGACCATAGATGCCAAATTAGCATTATATCCTAAAGAGTTATTTCTTCCTAAACATTTCTTCTATCATCAAAAAATATTTGGGATTTATTAGGACTGTATGTTGGGCCCCACAGTCTCATAAGTGGGCTGGTGTCCAATCTGCCTTCTCTAGAATTGCTTCCATTCATCTCCAAATATCTCCATCATCGTTTATGAATCATCCATTGATCCCTGAATGAAAAATGTTAACATTTAAGTGTAGATATAGTTCCAAAAATATAAAATTAAAATATTTATAATTACATTCCTTAGAATCAGATGACTCATTGGGCCTAAATTGGTGTATATTAGGCATGATGTGCACAAATGATGAGAATGGATGTTCATAATGAAAATGCACTAACTCAGGCCCATAAGATCAAAAATGGACATTTAATACCATTAAAATGTAATTAAAATAAATGTTTTTATTGGATAATTACACCCCCCCCCCCAACTTGAGATTTTCTAGTCCTGAGCAAATAATTCAATGATTTTATTTGAATTCCTTTCTTCAAACACATTATAACAAACAGTGCTCACAATGTAAACTGCACACAAATATATTTTTATAACCTATCAATATAATTTAAAACAAGATGAATTTAAAAGCATATCCCAATCCCAAGCCCGTTCCTTTGATCAAATCCATCATCATACTTCATCCAACTCAATTAGGTGTAATGATGTGTTGTGAATCACAATAGATATGGGGGTTCATTTTCATTCAAGGGGGAAATCATGGAAGCGCTAGGTGGAATCACATTTAATCCTAATATGAGTATTATTCATTCCTATTTTATTGGATTTTTTTTTCAATATTTCTATAGTAATTGAGATTGCAGTTAATCAAATTAACCCATGTAGCAAGACTCTGCCGATGACTCCCAGACTCAAAGGCCTTAGGGCACCAAGTGAAGCCCACATACTCGGGCATCGTCTCAAGTTTAATTAATCAAAAACAAAGTCATATTACCTTAAATAGAGATATATTGAAAAACTAAGGGCTAGACAACTCTGGAGTCACGATCCCCAAGTGCCGAAAGCCTCGCATTTTATCAATCCATTGCTCTACATGCAAAAAAAATTATTATTATTATTATTATTATTTTTATTATTATTATTTTTTGAATACTCATATTATTCATAAAAATAAAACCAGCCTATGTTATTTATTATGGGACCACAAAAATTCAAATTAGTACCCCCACAGTCCAAAGGACGTGCATTTTGGAATTTTGATTTAATGGATGAAAATAAAAATGATGAAAATTTTCATTGGACAACCAAAATTCCAAAATCAATGCTTTTAAACTTAATCCTGAATTAAATTAAGAGTCAAGGAAATAAAAATTATTTGATATGTAGTTTTAATGTGATCAAAGATTCTATTATATGAATGATAAAGGAATTTTACTTTTTTTATCATTGTTTTTTTTAACAAACATTTTGTTTCCACACCCCCCAACATTGAATGAAACTGTCCCTAGTTTCATAAAAATAAAATTTAGAATGGGGTAGGGGAAGAAAAGGGGAGTTCAATAATGAAATTTAAATATGAGGATCATGGAATGAAGTCACCTGGTGGTTGAAGTTTGAAGTTCTTGTCGCTCGAATTTAGTCCTTTGATATCCATGTCGCTTGCAAAGTTCCCTAGTAGAAAAAGGAAAAAAAACAATATATATATATATATAAGTAAAATATAAGTATATATATAAAAATTATAGAATAAGTAAGCACATTAAGTTGTAGGTCAGTGGTAAGCACGCGCCCCTGTCTCCCTTCGGTCCCGGGTTCGAGTCCCTGCGGCTTCGCCGGTTGTGATGAGGTTTTCCCCACGGCCTATGGCATGTCCCCTTTTTTAATTATTTTATTATTTTTATTATTTTTATTATTTTTATCTTAACCTATAAAATAATAAAAATACAACAAAACAAACTGAAGATACATTGTCTTATTTTTAAATTTCTGGGTAAGGTATTACTGAAGGATCACACCACGTGACACGGATGAATACGGTGCTCCCCTTTCGTACCCATCCATACTCATAATAGAAGAACAGGTCAAAAGTCTATTTTTTTATTTTTGAATATAAAAATGATTAATTAATCTTATTTGAAAAATAAAGATGATTCAGAAAGATTAGAAACATAAAAACCACGGGTTGACTCCCGTGCAGCGCTTTTTTTAACGTCATTAGCCCGACATAGATCCTAAATTTATCAATTTTTCCTGATTCATAGATTGGATCAATTAACTCAACATCTATTTCCTTTTTATTGAATGATTCAATGAATGTTTTTAACCTTTGACCATTGACCTTGAAAATGTGACCACTAGTAGGATCTTGAATGTCTACTGCCCCATGGGGGTATACATGATGCACTATGAAAGGACCTGACCATCTACACCTTAACTTTCCTGGGTGTAAATGAAGTTTTGAACTATACAAGAGCAAAAGTTTTCCCAGTTCGAAATGTTTGACCTTGATATTCCTATATTGGTATGCTTGAACTCTAGCTTTATTGATCCTTGAATTTTCATAAGCCTCCATCTTTAGTTCCTCCAGTTCATTGAGATATAATTTCCTTTTTGTTCCGGCCAATGAGAGGTCATAATCCATTTTCGTAATGGCCCAAAAGGCCTTATGTTCAATCTCCACTGGAAAATGGCATGCTTTACCATAAACCAACCTATATGGGGACATTCCTAAAATGGTTTTCTATGCGGTTCTATAGGCCCAAAGAGCATCTAAGAGTTTCTCAGACCAATCTTTCCTAGAGGGGTTGACAGTTTTTTCAAAAAATTTCTTAATCTATCTATTCGCTAACTCAGATTGACCATTGGTTTGAGGATGGTATGCAGTGGACACTTTATGAGAAATACCAAACTTAGACATGAGTGAATAGAATGGGTGGTTGCAGAAATGGGTTCCTCCATCACTGATTATAGCCCTAGGAATTCCAAATCTTGAAAATATGTTCTCTTTCAGAAATCAAATCACAACTTGATGATCATTCGACTTAGTGGGAATGGTCTCAACCCATTTTGAGACATAATAGACAGCTAATAGTATGTGGAGGTATCCCCTAGAGTTTGGGAAGGGTACCATGAAATCAATTCCCCAACAGTCAAATATTTCAACCACTAAGATGGGAGTGAGTGGCATTTGATTCCTTTTTGTGATGGACCCTACTTGTTGACACCTGGGACAACTTTGACAAAATGTTTAGGAGTCCCTTGAGAGGGTGGGCCAGAAGAGACCACATTCAAGAATCTTAGAAGATGTTTTCTTAGAGTAAAAGTGACCTCCATATGCCTCACTATGACAGAATTTAAGGATGGACTCTTGTTCAGATTCTGGAACACAGCTCCTAATGACTTGGTCAGGGAAAAACTTATAGAGGTATGGATCATCAAACACATAGTGTCTAACATCAGAAAGGAATTTCCTTCGAGCTTGAGTCCCTAATAATTTTGGAATGACTCCTATAACTAGGAGATTGGCTATGTCGGCATACCAAGGGCAGTCACTCATAGAGTATAGGTGTTCATCAGGAAATGAATCAAACACAGAAAGGTGATTTGAGTTGTCTTTGAATTCCATCCTAGAGAGGTGATCAGCTACAACATTTTCAACACCCTTTTTATCCTTGATTGTGAGGTCAAATTCTTGTAAGAGAAGGACCGACCTAATCAGTCTAGCCTTGGCATATTGTTTTTGGAAGAGGTATTTTAGTGCAGAATGGTCATTGAACACAGTGATGGGGGATCCTAAGAGGTAGGACCTAAACTTCTCTAAGGAAAACACAATAGAAAGTAAGTCCTTTTCAGTGGTGGTGTAGTTGATTTGGGCATCATTTAAGGATTTTCTTGCATAATAAATGACATAAGGATTTTTATCACAGCGTTGTCCTAACAAAGCTCCAACATCAAGGTCACTGGCATCACACATAAGTTCAAAAGGAAGGTTCCAATTTGGAGATTTCATAATGGGAGGAGAGGTGAGAGAGGATTTGAGGGTTGAGAATGAACCCTCACAGCTTTCTGTCCAAACAAATGGATCATCCTTTACTAAGAGAGCACAAAGGGGACGGGATATTGAACTAAAGTCCTTGATGAATCTTCTATAGAAACCAGCATGTCCTAAGAAAGACCACACTTCCTTGATAGTTTTGGGTGATGGAAGGTGACGAATGATGTCAACCTTTGCTTTATCAACTTCAATCCCCCTACTCGAGACCAGATGGCCTAGAACAAGTCCCTCTTTAACCATAAAATGGAATTTTTCCCAGTTTAGGACTAGATTCTTTTCTAAACATCTTGACAAGACTCTCTCCACATTCTGCAGACATCCCTCAAATGTATCCACAAACACAGAGATGTCATCCATGAAGACCTCTAGAAAATCCCCTACCATGTTTGAGAAGATTCCCATCATGCACCGCTGGAAGGTTCCAGGGGTATTGCATAACCCTAAGGGCATTCGTTTGAAAGCAAAGGTTCTAAATGGACATGTGAATGTAGTCTTCCCTTGATCCTCTAAGGAGACCTCAATTTGATTGTACCCCGAGTACCCATCTAAGAAATAGTAGAAGGCATGACCTGCCACTCTCTCAAGGACTTGGTCAATGAATGGTAAGGGGAAGTAGTCCTTCTTGGTGAATGAGTTTAGCTTCCTGTTGTCAATGCAGACCCTCTATCCACTACTCACCCGTGTTGGAAGAATCTCTCCATCCTCATTTGTTATCACTGTGATTCCAGCCTTTTTTGGAACCACTTGGATTGGATTCACCCACTCACTCTCAGCTATGGGATAGATGATACCAGCTTTTAACAATTTCAGAAGTTCTTTCCTTATTACCTCCATGATATTAGGATTGAGTCTTCATTGAGGTTGACGACATGGCTTTGAATCAGATTCTAGAACAATCCTATGAGTCCCAATAAGTGGGCTAATCCCGAGAATATCAGATAAGGTCCAACCAATGGATTTATTATGTTTCCTAAGGACATCTAGAAGCATCCTCTCATGATCGGATTCAAGAGAAGAATAAATGACAATAGGATGTGTTTGATTGTCCCCTATGAAAGCATACTTGAGTGTAGCGGGAAGTTCCTTCAATTCAAGATCAGGTTGGTTCAGAATTTCAGCAGAAGATTGGGACATTGTATCAAGTTCAATTTCTTTTTTTAGATTTTCAAATAGCATTGATTCCCCACATGTTGAAGTTTCAGCTAATAGATTGGCTTGATCATATTAAGGGAAGGAAATTTGAGTGGTCTCCATGAAAGTGGTTTATTGAAAGGTTTCACTGATTGTTGGACCTAAGACTTCATCATAAGAGAAATTTGAAAATGATTCAAGCCATGGAGATAAACTTCCTTCATATGAACAATGGAAATCAATCTCATCCTAACTTAAACATTCATCAAATATTCCTTGATGTTCCACGGATTCATTATCAATGCTTCCTATCATGTTTACTTCCTGAATTTCCTCATCATCCCCTATTTGTGAGCTTGCATTATAGATTTTCATGTCTAGACTCATGTTCCCAAAGGTGATGGTCATGTTCCCATTTCGGACTCAGATAATATAGTTGATTGTTGCAAGGAAAGGACGACCAAGGATTATTGGGGTTTGTTCCTTATTTCCTAAGTTTGGACGGTTGTCAAGGACAATGAAGTCAGTAGGGTAGATAAAGTTTTCAACCTTTACCAAAACATCCTTTAAAATCCCCTTTGGAACCCTAATGCTACGATCATCAAGTTGAAGTGTGAAAGATGTGGGTTGGAGTTCTTCTAGGACTAACTGGCAGTACATGGCATAGAGGATGAGATTGACACTAGCATCTAGATCACACAAGGCCTTGATAACTTTGCTTTCTGCTAGTTCAACATTGATGTAAGGGAAACCTGGGTCTTTCAACTTGGGAGGAATGGTCCCTTGAATGGTGGTACTCACATTAGCAGCCAAAAGGACTTGGTTTTTATGTGAAATTTTTCTTTTAAAAGTGCACAAGTCCTTAAGGTACTTTGAGTAGGCAGGTATAGTTTGGATTTCATCGAGAAGGGTTATGTTCAACTTGACTTGTGAAAATATTTCTCTCAATGTTTCACTCAGTTCAGGCTTGGTTTTCCCCCTCATGCATTGTGGAAATGGTGCAGGTTGTGGGGTTGTTTGTTGAAGAGTTGTTTCTTTCACATTGTTATCAGTTTCATCAGTTTGATCTTGGGGTTCATTTGAATTTTCATCCAAGTTTGAATCTTCAGGTGGGATTTCAATTAGTTTTTCATGTTTCTCAATTGATTTCCCACTTCTTAAAACAGTCACAGCCTTTAGTTGTTCATGAGTTGTTTGAGCACAACTTGACTCTCCCCTTGAAGTTGAGGATGGAACCGCCTGAGTAGGCATGGGTGCCTTTCCAGTTTTTATGGTTTGAAGTTCTTGTTTATGGGAAGAGACTTCTGAGTTCATCATCTCCATTTGTTTGTATATTTGTTCTAGTAGGCTTTGTGGAACAGTTTGGGTGGGTGCATGAGTAGGTTGGTTTATCCCAAGGGGGATATTTTGGAGGTGGGATGGTTTGTTGAAAATGGACTGGTGGCTGTTGGTATTGGATAGGTTGGGTTTGTAACTGGTTATGGGATAGGTAGTTCTGATGGGGGTAAGGATTTTGTCCCTGTGGTTGGCTAGGTTGTTGTTTATCTTTCCAGCGGAAGCCTGGGTGGTCATTATACCTTGGATTGAAGTTGTTTTGGTATTGAGGCTTTTGAAAGTTCAAGGCATTTACTTCTGCTGGGGATACTCCTAAAAGAACATCCTTGATGGATGGAATGGTTGGGCAGTTGTCTGTCTTATGGTCATGCTTGTCACAAATTGTGCAAACAGGGTCAACAGTTTGGATTTCATGGAATTTCCTAAGGTCTATCTCTTCAACCTTCTTAGAGAGTGCTGAGAGTTTAGCCCTAAGGATTTCCTCTTATCCAAGTGTACGAATTCTAGTAGTTCTTTGTCGATTTTCAGAATAAGTTGAAGTTCCCCATGTTTGGTTTTGTTCAGAAAGGCTTT
Source organism: Viscum album (assembly GCA_963277665.1). Lineage (NCBI taxonomy): Eukaryota > Viridiplantae > Streptophyta > Magnoliopsida > Santalales > Viscaceae > Viscum > Viscum album. The sequence continues at coordinate 61,713,056 of OY728136.1, read as the reverse complement.
CTAGACACTCGTAAGCATAATTTGGGGCTTTGTTTTTAAATGTTCCATTACACATCATGTCAATGAATTGTTTGTTCCCCAGACCCAACCCTTCATAGAAAATTCTCACTTGTTCAAGAATAGAAAAACCATGGTGTGGAACCATGTTTAGAGTGTCTTTGAACCTTTCCCATTTTTCATAGAATGACTCTCCCTCTTTTTCAAAAAAAATTTGGATACTCTTTTTAAGTGAAATTGTTTTGTGGTGGGGAAAGTATTTTTTGTATAATTCTCTTTGTAGTTGGTCCCAAGAGTTTATGGATGATGGTCTCAAATTTTTTAGCCAATTTTTAGCTCGATCCTTTAAAGAAAAAGGAAATAGTCTCATCTTATCTGATTCTAGTTGATGTGGGGGACACATGGTTTCTACAATGTCATTGAACTCCTTAATGTGATGGTAGGGCATCTCGGACTCCATTCCATGGAATATGGGAAGGTGGTTTAGGAAATGGGGTTTAAAGATGTAGTTTTAATATCCTAGTCAATTGTGTCTAATGCATGAGGGGGCATTGGTCCAAGAAGGTGTGAGTTATTCATCCATGGTTTGATCGACCACATTCCTCAAGTTTGGGGTTGCCTCATTTTGGTTTCCATTTTGGTTCCCACCCGGGTTTATGAGTTGGTTTCTTTGAAGACCTTCCATTAAAATTGGCTCAATTTTGGACTCTAGATTATTAGGAAGATTAGGATATAATGGAAAGAGTTCCCTTGGTGTACTTGACTCCCCAACCCCAGGACTATCCACCCTAACAATACAGTTTGATTGATCGCGGGTGTAGGCGGACATGCGCCAAAAGAAAAAAAACGAGAAAGAGACAGGATATGAGAATTTGGATGAGAAAAGAAGAAATGGGGGAGAATCAAATGGGTGTTTAGATGACTTACTTGGGTCCCCGACAATGGCGCCAAAATTTGATTCTCGCTCAAATTTACCCAAGAGATGAAGGTAGAACGGTCCTTGTAGTCTAGCTTTGGTTGTCGAATCCACAGAGACCTAAGAAGTAACCTATAGACACGCACATTCTATGGACTATTTTCGGCTATAAAGTGGCCAACATGGATTTATTTTAGATTATTTTAGAGTATATCTAACAGATTTAAGTGAATTCAATTTAAAAGAATGAGTTGATCCTAGGTTGTCGCTCGGGGTGGATTGGACGTATTTTATTTTTAATGATTTCAATTTCTTAAATTTGAGATGGGTTCATTTAAGGAGATAAAACAACATCATCACTTACTGGTTTAATTTATACACCCTTTAATACTAATCACATATACACTTGAAGGATCAAAGTTTTGAGCACTTCAAGGTAAAGGTTCGTATTAGCACTTGAAGTGTGTGGCCTTAAATTCAACAAGGATGATGGAGTTTAAAAATCATCAAATTAAGATCTCAATTAAAGAAGTGATTATAAATTAATGAGGTGATAAATAACATCCAATCCATCCCCTTGCTACTCCCTTGGATCAACCCATAAGTTGGTTATCCCTCCATTGATTCTATGGTTTCAATGGAAGCGGAAAGTAGACTCATGAGGGAGGAAAAGGAGAAGTAAAAAATGCAATAAAATAACACTCACTCCACCGTTGTGTGATAATCTCACAAGGTTTGGTATGAACAAGTTCACACCTTTAACCAAAGGTATAAAAGTGATAAGGAGAATAAAATAATAATAATAGAAGAAGAACTTTTATTAAGAAACAAGGATGAATTAAAACAACTTACATGTGAAGGAAGAACATTACAAAGAGAAATTGGCAGCATAACATTAAGATGAAAACAAGCTCAAAGATTCCTAAATCCTCCAACTCCACTACCTTAAATAGACATTTTTTAGCCCTTGGGTTGAGCCTAAAACAGTACAAAGCATCTCAATTAATTTTGGCAGGCCATAGGTGGTGGAAAGCTTGTGGAATTTGGACTTTTCCACATTTGACCCGAGCTGGCAGCCAGCTTTCATCCACCGAACAGACGCGTTTGGATGACCTTCTAGATGGCCGAATCAGAGTGGGCCATAGAAGAAGCAAATGAATCTCCGGAGGTCTTATAATTTCCTGTAATATATGGGCCCATTTGGAGTTGTGGATTCCGAGATATGATCAAATTAGTGGTCTATTTTTCTGGGCCGCAGAATCTGGCCCAGAATTGTATCTCTAACTTGAGGAGCCTTAATGATGACCATATAAGCCGAATTATAATTATCTCCTGAATAGTTATTTGTTCCTCAACATTTATTCTATAATAAAACAAAATTTGGGATTCATTAGGCATGTATGTTGGTCCCCACAGTCTCATAAGTGGACTGGTGTCCAATCTGCCTTCTCTAGAATTGCTTCCATTCATCTCCAAATATCTCCATCATCGTTTATGAATCATCCGTTGATCCCTGAATGAAAAATGTTCACATTTAAGTGTACATATTGTTCCAAAAATATCAAATTAAAATATTGATAATTACATTCCTTAGAATCAGATTACTCATTGGTCCTAAATTGGTGTATATTAGGCATGATGTGCACAAATGATGAGAATGGATGTTCATAATGAAAATGCACTAACTCAGGCCCATAAGATCAAAAATGAACATTTAATACCATTAAAATGTAATTAAAATAAATTTTTTTATTGGATAATCACCATCCTAGCTCATCAACACTAAAGGTCTCCTTAATCGGAAAGAAGTGAGCAACCTTTGTAAGCCTGTCAATGACAACCCAAACTGCATCATTCCCTCAAGGCAACCTCGGTAAAACTATCACGAAATTCATAGAGATATCATTCCACTTCCACTTAGAAATGGGTAACTGCTGAAAAAGCCCTGCTGGCCGCTGATCCTCTGCCTTCACCAGCTGACAGGTTGAACACCTCATGAAGAAACTAACAACATCACACTTCATACCTGTCCACCAATACTGGAGAAGTAGATCACAATACATCTTGGTAACACTAGGATGAACCACCCAAACTGATGAATGAAAATCCAACATCAGCTCCTTGTGTATATCTGCTGGCACCCAAACGCACCCCTAGAAACACAAGATCTCATCCCTGCATACTATCTATCCAGGAATAGGGTCCTCTCCCGACACACTCTCCTGTAGGACTAGGCCTTCTGAATCTAATAGCTACCTCATTCGCACTCGATCAAGAAGAGTAGAGGTAAAAGATATAGAAGAAAGAAACTTCTTCCCCTAACTGTCATGCACCTCCAAATGAATCTCAGATAACAGATCCATAAACTGCCACTCACTACTGGCCTTATGAACTGCCTATATCTGAGTGCTCTTACTCAATGCATCAGCTACTGCGTTTCCTTTCCCAGGCGTATAGGCAAGCTCAAAGTCAAAGGACTGAAGGTACTGAACCCACCTTCGCTGTCTCAAATTCAGATCACCATGAGTGAAAATGTACTTGAGACTTTTGTGGTCGGTGAAAACCACAAAATTCTCTCCCAGAAGATAATGTCTCCAACAACGCGAGGCATGAACAACTGCCGCTAACTCGAGATCATGCGTCGGGTAATTCCTCTCATGTGTCCTCAACTGCCAAGACCCGTACGTAACGAATCCACCTCCCTGCATAATCACATCTCCTTTCCCGATACCTGATGCATCACAGTAAATAGTATAACTCTTTCCCGACTCTGGTAAGACTAGTATCGGTGCTGAAGTCAACCTCCCTTTCAACTCTTGAAAGGCTTAATCACAAGAATCTAACCACAAGAACTTCACACCCTTCTTAGTCAAACTCATTAGTGATGCTTCTAAGCATGAAAAGTCCTGTATGAAATGTCTGTAGTATCCCGCTAGGCCTAGAAAACTATGCACCTCAAAGAGGTTCTTCGCCTACTCCTAGGAGAATACTGCGCTCACTTTCTTTGGGTCTACTGATACTCCTACCTCCAAGATAACATGACCCAAGAAGTGAATTCAATCCATCCAAAAGTGGCATTTTGAGAGCTTAGCATATAAAAAATGCCTTATCAGTGTACTCAAAACAATCTCAAGATGTGAGGCATGTTCATGTCGAGTGTGAGAGTACACCAAGATATCGTCCATGAAAACCACCATGAAGGAATCCAAGTATGGATGGAACACTCGGTTCATCAGTTCCATGAAAACTGCTGGTGTGTTCATGAGACCAAACAGTATAACCATATACTCGTATAGACCATACCTACTCCAGAAGGATGTAAGAGGTATATCTGATGGTCTAACGCGCAACTGAAGGTAACCCTACCTCAAGTAAATCTTCAAGAACACTCGGGATCCTCAAATCTGATCAAAGAGGTCATCAATCCTAGGAAAGGGATATTGGTTCTTGACCGTCAACTAGTTCAACTTCCGATAGTCCACATAAAGCCTGATGGTTTTGTCTGCCTTCTTCACAAATAGGACAGATGAACCCCAAAGGGAAGTATTGGGTCAGATGAAACCCTTTGCCTCCAACTCCTCCAACTACTTCTTGAGCTCTTTCAACTAAGGTGTAGCCATCCTATAAGGAGGAATGTACACCTGTACCACTCTTGGAACAAGCTTAATAGAAAAGTCTACCTCACGCTCTGGAGGTAAACCTGAAAAGTCTTCTGGAATGACATCTCTGAAATGATCCACCACTAGAGGAAAGTCCATCTGTGAAATCCCCTGGTCATCAAGATATAGACTAGAAATATGATCTATAACTCCTCCTAAACCCTGATAATCGAGCGACACTCTACTCTCCTGGACATCCCATTCACCCTTATGCAGAAAAGATTCACCTTCTGGAGACGTGAAACTCACCCTGCAGTGATAACAGTCGACGAATTCCTAGAATGGAACTAACCAGTCCATCCCAAGAATGAAATCATAGCATGTCATCTCTAGGACATAAAGGTCCCATAAAAAGTGACACCCACCAACCTGTAGAGGGAACTCCCTGAACTGACGTACACTAGTCGTTCTAGTCCCCAATGAAGTGTTTAATGTCAAGATATCGGCAGAGGAAAAGATGTAGAGGCCAAGGCCCTTCATAATAGAAACAGATATAAATCTATGGGAAGCACCAATATCGAAAAGATAAGAAGCTAAAACAGAGGCTGCTAAGATCGTACCTCGAACTGTAGAGGGTCCGGGGTCCTACTCCTGCTGGGTCTGCTCCACTCCAAAAGTATGACCTATATCGCAGCTCTATGACCCTGCCTAACCACTCTGAGCTGATCCACCCTGATGTAACTAAAATCCTGGTGACTGGCCACTATGTCCATGAACTCCTCCTTGGCTTGAACGACTGGAAGAACACCAGTTCCTTGACTGGTGATAAACTGGTGGCGCTACTCCTGAACGTGGAGTCATAGAAGATCCCATGTCACTTGATTATGGTGAAAAGATTTGACAGAAGCACTAAAGGTGACCCATCTTGCTACAATATTGACACTCCACTAGGTCTCTTGGGAAATGTTTCCTCGTATGCCTTCTCTTCCCACACTGGTAGCATATCACCTGGATACCAGAAGATGCATCCCGCCTATTCTGATCACCTCATGTATTCTCCCTGCGGTGCTTCCTACTATCAGTAGGAGGAATACTAACTCTGGATGCTGAACCACCCAAGCTCACAGCTCCAGAATCCCTTAGATTACACTTTTGTGATCAGAACCTATTTGAAGATAGAGGATATCGAAGTCAACCTAAAGATGTTCAACTGAGATCGAATTTCATGCCTAAAACCATCCTCAAACTTCTGTGGAAGGAACAACTCATCACCTTCTGGAATAGGCGTGAAATGCTACAGTTCTATGAAGCGAGAGGAATAATCCATAACAGTAAGAGTACCCTACTACAGACTCCTTAATTCTTGGGCTTGATCGTCCGTCAAGGTCTCCGGATAGAAGTAATCATAGAAGATGCGTCGAAACTCATCCCAAGCCATATTATGCTGGTGTCCTGCTTATGAGATCACATCCCACTACCTCTTGGTGAAGTCCCAAAACATGTAGGTAGATATCTTCACCCTCTTCTTTATAGGTATCTCCAGATGCTCTAAAATCTTCATAATGGCTTCTAACCATGACTTTACAGCCTAAGGTCCTCCATCCCCTGAGAAAGTGGGAGGATGCTGCTGCTGAAAGACCCACATCAATTATACCATCGACGGGGCAGGAGGCAGTACTCCCTAAAATTTCTACATTATCCTCAAAATTCCCTCTCTGAATTGTGCATCAGCACCTATGTAGGGTATAATAGCTGGTGCGAAGACTGACATGACAGCAGGATCTACAGGTAGTCCCTGATCAGCCCTGTCCGGTGTCTGATCACTGCCTGGAAACTGGCATACAACCGGAGGACATCTCGGTGGAATGACTCTGCAAGGTCAAGAACAAAACTTAAAAAAATACTATCAAGGACTGAAAACTATAAGTTTAATTAGGGAAAAGGAGAAAGAAATAACTCAAGTTTTATAAAACATGACTACACGGCGTGTTCCCTTAAGTCATTTACATGGGCGTGTACTCCAGTCAAAACTGGTCATGTAACACCCCAAACACACAACGTGTTGTCTTAACACGCGATATATAATTTAATCCTCTTCCCCTACCTAAGTCATTCTACATGGTTAATCCAAACGAATCTCCTATGAAAAGACTACATGGCGTGTTCACGGTAGACACAGTGTGCACTAGAATAGCTTCACTTGGACCGTGTTGTTAGTGACACAGCTGGGTACCTGGGTCAAACTACATGACATGTTCGATCCTGACATGGCGTGTATTGTTTAAGGTTTATTCATCCATTTTTTTAGTAACACAGCCGGACACAGGGTCAACACTACACGGCGTGTTGAACTGGTACACGACATGTTTCCGCAAGAAATTCCCTATCCCGTGTCTCTGACCACACGGCCTATGACACGGTTAGAAACTACACGGCGTGTTTATAAGGTACACGACGTGTACTTAAGAAAAACATTTTATTCTCGAAAAAAAGATCACATGGCATGTACTTAACAATACACGCCATGTATTCTAGGTTTTTCCAGACAGTAAGCCTCAGAAACTACTCTGGAACCCAAAAAAACACTGAAACAAACATTGAAAGTTCCAAATTCCTATTCATGAGGGCCCATACTCCCTGCGAATCAAAGTTTGGCATCATATAAATGTTATAATAAGGAAAAAAGGAAACTATCCACTAAATTCCGGTCCATGAGGGCCCATAACTACTCAAGGACCAAAGTATGGCATTCATTCAAACAGAACCTTACACAAAAAATACCCTATCAAACCACAAGTATTTTTATCAAGGCATCTAACACGGCAACATGAATATTCTATACAACATCTATCACAACAACATGCAATTGCTAATGCATCCTAGGTGGCATGGCAAGAATACATGACATGTGATTTCTAGAAAGTGCCTCTATAATGCATGGGATGGAATACCCTCATCTCATCAGGTTGCAATAGAAATAGAACCTCAATAACATCAACGGTAACAACACAAAACATGTGAATCACCCAACAGTGAAATCAAATCAACTGTAAAATTGCAAACCAGAAAATTGCAATAAATGACGTAGATTGGAATTTCTCTATACATGGGTTAGCTACTCCCGAGCACCGTTTATTACCAAGTACCTATTCCATCCTATCCCTGGATAAAGGCTCCAAACAGTAATCAAGAAGAAAATAATCCTATGATACTACTTTGTAACATCCCGATTCAAAAATCCACCCAGAGATGCCCCGTACCCGGTTGGTCACATGGCCTCAAGTGCATTTCCCCAAATGCCAGAGGCTACCGACTATCAGCGAGGGCTATGGGTGTGATAGTGGGGAGAATATGCCTTCATTGGCAGAGTAACACAGTGTAAGGGGAACAAATACAAATAGAGTAAGCAGTAAATATACCAACAACAGTAATAGTAGAAGACTACAATATCAAACAACTGGAGCACATATATAAATGATTCATGGTACATGTGTCTAGGAAAACAGCCAAACAAGTCATGATGCTGAAGTACAAAAAGTAGTAAAACAAATTACAAAAGAAACAAATAAAATATCCTCATCATTGCAAGCCTAATCTTGGTCCCATACTCTCCAGCTCCATAACAAGTCAAGTACTTGAAGTAGAAGGGCGCTTGCCCTCGTCTATACATGCAATAATATAATTTTTTTGGGACCAAAAGCATGGCCCAAATAGGGTGTAAGACTAAATACCAATAGGAAAGCGCCCAAATATCTGTTCCTAACAGTCAGTGAATATATGGTAGGTAAAAGCACATAATTAGTAAACAAGAAGCACTTAGAAAAAATCAATTCCACCTAGCAAGAGCAACTAATCAAGCACGGTAACTCTCTTGGAAGTGCACCCAGCCTATCCCCTCTAGTTCAGTTATAATAATATATAAAGACTCTATGAGGAAGCACTCATAGTCAATTCCTCTTATAGTCAAAAGTATTTAAAGAATCTCTGAGGAATCTCACACGGTCAATTCTTCTTATAGACTAATGTAATTCAAGGACTCTATGAGAAAGCTCACATGGTCAATTCCCCTCATAGCCCCAAGGTCAAGGACTCTCTGAGGAATCTCACTCGGTCAATTTCTCTTGTAGCCCCAAGTGGTTCAAATACTCTCTAAGGAAGCTCACTCGGTCAATTCCCCTTATAGCCTAAAGTGATCATAGACTCTCTGAGGAAGCTCACTTGTTCAATTCCCCTTATAGTCTCTACACCAAGTTATCTTGGCCCTATGTAGGTCAACGATCATAAAAAGGAAAAAAAGGACAAGGTAAAACTCAATAATTACATGGATAAATCAATCTAAAACATATCAAACATGTCAGAATACAGACACTCCACCCTACAACACTAGGCATGGAAAACAGGAAAGGCGGCCAAACAGGATGAACAGACCAATGGTCGTAAAGAGAACATGCATGGGAAACACATCCAAAGCATATTAATCAACCCTATTCATATCTAATTAACCTATACACAAGCATACAAGCATGGAAGGAAATTAACAGGGGTAAAATAGTAAACATGCAATACCCCGTTCAAGGGTATTGGTCAAAATTGCACATAATACTCAAATAATTTCAACAGAAAGGCACAAACCACCTACCTCGGCATTGGGAGATCACTATATGTGATCCTCAAGTCTTGAATAACCTTATAACACTAAAGATTAACAAAAACATCTAAAACGTTCAATGGAGGATAACTTGAGGAAGAAGAGGAATCATGAAACGAAGCTCAAGAAGAATAGAGAGATTACTGAGGCAATCCCAATATCGATGGTGGTCAAATCGGAGATCAGATGGAGGCTCGGGGGCTGGTAGATGGATCGTGGTCGTACGTGTTCTCTGAGATGAAGAAAACCTAGAAGAAGACGGTTCTGGTTATTAGACGTGACCCCAGTGCATTTAATGAAAAAAAGAAAGTCAACGGCATGTACTTTTGAAGTACAGGATGTGTACTCACCGTTTCCGTACTCTGCATTAGGCGGCCTCTAAGTCACCCCCACATGGTCGTGTGCATGGTCTCTAAACGGACAGCACCCGTCTACCTGCAGTAACCGAGTACATGGCGTGTACTCATAAAGTACACGGTGTGTACATCGAAAATTTCCATAATTTCCTCTTTTTCTCAAAAACGTCCAGAAAGAGAAAAAAATACCTGAAAGGAAGGACTGGGTTCTTACAAACTTCCCCCCTTAAATAAATTCATCCCCAAATTTCCCTAGCACGCCGTAGAAGAAGATACCCCGAAAAGTTGTGGCCACTGTGCTTGTACATCAGCCTCCCTCTCCCAAGTCTCATGATGTACCCACCCGTGCTGCCATAACACTCGTACTAGAGGAACAGACTAGCCATGAAGAACCTTTGTAATGCGATCAAAAATCCAGATATGATGCTCCTCAAACAACGTATCCACTTCGAACTCAGCCTCCTCAGGTTGAAAGACATGAGATGGGTCTTAAAAGTAACGTCGGAGCTGAGAAACGTGAAAAACTTCATGCATAGCCCAGTACCTATGGTGTAACTGAAACTGATAGGAAACCGACCCAACTCTATCCAACACCTCAAACGGCCCGACGTACCTTGGTGAAAGCTTACCCTGTCTTCTAATCCTCTTGTGTCCCAACCTCGGTGTAACACGCGGGAAAACCTAACCCCCGACCTCGAACTCCAAAGGTCATCTCCACTGATCAGCATATGACTTCTGTCAACACTATGCAGTATCCATCCTCTTCTGAATCAACTCTATCTGCTCTATGGTCTCCTGAACAAGACAAGGTCCCAACAAAGGTGCCTCTCCTGCCTCTAGCCAACATAAGGGTGATCGGCATGGTCTACCATACAAAGCCTCATATAGTACCATCTGAATAGTTTCTTGAAAACTATTATTGTAGGAAAACTTCACAAGAGGTATATGCTTCTCCTAAGAACCTCCAAAATACATGATGCATGCATAGAGCATGTCCTCAAGCACCTGAATCATACGCTCAGACTGGCCATCTATCTGGGGGTGGTATGCTGTACACAAAAGTACTTGTGTACCCAAGGCCTTCTGAAGCCCCTGCCAGACTCGAGAAGTAAAATAGTCATCCCTGTCTGAAACAATGAAGTGTGGACCTCCATGTAAACATACGATCTCTCGAATGTACAACCATCCTAGCTCAACAATACCGAAGGTCTCATTAATTGGAAAGAAGTGAGAAACCTTCGTAATCCAGTCAATGACAACCCAAACTGCATCATTCCCTCGAGGCAACCTCGGTAATCCTGTCACAAAATCCATCACGACATCATTCCACTTCCACTCAGGAATGGGTAACTGCTTAAAAATCCATGTTGGCCACTGATGCTCCGCCTTCACCAGCTGATAGGTGGAACACCTTATGACGAAACCAACAACATCACTCTTCATACATGTCCACCAATACTGGTAGTATAGATCACGATACATCTTGGTGACACTTGGATGAACCTCCCAAACTGAGGAATGAAAATCCCACATCATCTACTCGTGTATATCTGCTAGCACCCAAACACGCCCCTGGAGACGCAAGATCTCATCCCCACCTACTATACATCCAGAAATAGGGTCCTCTCCCAACACACTCTCCCATAGGACTAGGCCTTCTGAATCTAATAGGTACTTCAATCGCACTCGATCAAGAAGAGTAGAAGTAACAACTACAGAATAAAGACATGTTTTCCCTTAACATTCATGCACCTCCAAATGCATCTCAGAGAATAGAGCCATAAGATGTCGCTCACTAATGGAATCCTGAACTTCTTGTATCTGAGTTCTCATACTCAACGCATCAGCCACTGTATTGCCTTTCCAAGGTGTATAGGAAAGCTCAAAGTCAAAGGACTGAAGGTACTCAACCCACCTTTGTTGTCTCAAATTCAGATAACACTGAGTGAAAATGTACTTGAGACTTTTGTGGTCAGTGAAAACCACAAAATTATCGCCTATAAGATAATGTCTCCAACAACATAAGGCATGAACAACTGCCACCAACTCGATATCATGCGTCAAGTAATTCCTCTCATGTGGCCTCAACTACTGAGACATGTACGCAACGACACCATCTACATGCATAAGCACATCTCCCAGCCCAATACCAGATGCATCATAGTAAATAGTATAGCTCTTTCCCGGATCTGTAAATACTAGTATTGATGTTGAAGTCAAAGTCCCTTTCAGCTACTGAAAGGCTGACTCACAAGAATCCGACCACATGAACTTCACACCCTTCTTAGTCAAACTCGTCAGTGGTGCTGCTAATCATGAAAAGTCATGTATGAAATGTCTGTAGTATCCCACCAGCCCTATAAAACTCTGCACCACAAAGATGTTCTTCGGCTTCTCCCAGGAGACTGCTATCCACACTTTCTCTGGTTCTACTAATACTCCTGCCTCTGAGATAACATGACCCGATAAGTCAATCCAATCCATCCAAAAGTGGAATTTTGATAGCTTAGCATATAACTGATGCTCTCTCAATGTACTCAAAATGATCTCATTATGTGAGTCATGGTCGTGTAGATTGTGAGATTACACCAATATATCATCCATGAAAACCACCATGAAGGAATCCAAGTATGGTTGGAACACTCGGTTCATCAATTCCATGAAAACTTCTAGTGTGTTCGTGATACTGAACAACATAACCATATACTCGTATAGACCATAATTACTCCATAAGGCTGTAATAGGTATATCTGATTGTATAACGGTCAATTGATGGTAACCGGACCTCAATTCAATCTTTGAGAACACCCGGGCTCTTCGAAGATGTCAAAGAGATCATCAATCCTAGGTAGGGGATATCAGTTTTTGACCATCAACTGGTTCAACTTCTGATAGCCCACACAAAGCCTGAGGGTGCTGTCTGCATTCTTTGAAAATAGGATAGAAGAACCCCAAGGAGAATTTTTGGGTCGGATGAAACCCTTTTCCTGCAACTCCTCCAACTGCTTATTGTGATCCTGCAACTCAGTTTTAGCCATCCTATAAGGAGGAATGGACACTAGTGCTGCTCCTGGAACAAGATCAATAGAAAATTCTACCTCACACTCTGAAGGAAATCCTCAAAAGTCTTCTAGAAAGACATCTCTAAAACGATTCACCACTGGGGGAAAGTCCATCTGTGAAATCCCCTGGTCATCCAGATCTAGACTAGAAATTTGAGTTGTAACTCCTCCTAACCCCTGATGCTCGAGCCCTGCTCTGCTCACCTAGACATCCCATTCACCCTTATGAAGAAAATATTCACCTTATGGTGATGTGAAACTCACCCTGTAGCAATAATAGTCGACAACTGCATGGAATGCAACTAACTAGGCCATCCTAAGAATGAAATCATAGCATGTCATCTCTAAGACATAGAGGTCCCATAAAAAGTGACACCCACCAACCTATAGAGGGCACTCCCTGCACTGATGTACACTAGCCGTTCTAGTCCCCAACGGAGTGTCTAGTGTCAAGATATCAGTAGAGGAAAAGATGTAGAGAACAAGGATCTCCACAATAGAAACAGATATAATGCTATTGGAATGACCAGTATCGAAGAGATCAGAAGCTAAAACAGAGGCTACTAAGATCGTACCTCGAACTGTAGAGGGTCTGGGATCGTGCTCCTGCTGGGTCTGCTCCACTACAAAAGTATGACATGTACCATGGACCTATGACCCTGCCTAACCACTCTGAGCCGATCCAACCTAACGTCGCTAAAATCCTGGTGACTGACCACCATGGCCACAACCTCCACCTCGGCCTGAACGACTGGAAGAACTCTGGTTCCCTAACTGGTGAGAAACTGGTGGCGCTGCTTCTGAACGCGGAGTCATAGAAGAACCCCTGTCACCAGATGTTGGTAAAAAGAATTGGACAGAAGCACTAAAGGTGACCCATCTTGCCACAAGATCAGCACTCCACTGGGTATCTTGGGCAATGTGACCTCATATGCCCGCTCTTCCCACAATGGTAGCACACCACCTGGCTACCAGAAGATGCATCCCGCCTACTCTGATCTCCTCGTGAAATATCCTTGCGTTCTTCCTGCTATCAGTAGGAGGAATACTAACTCTGGATGCCAAACTTCCCTAGATCATAGCTCTATAATCCCTCATATTACACTCTGTGATCAGTGCCTAGTTGACAATAGAGGATATCTATGTCAACCTGAAGATGTTCACCTGAGATCGAATGTCGTGCCTCAGACCATCCTCGAACTTCCATTCAAGAAACAACTCATCACCACCTAGAATAGGCATGAAACGCTATAGCTCTGTGAAGTGAGAGGAATATTCCATTACAGTAAGATTACCCTACTCCAGAATCATAAACTCTCGGTCTCGATCGACCATCAAGGTCTTCGGATAGAACTAATCTTTGAAGATGCGCCAAAAATCATCCCAAGCCATATTCTGCTGGTGTCCCGCCTATGAGATCACATCCCACCACCTCTTTGAAGAGTCCCAAAACATGTAGGTAGAGAGCTTCACCCTCTTCTCTAGAGGTATCTCCAGATTCTTGAAAATCGTCATCGTGGATCCTAGTCATGAATCTACAGCCTGGGGTCCTCCATCCCCTCAGAAAGTTGGAGGATGCTGCTGCTGAAAGACCCGCGTCAATTCTACCATCAACGGGGTAGGAGGCGGAACTACCTAAAAGGTCTACATAATCCTCAAAAATTACTCTCTAAACTATGCATCAGCACCTATGTCGGGTATAATGGCTGGTGCCAAGACTGGCATGATAGGAGGATTTGCAGGTAGTCATTAATCAGCCCTGTCTGGTGTCTAATCACCGCCTGGCAACTGGTTTACAACCAGAGGATGTCTCAGTGGCATGACTCTACAAGGTCAAGCACACACCTTAAAAAAATTGTCAGAGACTGAAAAATATAAGTGTAAGAAGGGAATAGAAGAAAGAAAGAACTCAAGTTTTACAAAACAAGACTACACGGTGTGTACAATTCCTATACGGTGTGTTCTCTTAATTCATTTACATGGGCGTGTACTCCTACCTAAACTGTTCGTGTAACACCCCAAACACACTGCGTGTTTTTTTAACACATGACATTTACTTGAATCCTATTACCCTACCCGAGTCCTTCTACAACGTTAAGCCACACAACTCTCTTATGACAAGACTACATGGCATGTTCATGGTAGACATAGCGTTCACTAGACAAGCTTCACCTGGCCCGTGTTGTTAGTGACACGGCCTGACACACGGCGTGTTCAAGGTGGACATGATGTGTACGTGATGTTGGCGGACGTCCATTTACCGGACGGTGGCTGCCCCCTCCTTTGTCAAAGGTGGGATGGTGGTGTTAGGTGGTGGGTGGCCAAACCCCCACCAAACCTGCAGCGGGAGAAGGAAAGGGGAAGGGGTGAGTAGGCCTATAAAATTAGTCTCTCCCCTCTTCCAAATGGAATCCCATCATCACTTGTATCTAGTTTCTCATCACTGGAAGATCCTATTTGAGCGGTATTTAGTGAGGCAGTTTCCCCCTTTATTCAATAGAGAATATTAAGAGGGTTTTCTCCTTGTAATAGTGAGGGAGTGTGTACCCACTTTTACCCATAGTGATCCTTTTATTTGCCCATGGTTTTTTACCCCTTCCATTTGGGGGTTTTTCCACGTTACATCTAGTGTCATTTATTTTTCTGCATTTTGCACTTTATTTTTATCTCGTGATTATCGCTGCACCGGTTGCCCAATAATTTATGGTCCTAACAAGTGGTATTAGAGGAAAGGTTATGGCCCGGTGTTGTTCACGTTTTTGGGTATTTATAAATATTGTAAATTTGAGTATGCTCTGTGATTGAAACTCTGGTTGATCTGTCACATCAGAAAAATTTTATTGAGATTATCAAATACACCATTGTGAAACGGAGGAGGTTATGGACTGACGGCGTGTCCAGATGGTGGAAAAATTTGATATCAAAAAATTCAACGGGAATAATTTTTTGTTTTGAAAAATGAAGATGCAGGTAGTGTTACGGAAGGATAATTGCCTACTGGCAATTGGCGAAAATCCAGCGGGTGTGACGGAGGAGAAATGGAACGATATGGACGATAATGCTATTGCCAACATCCATTTTCCTTTGGAAGATGGGGTCCTATCGAGCATTGTGGAGAAAAAGATGACAAGGGAAATATTGGATACTTTGACGAAGCTATACAAGGCTAAGTCACTGCACAACAAAAACCTTGATACCTTGTTCGCTTGGCTCATGATGTTGGGATATAAGATTGTGGATACTGAACGTGCAGAGATTCCACTCTAGAGTTTTCAAGATTCGTATGAACAAATCATCATCAACCTCACCAATAATATCCTAATAGATATGCTGCTCTTTAATGATGTTGCAGCCGTAGTTCTAGAAGAAGAAAGTCGGCGCAAGAACTAGGAGGACAGACAGACAACTTCGCACCAAGCAGAAGCTCTGTCAATGGAGAGAGGAAGGATGATGGAGCATGGTTCTAGTGGGATCCAAAATCATGGTAGGTCCAAATCAAGGAGTAAGAAGAATAATTTCACATGTTTAAATTGTGTAAAGAAGGGTCACATAAAGAAAGATTGTTGGAATAAGAAGGGTGGTGAAAAGGGCTCTCTGGGGAATGTGGCGAGTACTTCTAGAAGTGGAGATATACTAGTCAGTGAAGCGGCGATGACTGCTGGAAGTAGGAAACATCTCAACGATGCATAGATTATCAACTCAGGGGAAACGTGGAACATGACGTCTCGATGGGAATGGTTTGACCAATATGAAACCATCCCGGAAGGACTTGTGTACATGGGTAACGATCACACTTTGAAAATCGTTGGAGTCAGTACCATCAAACTGAAGATGCATGATGGCATAGTACGGACCGTCCAAGGAGTACGTCATGTGAAGGGCCTAAAGAAGAATATGTTGTGTTTGGGACAATTTGATGACATCGTATGCAAGAATCGCACTGAGAATGGAGTGATGAGAATCGTGAAGGGTGCGCTTGTGGTAATGAAGGCTGATAAGATCTCAAATAACCTTTATGTTCTTATGGGTAAAACGTACAAGGAGGCAGAGATAGTTGTGCATCAACTACCTCAACAGAATAATTGAAAACGTTATGGCATCGAAAGCTTGTCCATATATCATAACAAGGCCTAAATATTCTTTCGGATTAGAAGTTGCTTCTTGGGATAACAAAGGTATCCTTACCATTTTGTGAGCATTGTGTTTTGAGCAAGAAACACAGGTTAAAGTTCGGGATGTCAACAGCGAGATGTTAGGAGATCTTGGAGTTGATCCATTCCGATGTTTGGCAAGCACCGGTTATATCCCTAGGAGGAGAAAGGTACTTTGTATCATTAATTGATGTTTATTATAGGAGATGTTGGGTGTACCCAATTAGGAGGAAGGTGGATATTTTTGAAGTCTTCAAAACATTCAAAGCGCGGAAGGAGCTTGACTCTGGAAAGAAGATCAAGTGTCTAAGGATAGATAATGGTGGAGAATATACAAGCGAGGAATTTGATACTTTTTGTCAACATGAAGGAATCAAGAGACAGTTCATGGCGGCGTACACTCCTCAGCATAATGGAGTGGCAGAGCGGATGAACAGAACCCTGTGGGATAGAACAAGGGAGATGTTGAAGACTACATGAATGGAAAAAACTTTTTGGGCAGAAGAAGTGAATACCTCCTATTATGTGATCAACTGATCTCCTTCAATGGCGATTGAGCTGAAGACACCGATGGAGATGTGGACTGGTAAACCTGCTGACTATTCTCGGTTACATACTTTTTGAAGTCCTGTATATGCATTGTTTAATTACCAGGAAAATCAAAGTTGGATTCAAGATCCATGAAATGTATCTTCTTGGGGTACGCTGATGGTGTGAAGGGTTATCGTTTGTGGGATCCCACTGCCCACAAATTTATCATCAACAGAGATGTCATTTTTGCTGAAGAAAAGTTGCAAATGACAACCGATCAAGACACAGAGAAGGATAATACAGAAACTACAACATTCAAAGTAGAGGAAAAATCCAAGGAAGAACCAGTTTCCTCTGAGGCATTACCAGAGCACGATGATCAAGTACCAGTTGAGTCTGGACCATGACGGTCAACTCGGGAGAAAAGAGCACCAGTATGGCACTTAAACTATGTCACTAAGAGAAATATTGCGTATTGCTTATTGACATAGGATGGAGAGCCATCTTCTTTTTTGGAGGCGACCCAGAGTCCAGATGTATCCTCATAGATGGCGGCGATGCAGGAGGAACTTGAAACCCCACATAGGAACAAGACTTGGGATCTTATTCCATTACCTTGTGGAAAGAAGGATATCGGAAAGAAATGGGTCTTTAAGATCAATTGGGATGGAAAGGACCAGGTATAAAGATATTGTGCAAGATTGGTGGTCAAAGGATTTATTCATAAGGAAGGTATTGATTTCAATGAAATATTTTCTCATGTTGTTAGACTGACGACTGCTCGGATAGTTCTGGCAATGTGTGCTACATACAACTTAAATCTAGAGCAGTTGGATGTGAAGACTGCTTTTCTACATGGTGATCTTGATGAAGAGATCTATATGCTCCAACTGGAAGGTTTTGCAGAAGAAGGAAAAGAGAACTTGGTTTGAAGGTTGAACAAATCTTTATACGGTCTCAAACAGGCACCGAGGTGTTGGTACAAGAGATTTGACTCTTATATCATGATTCTTGGATATGACAGACTTCATTAAAATCTTTGTGCATATTTCAGGGGTTCATATGGTAATGATTTCATCATTATTCTGTTGTATGTGGATGACATGTTGGTTGCAGGCCCCAACAAAGATCAAATCTATGATACGAAGTCACAGTTTGATAGGGAGTTTGATATGAAGGAATTGGGACCAGCAAACAATATTCTTGGGATGTAGATTTACCAAGACATAAATAATGGGAATATTTGGCTATCACAAAAGAGTTACTTATAGAGAGTCTTCAAATGCTTCAACATGCAAGACTGTTAGACAATCTCTACCCCTCTTCCCGTTAATTTCAAGTTATCCTCCATGATGATTCCTAGAAGTGAAGCAGACAAGATAGATGTGTCTCGAGTACCGTATACATCGACAATGGGTATTCTAATGTTCGCTATGGTTTGTACTAGACCAGACATTTCACATGTAGTGGGAGTACTTAGTGGGTACATGGTGAATCCAGGACGGGAGCATTAGAGAACAGTGAAGAGGATCCTGAGATACATCATGGAGACCTCAGATGCTGCATTATGTTATGGAGGATAGGATTTTACTGTCAGAGGCTATGTTGATTCAGATTTTGCAAGTGATTCTGGCCGGAGGAAATCCACTACTGGTTATGTGTTTACTCTTGCAGGAGGAGTTGTGAGCTAGATTTCAAAGTTACAGTCAGTTGTGGATTTATCCACGACAGAGGAAGAGTATATGGTAGCTACATAGGCTTGCAAAGAGGTGATTTGGATGAGAAAGTTGCTGGAGGAGCTTGGTCACAGACATGAGCAGATTCCATTGTTTTGTGACAGTCATAGCGCCTTGCACATTGCAAGGAATCCATCTTTTCATTCCAGGACGAAGCACATTGGGGTACAATATCACTTTGTCTGAGATGTGGTGGAGGAAGGAAGTGTGGATATGCAGAAGATTCATACTAAAGAAAATCTAGCAGATTTCCTAACGAATGTAATTAACTCTGATAAGTTCAGATGGTGCAGATCCTCGAGCGGCCTCACAGAGACTTGAGAAGCATGGTTTGGCAGATAGAAAGGATGTGTGGAGATGTGATTGGTTCTCAATCAAATCTCCAAGTGGGAGATTTGTTGGCGGACGTCCATTTGCAGGACGCTGGCCGCCCCCCTCCATTGTCAAAGGGGGGATGGTGGTGTTAGGTGGTGGGTGGCCAAACCCCCACCAAACCTCTAGCGGGAGAAGGCAAGGGGAAGGGGTGAGTAGGCCTATAAAATGAGGCTCTCCCCTCTTCCAAATGGCATCCCATCTTCACTTGTATCCAGTTTCTCATCACCAGAAGATCCTATTCGAGTGGTATTTAGTGAGGCAGTTTCCCCCTTTATTCAAGAGAGAATATTACGAGGGTTTTCTCCTTGTAATAGTGAGGGAGTGTGTACCCACTTTTACCCATAGTGATCCTTCTATTTGCCCATGGTTTTTTACCCTTTCCATTTGGGGGTTTTTTCATGTTACATCTGGGGTCATTTATTTTTCCGCATTTTTCACTTTATTTTTATCTCGTGATTATCGCGGCAACGGTGGTCCAATAATTTACGGTCCCAACACATGAAAGGATAAAACCGACCCATGTTGTTAGTGACACAGTCAGGTACCTGGGTCAAACTACATGATGTGTTCAATCCTGACATGGCATGTATAGCTTAAGGTTTATCCGTCCGTGTTGTTAGTAATACGGTCGAACACAGGGTCAACACTACACTCCATGTTCAACTGGTACACGGTTTATTTCCAGAAGAAATTCCCTATCCCATGTCTCTGCCCACACGGCCTATGACACTGTTAGAGACTACACGGCATGTTCATAAGGTACACGGTGTGTACTTAAGAAAAACAGTTTCTTACCGAACAGAAGATCACATGGCATGTACTTAACAATACACGCCATGTATTCTAGGTTTTTCTGGATAGTAAGCCTCAGAATCTACTCCAGAACCCATAAAAACACTGAAAAAAACATTAAAAGTGCCAAATTATGATCCGTGAGGGCCCATACTCCCCAGGAATAAAAGTTTTGCATCTTATACATGTTATAATAAGGAAAAAAGGAAACGATCCACCAAATTCAGGTCCATGGGGGCCCATAACACCTCAAGGAAAAAATTTTGGTGTTCATTCAAATATAACCTTACACAAACAATACCCTATCAAACCGCATGTATTTTTATCAAGGCATCTATAACAACAGCATGCATATTCTACACAACATCTATCACAACAACATGCAATTG
This sequence comes from Viscum album, assembly GCA_963277665.1. NCBI lineage: Eukaryota > Viridiplantae > Streptophyta > Magnoliopsida > Santalales > Viscaceae > Viscum > Viscum album. Next base: position 61,692,504 of record OY728136.1, on the reverse strand, counting down.
CTAATGCATCCTAGGCGTCATGGCAAGAATGCATGACATGTGATTTCTAGCAAGGGACTATATGATGAATGGGATGGCATACCCTCATCTCATCAGGTTGCGATAGAAATAGAACCTCAATAACATCAATGGTAATAACACAAAACTTGTGAATCACCCAACGATGAAATCAAATCAACTGTAAAATTGAAAACCATAAAATTTCAATAAATGAGGTAGATTGTCTTTTCCCTGTACACGGGTTAGCTAATCCTTGGCATAGGTTATTACCAAGTACCTATTATTTCTTATCCCTATCTAAAGGATCCAAATAGTAAGTCAAGAAGAAAAGAATCCTCTGATACCACTTTGTAACATCCCGGTTCTGGAAACCACCCAGAGATACCCCGTACCCGGTTGGTCACATGGACTCAAGTGTATTTCCCCAAATGCCAAAGGCTACCGACTAGCAGTGAGGGCCTTGGGTGTGATAGTGGGGAAAATATGCCCTCATTGGAAGAGTAACACAGCAAAAGGGAAACAAATACACAATAGCGGAAGCAGTAAATATACCAACAACACTAATAGCGGAAGACTGGAATAACAAACAACTGAAGAACATATATAAATGATGCATGGTACATGTGTCTAGGAAGATATCCAGACAAGTCAAGATGCAGGAGTACAAAAAGTACTAAACCAAAGTACAAAAGAATCAAATAACATCTCCTCAGTATCGCAAGCCTAAGATTGGTCCCATGCTCTCCAACTCCATAGCAAGTCAAGTACCTGAAGTAGAAGGGCGCTTTCCCTTGTCTATACCTGCACCAATATAGTCTGTTTGGGACCAAAATCATGGACCAAACAGGGTGTGAGACTACATCCTAGTAAGCAACCACCTAAAGATCTGTGCTTAACAGTCAGTGAATATATGGCAGGTAAAAGCACAGAAGCAGTAAACAAGAAGCACTTAGCAGAAAACAATTCCACATATCAAGAGAAACTAATCAAGCATGGTAACTCTTTAGGAAAGGCACACAACCTATCCCCACTGCTTCAGTTATAAGAATATACAAAGACTCTATGAGTAAGCAATCACAGTCAATTCCCCTTATAGTCAAAAGTAATTCAAGACTCTCTGAGGAAGCTCACACGGTCAATTCCCCTTACAGTCTAAGGTAATTCAAGGACTCTCTCAGGAAGCTCACACGGTCAATTCCCCTCATATCCCCAAGGTCAAGGAATCTATGAGGAAGCTTATTCGGTCAATTCCTCTTATAGCCCCAAGTGTTTCGAAGACTCTCTGAGGAAGCTCACTCAGTCAATTCCCCTTATAGTCTAAAGTGATCAAAGACTCTCTGAGGAACCTCACTCGTTCAATTACACTTTTTGTCTACTACACTAGGTTCTCTTGGCCCTGTGTAGGTCAACGAGCATAGAAAGGGAAAAATGGCCAAGGTAAACCTCAAGAACTACTTGGATTAATCAGTCTACAACATATCAAGCATGTCATAATACAAACACTCCACCCTACAACACTAGGCATGGAAAACATGCAAGGCATCCAAAAAGGATAAGCAGACCAATGGTCGTAAATAGAAAATGCATGGGAAACACATCCAAAGCATATAAATCAAACCTATTCATATCCAATTGACCTCTACACAAGAATACAAGCATGGTAGGCAATAAACAGGGGTAAAACAGTAAACACACAATACCCTATTCAAGGGTATTAGTCGAAATTGCACATAATACTCAAAGAATTTTAATGGAAAGGCACAAACCACCTACCTTGGCATTGGGAGATCACTATATGTGAACCTCGAGGCTTGAATCACCTTAGAACGCCGAAGATCAACAAAAACATCTAAAATATTCAACGAATGATAACTTGAGGAAGAGGAGGAATCATGAAATAAAGCTCAAGCATAAGATAGAGATTACCTAGGTGATCCCAACACAATTGACGGTGGTCAAATCAGAGATCAGATGGAAGCTCGGGGGCTCAAAGAAAAATTAGGGCAGTATGGGTTCACTCGGATGAAGAAAACCTAGAAGAAGACAGTTCTGGAGATTAGACGCGACCCCGGTGCATTTAATGAAAAAAAGAAAGTACACGGCATATAATTTTGAAGTACATGGAATGTACTTTCCGTTTCAGTACTCCACTTTAGGCGGCCTCCAAGTCACCCCCACATGACCGTGTGCATGGCCGCTACACGACCAGCACCTGGCTACCTACAGTAACCGAGTACACGACATGTACTTCTAAAGTACACGACGTGTACTTCGAAAATTTCTATAATTTCTTATTTTTCTCAAAAATGGCCAGAAAAGGAAAACCATACCTGAATGTAAGGTCTGGGTTTCTACAAACTTTCCCCATTAATGAAATTCATCCTCAAATTTCCCTAGCATAGCATAGAAGAAGATACCCCAAACAGCTCTGGTCACAGTTCTTGTACATCATCCTCCCTCTCCCAAGTCTCATCATGTACCTTCCTGTTCTGCCATAGCACTCGTACGAGAGGAACAAACCGGCCACAAATAAACTTTGTACTGTGATCAACAACCTAGATAGGATGCTCCTCAAATGACACATCCACTTTGAGCTCAACCTCCTCGGGTTGAAAGACATGAGGCGGGTCTGAAATGTAACGTCAGAGCAGAGAAACATAAAAAAGTCGTGCATAGCCCGATACCTCTAGGGTAACTACAACCTATAGGCTACCGAACCAACTATCTCCAACACCTCAATCAGCCTGACGTACCTCGGTGAAAGCTTACCCTATCTCCTAATCCTCCTGTGTCCCAACCTCAGTGTAACACATTGGAAAACCTGATCCCCAACCTCGAACTCCATAGGTCGTCTCCATTGATCAACATAAGACTTTTGTAGAGACTGTGTAGTAGACATCCTCTTTTGAATCAACTCTATATGCTCTGTGTTCTCCTAAACAAGATAAGGTCCCAGCAAAGCTACCTCTCCCGCCTCCAACCAACATAAGGGTGATCAGAATGTCATACCGTACAAAACCTCATAAGGTGACATCTAAATAGTTTTTTGAAAACTATTATTGTAGGAAAATTCCAAAAGAGGTATATGCTTCTTTCAAGAACCTCCAATATACAGGGTGTATGCTCGTATCATGTCCTCAAGCACCTGAATCGTACGCTCGGACTGGCCATCTGTCTGGGGGTGGTATACTATACTCAAAAGTACCTATGTACCCAAGGCCTTCTAAAGCCCCTTACAAACCCGAGAAGTAAAATGGTCATCCCTATCTGAAACAATGTAGTGTAGAACTCCATGCAGACGTACGATCTCTTGGATGTGCAACCATCCCAACTCATCAACACTGAAGGCCTATTTAATCGGAAAGAAGTGAGCAACCTTTTTAATCCTATCAATGACAACCCAAACAAAATCATTCCCTTGAGGCGACCTCGGTAAACCTGTCACGAAATCCATTGAGAAATAATTCCACTTACACTCAAGAATGGGTAACTACTGCAAAAGCTCTGCTGGCCACTGATGCTTTTCCTTCACCAGCTGACAGGTGGAACACCTCATGATGAAACCAGCAACATCACTCTTCATACCTGTCCACAAATACTGGCGGTGTAGATCACGATACATCTTGGTGACACTAGGATGAACGTACCAAACTAAGGAATGAAAATACCGCATCATCTCCTCACATATATCTGCTAGCACCCAAACGCGCCCCAAGAAACACAAGATCTCATCCCTGGATACTATCTATCTAGGAATAAGGTCCTCTCCCGACACACTCTCAAGTAAGACTAGGCCTTCTAAATCTAATAGATGCCTCATTCGCACTCGATCAAGAAGAGTAGAGGTAACTACTAAAGAAGATAGAAAATTCTGAACCTGACTATCATGCACCTCCAAATGCATCTCAGAGAACATATCCATAAGATTCCACTCACTGTTGGCCTCCTGAACTACCTATATCTGAGTCCACTTACTCAACGCATCTGCCACTACGTTGCCTTTCCCAGGATTATATGCAAGCTCAATGTCAAAGGATTGAAGGTACTCAACCCACTTTCACTGTCTCAAATTTAGATCACACTGAGTGAAAATGTACTTGAGAATTTTGTGGTCAGTGAAAACCACAAAATTCTCTCCCAGAAGATAATATCTCCAACAACGCAAGGCATGAACAACTTCCGCCAACTCGAGATAATGCGTCGGGTAATTACTTTCATGTGGACTCAACTATCGAGACCCATATGCAAGGAATCCATCTCCCTGCATAAGCACAGCTCCTAGCCCGATACTTGATGCATCAAAGTAAATAGTATAGCTATTTCCCGACTCTGGAAAGACTAGTATAGAAGCTGAAGTCAACCACCCTTTCAGCTCCTGAAAGACTGACTCACAAGAATCTGACCACAAGAACTTCACACCCTTCTTATTCAAACTCGTTAGTGGTGATGCTAAGCGTGAAAAGTCCTGTATGAAATTTCTGTAGTATCCCTCCATCCCTAGAAAACTCCACACCTCAAATAAGTTCTTTGCAAACAGGACAGAAAAATCCCAAGGAGAAGTATTGGGTCAGATGAAACCCTTTTCTGGAAACTCCTCCAACTTCTTCTTGATCTCCTGCAACTCAGGTGTATCCATTATATAAGGAGGAATGGACACCGATGCTACTCCTGGAACAAGATCAATAGAAAAGTCTACCTCATGCTTTGGAGGAAAACCTGAAAATTATTCTGGAAAGATATCTCTATAACGATCCACCACTGGAGGAAAGTCCATCTGTGAAATCCCCTGGTCATCTAGATATAGACTACCAATCTGAGCTGTAAATCCTCCTATCCTCTGATGATCGGGCCCCGATTTGCTCGCCTGTACATCCCATTCACCCTTAGAAGAAAAGATTCACCTTTTGGTGATGTGAAACTCACCCTGCAGCGATAACAGTCGACGACTGCCTGGAATGGAACTAACCAGTCCATCCCAAGAATGACATCATAGCATGTCATCTCTAGGACATAGAGGTCCCATAAAAAGTGACACCCACCAACCTGTAGAGGGAACTCCCTGCACTGACATACACTGGCCGTTCTATTCCCCAACAGAGTGTCTAGCGTCAAGATATTGGGAGAGGAAAAGATGCAGAGACCAAGGCTCTCCACAACAGAAACAGATTTAAAGCGATGGGAAACACCTGTATCGAAAAGAGAAGAAGATAAAATTGAGGCTACTAAGATCGTACCTCAAATTGTAGAGGGTCTGGGATCCGGCTTCTGTTGGGTCTGCTCCACTACAAAAGTATGACCTGTACTGCGGTCCTATGACCCTGCCTAACCACTCAGAGTTGATCCACCCAGATGTTGTTAAAATCCTGGTGACTGACCACCATGGCCACAACCTCCACCTCGGCCTGAACGACCAGAAGAACTCTAGTTCCCTGACTGGTGAGAAACTGGTGGTGCTGCTTCTGAACGTGGAGTCATAGAAGAACCCATGTCACCAGCTGCTGGTGAAAAGGTTTGACAGAATCACTGAAGGTGTCCCATATTTCTGCAAGATCATCACACCCCGAGGTCTCTTGGGCAATTTTTCCTTGTATGACCACTCTTCCCACACCGGGAGCACACCACCTAGATACCATAATATGCATCCCGCCTACACTGATCTCCTTGTGCAGTCTCCCTACGGAGCTTCCTACTATCAGTAGGAGGAATACTAACTCTGGATGCTGAACCGCCCTAGGTCACTGGTCCAGAATCCCTCAGATTACACTCTGTGATCAGAACCTGGTTGACGATAGAGGACATGGAAGTCAACCTGAAGATGTTCAACTGAGATCGGATTTCGTGCCTCAGACCATTCTCAAACTTCTGTGCAAGGAACAACACATCACCTCTAGTAATAAGCGTGAAACACTGCAGCTCTATGAAGCAAGAAGAATACTCCATAACAGTAAGAGTACCCTACACCATACTCATGAACTCTCGGACTCGATCGACCTTCAAGGTATCTAGATAGAAGTAATCGTAGAATATGTACACAAACTCATCCCAAGCCATATTCTGCTAGCGTCCCGCTTGTGAGATCACATACCACCACCTCTTGGCGGAGTCTCGAAACATGTAGGTAGAGAGCTTCACCCTCTTCTATGGAGGTATCTCCATATGCTTGAAAATTGTCATCATGAATTCTATCCATGACTCTATAGCCTGGGGTCCTCCATCCCCTAAGAATGTGAGAGGATGTTGCTGCTGAAAGACCCATGTAAATTTTACCATCGATAGGGCAGGAGGCGGTGCTCTCTGAAAGGTCTAAATCATCCTCAAAAATCCCTCTCTGAACTATGTATCAGCACCTTTGTCAGGTATAACGGCTGGTGCCAACACTGGCATGATAAGAGGATCTGGAGGTAGTCCCTGATCAACCCTTTCTGGTGTCTGCTCACCGCCTCAAAACTAGCGTACAACTGGAGGATGTCTCGGTGGAATGAATCTGCAAGGTCAAGCGCACACCTTAAAAAGATATTTTCAAGGACTGAAAACTAGAAGTGTAATAAGAGATCAAGAGAAATAAATAACTCAAGTTTTACAAAACATGACTACATGGCGTGTACAATTCCTACACGGCGTGTTCCCTTCAGTCATTTACATGGGCGTGTACTCCTGCCTAAACTGGTCGTGTAACACCCCAAACACACGGCATGTTGTTTTAACACATAACATGTACATGAATCCTATTCCCCTACCCTATTCCTTCTACACAGTTAATCCACATGGCTCTACTATGAAAAGACTACACAACGTGTTCACGGTAGACACAACATGCACTAGAAAAGCTTCACCTGACCTATGTTGTTAGTGACACGGCCTAACACATGACTTACACTACACGGCGTGTTCAAGGCAGACACAGTGTGTACGTGAAATGATAACACCAACCCATGTTGTTAGTGACAAGGTCGTGTACCTGGGTCAAACTACACAATGTTTTCAATCCTGACATGGTGTGTATAGCTTAAGGTTTATCCATCTGTGTTGTTAGTAACACGGATGGACACAGGGTCAACACTACACGGCATGTTCAACTGGTACACGATGTGTTTCCGCAAGAAATTCCCTATCCCGTGTCTCTTCCCACACGGCCTATGACACAGTTAGGGACTATACAGCGTGTTCATATGGTACATGGCGTGTACTTAAGAAAAACAATTTATTCCCAAACAGAAGATCACATGGAATGTACTTAACAATACACGCCATGCATTAGGGTTTTTTCCAGACAGTAAGCCTCAGAAACTACTCTGGAACCCAGAAAAACACTGAAATGAACATTAAAAGTGCCAAATTCCAATCTGTGAGGGCCCATACTCCCCGAAAATCAAAGTTTGGCATCTTATACATGTTATAATAAGGAAAAACGGCAAAGATCCACCAAATTCCAGTCCATGAGGGCCCATAACACCTCAAGGTCCAAAGTTTGGCATTAATTCAAACATAACCTTACACAAACAATATCCTATCAAACTGCAGGTATTTTTATCAAGGAATCTATCCCAACAACATGAATATTCTACACAACATCTATCACAACAACATGCAATTACTAATGCATCCTATGTGGCATGGAAAGAATGCATGACATGTGATTTCTAGTAAGTGTCTATATGATTCATGGGATGGAATACCCTCATCACATCAGGTTGCGATAGAAATAGAACCTCAATAACATCAACGGTAACAACACAAAACATGTGAATCACCCAATGGTGAAATCAAATCAACTGTAAAATTGAAAACCATAAAATTCCAATAAATGAGGTAGATTGGATTTTCATTGTACACAGGTTAGCTACTCCCAGACACAGTTTATTACCAAGTACCTATTCCGTCCTATCTATGGCTAAAAGCTCCAAATATCAAGTCAAGAAGAAAATAATCCTCTAATACCATTTTGTAATGTCCCGGTTCTGGAAGCCACCCAGAGATGCCCCGTACCCGGTTGGTCACATGGCCTTAAGTGCATTTCCCCAAACATTAGAGGCTTCTGACTAGCAGTGAGGGCCTTGGGTATGATAGTGGGGAAACTATGCCCTCATTGGCAGAGTAACACAACATAAGGAAAACAAATACACAATATAAGAAGCAGTAAATATACCAACAATAGTAATAACAGAAGACTGGAATAACAAACAGCTGAACACATATAAAAATGATGCATGGTACATGTGTCTAGGAATATAGCCAATCAATTCACGATGATGGAGTACAAAAAGTACTAAACCAAAGTACAAAATAAACAAATAACAACTCCTCAGCATCGTAAGTCTAAGATTGGTCTCATGCTCTCCAGCTCCACAGCAAGTCAAGTACTTGAAGTAGAAGGGAGCTTTCCCTTGTCTATACCTGCAAAAATATAGTCTGTTTGGGACCAAAATCATGGCCCAAACAGGGTGTGAGACCAAATCTCAGTAGGAAACCACCCAAATATTTGTGCCTAATAGTCAATGAATATATGGCAGGTAAAATCACATAAGCAGTAAACAAGAAGTACTTAGAAGAAAAAAATTCCACATATCAAGAGGAACTAATCAAGAATGGTAACTCTCTAGGAAGTGCACACAGCTTATCCCATCTAGTTCAGTTATAATAATATATAAAGACTCTATGAAGAAGAACTCACAGTCAATTCTCCTTATATTCAAAAGTAATTCAAGACTCTCTGAGGAATCTCACATAGTCAATTCCCTTTATAGTCTAAGGTAATTCAAGGACTCTCTGAGGAAGTTCACACAGTAAATTCCCCTCATAATCCCAAGGTCAAGGAATCTCTAAGGAATCTCACTCAATCAATTCCTCTTATACCCCCAAGTGGTTCAAAGACTCTATGAGGAAGCTCAATCGGTCAAATACCCTTATATTCTAAAGTGCTCAAAGAATCTCTGAGGAAGCTCACTCGTTCAATTCCCCTTATAGTCTACTACACCAGGTTATCTTGGCCCTGTGTAGGTCAATGAGCATAGAAAGGCAAAAAAGACCAAGGTAAACATTAATAACTACTTGGCTAAATCAGTCTACAGCATATCAAGCATGTCAGAATACAAACACTCCACCTTGAAACACTAGGCATGGAAAATAGGCAAGGCGACCAAACAGGCTAAGCAGACCAATGGTTGTAAACAGAACATGCATGGGAAACACATCCAAAGCATAGAAATCAACCCTATTCATATCCAATTAACCTCTACACAAGCATACAAGCATGGAAGGCAACCAATAGGGGTATAACAGTAAACACGCAATACCTTGTTCAAGGGTATTGGTCAAAATTGAACATAATACTCAAAGAATCTTAACAGAAAAGCACAGACCACCTACCTCGGCATTGGGAGATCAATATATGTGAACCTTGAAGCTTGAATCACCTTAGAACACCGAAGATCTACAAAAAAAATATAAAACATTTAATGGAGGATAACATGAATAATAAGAGGAATCATGAAACGAAACTCAATAAGAAGAGAGAGATTACTGAGGCGATCCCAACACAATCGATGGTGGTCGAATCGGATATCAGATGGATTTTTGGGGTCTCGGATAAGGATCATGGCCGTACGAGTTCTCTCGGATGAAGAAAACCTAGAAGAAGATGGTTCTGGTGATTAGATGTGACCCTGGTGCGTTTAATGAAAAAAAAAGTACATGACTTAGAGAGCTATGAGGAAATTGTCTGATGTGACCTCAAAGTCAAAATAAATATTAACTAATCTCAGGGGTATCATGGGGATAAGAAGCATAAGGTGGAATTTAATTCTGGCAGTCTGATGGATAAATGAAATGGTGCTAAGAAAATCCATCACCCCACTTTACAAAGGTGTAGAAAGAATCACCCCAGTAATTTTCTGAAGGGGGTGAGGAAATGCTTTAGGTGTGGAAGAGAAGGGAACCTTGACATTAAATGCCAACAAGAAAAACCTGCGGCTGCAATAGAGGAGAGGAACACTCTGTTAAACCCTCAACGCATTGTTTATTACTTCAACTACAAATAACCAGGGCACTTTGCAAACTAGTTCCCTAATCCAAGGGTTTTCAGAGGCAACCAATAACCTCCAAGGTAGTAAGGGAGAGATTTTTCCATCACTACCGCCAAAGTGAACCCTGAAAATGAAGTAGTGATAGGTACGCTAGTTATTCATTCAAGAATAGCAAACATATTTTTTGATTTTGGTTCTACACATTCTTTTATATCTTGAGAGTTTAGTCGAACAATCCCAAAACCACCATAAATCATGGAAGTAAATATGTTGGTGAGAAAAAAAATGGGTAAATCATTGCATCCAATTAATATAACTCCTCCCCTTTCATAATTTCTGGATTGAACTTCCTATCAAAACTCGTCGTACTTCCTCTCGTAGAATTTGATGCAATTCTTGGCATGAATTGGATTTCCCTATATAGAGCCAACGTAAATTGCTATGAGAGGTAAATCACTCTCCTTATGGAGAATCGACCCCCAATTCTATATATGTGCAAGGAGGAGGATGAATCTTCCTTAGCACTATTATCTCAAGCGTGGATATTACTACCCTATGAGCATGCGTATCATTACCATATGATTGAGTCTAAAGAAGCAAACATCTTTTAAAACATGCCTATTGTGAGGGAATTCACTGAAGTGTTTCCTGGGGAATTACTTGGGTTTCCTCCTAGAAGAGATTTTTAATTCTCAATTGATCTTATACTTGGGGCATTTCTAATATCTAATACTCTGTATATAATGGATGTTGTGGAGCTTTAGGAGATAAAGAAACAACTACATGAGAATCAAGATAAAGGGTTTATACACACAAGTGCTTTACCATGGGGTTCCCCAGTCCTCTTTGTCAAGAATAATGATGGTTCAATGCGCCTTTGCATTGATTATCGTGAGCTCAACAAAATCATGATAGAGAAAAAGTATCCTCTGTCACGAATTGATGACTTGTTTGATTAGCTATGTGGAGAACAATACTTCTCCAAGGTGGATTTGCAGTTGGGATATTACCAAGTAAGGGTGAACAAAGAGGATATCCCCAAGACATCTTTTCGTACAAGATACAGGCACTATGAATTTATAATAATGCCTTTTAGAATCACTAATGCTCCAGAAATCTTCATGGACTTGATGAATATATTCTTTAGAGATTACCATGACAAATTTTTGGTAGTATTTATAGACGATATTCTAATATACTCCAAAACCAAGGAGGAGCATGAGGAGCATCTAAGAATTGTACTAGAGACCTTGCGAAAGGAGAATCTCTATGGAAAGTACAACAAGTGTGAGTTCTGGTTGAAGGAGGTATCATTCTTGGGTCATATCATCACAAGAAATGGGATAGATCTGAATCCCTCCAAGATAGCTACAATTAAGGGATGGCCGAGGACAACATCAAAAACAGATATCCATAGATTCCTGGGGTTATCTAAATATTATCGCTGATTTTTGAGAAATTTATAATGATTTTCCGACCCTCTTACCAAGATAACTCGGAAGGGATTAAAGTTTTCTTAGAGTGATGAATGAAAATAGAGATTTAATGAGTTGAAAAGAGGTTTATCATTGTGCTCATGATCACACTAACCACTAGTGTAGAACTTATTATGGTATTCAGTGATGCTTTGAAGAAGAGACTAGGCTGTGTGTTGATGAAAAATGAAAAACTCATTGGCTGTGCTTCATGGAAATTGAAAGTTCATGAGAAAAACTATCCACATGATCTGGAGTTGGCTGCATTAATCTTCACTTTAAAAATTTGGTGAAATTATCTCTTTGGGGAGAAGTGTGATATATATATGGATCACAAAAGACTTTAGTATATATTCACAGAGAAAAATTTTAATATGCACCAATGAAGATGGATAGATCTAATAAAATACTGTGACTGCTCAATCCATTACCACCCTAGGAAATCGAACAAGGAAGAAAACGATCTAAGTAGAGAGGACCCAACGATTCTATCATTGATGAAAATTTAAAAAGATCCAATATTCTTAGATTTAATGAATATGGACATGGGAATCATAAATAATGGAACATCATCAAACCTTTCAAAAATGATTGCTCAACCGTATCTTTTGGAAAGGTTAAAGGATGATCAAAAGGATGATGTGGGAATTCCGAATAAATTGTAAACAATCAAAAAATGGAAATCCTTGGAGTTAAATGTTAATGAAAAAGAAATTGTTAGATTTGGGTCAAGACTATATGTTCCATAAAATCTGGAGTTAGAGAAATAACATTTGGATGATGCACATAGTTCGAATTTCTCCATTCACCAAGGAAACACAAAGATGTATCAATATCTCTGAGAGCTTTATTGGTAGGATAATAAAAGAATATTTCAGAGTATACATAAAAGTGTCTAAAATGTTAGAAAGTGAAGGTTGAGGGGCATAAATATAAAGGGATGATGAAACCATTACCAATACCAACATGGAAATGGGAAAAAATCACCATGGACTTTTTCACCAGACTTTCAAAGACATCCAAAGAAAACAGTTCTACATGGGTTGTTGTGGATCGTCTTACAAATTATGTACACTTAATTTCAATTTAATAGGATTTCTCATTGGATCAACTGTCACGAATATACATCAGAGATGTGGTAAGGCTGCATGGAGTACCACTATTGATTGTATCTGATCGAGATCCAAGATTCACCTCTAAGTTTTATAAGAGTCTTCAACATGATCTGAATACTGAACTGAACTTCAGTATGAATTATCATCCTCAAACTGATGGCCAATCTGAGAAAACTATCCAAACACTTGAGGATATGTTTAGAGCATGATCAATGGACTTCAAAGGAGTATGGGATCAATATCTTCCTATAGTCGAGTTCTCTTACAACAATAGTTTCTACTCAAGCATCCAAATTACTTATTATGAATACCTTTATGGAAGAGGTGAAAAACACTAAAATAATGGGATGAAGTTGGGGAGTGAAAACTCTTAGGTCTAGAAATGGTCGAAGAAATGGTGGATAAGATTAAGACAATCTAGTAGCACATTAAAGTTTCTCTGATTCAAAGAAAGATCTATGATGATAATCATCAACGAGACCTAGAGTTTGATGTGGGAGACTTGAAATTCCTCTTCATATCATCATGGAAAAGAGTTATGCGATTTGGGAAGAAGGGTAAGCTTATTCCAAGGTATATTTTTCCTTTTGATATCCTTGATCACATTGGAGTAGTGGCCTACATACTATCACTCTCATCGAACCTATCTCAAGTACATGATGTATTCCATGTATCACTGTTGAGGAAGTACATACCTAACCCATCACATGTACTCAATCTAGAGGTGGTACCATTGTAGAATGAACTCTTCTATTAAGAGATGCTAGTTAAGATATTAGATCGTATGGAAAAAGTTCTACGAAATAAGATAATGACCCTCATCAAGGTGTTATAGAGAAACTGCAAGTTTGAAGAAGCAATGTGGGAATCATGGGAAGTGATGAAGCAGAGTTAACCTCATCTATTTTAGTTTGGGAAAAATAAATTTTTAGGGTGAAATTTCTTAAGGGGGAAAGATTGTAATGACCCAAACTTTTATTAATGAAAATTCCTCTTGATCTGATTAAATGTCTCACTCTATAAAATGGTTATATAAAATATACACTTCATTGGTTTTATGTTTTTGGATTTTAAAATACTATTAATAATTGTTAAAATTTCTAATATATCCATTTAATAGTGATCACATGATTAGTCTAAATATAGGGCTTTAAAAAATCCAATTTACTCACACAAAGGAAGCGATGACCTCATCCAGTTGAATTGCTCTATACGAAGACCATTTGTCAGAGCTTGGAAAGGATGTGGAATCACTGGGATTCTCTCTTGACCAAGCCCAAGATGAGCTTCAAAATATTAAGATCGAACAGAACCACCTATGTGAGAAGTAAAGTTGATTGAGATTACCACTCGAGCGATATAATCCGAGCCACCCCAAGAGTCTATCACCATCACACACATTACCCTTTGGTCATATGTGAGTGTTATAATGGGTTATGTAATAATACCCTAACACTCTAATTAAGTGCATATTTTCGTATAGAATAAATAATATACATTTATTTTATTATTGTTACTTTGTAAATGGGTTTTAAAGCACAAATAGTTTTTTAGTTAATATTAAATTAAGAAAACTATTTTGATGAATTAATAGATTTTTAATTAAATAATATTTTAATAAAATATTATTATTACTAAATTAAGTTTTATTAAATATAAATGATCATATAATTTTTATGAATACAATTGTAATTTTTATTAAGTTCTGAAAACTATTTTTGTCAAAACCCATGAATTTTGAATAAATGTCAGTTTTTATTTTAAAATTAAAAATTCATATATTTAGAAAATTATTTAGATAAAATGAATATTATATTTTGAATCAGGACATCAAAATTATCCAACAATGAATTTTTCATAATTCTCCGATACATTCGAATTTTTGGGTAAAAATTAAATACCGTTTAAATATATAATGTATTTTATGACATCATAATGACCCAACAGTGATGTAATAAAATACTATAAAATGGATTTTCAGACAATATATGTTTTTCCTTCAAAATAATGTGATTTTAGGTTTGTTTGATTTATTTTGCAAAGCTTTAGTGGAACCTCCATGACTTATAAAACTTTTTAACTTTTTAAAATGATTTCCTTGACAGTGTGACTCACCTCCACAAAGAGATCCTAATATTTTAACAAGTTCAGACATTGGGGTTATAAAATAATTTTTTTCACTCCCATATGGGAGAAACAATGGGCAAAAACCATGGGTTGGTTTGTGGTTTTTATTAGTTTAATGTGTAGTGTCCAAAACCTAAATAATAAAGAATTTCCTCTCTTTTCCTATATAAACCCACCCAAGATCCCACTTATATTCACTTAAAACCCTTGGAGCACATACCTACCCCTAACCTCTTCTCTCTAGAATCTTCCCAAGGTTCCCCAATCTCCCAAGAATCCACTCTCAAGCCTCTCCCAAGCCATTGGGATCACACTTCGAAGTAAGGGATTTCTTCCTCTCACATTTTAATCCAAGTTTCTTTATATTGTTATACCCTTGTCTTTTCAATTAAAATTTTTGGGGTATGATTTATCACCTCCCCTATAAATACCACCTTATGTTTTAATGATGATATACCACTTTATATCTCATTAATGCCTCCCATATACACATGTTACCATGTCAAAATTCCGTAAGGGATTTCTCTCTTCTCATTTACTTTCAAAAAATTCTTTTATATTATGAATATAAATTCCATTAAATATTTTGGGACATGTATCTATATGAATCCTTTACTGTCAATTTCATTTACATATTATGAGATACTCATTTCTCTCTCATCAACCATTTCTATGAATTCTTATGTCACGTCGTTATGCTGCTAAAATTGCACTGCGATTTTCTAAGCCAAGGTCATTGTGTAGTGAATACCATGCCCATTTCTCTATCAAGGGTTTTTACCTTTACGCAGATTTAATTAATTATTATATAGTTTTATTTATGTATTAAAAATTACTTTATAGTGGAATAAATAATGAAGTTTAATGATTCTATATTGTATGATCCCTGTGGCACACTTATGCATGAAATGAAATGATTAAGAATGGTGCGCCCTGATAGCGCTCCAATGCATTGGGTAAAGATTAGTATCATGATAATTCAAGTTCAATGAGGTTTTACTCATGATAATTCAAGTTCAATGAGGTTTTACTCATTCTCGATGTGCAATGATCCTTGGCTCATGCTAATATCATGTTAAATGCTGATGCCACATTTCCATGTTTTGATAATTATCCTATATCTTAACATTATGTTCATGTTTCTCTTATGCTCCATTGATATGACTATTGCCTAAAATGTAATTTATTATTCATGTTATACCTTGTTTACTCCCTTTCTGGGATTTATATATCACCCTTTTCTTATGCATTTCCTCTGTTTATCCCATGCAATGCTAAGTACAAAGGAATGTGTGTGCTCATGTAAAAGAAGTTTTCAATAAAGATGTGTATTTCATGTTTTAAGTTATTATGTAATGTTCTTAAGACCCAAAGAAACTAGAACTCTCGATATTATATGTTGAATCAAGTGAATATTTTATGTAATAAATTATTTTTATGTGTGTAATAAAGATAAAGGTTTTTATAGTTACACGCACATTTTAGTGTTTTAACTTATTGAAAAAGCACTTATGTGCTTCCTGAGTGAACTGTAACACGAAATAAAGTTTTTTTGTTCATATATTTAAAAAATAAATCTACGGTCATTTTCATATGATATCATGACCATATTACATTGTTTTCATAGTTTTGATCCACTGACACACGTTTTTAAATACTTTAGTATCTTTAAAAACAGTTTCTTGAGTTATTTAGAGCACACCACATGTCAGATGAATGTGTTTTCTATGTGTACACATCATAAATAATTAAACAGTGGTTTTACCACAATTTCAAATCAATATATGGTTTTTTACTATGGGTTTAACCATTACACACACATTTTAATGTTTTAAAACACCGAAAACGTGTTTACGGGCATCACAAGAAAACCGTAACTCAGAATGATGTGTCGTTAGTTCCTATATTTCAATAAGAAATATATGATTTTTTCTATTATTTCACATTCATATGATGTTTTTTATAGTTTCCACCCCATGAAACATGTTTTTAAAGTCTTTGGTTTCTTTTAAAACTATTTTTCCAGTCATTCTGAGTACACCACACAACAGATGAATGTTTTTTTTTGCATATAAACATCCAAAATAATGAAAAAGTGTTTTTACCATGATTTAATATCAATATAAGATTAATTTCTTTCGTTTTAACCATTACACACACATTTCAGTGCTTTAAAACATTGAAAACATGTTTACAAGCATCCTGGGAAAATTGTAACTTGGAATGATGTGTCGTCAGTTCCTACATTTCAAAAATAAATATATTGTAATTTTCCTATTATTTCATAGTTATTAAAAAAATTAAGGGGTTTTATGACTTGAAGTGCATTTTTTAATAAAAAGTGTCATTTTTTACTTTAAAACTCTAGTCACATAACCAAAATCGAGAAAATGAGCTCAGATTGTTTTAAAACATTAGTACAATGATCCATAATAAATTTTTGATATGTGGGAATTGATGAAACATCATCCCAATGCACAATGTGGTCATTGTGACTCAAAGTGTGTGTTTTCAATATAAAAGTGTCATTTTAGTTTAAAACATCTATCACATTGTCAAAGCTAAGAAAATGAGATCATATTGTTTTCAAGCATTAGTAAAATGATACAAAATTCATTTTTGATGTGTAGGAATCAAGTACATGCTAATCAGACACAAAACATTGAAGGTATGGCTCGAAGTGCGTGTTTTCAATATAAGTTCCACTTGACATTAAAACACTAGTCACATAGCCAAAATTGAGTAAATGATCTTGAATTACTTTAAAACCTTAACAAAATGATCCATAATTTATTTTGGATGTGTACGAATCGAACGCATGTCAATCCGACACATGATGTGGTCAGTATGACTCGAAGTGAATGTTTGCAATATAAAAGTGTCATTTTAGTTTTATTCATGAAAGTTGTATGTGTTCCTTGAAAATGTGTAAATTATTTATGGAGTTTAGAATTTAACTCAGTAGGATGATCTATAAGTATGAAAATTTCCATGGGGATCATGGCCGTTACCCTCTAAAATACAAACACTAAATCATTTCCATTCCCAACCGACACTGATCCTATGTTTTCCTATAAGATTAATGTTATTTTAATTTTTCTTTGAACCTTGCAATTTATCTTTGTTCTTCCTGATAAACACCCCTGCTCAAACCCGCATTTGGTGTAGTAGTAAATGATGATTACACCCTAACAAAGACAACTGATGGAGTAGGCCAAAAACCCATCACCTGCACACACCTGGGATGCTCATTCCCTAAATTGATTTCAACTGTATCATTCTTGGATACCAATGATGATTTTAAAGGGTTGGCATCCCATACTTCTGAATTTTAACCTATTAATACAATAATATTAACAATGATTTTTTTAAATTATTTAAACTTCATAATATTATATATTTCCTAATTTATTCACTACTATTTAATGTTATTTCATTACTACAAAAACATAATAATGGAAATAAATTATAATAACAAACACGTCTTAAACCTAATTAAATGTGGCTGACTAGATTGATCAAACGGTTCCAATAGAGCTAATTAACACTATTTGATCCATGTACCTAACCCCATTTAATTGGGTTTAAGGTGTTTTTGTTGTTATAAATTATTTTTAATTAATAATTTTATAGTAATTAAATAAAATTAAATAGTAATTAAAAGTACTCACTCCAATGTCTCTGGTTGGCTCATTCACAAAATTTCCATCGGGTTTCCTATGAACATTAAGCCACATCTTTGTCCGACCAACAGAGTGACCTAATTCACTAACCTTTATAAAAAATATATACAAGTTTAAAAAACCTTAACTTATAATAAAATATTATAAATAATATTGGATAAAATACATCCAAGATTGTTCTTTTTCTCAAAAAATTATGAGACCCAATGATATGAGGAAAGACTTATTTCTCACAATTCACATTATTTTTTAGATAATTCGTACAAAAAATAGAAAAATCAATAAAATTTATAATTTTTTTGTGTTTATGTTATCAAGATACTGTAAAATATGTAATTAACACATGAAATGCATCACTATTAATATCGACAATTATCTTCCACTACTCATGAGAAATTCCTTTAGGTACTTTCTCATACATATGTCATGATCTTCTAGACGTGTCATTAAATTTATTCCAAAATCTCCATTTAAAATCTCCCCATTTCTTTCCCACATTTTAGAGCCCATAGATATGAACTAGAGTTAGGGGAATCAAAATGAAAAAGCATCTAGGAAATAAAACATTACACTATATAAGTATATCAAAAAAACTTACTCTTGTATTTTAAATTTTTTATCAATGAAAATTAAATTAATATTATATTTACTTGTTTATCAATGATTTAAATTTTCAAAGATGTGGGAATACGCCTCCAATATTTTTAATTAATAGTAGCACTCACCATCTCGCAAACAAGGTACCCGATAATCTATCCATAAATTCTAGAAGCATCACTGGAAGACACACCAAACTCATCAAATGGATTGATAATCTTGAAGTCTTTCAGGTCCAATACATATATCACATTCATATTTACATCTCTTATGTTTTTATCTTTATCTATTTAAAAAATTCATTAAACAATTAATAACATATATATTATTTTTATAAAATGACATACATGTCTGTAATGGTAACTCACCAATATCACCTAGATGGATGGGTGGCTAACAACTTCATCACCATAGGTGTATTGGATAGTGGGATACCAATAACATCAAGGGAAAATGCTGGGTTTCTAGAAGTCTTTCATATATCAGAATCACTTGGATCCATTGAAGCTAATGGTAGTGGCAGTATTATCTGATATGTTGATCAACTAGGATCTTGAAATTTTATTGTTCTCAATATTCTCATAATTCAAATGTATAAAAAATGTAGAAGTAAAATATTTTTATAAAAATTTAAAAAATAGAACAATGTATATATGTACAAAACATTTATAAATGAGAAATTGTAATATAGTTTCACTACCAATGTATACATTTAATTATCCTCATCCTCATTATATTTATTGCTATCAACATCCATTAAAATAAGTACTTAATTTTTACCCTATCTTGTAAGTTCTATTGTTTCAATATTTTTAGAAATAAATTGAGAAATGCTTTTTGGTTGATGAGGTTCACTATTATAAAGTAATAATTGATATTCATCGCTCATTTCATACAAGTCTCTCTACTTTATGTGTACAACAACTCTCAAAACTTCATGTATTTCATCATCCACATAATAAACCATATTATCTTGTGAATCCAATATAAATGGATCATTATCTGTATGATAATTGGTATGTATCAAGTGAGAGAAGTTGATTGAATTAAAATGTAATGAATCTTTCATTATATCCCTATCAATGTTTACCAACTTGAATTTGATCAAGATAATTGAAAATTGACCATGATAGTTTAATTTGATCATATCAATCAAATTTCCATAGTATGCCACCTATGCAAGTGTAAATACACCATTATTTTTAGTATTCAAGTCTTCTTCATGATAAATTGTATAAAAGCTGAAGCCATGAATATTGTAGGCACCAAATCTCTTAGCCTTAATTAGAGGACCTCAAGCCAAAACGTCAAATCATTTGATATTACAACTAAATTATCAACATTCATTATCTAAAAAAGAAGATACAAGGTGTTACTTTTACCATATAAAAAATAACTACACATCAATAATATGAATATGAGTATATACTTACAAGAAGGGTGAACCATTTGAAAATATCTGAATTAACAATTTTTTTTAATTCCATCTCATTTCGAGATTAAACCCTTAGACACCTCTTTATTTTCAATTACAATTATTCAATAAAAGGATATGAAATAAGACTATTGAGTATCACAGATCTATGTGCCTATATCAAATCCAATTTATTTAGTGTAAAATTTGACCCCTTTACAATTGGTCATCCAATAGTTGAAAATACTGATGATTGGTTTTCAAAATGAAAATCAGTGGATATGTCTTCAACACATCCAAAATTACTAAATCTAGTAACAATTCTATATAAATACCTAGAACATAAAGTAAGACACTCTGCAGCTATGTAACCTTCAGCAATAGAGCCTTTTGGTTGATCTTTATTTCTCAGATATGATTTCAAATGACCTAATTTTTTAATGAAAAAAATAATAAATATATTAAAAAATTTACACAATGATTTGATAAAATCAAATTCACCAATAAAAAAAATAATATCAACGTACTTTTCAATTGGATACATCCATCAATAGTGTACCTGTCAACCAATTTTAGCTTCTTCAACCATATGAACAGTAAAATGAATCATGATTGTAAAGAATGAAGGGGGAAATAACATATCCAAATGAAAAAGTGTTAAAAAAATTATTTCATGAAGTTTATCAAGTTTAGTTGGATTTACAGTTTTTCCAAAAATCACTCTGAAAAAGATACACAAATCAACTAGAACTACTGTTACTTTTTCAGGAAATGTATTTTGAAATGACAATGATAATAATTTATTTATCATAATATGTGAGTCATTAATTTTTAATCCATGTAACTTTTGATGTTTTAATTCAACACACCTTGAAATGTTACATGAATATTCATTTGTCACTTTTACATTATTTAAGTTCAATGTAATACATCTTTCTCATGATTTTTCATTGTAAAAATAGTCGAAGGATACTTTACATTCTCATTTTCCCACAAACCATGATTTATATTCATTGATTCTAAATACCTATGATCATTAAAGTGATCCTATGATTTACCCTAATCGTTAAGTAATGTAAACTTTACATTGTCACAAATGTTCTTCTCAATATGAATAATGTTAAGATTATGAAATATGAAATTAAAATCCCAATAAGGTAGTTTGAAAAATATACTCATTTTCTTCCACTGTTGCATTCCATCTTCTTTAAATACTATACCACAAAACATTTTCCCACCTTTAAACTAATTTCATTTTTCAAATTCTACAACGATATTCATTAATTGTCCTAATATTTCTGAACCAGATAATAACTTCGTTAGATTTATCAATATAATATATCCATTTAATTGTGTATTGTTAAACCTAAATTTATTATAAGCATAAAAAAAATGGATGATAATACATAAAACACCATTTTTTACTATGAGGTAATCATTGAGGATTAAAAAAAATTACAAACTGGAAAAGCCAAACCAGTATGAGTATTCCAACTATATAATATTCCTGGTCTAGAAAAGTCACTAATTTTCTATATTAATGTATAATGATTTTTGTATATTTTTCTCATTTAAGAATCATATATTTCCATTCCATCATACCATAATTCTCATAATTATTTCATTAGAGGTTTAAGTTATACATCATTTTCATTTTTAGGCATTTTCTTTCTAGGAATAATTATTGAAATAATTAAATAAGTCTTCTTTATACACATACATGGAGGTAGATCATAGGGGATAAAAATAACTATCCAAATTCTACAATTAGTACTTTAAGTACAAAAAGGGTTAAAACCACCAGAAGACAATCCTAAATATACATTCCTTGGATCCATATAAAAATATGGATATAATGAATCAAACACCTGTGATGTTGAATCTTTGGATGTATCATTAAGCCATTATTATTACTATCTTGAGTGTTATACTTTATGTTTTACACAAATTTAGATGACATTAATAATCTTTGCAAGCATGGTTTCAAAGGAAAGTAATAAAATACCTTTACATGAGTTTTCTTATTCTATTTCTTCCCGAGGTTGCATTGATTTGTAAAATCATTATTCTTAATTGAATTCCATATTCTTGTATGAAATATTATGCATTCTTATTTATCAGACACTTCTCCTAAGTAAATCATGAAATCATTAGGGCATGCACATATATTTTTATAATCAATTCCAAGTTTGTTGATGATTTTTGTAATGACCTGAATATCATCATTGGATTAAGGGTAAAACGAGTCATTACTTGGCCTTAATCGACATCCCCAAGACGTCAAAGGTAGGAAATAAATTCCAAAGGGTTTCAAATACAAGTGTGATATGATTTACCCTTTAATAAATAAACCACTAACCAAACAAACCATAAACAAACATCTCACTATATGATGCACGAATAAAATCCATATAACTCAACTACATTATTCATATCAAACCATATTCAAAGTTTGCAATGGTGGAAGACCAAACAAGTATCAGAGTAAATAGTGGATAAACAACTAAAGACTCTAAGAAGACCATAAGACTTCGTGCTCCCCTATCTTTATGATCCAAGATCACCAAAAAGATCATGTTTCACAAAGTGGTGCTAAAAATGTGTGATACGTTACATTTTCCCCTGTCTTGGAAGATAACATCTGCAAAAGCACCAAAGTTCCAAATTAGGGGAGAGTATAAAAATCAGTAGGTTTTCACAAATTTATTTCCTACTCACTTCACTAGGACAGAAGAGTTAACAACATTTATATAAAATAGATTATATAAAACAATTTCTCAAAATATTTTATAACTAAACATAAACAAGTTTCAAAAACCATTTGCAACCAAAAGCATACAAGTGCAATTGAAACCAATTTTTCCAGCAAGTTATTTTTCTAGAAAAATAACTAAACAAATCTTTAAAAATAAATTTTCAATATTCTTTTGGAATACCCAATCCATTCCACACATCCACACAATCAACTATGCATGCTACTCAATGAAATTCCCATACTCATGATCGGTTTCTCGTCTATTTACCAAGTCGTCACAAGGTAATTATATCCCATGTTCCATTAATATTTTGGCACCAAGCACAAGACCATATTTCAACCAAGCCTCGTATGTGTAATATGAACTCACACACCATGTATTCCCAAGTATCATGCCAAAAACATTTTTAATAAAAACACCCTTTTTATTGAAAACCATTTATCATCAAACCCATTTCAAAACCAAACCATTTCAATAAAACAACCTTTTTATTGAAAACCTATTTCCCATCAAACCATTTATAAATTATAGTAAGTCAATAATTTAAAATTACCACTTTAAATTCAAGGAACTAAATCACTTTGCACAATAATTCACCAAGACCAAAAAATTTATTTAAAACCATAAATAACCACTAAAGTAGATTTATTCCATGATTTTAACAATCAATTTAATTCTAAAAACCAATTTTAAACTAATAAAATCAATTCTAACAAGATGAGTTGAGATAGAATCCACCCACCTCAATGGTTTTGACGAAACCTGACAATGGACAAAGAATGCTCTAGAAAACCAGGTCAATTCTTCCTGAAACTGCCTTAGATCTCTTCTCCTAGAAAGATTAAGACCAAATATCAACTTATTTGGAATACCCACTCATATATATACCCATAAAAAGTGTATATATGAGAAACCAAGAAGATACGAGAAGTGGATCTATGTAGATCTAAGAAACCAATCGATAATGATAAAGAACGAACACATACCTCAAGAATATGGCTTTGAATCACCAAGGTAAGCCTTCATATTGACTTTGAATTTCTTGGGAGAGGTTTTCCTACCTTCAAGGAAGAGAAATCCCAAGTTTGGGTTTCTTAAGATCAAAAAAGATTAGTTTAGATGCAAAAATTTGTGAGATTTACTTTTTTAGGATCTCACTTTAACCACATGCATGGTTAGTTCACATAGTTATAAAAACTATGCACTAACCATGCATTAGATACTGTCTAAACAGACCCTCACATGGACTCCTCGCATGGTCTCCTTAACTGTGCACATACCATGAAAAATCTATCTACCACAAAAATTATATTGCGCATGGTTTCTCCTAGGATTTCTGCACGATTTGGATAAACCGTGTGCAACCAGTGAACCTCTCCTTTAGCACCCGAAACTTATTAAAAGTTCACAAAACACTCCCAACATCCCCCCTTATACTTTATATCTATAAAAAAATAGTGAAATGGTTAAATTCTAGAAAATATGGGTACTGCATTCTCCCAACCATATATCTTTCCATCCTCAGAAAGTAAAAAACCATCCTTACTCTAAAAGAGTTCTGTCCATTTCTCTTTCATTTACTTCTTGTGTTCCCAAGTCTCTTCTTGAATCTTACCATACTTCCATAGAACCCGCAATAGACCAATGATTTTTCTATGTAAGAATTTATCTTACCTATCCACAATCCATACTAGGATATTTACCAATGAAGCATCCATATCTAAGTCAACATGATCCCATCTGATCACATGGTCAAGATCAGGCTGATACTTTTTCAACTGAGATACATGGAAGACATTATGCACTAAACTGAACCATGGTGGAAATCCCAACTGATATTCCACCTCTCCAATCTGTTCTAGTATCTCTAAAGGGATAATCTATCAAGGAGATAAGTTTCCCTGCTTCCCAAAACAATGAGGTCCAAGCCTTGGAGAGAACCTAAATAATACATGATCACTTACAACAAACGACAATAACCATCGATGATGATCTGAATAAGATTTCTAATGACACTAATCCCTCTCCATCCCCTTTTTGATAAGCCGAATCTTATCTGTTGTTTCTTGGACAAGGATCATCCCGACTAGTGAGTATTCAACTGTTTCCACCCAGCATTATAGAGAATGACAAGGACACCCATAAAATGATTCAAATGGAGCCATATGTATTGAAGCCTGATATATATTATTATATTATAACTCTACTAAGGGTAAGTTATCCTCCCATGAGCCACCAAAATACACTACACAAGACCACAACATGTCTTAAAATGTATGTATCGTCTGTTTGGATTTCCCATTTGTCAGAGGATGATACAACTTGCTCATATTCAATTGAGTACCAAGATATTTTTGTAAGGATTTCTAGAAATGGGACATGAACCTCAGATCTTTGTTTGAGACTATTGACATTGGTACACCATGCCTCTTTTACACTTCTTTGATATAGATTTTTGATAGATCCTCCACCATATAAGTTTCATGAACTAGAATGAAATGGCCTGACTTGGTAAGACGATCTACTATCAACCATATGGGAACATGTTTACAGAACGCTCTTTAGAGACATGTGAAAAAAATCCATAGCTATCTTCTCCCATTTACATGCTAGAATTTGTAAAGACTTCAACATACCCACTGGTATCTAATTCTATTCTTTTACCAGATGACAAGTTAAGCACCCTCAGCCTTCTTCTTTTTCATGTCACTCCACAAAAACTATTCCCTTAACACCTTGTACATCTTCTATGTACCTGGATGTACAGCCCATATTGAATGGTGGTAATCACAAAGAAGTTGTTACTGACTTTCCATAGGTACAACCATCCTATATCTGAACCACAAAACCACACTCCCATCATGTTTCTATCCCTAAATGGCCTCCTCTCCATTGAGTTTTCAACTCATAACCCAACGTTATACATCATATGTTTGTGCCTCTTTGACTATCTTTACCAAATTAGGAACAAAAATAGATAAAAATAAAACCACAACCTCACCCAAGTCTTCAAATTCCATATGAATGTCGGCTAGGACTGACATCAATTACCATTCATCTAAATATTCTTTCTCCAACCGAGCATATAGATCTTCGATCAATGCATCTACCACTAGATTACCTTGTCCCAGTGTATACATAAATTCAAAGTCAAAAATTTAACGATACTCAATCCACATACTTTTCCTTAGATTCGAATATCATTGTGTGAAAATTCATTTCACTTTTTTTTGGTCTGTGAACATAGTAAATTTCTCACTAAAGAGATAACGATGCCAATTATTTGAGGCATGAATGAATGCTGCTAATTCCAAGTCATGTGTTGGGTAATTATTCTCATTAACTCTCAACTTCCTTGATCCATAATCCATAACATAGTATCCTTTCATAATAAAACAACCAAAACCCAATCCCGAAGCATCACAATACACCACATATCCTTGTCCTGATTCTGGAAAAATCAAGATAGGTTACAAAGTAAGACAATCTTTTAGCTCTTGGAAAGAATTTTGACATTACTCTATCCATTTTAATGGAGAATTATTCTTTTTAAATGTTTCCATTGGAAAGGTTAGCCATGATAATTCATACACAAAGCATCGGTAATAACAAGCTAGACCAAGAAAACATTGTATCTCAAAGAAATTATTCGATTGTTCTCACAAGATCACAACTTCCATCTTTTTAGAATCCATCAAAACTCCACGTTCATAAATTACAAGTCCAATAAAGCATACCTCCTGTATCCCAAAATCACACTTATATAGTTTTGAATACAAACAGTGATCTCTCAAGATTTGTAACACTATCACCAGGTGTTTCTCATGCTCAACCCTTATCTTTGAATACAACAAGATGTCGTCCAAAAACACCAAAACAAAAGAATCCAAAAATCTCTAAAATATCCAATTCATAAAATTCATGAAGACTACTAGTTCATTTGTTAGACCAAAATTCATGAAAACATATTTGTTGTGTCTATATCTACTTCTAAAAGCTGTCTTCAGAATGTCTTCCTTCTAAACTCACAATTGATGATATCATGATTTCAAGTCAATTTTAAAGAACCACTAAGATCCCATAAATCGACCCAATAGATCATCAATGAATGGAAGTGGATATCGATTATTTATCATATCTTGGTTCAACTGATGATAATTGATGCGTATCCAAAAAAATTCATCTGCTTTCTTCATGAACAAGACCGATGCTACCCACAAAGATGTACTTGGAAGAATGAAACCCTTGCTTTAAATATCTTACAACTTCACTTTAAATTCCCTTAACCCTATTGGTGACATCTTATAAGATGGAAGGGAAATATGACTAGTCCCCAAAAGGAGATCAATCGTAAACTCCACTTCCCTTATAGGTGGTAACCCTGAGAAGTTCTTGGGAAAAAATATGGAAATTTATCCACCACTACTAGAAAGTTGTTATCCTCGATCTCTTCTATCGATGATAAAGTAAACAATGACAATTAGTAAAAGATAATTCCCACCATTGGTGCCAAAAATTCTATTGTAATCTTCTTTATAACCTTCTCTCCTTTAAAAAGATGCTCGATTCCATCCTTAGATGTGAAACTAACTGTTCTTCTCTAATAGTCGATGTGAGCCATTAAAATTGTCAAAAAATCCATACCCAAGATTACATCATAGAAATATATATCCAATATTGAGAAGTCCCATTTCATTTCATCTCCATCAATCATTATAGAACATTCTCTACACACAAAGTCTTGACATTCACTTTTACTGAGATGAGTTTTCAGTTTTATCACATAGGGAATCATTTCAAGTTTTTAACATAGCGGGTCAAAAACAAGCGAAGCAATGAAAGAATGAGATTAAACATTATAAAACAATACTTGTAGAAAGTTAGAGTTCAAAATAATCATACCCCTCACCATTGATGGTCCATCTTGATCATCCACAGTCATCTACTCAGCTCTATACAGTTGCTTCATCGATGCAATATTTTCTTTGTTTTCTTGATGAGATTTACCTTGACGAGGAATCATGATATTCTGAGAATCACCATGGATAGATTTACTCTGATAATGATACTAATTCTTTTATCCTTTCACTGTCAAAGCATATGATGCTTGTGACACCTAAGAAGTGTCTCGAGCACCGGACCTCAGAGACCTGTAAAAAAATCACTTAAGGTGTCCCATCATGTTGTAATTATGGTATGATATTGGTGGTGATGTACACTCCCACTTTATGTGGTCAAAGGAACCACATTGGTAGTATCCCTCTTGGATATTTGGTCATGGAGGAATATTTACTGATCCAGCTGTCAGATTATGATTCTCGTCCCCACCTTGGAAATATGTGTCTCTCTTTCTCTTTCTCCTAGTATTGGGGTTTCCACCATTTTTAGTAGGGATCATCATAAATCCTCCTCCAATAGCTCCTAAGATGTCTCGCTCTTCCACCACCACTCTATTCACCATCTCTATATAGTCATTAATATAGAGCATCATAATCTTTTATCGAATTTCCCACCTTTTCCCAGATTTGAATATGCACGGCTTTAGGATTGCACTCACCGAAACCTCTAGTGAAAAGAGTACTAAATTCAAGAATTTAGCCACATATTATGTGACAAAGATATTCTCCTGCTTTAGGCTAAATAAGTCTACCACCCTCTGGATATTGAACGTGTGAGGATAGAATTTTTTATTAAACAATTCCTCAAAATCCTCCCAAGTAAGGCCTTGGCCCTATTTAGCATGCAATACTAGTTCCCACCACTGGCATGAAAGATCCCCAAGAATATACATAGCCATATTTTCCTTTAGCTCCACTGGTGTTCTGATAAACTCAAAGATATGATTCATCCTACTAAGACATACCTCCGCCTTCTCAGGTTCAGAATCACCCCGGAATATGGGTGGATACTACTTCATGAACTGGATGGAATGGTCCACATGCCTTGGATCATCCCTCTGGTTCCCTGTGTCCATAGCCTGAAATTTCTGGATGATACTCTAAACCATCTTGTGCTTCACTTATATCTCAGGTGAAACCATGTTCTCTACAGCTTCTTATGGTTGGTTTCTACAATACCTACTAGGTTCCATTTTCTAAAAAAACAACAAACTCTGTAATTCTCACTCTCTAACAACTGATGTCATAGTATTTCAAATTCTATCTCATCAATTATCAAAACATTGTTTTACAAAAACAACATTTTTCACATTCAATTATTTTTTTGAAAAAAACAATTCTTAATTTTGAAAATCAAACCATTTTCAAAATACACCAAGTATCCTCTTTTCAAAATATTTCATTTGAAAAAAAATTCTGAATTTTTCAAAAATTTACACCATTGCACAAAATCACAAATCATTACTCACAATGAGATATGAAATCTTAGTGGGAATTCATTCATCTACAATGCATGGCATGCTTTTCTCATTGACTAAACCCATGATAAGGAGATTCCAAGATCCTATAAGTGTCTCCAAAACACTTATGTACCCAACACCCTGGTAACATGGAGTTCAACATAAATGAGTTAGCTACATCCTTTTATACTATACATTTCAAGTTCTGACAATCCTACTCCTCTCTAAGTTCACAACCCAAGGAATAGACAAGAAGGAATTTCAACTCCAAGACCAAGAAACTAAAAATGATTTGTTAGGAAATGATCTAACAAGTTGATACAATTTGTAATGACCCAAAAATTCTCATTGGCTTGAGAGTAAAATGAGTCATTACTTGGCCTTAAGAAACATCCCCAAGATGATAAAGGCTGGCAATAAATGCCAAAGAGATTAAAATACAAGTGGGGAATGATTTACCCTTTACGAAATAAACCACCAACCAAACAAACCATAACCAAACAACTCACTATATGATGCATGAATAAAAGAAAGATAACTCAACTACATTATTCATATCAAACCACTTTCAAAGTGTGAAATAGACGAATACCAAACAAGTATAAGAGTAAACAATGGATAAACAACTAAAGACTCCAAGAAGACCATACGACACCATAATTCCCAAGCCCCATGCTCTAAGATCACCAAACAACCCATGTATCATGAAGTGGTGCTAAAAACGTGCGATACATTATCTTTTCCCCTGTCCCAGAAGGTGGCATCTGAAAAAGAACCAAAGTACCAAAGCAAGGGTGAGTATAAAACTCAGTAGGATTCCCCAGTGAATTCCATACTCACGTGACTTGGATAGAATAGTTATCAACATTTATATAAAATATTTTATATGAAAAAATTTCTCAAAACAGTTTATAACTAAATATAAACAAGTTTCAAAAACCAATTTCAACCAAAAACATACAAGTGAAATTGAAACCAATTTTTCTAGAAAGTTTTTTTCTAGAAAAATATCTAAAAAAACTTTGAAAACCATTTATCAATATTCTTTTGGCAAACCCAATCCATTCCACACATCCACACAATCAACCATGCATCCAATGTGATGACAGTTCCATAACCATGAGTGGTTTCTCATCGATCTACCATGTCGTCAAAAGGTAATTATATCCCATGTTCCATTAACCCTTTGGCACCGAGCACAAATTCATATTTCAACCAAGCCCCGTATGTGCAATATGAACTCAAACACCACGTATTCCCAAGGATCCTTCCAAAAACCTTTTCAATAAAAACACCCTTTTTATTGGAAACCATTTCTCATCAAACCCATTTCAAAATGAATCCATTCCAATAAAACAAATTTTTTATTGAAAACCAATTTCCCCTAAATCCACTTAGAAATTACAACAAGTCTATAATTTAAAATTACCACTTTAAATCCAAGAAACTAAATCACTTTTCTCAACAATCCACCAAGATCACACAATTTCTTTAAAACCATAAATCATTACTAAAGAATATTTATTCCATGTTTTTTTAAATGAATTTCATTCAAATAAAAAACCTTGAAACTACGCCAATAAATTATAGAAAGATGAGTCAAGATAGAATACACCTACCTCAAAGGTTTTGAAGAAACTTGAAAATTGATGTAGAACACTCAAGAAGAATGGGTTGATTCTTCACGGAACCTTCTTAGATATTTTCTCCTAGAAAGATCAAGACCAAATCTAAAATTATTTGGAATACCCACTCATAGATCTACCCATAAAAGGTTTATATATAAGAAACCAAGAAGTGAGGAGAAGTAGATCTACATATATCTAAGAAGCTGATCAAGAAAAATGAAGAACGATCACATACCTCAAGAACCCAGCTTCGAATCACAAAGGGAAGCCTTCAGATTGACTCAAAAAAATTCAGAGGTTATAATATCTTAATGGAAGAGAAATACCAAGTTAGATCCACTTAGGAGAAAAAAAGAGAAGTTTAGAGGTAGAAAATTGTGAGATCCACTTTTTTAGGATCTCACTTTAACCACACACACAGTTAGTTTGTACAGTTAAAAAAACCATGTGCTAACCTTGCGTTAGATAATGTCTAGACAGACCCTCTCACGACCTCCTCACACAATCTACTTAACAGTATGCACACCATGCTGAAACTCTCTACCTTAAACATTCTATTGCACACAGTTTCTCCTAGGATTTCCACATGATTTAGATAAACTGTGTGAAGCCCATGTGCCTCTCCTTTAAACCTGAAACTTATTGAAAGTTCACCAAACTCTCCCAACTTTCCCCCTTATACATAATATCCCTAAAAACACAAAGAAAGGGTTACATATCATAATATGAGGGTACTATACACTTTATATGATATGACTTATGTAGAGAAGACTACTTCAAATACTTAGAATAACTTTCATAAAGTTCGTGTTGCCTATCTTCAAATAATTCATAAAACTCATTTTTTTGGTCACTAAAGTTCTGAAAAATATTAATTTGCTTAGGATCAAATTAAGGTTATGTTGATTTATTAAAATCTTATACCTTATATCCTGCAAAGAAAAATTAATCATTTATCAATTTTCAAAATGAATTCTCCTTTGGCGGGTAACTTTGTGTTTTGTTGACAAGATTTTAATTATTTTGACTTTCCATAAAATTTGATTCACTATTCTAAATCCAACATAAATATCAAGAAAAGAACTATTTCACTATTAAATTATAATATACTTAATTTATATTCAACCATCACTTGAATTTACAATTAAGATATGCAATTTTTTTCTACCATCCAGAGATCAGTTTGCAATTACATAATCTAAAAATTATTCTAAAACCTTGGCATATCGAGGTGTGTTTTGAGGAAAATTAATCCAACTTTTATCCAAAGGTATTTTATTTTTACTCTTCTCCCTATACATTCAGATATAAAGATATAAATTTTTAATCAAAAAAGTACAATCAAAGTTAAAAATCAACCAACTTCATCATTGACCAGGGTAGGGTGTTGATTCAAGATAACAAAAATTCAACATAAAAATGATTCAATCCAATATTAAAAACATAAACAACATAAATGAATAAATATTACCCATCATAATAATATTTTAGATGTATTTGAATAATTTCATTGATATGAGGATAGAGGTTACTATGATGTCGAGCATACTATTTTCAGTCCATAACAATACATGAGAAAAATTCTTCTATTAAAAGATCCATAACTATTTTACTTTTCATATTATAAATTTTTATTTTATATTGAAAAAATATGATTATCTCCATAGCTAGATATTTCTTTGATAATTATGAAAATAAATATTTGTTGTATCTCAAAACAAGAACTTGACAACGTGATATCTGGTGCATGTGTTTTCATATGCATCAGAAAATTGCATGAAGTTATGGTTTTAAAACATTTTCAGAATCGATTTTAGAAACAGTACTAAACTTGAAGAGATAAGAACATAAAAATAGATTCATGTAATATGAATCTATTTTTCTTATAGTGATAATTATGCATTTTACTCATGATTAAGAGTATTTTTTATTTAGTATATCAACTCTATGATGTAATTTTTAAAAAATAAAAGAAAACATTAAATTACATGTAGCTTGTTTTCTTATGCCGCATGTTAATGATTATGTATTTTGAATGAAAAACCCTCCATGAAAAATATTAAATCATTATTATCCCTATTTCATACCAAAATGGATGTTAAGGTGGGCCTCAATAGGTAAATTATCATTTAAAAAAATAAAACCATTATTAAATGGGGAAGTGGCACAAAACTGAAAGAGTGGCCTACCCCTTGATGAAAATGAAAAATATTTAAGTTTTACATCACACACTGAAAACATCCTAGGAACCTATATCATGCCACATGAAATAAATAAATGATTATAATAATTTATAATTAATTATTCAAAATTAAAAAATAGGAATAATCACCTAAAAGAACATTGAGGTACATCCACTCTCCAAAATAATAAACAACTATTGATGGAAGGTCTGCAACACAACCCCAACATCATCCGAGGAAAATCCAAAAAAATAACACTCAATTACATAAATATTTATATAATTTAATTAAAACCCTTAGAAAAATAAAATATAAATCATACCTTTAAAAAATAGATCTAGTAGGAGGATTGGTGGTTGGTAGAGGGGTTTTAGGGTTGATTTTGTGGTTGAGGGAGTCACACTTATTGGTAAAAGGGAAAGAGGGGTTGAAATTGGTGATTTTCATTGAGGAGGAGGGGGCCCGATGCGGGGTTATCATTGGGGAATATGGGGTTGAGGTTATAGGGATTAGAGCTGAGGGAGGGGAAAGGGGTGGTCACCCTCGAGGAGATGGGGGATCAGGAATGAGTGGAAATCATCATTGAGGAAAGGTGGGATTGGGGATGAGGGGCATCCATCATTGGGGAGAGGAAGAATTAGGGTCGAGGGGCGGTCTCTATTGGGGAGAAGGGGTATCAGGTCCAGGGTATTTGGAGGGGGGGAGGGGCCAAGGGGATTAGGTGAGGGGGATCAGAATATATTTATATTTTAAATATTTAGTGGGGGTTTTAACAAAACCACCTCTGAATTTTAAAATAAATAATACAATTATGGTTATATTAAACCACCTCTATATTATAAATTATATCTAATATGATTTGTTTAGTGGTGTTTATTAGTACTTCCACTAAGACCTATTTATTTTTTACAGTGGATATAGAGTAATGGTTTTAAAATAATAAAACATAAAAACTCCCATGATTTTCCCAAAACTATATACAATTAATGTAATTTTGACATAATGTTATTTTCTACCATAAGAATAATTTAGGGTCTACATATTTTGGTATTATATATACATTTCACATTTACCAAATACATTAATAATTTTAAATAGTTTATTATAAATGGTTTTGTTTTATTCCAATATTATAGTTCAATATAAAATATAAAAACTCTAGTTTTCATAGAAAAACATATTTCACAATATATAATTGAAAATAATCACATTACAAATATCATTCCAATAATTAGTAATTTATAAATTTTTTAATATTTATGCATCTATATTAACCACACTGGAAGACTTATTCTTTTTTAAATTTTTAAAAATAATACAGTTCTATAAAATAGAAAAATTTATCAACAAGATAAAACACATTTATTATATAATATTATATATAGAAAAAATTCAGAAAATGAAAAAAAAACTTTATTAACATGATTTTTTTATATCATTGTTAATTTAGTATTATGAAAAAGAGTATTTACATTATTAGTTACTTTAAATTATCTAATTTTATTCACATAAAATTGTAAAAGTATAAAATAAATTATACATTCCATAATGTGCGACTAGCCTGGTGATTCATGACCTAATACGGAATTTGGCACTCAACTAAGCCATATTACACTTCATGAGTTAAACCATATTATAAATGGATTTAAAAAAGCACCACATATTCATATTTAAATAATAATACATTTTATTACAATATGACCTTCTTCTATAATGTAGAAAATTATGGATCATTACGGGACACATCCACACTCTATAAATCCTTTCTTCGCTCATTAAAATAAAAAATAACCCATGACGTAGTTGGGAAACAACATCCAATGACTGGACCATGACCTTCTATCAATAAAAATTGTACCATCACTAACTAAAAGAGTTTTTGCTAATCACTATGGATTTTAAAATACCATGGGGAAACCTAATTAATTATTTCTAAATGTTTTAGCCTCTTATAATAATGAAAAGTGTCAATGGAAAATTCAACTTAATGTCATAGATGACCTA
This sequence comes from Viscum album, assembly GCA_963277665.1. Classification (NCBI taxonomy): domain Eukaryota; kingdom Viridiplantae; phylum Streptophyta; class Magnoliopsida; order Santalales; family Viscaceae; genus Viscum; species Viscum album. The sequence goes on along the minus strand of OY728136.1, from coordinate 61,657,142 downwards.
CACTTTCATTACATGTTTTTTAATTTTTTTTTTAATACATGTTACAAAAATACACATTAATATTTGAAAATATTAGTATTAATTAATAGATATCATGTATAGGTCCGAATATTCCTATACACTTTGATTTTTTTTCTTTCTAAACCTTAAGGGTGTTTTGTGTCAAATGTTTTTTATTTTTTTGTTTCTTTAATTAAAATTTTATTTTTCCATTAATTTATTTTACCCCTAAATAGTATCCCCATCTCTACGAAGTTAATATTTTTTACCATTACATGGACTCAATTTCTCTCTCTATGTAATGGTATATTGTGTCTAATGTAATGAGCATTGCAAAATAATTTAAATTCAATTTGTCTTACCCTAACATGATTCTACACTCTATAATGGTAGTAATGTTTTTAATTATATATGTCAAGGTATATTATGACATGTATAATGTTTGTTATGAACCATTTATATAGTGTAAAGTTCATTTAAAACTCATTTAAGGGTAAGACACATGTTCTTATTTATTTATAATAGAATATCCCTACTGCATCACTGAGGTCACCTAATCATTATATATATAAATATTACATAATTTTAGATGAATATTCAACACAAATAAAAAAATACACACCATGAACTAAAAACCAAATAATTTCATTGGTAACTAGATACATAAAGGTCTTATTTTTTGAAAGGTCTTCAATAACTTCCAGAATGTTCTTATCACATATAAAACATATTAGATATACCCTACTTAATACATTTATTCATAACTCGTGGAATGAAAAATAAGAAATGTTTATATCAGATGATTAATAAGGGTAAAAATGGTGTATATTAATTAATGATCATATATAAGAATAAATTGAGTATAAGGGATTGAGAACATGATCATAAAATTTGAAAGACATATCGAAAAATTCATAGCTAATATTCATGGAATAAGTCTATGGTAGTTAATAAGACATAAATCATGAAAGATGGAGATATCATGAACCATGACATCATATTATAATCACAAGAAAATTTCATTGATCATGGAATAAAAAGTGTGGCATAATCATAATCATATAAATCATATTTTAAGGATTCCCCCAAGACATTCACCACATTTTAGGACTAGAATAACCATCTATGTACCTTCTTTGGACTTTGGATAACCACTCATGTACCCTCATTTGGGATTATGCTAGATAACATTATACCCATTTAGCTCATAACACATTAATCATTACCAAATGAATTAGAGGGATTAAACAGGACCACATGTAAAATAATCATAATTGGTTCAAATGTATGCCATAATATAATGAAAAAATTAGTCATTTTATCATTATTTAACTAACAAAAAAGAAAATTGGTTTAATTAATATTACCTAATCATATTCAATAAGAATATAGAGAATAAATATGGATGGTATCATTGGTTCTGTTGGAACCACTTTGTGTATAAGGTTGTATTTGTTGTCAATAGTTGTCAATGCAGATCAAAATGAAGAAGATCATGAAGTACTCCGATGAAGTAGAGGAGTGGTGATTCAGATGATTGTTGTGCTGATCTTAAGTTCAAAGAACATGTGTCAAGGTGATACATTGTTTACAACAATGAAGAATGTGAGGAGTAATCCATTCGAGGATGATTAAAGAAGAATGAGGTTTTTGGATGAAGACCATGCAATTACTCATGATTGCATGAGAACCATGCTAGAGACTTCTTGACGGATTGAATCACATGTTTTGCATGAAGTTCATCATGACAGCCATGCTAGAGACTTCTTGACGGATTGAATCACATGCTTTGCATGAAGTTGATCATGACAGTTGATGAAGAAGACAATGTGCCAATGAGTTGACTTCTGAGATGGCCATGCGGAGATTGCAATTATGAGATGGCCATGCACATCACATTGTATCAGAAGATAATGGTACTAAAGTTGTTCCTTCAAAGAATACATATCACAATAGTGGAGTTTGTGATAAAAGCCAAAGAGTTGCTGAAGGATACAGATCACCAAGAAGAAGTGCTGTTGAGGTGATCGTGCTTGTTGACAATGAAAAAAACGACATACAAATTTGTTGACAAAGGAGATTCCATGGTGACATGTCGAGTTCAAGAGTTGAGGTCAACGATCTATGTTTGATTCATGAACATCGACAGAGGAATGGATGATCTGGAGGCGGTACAAAAAGAGCAGATACAAAGTGGCGCCGTTTTCCAGTGTTTGCCAAATTTCAGGGCCTCAAAATCAACAAATGAAGAATAGTAATTTTGGCAAAGGGACTTGCGCGCCATACTCTTGGAGGATAAAATACTTGCGCGCCATATGTTTTTGAGGATCAGAACATCAAAATTTGGCTAAGGAAAGAAGGTCGCGCAAGTGTTGGTTGGGTCGCGCAAGTGAGTTGCGCGACAGAGTTTATTGAAGACTAGACTTGCGCGCCGTCGAGGGACTTGCGCGCCGCCGCGCAGGGGGTCCAGTTTGCCTATAAATACTGGACCACCCCTCCTCATTTTAAACGTAGCTCAAGACTTTGAGATTTTTCGAGCCCTCATCGCGCAGGTGGTTGAGCCGCGCAAGTGGTAGTTTGGTCGCGCAAGTATAGGTTGCGCGCCAACTGATGGTTGAGCGCCCTAGGTGATTTGGGCAAGGAAGGAAGTGAGTCGCGCAGGTTTGAAGTTCAAGAAGGCAGAGTCGCGTAGGTGCTTTGGAGACACTTGCGCGCCAGGTTATACTTGCGCGCCTGAGACTTGCGCGCCGCCGGGAGACTTGCGCGCCGGGCTTGAAAAGGAGACCCATACACTGTTAAAGTACGCCCGCCTTTCTGGAGCTGCACAAGAGATGAACTATTGCCTGATACAACTGGTGAAAAGTGAGATTGAAGAAGAAATCTAAATGATACATGCATGATCTCATGCATACATGGAGAACTGATTCTGACAACGCCGAGTAAGCTGAGCTTCATTAAGTAAGCAATCACATCAGTGATTGTGATTCAGGCAAACGAAGACAAGGGGATCTAGTGCATTCATTCATTGCACTAAAGAAGAAGAATTGAACTAAAAGGAGCATCAAATCTGAACCCTGATGTAAGCAATGTCTCATGCTGAATAGGAGACGAAGAAATTCAATGCACACCTATTGAAGAGACCTTCACGTCTATAAACTGAGTGAGACTTCACCAACGGCAGTGAGCCAGGGGGAGTCAACGGGAGTGACCCAAGGGACGCAGTGAGCTATCCCTGAACAATTGTAAAGGCAGTGAGCCTGGGACAGAGTGTCTGTACCCAAACTTTTGTATCCGAATCTAGTGAAGCATAGTGGATTTAGGTACGACCGGCAACCTGTCGGCGTATGCTCCTTGGACGTAGCCCTTAGTGGTGAACCAAGTAAAAATAGCTGTGTCATCTGTCTCTGCATGTGAATGTTTAATTGCTGATCATATCCATCATACAGGTTTAAGTAGTTCCTACCAATGTGGGAACAAGATCCACAACTAAAAGAAGAAAAAGTTGCCACCCCGATTCACCCCTCCCCTCTCAGGGTGTCCCGGGGTCCTACAAGTGGTATCAGAGACAGGTTAACGTATGTTGGATATTCTCCAGTAATTCTATTGAGAAGAGGATTTGAGTTTCTTTCCTAGAGTCAACAATGAAGAGCAGTCTTGATAATGACGCAGTCATTTCTGAGCAGAAATCTATATCCACCAAGAATTTGACAAATAGGAAAAAGAAAGAGAAGAAGATGATAAAGAAGTCCCCCACATCCAAAGAAGATATAGTGTATTGTTCTCCATTCCATTCCAATAATGAAGAAACATTAGGCTTGGAAAGTATCAAGAAGGTGGCTCAGAACTCATCCAGAGGAAAGGATGATACCCCTAATTCGGGCTTTCAGGAAAAACTCAGAACATATCTGCATGATATTCCAGAAGAAAGGGTTGCTATTATTTGTAGCCTATTCCAATCTATGCAGGTTGAGATCAATCGATTAGAAAGGGAAGCTGACAATATGGAAAAAGGGTTGGAAATAAAAGTTATGGAAAGTATGAAGCTCATCAAATGGGTGAAAGTATTTAAAGAAGAAGAGGAAGTCAATAAGACTTTAAAAGAAAGGATCCAAGCACTTGAAGCTGAGCTGAAGAAGAGCAATGAAGTCAAGAATTTTTGTTTGGAAGAGACTTCCATTAAATTCAGGGAACTTGACTCTTTGTTACAAAACAAAGTTAAGATGCATGAAGATGAGGTTAAAAGGTTGAAGAATACTTGTGAAGAGAAGATGATCACGATTGAAGATCAGAAGATCATCCTCAATATTGTGGGTCAAAAATTGGAAGCTCAGTTGACCAAGATTGAGAACACACATATTGAGACTTCACAAAAGAATGAAATGAGTGATGCTTGCACTCAATGTTCGTTGGAGGAGTCTAAAGATGAAATGCCTCCAACATGTGATAAGAAGATTATGACAACTCTTGACTATCCACATCAAGAATCAGTTGCTATTGGTACTCAATGCTCACTGGTGGATTCTATTGTCAAAAGACCTCCAACATGTGATAAGAAGATCATGACTTCACTCTTTGATATATCACAAGCAACTGAGAAAGTGAAGGTACCATCCAAACCATCTTGTACTCATATTTCTAAATATACTCCTACAATCAGTGCAGGTGGGAAGAAAAGTTCTAAACAAGTATGGATGAGGAAAGGTGAGAAGAATAAACCTACCACCATGGCTAGGGTGGATGGGAAGAAAAAGGAGGAAGTGGGTTCCTCAAATAGAGAACAAAAGATTAAACAGATGGCCCAACAACTTAATACAGAAGACACAAAGAAGAAAAGATTTGTGGTTCAATGTTGGTGCTGCAATAGATTTGGGCACTGTGCACTGGATTGTTTTTATAATCCCTTTCATGGAAAAGCACAGGGAAAGCCTATATCAAAGGGGAGGAAGCCGGAGAAGAAGAAACAACATCCACAGGTCCAGAAGAATCGGTTTACAGCAAACAGATTTGGAATTCTTGATAACATCTGTGATGCATGCAACGGCAGTGGTCACAAGAATGGTTCATGCCTAGGTCAACAGATATCCAGAGCTGATAAGAACAGAAGACCACACAAGCCATCTAAGTATGAAGAACGTACCTTGGGAAGAAATCAGAAGAATATGGTGAACACACATCTCCCCAAGAAGATATCAAGTAGGCAAGCTGAGAAGACCCAGGATTTTAGATCCATGAAATTGAAGGGTCATTCATCCAAGAGAAACACTAAGTGGGATGAATCTCGGATGAACCCATGTGGAAGACCTAAACCAGCTGCAAAAGTTCCAAATGACATATTGGTCATCTGGCCAAAAGATTTGAAAAGAATAAGGAAACTTGAAGATGAGAAGGCCAAGGCTGGTGACAAAGGAAAAGGAAAACTTTCACATGATGAAGACATAGTGCAGGAGAGTTTGCAAACAAATAGAAACACACGTATCAAAGAAGTTCTGTGTGAGAGATGCGAGAAGTCTGGTCACATTGCAAAAGGTTTCCTAACCTTAATACCAGAGCAAGAAGCAGTCCTTAAGAGGAGTAAGAATGTATCATTCATGATGGCTGCTAAGCGGAACAATTCTCCACACAAAGAAGAAGTGAATGTGAACAGATCCATGCCACACCGAAAGATGTCAGAATACATGTTCAAATGTACAGGCATGAAGACTGGAGTGAATAGAGGAACTTGGTTGAGAAAAGAACCTCAACCAAGCAAGTCTTCTTGATGAAGCAAGAAGGAACCACCTTATTCCCGTAATAATTTCTGTATTGTATTTGTACTAATAATGCAGGGAATTGAAGGTGAAGCATGCTCTCAGGGGGAGAACCTGAGAAGTAGTGAATGCTGTCAACTCTTGATAGCCAAGCTGAAGAAGTTTCCATCCTTAGTAGATTCTTCAATTGATATTCAAAGATTATGATGATGAAGTATCACTCTTGATGAAGATGATGAGGAGTGTTTCCCTTGCGGGGGAGAAGAATGAAAAAGCTTCCATAATCACTGTTTCAATCAATATCAACTCCAGGTGGACTCAAAAGCAGTTATTCTGTGAATTTCTTGAAGAACACACCAATGAAGAAGGTATGTCATTTCTCAATCACTATCCCTTGGTTACTCAGATCAAATATTATTTTACAAAGGGGGAGTAACTGTATTGATCAGTGACATAAAGAGAATGGAAGTGCCCCAAGGTCACTTATCCTGTCGATTTCACTTGAATGTTTTTGATCTATTTGCTGAAGTGAGTGCAGGAGTTTCAGGTTGATTATTATCTATCATATTTGATCTTCTTCTACCTGAAATAAAAGTGGTAAACCCTTGAAGACAAGATACATGAGTTCTCATCTCACGTTGGTATCATGATCTGTGAATAATGGACAACATTGTTGACTTAATCAAATCCTCTTGTTTTCTACATCGAGCATTGCTCAAGTAGACTTAGAGTGAAATTATTAATGAAACTTTGCTTAAGTGAGGATTGATACCCTCCCTACCATGCGCTTTGTATTTCTTGTCAATAAGGGGGAGAGAAAGTGAAATGCAGAAGATTCTCATTTTGACATTGACGGATTCATTTCAGAAGATGATTAAGGTATTGACAACAAAATACAAAGGGGGAGATTGTTGGAACCACTTTGTGTATAAGGTTGTATTTGTTGTCAATAGTTGTCAATGCAGATCAAAATGAATAAGATCATGAAGTACTCCGATGAAGTAGAGGAGTGGTGATTCAGATGATTGTTGTGCTGATATTAAGTTCAAAGAACGTGTGTCAAGGTGATACATTGTTTACAACAATGAAGAATGTGAGGAGTAATCCATTCGAGGATGATTAAAGAAGAATGAGGTTTTTGGATGAAGACCATACAATTACTCATGATTGCATGAGAACCATGCTAGAGACTTCTTGACGGATTGAATCACATGTTTTGCATGAAGTTGATCATGACAGCCATGCTAGAGACTTCTTGACGGATTGAATCACATGCTTTGCATGAAGTTGATCATGACAGTTGATGAAGAAGACAATGTGCCAATGAGTTGACTTCTGAGATGGCCATGCGGAGATTGCAATTATGAGATGGCCATGCACATCACATTGTATCAGAAGATAATGGTACTAAAGTTGTTCCTTCAAAGAATACATATCACAATAGTGGAGTTTGTGATAAAAGCCAAAGAGTTGCTGAAGGATACAGATCACCAAGAAGAAGTGTTGTTGAGGTGATCGTGCTTGTTGACAATGAAAACAAACGACATACAAATTTGTTGACAAAGGAGATTCCATGGTGACATGTCGAGTTCAAGAGTTGAGGTCAACGATCTATGTTTGATTCATGAACATCGACAGAGGAATGGATGATCTGGAGGCGGTACAAAAAGAGCAGATACAAAGTGGCGCCGTTTTCCAGTGTTTTCCAAATTTCAGGGCCTCAAAATCAACAAATGAAGAATAGTAATTTTGGCCAAGGGACTTGCGCGCCATACTCTTGGAGGATAAAATACTTGCGCGCCATATGTTTTTGAGGATCAGAACATCAAAATTTGGCTAAGGAAAGAAGGTCGCGCAAGTGTTGGTTGGGTCGCGCAAGTGAGTTGCGCGACAGAGTTTATTGAAGACTAGACTTGCGCGCCGTCGAGGGACTTGCGCGCCGCCGCGCAGGGGGTCCAGTTTGCCTATAAATACTGGACCACCCCTCCTCATTTTAAACGTAGCTCAAGAATTTGAGATTGTTTGAGCTCTCGTCGCGCAGGTGGTTGAGCCGCGCAAGTGGTAGTTTGGTCGCGCAAGTATAGGTTGCGCACCAACTGATGGTTGAGCGCCCTAGGTGATTTGGGCAAGGAAGGAAGTGAGTCGCGCAGGTTTGAAGTTCAAGAAGGCAGAGTCGCGCAGGTGCTTTGGAGACACTTGCGCGCCAGGTTATACTTGCGCGCTTGAGACTTGCGCGCCGCCGGGAGACTTGCGCGCCGGGCTTGAAAAGGAGACCCATACACTGTTAAAGTACGCCCGCCTTTCTGGAGCTGCACAAGAGATGAACTATTGCCTGATACAACTGGTGCAAAGTGAGATTGAAGAAGAAATCTAAATGATACATGCATGATCTCATGCATACATGGAGAACTGATTCTGACAACGCCGAGTAAGCTGAGCTTCATTAAGTAAGTAATCACATCAGTGATTGTGATTCAGGAAAACGAAGACAAGGGGATCTAGTGCATTCATTCATTGCACTAAAGAAGAAGAATTGAACTAAAAGGAGCATCAAATCTGAACCCTGATGTAAGCAATGTCTCATGCTGAACAGGAGACGAAGAACTTCAATGCACACCTATTGAAGAGACCTTCACGTCTATAAACTGAGTGAGACTTCACCAATGGCAGTGAGCCAGGGGGAGTCAACGGGAGTGACCCGAGGGACGCAGTGAGCTATCCCTGAACAATTGTAAAGGCAGTGAGCCTGGGACAGAGTGTCTGTACCCGAACTTTTGTATCCGAATCTAGTGAAGCATAGTGGATTTAGGTACGACCAGCAACCTGTCGGCGTATGCTCCTTGGACGTAGCCCTTAGTGGTGAACCAAGTAAAAATAGCTGTGTCATCTATCTCTGCATGTGAATGTTTAATTGCTGATCATATCCATCATACAGGTTTAAGTAGTTCCTACCAACGTGGGAACAAGATCCACAACTAAAAGAAGAAAAAGTTGCCACCCTGATTCACCCCTCCCCTCTCAGGGTGTCCCGGGGTCCTACAAGTGGTATCAGAGGCAGGTTAACGTATGTTGGATATTCTCCAGTAATTCTATTGAGAAGAGGATTTGAGTTTCTTTCCTAGAGTCAACAATGAAGAGCAGTCTTGATAATGACGCAGTCATTTCTGAGCAGAAATCTATATCCACCAAGAATTTGACAAATAGGAAAAAGAAAGAGAAGAAGATGATAAAGAAGTCCCCCACATCCAAAGAAGATATAGTGTCTTGTTCTCCATGCCATTCCAATAATGAAGAAACATTAGGCTTGGAAAGTATCAAGAAGGTGGCTCAGAACTCATCCAGAGGAAAGGATGATACCCCTAATTCGGGCTTTCAGGAAAAACTCAGAACATATCTGCATGATATTCCAGAAGAAAGGGTTGCTATTATTTGTAGCCTATTCCAATCTATGCAGGTTGAGATCAATCGATTAGAAAGGGAAGCTGACAATATGGAAAAAGGGTTGGAAATAAAAGTTATGGAAAGTATGAAGCTCATCAAACGGGTGAAAGTATTTGAAGAAGAAGAGGAAGTCAATAAGACTTTAAAAGAAAGGATCCATGCACTTGAAGCTGAGCTGAAGAAGAGCAATGAAGTCAAGAATTTTTGTTTGGAAGAGACTTCCATTAAATTCAGGGAACTTGACTCTTTGTTACAAAACAAAGTTAAGATGCATGAAGATGAGGTCAAAAGGTTGAAGAATACTTGTGAAGAGAAGATGATCATGATTGAAGATCAGAAGATCATCCTCAATATTGTGGGTCAAAAATTGGAAGCTCAGTTGACCAAGATTGAGAACACACATATTGAGACTTCACAAAAGAATGAAATGAGTGATGCTTGCACTCAATGTTCGTTGGAGGAGTCTAAAGCTGAAATGCCTCCAACATGTGATAAGAAGATTATGACAACTCTTGACTATCCACATCAAGAATCAGTTTCTATTGGTACTCAATGCTCACTGGTGGATTCTATTGTCAAAAGACCTCCAACATGTGATAAGAAGATCATGACTTCACTCTTTGATATATCACAAGAAACTGAGAAAGTGAAGGTACCATCCAAACCATCTTGTACTCATATTTCTAAATATACTCCTACAATCAGTGCAGGTGGGAAGAAAAGTTCTAAACAAGTATGGATGAGGAAAGGTGAGAAGAATAAACCTACCACCATGGCTAGGGTGGATGGGAAGAAAAAGGAGGAAGTGGGTTCCTCAAATAGAGAACAAAAGATTAAACAGATGGCCCAACAACTTAATACAGAAGACACAAAGAAGAAAAGATTTGTGGGTCAATGTTGGTGCTGCAATAGATTTGGGCACTGTGCACTGGATTGTTTTTATAATCCCTTTCATGGAAAAGCACAGGGAAAGCCTATATCAAAGGGGAGGAAGCCGGAGAAGAAGAAGCAACATCCACAGGTCCAGAAGAATCGGTTTACAGCAAACAGATTTGGAATTCTTGATAACATCTGTGATGCATGCAACGGCAGTGGTCACAAGAATGGTTCATGCCTAGGTCAACAGATATCCAAAGCTGATAAGAACAGAAGACCACACAAGCCATCTAAGTATGAAGAACGTACCTTGGGAAGAAATCAGAAGAATATGGTGAACACACATCTCCCCAAGAAGATATCAAGTAGGCAAGATGAGAAGACCTAGGATTTTAGATCCATGAAATTGAAGGGTCATTCATCCAAGAGAAACACTAAGTGGGATGAATCTCGGATGAACCCATGTGGAAGACCTAAACCAGCTGCAAAAGTTCCAAATGACATATTGGTCATCTGGACAAAATATTTGAAAAGAATAAGGAAACTTGAAGATGAGAAGGCCAAGGCTGGTGACAAAGGAAAAGGAAAACTTTCACATGATGAAGACATAGTGCAGGAGAGTTTGCAAACAAAGAGAAACACACGTATCAAAGAAGTTCTGTGTGAGAGATGCGAGAAGTCTGGTCACATTGCAAAAGGTTTCCTAACCTTAATACCAGAGCAAGAAGCAGTCCTTAAGAGGAGTAAGAATGTATCATTCATGATGGCTGCTAAGCGGAACAATTCTCCACACAAAGAAGAAGTGAATGTGAACAGATCCATGCCACACCGAAAGATGTCAGAATACATGTTCAAATGTACAGGCATGAAGACTGGAGTGAACAGAGGAACTTGGTTGAGAAAAGAACCTCAACCAAGCAAGTCTTCTTGATGAAGCAAGAAGGAACCACCTTATTCCCGTAATCATTTCTGTATTGTATTTGTACTAATAATGCAGGGAATTGAAGGTGAAGCATGCTCTCAGGGGGAGAACCTGAGAAGTAGTGAATGCTGTCAACTCTTGATAGCCAAGCTTAAGAAGTTTCCATCCTTATTAGATTCTTCAATTGATATTCAAAGATTATGATGATGAAGTATCACTCTTGATGAAGATGATGAGGAGTGTTTCCCTTGCGGGGGAGAAGAATGAAGAAGCTTCCATAATCACTGTTTCAATCAATATCAACTCCAGGTGGACTCAAAAGCAGTTATTCTGTGAATTTCTTGAAGAACACACCAATGAAGAAGGTATGTCATTTCTCAATCACTATCCCTTGGTTACTCAGATCAAAGATTATTTTACAAAGGGGGAGTAACTGTATTGATCAGTGACATAAATAGAATGGAAGTGCCCCAAGGTCACTTATCCTGTCGATTTCACTTGAATGTTTTTGATCTATTTGCTGAAGTGAGTGCAGGAGTTTCAGGTTGATTATTATCTATCATATTTGATCTTCTTCTACCTGAAATAAAAGTGGTAAACCCTTGAAGACAAGATACATGAGTTCTCATCTCACGTTGGTATCATGATCTGTGAATAATGGACAACATTGTTGACTTAATCAAATCCTCTTGTTTTCTACATCGAGCATTGCTCAAGTAGACTTAGAGTGAAATTATTAATGAAACTTTGCTTAAGTGAGGATTGATACCCTCCCTACCATGCGCTTTGTATTTCTTGTCAATAAGGGGGAGAGAAAGTGAAATGCAGAAGATTCTCATTTTGACATTGACGGATTCATTTCAGAAGATGATTAAGGTATTGACAACAAAATACAAAGGGGGAGATTGTTGGAACCACTTTGTGTATAAGGTTGTATTTGTTGTCAATAGTTGTCAATGCAGATCAAAATGAATAAGATCATGAAGTACTCCGATGAAGTAGAGGAGTGGTGATTCAGATGATTGTTGTGCTGATCTTAAGTTCAAAGAACATGTGTCAAGGTGATACATTGTTTACAACAATGAAGAATGTGAGGAGTAATCCATTCGAGGATGATTAAAGAAGAATGAGGTTTTTGGATGAAGACCATGCAATTACTCATGATTGCATGAAAACCATGCTAGAGACTTCTTGACGGATTGAATCACATGTTTTGCATGAAGTTCATCATGACAGCCATGCTAGAGACTTCTTGACGGATTGAATCACATGCTTTGCATGAAGTTGATCATGACAGTTGATGAAGAAGACAATGTGCCAATGAGTTGACTTCTGAGATGGCCATGCGGAGATTGCAATTATGAGATGGCCATGCACATCACATTGTATCAGAAGATAATGGTACTAAAGTTGTTCCTTCAAAGAATACATATCACAATAGTGGAGTTTTTGATAAAATCCAAAGAGTTGCTGAAGGATACAGATCACCAAGAAGAAGTGCTGCTGAGGTGATCGTGCTTGTTGACAATGAAAACAAACGACATACAAATTTGTTGACAAAGGAGATTCCATGGTGACATGTCGAGTTCAAGAGTTGAGGTCAACGATCTATGTTTGATTCATGAACATCGACAGAGGAATGGATGATCTGGAGGCGGTACAAAAAGAGCAGATACAAAGTGGCGCCGTTTTCCAGTGTTTGCCAAATTTCAGGGCCTCAAAATCAACAAATGAAGAATAGTAATTTTGGCAAAGGGACTTGCGCGCCATACTCTTGGAGGATAAAATACTTGCGCGCCATATGTTTTTGAGGATCAGAACATCAAAATTTGGCTAAGGAAAGAAGGTCTCGCAAGTGTTGGTTGGGTCGCGCAAGTGAGTTGCGCGACAGAGTTTATTGAAGACTAGACTTGCACGCCGTCGAGGGACTTGCGCGCCGCCGCGCAGGGGTTCCAGTTTTCCTATAAATACTGGACCACCCCTCCTCATTTTAAACGTAGCTCAAGACTTTGAGATTGTTCGAGCTCTCGTCGCGCAGGTGGTTGAGCCGCGCAAGTGGTAGTTTGGTCGCGCAAGTATAGGTTGCGCGCCAACTGATGGTTGAGCGCCCTAGGTGATTTGGGCAAGGAAGGAAGTGAGTCGCGCAGGTTTGAAGTTCAAGAAGGCAGAGTCGCGCAGGTGCTTTGGAGACACTTGCGCGCCAGGTTATACTTGCGCGCCTGAGACTTGCGCGCCGCCGGGAGACTTGCGCGCCGGGCTTGAAAAGGAGACCCATACACTGTTAAAGTACGCCCGCCTTTCTGGAGCTGCACAAGAGATGAACTACTGCCTGATACAACTGGTGCAAAGTGAAATTGAAGAAGAAATCTAAATGATACATGCATGATCTCATGCATACATGGAGAACTGATTCTGACAACGCCGAGTAAGCTGAGCTTCATTAAGTAAGCAATCACATCAGTGATTGTGATTCAGGCAAACGAAGACAAGGGGATCTAGTGAATTCATTCATTGCACTAAAGAAGAAGAATTGAACTAAAAGGAGCATCAAATCTGAACCCTGATGTAAGCAATGTCTCATGCTGAACAGGAGACGAAGAACTTCAATTCACACCTATTGAAGAGACCTTCACGTCTATAAACTGAGTGAGACTTCACCAACGGCAGTGAGCCAGGGGGAGTCAACGGGAGTGACCCGAGGGACGCAGTGAGCTATCCCTGAACAATTGTAAAGGCAGTGAGCCTGGGACAGAGTGTCTGTACCTGAACTTTTGTATCCGAATCTAGTGAAGCATAGTGGATTTAGGTACGACCGGCAACCTGTCGGCGTATGCTCCTTGGACGTAGCCCTTAGTGGTGAACCAAGTAAAAATAGTTGTGTCATCTGTCTCTGCATGTGAATGTTTAATTGCTGATCATATCCATCATACAGGTTTAAGTAGTTCCTACCAACGTGGGAACAAGATCCACAACTAAAAGAAGAAAAAGTTGCCACCCTAATTCACCCCTCCCCTCTCAGGGTGTCCCGGGGTCCTACAGGTTCATATCCTTATTCAATAATAAATATCATCAATGGATTCTTTCTTAGATGGAAACACCATTAAATTATAATTAAAACATTTCTTGAGGAAAATAAACTTTTTATTTTGAAATCACTTATTTATAATATAATAATTTTAAGAATAATTTGGAAAAAAAATTTAATTGAAATTGTTTTTTAAATCATGTAATTTAAAATTCAATTAATATAGTATCCAATATAGTGAGAATAATATTTCTTGTAGTATATTTTAAAACAATTATTTATTTCACACATTTTTTAAAAAGTATCTCATTCTGAAAATGGATAGAAGATTCCTTTTAAAAAAATTTATATAAAGAAAAAAATGGGTAAAACTTAATTTAATAATTCATTTTAGAATAATAAATACATTATTTAAAATATTTTATAGAAAATATGGTTAGGGAAGAAAATATTTTTTGACGAAATAAAGAAAAAAATTTAGTTTTCCTTGAAATTGTTATTTTCGTATTTTGAGTACATAGAGAGAGGAAAATGAAAGGAAAATTAATAATCTATATAAATAAATATATATGAAGATAATGAATTCTATTTGTGAGAGATATATCATATAATTTAATAATCATAAATTTAAACATAAACAACCTTCGAAAATAATGAGATTGTAACAAAATTCCTTACCTCTTTGCTAGTAATGGGATTATAACCCCATGAAGAAGATAAAACCACATTAAACTCTAAATAACAAGAATATAGTGATATTTATGATATAAAAAACATAGAATCAGTATATACACAACATGAATAAATGAAGTGGTGAATATAGAATATGTCTCATAGAAACAGAAGGGAGATGAGAAACCCTAACCCAGGTCTGACTTTCTTAATAAGTGATTCTAACCTCCTATGAAATAAATTTAAATTTATTATAACTATATAAAAAACGATATTAAAAATTATTAAATCATATATGAATCATTATAACATCTTATCACCCATTCACTAATAATATTTCAATATCATCATCATTCTAGTTGTTAACTACTTCATTTTTCATGTATGTTTTGATTCGATAGTTATGGTCCTTGTACCTTTATTAGGGTTTTATAATATCCAGAATGAAAATAATGATATAAATATAAAATATTTTCAATATATACATATTTATAACCTTTTATAAAATTAACATATAAAAAAATGAATTGCTTCACTCATGGAGATGGTAGTCCATACGCATGCAATAACATCGTATTCATTTTTTAAAAAAGAAATGAAGAAATATGAGTAAAAATTTATTATTATAGAATCATACTTATATAATAAATATCATAAATATTTATTAAATCTATCATTATATACATTAATTTTATTCAATGATAGAGGATGAATCATATCACTGTGTAGAAGTGGTAGTCCACACTTACGCACTAGCGATACTTTTAATTTCCCATTTGATGGAAAGGATATGAAAAAAGGGTGGTCAAAAAATAATAATAAAATATCAATATATTTATGATTACATATTTAAAATTTATGATTCTTGAATTAGATTTATAGGATATAAAAGAATAAATAATCTTTTAAAGAATCATGTAAGATGATTTCCCCTTCTTTGAGAGACCACCTTTGACATACACCTTAAGCATCCATATGATGGTTATAGGAGAATAAAAGTTGATTAATAATGATAGGAAGATAAATATTTTTTTTTGTAGGACTTGTCTAAGTTATAGGGTTCAACATTTTTGAATAAAGGAGGATAAGAATTTTCCATTTGTAAGTGATGGGTGGGACAAACATAGATTTATTATAAAGATTAAAATGATATAAAGTCATTTTCTTGTGAAAGTGGAACAAAATTTCCAATACATAGAATGGAACAAATCAAAATTTCAAAATATCCTCAACCAATAATATTTGGAATGTTTTATGAAGAGTTTTTCATAATTTCACTTAGTTTAAACCCCTTTATTAACATATTTTATCTCGAACCATGGTGACAAATTTTTATAATGTTTACAATTTAGTATTAAAAAATTGAAAGTGGTCTCATTAAAAAATTTCGATATTATGGTACCAAATATGGAAATAATTTTATTAGCTTTAGTTTTTGTAAGTTTCTATAATTATATTTAAAATAAACACCTGAAACTCAATGAAAATCATTTTTTAGAAATATACATTTTTAATCATAAAAGAAAATTTTCTTGCATTCAATGCATAGTAGAAAAAATTATATTAATGTTAAAATATTTTATTGAATATATAATTTATATATTTCATCAACATCATTATTTATTATAGATTAATATAATTTATTAAGACAAAAACGCACTACACACATAAAAAATAGTTCTCTGAAATTAATAATTATTCTTTTTAGCTTCCAATGATTTTATATATATTCCCAACCATTAAATAATGTATGATTATTTATATACTATCAAATCATGAAATTAAAACCATTTTTTCAATTGTTATTAATATATTTCTTCACATTAAAATACTTAACAAATATAAGAATACATTTCTTCATAAATATTGTATTTTAATCATGAAAGTATTTTATTAAAATTTTATTGATTATTCCATAAGTATTAATCAATAAATTTTAATTAAGGAAAAAATTTATATATATTTTTAATCTGGCTAACACTGTTCATACCTACTGATCCGAATGGTAGGTTATAAATTTTATAATATATCATCATTCATTTATACTTTAGTTTCCATGTAAAGGAAGGTATTGAATGCTTCAAATTTGATTTAAATAAATACATAAAAAATCATTTGGTTTTAAATTATATCCCACTTAAATTGATTTTCAACCTCTAAGTTTAATCACTATGATGGAAATAAATAATGTACTTATAGTTTATCAAATCCTTGGAATCCTATATTGTTTCATAAATTTTTTTATTCATCTAATGAACCATAACTATGTAGGTTTTATTTTTCCATATAATTATATCTCTATAATAAAAGATATCCACTGATTGTTCTTTATAAGAATATTCTAGCTCCAATGGTACAACCTATGATTTCATTACATATAAAGGGAGATATATGTACTTCCTTAAAAGAGACACATAAAACACATCATAAACTTAAGATTGGTTCAATGGATATTCCAAGAAATAAAGTACTTTCCATAATTCATCATGAATATCAAAGTGTCCAATATACACTAGACTCAAATTTCCATTCTTTATGAATCTCATAACATTATTCCATGGATTAATTTAAAATAATACCTTCTCACCAATCTCAAATTATAGATATCATTGATTTTTTTAATATAACTCTTCCATCAATTCTGAGCTACCTTGATATGATACTGAATGTCTCTAAAATTATCTTTCATTTCCATATCTTGCTCAAGTCCCAATACATTTCATTATCCAAGATCATCCTAGAAATTTGGTGTTCTTATCTTCTTTCCAAAATATAAATCATACTGATCCATATGAATTCTCACGTGAAAGATATTATAATAAGAAAATTTTATAAGTGAAATAATTCTATCCCATTCTGATTTGAAATCTAGAGAACATGATATTAGAATATCCTCTTGGTTTTGAATAGTTCTCTCAAACATACCATCTTTCTGAGGATGTTGTGTAGTACTGAAATAGAAATATATATTAAGAGCATGCTGATGAATTCTATAGAACATTGTGATAAACCTCAAATATCAACTAGATATAATGCAATGTGGAACTCCATGAAACCTCACCACTTCCTTAATTTATAATCAAAAAATATAATAAAGTGAGACTTATTCATTGATAGTAATAAAATATGCTAACAATGTATGGATATTAATTATAATCCAAATAGAATTATTCTATTTAGTTGTCTTTGGGAGTCCTATGATGAAATCCATAGTGAAATTTTCCCATATCCAAACATGTATGGGTAACATTTTTAACAACCCCCAAGATGTTTACCCCTCATCAATCACTTGTTGTTATACCAAGCATCAAAATACATAATCTGTAATAACTATATTTATATTATCCCTCCAAAATTTCTATTTATAGTATCTATAGATCTTTATAAAAATAGTTTGAATAGAGAATGATGTTATATGATATCCATAAAACAAATACTTAAACAATTCTAGTATTATAGGGACACATACTCTATTCCTGAATATTAACACCCATTTATAATAAAAGTTGTACTAAGAAAAATTTATCACATTCTTGTATAGTTTTAAATAATCATTATTCATCTCTTCAATATTCACATGGATGGATGATTTAATAGTCATTTGTAGAAGATAATATTTCTCCCCTCCCTTAAAGATTTCAAACTCCATCTTTTTTATATCTATAAATATTAGATCTTTTTCAATCCTCATCATAGATAAGCTCACACATTCATTTCAACTCAAAGTATCACCCCCCTTTGTTTACTTTTATAGTGTGGTAATTTATTTGGTTTTCATAATCATTAATAAACTACAACTATCTTCTCTAGTACACATTCAACTCTTTCTAGTTTAATATATACTTTAAACTTTTTTTATCAATATATATGATCAAAGGAGAATGTAATTACCTATGGGGGGTGAATTGTAGTTTATAAATTAAAAATACTAATTTAATTATCCTCTAAAAATAGTTTATGAGATGAATATTCTATCTAATTAGGAAAAGATATCACACAAACATTGTAATGCTATATTATATTTATTCACTATTAAGAAAATATTGTCACGTTAGAAAACATTTATTATGTAACGATCAGTGGATTAAATAAACTCATTAAAAAATTATGAAAAGATTATAAATAATATACTATTGACTTACAAAAAAATATAAAATATTTCCACACTTTAACATCACGTGTAAAGGAATTGAAAACCCCCGACTTTTAGTATCATCAGTTTTATCCTAACTGCAAGGTCTGTATTTCTTGCAATAAGAAATCCATCGATATAGAGATCGGGCAGAAATCTATCTTTATATTCTAAGAAGCTCTAGATCATAAATATTATAAACACCCCTATCTTCCTATCCCCATAATCCCTCGATCAACAAGATTAGATAGATAATTAAGAACATATAAATTCTTAAATCATTAAAAAAATATCCTCTCATGGATGCTTTAATAAAAAGAATATCAAAAATATTATAGTGAATAAATTATAAAGAATAAATATGATAAAAATATTCACAAAAAATTTAGATATTTTTGGTATAAAAAATTCGTCCTCCTTGAATATTGCTTCTATTTATAGGCAAGTTCCTAATGGTCATATTCACTAATATCAGTGGTGGTTGTAATGAACTCAGATAAAACCCTTCATTACTTGAATAAATTCATCTCATTATATTCATATAATGATTATAGGATTCAACATAGTCACATTGTATCTGTATTTAATATGTTTAGAATAAAAACTGTTTATATGGTAAAATAAAAATTCTTCACCTAATTAATTTAGATTTTTTTTCTCTATTGTTATTGATATAAATTGATATGATATACTGTGTTATTATTTTAACTTCTGGAATTTTTTAAATATTCATCTCATAAAATAAGTAATTATTTCAATGTTCTAAAACATGTATGCCTGGTTATGGAAAATTATTTCATCCAATAAATAACATTTCTCAATTTGGAAAAATAGTTTTTCTGAAAAAATTCTCATAACTAAGGAAGTATAAATGCTATTAAAATATAAAATTTTAAGTAAATGTATTGTTATTTTAAAAATAAGGATAGAATGTGATAAATTATATTATTTTGACTCGACATAGAATATAAGTTAATAATTCCTCCAAAAATATAATGATTCCATATATTAAATGTAAAAATTACTACTGCTTTCTACAAATCACAATTCGAGTAAATTTTCTAATCAACTATCAATTAGTATTAGGGAAAATATATCACCATATCATTATGAAAAAGAAAAAATATTATCCCCTTAGTTAATACATCACTATAAATCACAAATCCATGTCCTTTGAAAGGTAGTGTGAGTACATGTGCACTAACAAATATTCTCTTCATCTGCTGGAAAATTTCATCACATTCATCAGTGCCAAGAAATATAACTCAATTTCATATTAACTCAGTGAGTGTATTATAAATATTTGAGAAAATATTCCCAAAACAACCATAATTTACAACCAATTAATGAAAAATATGGATCTCGCTCATAACAGTTGGTCTGAGTCAATGTTTAATGACTTCCACCATAGAAAGATCTATCGATATTCCCGTTCTTGTGATTATGTTTCCCATGAATGATACTTTCTATAACATGAATTCACATATGTTGAATTTGGCATATATTATCTCATTCTTTGAGGTTTTCAACAAAATTATGAAGTGATATTTCTAATATTACTTCATCTTGAAGTATATAAGAATATAATCTATAATTTCTACAAAAAAAATAAATAATTTAATATTTAAATACTCTATTCATTGACCTGAAAGCTCGAAGGCCATATATTTTTATTTATTTATTGGATAATACCCCTTTTTAATGGGGTTGAGGGGGGAACCCTTACATGGAATGATGGCCCAGTAGAAACATGGCCTATGAAAAAGACCTGAAAGGCCCTAAGGACCTGAAACCATAGATCATTTCCTCCCCAACATAATTGATACATTTTTAGATTAGAACCCGACTTTTAATGGGTACACAAATAACAATGCTCCATGTAAAGATGAACGGTGCCTGACAGCGATGGATGAGTCATTCCCTCTCATTCTTCCAAATTTATTAGTTCTATAAAGATAGGATCTTCTTGCCCTAAAACCCATGGAACTGCTCCTTTGAATGAGGACCTCAATTTCAGTTTCCTATATTCTATTGAGATGATCTTTCCGCCATCCCATCCAATGAATTTCCACCAAAGATGACCATTACATCTTGACACCATCGCACCTATTGAAGATGCTTTCCAATGATTCCATCCCACTAGACCCTCCATAGACTGACACCAATGGGTCGCCTGCTGCTAATTACTCACCTAGAAACCACCATGATTGTAAATTTTTCTATATGTAGAGACACTAAGGTGAGTTCTGACCCACACCTCACCACTGCTAGTCAGGCCATCCCACAAATACCCCTCTTCTCCACCAGAAATATGTTGTTATGAAGACTCGAACTTGGGCTTAATATAGGATTACATGATTTCATTTTCCACTTGGATACAACCCTAATTACTAAATACTCTATTCATTTATTCCATGAATATAGTTGTTAAAATACTAAGTCCAAATGGAATCACTATAGATTCATAGTGTCTATACCTCATATGAATTTCTGTATTAGGGATTCATTCACTTTTTAAATTCAACTGAGAGTACCTTGAATGATTTTCAATAATTGAGAATTATTGAGGTCCTTGTAATTGATCAAAAAAACCATCGATGATAGGCATAGGATACTTATTCTTTATTGTGATCTTATTATTATACTAATATCAATATGGATTTTCTTGATCCATCTTTTCTCAAAATAAAAAAGTGAAAGTGCACCATTTGATGACACACCCAACCAAATGAATCCCATATCAAGATTCTCTTAGAGTTAATCATTTAACTCCTATAACTCAATCAATGCCACTATATATAGAGTAATTGAAAGAGGTAAAGAAATAGGTATGAAATCTATAATAAATTCAACATCATGATTTGGATCAATACTAGAAAACTCATTCATAAAGACATCAAGAAAAATTCTTTGCAATAGGCATATCATTGATGTTGAGTTTCTCCCCCTTCACCTAAGATAAATTCCCTTTATAAATACGAATCAAGACCTATAAAGTGGAAGTAATTTACATTAGATTATTATTTTTAGGATCACACCAATGAATGATCGAATTTTTATACATAATATAAAATTTTACTTCCATTACATAGAAATTTATATGGGATCTATATAGAGAGAGACAATCCATGCCCGAAATCACATAAAACTCAACTATATTTGCGATAATCACACTACCAAAAATTTTAATCGGATAAGAATAATAAATATTAATTGTGACCCTTGTACTATTTGGAGATTTCAATATAAATTAAAAAGTTAACCATTAAATATATTACTAAACATTGCTTAAGACATTTCATGATATACATGAATTCATACAACTAAAAACAAATAGGGCAGTTCAATATTTGAGAATTCTTATCACCACTTAAACATTATCATTCCATATTTAATATAGTAGTAAAACCAAAATGGTCACTATGAGAATTAAAAGTAATTAACCAGAGTGATAAATCATATGATCAAAACAATCATTCATAGGATATCTAAATCATGACACATTATTTTCAAAATTTGAAAAATTAGATTTAATATATTCTATTTATGGTCATTATTTATTCAAATCCATTAAAATAGTTTATAATTAAAATTTGAATTAACCCAAGAATATTACCTAGTCGTGTTTATCTAGGTGCACAGTCTTAAGCCTACTCATTGTGTACTTGTTATGATTGAGTAAATAATCAATTTACCAATTTTAGAGTTATTACCCATAGGTGAATATGTTCCACAATAGTATCAACCTACCAGTATCTATAGAAGGATGTAGTTTCTAGGAGAAACAAAATACTTATTTTACCTAAAAAATGGATTTTACCCTAAAATTAGGCATGTCATAAGGGATCTCACATTTTTTCTTCTCATATTTAGTTTCAAAAAATATGTAAAATATTCTATGATACCAACTGAGGTAGTCCAAACATCTCATTATTAAATATTACATAATTTTATATGAATATTCAATACATATCATAATGAATCATTATATTAAACATAATGGTTTATTATATTTAGAAACTCAATACATAAAAATCTTATTTTGGAAAAAATCATCAATATATTCTCACATAGAATACTTATTAGACATACCAATCACAAATCTATTCTTAATGACATGGGGAATTGATACATATTAAAGGGAGATATAGAATGATCAGTAATGGTAAACATGGGAGATATTAGTCATTGATCATATGTAATCAGAACATGAGAACAAGAGTTTATCATTTGAAAATAATACCCCACATTTCATTGATCATATTCATTTTATAGGGATTTGGTAGGTAATAAGACATAAATCATAGAGAAATTAAAGAACATGATCTCTAAGATCATATAATAAGAAAAACAACATGTCACAGAGAGTGGAATATTTTTTTACATAATCATAATCATAGAATTCAGATTACAATCCTTCCCACTACGAGATTCATCACATGTTAGGTACGAGATGACAACCCATGTACCCAATTTTAGCTTGGGCTAACCACCCGTGTACCTTTTTTGGATTGGGATAAATTTTTGTGAAACATTTTATCTCATAAAATAAGAATAATTAACCATTTCATTGAAGTTATAAAATAAACACACCTATTAAATAATCATAATCCATTTATATATATTCCATAATAATTTGAAATCATTTAACATTTTATAATAAATTATCCATTAGAAAAGAAAATGGGATTCATCAAGATTTTATCATCATATTATATAACCATATATAGAAATAATAAGTGTGGTATCATTTATTTATATCCCTAGTGAATCATATGAATCATAAATGGATACTTCCATCGGTGAAAATACCATTAAAAGGTTACTAGAACATTTCTTGGGGAAAAACCCTTTAATTTTAAAATTACTTATTAAAAATCTAAAAAATTCTATAATATTAGGAAAGATATTTTATTTGAAAATAAAAATGAATATTTTAGGGAATATTCAATGAAAAGATCCATCCTAGTGGAGAGAAAAGTTTTTCATGAGGTATCTGTATAAATAGTGATTCTATTCAAACCATAGTTAAAAAAACCTCACCTGGAAAATAGAAATAAATATGTTTATAAGTTTTTATTGATTTTCATAAAAGGGTAATAATGAATTTAATAAATCCTTGCATATTATAAAAAACATTCATCAAAAAATTTTGAATAAAATATCAACATTAAATAAAAATATTCCTAAATGAATAGAGAAAATATTTGGTTTTCCATGAAAATATTCGTCAGAAATTTGAGTACAGAGAGAGAGAGAGGAAAATTAATAGAAAAAAATAAATATCTAAAAATAATCAAAGAATATTAAATAAAATTATATTTTTTATATATTTTCCATATAATTTTATTATCAAATATTTATGAATAAACAATCCTAGCAATTATTTAGATTATAACATAAAACCATTACTGCCATGGTAAGTTTTGAATCAAAACCCCCATTAATGTGATATCAGAAAATGATACTTTAAATAACTTTAATATAAATATATTAATGATATAAAATATTAAATGGGAAGTATAAATACCATATTAATGAAACTTGTGATGAATATGGCATATGCCTCGTGAAAATAAAAGTGGGACGAAAAATCTTTACCAAAGGACTGACTTGCTTTGTAAGAGATTATAAAATCTTATATAATAAATGTTATTTTATTTTAATTTCATAACATAACAATATTCATACATATAATATAATATATGATACAATTATAATATCTTTTCACCATTTTATTAAAAATCTTCCATTGTCATTATCATTATGGGTGTTAATTTCTTCGTTTTTCATGTATGTTTCGATTTAGCCGTAATCATCCTTGTATTATGATCACGATTCTAACATCTGAAGAATAATTTTTATAATAAAAATATATTTTAAATTAATTTTATAACTATATAAATCCATTAATAAAATTTAGAGATAAAAAAATAAATTACATAGTTCATAAAGATGATAGTCAGTATGTAAACACGAATAATGTTTTAATTTACTACTGAAAGGAAGAAAAGATATATGAATAATATTTTATCACTAAATTATCATAAGTATTTCATAAATATAATATATATTTACTATAAATTAAATCTATAATTAAATCCATCAATGATATGTGAGTATGTAAAATGAATCATATCTCTATAAGAAGGTGGTAGTCCACACGTTTTCACGAGCGATATATTCATTTTTTATTTAGTTGAATGGAGGTGTAAATTTCTTATAACATAATCATAAAAAAATATAATTATATTTATGATACTATAGTAATTAATAAAGGATGGATATAATATATTTAGAGGAATCATTTGAAGAAATAATCATTGAAATAGTTGGGTAAGATCATTACCTCTTCTTTGAGAGTCCTCCACTTATAATTTAATTCTTCATAAGATGGTCATAAAAGAAGTTTAAAATATAAATAATGAATGTAATGAACCTAATAATGTTTTAAATAAGGTATTATTACTGATATAGGGATCAATGTTTATGAATAATGGAGGAGAAGTGATTCCATTTTATAAGTGAGGGGAGGGACATACATGTAACTACATAAAAGATTGAAATAATATAATGTCATTTTCTTGGGAAAGTGGAACAAAATAAACTAGAAATAAATGTTATATTAATATAAGTTTTAAATATATTCATCCATAAAGATATATAAATTTTTATTTTACATTTTCCCCATATTTCATAGATAACCCCCTTTTTAATGGATTTTAACCCTAACCATGGTGACTAATATATATCATTTTTACAATTCATTGCATCAAAAAATTAAAGTGGAATCATTAAAAAATAAATAAATGATAGTTCCAAATATAGAAACCATTTTATCATATAAATATTTTGTTAGTTTTTTAAATTAATTTTAATATAAATGTGTAAAATGAAATGAAAAATGTTTTAAGAAAACACATTTTAAAACATATAAATAAATTTAATTTCTTTAAATGCAATGTAATTTTTTTGGAAGAATGTTAAAATATTTTGTTTAGTATATTATTTAAATTTAATTAACATAATTATCATTATTTATATATATATTTTAGACAAATACACATTATGCATATAAAAAATAGTTTTCTAAAGAAAGTAATAATTCTTTTTAACTTCAAATGATTTTGTCCTCATTTATAACCATTAGACAATGAATGATTATTTATAAATTATCAATTAATTTAATTAAAATAAATTATTAATATTGATGAATGTATTTTTTATATAAAAATAAAAAACACATATAAAAATACATTTCTTTGTAAAATAGTAATTTTAATCATGAAATTATTTTATAAAAAAGTTAATAATTATTTATTAAAAAACAATCAATAAATTTGAAATAATGAATAAATTTGTATAATTATTTAATTATTATTGTAAACATAGTCATACCTATAATAAAATATCTAGATTATAAATTTTATAAAAAATCACGGTTCATTAAGACTCAAGGTTATATGTAAATAATGAATCAATTTATTCAAATTTATTTCGAGGTAATGAATTTGAAATAATAAGGTGATTTAGTAGTGATGGATTCTATAGTTTTTTGAGATTAATCCGTAGTAGGGTATTTGTGTAGGGGTCTCTAATATAGGGGTCATTCGAAATTCCCCATATAGAGGAACCCATTTCTACATAGAGGTAATAATTTTATAATGAAATTATAGATTTTCTTCTAGATATATTTGTATCATGTTTTTTTTAAATAAAATGAAATAAATTTTAAAATTAACTATTTAATTCTATATATAAAGGTAATTATTGTATAAATTGAATATTTTAAATTATTTCTCAATTTTGGGAATATAAAATTGAGCATCCAAGGGAATGGGGAATAAAACCACGACTAGTTTTTATAATAATTAAAAGGGTAATATTTGACCATGATTTAGAGAAAATACCACAGAATCATATTATGATTTTATAAAAATAGTAAAGTCCTCATATATTTTAAATTATGGTATTTTCCTCGGGCCCAGGAGATATATGAATCCATATTCAAGTCAAGTGAGTCCCTACAATATGCTCAAGTCAACTTAAATATTTTTTTGAGGATATGATTACATATTCTCTACCATTTTTATTTAATCTATGATTTGAAACTCTCATAAGTTATGGAATTCATGAATTTTCAATATTATATTGACCCAATTTCCAAGTTTTTAGGATTTTTCAATCCCTGAGTAAATATCATGAATCAACATAAATAAGAAAAAATAATTTGGACTTATGTTGAGTAAAAAGGGATGTACAATGCCTATATTTCTTATAAATTTCTATGTTCTTTAATGTGTTATAACTATTTTAATTTAAATAGA